>JAMXBC010000006.1:44236-1335902 GCA_024138005.1 Lumnitzera racemosa
GACTAACTTTGCAAGAAGACTATACAAGGATTTGGGAAAGGAGAATGTAGATGATAAATTCCTCCTTGATGAGAGTGGTAAAGTAGTCTCCTTGTTCTCATTTTAACAAAGAAAGTCCCATTGCTCCAGTATGGGTTGCTTTTCCTAATCTCCCTATTCATTTCTATGAGAAATCAGTGTTGTTTGCCTTAGCTTCGGCCCTTGGAACACCATTAAAACTTAATGAACCTACTGCAAATTTATCTAGGCCATCATTTGCTAGGATTTTAGTTGAAGTTGATGCATCTAAAAAATGTAACGAACGAATTTGGATTGGCACTGAAAAGGATGGATATTATCAACAAGTTGTTTTCAAAAACCTCCCCTTTTACTGCTCAGGTTGCTTCAAAATGGGCCACTCTATAAAGAAATGCAATGCTAATTCTGGTTTTCAGAAAGTAAAAAACAAAGAGCCTTCGAAAACAGAATTAGTGAAGGATGCAAAGTTGCAATCTAAAAAGGAAAAATTGAATAAGGCCAAACAAATTTATGTTCCCAAAATTATTTCTGGGGAACAAAGAAAAGGCAAATCCACCATTGAAGTAGGTCAATGCTCGAAAACAGATTATTCTGTAGAGAATCTTCCTACTGCAGGTGATGAGACCCAAAACTGATAATGGTCACGAGAATGAAAACTGTTCTGTAAATGACAGTGCAACAAATCAGGCTATTCACATGGGGGGAGGTGCTTCTATGATACATCCTGATGCTGCCAAAGAAATTAATAAGGAAATGCCTACTGGTGATCTCGCCACTGCAAAAGGAGACGTTCCTGTGGTTCCTAAGGATTATTCCGTAGAGCTGCAGAACCAAGGTATGTCCTCTCTCGCAGATGATATTCATTGTTCATTAAATGGAGTTGCAGATGACATCCCAAGCAATGGATCATTCGAAGAACGAATTAAGAGAGTAGAGCTAGTTGAATCGGATGAATCTTCAGAAGCTAAATATGACACTGATTATGATCCAACTCCAAAAGTAATGAAGGGAAAATCAAAGGATGATTTTTTTGTAAGTACCTCAACTCAATCTCTTGCGAAGAAAAAAGGTACACACTCATCTCCTTCATCTCCTGAACACCCTGGAGTAGGTAAAACATTTTTTGCCCCTTCTACTGGTACATCATGAAGTACATGTTCTGGAATATAAGAGGTCTAGTTAATGGTAGATCTTTGAAATGATTACACAAACTCTCTATTATACACAAATTGCAAATGGTAATGATCAGTGAACCTATGACTTCTAACTGCAACATAGAAAAGGTGGCAAAATCATTAAAGTTTAAGAACTTCATATCTAATTCTAATTCGAAAATTTGGATCTTTTGGCATGACAATCTGCTATGTAACTGCTTGATGGATGCTGAACAATTTATCCACTTGTTGTGCTGCTTAAAATCTAATTCTACTTCCTTTCAAATTACTGTGGTATATGCAAAATGTTCAAGGTCAAGTTGTAAGGACCTCTGGGGAGGGTTAGAGTCTATTGCTGGTCAGATTGATTGTCCTTAGATGGTATTAGGTGATTTCAATACTGTTTTGTCACCGCATGAAAGGAAAGGTTGCATGAAAAATGATGCTAGCTCCAGTCTAAACTTTAATGGATGTATTGCAAACTGTCATTTATCTGATGCTGGATTCATTAGTAATCCTTTCACCTGGTCTAGAAATAAAATTCATGTTAGGCTGGATAGGGCACTAATTAATGCTGAATGGACTTCTAAATTCGAGATATTCAGTGTTTCCCATCTTAACAAAACATGTTCTGGTCATACTCCTCTTCTTGTGGAATTTACAAATAAATCTAAGAAAAGGGGAAGTAAATTTCGGTTTCAAAACATGTGGACTAGACATCACTCCTTCTTAGAATTAGTTGAATCATCATGGAATGGCGTCTGCAATTTTGAAGGGCTAATTAAATTTCAAATAAAACTACAAAGACTCAAAAATGATCTTATGAAGTGGAATATCGAGGTGTTTGGAAACATACACAAAAAAGTAAAGGAGGCTGAGGAACTTGTAAATGAGCTAGAAAAGTCATATACGTTGGACGATAGGGAAGACTCCTATTTAAAGTTGCAAAAAGCTAAAAAAGAATTATTGGAACTGATTGAACAGGAAGACATGTTTTGGAAACAAAGATCTAAGATTAGATGGTTAAAGGATGTTGATAAAAACACAAAGTATTTTCATGCTATAGTTAAAGAAAGGAGAGTCAAAAACACCATTTCGAAAATAAAAGACAATAATGGTAATTGGATAGAGGGAGACGAACTTGGATCATCTGCTGCAAATTCATTTCAATGTCTTAGCTAGGCATCAAAAATGATTAGTAAAGAGGATAATAATATGCTGACTATCACCCCAACCTTTGAAGAAGTTACTAATGTTATCAATGATCTAGAAATTGATTCAGAGCCTGGATTGGATGGTTTTGGTGAGATGTTCTATAAACATTGCTGGAAGATTATTGGAAAGGATTTTTATGAAGCTATTATAGAGTTTTATGATGGTTCTCCGCATCTTAGGTTCTATACTACAGCTACTATTGTTTTAATCCCAAAATCAACAAATCCCACCCATTGGAAAGATTTTCGTCCTATCAGTTTATGTAATACATCTTCCAAAATCCTTTCAAAAATTCTCTGCAATAGGTTAAGTGGTATTCTTCCCAAAATAATCTCTCCTAATCAGTCAAGTTTTGTCAAAGGAAGGAATATTCTTGATACCATTTTGCTGGCTCAAGAGCTATTGTATGACTTAAACCGTAAAGTTAGGGGTGGTAACATCATCATGAAACTAAATATGGAAAAATCATATGATAGGATATATTAGGTTTTCCTTTTCTCTATGCTAGACAATATTGGCTTTCATTGGAAATTTACTTATATGGTTAAGAGAATTTTATGTAATAGCTGGTTTTCAATTATAGTTAATGGGCAATGCTCGGATTCTTTCAGTCCTCCAAGGGCCTTAGACAAGGAGATCCTCTATCCCCTTCACTCTTTGTTGTTGCAGCAGAATATTTATCAAGGGGGCTAGACTTCTTGTTTAATAGATTTGGTTCCATAAGGTATAAGATGTCCTCCCCTCTGTAGATTTCTCACCTCATTTTTGCTGATAACTGCATTCTATTTTTGAATGGTGCCTCTCCTTCGGTTGATAAGGTGCTAGACTTCCTTAAGCAGTATGAAAGGGTATCGGGTCAAAAGATCAATAAACATAAGAGCTCTATAATTATCCCGGACAAAATAAAACCTGGTAGCAAAAGAAAACTTAAAACAATTTCGGGAATGAATATTCATTCACCTCCTCTTATTTATTTAGGTTGTCCTCTTATGATTGGTCCTAAAAAACGTCAAGTCTTTAATTCTATCTTTGAAAAAGTTGCTCATAAGATTAATCACTGGACCTCTTTATGGCTTTCTGCTGGGGGAAGGATTTGTCTGATAAAAAGTGTGTTAACTTCACTTCCATTATATCTCTTCCAAGCTTTCAAACCTCCTAAGTGGGCCATTAAAAAACTAGAAAGTATGTTGCTAGTTTTCTATGGGGGGACTCGTCTGAATCGAAAGCTACCCATTGAGATATTTAGAAGAATTAAAATTTTTTTTTTTTAATCTTCAAGAGATATATCCTCTTCGAGTTATCCACCAAACCAAAACAAGTTAATTTGACCCCCAATAATTTTTTCCCTATCCTTCTAAGATAGGCACCCTTAATCCTTTTACCATATCCTTCCAAGATAAGCACTTTAAAACTTTTATTCTATCCTTTTAAGATAGACACATTTAATCCTTTTGCCCTATCCTTCCAAGATAGATACCCAATTCCTTTACCCTATCCTTACAAAATAGACACCCTTAATCCTTTTGCCTTATACTTCCAAGATAGGCACCCAATTCCTTTGCCCTATCCTTTTAAGATAGGCCCACTAACCTTTTGTCATGTTCTTTCAAGACGGGCCCCTTTTTTGCCCCGTCCTTTCAAGATAAGCCCCCTAATCACCCTAAATCCTTAGCCCTATCCCTTTAAGATAGACACCGTAATCTCTTTACTCCATCCTTTCAAGACAAATTTCCTATTCCTTTATGCTATCCTTTTAAGATGGATTTCCTATTTCTTTGCCCTATCCTTTCAAGACAAGTTTCCCATTCCTTTACACTATCCTTTCAAGATAAGCAATTTATTCTTTACATCGACCTTTCAAGTCGATATCTCTCTTCAAGATGAAACATAGCTTAGCTGGTCATTCAAGTCAATAATCCTCATTATATCAGTTCAAAGTTAAGATTCGGCAAAAATTGATATCTCTTTTATCTTATATCAAAGAGGAGCAGCTGTAAACACCTCATTTTTTGCTATTTTATTTTAGTATTTTTATTAAGCTAGGTTGAAAATAAATAAGTAAATAATAAATAATAAAATAAATAACGAAAATTGAAAAAATAATAAAAATAAAGTATTAACTTGTACTGAGTCAAATTGTATCAAATCCAATGGTATTGAGTCCAATCATATTCAGTCAAGTCATATCGAGTCCAATCAAGTTGAGTTGGGTCCTTTAGGGTCAAATCAAATGATGGTGTATGTTTAATTTAGTAAATTTTAAGTCACTGAAAAATTGGGCTTCATTAAAATATTTTTTATCCATTCCTATATAAAGTAGATTTTTTTTTATCTAATTTATATTAGGCTAAAATATACTTAGGATTTATTAAGTGGGTTTTGGGGCTAAATCAAGTTAGACTGAGTCGACCTTGAAAAATAGAAAGCTAAATTAAAGTAGAGTTTCTAGAAACTAGGTCAAATCTTCAAAGAATCTAAATCGTATCTTCCGTATCTAAGATTTGTTATCATATCTTTCATATCTAAGGTTTATTGAGAATCAGATCTATATCTAAAAAAATATGAAAGATTTAGTTGTGTAGTTTATAAATAGTGAATTCGGCAGTGATGTTTTACATTTTTTTTTTAAACCCCAATACACATATTCATATCCCATAATTCATTCACACCTACACTCGATCACTCACGCGCTACTACTAACTCACCATCCACAAGCACACACTACTATACTTGCACATCTCATATACTCATCGGACTTGCCACACTCACCGACACAAGCACTCCACAAACATACACCTGACACAAGCACATCTTACAGTCGCTTACTCATCACAATCTGTACATCCTTACTACTTAACACAACATGAAATCACATATGACTAACATGTACACACTAGCACACAACCAAACACATTCATCGCTAGCACCCGCTGACACTTGACTCCGATACATTACACTACCTGACATAGTACTCCCCGCAACACATGATAGCCTCCTGACCACACTGCACCTCACTAACACATTACACACGTTAACACTCACCACATCTACACATACAATATCATATGCGTCATTACACACAACATCACACACACACAAGCCAACCCTCACTATACACAGCGCACACAACGCACGCCCACTCACTGATACATTTCACTCACACTCCACTCACATAAGATCCAATCACCATATATGTCCACCATTGTACATACCGCCACGCATGAGTATAATGCACGTTGCACATCATACACGATCAATTGTTACACATGCATGATCACTAGTTTTTTTTTAAATAGATTTGTGAAATTAGATTTTTTAGGTTTTTTTAAATAAAAATAATAATAAATGGTTAAATAAACATAATTCTAGCTCGATTTGCAAATCTAAAAAGAATCTACCTACTAAATATTTTATAAAAAAGAATTATGTTAGTTTGATTCCGATTAATGAGTATATAAGCACCTTTGGGGTTATTGTATATAAAAATAAAAAATAAAAAACTTTTTTTCCATTTTTCTTCAAAAATTTGTAATAAAAAAATTTATTTTAGTTATATTTTGTATACCTATACACACCTTAGTATTTTTTAGAAAAATTATAAAAATGAAGCCCATTAGTTTTTTTTATTTTTACACGATAACTTAGTCTTAATAGATTAACTCTCAAACTTAGTTTTTCTAGTTATTTCTATAGAAATTATTTTTTTTAGAAAATATGTAGATTAGTGGCTAAATTAGGATTTTCTCATCAGGAAACCTTAATTTCATTTTTTACCAATTTAACTAGTTAGAGACTCTAAATTTTTTAAAAACATTTTTCTAAATAAAAATATTTCTTTAATTTAATATCGAGTAATCTATATTAAGCTTAATATAAGTTAAATTACAGAAAATCGAAATAAGGCTCGATAAGGGTGAAATCAATAAGCTTTTTCATCCTCTTAAATTTGCATTGATTGGTTCCTTCTCTTATTCAAGACCTTCTATGCATGAAATTAAGGAATTTTTCATTGCTTAAGGGCTTAAAGGACAATTGGAATTTGGTCTAATCAATCAAAGGCAAATTCTTATTAGACCATCTTTACAGGAGGACTATACAAGGATCTGAGAGAGGAAAATGTGGATGATTAAATCATCACTAATGAGAGTGTTGAAATGGTCTCCTAGTGCTCATTTCAACAGAGAAAGTCCCATTACTCTGATATGGATTGCTTTTCCAAATCTTCATGTACATTTCTTTAGAAAATCAATACTTTTTGCATTAGCTTCTGCTTATGGACCTCCTTTAAAAGTGGATGAACCTACTACTAATTTATCTAGACCATCTATAACTAAGATTCTTGTGCAAGTTGATGTCTCAAAAAGTTATAAAGATAAGATCCAAAGTGGGACTAAAAAGGATGGGTAGTATCAACCTATCCTTTTTGAAAATCCACCGTATTATTGCTCTAGTTGTTTTAAGATGGGACATTCTATAAATAAATGTTTTGTTAACTCATCGGTTTCTAAAGAACCAAACAAAGATACAACTAAACAAGGAAATCAGGCTGATACAAATATTCAACCAAATACTAAAAGTCAAAAAGGGTCAAACAAATTTATGTTCCTAAGACCATTGTTAATGCTTAAGAGAAAGGTAAATCTACTATTGATTTGGGACAATGTTTGAATACTGATGCTTCTAATGAGAAAGATTACATGAGTGAAAGTTTAGGTGCAAGTCATGAAAAAATTCCAGGCACTAATACTAAAGATGCGATTCCAATGGCAAGTGAAGAAAAGATGTTGAAGGAGCATGGCCAAGTGTTAAATGGGTTTGGTGGCCTTTTCTTTAAGCATTGTTGGAATATCATAGGTAAATATTTTTTTTAGGTTGTCCTTGATTTCTTTGGGGTTCCCCTCTTCCTAGGTTTTATACTGCAGTTACCATTGTTCTTATCCTTGAGAATTCCAACCCTCAAACATGGAAGGATTTCAGGTTTATTAGTTTATGTAACACAACATCAAAAATCTTATTTCTTAAATCGGTTTAGTTTTGTTAAGGGGAGGAATATTCTTTATAACATCTTTCTTGCACAAGAGTTATTATATGATTTGGATCACAAAGTAAGGGGTAGGAACATTATTATAAAACTTGATATGGCAAAAACCTATGATAGGCTAGATTGGGTTTTTCTCATTTCTATGCTTGATTATCTTGACTTTCACTAGAAATTTATATATATGGTTAAAAGAATTATGTGTAATAGCTGGTTCATTGTCCTTATTAACGGGAAAAATTATGGTTTCTTTAACTCCTCTAGAGGTTTAAGCTAAGGAGATCCTCTGTCTCCATCTTCGTTTGTGTTAGCTGCTAAGTTTTTGTCTAGGGTTTAAACTATTTATTTGATAGATTTTCTTCTCTTAGGTATAGAACCTCTTCTTTCAATTGACTTTCCCATTTGGGCTTTACAAATTATTACATTCTCTTCCTCAATAGCTTTTCCCCCTTAATGTCTAAGGTATTAGATTTTCTTCATGATTATGAAAAGGTTTTGGGCTAGAAGATTAATAATTTCAAAAGTTCCATTTTCTTGTATGAAAAAGGTTAAATAAAATAGGAAAAAACTTCTTAATACCCTTTTGGAGATGAATATTCAATTCCTCCCTCTTATGTATCTTGATTATCCTCTGGTTATTGCTCACAGGAAGAGACACATCTTTAATGACATCTTTGAAAAAGTTTCTCAATAGCTCAACAGCTAGACGAATCTTTGGCTTTCTATTAGAGGTAAGATCACTCTTATTTAAAGTGTTTTATCTTCTTTACCTCTTATTTATTCCAAGCCATCTAGCCTCCCAAGTGAGTTATAAAAAACCTCGAAAGTATATTTGCCAAATTCTTATGGGGAAATTCACTAGAGTCTAGGGCTATACATTAGGCTTCTTGGGATAACTTATGTTTTCCTATTGATGAAGGAGGGATTGGTGTTAGGTCTCTTGGGGATTTTTCAAAAGCTTTTGAAACTAAAATTTAGTGGAAAATTCCGTATTGAAAAGTCTATTTTCTCTTATTTCATGAGTTCAAAATATCTTAAAGATAAGCACCCTTTTGAGGCTATTACTTCCAAATATTCTTCACCTTTATGGAAAAGGATTCTAAGAGCCCATGACTTAGCGAAAAAATATGTTTATTTTGGCTTAGGTAAGGGTAATGTGAGTTTTTGGTTTGATCAAGCACGAGCTTAATAAGTGGGAGGAAGCTTACCTAATGCCATAACACAACAACAATCAAAGTTATCAAACAATTTAAGTACAATTGTAAACCCCACGAATTTAGCTTTCTAAGTATAGAAATAAACGTCCAAACTGTAGATAATTTCTCGAACTCAAAAGAGCCAGTGAGATTTAAACCAATTAAAATCTCAATCCAAAACCTAAAGTGGACACGAAAAACCTTAAATCATCAATTGAACCCCTAACCGCATACGCAAACCCTAAAACCTCAAACCTCATCAAAACCCTAAGATGACTATCGAAGATTTAATCGCATAAGAATATATGAAACCGTAAATGTGTAAAAACATTAGAGATTGTGCCCTAAAGTAATAAAAATCCTAAAACTATAACTTTAAGGATATAAAAGCACTAATCACCATGATATACCTTAAAACCCTAATTGATAATATAATGCTCATATTTTGCCAAATCATTAGTAAAAGGATAGAGATGACCCTCATTCATGCTTATATGATTCGAATCCTTAAGTAATCCATTAGAAACTAAGATAATGAGTCATAGATTATATTTATCTCTTAAGTATGTGATTAAGATAGTCTCACTTAGAGTTAGAGTTATAGTTGAAGATTAGGTTACATGTAGTGAACTTTAATACTCAAATTAGTACTTTTTGCACAAAGTAGTTTATCAAATAAGATATATAAGCTATAAAGACCTAAAGTAAGACCTCATCAACCATACTTACCAATCAATTCATCATATACCTCATTTCTTCTCATTTCCTTCATTTTTCCCCTAATTTCCCTTAATTACTACATTATGTGCACAAAATTACATATACTTAAGGAATGTTGACTAAGACAACACATGTTGACCAAAGTCCAAAAGTTGATCAAGTCAACACATGTTGACTAAAGTCAACACATGTTGACTAAAGTCAACATTTTGAAAAGTCAACAAAAGACTAAAAGATAAGGAAAATATCTACTCCTTCATGATGGCTTCTCTTATCTTTTCTTTTGATTTTTTCTCTTCTCTTTCTCCTCAATTATTGCTATCCACTTATTCTTCAACTTGACCCCAACATTTGTTCTCTTCCATTATGATAACAAAACAAAAGAAACAAACCAAAAATCCTCCTCCATTGCCGTGAGTTTCCATCTTCCATTTTACCTTCAACATCTTCATTTTTGTCTCCTTAATTCCAACATAATCAAAGGTATGTATCTAAGTTACTTTATCTTGTTTTATCTTCTTCATTAGTTAGTTAATTAGGTAGATTAGATAAGTAGTTATGTGTTTAGTGTTGTCTTGAAGAAGAGGAAACAAAGTTCCCATCTTTAAGTGTAGGAATTAGGAATTATAGAGAAGAAGAAAGGAAGACATGAGTATATGCTCATAAGTATGTGCACATAAGGGAATACTAAAAAAACACAAGTATATGAACCTTTGTACATGAGTATTTATCATGTACATAACCTAAATTAAGACCATATTTAACTATACATACCTATACTACACTAAATACATACCTAAAAACACAAAAGGATGAAATTAGGAAGCTTTTTGTAAGGAAAAGATTAGGCATACGAATTTGTGTATAAAAATACGTATCTAACCGTATAGATATATGAGTATGTATACAAGTATAAATACGGTATAAGTCTAAGTAGATTTATAAGTATATATATGTATAAGGTATATGTACATAAGTATAAGGGAAGAAGTAAAATGTACATAAGATATGTACATATAACATAAGCATGAGGAGAGGCTTATGTAATCACATAATGAGGCAAGTTATGGGGTAAGCACATGATGACATAAGCCATGACATAAGCAAGTAATGACATAAGCAAATGATGATGTAAGCGATGACATAAGCGTAGGTTTAGAAAATGAGAAAATAAGAAGAGTGTATAATAATTAAGTACTTAACTTAGTAAACCCTATGACACTTTCTAAATTGGATTATACTTAATTAAGTACATGAATTAGCAATAGCCAAGTAAAATCTTTTAGGTATAAGAATTTAAGGGTTAACTAAATCATTAAGTATAAACAAAAGATAAAAATAGAAGTAATAAGAGTACTTAAGTTTTCATAGTTAAAAGAAAAAAAATTCAATAAATTTAGCCCATATCATAAAACATGGGTCTTAACGTCCAAAACGGACATTACCGTGTGAATCTACGTCCGAAAACGATGAAAAACGACTATAAACTTGTAAATATTGAAAATAGAATGAAAAAGTCACGTACGATTAGCAATTAGGTTTAATCGAATAAGGGCTTATAGTAATCTAAGTGGAATTAGGTAGATAGATATATGAACCATTAGTTGAGTCAACTACTTATTATCCTTATTATCTCGTAATGATCAGGTGATCCTGACGAAGGCAAGGATCTCTCGATCGGTTATTACGACTAGAGCGAGTCGTCATGGTCAAGTGAGTACTCCCGATGACTCTATACTTGTTTGTGCTTGTAGTTAGTGCATTTAAATTGAATATCAATAACTTGATGCATGGGGTTTCAGGATATGTATGTGCTTGATATTGATTAATTATTATAAGAAATATTATTAAATACGATAATTGATGATTTGATGGTATGATTGATTTTTATATGAATTGGATGGTTTGCTAATATTGGTTGATCGCCTCGTAAGCTGACCTAATTATATTTGGCTTATCTTGAATCAAAAGGCTCATGCATTATCCAGCCATTACATTACTTATTCCGGCCGTCACTTCACGCGGTTGGTAATGAAGGGCCTTGGAGGGATGGATTTCTACATGATTTGATTAGTACCGTACAGAAGCATGGGTACAACAAGACCCTATCCTTAGCTCGCGGTTTCTATTGGCGCCAGAGACGCTAACCATGGGTGGCTGGGGGTCGCGTCTAAAGACCACCGCTGCAGGGTGTGAGTATGGACTGCGGGAGTCACCTCACCACTAGGCTTGGGACTTTGTGAACTACTGGATTTTTAGAAATGGAAATATATTTTTGTGAAATACGAAATTCAAAGTTATGGGTAAAAACCCAGGTACTAGAGCCCGGTCATGATTGGTGCCGATGAATCTCCAACCCTTATCTCGGAGGGCGTTAAAATCCGATATTATATGCAGTACCGGTCAACTGCATATATTGTTTGGCATTCTGCGTGTGTATGCATTCATATGGTTGTAATAATTTGTTTGATAACTTGTTTAACAGTATGGTATGAAGGATAGCTCACTGAGCTCTTGTAGCTTATTCCCCAATAGTCTTTCTTTTGCAGGTTTACATACGATAGGATTAGGATGAGTCTCGAGTGCTGAGTGCAAGATGAAGATATGTATATTAGTGTTAGAATTAGTTGAGATCTTTATAAGTGATACATAAACACTCTTTATAGAAAATATTCACATGTTAGAATTTAATATAATTTAATTTTTCCTACAATTTTATAATGTTGGTATACCTGTCTTATTATTTGGTAGGGGATGCCGATTCTCTGTAGTTCTGAGAAACTGTGGGCTATCGGACATCCATATTTATTTATAATTCTATATTATGTCATGTTACAATAAATTAATTACTTGAAAATCATTAATCTTAGTGATTTATTATTTAGAGTCTTGCAATCTCTGACTTGCAAGATGGTTTTCATATCATGAGTGCACACATGTTATGGAAATTTTAAGTAATCCTACTAGACCCCCTTTAGGGTCCTGACAACAATTCATGAGCAACTAGTATAAATGCAATATCACACACAGTTTTCGAATGTCAAAGGAAACCCCTACAACATAAGTCTAAAAGATGTCATTTTATACTTTCTAAGAAACTACAACTATTTTCTATGTTGATGACATAGCATAATTTATAGATCTATAACCTTCTATAAAGTTATAACTACTAGTCATATTTTTAGTATGTACACGAATTGCATAAATATCTAAGCACTTAAAGTTTCTTTAATAAAAGGAAAATTCATAGTAGTCTAAATAAGGTACAAATATATTAATTGAATAAATCATACTAACATTTTATAAAAATTTTATATTGTTATATAGTTGACAAAAAGATTCATTAAATATGAGAAACATAAAGCTCTAGTTTTCCAAAATTGACTTTTGAAACGTAAAATAGGTTAGAAATATACCTCTTATTTAAGTGTGGTGAGGAAAGAGATTATTTTCCTTACTTTATGAAATAAAGAATATCCTCTAGTACTTGTATCATGGTTGCAGTGACCAGTGGTACCTCAAGATGATGCAAAAGTGTTACCCTTAACTTTTGGTCATATTTTTATACTCTCATATATTTTAGGACAAATTTAAGCTATTTGTAGAATGAAATATTAATATTATACATATATTTATATACATCCATCTCTGTATCTCACATTTTGCTAACTTCAAATCTTCCTCTTCTTTATAGAGGAAAGAATGGTGGTGGAACCGGCTTCAAATGGCAGTGGCAATCCCCGTGGATAAGGATTAAAATCTAAAGTTATTTATACATTACCAACTATCAATGCACTCACAATATGCATATAAAAATTTATTATAATGCATAATATCGTAATAACATAAGACAATTACATTATGCAACTATATACCTAACCAATAATTAATAAAAAAATACTTAAGTAGTTTAAAAAATGTAAGGAAAATAGAAGAAACGTAAGGCTATAAAAATAATGCTAATCATGCTTTATGTACTTTGCTAAATAAGTTACTAGTTGTTCAAAAGGATAATGAAGAAGATATGAATTTGGAAAATTATGAAATGAAACAATTCAATAAACATTTCTAATTTTACATAAAAATCAAATAGATATATCTCTATCAATAATAATCACAAATTCAAAAGATACACATATATAATCAAGAAATGCATACTATATAGAAAAAAGTTAACATTCTAAATAAACAATATAAGAACAAAGATAATGTTTTTGCATTAAATAATTTAGCTAAGTAATTAAAAGCAAATGAGATAGTTAATGGCAATAAGTAAATTACGATATGAGATAATAGTTATACTATAATGAGGAGATGAATAATAATTAACAGTTTAGTAATAATAGAAGATAATAGTATAATATAATGAAAAGATGAATAAGAATTAGTGGTTTAATAGTTATACAATAGAATATATATATATATATATAAAAGGAAAAGATGAAACTTGTTAATGCATAGTGTAAATAATGCAGAAAGAGAATTAAAGATTATAGCATAGAAGGAGATATATACATACAGTAGAAGATATTTTTGAAAACTTATTAACACATAATCTAAATATTGTAAAAAGATAATGTTGAAGACAGAAGGCAAAAAAAAAAATAAAAAACTATATGTTAAAAATGAGGAGTTGAATAAAAGGCGGTTACCTTAATAGATTTAGATTATAATGATAATAAATGAGTGATAAGCTTTAAGATTGCAATTTTTTATTATTTCTCCTTGAATTTTGAGTTTATTCTTATAAAATAATACTTAATTGGGTACAATTTTATTTTCTCAATTTTAGAACAATCTATGTGAAAAAACGAGAAGATAGAAAAAGTTATACTCAATTCGAGGCTAAAACGAAAAAATTATAAAGTTTCATAAATCGACATGATGGAATAATGACATTGTGTCGTTGCTAGGAGAATTTGAAGTATAATTCTACTTGTGGATGTGAGTGACACAAGAAAGGATACGATCATGTCCCTCATCATCATTTGCAGTGAAGATATTCCAGATAAGAGTGACACCCATGTCACCTAGTCACATCATTTGCAGTGACCTTATTTTTTCTCAACTCCTATATAAAGCTTCTTTAGATTTTTTTTTTTTTTTCAAATAGAACTTGTGATGACTTTTTGAGAACTTTTTAAAAATAAAACACTTAATAGAGCTTAGTGCATCTAAACATCAATAGTTCAAGATTCAAGAACCATTTTGTCAAACTTGTGATTTACTTATTCTACCTTTCTTTAGTTTTTATTAAAAATCACTCTTTTATCATAAGTAAAGAATAGAGCTTTTTGCATCTAAGTCTTATGAAACTTAGATATTGCATGTAACGTGGTTTTTATTAGATCCAACAAAATTTTTTAGTTTTGTTAAATCGGTTATGTATGCTTGCACGTTTAGATTGATAATTTTATAGGTTATTAATTTAAATATGATATTGTACCAGAAAATCAAGAGATTTGTTGTATAATTAGATCCAACATAGTTGATGAGAGTTTGTGCAATAGAGATAAATTGCAAGCTTCTTTCAAATCTATAATATTGTCTTTAAGAGAAGTCGCCACACGTTAATACGATTATGATTAATAAGCTTAAGGAGGTTATCAACTTCGAAAGAGAATTCTTCCGGTTAAGAAAAATTAAAGATTGAATTATATTATCTTTAGTGAAAATCGAATTTGCAAATCTATGGAATCAAGATCTAAGTACGATGCTGAGTCTTGAATTAAATCTTTAAATTTTGCATTCTTGTTTGGTTCTTAATTATTTGCTTAATTTAATTTGTTGTTACAATTTTAATTTAAAGAATTCAATTTTTGAAATTGAATTTATTTAATTAAATAATAGAGTTAAGGTTAGTACTAATATTCGGAATCTCTAAGGAATCGACATTCAGACTTATATCCACTTTACTATAATTTGATAGGTACGCTCGCCTCTTATCTCATATTAAGAAGTATAACTTAGTGGGTTTGTGTCCATGTTGCGAAAACTTGCATCCAAAGATTGCAATTGCTACTAGCATTTTTGGATAATTATGGTAACACAATTCAATTTTATGTGGCTTCTTGAGTATAATTTGATCCAGATTTATAATTTCTAAAAGTATCCTAATATATTTCAAAAATAATAGAACATTTTACCATACATCAAAGTTTAGTCCTTCACTTTTAGAGTATTTTAAGGTTAACCTAATAAACTCAAGTTTATAAAAGATATTAACTACACTTTAACTCATTTTTAAAATCACACTTCACATAACTATTCCCTCTAACCGTTGGGTCTCATATTACCATTTGATGTTATTCTAAACTAATTTTTCATTAGTCTTAGACTTCAAGACAAATAATAAATATAATTTTTATGACATACTCAAAATGTCAAAATTTATGGGTTACTTCACTTTAACTTTGTTATAATTGAAAAAATTACTAGTCTAAACAGTAAGGTTCTAAGTAAGTAAAGTTTACTAACTTAATATTGCATTTATAATTGCGAAATTGTGAAGACCATATATATCTAGTGTTTTTAGTAAAGTTTTAACCGATATACTTAGATTTAAATGAGTTTGATTTTATGATCCCATTTTCAATACTTTTATTTTCCTTAGATTTTGTTTATAGTCTAATTATTTTTTTTATATTATTGAATATCTAGTAAAGTGGAGTTTTCATATATACCCAATAACCTAGTCCATATGAACATATTATTCTTATGAAAGATATAAACCACTCGAAAGCTCAAGTTAAGATAATAGGCATCATAAAGCGTATGATTGATATGGAAAAGATCATAATTATCTTATGATATTGATTGTAAATGAGAAGGAAATATAGATCCCTGAACCTCAAAGCACGAACCCCAAATCTCGACAACCCACACCCCGAACCTGAACATCTAACACCTAATAGGTTGAACCCTAAACCATAAACCCTAACACGTAATCCCCAATACCATGCACCCCGAACCCCAAATCCCAAACTTTAATACCTCGATACCCTGAATCTTAACACACTGACACCCTTACCTTGAACCCTTATACCCAATACTTGAAGCCTAACATTCTGAACCTCAAATCTCGTATCTTGACACCCCTTCTCCCTCCGAACCCCAAACTTGAAACATGATACCTAAAACCCCAAAACCCAATCCTCAAACCCAGACACCTCGATACCCCAACCCCAAACTTTGATACCTCAAAACCATGACTCCAAGATCCTGCCACCCTAACCTTCAATATCTCAAACCTTGAACCTCGAACACTAACACCTGACTCCAAACATTGAGCCCCAAATCGTAAACTCTGAACCCTAAACATCGAGCCCCAAACCCCAAGACCCAACACCTCAACACCTTAACACCTCGATAGCTCAATACCTAAACCCCAAACCTCGAGCACCAAACCCTGACACCTCAATACCCTAAACCCGGATGCCTTAATACCCCAAACCTCAACACCCGGAAGCCCAACACCCCAATACCCCAAACCTTGACACCTTAAACCCCCAAACCTTGACACCCTAACACCTCAATCTCGAACAATTCATAAAATTGGTTTACTCTATCTTATTATCTGGTAGGAGATATTGCTTGTCTATAATTCTAATGGACTGTAGATTTTGAGTATCCATAATTATTATAGAATAAAATAACTATATGTAACCTAATTAAAGTGTGAACAATAATTAAATTAAGTATAGTCATGCAATCTCTGACTTGTAAGAAGATTTTCATACCATAAGTGCATACATGATATGACAATTTTAGATAATTCTGCTATGTCCTTTTTAAGGCATTATACTCCTCTCACAATTAAGCATTTTTAGGGAAGTTTGTATGTTCCATTATCTAAGCCATTCTAGATGCCTCTAAAGGAGAGCTCTACTACCTACATTTAGACTATCCCAGCTCCATAAAAAAGAAAACCTAGACCTTAAGAAAACAACATAGACGAAGAGCTCATGTAGATTGAGCTTGATCCTACTTCAGTACACATTCCCAATGGCTCATTAATGCAATTTGTCTCAGTAGGTTAGAATAGTAATCATGTTACTCAAGTTACTTAGTCGAACACTCAACCAAATACACGAGTTGCGGACCTTCAAGCAACTGTGTCGATGGCAACCTAAGGTTCCTTTTTACTTTCTTTGTTTTATGTTTACATTTGTATTTAGATTGATGGTATCATTCGTGAATAGAAAACTTCTTATACTTCTTCACTTGTGTGATTAACTTTTTCTCTTAAATTATTGTTATTTACTGTTACTAGTTAATTGTCACTAAAGAGTTTTGTAGTGATAAGTAATTGTGGGATTATACCACATATAAATGGGTTAGTGATGATTTGTTATTTGGTGGTATTGAGAAATGTAATACTGATCATGTTAGGGATGTGGATGTTAGGGATGTGGAGTTTGGCTTCTTAGGAGGGTATAAATTGAGGAGTTTGCTTTTGATATTGTTCCTTATTTCTAATCTTCCTATGTTGTATATGTTTTATAGAGGGAGTGCATTTGTTGCACAAATCAGTCGAAAAGAAGGTACAATAGGTGCCGTAAACTTTTATTAGTTGAAAATTGTGTTTTGAAAATACAATTTTAACTTATGATTAAAATTATGTTTTCAAGAAAATGAGTTTAGGCCATTTATTTGAAATTATGACCGAAGTCACTATTTCAAATACCATAGATTTGGAATTATTTTTACTGTAGTCATTTTTTAAGAATTTTTTCTTGAAAAAAAAAAAGAAAAGCAACTTTTTTTCCTTTTTCCTACCATCTTAAACACTACTCAATTTTAGGTTTGAAAAAGTTGAACGTATCCCATGATTTGCAAAGTCTATTACAACAACCACCTTCTTGATTTAACTAATCCCCTCCCTAAATCAAACTTTGTATGCTCAATTATTTTACGATAAAACAACTGCGAGTTAATTTTGTTTCTGTCTCTCTTTATTATTATTTTGATAGTTTTACTATAGAATTTCCAGGCATAAGTTTATTCTGTTTCTGTTTCTCCATCTATTACTTTGCTTATCCCACAAGTGCCTGATCCATTAGTATTGAATAAAAAGATGAGTCATCCACTAGACCTCTTCTTATCCGATATGATTTGCTACTATAGGAAAATTCTTTCTTAGGAATTACATCTAGATTATCCAGTTTGCTTATCTACTATGGTTTTTATTAGGATTTCACTTTTTTTATTTGTGGGCAAACTACAAGTACACCCTTTTATATTTACTTCATATGCATTTGCCCCTATCTTTAAACTGTGTATTTAAGCTCCAAATCTTTTGAAAAAAAGTACGTTTAGATTTTATTTGGATATTTTATGTTCTAGATAAAATGTTTAAAAAAAAAAAACACTAAATTTGATGAGGCACTTGCTTCTGTCACCAAAAAATCGACCACATTCATTGACAAAAGATCAAGCTTGAACTGCAACTAACATTAAGAAACAATGTGAAATAACAAGTAGTTTGGTAGTCAACTAAAGCATAAGATGCTAATACCTTTTAATATGGACGAATGTATCATATGGACAGACAAAAAACTGTATTACCAACAAGTTGAACACATTAATACTATTATTCTCGAATCTTTTGAACTCCAACCCATCGTGCATAATCCACCCACCTGCAATGAATAAAAAAGCAAAATATTGGTTGAAATTATGAGAGAAAGCTGAAAGAAGCACTAGATTTTATAGGAACATAGGTGATCGATTCACTTACATTAGTGATCCCAAGAATGTATTGGCCGTTCGCACAACGAAGCATATTGCACCAAGTATGAGCTTGTGTTGGTGCAACAAGGGCTCCAGGATTCTCTGCTCAATTACTCCAGCCAGCACTTGATATCTACGTTAGAGTAAATAGATGGATTATCTATTCCCTCCATTAAATTTAATTTCACAACCAACCGATGTGAAAACTTAACCTATAAATCCGGTCTAGACATCATATCAAAATACCTCAAATTGCTAGAAACAGCCATGTAGACTCCATAGGCGACACTAGTAGAGAGTATAGGCACATCCTCTGCCTCAACAGCAAAAGACTTGTCCAAAATCTTTCTCGTGTTAATTAACAAATTGGTCAATGCTGTTCCAACCTGGAAAAAGAACCTTAATTGAATCATATAAGAAATAACAACGAATGAGTGATAGTATCCTAAAATTAAATTCGGCGGGTTTAGACTCATATATATATATATATATATATATATATATATATATAGAGAGAGAGAGAGAGAGAGAGAGAGAGAGAGAGAGAGAGAGGCTCCATAGAATGAAGAACAAAAGATGAACCCTTTCTAAGGTCTCATACTTCTTTTTAATGTCTTAAGTAATAGAGCAGCCTTTTATAATTCCAAGGTGACATACCAGAGAAGCACCCGTGCCAACTCCAAAAAGTTTGGCTCCATTTCGCTGCATTATACAACAAACCATGAACCCCGATCTGGACGACAACCTTCAAATAGACTTTAGTAAATCTATGTACATACCACTATGGCGCCTACTCTCTGTAAGAATGAATAAGATGTCCCAGCCAAGGCCACCTACAGGAGCAAAATTTCCAAGATAAATGCGTCTTAAATCAAGGAAAACACAGCTACGTAAGGTCATGCACCATTAGTGAAATGATTCGGAAAAATGATATTATCTTTGATATTGAAGTTAAACCTGGAATGCATTATCAGGACATCCATAGAAGAACTTAGTTATGGCTCCAGCTCTGATTGCAAGAGGAGGTCGGAGAGAGACGGTTGGAGCAGGAAGCCAGACAAGCATGAAATCTGCTATTATGGCCATAATCTGAGTTTAATAGAAAGAGGAATTGTGAGTTAAGCTCATTGGATATCTAATTCTTGCACTATCAGATAAGAGTGCTTGCATTATGTGCCTGTTTCATTCTCCTATTATCTAACTTAGATTAATCTGATCGACCTAGTCTAAACCTCTCTCTCTGTTTTTTTATTTTTTTTATTTTTTTCTTTCCTTGTCGTCTCCAATGTGTGCAAAAAATCGAGGACCAAGACATATGGTATGCCTCCATATCAGGTACCAGGGATTTCGGCTTTCGCAACTCTATAAATATGTCGTCAACACTGTATTCGCAAGAGGAAAAGCGCCGTGTGAGTATGTGTGAGTCGAGCATTCTCCCCATCAAGCTATGGGAACGGTGCATCAATGCTGTTACCCTAGTGGAGTTGGCTTATGGTATTTGACCTATTCTTTCAAGTTTAGGTTTGTCTAACAAATTTTCTCTTTCCCGTTATTTGTTATCTTTTGCTTCGTTAATCAGTCACTATCAAAATCAGATTTAGAAAATTGGTGTCGGAGCTGCTATTCCTCGTAATCTATCGATTTTATCCCATGGTCCTAGATTTCTAAAACAACAAAATCTCGCAGATGAGTAATGCCTCTGCTTTGTATCAGTATTTGTATAGCATATAAATGTGTGACCGCATTATTTTTATATAGAAATCAGTGGCCATCGACAAAAAGGCTTGTAGTAGAGTAGAGTTAATTCGTACCACGTCGGCACAAACAAAATCCAGCTCCTTTGAGAATTTCTCTCTACGTCGTTCCAATTCTGCAGTAGTCTAAGAAAGTATGAGAGTACAAGTCAAACGAAGCCTGATGGAATAATAAATGTTATGTTTCAATTGAAACGGAGCTAATGAATCCTCGATTCAGCTACCAACATCACATAAAGGTATTAGTAACGGTGCATTAAAAATTAGTCAGCATCTTGGTTCATCGTGCAGTACTTGGACAATTTAGACTGCTCAAATTAAGGTGATGGGATTTTCACATACATGCAATGTCACCTATACTATAGACAACTGATCCATAACACCAGCTCACGGAAGCTCATCAATTCGTAAGAACTATTAATTATGTCCGAAATCTACACGAGGTTCAGGATCTGAGTTATAGGCAAAGATGTAAAAACAGCAGACACCGAAAAAGAGAACTTGCAGGCCTGTCCAGACCTGTGAAATTCCTATTTTGTTTTTTCCGGGTACTTTAGTGATTGGTTTATTTTACATTAAGAAGCAGCCATGGTAAATTACATATATATATATATATATATACACACACACAAGACACACAATATTGTACAAGACAGAGCAAAAAGAGAGTTTTAGAATTTCTAAAGACTTAGTCTGAGGTAATTATGCACTAATTTTTTAAAAAAAAACACTAGTAGATATATTATTTTGAGGTTCTCCACCTCAAATTTTTCATATGTTAATTACTTGAGAAACTCTTACAAACATGTGTTTTGCGATGTGTAATCTAAATTTCAAATCAGGCCTCAACATTATTGTACAATTTACAAAATCAACATAACAATTTGTCAATGATCTGGTAGTGTAATGTAAAAACTATCAAAGTGAACATATTAAAAGAATAAAGTGAAAATACAAATTCACAAAAATAAATAAATAAATAATATATGGAATTTGCAGTTATATGTATGACGATAGCTAACCTTAGTGAAAATGCCAACACCACACTCTATAGCAACCTTCGTCAAGAATAGATCATCGGCGAGCAGCCTTTCCTTAAAACCTCCAAATTGAAGCAACCAACGGAAAACTGCTGACTTCTCCAGTTGGAAATACCGCTCCACCACCGACCCCGGCACCTTCCCCAAACCAACTGCCACCGCGAAGTCCTTTGGCAAGCTCTCTAGTGATCTTCCCACCTAAAATAAAAGAACAATCCACACTCTTATATCAGAATCCCATTCAATTGGGAAGTCTAATTCTCTAACTCACTTCCTCAAGTAGGCGCTCAACATAATGTGATTCTTCAAAATATTAAAAACAAATCGTTGTACTTGTAGTCTTTTATATTTTCAGGACATGAGTAGAACTTTCTATGGTACAAACTAATTAAATTCTATGCAAAATTATCAAAGGGATAGGCCCCTGCCAGCCCACCTTAGACCCATCCGATGATTTTTCAAAACATAACACAGTATTTGGGGCCACCCATTAAAGAAGGCATCCAGCCATGGATCCTATTTTCTGATAGGTCAAAAGATCGATAATACATGCGGCTAGGCCATTTTTTTCCCTCGTCTTGTTTTTTACCCTTTTGGCAAACGAAATATAACAAGTTTATAAGGCTAATTGACATAAATTCTGGTACCAAGAATCCTGATTTTAGTAATAAAGCTTGAAATAGAAAAGGTGTGATCTATAGTGCTTGTAGCTAATATTTTTCTTTTTTTTTTTTTTTTAGAATCTAACTTTTGTAATAAATTAATAAAATGGGACATACAAAAATTAATAAGTAACCCTCTTAAAGTAATCCATCGGTAAAGTAAAAAGTTTTTTGAAAGGAGAATTCTTTAAAATCTAACGTGCACCTAAAAAAAAACTCCCAAAATAGACATTAATAAATATGCTTGCGAGCTAGGTAAGGTCACTTATAAAGTCACAAATAAATGGTACAGAAAGTCAAATCCAAATTTACACCATGCACAACATCATGAGGTAGTGCCGCAACCAAACCAGATCCTATGTAGTTATGTTTTGGGGCTTATATAGAATTATATGACTACATACATGCAGAAATTCCATGGACCTCATTATTAAAAGAGTCGGTAAACATATGCTCAAGTCAAACATGTTAAATTCTTGCGATACTATATATGTATACATTTGTTTATATATAGAGTACCGCTAATAATACGAGAGCAGATTCGCGTTGGTTTCGGGCCTCGGCATCATCATCATTATCATCATCGGATCCTCTATCTCCACCACGACCACCTCCGCCACGTCGTCCGCCGGAGCCACCACCATATGCTGAGCAAACAAGTGGATAAAAACGGCGTTGATTGCTGCTGGAAGAACACGCGTGAATGGAAATGTTGTTGGTTCGGCGAGGGACGACTGTGAAGCTTTGTATGAAGTTATGATTAGTGCTGTGGTGAGGGATTGAAGTGAAGGGGAGTGAGCGCGTGGAGAGGTTTGAAGAGAAGATGGCAAAAGCCATTCCACTCTCTCTCTGTCTCTGACAGTTGGTTTGTGTCTCTCCGTCACACACAGGACAGAGAGAGTGGGGAGTAGAAAGAAGTGGTAGCTAGCAGTTCACACGAGGAAGAAGAGGAAGAAATAATATGGTCTATAATGGTTCTAAGGAAATGATCGTCGCAGTATTTACACGCACTGCTTTACGCTCCGGATTCGGATGGTGAATTAGTGGTCGAAATTCTATAGTTAAAGAGATTGTGGGGCATGATATATCATTGCAAGAGAAATAAATTTCAAGTTCATCACTATTGTATGCAAACTTTTCCTCAAGAAAGAAAAAAATAATCATTTTCGTTTGATTAATTTGTAGCATTATAGAATGGAAATTTAAAAGAAATGAAATATAAACATCGATACCTATATTATTAAGAGAAAATTAAATGTTTTGGATTTTATGTCTTCTTTACACCTTAAAATTACTTATATATCATCTATAATAATATCTAAGTTTATTAATAAGAGGATATTATTGGAACTTACCCAAAAGACACTTATCTATTTATCTATATTATTAAAGTTAAAAAAAAGTTATAGTTTGATGTCTTTTTCATTTTGCCAAACTTACTCTTTTATACTATTAATATATCATATAACTTGTCATTACAATTTTTCACTATAATCGAAAAGAATATTTTACACTTAAGGTATATATATTAACTCATTTTTTCTCATTTTTATACATGATTATAGTAAGATTAATGATAATAACCTCCAATTATTATGTGACTTTTAGTTAGTTAATAACATTTGGCTTAGGATTTCTTTCCTATATTAGGTCATAGCTATCTATAGAAGGATTTATTGTACCTTTATAGGGCAATTTGTCTTATCAATTTGTTTTACGATACAAACGATATCGATATTCAAATTGAATTTTTTAATTTCTATCACATCTTACATTGATAGAAATTTCTTAAATATATTTATTTGTTAGTTTGATTTTGGAATTTCATTTAAACACAAGCATTTAGAACTATATTTCGTAAATATATATATATATATATCTTTGTTTGATTCTAGAATGTCACTTAAATGGCATTATAAGATTGAAGAAATGTCAAAATTTGTGTTTGGTAGCATTTTCAAAAGAACTAAAAAAATATTGTGAATCTTTTTATAAACTATATTTCTTAACTCACATTGATATTAAAGTAGAAAATGTCTTAAAAGACAAAATTATTTCAACATTTTCCTCTATTTTGGAATTATTTTTTTAAAGAAATGTACATGATCCATCTTTTACTTTTCTTTTCTTTTTTTCGCAAGCATATGCATACAAAGATTGATTTAGCAATATATATAAGTCTTCCTAACTGAAATTTCGAATAAAAATATCACAATTATCTACTAGTTTTTATTATTAAACAAATATATCCCCTTTCGGACTCCATACTTTTCGAAAATATATTTTTATCCATTATATTCGATAATTTGTCTTGAGAATAATTAGGACCTCTCTTTTTTCATTAATGGTCAACTAAGGATTTTTAAGTATTTCTTATACTTAAACCTACGTTCTTTCAAAACAAAACTACCACTCTACAATCAACCATTTATAATACCTATTCATGTACATCAATATACTCTCAAACTTACATACATACATATATATATTGTTTAATCCAATAAGCAAATATTCATCTCCATTTGTTTTAGTCTATTCTCTTACTTATATGCAATTTTCCTTTTAAGTGAAAATATCTCTTCTTCTACCTTTTCCTTTTCACATTTTTCTTTAAATAATTATAGAAGAGGGGAAGTATGAGTCCCTAAATTTTTATTTTTTTTTTTGGCAACCATATTTGAATTTAAGACCTCTAGAAAAAACTTATCCAACTAATCTCATACTTTACAATTATGATAGAAAAGTTAGTTAAAATGATCTAAGGAAGTTAGATTAGAAGAAATAATAACCCACAATACTAATTTTAGCCTTATAAGTGTAATTATTTAATATAGCGTAAAACTTATCAAATCCCCTAAAACTAAGCTCGGAATTAGACAAGAACTTAAAAATAAGTTAATTAAACTATAAAAAAATAATATAGTATAATATACTATATAAATATATACGTACTTTTAGGAATATACTTAGTATACATAATAATTATACATGTAAATTAACTCGAAATTATAAAATTATATTAAATAAATGATAAAATTGAAAAATTAAATAGAAAATATATGTTAAAAATAAAAGACATACTAGAAACATATATGCATATAATTATTCATTACATGTAATATATATATGATATATCCTTTTATATTAATAAAATAACTAAATATTAACATAATATACATAAATTACATAATTATACTAAAATAATAGCAAAACCTATTTAAAAATTCAAGAAAACAACTGGATTTCTTTAGAATCAATTGTAGCATCCTCACAACAATTAAGCACGGTGAATCAAAAGCAAATTGCCTAAATTAAGGACATATCCTACTTGACTAAAAAGAGGAAAAATCATACGGCAAAATCTAACCACTATAAATAACGAAAATCATAAAATCATTAGTTTAGCAAAATGAAATCTAGGATAGAGAGAGAAAATAATTTAGAAATTAGAAATAATTTACAAAAATTAAATTAAAAAACACAGCAACCCTTGGCTTAGTGTAGTTCCCCAACCCCTGTCCTATATGGTTCCCTGACCCCCAAGTGATCTATTGTTGAACCCTACCATCCCCTAATAGCCTACCCTACGCACTGCTGATCTGACACACCTTCATTACCATCCAATGGCTTGAGCTTCGATGAACACATGGTCCAAAATTCTTCCCTATTTTTCCTTTATTTTCTAAAAATATTAAAATTATCTAAAAAATGAAAAAAAATTATTTTTAGGTTATTTTAGATTTTTTTGTGTGATATTTTTATTTTTGTAAAATCTTAAATATTTTATATACTTCCTTAAATAAGTTACTATTCATTTGATTTTTGAAATTCAAAACAAATGTACCAAATGATATTATTTCAAACTCAAAATTTTCATATAAAATACATGACATGTAGTTAATTGGTATGTAGCTAGATTTTTAATTTAGGTATATTTAATATTTATTGTAATTTTTTACCCCTAAGAATATCTAGGATTAGAGTGAAATTATGAAATAAATAGATTTTTATAAAATTAATTAATGGAATGGATGTCTACTGACTTTTGGTGATTCATAATAATCCTAAGATGTATTGAAAGTAATTTTATATAAAAAAGATAATATTTATTTAATTAAATATAATTTAGGGTTAAAAATGTAATTATGAGTATATAAGTAATAAACCCAATAGCATGAAATCATATACTGACTAAATTTCCTATATTTTTAGAAGTCTATAAAAATTTTCAAAAACTCATTTAGTGAACCCAGCTATTTATTATGAATCTACTTTGTAAAATGACTTAATTTACCCACCAAGGCACGTTTTTAATAATAATAGGCTAAAATGTGATAAATATTAAAATAACACCTACATATACATGCTATCAGGTTTATTTAGAATGGAATTTCATCGTATTTGGTACTAATATATGACATAAGTTAAGATATATGCATGTTGTTAGCAAGGCTTCTTAAATATGGACCCCTCAAGGCCATCCAGATCTGATAAGTCTTGTCGCCTAAGGCTCACCCCTATGGGCTTAAGCCTAGAGCTTAGATTGACCAAGCTTAAGAAACTCTATAACGACTAGAATGCACATGATAAGGATAAAATATCAAATCAACAGTTACGTTCGGAATAAGTAGAATAAGTCAGACATTACGACCCCACTCTCACATATTTGCAGGAAAAGATCTCTCTCCACTAACTATCCTCCAATTGTTGGTACCACTCTACTATAAATATCAATCCACTACCTAAAGGTAAATCTCTCTACAGCTCTCTACACTCTACACATCAAGATTGCTCTATTGTTCAAAGTATTCTCTACTCTCCAAGAGTTTATTGCTGATTTAAGTATCAAAGTGGCTATACAGGCTACTTAACATGACATCCGATGCTCAGGAGACTTCGTCTGATCGCTTGTGAAAAGCAAGCCAAAGACCCTAGCCAACTGTTGGAATCAAGCCTAAAAGTACATTGACCAAGGAGATAACATTTATGCTAAGTGCAATGCCGACTAAGAAAGGTCGAACGTAAAGTAGGACAAACAAAAATTGTCCATAAAGAATTACCTCAACGATAAGTTGCTGGGCAAATTAGAGGGAGAGAGCTCTAAGAAGAAGAAGCGCCGAGCCAAGTGTAACCTGCTCCCCCTTACTATTTATGCCCAATATACATCCCTGAATAGACCTATCGCTCAAGTCTATTATGAAGTGAAGCATTAGAATTTGCTTTAGAAGCCATAGAAAATGTGGGAAAACCTTAGTCATCAAAACTCTGATAAGTATTGTCAATCCCAAACGACCACAGCCACACCACCAACGAATGCTTCATCAAATATGCTATTTAATACGGCTTCTTCAATGACTACATGGCCCATTCAAGGAACGACAATCGTTCTAACCATGATGGAGATAGGGCACCTTGGAGGCGACGAAATTGAGAATGCCTATACCAAGCAGAACAATGACCACCGCAATGACCTCGCCCCTAATGGTATTATTAACGTAATCATGAGAGAACCATACCCTGGGAGCCGACAGATCACTAACAGCTCAATTAACTCCCCATCAAAGGTATTAGCTGTAAGGAAGAAGAGATAAAAGTTAAATACTTCCATCTTGTTTTCCGATAAAGACCTTAAAGGGGTTAATATACCCCATTAAGATGCCCTGGTGATAGGGGTAAGGATCTCAAATTTTGAGGTCCCAAAGATTATAATGAACACTAGCAATTCTACTGATATACTTTTTCTCCATACTTACAAGAGGATGAGGAAGAAGCTTTTAGTAAAGATAAAGTTGTACTACCATAATATGATTAGCTTCAATGAAAGTACAGTCTGAGCCAAGAGGATCATCATACTAGTCATTGAGCTTGGCGATAACAACCATGTAGTGCGACAACCTGTAAAGTTTGTTGTAATTGACTACCCCTCCCCCTACAACACGCTCTTAGGAAGACCAAGCTTGAACATATTTGGGGTAGTCACATCCACCCTTCATCTGAAGGCTAAATTCCCAACCTCAACTTAAGTGGGAGCATTCAGATGTAACCAAAAGCTCTCGCGAGACCTATAAGTCAAGGCCGCCAAGGGAGATGGCATCTTCAATTTAGAAATAAGCCTGCAAGAGAGGCCAACTGAGAGGGGAGAGCCGAAAGAAAAAATAGAAGAGGTTTAGATTGAGCACTCACCCAAGCAAATCACGAGAGTCAGGATTGAGACCCCGCATGAATTGTGGATGAAATTGTCACACTCCTACAGGCAAATTCAAACAAGTTCGCTTAGTCAGTGTCAGATATACTCAGAATCTCGCCTGACCTGGCAACCCATAGCCTTAACATCAACACTACGGTGTAGCCAGTCAAGTAGAAAAAGAGGCACTTTGCTCCGAAAAGGTAGGTTACCGTCAAGAAAGAGGTACAGAAGTTGCTTAAGGTTGACTTCGTAAAGGAATAAAAGTACCCAACCTACTTAGCAAATGTGGTGCTAGTCAAGAAAAGGAATAAGAAGTAGCAAATGTGCATAAACAGATCAAAATGGACCCAAAGAATGAAGTCCATACCTCCTTCGTCACCAATTATGATACCTACTACTACACCGTGATGCCGTTTTTTTTTTAAAAAACCCTAAGGTTACATACCAACGAATGGTAATTAAAGTGTTTAAGCCCCAGATCAAGTGCAATATGGAGGTGTACATCAATGACACAATCATCAAGAGCCAAAAGCCAAATGATCATGTCAAGGATCTCTAAGAAGCCTTCGACCAGATGCGTACGTATGATATGAAGCTGAACCCTCAGAAATGTGTCTTCAAGGTTAGATCTAGCAAGTTCCTCGATTTTCTAGTAACACAAAGAGGTATCAAGGACAACCCCTAAAAGATTATTACCATCAAGGGAATGAAGCCTCCAACCTAGATCCGAGATGTAAAGAAGCTCACTAGTATGGTAGTCGCATTAAGTAGATTCATCTCGAAGAGCGCTAATAGATGCGCTGAATTCTTTAAAATCCTGAATAATCCAAAAGGTTTTGAATGGACTCTGGAGTGCATTGCCATCTTTCAATGGATTTAAGACTTCCTCGCACACCCACCAATCCTCTTCAAGCCTGTCCATGGGGAGGACCTGTTTTTGTACCTAATCATAAGCGACTAGGTACTTTCCTCTATACTGGTTAGAGTAAAGGGAAAGGAATACAAGCCTATATACTACAACAACCATATACTCTATACGCCTAAGGTTAAGTATATCCAGGAAGAAAAGTTTACTTTAGCCGTCATTATCACAATATGACGACTAAGACCCTACTTCCATGCACATTAGATAATTGTACTTATTGATCAACCGTTGTGCACCATGTTGTAGAAACTCGATGCGTCTAAATAGATGATGAAGTATGCAATGGAACTAAGTGCGTACGGAATCCAGTATCAACCACGAATGACCTATAAGGTATAAGTGCTAGTCGACTTCGTAGTAAAATATACAGGAGTAGAGGAAGCACTACTAGGCTATGACAAACTGATGTAGACTCTCCACGTCAATGTATCATCTACCTCGAAGATGGAGGTAAAGGTCTCATTCTAACCGATCCATAAAAAGTCACAGTATATTATGCCCTTAAGTTCAAGTTTGAAATGAATCCGAATACAGGGCCCTTATCACCGATCTTAAGTTTGCCAAGGAGATCTGCACCAAGCATTTATGGATCTTCTCGAACTCCATGCTTGTTGCCCAATAAGCCTGAGGTGAATTCAAGGGCAGGGATGACATTATGGCTAGGTACCTAAAGAAGGTAAAGAGCCTTTTAGTTGAATTCCCTTCATGGAACATCACGAAGATCCCTCAACTCAAGAATTTAACTGCAAATTGGCTATCCAAGCTCACTTCCACTGGGATACAAAAGCTAGAGGTGAAGGATAGGAAAATCTTCATAAAATACCTGCCAAAGAAGAGAATAACTCTAAGTTCAGTTGATATTTTGGAATTGACTACAACAGCATTGGAGCCAAGTTAGATAGATCATATTTAGAGTTATTTAGAGCAGGACACACTCCCCGACGACAAGAAGGAAGCAAAGAACTTCCAGTATGATGCCATTAACTATAAGTTAGTTGACAACATCTTGTAAAGTAGGGGAGTTAGCCTTCTCTTACTCCGATGCCTCCAAGAGGGTAAAGGACTATACATCATGGAAGAGCTGCACAACAAAGTGTGCAATAATCATATTTAGTCCCAAGCCCTCTACCTCCGAGCATTATGACTCAAGTATTATTGGCCTACCATGAGGCAAGATACAAAAGCTATAACCCAAAAGCGTCCTAGTGCTAAAAGTACGAGCTACTCAATCATGCATCCAACACTAACCTCCAACCCTTGACTAGCTCATAGCCGTTTACACAATGGGGTATTGACATCCTCGATGCCTTCTCGAAAGCTTTGGGAAGACGACAATTCATAATTGTTGCCATCAACTACTTCATGAAGTGAGTGGAAGCTGAAGTAGTGGCAAAGATCACAAAGAGAAGTGTTGAGTCTTTTGTTAGAAACAATATTCTCTCTCGATTCGAGGTCCCTTATGCTCTCATCATGAATAATGGGCAACAATTTGACAACTCTAAGTTCAGAGAATTCTACACCAAGGACTGCATCACCTCATACTTCACTTTAGTTGCTTACCCCCAATCGAATGGATAAGTCAAGACCAATCCTAAGGCGCTTGGGCTGACGAACTGCTTAATATATTGTGGGGATATAAGATTACCCATTGCACTTCTACAGGCAAGACACCCTTTTGCCTAGCCTTCAAACAAACTACTAAACATCCGAACTCAAAGTTTCGACGCCGCCCTTAATGAGTCACTATTACAAACAAGCATCAACATTATTAAGGAGATCAGAGAACTCACTGCAGCTAAGGTAACTGCGTACCAACATCGGGCTACCTGGTACTACAATCAAAAGGTTAGGCACAAGGAGATCAAGATCAATGACCTAATATGCCGAAAGCTAGAAGCCATAAGTTTATGAAAAAGGCAGGGCCAGCTAGCCCCCAATTAGGAAGATTCCGTCAGAGTCAAGGAAAGCTTGGGCAATGAAGTTGGAGCATATAGAAGATAAAAGCATATTTTATTCATACTTTAATGAGTGAATTAAAGAGAATTATTATTGATTTTATAGAAATCATTTAGAATTGGTACTTAAGTGTTTTCATTTAGACATTTCAAGTATTAAAGGATTCAAAGTGGAAATACGAACAATTTAGAGGAGTTTTACACAAACAAATGAAGCTTGAAGTGAGCCACGACACGATTGGAATTAAAGACAATCGACATTGGGCCAACCTACATTGAACACTGATAGCCTTGGATGTCTACACTACCGGCATTAGAAGCTACATGGCTGACCTTCATGAAAAGAATGCCTTTCGAAAGCCAACCCTAATTTTCTCTATAAATAGTCATGTGTTTTAGAATTTAGACAAACTTTTACATCTTCTTTAGAATTATAGAGTCTTAGAACAGTTAATAGATGGTTCTTGAAGAATTCTTCTATAAAATTGCTTGGGTCATTAAGAAGATTTTGCTTTTGCTGTAGAGATCAATTTTGAAGTTGCAATTGAATTTTACTCTTTATAATGACAAAATTGGTGACCTCTATTTTATTTATATTTATGCAATTCTGTGATTTATTCCTACTTTCAATTATAAACTTCTTTACAAATTCAATTAGTAATTGTGCTTTTGTTTCAAATTTTATAGCTGGCTAAATTTATTTGTAGGAATTAATGAAACCCTAAGTAGCTAAGATGAGAATTGTATTCATGTTATAAGATTAATAAATATATGGATGATTCATGATTGCAAATTTCTGTAATTTTGATTATAGTTGTCTAAGTTATTATAATTGTTAGAAACCCTATCGATACGAAAATTGATATAGGGTTTGTTAGTAATTCTTGATTAATTTGATTGATTAATGTGGAAGTAGTGTTAATTGGATTAATTAGAAATTATCCAGTGATTAATGCGATGTTTTGCAATTAATTATTCACTAAAACATCAGGGATAATTGATTTAAGGCACTAGACAATTATAGCATCGGGAGATGTATAATTATAAATTGGAATCCACTATTAATTGTGTTGGTCTCATATAAGATATCAAGAAGGGGTAAATTGATATCTTTAATTTTTTAAAACTTTTTTAAAAATGAAGTTACCCCTCTTAACAATATATAATGGTGAACAGTGATAATTTAATGATTTAATGCACAACAAATAATAAACAAAATTAAAAGAGTGTAAGGAAGCAGAAAATCAGGTAAATATTTTATAGAGCTTTGGCCTTCTACCTACTGCTCTCTTCCAGCTTCACTACTGAGGACCCAGTCTACTTCACCGATACCGTTCCACTTAATCCACCAAAATAAATCATAAACAAATTACAAGCATTTGTTCCAATAACTTTACAACACTCTGCTTTGCCTATCTGGCCTCTTAACAATCTAAGCCAATATAGATCTATAAAGTACAAATTATCATTTCCTTACAATACAATGTTAAGATTACAAATGAGAACAAAAGTATAGGTCTCAAATAATTTTGCACTTGAAAGAAGTAACACATTGTTGTAAAACTTTGATTTAGTGCAACTCTCTGAAAAAGTATCTAAAGAACTTTCAAAAGCTTTTAAGAAGGTAAAAACTTATCAAGAATTTTTTGTACAATGATAGTATTTCTTCAAAGTTGTGTGTCTTAACATTTTGAATTCTTCTTCCTTTTATATTGACTTTTTCCAACGACTAAAAAGTCTGAAGATTTTCTTTACTTCCATAATTATCCTGTCGTTAGTTATTCTAGATAATTCTAGATAATTCCATGGATATTTTTATGAGAAGATCTTGGTCATTTGAATTTCAAAACAACTCTCCTTAATTTGTCTAGATCAGATAAACTTCAATCCATAACCATCAAATAAGCTTCTATTTTGATTTTGAAAAGATCAACTTTCGCTAGCTATTTCTAAATAAGCCTTGTGTTCAAGATTTGTAATCCCATAAAATCCGAATCAACCTTATCCTTATTCTTATCCTTATCCATTCTTATACATATCTTAATTTATCCAAATATATTTTCTCTTAAAATAAATCTCCAAGGATCATGATTCTATCTTGAGGGAAACAAGATTAAATATATTTTCCTAATGCACTTAATCTAAAGGAGCTAGGTCTTGAATAATCTGAATCTGATTAAAATTAATATTTCACATAAGTTTCCAGACCTACCTTCTGAATAACTTTCTAAAGAGTATCAGCCTTTTTTTCTTAAAAGTCTCTGAACTAACTTCTGAAGAGCTGGACGAATTCTTTTTATAAGAGCTTCTGTAATACTTTCTGAAGACTTTTCAGAATAGTTTATTTTTAAACAGTTTAAAGCCTCTAAATAAGCTTTTGAATGTGACTTAAATATGCAAAAATATAGTTTGTAAAAATCCTTTTATAAGCCTTGTTGAGCTTGGTTTTTCACTCTCTCAATTTTTTTATAAAATTAAGTCTTCTCTAAACTAATCAGTATTAAACCCTACCCATTTAATATTGATCTTCGACTAGAGTTTAAATAAAACCATTTTTTTTCAACTTAAAAAGATATCGGAGTCGCCACCTAACCGGAGTCGAAAAAAAGAGTTAAGTTATAACCAATTGGATGGATTAATTATAACTTAGCCACTAATCTAATGAGAAAAAACCGATTTTGTAAAACAGTTTTTGAAAACTAGAGATTTAGGTCCGATGATTAGGAATTTTAAACCCTTATAGATACCATTGACTTTCCAAAATTAAAGTTAAACTTAAAAAATCACCTTTTAACTTTGAAAGATAGAAATTAGTTATTGATTAATTTAATTAAATAATCTAAGCTAAAGGGAAAGGGAAATTAGGTTTTTTCATTTTTTACCATTGCCCCATAGGTGCCTATATACCCACTATTCGGGATCAGATATACATACTTTTTTTTTTTGAAAACTTTAGTAGGTTAAGTTAATTTTAATTTTTTAAAACAACTGGGTTTACGTTTTTACCCATTTTGATTTATTTAATAAAATTTCCTAAAGGACCCTAAATTAGTTTTAATTTTTAGAAAGTCTAAATGAATCTAATTTGAAAATGGTTGATTTATTTTTATTTTTATTTTTGAAAAATCAATTATCTAAGTGACAAAAAGAAATAATAATCTTTATTCTTTCTATTTACTCATTTATTTTTATTTTTATTATTTTTTATTTTATTTATTCTATATACTTTTTACTAAAAGATAAATAAATAAATAAAAACTACTTTTTCTTTTTCTATTTTTTCTCTCTTTTTTTATTTTTTTCTCTTTTCCTCTCTTCTTTTTTTTTTTCTTTTTACATTTGATTACATTTACATGTACATAAATGAGTAAATTAACGAATAAGTAAAAATAAAGCAAAACCAAAGAAGGAAAAAAAAAAGGGTCAAACCGAATGCTAGATAGGATGCAGGTCAAGGATACGGGTCGGACATTGGGTTGGATCACGAGTCGGTCGGCTAGATCCGAGTCAAGCTCCAATGGATTTAGGTCACCAATTGAAGGAGAAGTTGTTAGGGTTCATTCAGGGCGATTCAGCCACTAAATCAAGTAGGGAAGTTGGTTTTTATGTGTATTCGATTGGATTTGTGGGTGTTTTTTAAGTGCCACCGTGTTTAGTGGTTGTTTGGTAGGTGGTGGAAATTCGATCGTAGGTGGTAGTGGTGGTTCAATCATATATGGGTTGCTAGGTATATTTGATGAATTGGGTTAAGCGTTTAGGGACGTGATGAGTTTAGCCGTAGGATTGGTTCGGGTCGAAGAGTGGCTGGAGTTCAGCTACGGTGGTAGCTTGGCTCTGGAGTGGCTGGAGAGAGAGGTTTGAAGAGAGCGAAAGAGCGATTTCAAGAGAGAAAGTTTGCGAGATTGAGAGAAAGGGTATTTCGAGTAATTATGTAAGGTTGTATATGTCCATATGAACTCTCCGAAGCTCCTTTTATACTTGAATTGCTCCCAAAAAATATGGAAAGCTCATATCAGATCAATGAAGAACGCCCAGAAAAAACAGCTTTTTCCGATTTTTGGAGCTTAAATTGAATGCTCCTTTGACTGTATTTGGACGTGTTTTTTGTACCAATTCACAGTAAGCTATGTCTAGCTTTCAATTTCGCCATTGATTTGGAAAAATTGTAACAAGAATAGGTACAAAAATTGTACTGAAGTAGGCAATCCGAAGTGGAAAGTGCTCGAAATCTGGAGAAAGATGAGGGAAAGAGAGGAAAAGTGAGGAAAACAAAAGGAAAAGGAAAGAAGGGGAGGGGAAAAATGGGTTGACGTAATGCTACATTAGCTAACCCGACTACTCCCAACGTACCATGTATCATCACGTAACACATAGCACACCACGTGTCCTGACACATGGCACAACCAAATCCTAAAACGTAACAGTATGCTAGTCAACAATAAACAAAACAAAGAAGAAAAAGGCATCCCTGCCTTTGCCAAGTTCGAACTCGAAACCTCATACTCAAACCCCATGCCTAGTCCATATGCTTAACTATTAGACCGTTAGCCTATGCCTTATCCATATATATAATCAAATTGTACATATGGACTTGATCAGCCTGGGCTAAATTTAAATCAAAGCCCAAGTTCAAGCTTCACGCATTACCACATGTCAAAACATCATTAGATCGCATGTCCAATTACGACAAATTGCGCTTTATGATTAGCCGTAACAACATACTTTCTTTCCCCTCATTTTTTTTCTCCTTTCCTTATTCTTTCCTTCTCTTTCTTATATATATATACAACACACACATGGAGGGTAAAGGGGATTTTCATTTTAAAAAGACACATAAGGAAGACATTTGAAAAAAAAAAAAGAAACAAAAGAAGAAGGGGAAGTCCATACGTACACAACACATAGAAGGAGAGGCGTTTTTATTTAAAAATAAAATGAAAACACACACAGTAGAGAAGGATCTTTCATTATCATACACACACAGCAAGGGAGATTTTTTATTTTAAAAAATATACACACACTCATATGCAGGTGGAGAGGGGTCCACTAAAAAAATAAAGACGACACAGTCTCTCTCTCTCTCTCCAAACCGACTCTCTCTCTCTCCACTGCTCGGTCACTCTCTCCACCATCTCTCTCTCTTGGTCTACTCTCTCTCCAAACTCTCTCTATCCCTTTGACAAAAAAAAAAAAAAAACTTATATACCTCTCTCCCTCTCTACGGTCCCTCTCTCGACTAGACCTTCTTACTCTCTAACTTCCTCTCTCTTAACCACTCACCAAACACTAACGCACAGCCACCCCCTCGAGCCTCGCCCAAACAACAAACCACCATCCCCCGTTCATCCCTGACTCATTGCACCATCCACAGCCAGCCACAATCACCACCACGAACACCCACACACATACAAGTCTCTTGGCCACCCTCGTCTTCTTTCTCTCTAACCACACACCGCAGCATAACTCCACCCACAACTTTCTCTCTCTCTCAACCTATCTCTCTCACAGAACACTAAGAACACACACACCATTGTCTCTTCCTCTCGCCAAAACCTTACATAAGCACGACCCATGCTACCCTCGACCAGACCACCCATACCCGACACACTCTCAAACATCGTACTCCAACTACCTAACCAAACGACCCAGATCCACCACCCTCACACATGGCCGCTCCTCTCACAGCTACCACATCCAAACCAAGCCCCAACAACACCTTCGGCTCTCCTAATTTGTGATCACCACTTACCGACCAAACTGAGCCACCACCAAACCACCACCATTGGTCGTGGAAGTCCTCTAAACCCCCTTTTGCCCATAAATTCGACAAAAAATGCCTTCACTCGAAAGAAAATCAACCCCAAGCTACCTCAAATCACCACTACTGACCATCGCATCCTCTCCTAGCTTCTCACGTGCATTGCACATGAATCGGGTCGAGCAACTTGACCTATAACTTGATCTAGATCTGATCGCACCTGAATCCAACTATGAGCTTTGACTCGATTCGCATCCAGCTCTAATCCAATTCTTAAGAGTGGTCCCTCCTCCCCTTACAATCCTATTGGTTTTTTTTTTGTGTATTTTTATTTATTTATTTACTTATTTCAATATGTAATTGTAATTAAAAATAAAAGAAAAATCCAAAATAAACAAAATAAAATAATCTAAAAAAAGAAAAAGAATAAAAAATAAAAAATAAGTAGTTTATTTATTTAGCCTAATAGATAAAATAAATTAAATAAATAAAAAAGGAAAAGAAGTAAAAAGTAAATAATAAATAAAATAAAATAATTGAGCAAATAAAATTTATTTGATCACTTAGGAAAAATAACTTTTCAAAAATAAAAATGAATGAATTTTTTTTCCAAAATTAAGATGATTTAGAATTTCCCAAAATAAAACTAATTTAGGACCATTAGAAAATTTTCTTTAAATAAATCAAAATGGGTAAAAACATAAACCCAAATGGTTTTTCAAAAATTAAAATCAAATAACCCACTATGTTTTTAGCAAACGAACTACGGAAGTCTGATTCCAAATAGCGAGTACGTAGGTACTCATATGTAAGTACGAAGCGACTTAAAATATGTAGTGTTTTTTTTTTTTCATTTTCATAGATATTCATGTAAATTAATTAACTTAGTCATGTATAACATGATTAGTCGTTTTAGAAATTAAAAAGAGTATATTTGAAAAGTGAAATCAAATTTAGGAAGTTAAAAAATGATACCTATTTAAGGTTTAATAAATTAGCCCCTAGATTTAGATCTCTAGTTTAAAAAAAAAAAACATTTTATAAAATGGTTTAATCGATAGATTGATAGTTAAATAATAACTAATTTACCTAATTGATTATAACTTAACTTTTTTTTTAACTCTAGTCAGGTGACAACTCCAAAGTACTTTAAAAATTAAAAAAGAATTAATTTTCTTTAAACCTTAGCCAAGAGTCACTACTAAATGAGTAAGGGTTTAAAACTGATCGGTTTAGAAAAGACTTAATTTTAAAAAGAATCGAGAGGGTGAAAAACTAGGTTTAGTGACTCTACTAGAGACGTCAAGAGAGTTAACCACTTAAAAACATTTCGAAATTAAAATCGCTTTTCAAATTGCCCTTGTTGTTTAATTATTTGTTTATTTGTATATTTATTTGTTTATTTGTTATTGACTTCGTATACATATTTATTTTAATTAGCTTATGTATTTTGTAAATAGCATATACCAAGATATGAGGGGTTCATTTGTTGCATCAAATGAAAGTTTTTTCTAAGAAAAAAACAAGTAAGGTCACAAAACTTAAAGACCTTCTAAAACCCACCCTAATTGTATATACTCCCTTTTGAGCTTGAGTTAATACACTACCCTTAAGAAATTGTAACCTTACCAATTGTTCAAGAGTTTTAATGCAAACAAGTTTTTTTTTTTTAAATTACAATAGGGTTGCAATTTAAGGAGTAATGTATTAACCCAAACAACCCTAAACTCTAAATATTTCTACTTTTTTTTTTTGTTGCATTGATGACTAATTCTTGTCTATAAAATGTGTAGACTTAAGGTGGCAGACAACTAAGCAAATGATCAAGGCGAACAATAGGCCACTAGACACCTATAGGATTTGCAAGGAGATGTTGAGAGATGAAATTGCCTATTTGAAGGAAAAGCTCGAGCATTCTGAGGCTCACAACAAAACATTAAGGTCCTTTTTGGCACAAGTCATTAAGGATACTTATGAGATGATAAAGGACCTTTAAGGTCCGTATACGGGACTTAATGTAAGGTTTTTTTTCCAAATTCAAAGCCTAAAATAAATTCTAGCTTCTCTGTCTTTATTTTTGTATTCTGATCTTTTTTCAAAATAATAAAGCTCTCTTTAGTTCATTGTTCTTCATTCTTTAACACTCTCGTCTTTGTAAATAGTTTTTCAATAAATATTTATCTAACCACTATTCACTCGCATTTAGGGAAATGTAAATAAAGTCCATAGACTTATAAATAAAAACCCAAAAATCACCATCCTTATTTGAAAATAAAACTTTAACTTTGTCTCTCTTAAAAAAAAAATTTAATAGAAAAGTTGTTGACAGTTATAAATCCTTATGGGCCTACAGAGCCAACACAAGCTTTAGCCTCTAACCTACTCAAGTAACCAACCCAAACACTTGGCTTTCAATCCACCCCAGATCCTTTGATCTATTAAAGAAGCTAACATGAGCCCTTTGTTGCCATCTAATCCAAATACAAGCTGCTTAGCTAGGCATTAACCTAAACACCAACCTTGGGCTCATTCAAGCAACCTAACCAAACACAAGCCTTTAGGCTAAGCAGCCAATCTAAACATGAACCACAACCTATCGAGGTAGCCAACCTGAGCACAATCCTCAATCCATAAAGTAACTGAGCCAAGCTAGAACCCCTGGTTTGTTTAGAAAGCCAAGCATGAATCAAACCAAAACACAAAGTTAATTATTAAGGCATGATTTGAGAAGCTGAGGGGCAAAACCAATCCTCATCATGGGTAAATAAAAAACAAACTCCTCTTTAAGAAATTAGTAACTCACTTTTTGAAATGTTTAGAATGAGAAGAGGCAAACTGTGTCCTATACACCAACCTCAAACACTTTAAGAGTTGAGTGACATAACAGTGAGAATACCTTGGGCTCATTCGTTAAAGGAGGTCCAATTTGAATGTGATACATAGATTAAAATGAAGTTAGGCACTCATTTTCAAATCCTAAACACAACTACCCTTCGTTAACCTCATTAGACCAATTTGGAGAATTTTCAAATTCAAACCCTATCAAGAACCACCACATAATGGAACAATTTGAAGGTTAAGGTCATTGATTAGAAGATAGGGGTAAGATTAGGCTAAGATTGGTTTATGCTTGTGTAAGTAACAATAATTCAAAAACGATTTTTTATTTCTAATAAATTATTTTTCTTTGAAATGAAGAAGAGTCAATTTCCTTTTCAAACACCTCAAGTCTATACGCTAGAAATCCATGGATTTAGGGTGCTAAATCACTTAAAAAGCAAAAAAATTGACAATAATCACTCTTGGCATCAAAAGGAAAGGAAAGAATGGCAAGAAATAGTGGGGCAAAGTAAAGAGAAGGTGAAAAAAGAAGAGGCCAAAGAATTAGGCCCAGGTGTAAGACAAAAGCCCCAATAGATATGTCATATCCTAATAAGGGCAGCAAACTAAATCAAAAGGCAGGGAATTCGAGCCCAAAAAACACCAAAGAAGCATAAGTCCCTAAATCATACTCCAAAGCCTAGAAACTCAAATCTCCATATCTACTTTAACACTTTAAAGCCTCTCTTACCTATACTAAATTGCACAAGACCTCTTTACCTACAATACCACCCTTACATAAGTAAAAGCTCTTCTGATCTTAAAAAATAATTTATCTTTAATAAAAAAAAATTGAAACAAGGGCAAGCATACTTCTAAATTTTTTCCTTAAGGTTTTTGACTTACACAGCCAGGATTAATAAAAGTATTTCTTTCAAAATAGGCCTCTTCATTAATCCTTTTTGAAACCCTTGGACCAAAAGCCTAAATTCATAATGTTGAACCAAAAAGACCTAATGGATCGATCAAGGTGTATCACTTGCAAAATGGACTATAATTTTTGGAACTAAAGTCAAGAGAAAAATCTAAATCGAGAGTTAGTGAGGAAGACCTCTTTAACTAAACTAATTGTGAGTTATCTTTTCCTTAAGAAAGGAATGTCTTGAAATCACAAAAACTATTAGAAGCCCTAAGGTCAGGGGCATTAAGAAACTCCACATGATTACTAAAGGTAGGGGTAGTTATAAAATTATCTCTTAATAAGAATTTATATCCGTTGGCAAAACTTTCAAAAACAAAAAATAAAAATAAAAAAATGAAGAAAAAACAGAAGAGAGAGAAAGTAAAGGCTTGTCACAAAATTCTTGTCCAATCCATGTCGACTCAAGTAGCTAAGCTTTCAATCTATGTCATCTGTTTCCTTTCCAAGCTGGTCATGTTTTTTTTAATTAACCTTAGTAGTTTAGATCTTTTTCCCTTGTTGCAGTTTCTTAGCTCTTTTTTAAATCAAGGGCCCTATCCCTAATGCATTTTCTCATAAATGGCTTTTCAACAATCTTTCTGTAAATACTTTTCCAAGTCAAGACGTCTTTTAAAACCGGTTGCTTTCCTTCCTTTAATTCTTCAATCCTTCATCAATTTCCTCTTAAGGTTCAAGCCAGCTCTTAAAGTGTTGTCCCTTTTTCTATTCTTTTTAGGGTTCTAGCTAGCCTTTAGAACAGTATCCCGTCTTTCTAAGGTATTAGCTAGCTCTTAGAGCATTGACCCCTCTTTTATTCTTTTTAGGGTTCCAACTAGCCTTTAGGGTGTTGTCCCATCTTTCTAGAATGTTAGCTAACTCTTAAAGCACTAATCCCTTTTTTATTCTTTTCAAGATTCCAGTCAACCTTTAAGGTATTGTCTTGTTTTACTTTTAAGGTTCTAGCCAACTCTTAGAGTGCTGACCCCTCTTTATTCTTTTTAGTGTATTAGTTAGCCTTTAGGGCGTTGTCCTGTCTTTCTAAGGTATTAGCAACCTCTTAGATCATCGACTCCTCTTTTATTCTTTTCAGGGATTCAATTAGCCTTTAGAGCACTATCCTATCATAAGAAAAGCAGGACTTAAGAAAATGAAAATAGGGTACCATCGAGCACTTCCCTCACCAACTTTCTCTTAAAGAGCCCATAGGGAATGTCTCCTCATCAACTTTCTCTTAGCAAGCCTGTTGAGCGCTTTCTCTCATCAAATCCTTTTAAGCGAACCTATAGGACGTGTCCCCTCATTAGCTTTCTCTTAACAAGCCTACTGGGTGCTTTCTTTCAATTACCTCCTAACGAGCCCATAAGGCGCTTCCCTTCATCAAATTCTCTTAACAAGCCCATAAGGTGCTTCTATTCTTTTAATGAGCCTATAGGGTGCTTCTGTTCCTTTGGCAAGCCTATAGGGTACTTTCTTTCACCAATTTCTCTTAAGCGAGCCCACAAGGTGCTTCTCTTTCGCCAATCTCGTAGCAAGCCTGAAGGGCGCCTCTCTTCATCAGGTTTTAGTTTAGATTCTTAGCTAGTTCTAAGAGCACTTTGCTTACCTAGGATAGTCGGCTCAGAGGAGTACTACTAAGTTTTCCAAATCAATCAAATTTTAAGGTCGCTAATCCCCAAGAGACACTCTCACCTAGGTTAGTTAGCTCAAAGGAGAACTACCAAGTTTTCAAGGTCGATTTAATTTTAGGGTTGCTAGTCCCCAAGAGATGCTCCTTCTTAGGTTGGTCAGCTCAAAGGAACAGTACCAGGTTTTCTATATCAACCCAATTTTAAGGTTGCTAATCTCTGAAAGATGCTCCCACCTAAGTTAATGAGCTTGAAGAGGTATGACTAAGTTCTTCAAATCGCTCCAAAAGTTAAGGTTACTAATTCCCAAGAGACGCTCTTGCTTAGGTTAGTCAACTCAAAGGAGCACTACTAGGTCTTAACCAGCTTTTGGAGCACTTTGCCCATCTTAGTTAGTCAGCTCATTAGGACACAACCTAATACAAAAAATTTACAAAATACAAGAAAATGAAAATTTTAGGAAAATATATAAGAAATTTGAAAAGTTACAGAAAAATTTAAAAAATAAAGAATTTACAATATAATAAAATTTTTAGGTCATTTAAATAGAATAAGATTTTAATTTAAATAAATTTGAATAAATGACCGTTAGACCTGAATTTAGATTTAAATCTAACCTAAGCCAACCTGGGCCATATGTGTAATATGAACAAGGCACAAACTAACGGCCTAACGGTTAAGCATGTGGACATAACATTAGCATTGAGCATGACGTCTTAGGTTCGAATCTTAGCAAAGGCAAGGAGGCCTTTTTCTTATTTTTTGGCTAACACACTGCCAAGTATCAGGATCTAGTTCGCTACGTGTAGATTGGATGACCATGCTAATGTGGCACCACGTAGCAAGGAGGCCTTTTTCTTATTCGTCGAATTAATTGACATAGCGCCACGTCAGCACTTTCCCTTCCTTTCCCTCAATTTTCCCCCATTTTCTTCCCATTTTCTTCCTTTTTCCTTCTCAAGAACAACCTACTCCCTCTACTTTAGCTTCAATTTCTGTACAAATTTCACATACAGGCACATAGTTTCTTACATCAATCTCACACTAGACATGGCATGCTTCAAGTTGGTGTTAAGAACAAGTCTAGATTCGGTTAAAAGCACATTCAAATTGGCTTTCAAAAATCGGAAAAAAAAAAAAACTAAGTTTTCGAGCATTTTTCATTAAATTCGATTATAACTTTCCTTTGTTTCTAAGATGAATTTGTGTATAAATTGGTGATCATGGAGGCAACACTATCATAGACAACAAACAGAATCACTCGAGACAACCTCTCTCTCTCCCTGCGATCACTTTCTTTCTCTAACCTACTCTCTTTCTATTTGATCCTCTCTCTCCACTCAAAACCAAGTCCAATCACCACTACGGTTAAGCTCCCCTTAGTTTAGGCTCTCCAACCCAACCTCTTTCAACCTTAACCTCTGCTGTACCCCACAGTAGCCGCGCTGAACAACTACAATGCAAAACCTCACCACTGCCTCTCTTTCTCCTCGAGCCACCACTCCAGCCACTCTAAAAGCCCAAACTAACCGCACAACTGAGCTCCCCACACCTCGAAACCTCACACCACACCCCACTCTCACACCTAGTAACCTTCATATGGCCAAACCACCGCCACCACCAACTTCTACTTCCAACAGCCCTTTAAACCACCACCAAACACTACGATACTCAGCCTACCCTACCTAAGTCCAATCTAAAACTCATAAATCTGCCTTTACCCCTAAGAAAATCCGTTCGAATCGACCAGGATCGTACCCTCCAACTATCACTGAGCTTGAAGAAGGAGAATCCGATCCGACTTGACCCAACCCGAACCGATTCAATCCGACCCGTCCATTTGAATCTATCCAAAGTTTTTATATATTTTATTTGCTATTTTATTTTGTTTATTTATTTTTTTATTTAAATGTAATAAAAAATAATAATAATAATAATAATAAGAAGAAGAAGAAGAAGAAAGATGAAAAAGAAAAATAAAGAAGAGAAAAACCGAAAAAAAGTGGAAAAAAATAGTAAAAAAAAAAAGAGAAAGAAGAAAAAGAATACCTTTCTTTTTAGCTTTTTATTTTAGTTTATTAAAAAGTAAAAATAGATAAAATAAGTAAAATAAAAAAATAATAAAAATAAAAATAAATAAGTAAATAGAAAGAATAAAGATTATTATTTCTTTTGTCACTTAGAAAGTTGATTTTCCTAAAATAATAAAAAATAAATCAACCATTTTCCAAATTAAGCTCACTTAGAATTTCGAAAAAATAAAATTCAATTAAGTACTCTTTTTTAGAAATTCTCTTAAATAAACCAAAATTGAGTATTTAATTAAAACAAAACCATCCACTAAAGTTTTCATGAAAAGAACTACGTACGTCTGATCCCAAATAGCAGGTAAGTAGGCACTTATGAGGCGATGATAAAAAACAAAAAAACCTAATTTTCCTTTTCCTTTAGTTTAGATTGTTTTGTTTATCCAATTAAATTAAGTCTTGTCTTTCAAAATCAAAGGGTGATTTTTAAGTTTATTTCTAATTTTGGAAAGTCAATAGTACTCGTAAGAGTATAAAATTCCTAACCCCCGGACTTGAATCTCTGGTTTTCAAAAACCGTTTTATAAAATCGGTTTTAATCATTAGATTAGTGTCTAAGTTATAACTAATCCACCCAATTTGTTATAACTTAACAATTTTTCCCGACTCCGGTCAAGTGCCAACTCCAAAATCATTTTAAAAAAGGAACAATTTTCTTTAAACCTTAATCGAGGATCAGTATTAAACGAGTAAGGTTTAATACTGATCGGTTTAGAAAAGACCTCATTTTATAAAAAGAATCGGAAGAGTAAAAAACCAGGCTCGACAACTTAGCGACTCTACTGGGGACGTCAAGAGGGTTAGCCATTCGATTTTCTAAAATTAAAATTAATCTCTAAAATCACCTTAAATAAAATGTATTTACTCGTTTTGTATTATAAATTGTGCTAATATCATTTTCATGTTTAGTTTTATGTATTTTTGAAGGGAGGGATTTATTTTGCTGCACCAAGAATGTATGATAGATACGATCAAACTCGGGCCGTCCTAGGACCTTAAAACAGGGAGCCATTGTGTAAAGTCTCGGGTGTAGTGGGGCAACCACCATTCAAGGCCGATTAGGCTACCCCATTAAACTTTGATGTGACCAAGGAACCGTTTTTTTCGTAAACATGTAAGGTCATAGAGTTTAAGGACTGTTAGAACCCATCTTTCTTGCATTACATTTCATGGGGTCAACGAATAACTAACAAAGCAGCAATATTATATAGAAAAGAGAAAATGACAAGATCTAGAGTTTTTCCCTGTATTCTTCTTAGAATTGATATACATAGGAGGTCTTGTATATTTTCTCTTCTTATAATTAGTCTTTCCCTTATAATTTATGCTTTCTTTGTAATGTTTCAGAAATGGCCAGCTCATCTAACGCCAGGGTTTTTGCTTAGGAAATTCATGTCCACAAACCTACAAACCCAAAGCCCATACTCAGCCAATAGTTTCAAACCTTTAACCTAAGAGAGCAACATTTCATTACCAATAAAATTAGACCCATACTCTCACTAGCTAAAGTGAAGGTTAACATCACGCTAATAAGGGCCTTTGTCCATTTTTAGGAGCCTAAAGAAGTGGCTTTTCAATTTAGACCACATTTAATTAGCCCAACTATAGAGGAGTACACCCAATTGCTCCAAGCTCTTCCTTTAGATGAAATATACGTTCCAGAACTCAGCTTCGGCCCAACTTATATTTTCTCAAGATTCTTAAGAATCCGTAAGACTGAGATAAATGAGGCCCTAGACGACTGCAACAAACACGCAATCAAGATATGGGATCTAGTCCATTGGTTCCAAAATGAGCCCAGCTCCAACAAACAAGTGTTGTTTCTTGGAAATTGGAAAGAAAACCGAATCAAAGCCTATGTACTAGCAGTGTTCGCCACTATCTTGTTTCCAAGTGGGTCTCTTCTTATATACTTTAAGGTAATAGAGTTAGTGGCTCAATTCTGGGAAGGTAAGTCTTACATTCCTACCTTACTTGTTAAGTAGATAAGGAACCTTAATTTCCTTAAAAAAGGGGGGGCTGCGGAAACCTCAAGTCAAGCATGGCACTATTAATGGTATAGTTTGTTAGTCACATCAAATGCTTTAATTGGACTTAATAAGAGGAGCTTTCGTAAATAAGATTGACCTTATTGATTCTTTTGTCGATAAGATCAAATTACTAAAAGATATCCTTACCCTTCTCTGGATAAAGGTTCTATAAGATTTTTTAGTAAAAGACATACTATAGACTGCCAGGTCATACTAATTTGCAAGAATTACCATACTGTGCCACTAATCGAAATGAGTTGGTGTACAAGCTACCACCCAAACGACATGGTAAGACGATTTGGAGGAATCCAGGACATAGTTTACAAACCTTCATTATAGCCATTCACTCTTTATCGCGAAGGACCTCACTCCATAGAAAAGACATCCAAACTTCACAAGATCAAAGCTTGGTGGGATACCCGGATCGTAAGCCCAAACATCAATCTAAGTGAGTTCATTGGAAAAGTGGACAAATACCGGGTTACCAAAGAGTATTTATACAATCAACTTCACAAGGTAGGCGCGATGTGATATCAGGCACCAGAAGTCCTTCAAACCTCCCATATACGCCCTAACTCTGAAATGGTGACCTATATGGACCAAATGAAAGCTCGTATGGAGATCTTCTATGATGAGAAAGACAAATGGGAAAACCTATGCCGAGAATCTAGACAAAGGTCACATGCCCTGGAACACCAACTGAAGATGGCCTAAAAGAAAATTCAAAAGTTTGAAGAAGCGGCTAAGAGTGACCAAAAGAAGAAGAAAATGTCATCTGGCCCACATAAAAAATAAAATAAAATAAAATGAGTATAAATGAATTTATACCTTTTTCTTTTTATCAAGTAATAAAACTCTGGGAATCTAAAAATAATAAATAACTTGTCGTTCTATTAATCATTTTTCAATCCTTTCCTTTTCATTTATGTGATTCACTTACATTTCATTCATTTGCATTTCTTTCAAAATATATGTATGCTAACTTATTGAGAAGTGGTTTTAACCTAGGTCACCAAGATAACACCCAAAAGTTAAAATTTCTAGAAAAGCCCCATCAAAACTTGTTCTCAAACCAGAATGGCCAACTAAGGAAACAACAACAACAACACTAACAATGGCAACTCTGAGGTTATTAATCCCACTGAGTTAAGGTTCCAATCTTTGGAACGAACAGTGGGAAAGATTGCAAATCAACTAAGCTTTCTTGTTGACAGCATCTCTTTGCTTAGGTCTATAGCTCCGTCAAACGAAGAAAATTCTAAAGCCCAATATGGAAAGAATACTAAAGCCATACCCCTTGAAACAGAAGAAGCCTACCCTAAAGTCAATCAAGGCTTCGAATTCTTTGAAACAGAAGGACTACTTCCAAAAGCCAACCCAACTTTTGAGTCGAATACTTACTCACGCCCGATCAACCCAAAGCCTGAAGTTGACTAAGACAAATTGAAAGAGCTTGAGAAGCGACTAACTCAACAAATTATAGAAAAAATGAAAATGTTAGAAGGGTATGATGGATTCAAGCACGTTAGTGTAACAGACTTCACTGCCTATGATTACGGAAGCTTTCTGGAAAAGTTCAAAGTACTTAACTTTGAAAAATACAACGAGTCTGGATGCTCTAAGCTACACACCTAGCTATACGTATGCAAGATGGGCAAGTGTGCACAGTACAATTAACTCATGGTCCAGACCTTTCAGGACAGATTAACTGGCCCTACCTTAACCTGATATGCTTAGTTGGACCTGAATCAGGTGAATAGATGGGAAAAGTTGGCTAAAGCAATCTATAAGCAATATAGATTTAACATCGAAGTGGCACCAATAATGATGGATTTGGTTGCCCTAAGGAAAAGGCACAATAAATCTTTCAAAGAATATGCTCAAAGGTGGAGGTCCCTACCTGCAAGGGTAACTACCCCTATGATTGAAAAAGAGCTGACTGCAACTTTCATTAACACTCTTAAGAGGCCCTAATTCATTCACCTGATCGGACAAGCCTCTTCTAGCTTTACAGAAGTAGTGGCAACGAGGTGTCAAATTGAAAGTGTTGTTTCCTCTAGTAAGCTACAAGAGATAATAGATAGAAGACTGCCCTCTGCTAAACCCACCACCAGCAAACCTAAAGCTACTATCAGCATGGTCGACTCGAATGCAAGACCTAACTCCCGAGTTTCTTCTATGATGAATCCCTCACCAACTCAACCATAGTACAGAAGCCAACTACACGCTAGCAAAGCCCTAAGACAGTTCACAGAATACCTGTTCCACTCAGTCAGGTACTCAAGAAGTTAAGAAGAGATAATCTGCTCCATTATAAGGCTCCTAGTGAAAGGTACAAGCCAAGGTTCTTTGATCCTAATGCAAGATGTCAGTATCATCTAGGGCAAGTGGGCCACTCAACTGATTCATGCCAAAGGTTGAAAAATAAGATCGAAGACTTAATTGATGAAGGTACAGTACAATTGGATTTTGTAAAAGCTCTTACCCTAAACGTCAACAACAACCCACTGCCAAACCATAGACCCATCATCAATATGATAGCTGATCACTCAGAATTTGCCATCAACGTGGTTGGTCCAAACCAAGAACCAAAGATTTATAAATTTTACAAAAAAGAGGTCCCACAAGCTAAAAGGTACACATTCCATGTACCTGTGGCCGCCGAAAATTATAAAGCTATCCCCCTTAACTACCAAGCAATATACCAAAGGAAATCAAGCTCACTTATAGGGGGGCATCATTTGCTCCGGTAGAATCTATGATCCAAAGGAAGACCTGAAAAAGAAGAGCATACTGAAAATGCCAAACGCTGAACAAGCTGAACATGAGGAAGGATTAACTACCTTTACTAAGATGATCAAGTCTAGCGAGCATAAAATAATGGATCAGCTCGCTAAGACTCCGGCACAAATATCCCTCATACGTTATTGATGGCATCAAACTCGTACTAAAAGCCTTATTCAGAACACTAAGGGATGTCAAGGTCCCTTATGAAATCTCAGTTAAAAGGATTGGCTTTGTTACTAATTCCATCCTCACCATAGCTTAAATTTCCTTCTCTATCGAGGAATTGGGTAAAGAAGGTACCCAGCACACAAAACTTCTATTCATAATAGTGAGGATAAATTACACCATCGCAAAAATCGTCCTCATCAACAATGGGTCATCTCTAAATGTTTGTCCTTTGGCTACCCTGAATCTATTGGGCATCGATACAACTGCAATCAAACCAAGTTCAACAATGGTAAGAGCTTTTGACTGATCCAGGAGAGAGATAATAGGTGAGGTTGACTTACCAGTTGATATCGGCTTACAAACATTCAACATCCCATTCTAGGCTTTGGACATTCCAAGGACCTTCAATCTCTTATTGGGAAGGCTTTGGATACATTCAGCAAGGGTCATACCGTCAACTCTTCACCAGAAAGTTAAGTTTATCTCCAATGGCCGGGTCATCACAATTCTAGGTGACCAAGATTATGAAATCTATAAAGAGATGGCCTTACCTTATATTGGTACAGAAGAACAAGAGTACTTTGGACTCCAAATGTTGAATAAGGTATGCATGATCACCAATCAACAAAAGGAAGAAAGGCCAAAATTCAAAGAAGGCCAATTTGGGACTTATAGGTTATGATACATTCCAACCCTGATGGAAGAATTGCAAAGAATGCAAGCCAAGGGCAAAAAGGGTGACAGGTTGTATCATACTCCAATGGCCTTCTCTCCATTGTCAAAAACTTTCATCAAGGTCAAAACCCAAAACTCAAAGCCCACTAAAGAAAGTACTTCCAACAGAAATGAATGGGCTGGCCTATTCAACAAATCATAGCACTTAAATAATTAGTTCTCCATCCTTGTGAATAACAATAAGTCTTCCCTAGTGTTGAGCCTGGTTTTTCACCCTCCCGGTTCTTTTTATAAAATTAGGTTTTCTTTAAACCGATCAGTACTAAACCCTACCCGTTTAATATTGACCTTCGACTAGGGTTTAAAGAAGATCATTTTTTCCAACTTAAAAAACTTTAGAGTCGCCACTCGACCGGAGATGGGAAAAGGGGTTAAGTTACAACCAATTGAGTGGATTAGTTATAACTTAACTACCGGTCTATCGATTAAAAAACCAATTTGTAAAACAGCTTTTTTGAAAACCAAAGATTTAGGTCTGGGGGCTAATTTATTAAACCCTAAATGGGTACCACTTTTTAATTTTTCGAATTTAGCTTCGCTTTTCAAATATACCCTTTTTAATTTCTAAAAACATATAATTATGATACATGCGACTAAATTGATTAATTTACATGAATATCTAAAAATAGAAAAAATAAAACTTTCCATATTTTAAGTCGCCCTGTACTTGCGTACAAGTGCCTACGTACCCGCTATTTGGGATTAGACTTCCATAGTTTGTTTAATGAAAATATAGCAAGTTGATTGATTTTAACTTTGGAAAAATTGTCGGGTTTATATTTTTACCCATTTTGAGTTGATTTGAGAAAAGATTATAAGGGATTCTAAGTTAGATTTTATTTTTGGAAATTCTAAATGATTCTAATTTGAAAATTGATTTATTTATTTTTAGAAAACTCAATTTTTCTAAGTGTAAGAACGATTTTTGTTTAGCAACCTATTTATTTATTTTTTTATTATATTATTTTATTTATTTGATACTTAATCTATCTATTTCTATTAAAATAAATAGACTACTTCCTTTCTTTCTTTTTTTCTCTTTTTGTTTTTTCTTCTCTTTCTTTATTTTTCATTCTTTTTTCTTTTTCTTTTTCATTTTCTCATTTATAAAATTTACAAATAAACAAATGAATAAATAAATAAAAAAGAAAAACTAGGTCGGCTCGAATTGGCTCGAACGGTTCGGATCGACTCACTTCAACTTGGATCAGCTCGGTCGGCTCACTTTGGCTTAGATCAGCTCGGTTAGCTCACTTCGGCTTGGATCGGCTCGGTTGGCTCACTTTGGCTTAGAGTTGGCTTAGTCGGCTCGAGAAATTCGATGGTAGTGGTTTTCATAAAAACACCATAGGGAATGCTATCTTAGAGAAAGAGGAATCGTGCTAGAGAAAGGAAATTTCGATTTTTATTTTTCTAAAGTGTTTCGAAGTTTTTGTTATGTTTTTAAAATGAAGAATAGACCCCTATTTATAGGTGTCATAGTCGTACTAAGGATGGAAAAAATTAAATGCAGTATGATTTTCTTCCAATTTTGGATTGGACGAACCTGAACAATATGTGGTGCCAAATACATAGCTGCATGTGTATGAATGTGCCAAAGTGTGTTGGAATGTGTCTACCATACTTAAAAGTGAGTTGGGAAATAACGTGTGATGACATAGCCTTTAACATAGCGATGACATGGCAATAAAGTGAAAAAAGAAAATAAAAGATACATTTTGCACCTTCCAAGAATTGAACCTAGGACCAAGTCAGTTGAGCTATTGGTTTTTCCTTATTTATATATGTAATTAATTGCACATATGGACCAAGTCAGCATGAGTTAGATTCAAATCTAAGCCTAGACCCAACAATCTTTTATTCAAAACTATTGAAATCAAAACTAAAATTATATTCTATTTAAACAACCTAAAAATTTATTATTTTCTAAATACCCTATTTTATTTTGTAATTTTTCGAATTTCTTTTTTTTTGTATTTTTTTCTAAATTTCTTGTTTTTTTTGTACTTTTTCCTATTTTCCTATATAAGTCCACAAAGCTTCCCAGGAAGTTTTACATAAACATAACAGTCCACTAGATTACATAATAACTATCAGTCTTTCATCCCTAATTACATGGTCACTCTAGTTACGCATTATACTAAGTAACTTGATCCTTACACCCCTGGCTTCCAACGGACTATCCTCTGGGTAATTGTAGGGCGGCATAGTACTTGAAGTGTTCAGAAATCAGAACCTGCAAAAGGATCTATAAGGGTATGAACAACTATAGCTTAGTAAGTTGAATTAGAGACTCACGAATGCATACAAGCACAAACAGGGTTGTCAAACATTTATTTTCATGTAATGCAACAATCAAGTGTCATCGCACAACGTAATCCGGTCTGTTGTGAAATCAGAGAAATTTCACCCTCTCTAATCTGGGTTAAGGAGTTTCCATGTTATGCAGCAGCTCACAACCAAACCCAAGCTTGTGCAATGGAGACTTCGCTCCTCCCGCGACTACCTTCAAACCATTGACTTCACCCTCGCTTAACCTCCTCTCCTGTCACTTAGTTCGACTAAGGATGAAGAAGGGACCATTTTGCAATCCTATACTATCCCTTTTGAAGGGGTCGGTATTTGGTTGGAGAATCCTATAATCCCCTAACGGGTTGCAATGCATGACATTTTTTTGTTATTAGGGTCGACTAAGATTAAATTCCGTTTAGGATGTTCAAACAATTTCATACTAATTCAATTAGTCACAAAATCACTCATAATACAAATTCAGCACGAATTCAGATACATCAAACACATGCGTAAACTACTTACAATCACAATCATATACAAGCCTAAGTCTCCGAGTACTACAAAACTAGTACTCTATTACAATAAGCAATAACCCAACTTACTTGGATTTGCTCGATCGTTCAATCTCTTAATTGCAAGCTGATTTGTCTCTAAGTATCCTATAATACAAATAGGTCTTTTTAGTACTTATAATTTATGGTTTCATATTCTAAGTTATATTTTAATTCATTTTTTTCCGTGTATACTCATTACGTCCTAATGATTCGTTGTACTCTATTTCGGTGTTCAAATCCTAAATGAGATTTTAAACTTTGATTTCTAAGCCTTAAATATACTCGAATCCTAATGTGAAATTAATCACATTAAGCTCGAGTGTCTAAATATCCTATTGGATCGTAATTTGGTATTCTAAACTATTCGGTACACGCTAACCCTAATTGCGGTGTAGGATTTATTCTCGATGTGTGAAAATCTTACATTTTGAGACTTTTACTTAAGATTAAATGTTATTTTCAGATTTATTATTTTTCTGATTTCTATTATAATATTATCCAAATAACCCTATTTTTTTAGATTTATTAATTTACAATTTCACATATTACTAAATTCTTATATTAATTACCTAATTTCCTAAATTAGCCATACTTAATACTCCAAAGGCTAGGATTAGGGTTCCATATCAGAGATTAACATCCCTAAACATCTAATTAATATCTAAATTAGTAATTAACATCTTAATCACCTAATTAACCCCAAATCACCTAATTTTTCCATCATTTTAGGGCTAAAATTTAACTTAAAAATTTTGAAAATTAATTTTAAAAAAATGGTTTCATAGCACTGTTTTATATCATATGAGCATCCTACAAAAAAAAAATTGAGCTCCAAACTACACTCCTAAGCCTATTTATTTTCCGTTCTAATCATGCTCGATTTTGAGCAATTTGTTAAGAACCCTATAATTGCAAACATAATTAAACTAAATCAATATTTTTTCCTAAATCTACATACAATAAAACCTCAAAATAACAAGTTTCATAATTTTCTGGGAAAAATAACTAATTTTACAAAACTATTCAAAATCGGGAAATTTAAAAGACTAACCGGTTCAAAGCTTTCTGGCCGTCCAAACCCGGTCCAAGGTTGTTAGCCGGCCTAGACGGTAAGGTTAGAGTGGTGTGCTGGTGGCAGCTCAGTCCCAGGTGGTGGTGAGGTATGGGTTTCTCTCCCTACACGAATTTGCACAATTTTCTTTTCTTTTCTTTTTTTTTTTGGATTTTCTCTTGATTTTTCAGTTTTCCTATTTTTCCCAAATTCTAAACTATCCAAATGACTTCTAGAAATCTTTCCCCTATTTATAGACGATTTTTGTAATTATTATGCATTAATTAGACAAGACTTTGCCCAATTTCCTTGATTGTTTAGCTCTTATGTTGTCTAATTTTAATTGGTTGATTTTTCTTTTACAGAGTTTGACTTTCCACGACTTGATTTGGATTATTCTAGGTTCCTCTGATTTTTCTATAATTAATTTATAATTTTCCTTAATTATTTACTTAGTTTTTGGCCAATTTAGGTAATTGCGTGTATTTTTATCTACACGTAAATACATGTGGGGTACCTGCGAACATTCCTAATTATTATTTTGGTTATTCTAATATTTTTTGTATACATATAATCTATCTTTAGTAATTTAATAGTTATCTGATTATACTTTTTGCATTTTCGGTAATTAGTACTTATTATGCTTAAAATTTGAAAATTTTATAATCTCCTATTTTATTACTTATTTTCTTAAATTCAAGTTTACGGGGTCAGTTTTACTAATATTTCTCTCATTAGTTTATAATTTAGGTTTGATCGGATCCATTAACCGATCGTCCTAAACCTTAGATTCTAAGTTCAAGCCTACAGTTACTTGGCTTAGCTTTAGCGCTTACACCTCACGTAAATAGGCAATGAAAATATTAATATCACTTTCGGTTCTACTGGGTTAGTCATTGGGAGTGATATTAATGACCATAATGACGTACAAGAAAGCTAACAAAAACATGAAATGAGTAAAATTTCCATTGACGAGCCAACAGAGATAATTAATGTCGGTACCAACAAAAGCCTTAAGGTATTGAAGATTAGGAGAAATTTGGAAGAAAAGCAAAAGATAGAGATGACCACATTACTATCTGAATACCGAAACGTATTCGCATGGTCTTATGACGACATGCTTGGATTAGACCCATCGATCGTGGTCCATCACTTACCCACACAAGAGGATATTAAGCTTAAGAAACAAAAGTTGAGAAGGTTCCAACCAGATATCCTATTGAAAATCAAGGAAGAAGTTAGAAAACTATTGGAAGTCAGCTTCATTGAGGTGTCTAATTATCCTAAGTGGGTAGCCAACATAGTACCAGTTACAAAGAAGAATGGAAAAGTCAGAGTTTGTGTAGACTTTCAAGACCTTAATTGAGCAACCCCTAAAGATAATATTCCTTTGCCCCATATTGATGTATTGGTCAATAACACAACCAGAAACCATATTTTCTCTTTCATGGATGGATTTTTCAGGTATAACCAAATTCGAATGGCTGAAGAAGATAAAGCTAAGACAGCGTTCATTACGACTTGGGGTATATTTTGCTATAAAGTGATGCCTTTCAAACTCAAAAATGCCGGGACAACTTGCCAAAGGGCTATGGTAGTAATCTTTCACGACAAGATGCATAAAGACGTTGAAGTATATGTCGATGATATGATTACCAAGTCCAAGGAAGGAGAAAATCATGTGGGAAATCTAAGGAGATTGTTTGATAAGTTGAGAAAATTCCAACTGAAACTCAACCTAGAGAACTGTACTTTCGGAATGACTTCAGGGAAGTTATTGGGTTTCATAATCAGCCAAAGGGGCATCAAAGTAGACCCTGATAAAGTCAAAGCGATAGTTGACTTACCCCCGCTACGCACACTTAAAGAAATCAGAGGTTTGTTAGGCTATTTAAACTATATAACTCGGTTCATATCCCAACTTACAAACAAGTGTCGTCCTTTGTTTAAGTTGTTAAAAAGAAATGCCAAGATCAACTAGGACGAAGAGTGCGAGTGAGCCTTTACAACAATCAAAGAATACCTTATAAACCCTCCAATTCTAGTAGCTCCAAAACTCGGGAAGCCTTTATTCCTATACTTAACAATATTACCAGAGTCCATGGGGTGCATGCTTGGCTAAAAGGATGAGGAAGGAAAGGAACAGGCTATATACTACTTGAGTAAGAAATTTATTAAAAGAGAGCAGAGGTATTCAGAAATTGAAAGAACCTGTTGTGCTTTAATCTAGGTAATGCATCGACTTAAACAATATACACTCTACTACCAGGTTGAATTACTAACTCAATACAACCCCCTAAAGTACTTGGCAGACAAACCGATCCTAATTGGCAAAATCTTAAAATGGAAAATGCTACTATCAGAGTTCGACATTACATACGTGAATCGGAATTCAGTTAAAGGGCAAGCTTTGGCATATCAATTAGCAGAAAATCCCTTTGATAGCACTCCCCAAGAAGTACAAGTCAATTTTCCCGATGAGGGTGTCTTTGTAGTTGAGAGAAACTCTGATAAAGGAGAAGATGATGAGCCACCAAAATGGAAAATGTTCTTCGATGGTGCAGCTAACGTATCTGGGTATGGAATTAGGGTAATACTAATATCCCCTAAAGGTAATCAGTATCCTGTGGCCATAAGGCTCATTTTCCCATACACTAATAATATTACTGAGTATGAAGCATGCATCATGAAGGTCAAGATGGCTCTAGAAAAAGACATTTAAGAATTAGAAGTGTATGGGGACTCCTCGCTCATTATTGGCCAAGCTCAGGGAGAGTAAAAAACTAAAGATTCTAAGCTGGTACCTTATCACCAGCATTTGACGGAATTAACGGAAAATTTCAAAGAAGTCACCTTCAATCATTTACCAAGGACTCAAAATCAATTTGTCGATGCCTTAGCTATATTAGCATCTATGATCCAGATATCTAGTGGAGTCGATATTGAGCCCCTTACTATTGAAATTGAAAATAAGCCTGCCTTCTACCTAACGATTAGGGTATGAATGACCAAAAACCGTGGTATCATGATATTAAGAAGTTCCTATAACAAGGCGCATACCCTGAAGAGGCCGAGAAAAGAGATAAAAAGATGATTAGGAGATTAGCCACTCAATTCTTAATAAGCGAATCCACCTTATACCGACTTTCATTTGATGGTACACTCTTAAGGTATGTAGCTGATGAAGAGGCTGAAAAGTACATGAAAGAGTATGTGACCCTTACATGAATGGACACGTGCTGGTAAAGAAAATCATGAGGCTAAGGTATTATTGGTCAACAATGGAAAGTGATTGCATCAAACATGTTAGGCATTATTATTTATGCCAAGTTTATGCGAATAAGATAAACGCCCCGCCTTAGGAGTTACATGCCCTCTCAACACCATGGCCTTTCTCAATGTGAGGCATAGATATCATTAGTCCAATCACTCCAAAAGCATCTAATGGGCATCGCTTCATATTAGTCGCCATCAACTACTTTAGCAAATGGGTAAAGGCTTAGTCATACCCGAATGTTACTAAAGGGGTCATAGTTAAGTTCATCAAGAGAGACATCTTGGCTTGGTACGAGACTCCTGAAATAATCATCATTGATAATGGCACTAATCTCAACAACAAGCTCATGATAGAATTATGTCGGCAGTTCTAGATCATTCATAGGAACTCTACTCCTTATCAACCCCAAATGAATGGAGCCGTCGAAGTAGTAAACACAAACCTCAAAAGAATCATTGAAAAAATGGCTGTCACATATAAGGACTGGCATGAGATGTTACCCTTCGCACTCATGGCTTATCGAACTTCCATCAGAACGTTGATTGAGGCAACACCATCCTCTTTAGTATATGGTACTGAAGTAGTGTTACAAGTAGAGGTTGAGATCTCGTCACTCAAGGTACTATCAGAAACTTATGTGGATGAAGCCGATTGAGTAAAGAAATGCATTGAACAGCTAAATTTGATTGATGAGAGGAGATTGATGGCCCTTTGTCATAATCAGTATTATTAGCAAAAAATGGCTTGAGCCTTCAATAAAAGGGTACGACCCTGTAACCTCAAAGAAGGAGATTTGGTGTTAAGAAATGCTCTCCCAATGCACAAGACTCTAGAGAAAAATTAGCCCCCAATTACAGGGGTCCTTATGTCGTGAAGCGAGTATTATTAAGAGGGACTTTGATTTTATCCCAAATGGATGGTCTAGATTTGAGAGATCCCATAAATACCGATACTGTAACATTGTACTATCCATAAGAAGTTAGTGGAAATTTTGCTCAAAACAAGAAAATGCCAATGATTTTGAACATCATTATGGTCCAATTTTCATTATCCACAAGCAAATTTTGTACCCTTGGCCCTTGTCGTCATTGGAATAATCACCTTCTCCATGGAAAGGTCCCATTCCCTTTACCCCATTTAATCGAACCTATACATTGTAAACACGAGAGGAGTTAAGGAATGAGATCTAGAACATTAGTAATTAACAAAATTCGTTAAAATAATTTATTACAAATTGATCCCCCTCAATGGGGAGTTTTATTGTCTGTTTTTCATAGGAATGCGAAACTCAAGTAAGCAATCATGGTAATTGGGAATAAGGCTTTTAAGTTCATAAAAGTTCCAAAAAAACAAAAATAGTGGGTAGTTTTCCTACATCAGGCTAATTTCCATGACTTCTCTAAAAAGAACTAACAAAGTCTCGAACGTTGTATGTTAAGAACATCCAGGTTGATAACAAGGGACTAAAACAAGAGTTAGTAATTTTCTGATGGGGGCTTTTCAAAAAGGTTTGATGGTTTAGGTGCTATTGACAAAGACCGGGTAAGTATTTCTATACAATATTAGCACACCAATCTTTTCTTGTACTTACATTTAAACCAATTTTTACTTCCAACAATCTTTTTTAACCAACCCATAAGGCATTCACTCTCTGCATTTAGTGTTTAGCCAACCTACGAAGACACAATCCTAGCTCGGTTCATCCTTCTAATCCATAAGGTCCCTTCATTCACCAGATTTCTTTCAAGCAAGCCTATACGTCATTTCCCCTCTATTCACGAAGCCCTATAAAGTACTTCTCCTCATAGTTTACTATTGGCACAGCATTACCAACAATTTTAAGGTTGCTAGTTCCCAAGAGAAGCTCCCTCCAAGGTTAGTAAGCCTCGTAAGGTATAACCAAGTTTTAGATCGATCCCATGTTAGAGTTGCTAGTCCTCGAGAAACGCTCCCGCCAAAGTTAGTGAGCCTAGTGAGGCACGACCAGATTTTAAATCGATCCACATTTTAAGGTGGCTAGTCTTCAAGAGATGCTTCCGCCTAGGTTAGTAAGCCTATTGAGGCACAGTCAGGTTTCAGATCGATCCCATGTTAGGGTTGCTAGTCCCCGAGAGACGCTCTTGCTTAAGTTAGTGAGTCTAGTAAGGTACGACCAAGTTTTAGATCGATCCAATTTTAGAGTTGCTAATCTCCAAGAAACACTCCTGCCTAAGTTAATGAGCCTTGTGAGGCACAGTTAAGTTTTAAATCGGTCTAATTTTAGGGTTGCTAATCCCCAAGAAATGCTCCCACTTAGGTTAGTGAGCCTTATGAGGTACAACCAGGTTTTAGATCAATCCAATTTTAGGGTTGCTAGTCCCCGAAAGACACTACCACCTATGTTAGTGAGCCTTATGAAGCACAGTCAAGTTTTAGATTGATCCTATTTTTATGGTTGCTAGTCCCTAAGAAATGCTCTCACCTAGGTTAATGAACTTGTGAGATACAACTAGGGTTCATTTCTTCATCCAAATCGATTTTAGGAGAGTTATTTAGTCATCTTAGGGGCAAAATAGTGTCTGTTTGGTCTTTGTGGTAAAGTTTTGCTCAAACTTCACTATAAAAAGGGACAACTGTAGACACATAATTTTTGTCCCCCTTTATTTGTTATTTATTTATTTCATTTTTATTATTTTTCTTTCTTTTCTCAGTAGGCCCTAAATTAGAAAAATTTTCAAAAAAATAGAAAATTAAAGAAAACCCCAAAAAATGAAGAAATTTAGAAAAAAATAGGAATTCTAGAAAAATAAAAAAAAATAGGAAAATAGGAAAAAACATAAAAAATAAGAAATTTAGAAAAAATACAAGAAAATGAAAAAATTAGGAAAATATATAAGAAATTTGAAAAGTCATAAAAAATTAAAAAAAAAAGGAATTTAGAATATAATAAAATTTTTAGGTCATTTAAGTAGAATAGGATTTTAATTTAAATAAATTTGAATAAAAAATCGTTAGACAAAACATTAGCATTGAGTATGAGGTCTTGGGTTTGAATCTTGGCAAAGGCAGGAAAGCCTTTTTCTTATTTTTTTCGCTAACACACTGCCACATGTCAGGATCTGGTTGTACCACGTATAGATTAGACAACCATGCTGACGTAGCGTTACGTGGCATCCACGTAACATGCCATGTGTCACGTGATGACACGTAACAGGTCAAGGTTCATCGAATTGACTGACGTGGCGCCACGTCAACACTTTCCCTCAGTTTTCCCCCATTTTCTCTTCATTTTCCTTCTTAAGAATAGCCCACTCCCTCCACTTTAGCTTTAATTTCTGCATAAATTCCATACACAGGCACATAGTTTCTTACATCAATCTCACACTAGACATGGCAGGCTTCGAGTTGGTATTAAGAACAAGTCTAGATTCAGTCAAAAGTACATTCAAATCGGCTTTCAAAAAAAAAACTAAGTTTTTAGGCATTTTTCATTAATTTCGATTCTAACTTTCCTTTGTTTCTAAGATGAATTTGTGTATTAATTGGTGATGATGGAGGAGACACGATCATAAACAACAAATAGAATCACTCAATACAACCTCTCTCTCTCCCTACGATTACTCTCTCTCTCTAACCTACTCTTTCTCTCTCTTCAATCCTCTTTCTCCACTCAAAACCGAGTCCAATCACCACTACGGTTGAGCTCCCCTTAGTTTAGGCTCTCCAACTCAACCTCTTTCAACGTCCACCATACCCCCACAGTAGCCGCACCGAACTACTACAATTCAAACCCTCACTGCTGCCTCTCTCCCTCCTCGAGCCACCACTCTAACCACTCCAAAATCCTAAACTAACCGCACAACTAAGCTTCCCATACCTCAAAACCTTACACCACACACTACTCTCACACCTAGCAACCCTCATATGCCAAACCGCTACCACCATCAATTGCTACTTCCAACAGCCCTCTAAACCACCACCAAACACTACGACACTTGGCTTACCCCACCTAAGTCCAACCAAAAACTCATAAATCTGCCTTCACCCCTAAGAAAATCCATTCGAATTAACTAGGATCGTACCCTCCAACTGTTACTGAGCATGAAGAAAGAGAACCCAACCCTACCCAGCCCGACCCGATCCAGTCCGACTTGTCCGACTCGCACATCTAAATCCATCGAAAGTTTTTATATATTTTATTTATTGTTTTATCTTGTTTATTTATTTGTTTTATTTAAATGTAATAGGATATAATAATAAAGGAGAAAAAAAAAGAAGATAAAAATCGAAAAAAGTAGAAAAAAAGAGTAAAAAAAAGAGGAGGATGAAAAAGAATACCTTTTATTTTTAGCTTTTTTTTGTTTATTAAAAAGTAAAAATAGATAAAATAATAAAAATAATAAAAATAAGTAAATAGAAAGAATAAAGATTATTATTTCTTTTGTCACTTAAAAAGTTGATTTTCCTAAAATAATAAAAAATAAATCAACCATTTTCCAAATTAAGATAGCTTAAAATTTCGAAAAAATAAAATTCAATTAAGGACTCTTTTTTAGAAATTCTCTTAAATAAACCAAAATTGAGTAAAATGTAAACTTGATTGTTTTTTAATTAAAACAAAACCATCCGCAAAATTTTCATAAAATAAACTACGTACGTCTAATCCCGAATAGCGGGTAGGTAGGTACTTACGAGGCGATGGTAAAAAACGAAAAAGCCTAATTCCCCTTTTCCTTTAGTTTAGATTGTTTTGTTTATCTAATTAAATTAAGTCTTGTCTTTCAAAATCAAAGGGTGATTTTTAAGTTTATTTCTAATTTTAGAAAATCAATTGTACTCGCAAAGGTGTAAAATTCCTAGCCCTCGGACCTAAATCTCTAGTTTCCAAAAACTGTTTTGTGAAATCAGTTTTAATCATTAGACTAATGGCTAAGTTATAACCAATCCACCCAATTTGTTATAACTTAATGATTTTTCCCGACTCTGATCAAGTACCAACTCCAAAATTGTTTTAAAAAAGGAACAGCTTTCTTTAAACCCTAGTCAAGGATTGGTATTAAACGGATAGAGTTTAATATTGATCGATTTAGAGAAGACCTAATTTTATAAAAAAAAAAAAAATAAGAGAATGAAAAACCAAGCTCAACACTGTATAAGCTATTATAAAGATCCGTATAAGTACTAATCCCTTGGAATGCTATGCAACAAACTTGTGGAATAGGTTTTGATTGGACAATCATCTTTAAAAGATAAAACACATGTAACTATATGCTAGTTTACTACAACATGACACCTATCACATCACATTAAATATATGAAAAATGAGTACGCAAATGTCACAATTTGAAAAAGTCCCTTCAACAAGAAGTTTCCTCAAGGCCCATCCAATTTCCACCTAGTCGACATGATAAAGACACTATGCAATTGCCTCTACTCAATCCATAATGAATATTGTTCAACCAAACCAGTTCATAGCCTTGAAGCACCTATCCAGACAAATGTGAAGGTGTCCTACTCTGACACCCCAACTGATGCTCCATCCCACTCAGCTCGTCAGCACTTCACTACAGGATAGTTGCTAACCACCTCGATCTATCGCACCTCAGTCATCCTTGGCCTAGGTATTCACCAACTCGAACATCCCTACCTTAGCCTACTACCAGCCCGGACCTATACCCTTATCATATCGACACTAAAGCGCCAGGTTGGGCCCATTTAAACTAGACTAGCCATATGCTTAAGCAACCCATATATCCCTTCTCCTTACTTAAAACTTAACAACGAGATTATTAGGAGGAGGGAAGTGTTGACAAGGCTCCTTAGATTTGGGTCCCTCAGGTCCGTCCAGATCTAATACGTCCTGTCTCTTAAGGTTCGCCACCGTAGGTTCAAGCCTCGGGCCTAGATTGACTAAGCCTATGAAACTCTGTAATGGTTAGAATACACATGATAAGGATAAAATACCGAGTCAACAACTACATTCAAAATAAGTAAGACACATCAAACATCATGACCCTACTCTCCCATACTTGCGGGAGAAGATCTCTCCTCACTAATTGTCCTCCAATTGTCGACAACACTCCATTATAAATATCAATCTACTACTTAGTGGTAAATCTCTCTACACTCCATGCACTAAGCTTTCTCAATTGTCTCCAAGAGTTCATTACTAACCTAAGCATCAAAGTGGCTACGCTGAACAACACTCCAGCATCCCCTTACAGTGTCCTATTTTGCAAGCCTAATAAGCGTAGAGCCTAATCACTACCGATAAATACTTTGAGATGATACGTGTTATATAAAGTATAGCTTATTTATATTATATGAATATAATATGATAAGGCTTGCTATAGGAATATATAAGTATAAGAGAGAACTAAAAATACCCTTTAGAAGTTATCTCTCAAAATTGAATCCATAGTATGTATCGTCAAGTTCATACGAACCCAATAGCACCACTATTACTAAAATCAAACAATTCTAGGTAATGTAACCCATATCTTTATAATATTACGAGAATTTACATACTACGATAACCTTATCGTAATTGAAACATAAATTAATTGATTAAAAGTACATTTCAATACGATTAAACCGAAATATTATAAGTAATAATATAACTATGATATTATCAATTCTTAATAACTTAACATAACTTATTTAATAAACTATATTTCATTATATAAGAAAAATAATAATATACTTTAGATATATATATATATAACTACAGAATGAAACAAAAGAGTTGATAAAACCCTAATGTTTTCGTAACTTTTACAAAAACTAAACTTGGGTTTTATATATATAAGATCTCTTAATGAGCAAAGAGTCAATAATACAAGTCTTCCATAATGAGCATTAAGACAGGTAAGTTAGAATTGTGGCTTTACCGCTTGTCAAGATATTGTATCAAAGTATTTGGAGGTTTAAGAGTACTTCTATTTGTAATTATAAATTAATTGTTTGTTCACATACCATGTGTATGATTGGTATTCTATTTGTGATAGGAGTTGAACTCCTTAGCATATTGTTTTGTATGATTTCATAGATATTATATTGTGTAAACTTGTCTGACCATCATTAAATGGAACTAATAGTGATCTGATTGCTAACGTACCTTGGATATGCATAACAACCGTTAGAGGAATTATTAGGAGTATCGAACCAAATACCGACTCCCTTCAATGAGGATAACTAAAATAATCCTTTCCCCATCCTTAGTTGAACTAAGTAACAGGTAAGGAGGCTATTGTAATGGTAAGAGTCATGGTTCAAAAGTAGTTACGTGAGGAGGGTGTTATTCATTGCACAAGCCTAAGTTTGGTTTGCTTTTGAGTTACGATAAACTCCTCAATCTGGGTTGGAGCAGATTCAATTTCTCTGACCTTATAATGGATCAGATAACATTATGCGATGTTTCAAGCGATTGATTATATTACATTTTATTATAATTAATAATCTTGTTTGTGATTACATGGTACTTTTCTAACTATATCCCACTTACTGAACTAGTTGTGCTTACATCCTTATGGACTCTTTTGTAAGTGACAAGTAAGAGTTCAAGATGTTCAAATATCACCATCCCTAGATTAGTACGCAATTAGTTGAGAAAGTAAGGAAAAGAGGATCCACTGAATTGGGGTTTCTTTGGTTTTTTTTTTTTGGCTTTAAGGAAACTAACTAGGAATTTCTTAGGATGCTTACTAATTTCCTATCTTATTGTAAATAGGCTTTAAGACATGTGACTTTTGTAAACTCTAAATATAAATTATAACTTTATGTGTAGAAATTCTACATAAGTATCGTTATATTATCGCACAATGGGTCATTGTGAACAAGTATTTTGAAAAACTATACCACTTGTTTGATTAAAGATACGTATCAAACCGAATGCTTTAAGCTGGTTGAGTCATGTACTCCTTATGTGGACTATATCTATTATAGTAGCTATAAGGTTAGTTTTTATCTTAAGTTAATTTACACGGTAAAACTATTATGACTTTTCCTATTTAGAGCATAATGGGAAGATTCTATGATCCCGTCCTTTATTTTGGTAGCCCATCATCTCACCATTCATCTCCATGTTTTTAAATTTTAATCATTAAATTTATATTTTAATAAATGGTTCAGACTTAAAGATGATCAAATTAAAAGTGAGATGGATAAAGGTATCAATCTCGTAAAAGAAGAAGAAGAAGAAGAAGAAGATTGGATCGTATAAAAATCCATATAAGAGTTATGTCCTTCTCCCATGCTCTTTCTCTTACTCTCCTCTTTCTCCCATACATTCCACTTATTTTTTTTCCCTTTAGTAACTAATTCTTTTTCTCTCTTAATCATTCATCTAGATGGATTTGCATCACGCTTCTCTTAAATGACAAACAATACTTAATTCATATTCTCCTTTCGTGCTTTAATTACATTCAGTATGATTTTTTATTCATACATTCACATTTATGATTTTAGACTTATATTAATTGAACTTTTAATTTATGATATTGGTTTTTAGTTTTGGGAAATCTAACGAAGCCTACTCTAAGTACCAATGGTCATAATGTTTTGTTTTCTTTTCCCCTTTTTCTTAGTTATTCTTTTGATTTATCAAGATTTTTTTTTAATTGATATCAATAAATCGGAGATTAAATTTCAAATTTTAGTGATTAGATATTCTATCCTAACATAGTTGGAAAAAAATAAAGTATTATTACGTATTCTAGATCTTTTGTTTTTGTGTATGTATCATGAGTGCATTATCAATTATTATACTATTTTTAAAAGGAAAAACTAGAAGTTGCGCTTTATGCCTTCTTTATATATTAAAATTACTTATATGTCCATTAAAATTATATTGATATTTAAACAAACTAATGAGAATTTTATTAGTGAATGTCATTGAAATAACCCAAAGTCATGATTATTGGAGATATCTAATTTTTGCCCCTTTATTTATATTTATATTTTTTTATATGCCCTAAATTAGGAAAAACACAAAAAATAGGAAATTAAACAAAACCCTAAAATGAAGAAATTTAGAAAAAATAAGAATTTTTAGGAAAATACAAAAATTTTCAAAAAATAAGAGAAGACATAAAAAAATAAGAAAATTAGTAAGAAACAATTGAGAAATTTAGAAAATAAGAAAAAATTTAGAAAATTGAAAAATTAAAAAAAAATAATTGAAAAAAGTAAAAGATTTTAGAAAGTAACATTTTATTAAGGTAAATTTTTTAATTTTGAAATAAGTTTAGAAGTTAGACCATTGGGCTTGAGTTTAGATTTAAATCTAGTTCAAACTGACATAATTCATATATGCAATTTAGTTACACATATAGATAAGGCATAGGTCTAACGGCTTAATGGATGAGCATATGGACTTGGATTGGGTATTGAGCATGAGGTCTTAGGTTTAAGTCTTAGAAGGGGCATACAAAGGTTTTTATTTTTTATCATATCAAACACTGCCACATGTTAGGATTTGATCGTGCAAGTCAGGAATGGACGACATGTTGACATGGAGCCACGTGTCAACTACCACATATCACATAATGACAAGTAACAACTTCCTGTTAGTCGAGTCGACTAATGTGGCACTATGTCAACGCCACGTCAGCCGACTTTCCCTTTCTTTCCCTCAGTTTTCCTTCATTTTCTCCCGATTTTCCTCCTTTTTCCTTCTCAAGAACAGCCTGACCCCCTCACTTTGGCTTCTGATTTTGTGTTTTTTCCTTACTAAAGCATACTAATTAATGGTGCAAATTCATCCTCCACATGACCTACTTTGAATCAAACACAATAACACGTCCAAATTCAGTCAACGGCGCATATAAATCGAGCTTCAAAGAGTAGAAAAAAAATTGATTTTCGGACACTTTCATTTAATTCTAATTTCTTATTTCCATGTTTGTTTGATGAATTCGTGTATAAATAGGGGGCTTACGAGCATCCAAAGGACAGACACAAACAATTCATAAGCTGTAGAAAACTCACAAGCTCTTTCTCTCTCTCTACACCTACGGCACTCTCTCTCTTTTCATTTTTTCTCCCTTAAGCCCCCAATTGACTCACACCACCACTACAACTAGATCCTTGTAGCCACTAGCAACTAAGCCCAACCCATTTCGACCGCTGCTATGATCGCTAGCACCTTCCATTATCAAGCCCTAACCACTGCACCCCTGATTACAGCCGTAAGCAGTTGAAGACAACTGCTATCCACCCCCGCATCACACTTGTGATCAATTGAAAACAGCAACCATCCACCCTCGCATCATGCCTTTGATCAACTAAAGCCCTTCGATCATGCCACTGACCTTTTCCAAGCAACTACCTCAACTAACCTAACTCAATCGGTAACCGACCCATCCGACCCACTTCCGATCCGACCCGTGTGCCTACTACGTCTGAAGTCCGATTTCCTTTTTTATTTAATATTTAGCTGTTGTTGTTGTTGTTGTGCTTTTTTTATTTTTTTTTTATTTATCATGAATGTAAATGTATTAATAAAGAAGAAAAAAAAAGAAAAAAGGAAAAGGAAGAAAGGAAAAAAAGAAAAAAGAAAAAGTAGTTTATTTAGTTATTTATTTTTAGTTTAATAAAAATACAAATAATAAAAAATAAAATAAGTAAGTTCCTAAGTTAAAGAATAAAAATTGTTTTTGACACTTAGAAAAAACAAGTTTTCAAAAATAAGCAAAAATAAATTGTCTCTTTTTAAATTAAGACTACTTTTAGATTCTTCCAAAAATAAAGTTTTTGAATTAGGAACTTCCTTTTTTAGAACTTTTCTTAAATAAACTAAATTGAATTAAAAATATAGCATATTTTCAAAATTAAAACTAAACAACTCACTAAAGTTTTTATCAAAAAGAACTACGTATATCTGATCCTGAATAACGGGTACGTAAACACCTACAGAGCGACGATAAAAATTAAAAAAAAAAAACTAATTTCCCTTTTTCTATGGTTTAGATTATTTTATTTATTCAATTAGAATTACCAATAATCAAGTTTTGTCTTTCAAAATTAAAAGGTCATTTTTAAGTTTAATTCTAATTTTGGAAAGTCAATGGTACCCATAAAGTTTTAAAATTCCTAAACCCCTGATATAGATTCTCTAGTTTAAAAAAAAAAAAACCGTTTTATAAAATTGGTTTTAATCGTTAAACTAATAATTAAGTTATAACCAATCTACCCAATTGGTTATAACTTAATTATATTTCTCGACTCCAGTCAGATAGTAACTCCAAAATTGTTTTCAAAACAAAAAAGGAACTGTTTTCTTTAAACCCTAATCGATGATCGATATTAAACAGGTAGGATTTAGTATTGATCGGTTTAAAGAAGACCTAACTTTTAAAAAGAATTGCAAGGGTGAAAAACCAGGCTCGACAATTATGATAAACAATTAGGAATTTTATAAGCCTTGCTACTTTAAGAGATATTTAATTAATTAAGAGTACTTCTCAACCCAAGGATCAATTAAACTAAGAACTAAAGTCTACATTTAAAAATTGAACCTAATCTTTTAATTCAAAAAGCTCATTGTTGATAAAAACCCTAATACGAGAAAAACAAATTCTAAATCATCCAAAACCCTAAACCTTATGATAAAGTATGGACATTTAAGGATTTTGAGACCTTAAATGAATAATTGAAAATTTGAACTTAAATAATTTTGCTCAACTTTAGAAAACTATAAATTTATTAGGAAGCAAATCATAACATATGAATTATTATAAGAATCGCACCCTAAAACAACCATACATATAAGATAATTTTCTTATCGCCTTATAAGCTATGTCACTTATAGATAGGTAAATCAACAAATCATACTAAATAACCCATCAAATGAGAGTTGAATTTACTTATCATTTGATAACCCTTCAAAAGCTTATGATAAAGCGATTCCCTTATCACACTGTAAACTTTACTACACATGACTAAGCTATCTAACTATATTATCTATTTAGTTCTAAAGTCAAGAGGATGTGATAAGGCCATGCCCTTAAAAGAAAATATATGGCAAATTGGAAAAGGAAGGAGTAAGAAGGCCATTCCATGTCAATCAAATATCCATTCCAATGTTTTTCACATCTACTATCTGCCCATATTACTTACATCATCTGTAAGCCTTACAACTAGTCACTCAAGGTTCCGATCAGGAGAAAGATTCGATAAAATCTAAATTATAAGTAAAGCCAGAAATATTAGTAAAAATGATCCCGTAAGTTCGAATTTAAGAAAATAAGCAATAAAATAAAAGAATATAAAAATTCTAAATTTTAAGTATATAGCTCGTTATTTATTGAAAATGTGTAAAATGCATTCCGATAATTAACGAATCACTAGAAATAAATTATATACATACTAAAAATCATAAAATGACCTAAATAATATTTAAGAATATTTATTTGTACTATATGTGAAGTTACATGTAGGTAGAAATACGCGTAATTACTTAAAAAATTAAAGAAAATTCATAATTAATTAAGGAAAAATCAAGAAAAATAAGTAAAAATGAGGAAAAATCCAGAATTGAGACGTGATAATCTGGAATTGAAGAAACAAAATCAACCCATTAAAATGCAACAAATAGAAAGTGGAAAAAAGAAGAGATAAGGCAATTGTTTTGTCTCATTAATACACAATAACTTCCCTAATACTCTATAAATAGCAAAAAAATTTCATAAGCTCATTTGGTTAGTTTGGAGAGTGAGAAAAATAGAGAGAGGCGAAATTGAGAGTAAAATAGGGATTTAAAAAAATCACAAAAAATCTATGCAATTAGGGCTTTTAAGGAGAATCCAGACCTGATAAGCAGCTGGGAGTGGACGGCCACCACCATTACATGGTGGTAGCCATACCGATAGTCACCGAAGGTGACCGGAGCCACCTAAATCGGTGAGTTCGATTTCCAACCGGATTTTGTATAATTTTGTAAAAATAGTAAATATTCTTAGAAAATTATGAATTTTGTTATTCTAAAATATTTTTGTATTTAGTTTTTATGAAAAATATTATTTTGATGAAAATATGTCCCGTGATATATGGCTTTTAAGAAATCATGCAAAATTAAGCATGTTTCGATTTAGAAATAAATAACCTTAGGAGTCTAATTTTGAGCCCAAAATTTTTGTGTAAACTACTTAGATGATATAGAATAGTGCTATGAAGCCCGTTTTCAAAAATTAATTTTCAAAATTTTTAGATAATTTTTAGCCTTTAAAATGAGCCATAAAATGGGTAATTTAGGGTTAATTAAGTAATTAAATAGTTAATTACTAATTTAGTAAATAATTATATGCTTTAAGATATTGAAATATAATGAAGTATGATACTTGTAGCATTTAAGGTGTTAGATGTAATTATTAGGCTAATTATGTAATAAATAAGTAATTGGGAAAAATAGTACATTTTAAGTTAATTTTGTAAATTAGGGTAATTAGGTATAAAATCTTATTTAAGATGACTTTAGACATTTTGAAATGATAATTGATGTTGGGAGATGGTAATTAGAGTGATAAAAATATTAGATGTGTATTATGTACATAATAAGTAATAGTACATAATACACAATTATTAGAAATATAATAAATAGAAGATATTAAAATAAAAATTGATATTATGATAATAATAGAAATATACAATAAATCTGATAGGAAACTTAAATTAGGGTAATTCTATGAAAAATGTAAGATTTTCTCATAACGAGGGGTGAATTCGGTAATTAAACTAGGATCCGGGTATACCGTACGGACTAGAACACTAATTAGAGACTAAAAACGATATTTAGGATATTCGAAGATAATGCAATTAATTTCACATTATGGGTCGGAATGATTTCTTAGGGTGTACATATAAATCTTTAACCAAAAATTAAGTTAAAAACCTAATTTAGAAATTGATGCGAAAACTGAAACAAAACTTAACACGATTCAAGAAGAATTGTAAAAGACTTAAGACCTACATAATTACGTATATTAAACCCTAAATAAAAGATAATAATAAGCATTAGAAGATAAAACGAACCTATAATAGTTATATGAAAAACTAAAACCATGTTTTTGTTATAAGGATGATCGATGATGGCCTGAGCGAGTGGGACCTCGAGTGAGGGAGCAAAGAGTCCAAGTAAGTTAGGATTAATACGATGCTGTATTTTGGAAGCTTGAGATTATACTTGGTTATGCTTGTTAAATAGATGGTTGTGTACATGTGTTTAATTATGAGTGATGCTATGATTCTGTTTGTTATTCTAGCTTGCACTATATAAAGTGATCGATCACCCTAAACTGAACTTAACAAAGATATTACTTGTAAACATAAATCGAAGCTACATAATAACCCATTAGGGGAAACCTAGGATTCTTCGGCCAAATACCGACCCCTTCGAAAGGGATAGCGCCGGATGGCATAATGAGTCCCTTCTTTATTCTTAGTCATACTGAGTGAAAGGAGAGGAAGTCATGGCGAGGGTGAAGTCAACAGTTCGAAGGTAATCACGGGAGGGGCAATGTCTCCATTGCACAAGCCTGGATATGGTCGTGAGCTGTTGCATTAACAGTAACTCCTCAACTCGAATTAAAGTGGGCACAATTTCTCTAATCTCACGACGGACCAGGCAATATCCTGCGATGGCACTTTCTTAAACATGCATTGCACCAAATGATTTGGTTAATAACCTTGTTTGTGTTCATGGTGTAGTTTTAAGTCCTCCATCCTAACTTACTGAGCTGTGGTTACTCACATCTCTATAGATATCGTGCAGGTACTGACTAAGAAGTGGCTTACAACTATTCTGAAGCTAGTAATTACTGGATTTTGGAGAGTGAGGAAAAACATTTGAAGAACAAACATATATTTTTAAGGTCTAAGCTTTTATTTTAGAATTTTTCATTTCTGAATAATGTAATAACTAGAAAATATATTACAGTGAAACATTGTAAACGTTAATTGTAATAATTGAATTATAGTGTATATACATATATTTTCTCACTTTCTTAGGTAAATGATTTATTTAAATTACAAAATGTCTAATTTAAATTACAAAATGTCTACTTTAAAGCAGGTTAGTCGTGAACGCTTTGTGTAGATTAGGTCTAAGATAGCGATTGTAAGGCCAACTTCTATCTTAGAATAGTTTACATGACGGGGCTACTACGACTCTGCCTCTTCGAGGTGTGACATCATCCAATCATTACTTTACAAGTTTAGAAGCAACAAAAAGAATTTGTTTTAGAGATGCACAACACACTTCCACAACCAACCATTCACACCCTATAAAATCCTCTCATTTTCACTCACTTTTCAAACACATTCAACTTATAAACTAAAGCAAGACAAAGCCCTCCTATCTTCCTTTCATTTTTGCCGCCACACACATACACCAACTCTACTTATGAACTGTCTTCCCTACTTCTAAGCCATAGACGTGAGAACTGAACCCACTTCCCTTGTCGCAACTCGCTTGAGAGGTTTCCTACTTTCCTTTATTAGTAAACAAGTATAGGACATTCATGGAATCCGTACCTTTCATACCACCACAAGACTAGTCGTTCTTCGGTAAATCTTGGAAAAGGGCTCTTACACTCCTAGACAATTAGGATGTGGCTGCTTATCTGTGTTCCCATGTAGAACTGTCAAAAGTTGACCTCCTTAACAAAGGTCTTTCCCCCTGTACAAAAGCCTTATCTTTCAATCAACACTTACAGCATAAAATCTCACTTTTGTTAACTTCACTTTGTCCACACCAAGAGCTACTTTAGGAAACTTTAAGATACCCCAAAACCACACTTGAACACCTAGGCTTTGACAACTTAAGGAGCTCACAAAAAGAGAGGAAAAAACAAGGAGCAAAGGAAGACACTAGGTGCAATTCCACTCTTCATACTCACTTAGAAAAGTAAGTTTTAAATTTGAGAACATTTAGAGTACCATGCCTAAGAGATCATATGTTTTCATGAGGATATTATCATGTACATAAGGTGATATTCTAGTTAATTTATACTAAGTTTTAGGTTTATGAATCTTCTACATGAATATCAAAATATGATTATACTAGATTTGGTGTTATGTAACATATTTGCCTATGACTTAAAATAGAAGTTTATGACTTGAGAAAATCATGAAACTAGTACATGAATGATAGAGAAACATGTTGGATGTGACACATTTGAAGTGTATTTAGGTATCACTTTTACTTCTATTTGGTTTCACATACTTAAAACTAATTTTAGGTGAAGGAAAAACCATTATATGATGTTTTGATATTGAAGTCAACACCTAAAGACCTAAACTAAGGTGTAGCACCTACTATAAGTATGCAATCTATAAATTTTACTTAGTACTATGGCAAAATAATGCTCATATAAAGAAAAAGTTAAATTGGAGTTAGAATACAAGTAGTATAGACTCTTCATTGGTCACTTACACTTAAGGAAATGTTGAAACAATTGGAGAAACCAAGTTAGAAGTCCCTTAACCCAATCAAGCAGATTTAGAACCAAAAGAAAACACTCTTAAAAATACAATAAAACAAAGTAAAAAGAGTAAAAAGACTAATTAAGACAAGTATAATAAGTGTTAAAAGCCTACAACTTAAAACCAGACCTAAAACACTCAAAACAAGCTTAAAAATTTTGGTTGAGCCTTCATAAAAATTTTGAATAGCACCTTAACTTCCAAATAAAGGATGTTTTAATACCTACGGGAAGCCCACATAAAGCTTCCTAAGCCCAATAAAGTCACAATTATCAATAAGCCAGTTTTGACCATATAAGCCCACTTAGGAATCTAAGGAAATTAAAATAACACTAAGGTCATGAATGAGGGATAAGAATATAACATTGATGGATGTTTTAAGCCTAGAACAAGGTTCTAAGCCCAAGCCTAAAGGATTGCACAAGACAACAACCAGATCAAGCCCAAAAGAAAAACAAACCATGAGAACCACAATTGTTTTGGTCCATGAATAGAATTACGAGTTCCACCTCAAAAATCTAACCATATAACGTTAAATTACACTTAAAAAAGATGGAAATAGACTATAAAATCATAAAAATCGGATTTAAAATAAGAAAGTTATATGCGATTGAAATTTTAATACCACTAAGAGAAATATGGGACTGAGATAAAAATATAACCTAAGAAATTTTAGGATTGCCTTTTAATATCATTTCAAATTCTTATAATATCATATTTATAATGTTTAGGGGACCTTACTATCGAAGATGACCTACCCCCTTCGGATTACTACGACTGATCAACTATGGTTGAGTAAGTAATTCTCAACAACTTCATGCTTAGTTTTTATTGTACTTTATATGCACTTAAATTTATATAATGAATTTGAATGTATGTAGGATATGGGAAATGCATATGGGTGATATTATGATTGAACTCTATGATGTGCTAATTAGATAATAAATGGAGTTGTTTATGATTATAGATATGTATTGTTGCTATGGAATGCAATTGTTTTATCACCATAGAAAAACTAAATTAAGTAACTATTCGATTAAGGAATTCAATAAATTATGCATTTCTCACGATTGTATCATAACTATACTGACTGCTACCTAACGCGGAAGGTAGGAGGGGACTCACAGGAATGGGAGCCCTTGTAGGAATTAGGCAATGGTTATGCCATTTATTTATTTATTAAGTCTCTATCCTAAACTTTCGAGGCTTACTAAGCGCTAAGAGATGCTAATTGTTAGCAAACAACTATGTCTTATGACTTCCATTTAAGGCGTGTAATGTGGATTGAAGAGGCCATCACACCACTAGACCTAGGATTTTGTCTTTGATCTTGATCTTTAAAAAGGGAAAGTATATTTTCTATATGAAAAGTAAAGTTTGTATATGTTATATATATATATATATATGGATTTGAGTTAATTTGAGCATATTAGTGCAAGAGAAATAAAAACGCAGATGCTAGAACCTGATTGTTGGTTTATGTCGGTTAATTATCTTTAACCCCGACTATAAGGGACAATTCTAAGTTGCATGCAGCTCCTAGGTCATTGCATGGATCATTTGACATTCTGAGTGTTTCATGCATTCATATAATTGTGCATTTAAATAAATTGTTTATGTAACATAACAGAAGAATTAGCTCACTAAGTATAAGCTTACACCATAACAAATTTCTTTTGTTGTAAGACTACCTTTTTGTCAACCTGGAGCCAAGAAATGCTCAGGGTGAGTCTCATGCTGGGACGGAGTTGTATGATTCAGAGAGTAAAGAGTAAATTTATAATATTGGTTAGGAACTAATAATTCTTCTAATTAGTATAATTCTATCAGTTAGACTTAATGCAGACTTATATGTACTGTAATATTTTGTAATGGAATTTTATGATTCCATACTTTAAGTTTAGTATTTTCCATATTTAAATAATAAATCTTTAAGCCTAATGGTAACATAAAGTGGGAGGAGTCTTGCACATAACTTATGATCAACGAGGGAGTTGATTATAGATCTTTGTAAAGTATATGGCGATCTACTAGGACATTGATACTATTGGGTCATGATAAACTTAAACTCTTCTTATTACATTTTCTTATGAGAATTAAGATTACAATCTCTCTTTCTTCGTCCAACTTCAATCACTCTCTCCTTCTCTTCACTTTCTATGCCTATTGCTCAAATGTATCAAACCTACTTCTACTGATATTGACTTTGAATGATAATTGTAAACCTTGTAAATTTTCAATCCAAACCTTGAATTAAACCCAAGTACCCTAAATAATTTTATTAGTCGATAAGGCCAAATAAACCAAAAACTTTACTAAATTATAAATCTAAAACTATTCTAACGGGAAAAACCTTAATATACTGATCAAAACTCTAATTGCGTATAAAAACCATAAACCCTATATATGTGTAAATACTAAAGATTATACCCGAACTTAATAAAAACTCTAAAACTAAATCTTTAAACTTATAAATATAAATTTACTATTACGTGATAAAACCGTAATTGGGTACAATTATCTATCAATACATTTAATTAAGTAAAATCGCTAACCAACGAATAGAGATAATTTCTAAATATTAATAAATGTAAAAAGTAATGAATTAATTTACACAATTAATAAGATTATGAATATTATTTTATAATTATTTGTAACTTTATATATATGTGTGTGTGTGTTAGTGTTATATAAACCTAACTATTTGAATTTAATTTTATTACATACTTTATGTTTATGTATTATATAGTAAACATTAATTATACATCTTATAATATTCTTCATAATTATATTATATATTATTTATACGGGTAGAAATATTGAAAGAAAAGTTAGAAAGTATTTTATTTATTTCTTTATCCATTCCTTTTTCTTTATCTTTTCCTTTTTTATTTTTTTCCCTTTTTAATTTATGATTACCAAATGTACATGTAATATTACATTTGAAAATTTTGACTAAAGTCAAAATGTCATTTTTTACCTTTTATCTTTTTCCTTTTCCTTTTTCTTTTTTTCTTTTTTTTTCCTTTCACTGGCGACCACCTAATCCTCTAGAAGACACCACCATCTTCTTTCATTTTTCTTCTCAAATTTAAACATAAATCAACTTATCCACCTCATTTTTTGGCCAATACATCCTCTCTCTCTTCCTCATCTTCTTCCTTTTATTTTTCTTCATTTATCCCAACTATCACTCCATCCAAACTTTCATAATTAACTCCATAATCCATCATCATCATACCCTCAATTTCAAGAAGGAAATAGGAAGCTTCAATTTCAAAATTTCAAGACCAAAGTAAATAAGATTTCGTTTCACGTATTTCAATTTTCTTTTGTAATTTAAGTTGTGTATTTTCCTTTTTATGTTCATATGTATTTTAGTATAGTATGTATTAGAAAATATATAGTAAGGACTATATGTATCTTGATATTTTTGTAGTAGAAATTTTATGTACGTGTATTTGATTACATGTATGCAATTTTTATTCATCATATGTACATATATGTTATATGTGTACTTAGTTATGTATATATTTATATACAATTCTTATATATAGTACATGTACATACGTATAACACTAGATATATGTACTTTAACATATACATATGTGAAATATACTATGTAGTATAAATACATATACATAAATAAGTAAGAAAATATAACTTATAATTACATATATATATATGCACCTATATATATACCTTAATATTTAAATAAATATACACATAGAATAATTTAAATATTTATATTATATATACCGAAAACTACATAAGTGTATATATGTGTATTATATCTAATTTTTTAAAAAATAGATTACAAAAACCATGTATAAATATACATATAGTATTAGTATAGTAATGGTATAAGTAAATATACATATCTAAAAATACAAGTATACGTATAATAATATCATAATTCCTTAAAATAAGATAATAAATAAATACATATATAGATGTATGTGGGTGGTGACCCTTAAAGGAGAATTGAGAGTTGATTTACAATATTTAATATAATATAATAATATATATGTATACACATCAATATTAAAAAATTAGAAAAATATAAAAATTAAAAGAATCACAAAATTTTCAACGTAAACCAATTGGAAGTTGCCACGTCAACATTCTTAATTTTCGAAATTGAAACCACAAAATTAAAAAAAAAATTATGAAATAATAATTAATTAATTTAAAAAATTACAGTTATAAAAAAAGTATCATAATTAGTAATTTAATCTTAAACTAATGAAACAAAAAAATTATTATAAAATAAACCTAAAAATAATAACATTTCAAAATATAAAATTTAGAAATTAATTAAGTTATAAAATAATAGAGGAAAGCTTAAAATTAATAAATAAAATTATTTAAGCCAAAGTAACTAAATTCGCAACACTTTGAGCCCATAATGAAAAGTCAAAGTTAAAACAAAAAAGTTACACTGTATGAAAAAAAGCTACACATGAATGACAAAAAATCTCAAACCCGGAAATTTTGTAACATAAATAGGAAATTTAGATAAATTTTTAGATAAATACCTATATAGAATAATTATTTAGTATATAGACTTATTATCTTTTCTCTTTCATAATTATCAGGTGATTTTGATGAAGATACTAATCTCTCTACCGATTACTATGATCTTTGACCTTTATCATTGTTGAATAAGTATTCCTGATGATTTTATACTTGTTTGTGATTGTAGATAGTGATGTTTAATTATTATTGAAATTTGTTGATGTGTAGAGTTGGGATATGCATATGATTGCTATTGCTTATTATATAGTGAAAATATTTTAAATTATGACAATGAATTGTTTGTTGCATGATAAATTTATATAGAAATTTAACTGTCTGCGATATTGCTTGATCACATAATAACTAGATCTAACTATATTTGATTATGCTAAACTAAACTGGATCATGCATTACATTATGATTATTCCAATCGTCACATCATACAAAGGTAGCAATAGACCATGTAAGGGTTAAATCAATTATGATTAAAGTATTTTACTACAATGCACATGTACAACACGACTTTACCTTAGTTTATAGGATTGCTAGACTTTAAAGGTACCAATTGCCTAGTTAAGAGTCGAGTCTAAAGGCCTCTGTTTAGAAGTAAGTGTAGACTATAGGGGCTCACTCACAATCATAGCTAGAACTTAGTTTTAACTAAAACCGAATAGACTATTTTTATTTGAATACAAAATGTGGAGTTTCATTACTATGTAAGTCCAAGAACGATACCTAAATCTAACTGATGCCATGTATTCTCTAACACTAACTTCAAATGGCTCAAATTCGAGTTGCATATAATATCTGGTCAACTATATATATTTTTGTAGTATTATATATGATCATGCATTCATATGCTTATAACTAATTATTGAATGACTTGCTTATTTACATGGTTGAGGGAACTCACTAAGCTTTATAACTTACACCCTTTTAAACTTTTGATGTAAGAAGACCTATTCATTGCTCCTGGTCATGCATGCCCGAAGTCAGTTTAAGACTTTTTGGGAAAAGTATGTATAGATGAAGAGAGTCAAGTGAATATATGTTTAGACTCTTAGTTAGAACTTTTACAATATTTTGTTATTACTATCACATATTATTGATATTTCAAACTTATAGTACTGTATTACTTGTTTATTGATGTTACTTTATAAATTTTATATTAATATAAGTATGTTGTGATATTATCTTTATCTATATACTTTAGGATAATTGGTTGTAGTAATAATTTTGCATATCGTATGAAGGATCGTTTATTGGAAGGGAAATTAATTTATGACCTTTTGTAGGATATACAACATTTGTTACAATTAGGCCACCCATCAGGTCGTGACAATGATAGTCAAGCAGCAACAATATTATTCCTACTAGTAAAGATAAGTACAAGATTTGCTGCCATTTTTTTTTTCAATTAGGGATTAATTTTGATGTTTTATTATCCCTCTAAAAAATATTATATTTTCCGATCATACTTTTATAATTGTTTGATTTAGGTCGTGCAACAATTGCAAGGTCACTCCTACAAGTAACATTGTCTAAGGAAGTCACTTCTCCTCTTTGTGTTATTCAAATCAATAAGAAATCCATCTCTTTCTAATATTTTCCTTGAAATTGAGTTACTTAAATTTATTGAATATTTTGTTCATTGGATGAAACATAAGTTTCTTATTTGTTTGCAAAACCCTTTTAGTTTTGCAATGATTTTGGTATAAATTGTATAAATTTTGTATTTATTTAATTGATGGTGTAATTATCATTCAGAGTGAATAATGTGGTCCTTAAATAAGTTGTTATTTCTTTCCCTTTTTCCTCTCACAACATTCTTTTAATGTTATTTAAGTTTTCACAAATAATCTCGTATATGATTTCATAGTTTTGTATTGTTATAATTTTTTTGCATTTTTGTGTCTATACTTTAATTATGTTTGCATTATAGTGTCTGTACTTTTGTTTTAGTGCATTTTAATGTTTGTTCACTTGGTAATTTATTTGAAATTAATTTATGATTTTTCTTAGTTGATTACTTTTGAAATTAAAGAAATTTATTTATATCCAATAATTTCAATAATGCATAACTTTTATATATGATGTTAAATTTTAGCAGATCTTATATTGTTAGAGTTTTATAACTATTATTATTTGAAAATAAAATTTGATATGTGTTCTAAATATATGAATCAAGTAAAATTTTAACATGATCATAACTTGTAAATCAAGTGGCCAAAAATATCAATATTAAGACTTGTCAAATAATGTACCTTTATGTTGTAATATTTTGTTATATATCCAGTAGTATCCTTATACTGATTTTATACTTTCGTAAACCTGTAACTTACAAATCGAATATTGTATTATTGCAACTATATAATCATTAGAAGACTAATTTTATAAGCTAGCTATAACTATTTTATAATCATTAGAAGACTAATTTTATAAGCTAGCTATAACTATTTTAATCTAAAGTTATACATGTGAAAATTGTTCATTTTTTAGATATAACCGTCCAAATCTTTATATTTTTATATTTTAAAAATAATGAACTATTACAAGGAAAAAAGAAATTAACTAAAGGAGAATTTCATAATTCCTTCAAAAATTTCTCTTATAATCTTTTATTTTCATAATTCTTTTTTTTTTTACATTTTTTTTTATTTTTGTAATAGTTTACATAGGTCATAAATATATTCTAAATTTTGTAATTTTCCATATATTACAATTGACCTTACTTTTATAACCTTATTTATTTTTATGTTAGATGACTTTTATATGTTGAAAGCATGTTTCTCTAAATTTTGCAATGATTATAATCTTAAAAATCATATTAATTTTCAAGAAATAAATAAAATAAAAGACTCAAACAAGTTTATTTAAGAAAAATGAAATATTTTAAATATATAATTTTAAGTCAAGTTAAATAGCTTATAATACGAACTTTTCAATAGTTATAAGGTTATGATAATAAAATGGGTGCTTACAAGTTATGGAATAAGAAATTTGAAAAATTAGTATTAGAATAATGTAAGAGATACAATAAAAATGCTACATTGTGTAAATGTAAATTGTTTAATGAGTCAAAAATTTAAGTTTTGATGTTAAATAACAAGTGGTTTATATGTTATAATTATTTTAAATCTTGTCTGATTCATCTAATTTTAAAAGACATTATTTGATCTTATTTTTAAATAAAAGTACATTTTAGTAGCCTCTGAATAATTGTAACGTCTCAAGATCATAAATGGCACTATAACTCACCACATAACTCGGCTAGCCCAAATTATGTAAAGCTTTTCTAAGTTCACAATCATAACATGGAGAATAACATCACATAATATAGAAATATCCATAAGAGAGTGGGAACTACATCTACTCATAACTTCATATAAACCTGCAACATTCAAAAGTTCGGAAGTATCCCGACTTATAACCAAAACATAAGATAGGTCAAATAACTGAAGCCCTCAAATATCAAAAGGAGTATATCTCCTCAAAATAGAAAATCCTCAACAAACATAAACTATTAGTAGCATAGATATCACCCTATCTAGTTATCATAGAAATATAAATACTTAACTCCATCCTCCTCATGGATGTTATCGACAAATGTCTTCTCATAAATAAGAAAGTCTTCAGATCCAGCACTTAAAAGAGAAAAGAATTAGTCGAGGCTAAATACAGGTATACAAACACATACGCATGCAAGACAAATCATTCACATACAAATATATAATTAATAGTAGATAATACAATCTGCAATTTAATTATCTCAATTTAGGCCCACAAAACAATAAAGAAGTATTCAAACCCTACCATACTTGGTCTTTACCTACATACCTAGGTAAATATAATTATATGTTTTCCTTTAAATCCTTTACACCCAAAAACCAAAGTCCAAATCCTATTATTCCAACTGCGTCGTCCCATGTGAAAGTCTATTAGGAAATCACTACCATAATCAGCAGTTACTCCTCTAGGGATCTACTACTACGCGCCTTTAGAACGAGTAAGTCAAGCACAATTAGCAACCAAGATTAACTAAGCCAATTATTGATTAGTCCGGTTAAATCATTTTTAACCTAGCAAGTATAAGCAACAACAAACACAGTGTGCTTGGAATCGCTGTTAGGTCGAAAACAATACTCTGGTGGAAAATCTGAACAAAAGTCAGATCTTAACAAAGGAAACTGAATACCACGAATCTAAAAGAAAACAAATAGTATGTTAACCCTTAAGTATTCTAAAGCTAAGTTCTACCTAAGAATTATCTAAGAGCTTACGATCTATTGAATTAAGGTCCTGAAAGAAAATGTTAAGTCAAACTAATAATATCATAATATGACTATACTAAAAAGGGTGATATAACTATATTAGAGTACTGAATAATATAGACTATCAAATCGATATATTAAATAAGTAACACATACTTAACTAGAAAATAGTTTAATTTGTGAAAACTCATAAGGAATGATAAAGTAAAAATAAATGGATAAAATGAACATACTATGCTTAACATAATATACTTATATATAAACAAAAACTTGGCCCCATCACATTTATATATATACATATATATATATATATATTTAAGAAAGTACTTGGATCGGAATACCAATGATATTAAGAATAAAACATATTAACAATACTCTAGTATTATAATACATTAGATCGACATTTAAGATTTCGTATAAAATACGATTACTAACATAATCTATAAATAAACAGAAATTAGTGACTCACATGAATGTGATAGAAATTAAAAAAATTAGCCCCAAAATATATCTATAACTAATAGCGCAACATACGATAGCATACAGTTTAATCATAACTCTTATATAAAATAACACTATATAACATGATAACTGAATACTTTAAAGTTGAAATCAAATACTAACAAAACTTAAATCAACACAACAATAGAATAAATATATATATATATATATATACGCACATAAAATATATTGCATTATATTTACCGTATTGAAAATGAAATTGAAACAGTTCTCAAATCTAAGTCAGGAAGAAAATTCATTGAAGGGCACAAACAAAAACCTAAAAAGTTAACAACAATAAAAAAATTATAAATTGTAAAACAATATATTCAAATAATTAATTAATGATGTTTACCAGGTTAAAATGAAACATGAGAAATGTGGATAATTTAATCCAACCGTACATCTAACAAAGGAACTTTGGATGAGTTGTTGAAGATTCGAATTGAAAAATGGATGATGGGAATTGAACTTACATGATAGGATAGACAAGGACGGGTGGAATTTATCCAGCACCCAAAAAAAAAGAAGCTAATTGTCCCGTATAAATAATCAATCACGTCCGGGAAAACGAATTTGTGAGTTGAGTGAAAACGAATTTGTGCCGAGTGAAAGGGAAGTCAGAGGTAGAGAGATGTGAGAATTGGACGTAGGGTCTAATATTAACTGGGGAAAACGGTGAGGGAAGGAGAGATTGTATGGGAAATGCCGTTGGAAATAAAGAAGAAATAGGGGTAGGGTCCTTGAATCATTAGTGAGGAAGTGAAGAGGCAATGATGTGTGTGAAAGCAAAGAAAAGAAAGAAAAAAAAAAAATGAAATGTCGAGAGAGAGAGTAACGTTTGCGGTACTGGAAGAAAATGAAAGTAAAATTTTAGTAGGGTTTTTAGGTAGTTTTTAGAACTTTCTAGAATATATTGTAGTGCTTAAAAAGAAAGAAAAAAAATGAGATTAATTAAAATAAGCATATATATTGTAATTAGAATAATAACCCTTTTATAAAAATATTGTAATATAAAGCATTAATAAAATTGCTATAGTTTATACATAAATATGAAATTTAATATACTTAACATATACATGAAATAAAGATTTTAAAAATAATTAAATTGGGACCTTAATTTTGATTACTAAAAATATTAATTTAAGGAGTTTAAGACTTAATTAAACTAATAAACTATTAGGGTGTTTCAATAATAAAAGTTATGTATAATTAAAATTATCAAAACAAAAAAATTATTTTTAGTTTTCAAAATAATTTATTAATTATGAAAAATTAAATTTTTTTTTACAAATTAATATATTATCAAATACTAAAATACATCATAATAAAAGCATAGAAACTAAAATGCATTCAAAACAAAAGTATAAAATATAAAATGTAAAAAAAGTGTAATGATGTTAATTTTCTATTAATGAAGACACTAAATTAAAGAAAGAAATGCTTAATCACAAAAAATAAAAATTCACACACTAAATTACCAAAATCCGAAAAGACAGACACCTTTATTCTTTTTAAATTTTACTTTTGAGATACCATGTATATGATAAAATTAATCGTGAGAAAATTAAGTTCAATTAAAGGTAATGATTCATAATATTAACAATTTTTTTTTCTAATTATTAGCTTTAAAATCACATCTTTAATTTTATCATTTTTGTGATGAATTTTTAGTAAAGACTCCCTTTTATTCTTTTCAAATGGTAATTCATTGAATGAGTAGTTAAGGATATTGAGTTCAATTTTTTACCCCTTTTTTTTATTAATTTAGCCGTTTTTCATTTCATTTTTAGTTCTCCTTCTCTTTCTTTTTTCTGTAAATAGAGTCTCAAAAATTTGCCGAAGAACTAATTACATTTGAATCTTGAGCAAATGGTTGGATTGGTAAATTATTTTGGCTAATTTTGATTTTTTACATAGTTCTTTGTTTAGTTACATATAATATATATTTTTTTATGAAATTCTTAATGATATTGTAATGACTTTGCTTGAAAAATCTCCTAACAATATTTTTCTACATTCATTTCTAAAAATTAATATAACTTTGTTTTTTTATTATAAAAAAAATATAATATTATTTATTATATACTATTAAGCTACTACCGACTTACTCAATATCTTATTATTTAATTATACTTGAAATGTTTTATGATTTTTCTATTTTCTATATAAAACATTCTAAAATTTAATGATCTATTTCAATTTAGTAGAGGTATATAATTTTAAAAGTATATAATTTTAAAACAAATACCACATAAAAAAATTTTGCAAGAATAAGTTGTCTAATAATTATGTGTATAAAATTAATTTTTATCCATTTCTACGGAGGGAAAAAAAAAATAGGAAAAGGAAAAAGAAAAAACTGTGAAACCTTTTCACTTGCTTGTCGGACCGTTATATAAGCCCTCTCTCACTCACTGCACCTACTCCGACCCAGTCAGTAGTCACGGCCTCTTATCTTCTCATCCCCTCCCTCGTCTCTTCTCTCTGTCTCCCTCTCTTTCTCTCTCTCACGGTAAACAAGACAAAAGAGAGAGAAGTAGGAGAAACGCCTCCACATTTTTACTTTTGTTTTGATTAAATCCTTATCCAAACTGACGGAGAGAAAGAAAAATGGCATCTTGCACATCACCGTCATCACTAATGTTAACCTACGCCTCATCCACCTTACACCCACAAGACCTTCCAAGTCCATCTGCTGCTTCTTCACTCCTTTCTTTCAAAAGCCCACTTCTTTTCACCAAAAAGAAACAATCTTTGAAATGGGTTTGCCTTCAAAACGCTGCCTTTTCATTCTCGAATATGCAGCAGCAGCAGCGTTGTTGGCCTTGCGGGGCTGCTGCTGCCACTTCGATTGCTGACATGGCAGAAGGGAAAGAGGGAAAAGTTGAGGAGGGCTATGGTGTTGCTGCTGCTGTTGTTGATGCTCCACCTCCAACTAAGCCCAAGAAAGGCAAAGCTGCTTTGCCTTTGAAAAGAGACAGGGTAAGTTTTTTTTTTTATTTTATTTATTCATTTTCTATTGTGGAGTTAAATTTGCGTGTAAAGTCTTCTTCTTCTTCTTCTTCTTCTTTTTTAAATTCCTTTGGGCATTATTTTGAAGGTCGGTGTAAATGTTTAGGTGTATTCAGTGATGGATTTTGATGTGAAGTTTGATTGGTATTGGTTAATCTCATTCCTTGATTGATTGTTATATAATTGAATAGTGTACAGTGGTTTTTCTTCAATTGTTTTTAGGTATATTGAATTATGGCTTTTAGAAGAAAAGTTTGGGTAATTTGAGTCTGGTTGGTATGGTCATGAACTTTGAACTTGTCGGAATGATTTTTTTGAATCTTTGGGTAACTTGAATTTTCTGTTTATTTGTTTTATCTATTCACTTGTCGAATATTTAGCAGATCCTTTAGTTTTGTCTTAAAAGTTTTTCTTTTTCTTTTTTTTTTTTTCCTGGAATGTTTTACTGATGGTTGTTAATTTTTATGTGTATTCAATTATTTAAATTGAAAAGAAGTATGATGGCTAGTTGAGTTTGTTTAGTTAGGGTATGAAATTTGATGTCGTAGGAATGGTTTTTATGGAGTTGTAGAATGATTTGATCGTCGGTGAAGTTTGAGTATGCTCCTTTCTTATGTAAAAGGCATATATCCATTTGGCAAAGATGTTGTTTCTTATGAACTGTTGTTTCCATTTGGGATTAAGTGCATTCTCATTATGTTTTTGTGAATTATGGAAAACGGCTTAAAAACTTAAGTGTCAAGATAAGTAAACCTTCTTAGTTGGTACTAATCACTAATTATTATATGTTATATGTTGAATTGTACAATCATGTAAGTTCAGACACCAAATACATTGCTTTTTATTTGAAGTGTAGTGGCAAAAGTTGCGTAGATTGTGGTTTTAATTGGGGTGAAAATTTACCCTAATTTTCTGCATCCTTGTCCTCGAGCATGTCCCAGATATCCACAAATGGTTGATTAATGGATGTTTTAAATGCTTAAGCTGGAGGACTCTCTTATGTATTCCTTTTGTTGAGTAATCCTTATGGTGTAAAATGCACTCTAATATGCTTCTTTTGCTCTCTGAAGCTTGCTATGTTAGTTTTCGGCTCTCAGTTTCATTACTTTTCAAAACAGACAAGGTCTAAGAGATTCTTGGAAATTCAAAAGTTGAGAGAGAACAAGCAAGAGTATGATTTGAGGACAGCGATTTCTTTACTGAAACAAATGTCAAACACCAAGTTTGTTGAAACTGCTGAAGCCCATTTCAGGCTCAACATTGACCCCAAATACAATGATCAACAGCTAAGAGCAACAGTAAGCTTTCTTTGTTTCTGTCTGGACTCAGCATAAAGTCTGGCTCCTTAGTCTCATGATTTTTTGAATCTATTATAGGTTAATTTGCCAAAAGGAACTGGACAGACTGTGAAAGTGGCTGTCCTTACCCAAGGTAATTTGATTAAATTAACCTTTTCATTCTAAATATTTCCTGTTTCATGACAAGCAACCCTTACATGTCAATCTTCTAGAAAATGCCTTTCTTTATTCAATGGACAGAACATAATGGACAAGGAAAAAGTCAATTTCATGAACTTTTCATTCTAGAACTTGGGAATAAAGTAGTTCAGTGCAGTATTTAAAATTAAAAAATAAAAAAAAAAAGAACTTTTCAGTTGATTTGAACTTCTTTCCAATAAGTGTGCTAGGAGTTCTTTTAAAAAATTCCACCACTTGGCACAGCTTTTGGTTTCCATAACATCTGCATCTTTCTGTCCTACGTGAAATTACTGCTCTCAAATCTGCAGGTGAGAAGTTTGATGAAGCAAAAAATGCTGGAGCAGACTTGGTTGGCGGAGAAGACTTGATTGAACAGATTAAAGGAGGATTTATGGATTTTGACAAACTGATTGCATCACCAGACATGATGCCAAAGGTGCAGCTTTGCAGTCCTGTTATCTCTCCTTGTACTTTTAAATGAATCATCAATCTGCAAGCTGTTTTTGAACCATGGTAATACAAACCAATGCGTGTTCTTTGATATATTCTTCAATCGACAAGTATTGCTCCCGATTTCTAAAAATTCATGATTCATCTAAGGTGCATATCCAAAATAAAGCAAATTTGGGAAGCAATATAGAATTCTTTACTAAAGTTGTAAGATATTCTTATTAGAATATTGAGTTATTATGTCTGGCCAGAATTTAGACATGCTTTAATCAGCAGGAAGCAAACACAAGATTCAAATGTCTGGGTTTATGGTATTTTCTCTTATTTTCTTTTCTTTTCTTTTTTCTTTGTTTTCTGTTTTATTATTTATTTATTTATTTTCATTATTAGTATTACTACTACTGCTATTTATTTATTTTATTCTTTTGTTGTGGTCGAAAGGGGTATCAGTGGTTATCTGCTTGAAGATAACAGACTTTGGTATTAACGTTCTAGTGAGAATGTTATTGTCTCAAAGCTTCTCCTATTCTGTTTCATCCGCCTCAAATTCAGAAATAGAATTGCATTCAGATAGCATAAAGATAACTATGATGAACACTGTCCCCTGCATTTCAGTAAAATGTGCACTTTCCAATTAAGGGCAGTTTTTCTTTCATGAGTGGCAAATCACTGGATTATCTCAACTGGAATTGATTCTTTGTTGATCTCTCTGCTTCGCATCAGTCTAAATAGGATTACTATTACATCTTCCCTATGCTGTGCCTGCCGTTTATTCAATCATATGATGAGTTCCTGGTTCTCCGACTAAAAAGGATCTCAACATCATGTGCAATGATTTAAAGATTGCTTCCCTCTTTTCCCCACTCTGTCAAAAGAGTTGAGGCCTTGGTATGGTGCTACAAGTTATAAAGTGTGAACAACAGACAAGGTGCTAGTTTCCAGCTTCTTTCATCTTTCATTTCATTCTGAAGGTTTTTCTCGTAAGACAAATTAGCTCTCTTTTCTGATGAGTAAGAATGCTGCAGCTGCTGTTGTTGTAATCAAGATGTTTCATATATTCCTTTGTTGTGGAAGCGTGGCTGTAGATTGTACTCTTACCTACTTGTCAATGCAGAAGCACTTTTGGTTGAACTGTTACTACTAATTGTTTCTCAGGATATTGTTTTGAGATACGCATACATGTGCTTTTTTCATCAGGTTGCTAGCCTGGGAAAAATTTTGGGACCTAGGGGACTCATGCCAAACCCAAAAGCTGGAACTGTCACAACCAACATACCTCAGGTGTTGTATGCATTTCCTGATATTCCTCCATTTTGTCCTGTGTATTGTGGTCTGGATTCCTATAATGCACTGACAAAAAGAGAAAATGTTGGGGGCTATTCCCCCTCACAGTCTATAGAGTTTGGCAATGGTATTTTCCCATTAAAAAAGGAACACTTTATTGCAGAAAAACGATTAAGCGACTGGGATAGAATTTTCATGTCCCAAAACGGTATCTTTGTCCGAGTCCTAGCTATGCTAACTAGTCTCATGCTACTACATATAAAGAATATTTGATGCAAGCACCACTGTTTACTTCCTTCCTTGTATGTGGCAGCATGTGATTGAGGATACCATTTGGGTAATGACATTTTCGGAGCATTTTGGAAATTTGCATGTTATTACTCTCTATACATGTTTGCATGTATGTGCTAGTGGATGGGGAGGAACATGAAGCGCCAGACTGGACATTTTGTGTTTGTTTGGAATTTATCTTGCTTGTAAACAAATTTTGAAAGATTTTTCGGCTCTGTTCGTTCAGGCAATATCAGAATTCAAGCAAGGGAAAGTTGAGTACAGAGCAGATAAAACGGGGATTGTTCACATACCTTTCGGGAAAGTCTACTTTTCTGAGGAAGACCTCCTTGTGAATTTTATTGCGGCAGTAGTACGTCTTTTTTTCTCATTTTCTTTCCACATTCAAGTACATGAATTGGAGTAGGCGTGTAAATCTAACGCAAGACATTACTTCACTGCCACAGAAATCTATTGAAGCAAACAAGCCATCAGGGGCTAAAGGAGTGTATTGGAAAAGCGCGCACATGTGTTCTTCCATGGGACCGTCCATCCGGTTAAATATAAGGGAGATGTTGGATTACAAGATGCCGGCAAACTTGTAGAGATAGCCAAGTACAGAGTGTAAATTCTCTATACATATGAATTTTTGGCTTTGAACTTGAACCTCTTGGTTGAGCTGCAAAATGTGTTGCAGAGTCTTATGAATGAGGGAGGAGTGGAGGAAGGGCTTGAGGCTGTGGCCAGGGCAGTAGCTTTAACTTCCCTTTCATTTAAGATATTTTGATAAAAAAGAAATATAACGTTTTTACAATGAAATTTAGGCTATTTAGCCTTCTCGATATGTAAATGGTTATTGGTATTTAGATATAATTTCATTTGTTGTGGATTCTAGATTTTGAAAAGTGGGAGCGTAGTATTTCATTTTCTACGTTTTCCATGGATGGACTAAAAAAGCAAGTCCTTATCATGCCATTCAAGACACTGATTGAAAATTTGGATTTTCTTACTCTGGAATTGGTATCATCCTCCATCTAATCTTTAGAACGAAATCTTTTTAATTTATATTTATTTAAATTTTAATCATTAAACATTTGGTTTAGATTTAAAATAATATAATTGAATTTATTGATTTAGATTTAAAATAGTTTGATTGAGTAATGGGATGGATTGTAAAATTAATCAATAAAAAATAAAGATAGATCTCATAATCTTCCTAAAAATTTCAATCCATACCTATCCAATATAAATCCAAAAAGAAAAGAAGAAAAAATAAACAAATGAAAGCCACGAACCACCCAGACAATTCATCCACCACGAATTATATCATCAAAAGACCACCCATCCGCATCATATGTGGGGCTTTACTCCATTTATGTTGTGTGGATGGGTTGCATGGTTCACTGGATACGTGCCACCTCCATCGGATCGAAAGGTTCACAGTGTTGCAACCCGATCTCGATAATGATCCAATTACGGGGGCGAGGGAGAGGGAGAGAGAAAGCGAGCGGGAGACATGGGGACACACAACTAGAGGAAGTGCACTGTAATTCATGTATGCAAAAATAAAAAAGTTAATTAATTAATTACCAAACTAACTAAATAAGAATTTTACAGAAAGAAAAAAGGAAAACGTATTTATATATGTCCTCTGTTTTTTAAAACTGTCACTATAAAGACATTTGTATATACCATGATTAGGAGATGCAAAAATGTTGAAAATTATCAATATACTCATATTTAAAGTGCCTAGTATTTACAAAAAGCAAATATATAAAAATCGGAAGGAGATTGCCGCACTAGAGACATCAAAATCTCCTTAATAATATAGATAATAAATTTTTCTTTTTAACTCTTTTTTAAAATACCCATTTTGTTTTATTATCCGACGGGAAAGGTGATATTCATTTTAGGAAATGAATCTTGCTTCTAGCCTTGGGGTGACTGGTTCTTGAATTAATTATATTTATATTTTGGGAATATTAATTATATTCATATAAATGTAATATTTAATTACATTATAACATTTTGTTTATAGTCTTTTTTTAAAAAAAAATTCAGATATTCTCTTTTGTAATTTTTTGTTTTTTTAATTTTTTTTTGTATTAATTAGTATTTGAATATATATATATATATATATAAATGACATATGAGTGCCAAGTAAGATATATGTGTACATCACATAGCAAACAACCATCACATTACTAAGAATTAATATCATTATAATGGTGATTTCTCATTTTAATTGCGTAATAATTTCATCATGATTCTTTTATATGTTATTATTTAATTATTTAAATATTTTTATTATTCAATTTTCGTGGTGTAGACATCTAATTTTTGCTCTTTCATAGTCCTAATTTTTTATTTTTTTAAAAGGGTCCTAATTCAAAAAAATAGAAACAATAATAATAATAAAAGATAAAAATAATAATAATTAACAAATGATAAAGATACCAAAAAAATAAGAAAAGAAAAATTATAAAGATTTTGTAGATTTAGTAAGTAAATTATTTTAGGGATAAATAGTTTTAGTTTTAGTTTTAGCTTAGTCTGAATAATTATTTTAGCAAGTTACGTGTTTTAAGTATAATTTAATTATATTAAGTGTCAAAGTACAGGCTAATGGTTTAACAGATAAGTATTGGAGTATTAGATTGGATTAAATCTGAGGTTTTGGGTTCGAATCTTATTAACTACTTAGGTGTCTTTTATTTCAATTCTTTTATTTTTTTTTAAAAAAAAAATTGGTTGAGCGTACGAGATTCAGATTTAATTTTAATTTTATCAAATTTTTTTAATCTAATGCAATAAAGATTTATGAGATTTGAATCTAATTTGATTTTTATTAAATCGGATTGGAATAGTTATAAAAGATTTAAATTTTAGTTTGATTTTTATCAAATCGAGTTTAAATCGATATAAATGATTTGATTTTTATCGGATTAGATTCATGTCGATACATTGCCGCAATAGATTTTCACACACCGCTGACGGCAATGACCAAACCAAACACGGAAATTCTAAGCCAACCTTTAACACTAATGACAGTTGCTAGCGACTCGCGCACACTGACTTCTTGACCACGACGACAACAGCATCGAACATTGTCACTACACGACTGCATTCTATGCCGCAGTAGCTTCACATCCACGCCACTCCACTCATTCTTATAGCCACTATCCACGGTCACCACATTCGTCCTCTTGCCGATGATCAAACAACACCAATCAGCTCATGCAATACTCTAGTCACTACCGTGGACACGCTCAGGTTCGATCATGTTTGGTTTCTTTCAATTTTTTTTAAAAAATATTATTCTATTATATTATTGGATAGTATATATATAGATATGTGTATATAATAGGTTATGTTTTCTAATATTAGTTTTCTAATATTGTGTAGATTAGATATTGATTTAATAGTAGTTATCTAGATATAAATATATATGTGTTAGTTTAAAAACCGTTAAGATTAGCTTTTATTATATGTATATTATTATATTAGTATAAGGGTTTTAGTATTAGTTCTTATATAAAGGTATTATAGGGATTATTTTATTTTTTGTAGATAGTTATATATATTAGTTTAAGGGTTATTAGGATTGGTTATTTTGTAGGATTTGGCCTCATTTAAGGATTTATCATATAAAAAGTTGTTTTTCTTTAAATAAAAATTAATAAGAGACCCTTTTGAGAATAAGATTTTTTAGAGTTTTTTTTTTAAATAACAATACTCAAGAGTTAAGACCCTTTAGATTTTTTTAAATAAACTAAATCAATAACAATGTAAAATTGGTCGATTTTCAAAAATTAAAATCAACCAACACATTAAACCTTTCAGAAAGAACTATAATTGTCTGATTCCGGCTAGCGGGTACGTAGACACTTTCGGGGCAACGATAAAATATGTAAAAACCTAGATTCTTTTTTCTTTTGATTTTTATTTATTTATTTTAAATATTATAATTAAAAAAATAATCCTAATTTCGGTAAATAGATAATAATACCCATTAGGGTTTAATAGGTTAGTTCCTGAATTCGGAACCCTTTGGTTCTTCATTCAAATTGAAATCAAAGATCGGTAGCCAAATCGTAATCAATCTACCTAATTAATTACGGTTTCTTTCATTTTTCCCGACTCCAGTCGAGTAACAATTCCAAAAATTATTTTCAATAAAAAACCGAAATTTCTCAATTTCTTTAGTCGAAGATTAATATTAAATGAGTTAGGGTTTAGTATTAATCAAAAAATGAGAAATTAATTTTAAATAAAAGAAATAAAAAAAATTCAAGCTCGACAGTTTGGTGACTCCACTGGAAATGCTAAAAGGCTAGCCATTGAAAGTTACCGAAAATAGGATTATTTTTCAAAAAAAAAAGTAAAAAGATGAAATAATAAAAATTAAAAAAAGAGAGAGAACTTAGGTATGTTATTTTATGTATTTGTTTATTTTATTTCTTTTTTACTAACATTTTTGTTGCAGTTTATTTACGAGGAATAGTTTTGGGGATTATTTTATTTTTATTTCTCCTGTATTATAAATGCATGGTAGATACGATCAAAACTAAGCCGTCTTGAGACCTTAAGAGGGGGGCCATCATGTAAGCTTCGGATGTTATGGGATGACTACCTTCCGGAGCCAATTAGGCTACCCTACTCAAGTTCAGATACGACCACAGAACCATTGCTTTGAAAAAAATACGGTAGTTATAGAATTTGAGGACCTTTACAACCTACCCTTTGCATCACATGAAAACATTTTTTTTTCTTTAAAAAAAAAAGAGTTCACAAGAACCTATGATGTGCCAAACCTAAATGGACAAGAGTAGTTCTAAAGCTGCAGTTGTAATGTTTCTCTGTAAATAATTTGTAATAATTCTATGTAAAGTTTGGAATAAGTGATGATTGTAATTTTGATTTTTTTTTACATAATTATGGCTAGATCGAGTCAAGGGGCTTCAAAACAACTCCACATCTACCTACCTCATTGGCCTTAAAAGATATTCTAGATAGGGTTCTAATTTTTTAGCCAAAATAAGTAAGAATTTATTAGGAACAAGATTGAGCTCATCTTGTCCCTATAGAAGAACCTTATAAATATTATCTTAGTGCAGGCCTTAGTACATTTATGGGTGCCTGAATCTATCGCTTTTTGTTTGGGCTCACATCAGCTGATCCCAACCTTCAGGGAGTAAATGGAAAACAAAAAATAAAAATAAAAAAGGAAACAAAACGAAAAGAATCAAACTTGTAAAATAATAGGTAATTATCATTTTGCCTAGTATTTTACCAACTAGAAATATTCATTCTTTTAGGTAAATTTAGCACTTTGCAAATAGCCTTCTTCATTTGGAATAAATAAGATTTAGCTATTTTCTTGGTTTAGTTTTTTATTCTTCAGAATTCCTCTCTTATAGATAGACTCTCAGTAACGATAAACTGTATAGGCTTGTATATAGAATTCTACGAAAGCAATTCTCCATAATCATCCATTTACAATCCCATCATTTGAGCTCTGTAACATAAAAGCCTTAGAGGCATTAAGCCTATGATGTATGGAAGCTTAGAGGCATTAAGCCTATGATGTATTATACATTGGAATTCAAAAAACTCGGAAGAGGATGTAAGATTTGTATGAAAATTGAAACAATGTTGGTTTAGCTTTGGCATGGACACGTAATTGTTATATTAATTCTAAGACTCGTGAATTAAATTGGTTATTTTGACATAGGGATATGTATGTTAATTGATTTTAATTAGAGTAATTGCATTCATGTGAGAATTTTTTTTACATAACAGATAAATATGAATTAGACAATATGAAAGGAAAGCTAATAACACAAATAAGATTGCCCTGGTAAATCTAATGAAAACCTAAATAATAAATTCTTATATATACTAAAGGCACTAATACCTAATTCAGGTATCTCGATCAAAGTACTTAACATCAGGTCTAAATACCAAAATTGTTAAATTAATTTATATGTGACTTTTTAGGGTCAATCATTTTTAGGTTGGAACTTATAGTATAGTATGTTTATTTATTTATATTAAAAATAATAACAAATAACAATAAAAATACCAAAAAAAAAAATTTAGACGAGCTCTTTTTTAGTAGGGCTAAAAGCCTTGCCTTTATTTTGATCAAGGCCGGAAGCTTGTTGGCATAATTTGGCTAGAAGACCCAAATCGAACACACTTAAGCCTAAGCACGTTTAGCACTTAGCATTCTCTCTCTCTCTCTCTCTTCTCATAAAACCCCAAAATCTAATAGGAATACGTTAAGACTCTAAAACCAATTTTATTTTTTAAAATCACTTGTAATAACCACTTATCAAATATTGTAAATATCCCATTTTTGCCTCCCTTGTAGATTCAAGAATCTTTTTTAAGGAAAAGGGTCCTAATTTAGAAAAATAGGAAAAAATCGAAAATTTAGAAAAATAGGAAGAAATAGAAAATTTAAAATAAGTAAAAAAAATTAGAAAACAATGAAAAAATACAAAAAAAAAATCCAAAAAAAGAGAAAAAAAATGAAAAATGGAAAAGTAGAATCTTTAAGCAAAATGGTTTTGTAGGTAAATAAATTATTTTTAAGGAAATAAATAGTCTTTAAAGTTGTAAATAATTTAATTGAGTAGCATTTTATTTATAGAATTTTCAAGTTGTTTTATAGATTATATATATTTTAGTTGCAAAATATAATAAGGTATAAGCCAACAGTTTGATGGTAAAATGCATGCATACATACTATTAAGATGAGGGGTTTGAATCATAGCTAGCTTATGAGCTCCTTTTGTCTTCTTTGTTGCCGCGTAGATATGTATCGACTTCCTATTGGCTAATACTTTTATTTTCTTTCTTTTTCTCCCTTTCCCCCTTAATTTCCTATGTAAGGACAACCTAATGTTTAAGATAGTTCGAATTATTGCCATTATTTAGTCTATATACAATCATTTCAAGAGTCAAATTGAGAGTTGAAAATTAAGAAAACTATTAAATGTCCAAATTTTCTTCCTCTTTAAATCCCCATGATTCAAGTTGTTCAAGCAATTCAAAGCTTCCACCTACAATCTTAAGTGACAAGTAGTGTCAACGAACCATTATTTGCATTTGAATTAAAGCTTTTTACATTGAGTTTGAAATCAAATCCAATCAAAGTGTAATCATTGTGATTTTCGAATTTAATGATTTTTCAATCCTTTCCATGCTAGATTAAACTTCAAAGAGTATAAGTAGGTGTCTCCCATCCTCGTTCCAGCATAAACAAACTCTTAAACACATCCCAAAACACCCACACTTGAGTTTCTTCCTCTAACTTATGACCTCTCTCTGTCTCTCCAAGTTTCCAAGGTCTACATTTATCTTCAAGACAAGCTAGCACACCCAAAAGCTCACTTACACTCCTAGCTCTCCAACTTGACCATACCCATCAACAGTTGTAGCCTCTAGCCTCACCATTACATTACCACCTTGAAACCTCAGGCGCCACCATGAAGCATCACCAAACACTATCGGTTAACCAAAACCGATGCCATAGCTAAGCTCATGGCATCCTTAAACCCTACAACCCAATACTCCTTTCAACTTTAGTGACCACCACCTAATGCATGTGCAACCACCCCTTGATGCCCAAATTCAAAAACCACTGAAACTTACCCTAGACGTCGAGGGGTTGCTCCTATACCACTTAAGTCCAATATATCGCATACAAATAAGCCCTTTTTTGAAAAAAAATTTGACTAGAAATACCTTAAGTAGCCTCCTCCACCGACCACTAAATCCCCTTCTTCTTTCTCTTAGTGGACATGTATTGTACACATAAATTGGGTCGATCAAACTGAGTTGACTTGACCCAAGACCTAGCCTACAACCTGCGCTCTAAGTCTAGTTGACCTCTGCGTACAATCTCCTGGTTCAATTCTATTTTCATTTGTATTTTTTTCATTTATTTATTCCATTGTATGAATTATAATAATAAAAATAAATAAATAAAAAGAAGAAAAAAAAGGAGAAAAAACGTAAAAAGATGGGAAAGCTTTTGTACTTCATTTTATTTGATTTTATTTACTTCAATCAACAAAAAATAAAAATAAAATAATAAAATAAAAAGAAAAAGAGAAAAAAAAAATATAATAGAAGTTAATAAAACTTGTTTCGTCACTTAGAATTTTTTTTCAAATAAATTAACCCCTTTTCAAGTTAGGACCTTTTCTTAGAATTTTCAAAAAATAAACCAAGTTAGGATCCTTTTTAGAAAGTTTCATTAAACAATCCAAATTAGGTTAAAAACGTAAACGTAACTTTTTTTTCAAAAATTAAAACAAATGCACCCACCTAAAGTTTTCACAAATGAACTATAAAAAGTTTAATCGCTAATAAAGGGTACGCAGACATTTATGAGATGACTTAAAATAAGAAAATCTTTTTATTTTCCCTTTTGTAAATAATTTTGGTTTTTTATTTTTGCAAATATAATTATTTTTAATTGTAAATTTAGAATTGGGTATTTTAAAAGATAAAATTAAATTTAGAAAGTTGAAAGTGACACCAGTTAAGGGTTCAATGAGATAGCCCCTAAACTCAAGTCCTTAGTTTTCAAAAACCGTTTTATTTTTAGCTTTATCGAAAGATTAATAGCTAAGTTATAACAAATCCACTTAATTGGTTATAATTTAACTTTTTTTCCCAACTTCGATCTAGTGGTGACTTTGAATAATTTTCAAAAGATAAATCGGGTTTTTCTTAACTTTCAGTTGAGAATTAATATTAAATAGGTTAAGATCTAATATTAATCAAGTTAAGAAAAATAATAAAAAAGAGAAAAAATAAGTCTCGATAAGTATGAAACAATATTTTCCAAATACATCAATTCAAGTGACTCACAGGAAAGTCACTCTAGTCATAAACATACTAAATAACTAGATCTTGATCTTCTATAACATACAAAACTAACTACCTCTCTTTCCCAACTGATGCTAGTAACTTCTATATTTGTTGTAAATTTATCGAATTAACTTGCAGCTGTAAAAATACTAGAATAAGCTGAAGCCTATTACAAGTGCACAAATGCATGCGAGTGTCAGGCCAAAATATTCACATGCATATAATGCAAATGTAACATAATATAAATAAACAATCATCCAATCATCTTTAATTTACATAGAAATCAACAAATGGGTACTTATAACCCTACTACACCATGATCTCTGTCCACATACATAAGTAGATATAATATAAGTTTTTCTTTATGCTCAAAGTTTAGAGTCTAAGAATCAACCCTTTAGACTAATCATGCGTAGTCAAGCTGAGCTCCCAAACCACCCACAGACATCTATTCAGCTGACTTCTTTACAAGATCGATTGACTCTCGTCTTGATCCAGATCAAGTTAGCCCCTGACCACAATGCTATTTTTTTTTCGCTTATCTTGTGTCATATTTTTAATATCCAACCACCAAGCAATACGTATCTTCTGACACAACATCCTATGATGATTTTTTTTTTCCATACTAAATATTTTGTCTCTTTTACCCCTTTTGGTATATTCTATATAACCTAATTGTAAGAACACCCTTTGGTATTTTCATACATGTAAAGTAATCCTAGTAGACGGGTATATAATCCCCTATTTGCTTGTACACAAATAATCATTAACCAATAAATCAAGAGAATTGTAAGTCAAGTAGGATCGAACTGTGTATCATATCCAATCGGTAGCTACTCGAACTTTGCTAGCTTTTCTTTTGTTCCCTTTTGGTTTGCTTCACTATAGTGTTTCTCCATATTTCTTACCCTAGAGTTGCATCAAGTCCACTAGGAATCTTCACATATGATCAACAGTTGCTCCTTTAGGAATCTACCATTGCAGGCCCCTAGAGCAAGTGAGTAAAGCACAATCAACAGTCAAGGTCAATTAGGCCGTATATGAATTAGTCTGGTTAAATTCTAAGTCCTAATAAGCATGACTAATAATCAATCACCATGTACCTGGGATGACTTCTCCATAGTTAACTGAAACTCTATAACATTAAGTTTTGTATCAAATACCTCTAACCACCTGTCCAATGAGAAATTCGAAATGTAATATCCATCATAAATCTATTTGAAATTAGAAACAAGTATATATATTAACCTTCGGATGATCAATAACTAGGTTCTACTTAAATATTACTCATGAATCTTTTATTATCCATTACTTATTATTACAACTACTTTTCAATTCAAATGTTCTATTGAAAATAATCGACCCAATTTATTAGTCCAGATAGAAATTGGAAATAATATATACAATAGAGTAAAAAGTTAACATATTTATATTTATAATAGTATTTATTTACTCATATTGTAAGGGTACAATATATGGAAGAGAAATAATAAGTAAACATATAACAAGGATATTGACATACATAGTTTACTAACCAATATAATAAAATGAATATGTACATTATTAAATAACACTAGAATCCATATAAATACACAAAAGAAAAGCATTTTAGTAAATGGAAGTTGAAACAAACATACTACACTATCAGTACAATATATTACATAATAATAATAATAATCATTGTAGAAATAATTTAATAATAATGATGACAATAATAAATCAAAAGCATAACATAAGAGAATGGAATCATTTGTAGACTAAAATCAATAATTGAAATCGTATATATATGATACAAGTATCGACATAACTTTACATCCAACAAAAAAATAATAATCCTAACTTTACATGTATACATATATACATATATACAATATTACAATATGTAGCATAATTTATAATAGTAAAATTTTATATAAAATAATAGTACGATATAGCATATAACATAATTTATAATAGAAACCTATTTACTAGCAAAATAATTACTTTTTACAATAACAAAGGAAAATAACATGATACATGTACGATACTAAGGAAGTGACTGAGTTGACTCACTAGAGATATGGCCGAGAAAAGGAATATCTAATTGACATGGAATCGTTACCAAGTAATAATCTTACTAGAAAATAATAAAATAAAAAATTACACCTTATTTTATGAAAACCAAAAAAATTTAGTGATAAATAGCTTTATTGAAATAGCCCAGAATGGTGATTGAAAACTCACTACCATCAAAAGGATTAAAGAATGGCCAATTGGTCTTACAAATCAATTGTTAGTGAGAGAGAGAATAAGAAAAGAAAGGGTAGGGTCTAGCTAATTAATTGGGGTGAGGGGTTTAGAGCGAGGAGTCTAACAAAGGATGTTGGAAAGAGAAGAGATTTAAAGAGAATGAGATTGAGAGGGGATAGTCAGTAAGAGATTGAGAGAGACAAAAGGGTGAGAAAGGGCTGGGGTTCAGTTAGGTATGAGTGACTAGAGAAATGAAGGGAGGGTGGAATCTATGTGAAGCAAGTGGTGAAAGGAGAGAATGAGAGAATAGGGGTATGCATCCGATGAAGAAGAATGGAGTGAGCCAATAGAGAGAGAAATGAAGGGAAGGTAGGGTTCATGGGGGAATAAGAGACGAGAGGGAGAAATGAATGAAAGAATGGGTCTAGTACGAGAGAAAGAAAGAAGACGAAAGAAGGAGAGAGTGTGAGTTGAGAGAAAATGATTTGTGGTAGAAGAAAAGAATAAGGTAGGGTTTAGGATAGAATTTAAGGTGAATAGAATATTTAGGATAGAGTTTTCAAGAAAGTTGGAAAAAAATTTTAAAAAAAGTAGAAATAAAATGAAAATAAAGGAAAGGAGGGAATATAAGAAAATAGAAGAGGAATTAAAATATAAAAAGTGATAGAGTGAATATGAAATTAAAAATATGTACTTTATTTATAAAAATAAAGTTATCCTATTTTATGATTACGTATAATAAGAGTAATTTAAAAAAAATTACTATGATCCATGATTTAAATATTTATAAGATAGAGATTCAAATAATCACAAAATTATGTCAAGATTCATAAGTTGAAAATATTATTTATTAACAAAATAAATTTTATTACTTAAATTATTATTATTTTTACTTCAATTAAAGTCTCTCTCTCTCTCTCTTTTAAAGTTGAGCATGTAATACATGTGCTAGTTTGGCGCATTCATCATGTGCTTTGCACATGATCAGACGTTTTTCTTTGCCTTTCCCTTAGTTTTTATTGAGTTCTCTTTCTTTTCCCAATATTTCCTTTGTAAAAAAAAAGCTGGTGGCTTGTGTTTGGGCTACTTTTTCAGGTAAATTCCACATGATCCCACCCAAATTAATAGTGGAATAATGTGGTATGCATGGTCTATTTCGAAATTAGACTAAAAATCTTATCCAAAAACAATTGTTTAATAGGTTAAATTTGGAATCAAAAACTCAAGAAAGCTTAAATACGTGCTATTAACTTGAGCTTAATTGAAGCCCCAATAATGAAATTGAAGCTTCTATTTGATTTAAATAGCAATTTTAAGCTTTAGTAAACTCCGTTTTAATAGACAAGTATGAGTTTTTTCTATTCAAATCATGCATTTAAGATGGGTCAAGGCTTGTGCATTTAAGCTTAGGTTTATGACCATGAAAACTTTCTGTCTTTAATTCGAGCTCTAAGACTATAAATTGGAGCTCAAATAAGCTTTGTTGTTATTAATCTCCTCATCCTTTGCTCTCTACAAACATTCCTAATGATTTTCTCTCTCTAACACAAGTTCTCCCTTTCTCTTTATAAAGTTATCTCTATTTTAGTTGGTTTTAAAGTCATTTAGCTACTCCAACAACCTTACCATCCTTCAAAACTCCCAAATCCATCAGTTCACTATCTTAAAACAACCTGAAAACGGCTAGGCTAAGCCACGACCACCTCCACCACCCCAAAGTCAAAGATCACTCAAACCACCATTTTCTACTGAGGCATTGTGTCAAACATCATTTTCACCAATTAAAATTACATCAATATCAAATTTCCTACTTAAAGTTCTCATTACAAGCTACATTAGATTTTGGGAAAGTTTGCTGTCAGTTCCTCTCTCCAAAGATTCAATTCCAGCTATTGGAAATCGACTCGACCAACACCCATCTCCTTTCTAGGTTAGTCATTTATTTATTTTTTCTTTCTCCCTATCTTTATTATAAAAATGATAAAAAAAATTAAAAACAAAGCTTTTAAACCGACCCTCTAGTTCTCAATTTTTTTTCTTTTTTTTTTCCTTCTTTCTTTTCTTAAATTTCTTTTAGGAAAATGTTTTTCTTCTTCCTTTTCCATATAACCAAAAGAAAAAATTAAAATAAAAATCTATCTCTTGTCTTAAGGTTTTCAAAATTTTCATTTTATTTTCTTTTCTTTTCTTCTATTCCTTCCTTTTTTTAAAAAAAAAAAACTATTATATCTAAGAATTTTAATCACTTAGAAAAGAAATGCTTTTGAAAAAAAAGTAAAAGCCTTTCTCATTTAGAAAAACATGCTTTCTAAAATAAAAAATAGCAAGTCCTTTTTTTTTTCAAAGTTAAGACTTTTCAAGGTTTTCAAAAGATCACATACCCAAATTAGGAACCCTTTTTTAAATAAATTTTCTTAAAACTAAAATAAATGAAAGTGTAAACTCAATTGGTTTTTTAGAAGTTAAAAGAAACCAACATACCTTAATTTTTGAAACGAACTATGGAAGTTTGATTTCAAATAGTAGATACATAAGCACCTGTATGTAATTACGAGATGACTTAAAATACGAAAAAACTTATTTTTCCTCCTTTGTAAATAAGTATTTTTTAAAAAATTCTTTTGTAAATATATATATTTTACTTATTTACTTGTAAAATAGAAATGGTTCTTTTAATTTATAAAGGTATGTTAAAAAATAAATTTAAATTATGAAGGTTAAGAGTGGTATCATTTAGGTTTAATAAGTTAGTCTCGAAACTCAAATTCTTTGATTTTAAAAATCATTTTTCAAAAGTGATTTTATTACAGCTTAATAGCTAAGTTATAGCTAATCCACCTATTCGATTATAACTTAACCTTTTTTTTTTTTTACTAACCCTAGTTAGGTAACGGCTCTAATTTTTTTTTTTATCAAAATAAACCAGGTTTTCCTTAATCCCTAGTTAAAGGTCTATATTGAATGGGTATAGGTTCAATAGAGATTGAATTAAGGAAAAAAAATTGAAAAATTAAACTTAACAACTTGGTGACTCCACTAGAACATAAAAAAGGCTAGCCTTTTAACATTTTGAATTTAGGATTATCTTTAAAGATACTCATGTTGAGTGTTATTTTATTATGTTATTTTTATTTGTATACAATTTAATTGAATTTTGTTCTTGCAATTAACGTTTTTGGGGTTTAAACTTTTTTTTTTTTTATGGTGGTTGGGAAGGTAGGGTAATGCTTATTAAATACATCATGAATGCATAGTAGACATGATGTAACCTAGGCCATATTAGGACCTTAAGACCGAAGGGCTATTGTGTAGGCTCTGGATATTGTAATGTAACCATCGCTTAAGGTTAATTAAGTTACCATACTTAAGCTTCAATATAACAAATGGGTTGTTTCTCCAAAAACGTGAGAGGTCACAATGTTTGAGGACTTTTAGAACTCACCCTTTGTACATATACGACATTTACAACCGAAAAATAATTAAGCAAGCTGACATAAAAGAGAGAGCAACTTAAAGTTTCCTTGTTTTCCCTTGTAATTTATTGTAATTAATTATGTAAATATAGATATAATGTAAATAGGTTTTTTACAATTCTGTTATAAATAGTATTTTCCATCCTTGTAACAAATTTTGTTTGCAATTATTCCAAAAACAGCTTGCTCATCCAACTCTATGCATTCTAGAGAGAAATCTGTTACTAAGCCTATCAACCCTAAGCCCACTTTAGACTAATGGCTTCAATACTTCAACCCAAGAGAGCAATAGATCATCATCAATCAGATAAGGCTGATTCTATCACTTCCAAATGTTAAGATTGAGATAAACCTAATTAGAGCCCTGACTCATTTCTAGGAGCTTAAGGAGATAGCTTTTTGAGTTGTGCCTCACCTAATGACTTCAACACTTGAAGAATATACTCAATTGCTTTAAGCTCTTCCCTTAGAAGGCATATATACTCCAAACTCGGAAGTTGACTAAGTAAATGATTTTATAAAATATTTTAGGGATCAGGAAAGCTGGAGTAAACAAGGCCCTAAAATATTGTAATGGGAATTGCATTAATTTAGAAGATTTGAAAGCTTAGTTTATGACCAAACCTAATTTTAATGAACAAACCATCTTTTATGGTGATCCCTAAACCTAGGGACAAAATAAAATTAAGGCTTTTATCTTGGTTGCATTCGAGACTATCCTATTCTCGAATGGGAACTTCCTTATCCACTTTAGGGTCATAGAATTAGTAAGCCAATTTCTTAAAGGAAAGTCATATACCCTAGTCCTACTCACAGAGAAGCCTAAATATCTTGAAAAAGAAAAACGATGGTACACTCAAGATCAACATGGCATTACTAATGGTCTAGTTTGTAAGTCATATGAAGTATTTTAGGGTTGACTAATTTGAGGAGAGTTCACCTATAGGATTCACTTAATAAATTCATTTGTTGATAAAGTCCATCTGCTAGAAGAGAAATCCACTTATTGTTAGGTTGAAGTCTTACAAAAGTTCCAAGTTGCCATATTTTATAGACAACTAGGTAAAGCAACTTCAAAAGGATAATATTAGTTCGTAAAATTTATCAAGTAGTCTCCTTAATTAGGATGAACTTTTATATAGGTTATTGCCCAAACAACATGATTAGGCAATTTAGAAGAGTTCAAGACATATTCTAAAGGCCCTCACTAGATATCACTACCCTTGATTATGAAGAATTTCATCTATGGATTCTACAAAAAGATATCTAAACTCCAAGCAATCAAGAAAATATGGGAAACAAGGACAATTGGCCTTAACAGTAATTTTGAAGAATGGATGGGAGAAGTGGATAAGCATAAGGGTACCAAAGAATATCTATACGATCCATATGATCAACTCCATAAGGCACAAGCAATCTAATATCGAGTACTAGAGCTTACTCAACCTACACCGATATATTCAAAACCTGAAATTAGTACCTACATAGATTAAGTATAGGCTTATGTAGAAAGTTATTTATGAGGAGCGTAACATGTAGGAACACCTCTTCTGAAAATCCAAACAACGTTCCCATGCCTTGGAACGACAATTGAAGATGGCCTAAAGAAGACTCAGAGAATTTGAAGAAGCAATTGAGCTTAGCCTAAAAAAGAGGAAAGGAGCAACAACAAGACCCAATAATTAGCAAAAGAGATCATCAGCCTAGTACTAAAAGAATAATAAGAAGACTTAAGAGTAAGTGTACTCTTGACCAATGTATTTTATTTTAAATAATGTAATGGAAACTCCGATTATTGCGAAATAACAAAAGAAGTTACCATCTTGCTAATTAATTACCAGTTCTCTTCTTTTCATCTGTATGCCATACATCCTTGCATTTTTACTTATTTATTTCACTTCCTTGTCTTCAACAAAAAAAAAAAAAAGAAAGAAGGAAAAAATAAAAGCGAATATATATGTATATGTTTGTGCTAACTTGTTGAGAAGTGTTCTTAAAGCAGGTTGCAAAGATAACTCCTAAACGTCAAGTCTTTCAAATAAGTCTCAATCTAAAATAGATAGCTAAGGAAATGACAACATCAACACCAAGGACAACAACAACAATGTCGAGCTTGAAATCAGTGATCTCATTAAGTTAAGGTTTTGCTCTTTGGAGCAAACCATGGGAAAAATCGCAGAGTAGTTGAATTTCCATGTTAATGATATTGCTTTACTCAAAGCTATAGCTCTATCAAACGAAGAAAACTCTAGGGCCTACTATAGGAAGAACATTAAAGATCCACCTCTTGAACTAGAAGAGAGCTATCCTAAAGTTAATCTGACTTTTGTGATTTTTGAATCAAAAGGGGTCTATTCGAAGTCAACCTAACTTTTGAAGCCAACATATACTCATTCCCAGCCAATAAGAAGCCAATTAACTTAAGGGTTAACCAGGACAGTTTAAAAGAATTGAAAAAGAAGTTAACCTAACAGATCACTGAGAAAATGAAGGCACTTAGAAGCTACGATGGTTTTAAGCAAGCTGGTATTATAGACTTCTCTACTTATGATTATAGAAACTACCTCGAAAATTTGAAGGTGTTAGAATTTGAAAAATATAATGGGACTGGATGCCCCAAACTACCCACCAATTTGTACATACAAAAGATAGACAAGTACAAGTGGTATGACTAGCTTATGGTACAAACTTTCCAAAACTGCTTGATAGGTTTGGTTTTGACCTAATACGTTCAACATGACCTAAATTAAGTAAACATGTAAGAGAAGCTTGCTAGGACATTTTATGAATGATGTAAGTTCAATATCGAAGTGGCACCAACCATAATGGACTTGATTACCCTATAGAAAATGAACAATGAATCATTTAAAGACTACATATAGAGATGGAGATCCCTAGCTGCAAGGTTATCTACCCCTATGACCGAAAAGAAGCTTTCCTTAACTTCTATTAATACTTCAAAAAAGCCCTACTTCTCTTACTTGATTAGGCAGCCTTCTTCCGGGGTTTCAAAAGTAGTAACAGCAAGGTATCAAATTAAAAGTGCCATCTCTTTCGACATACTCAAAAAGCCATCAGATAGAAAACCACCATCTATAAAGCCAACTACATGGAAGCCTAAGGAAGCTATTGTCAGTATGGTAAATTCAAATACCAAAACCAATGCCTGGGTCTCTTTTAGAATGACTCCCTTGTAAGTTCAGCAACAATTCCAAAGCCAGCCTTAAGCCAGTAAGGCCCCAAAACAATTTACTAGAACACTGGTCCCACTCGACTAGGTCTTTGAAAAGTTAAAGAAGGATAACTTGGTCCAGTTTGAGCTTCTTAACGAAAGATATAGGCTAAGGGTTTTTTATCCTAATGCAAAGTGTGAATATCATCTGGTATAGGTAAGTCATTCAACCAACACATGCTAAAGGCTAAAATATAAAATCTAAGATTTGATTGATGAAGGTTTAAACTAGTTGCACTTTATGGAAGCTCCGATTCCAAATGCCAATAATAACCCTCTATCTAACCATGGCCCTATTATCAAAATGATTTTCAATGATTTAGATCTCACCATCAACATGATCGGTTCAGAATTCTAAAGAGAAGAAAGCTCTAAGAACCAAGAGGTACACTTTCCATGTACCTGTAGCACCAAAGAATTATAAGGCTGCCTTATTCAACTACCATGTAGTTAACTAGAGGCAATGAAGTTCTCTTGTTGATGGGATTAACTGCCCCTACAAGGTTTATGTTCCAAAAGAATACCTTAAAAAGAAGAATGTACAAGAGGTGACAATCAACAAACCAACTAAATATATGGAAGGGTTGTCTACCTTCACCAAAATGATTAAGTTGAGTGAATATAAGATAATGTATTAGATCACCAAGACTCCAGCGCAAATATCACTCATGGGTTTGTTAATGGCATTTGGAGGTTCTATTCTAAACTTTAGGGGAGGTTAAGGTCCTTCGTGAAATGTCAACCGATAGAATGGGGCTAACCACCAACTCTATCCTTACTATAGATCAAATCTCTTTTTCTATTGAAGAATTAGGTGAAGAAGGTAACCACGACACTAAGCTACTTTTTATAGTGGTGAGAAGCAAAAATATAATCATAACTAGAGTCCTTATTGACAATGGGTCACCATTGAATGTCTTCCCTCTTGCCACTCTAGACCTGTTAGGCATTGACATGACCATAATCAAGTTAAAACCCAAACCAAGCCCCAAACCTAGAATAATTATAAAATATTTGAGAACCTAGATAATTGGACACATTAGACCCTAAGCTAAAGATAACAATAAGTGTTATAGGATAAAAACTAATTTATAATGGTTATATGAAAACTAAGATAACGTTAGTATTATAGGGATGATCGGCAATAGCTTGAGCGAGTTGAACCTCGAGTGAGCAAGCAAGGAGTCTAAGTAAGTTGGGATTAATACAATGTTGTATTTTGGAGGCTTGAAATTGTACTTAATTGTGCTTGTTCTGAGCTGATGATATGATTTTGATTTGCTGCTTGGCTTATATTATATGATTTGTATGAAATGATTGATCACCATAAACTGAACCTAATCAACTATACAACCTGTAATCATAAATCGGACTTGCATAGCAACCTATTAGGGGAAACCTAGGATTCTCTTGCCAAATACCAACCCCTTCAAAAGGGATAGTGCTAGATAGCATAATGAGTACCTTCTTCATCCTTAGTCGAACTAAATGACAGATGAGGAGGTTACAGCAACGGTGAAGTCAATGGTTCGAAGGTAGTTATGGGAGAAGCAGTGTCTCCATTGCACAAGCTTAGATTTGATCATAAGCTATTGCATTAACCACAACTCCTTAACCCGCATTAGACGGGCACAATTTCTCTAATCTCACGATTGGCCGGACAACGTCGTGCAATGGCATTGATATGTTCATACATTGCATCTAACTAAATTGGGTGATAACCTTATTTGTGTTGGTGGTATAGTTTTAATTCCTCCATCCCGACTTACTAAGCTATAGTTGCTCACATCTCTATAGACGTCATTGTAAGTACTGGCTAAGAAGCGGCTTACAACTACCCTGAAGCTAGCAGCCACTAGATCTTGGGAAGTGAGGAAAAACATTTGAAGAACAAATATATATTGTTAAGGTCTAAGTCATATCTTAGAATTTTTCATTTTTGAATAATGTATTAACTAGGAAATAGATTACAGTGAAATGTTGTAAATGTTAATTATAATAATTGAATTCTAATGTATATATATATTTTCTTACTTTCTTGGGTAAATGACTTATTAAAATTACAAACTGTTTACTTCAAAGCTTGTTAGTCGTGGACGCCTTGTGTAGATCAAGTCTAGGATAGCGGTTATAAGGCCAACTTCTATCTGAGAATGATTTGCACGGTGGAACTATTACGACTCTACCACTTCGAGGCGTGATATAACAGTGGTATAAATGATGGTTGGTGATATAGGGGGATGTGTATAGGTGGCACAATTATTGGTGGTGGTGGTAGCTTTAGTGAAGTGGTGGTAAAGAAATGAGATGTGGTGGGGGAAGGTGTAGGAGAAGTGAAGAGTGTGTTTTCATCAGTGAATGAGGCTTGAAAATTAGAAAATGAGTATGATAAGGAAGGGAAGTGGCTGACACAATTCCAAGAGAAATAAGGGGATAAGGTTTGACAATTTGGGTGGGGAGTACATGATCTCCTTTAGGACCATTGTACCAATTTGTCTTTTTGCCTAAATGGGATAGATCTTGTCCCTTAATAGTACATGATTTTGATGCCCATTAATACATTGTCCTTTAATCCTTAATTGTGTTTAACTTGTTATTAATTAAGATGTAATGAAGGTTAGATGTGGATTAGGGTTTGCTCATAGTAATCAATAGTGATTAGGCATGATTAGATTAATTAAGTGTAATTAGGGCTTGTTTAGGGTTTTGTCTTGTTTTGTTGCTACACTTTAGATAGTCCAAGTGTTTTACATGTGTACCTAGGGTTTCGTTAAGGTTTAACATCCGTTTATAGTTATTAACTCATGTATATGCTCAGTTGGGGCTTAGCAATTCTAAGGTTTCGTTACCGTTCTAAGGTTTCTTAAGTGTTAAGTTTTTAAGGTTTGGTTTCCTTTAAGGTTTTGGTTTGATGTTTAAGATTCTATTCATTCACTTAGGGTTTCATTATTATGTTTGAGTGGTTCTAAGGACATCTAAAGACTTTCTTATCCTAATTTTCTTTCAGTTACTAAAAACCCGTAGGGTTTATATAATATAAGAGCACTTGTACAATAGGACCTTGCCCTTGTCTCGCAGGCTTACTTAGCTCTTAAAGACACTAACCATAGGTGATTGAAGATCGAGTTTAGAGACCACCGTTATAAAGCATAAGTATAGACTAGGGCTATCTCACCACTAGAGTTAGGAATTTGTCAACTACTAGATTTTTGGAAGTGGAAAATATATTTGTGAAATACAAAATTTCAATATATAGTTAAAAACGTAGGTGTTTGGTATATTGCTTGTTCATACATTCATATGTCTGTTAATTAATTGTTTTATAACTTACTTGTCAGTATAATAGGAGGGATATATCACTAAGCTCATATAGCTTACTCCCCAATAATTATCCTTTGCAAGTCAATTGATATCAGGGACTGGGATAGGAGCCGAGTGCAAAGTGTAACCATTGAATGGTATAATAAAAAGTTAAAGTTAGAAAAAGACTTGTTTAATAGATCTAGAACATTCTACGTAGTAAATAATCTTTTGGTTAACTTCTAGTATCTTTAGTAAGCTATGGAAATTTAAAGAATGGCATACTCTATCTTGTTATTTAGTAGAGGATACCGGTTCTTTGTGGTTCTAACGGACCGTGGAATATTAGATATCTATAGTTATTTGTATTTAACACTAAGTTAATAAAATAAAAATCAAAAGCCCTAGTAATTAATTAATTAAAGTCTTGCAATCTTTGACTTTCAAGGCAATTTACGTATCATAGGTGCACACGTGATATGAAATTTTAGGCAATCCAACTAGGATCCCTTTAGGATCCTAACAATGTATGCTTATAATGAGTCATTCGTGCACATGCAGAGTATGTGAAGGAAACATGTGTAGTTACTAAGGTTACTTGCTTGAAATGAATTTCTTTTGTTATTTATACAACTCTATGGCATGATTATATTACTTGGTCACCCATTAAACTTGAATAAATTCATGTTTGGCCTTAATAATTGGTACATGCATTGTACCCCTATGTTATTGAATGATTTCCACCAAAACCACCCATCTGGCAACGAAATATAGTGATTTCCTTCTTTTAACCTTATAAGACTATGTAACATGAGAGGAGGTCCTTGTTAAGGTTGCGAATAATCTAGAATGGACATAAAGGGGACAAGAAGGATAATCCATTGCACAGCTTCAGATTAGTGGGAGACTAATCACATAAACAAATGGCTACGGTGTAAAACTCCTCAAAACCTAAACTAGAGTGGGGTTAATTTTTCTAATCTCACAACGTACTAATCAATTTCATGAAGATGGCACCTTGATTTTTGCATTACACTCTAAAAGCACTTAATTTGCCTTACTTGTTTATATATAATGCTTATCCATTGCCACTTATTGAGCACATAGTTTCATTTGCTTCCTTATAGATTTCTTTTACAAGTTAAATCTATAAAATTTTGGGATGGAAAGTTAAGTGAGGCTCAATCAACAAAGATTGCCAACTAGAGATGTGAATATGCTAGGCATTTAAAAAGAAATCTTCAAGATAGAGGAAGCATTGTTCTTTAGGGTTATTAATGGATATACTTTCCTTCCACTAAATGTTGCTAGCTCAAATGTAAAGCCTTATATATATCAATGGTGTAATAACAACTATGGGCCCTATGCTATCATCAACTATTAGTATGCACAGCAAAATTGTAACGATATTGGCACCTAGAGAGTGATAGTAAGTTAAAGTTTAAATAGTACTAAATGATCTAACAAATGCAAATGGTTATCTTTGCTAATAAGGACTATAGACACATAATTCATACCTAATAAATTCAAATTGAATCTTATATGATGATTTAGTGAAGATATTAGCCGATTGATTTTTTTGAGGATACAAATATAACATCTATATCTTTATATTAAACATGATCTCTTATATACTTTTGATGTATAAAAAATATTAAGAAATTTAGATTAAAGATTTAAGTGCAAAAACTAACTAATTACTTCTCTTATTTAATCTTTTAACTTAGGTTTTGATCTTTCCAATACTTTCTATAAATATGTTTAGCTTTTGATCAAATATCAGTCCACGTTTTTGGCTTCTAATAATGTTATGCAAAATTAGTTAGGTCGAAGGATTCATGTAATCATACAAACAATAAATAAATTGTAGATAAAAGTATAAGTTTAGAAAGTCTCCCTCACAATTTCTCTTAAACAGTCTCCCCTCATTTTGAAAGATATTGATAATATCTTTGAGTATTATAGTAAATTTCCTTACACTTTAGCTTTATTCTTAGTAGAAAATAGATAGTAATCTTTCACTCAAATTTCTCACAAACTTTTTCTCAACTCTAGTTTACACAAACATGTAATAGCTCAATCTCAAAGTATTATGAAGACTTGTGTTGTATATATATTTTATCTTTCAAAATTTTGTTCCTATTCTTTCCATTTTTTTGTTCTCTTGAAATAATTGTGGCTTTAATGTTTAAGTCCTCTATCATTAGTAATAGTCATTGAGTAGCTGTTATCCTTATTATCTTTACAATTTGTTCTTTGCTGTCTTTTTAAGTTTGCTTGACCATCATTTGCGCATACAAGCAATTCTTTCCTTTTGTTGTTATATTGTATTCATAGAAAGTTCTCTTTTCCAAATACGTCATTGCTTTTGTATTCTTTGTATTGATAATAAAGTATCCCTTAGCTTGATCAGATATATTACCCAAATATATCTCCATAGTGTTATATATTGAAAGATAAAATTTTCATTTATTGTTAACTCTTCTAAATTTTGTTTTATGCTTCTATTATGTTCATGTTTTTAATATGTCTTGTGCTTTTGCTTGTCTTTTGGTTCTATATTCTTTAGTCACTTGTATTCTTGAGTTTTATTTTTTATCTTGACTTCTATTCTATTTGGACCTTTCTTTTCTTCCTTCATCTATAGAATGATGTAGTCATGTCTTCATTAGCTTTTGCTGATTGATACATTGTCATTATGTGATGTACACATTTCTTGTTTGGTTTTGATTATCTATTCTATTCATTACCTTTTTGTCTATTAATAATTATGATATGCATCCTTTGTTGATACTACTTTCTTAGCGTCTGAACTGACAAGTTTTGAATTCTTTTATCAATTTTGATCTTGTCTTTTCCATGTTCAAAAGTTAACTTTGTTCCCCATTTCTTATTTTTAATCAACTTGAGTTTCCTTCAAGATTATGTTTCTCTTTGAACTACATACTTAGTAACTGAATCAGTATTATTAACACATATTTTGTTATAATAAAAATACTTTTCATTCGGATTCTAACATCTACACATTCAATTTCATTTGGAGTTATGCTTGATTTCTTGTTGTTTTCCAATATTAGGTATATGTTTCTCTAATTTCTTCATGTTATTTTAAGTGCATCAAGAATGGATATGATCTTAATACATTCTACTTCAATTACATATGTCTCTCTCATGTGACTCCCATGATTCTTTAAGTTTGTTTAAAGACAATTAATATTTCAAGATTGTAACTTTATCATTGAAATTATCTAACAAATTGATTTACTTGAATGGATAGTTAGGATTTATAGTTCAATTTATACCAATTTTACAATGTAGGTGATTTTAGGCTTTCGTGAAGACTTATTACAAACGAGTGAGTGCTTTGACTCTTTCTTAATCATGTGTAATGATGACAAGTAAGTACACCTATCAAGTTATAGTATAGTAAAATGGGTTTTCGTCGGAGTGTCTATCAAACAGGGATTACCTATAATTGTGAATACTAGTACTTACCCTTGATGGATTGTCAACCTCTAGACCCATCATTCACACCTGCCTCTGAGGCCTCTAATCTCTCACCAGGAGGATTATCTCTCATCAGCTTGCCAAGGACGAGCTTTAGTATATGGCACAATTGTAGAAGAACTCCCTGAGGATACAACTTGGACCACACTACTCTGCTCTAACTCTTACCAAGTTTCTGACCAGCTGAGTGGCTAAGCCGACTTGCCAAGTGTCGAGGTAGACATGTCAAGTGCTAAGTTCAATGATACTATACCTCAAGCTCTACTCTTCCAACCTACTGAACTATAACATCATCCAATCACCTTGGTAGCTCCTAACACAACTCATCAATAGCAACCCCAACATTCGCTTTGCTCACCAAAGCCCTAAGACCCTAGGAGGCAGACCCATTGACAGGCCACCACTTATCCCTTGCTTTTCTAATACTTGTACTATATTCCTTTTTGTCCTTTTTCATATTCACCCTCTTTCGTACATCCTAGGAATCTCTTCCTTATATTGTTTTTTATGTAATTTTCCTTTTTTGTATTATTTCCCTAAAGGACACTATAAATGGTCCTTTTTACTACAGCCACAATCATCTTACACCTCATAGTTAATGAATATCGTTGTTCTTACAAGATACCCTTCTTCGAGTACATTCCTTCTACATTCTTATTGAATCTTTCCATACAACTCAAGATTAGTGACAAGTAGCTCTTAGTATAGCTTAGGCGTTATATCAGTAAAATACTAAGTCATGTTGTGTTTGTTGGTATGTCATATCCTACGAGCAATCTCAAGGAAGCTACTATTTTGCTAACCTATTCATTTTCTCATTCTTTGATATTTCGAAGGACCCACTTGGTTACAACTCTTAAGGTAAGCCTTAGTGATCAACTCAGCTCCCAAGCACATCATATAATCTTGATATCAAAGTTTGAGGCTGTGACTAGAAGCCAAGTATTGTGGTAGTTATTTCTTATTTTAGTGTGTGTTCTATTATACTTTGTTCTTTAGTGGAAAAATAAAGCATGTCCTTAATCCATTATGCAATATCACATTATCAAAGTTATATGTAATCTTCTATTGAGTAGCAGATTTCCTAAATTTTTGTTTTAAGAATGTCGAATCCTAGTGTTCAAGGAGGGATTAATTATGCCAATAGTGATGCTCATGGTCATAATCATGTTACCCAACAAACCCCGCGAACTACTAATGAACAATTTCAAGACCTTGCTACTATTGTAGCCAACCTAACTATCTCTATACAAAGGGCAATATAGTGAGGAGGAGGAGAAGTATGACGGATTCAAAGAGCATGAGCTTCATGTCCCTAGATAAGCAAGCATCTTAAAATGTGAATTCTGAGTTTTAATGAGTGTAGTTGTGTTGATGATTATCTAGACTAAGAGGAGAAGATTGAAAAGATATTTGACTTCTATGATTACGAAGACTAAGTAAATATTCAAGTAACTACTTTAGAATTCTCTAGGTATGCAACAATGTGGTGGAAGAAATTGTAAAAAGTACACCATTGACCCCGACGTGAAATTCAAATGTAGAATCAGATGAAAAGCATTTTACGGAGTAGATTTGTGCCAGAATAGTATGAATAAGACACATTCTAATGTCTTTAGGAACTTAAGTAAGGCAGCTAATCTGTGGATGAATATGTTCAAAAGTTCCAATTACTGCTATTCCAATGTGATGTTGATGAACCCAAAGCACTAGTAGTAGCAAGATCCATTTCTAGATTGACATCTAAGATTAGTAATGTAGTAAAGGTGCAGAGGCTTGGAAATCTAGATAAGACTATTTAAGTAGCACAAAGAGTCAAAAGGCAAAGACAAAATTAGCTCAACTGAGCATAAAGTAGCCGACCTAGCTTGCTATGCAGAAATATACCAAGCCAACCTAGATATGACTAAGCTCAGTATAGTTCCGAGGTAAACTGTTGAGGTCAAATACTAAGTAAACCTAATGATGACCGAGGAAAGATTAAGGTCGAGAAGCCTAAGGTTAAGAAGGACCAAAGTCAGAGCTCAGGACAAAAGACCTAAGAAATCAAGTGTTTCAAGTACCTTGGTTTTGGATACGTGACTAGTCAGTACCCTAACTAACATATCATGACCATCAAAGGAGACAAATCTCAGTTTGAAGTGGAGAGTGCTAGTAAAGAGGAGGAAGAAGTGGGCGTCGACCAACTGCTAAAAGAGTTTCAAGAAGATCCAAACGTTGTGACCCTACCTGAAATGGGAGACTATTGTATTGTTGTACAAAGATCTCTCAATACCTTTACCTTTGATGAGAATGAACAAAAAGAGATCCTCTTCTATATAAACTACTAAGTGAATGGTAAACCATGTGTTTTGATCATCGATAGAGGGATTTATACCAATGTCATAGCACAAGGAGTAATAAAGGCTCTAAAGTTGTTGACCTATCATCACCCTAAGTCTTACAAGATTCACTAGCTAAATGAGAAGGGAGGTCTACTTGTTACTGAGCAAGTCAAAGTGTCGATCGCCGTTGGTGACAGATACAAGGATGACATATTGTGCGATGTCCTACCCATATATGCTTCGTACATTCTACTTGGCTGACCCTACCTATTTGGTTTAAAGGTACTTCATGAAGGGTCTAAGAACACTTATATGTTCCAGAAGGATGGAAATAAGGTTATACTAACCCCAATAAGCCCCAAAGAAGTTTAAGAGTCACAAGAGAAGATTGCTAGATCACTACAAAGGAAGTCTTTAGTGATTTCCCAAGCCCAATTTTCCAAAGATGTTAAGATAGAAAAGTGTGTATTCTTATTGGCTGCAAGGCTACTAAAGTTGAAGGAAGTTGGAGAATTACTTATCGAGGTGTAGACATTGCTTCAAGAGTATGCCGGCTTGTTTCTTGCCAAGTTGCGAGTGATTTACCCCCTATTAGAGGTATAAAGCATTGCATTGGCCTACAACCTGAAGCTACTCTCATGTAAAAACGTCAATCAATTACATATTTCCATTAGCAGCTCAGAGTTACCACACTAAATTACTTAATGTATAACAAGAAATTTTATGCCCTCATTGGAGCTCTTCAAAACTAGCAACATTATTTAGTACCGAAAGAGTCCATTATATACATAGACCATGAGTCCCTCAAATACCTCCAAAGCCGAAAGAAACTCTCTCAACATCATCCTAAATAGGTCGAGTTTTTGGAAACCTTTTGCTATGTCATCAAATACAATAAGGGAAGTTCTAACACTATGGCTAATGCCCTTTCTCATTAGCATGTTCTTGTCACAACATTGTAGGCTAGAATACTCGGGTTTGGTACCCAGCCTAGTCAATATGAACATAATCCATACTTTAAACCCTTAGTAGCCAAATGAAACATTGGAGGAGTAGTGGATGGGTTCTATTTGAGCTAAGGATTTATGATGAAGAGAAGATAAGTCTATGTGCCAAGTGGTTCTGCTAGGAAATTATTTGTCTAAGAAGCCCATCCAGGAGTCTCAGCCAGCCATTTTGGTGAAAGGAGAATTGCTGAATTATTGAAAGAACACTTCTATTGGCCTGGGATGATGAAAGATATATGCAAAATTCTTCAACGATGCAAGGTGTGTAAGTGAGCCAAGGGGAGAAAGGAGTTATTAGAAAATATACACCTGTCGAGCCTGGTTTTTCACCCTCCCAGTTCTTTTACAATTAAGTCTTCTCGAAACCAATCAGTACTAAACCCTTACTCATTTAGTATTAACCCTCAACTAAGGTTTAAAGAAAAACATTTTGAAAGTACTTTAGAGTTTGGAGTCGCCACTCAACTGGAGTCAAGAAAAAGAGTTAAGTTATAACAAATTAGATGAATTGATTATATCTTACCTACTGGTCTATTGATTAAACCATTTATAAAACAGTTTTTTGAAAACCAGATGTCGAGTGATATGAGGCAAGCGCACCTATCAATTTTAATATAGTGGATATGAGTCCGAGTCGATCCCTCAGAGATTTTGAGTACTAATATTAACCTTAGCTTTATTATCTAACCATAAAATTGTGATGAGTTGAATGAATTAAAAATACTGAAAGTAACAACTAAACTACTTATGAGACTTAATGACGCAAATTAGGAAGCAATAAACTAAGAACGACTTCAAGTATGCAATAATGTATTTAGGAATTATTTCCCCTAGTGTTTAACATATAACCTTTTTAAAATATATTCAATTCAATTTCTATAATTCTTAACCGGAGGGATTCACAATTAAAGCTAATACCTTTCTCAAGCATATTAACCCTAATCCCAAATTATTTACCGGAATCTCTTCACTTAGTAATATAATTTAGAATTGCATTAATGTATAATGAATTTTCACACAAACAATCAACTTTCCGGAAGAAACATGTATCTTATCTCTAAGTATACATGTAATTCTCTTCAATTATGCCTAGATCTAATTACACATGCAATTTCTTAATCAACATGCATAATATCATATATTGACACTCTAGAATTATCAATCCACAATTAAACAACATAATTGAATCAAGAAAAGATAGAAACTTTATTAAAATTATAATTCAATCCAAAGGTTACATGAAACTCTAGGTTCCATAATCCTAAATACTCGAATTCTAAGCTATCATAACGAATCTAAAAACGAGTTCCATCAAAAACATAAAATAAAGCATGGAAAACCCCTCTTGATTTGATGAACAATCTTTCTAATCTTGAAATCGATGTTGTTCTCGCCTCTTTCTTAATTGATGTTCTCCTTAAGTCTCTTCTTGTCTCTTCTTGTCTCTTGTGTCTTTTCGTTTCTATAATGTCTCTCTTCTTTTGAAACCCTAAGATATCCTTTTATATGTATATTACAAAGATTCTGTTTTCGTCACCAGACACGGCCTAGGACACGGTCGTGTCCCCAGGCCGTGTAACTTTCTACACTTAGGCAAATTGTCTGCACAACTTCAAAACTTCATAACTTCTTCGTTTGAACTCAGAATTGAGTGATACTTAATTGACACGGCCTGGGACACGGCCATGTCTCCAGGTCGTGTAACTTTCTGCACTTAGGCAAATTGTCTGCACAACTTCATAACTTCTTCGTTTGAACTCAAAATTGAGTGAAACTTGATTCCTTTTCTTCGTTTTCGAGCCTAGAACACGTTTAAACCCTGAAATCAACATTTTACTCAATTAAGTATCAATTTCTTTAAAGAAAACCAAAAATGTAAGGGAAATACTATAAAATCACCATATGAAATATGTTTAAAATCAGAGTTATCAAATTTCCCCACACTTAGGCATTTGCTTGTGCTCAAGCAAATAAATCAAAAAAAAACTTTCGAGACAAGAAACGCTAAACAAAATTTATCACTATTTAGGAAACCGGTAAACGAATACACTTGACCCTTAGAAAAGTAAGAAAATTATTCTCAATCAACTTGCAATAATAAAGTCAACCAATTTCATCTGACCATATTCGAATGCTCCAACAATACTTAATACTAGAGTTCACTAGTTAATTTATGAAAATCAAAGTTTACCCAAGACATTTAACTAAGGATTCTTAAACTAAAAATTAGATTTAACATCTCGCCAACCGAGAAAGAGTCATAAAAGTTTTGTCCATTTGACTAAAGTGTATACAATTCTCTTTTTCATCTCATTAAGCACCATAATCTAAAGCAAACACATTTTATATCCACTCATCCTCTGATCATCCCCCTAGTTCATGCTTTTGTTGAGAGGTCTTTTTTAAATTACCTTATTTAAGCACAATTATGTTGGTCGCAGGAAAGAATTTCGCTCTTCTGACGGACCAAGACCGATCCATACCAACTTATTCCTTATATTGATAGCGAGAAAGAACCTTACTCTTCTGACGGACCAAGGCCGATCCATATCAAATTTTTTTTTTTTCATTTGAATTGGCATTGGGACTCAATCTCGCTCTTCTGACGGACCAAGACGAATCTTACCAATTTTTTCTATTCTTACACTTGTTATTACTTTTGACCTCCAATCATTGTGATTTTTCAGGGGTTTCTCAAAAGAAGAGTTTCATTTGTTTGTTTGCTAAAAATTATAGGACTCTTAAAAATTTCTAAGAGAAAAGTATACATAAAAGTAAATTTAAAAATAACCATGACTAACTCTCAACTAGTGATGTTGCTCCAATCTCAAGTCTTAAAATCCTAAGCTAAATAACTCAAGTCTTACTAGAATTGACCAATCAATTCTAGTAAAGTATAACAAGATCAATAATAATTAAGATGAAACAGTTAATTTAGCGAAACACTTGTTAATCACCTATTGCAAGTTAACTTAAAAATTAATTGAGTCAAATGTGAATAATTGAGTCAAATGTGAATAATTGATCTCCTAAACAGTAATAAATTCATATATATCCCTTCCCCACACTTAATAATGTACATTGTCCCCAATGTACGACTAAGAAAGCACAATAGCAAGATATCAAACAAGAAAAAAAACATCATAGGGAAAAAGGAAAAACATGTATTGAAAAAGAAAGTAATACTTCCTTGCCTTGAAGCACAAGATATTCTAGTGGAGAAAGAGTGTCTAATAGCTCAATAATAGTGCCCTCATGATCAGAACATGATGTAACAGATGTGGACCTCCTTCAAACAATCTACTTTTCATGATTTTCCATTGACAACCTGAGAAGAAACATTAAATCGGGTTAGATTTGATGAAGAAATGTGTTGATGAAAAGTAAATCGTGAGGAGAAGAAGAAGAGAAGAGAAAAGAAATATGTGTGGAAGTGTGTGAGAGAGTGTGTTTAATTTAAATAAAACGGGCGTGTGCAAAAATCATGTAAGTTTGGGTCGACACGGGTTGGGACACGACCGTGTCCCTTGCTCGTGTAAAATTTGTGTGTGTTGTGTGGAGTTTGGACGGACACGGGCAGGGACACGACTGTGTCCCACGCCCGTATAACTCTCTATGCACGGATGGAAAATTCTGGGCGCACACGAGTTGGGGACACGACCGTATCCTTCGCCCATGTAACTTTCTGTGCCCACCGAGTTTACGTTTCTACCCATTTGGATTTATTTAAAGAAAATTTTCTTAAGGTCCTAAATTGGTTTTATTTTGGGAAATTCTAAATTATCCTAATTTTTGAAAAAAGAATCCATTTATTTTTATTTTTGAAAAGTTATTTTTCCTAAGTGATAAAATGAATTTTATTTACTCAATTATTTTATTTTATTTATTATTTACTTTTTAATTCGTTTCCTTTTTTATTTATTTATTTTATTTTATCTATTAGACTAAATAAATAAACTACTTTTTTCTTCCTTTTTTTCTTTTCACTTTTTTCTTTTTCCCATTTTTCTTTTTTTTTTCAAATTTTTCTTTTATTTTCAATTACAATTACATATTGAAATAAGTAAATAAATAAATAAAAATACACAAAACAACAAAATAAAAAAAAAGTAGGATTGCGAAGGGGGGTGGCAGGAGTAATCGAACCACTCTTAAGAATCGAATCAAAGCTGGATGTAGGTTGGGTCGATGCTCACAGTCAAATTTGGGTCCGACCGGATTTGGATCGGGTTGCCCTACCCGATTCACGTGCAATGTACGTGAGAAGCTAAGAGAAGATGAGACGATCGACAATGGTGATTCAAGGTGGCTTGGGGCCGATTTTCTTTTGTGTAAGGGCGTTTTGGTATCGAATTTATTAGCAAAAGGGGGGGGGGGGTAGGTTTTAAAGGACTACCACGACCAATGGAGGTGGTTTGGTGGTGGCTCAATTTAGTCAGTAAGTGGTGATCACAGATTAGGAGAGCCGAAGGTGTTATTAGGGTTCAATTTAGATGTAGTAGCCGTACAAGGAGCGGCCGTATGTGATGTAAGCCCCAAAACTAGCCATTCGAGATTTCGATCAGTTGAAAGACTCGATCGAGCCTAAATTATAAACTATTGAGAGAAATATTAGTAAAAACGACCTCGTAAACTTGAATTTAAGAAAATAATTAATAAAATAGGAGGCTACAAAATTTTCAAATTTTAAGTATAATACTTGTTAATCATCAAAAAGGCGAAAAGTATAATTTAATAACTAATAAATTACTAGAGATAGATTACATGTATACGAAAAATCATAGAATAACCTAAATAATAATTGGGAATGTTCACATGTACACCACATGTATTTACGTGTAGATAAAAATACACGAAATTACTTAAATTGGCCAAAAATTTAGTAAATAATTAAAGAAAATTATTAAATTAATTAAGAAAAATAAAAAAAAAAATCAGAAGGGTATGGATTAATGCAAATATGGTCGTGGTAGGTCAAAATCTGAAAAAGAAAAATTATCCAATTAGAATTAAGCAACACAAAAGCCAAAAATCAAGGAAATGGGGTAATGTCATATCTAATTAATGCATATTAATTACCACAAAGCCCTATAAATAGGAAGAAAAATTCAGAAGCTTCTTTGGATAGTTAGAAATCATAGAAAATTAGGGAGAGGCAAAAATTGAGAGAAAAACCAAAGACAAAAAAAAAAGGAAAACTATGCAGTTAGGGCCACAAAGGAGAACCCAGACCCAACGAGCAGCTGGGAGTAAACAGCCACCACCACCACACATTGGTGGCAGCACCCAGGTGGGCCGAAACACCCATGGCCACCGGCGACGGCCAGAGCCACCCAAATCGGTGAGTTCGATTTCCAGCCCGATTTTGTGTAATTTTGTAAAAATAGTATATATTATTAGAAAATTATGAGTTTTTGTTATTATGGAATATTTTTATATTTAGTTTTTAGGAAAAACATTATTTTGATGAAAATATGTCTCGTGATAAAGGGTCCTTAAGAAATCGTGCAAAACCGACCATGTTTCGGTTTAGAAATAAATGACCTTAGAAGTGTATTTTTGAACCCAAAATTTTTGTGTAGATTACTTAGATGATATAGAATAGTGCTATAAAGCCCATTTTCAAAAATTAATTTTCGAAAATTTAAGATAATTTTTAGGCCCTAAAATGAGGCATAAAATGGGTAATTTAGAGTTAATTAAGTAATTAAATGGTTAATTACTGATTTAGTGAATAAGTATATGTTTTAGGATGTTGAAATCTGATGGATTATGATACTTGTAGCATTTAAGGTGTCAGATGTAATTATTAGGTTAATTATGTAGTAAATAAGTAATATGGAAAAATAGTACATTTTAAGTTAATTTTATAAATTAGGGTAATTAGGTGTAAAATCTTATTTAGGATGAATTTAGACATTTTGAAATGATAATTGATGTTGGGAGATAGTAATTAGAGTAATAAAAATATTAGATGTGTATTATGTACATAATAGGTGATAATACATAATACATAATTATTAGAAATATAATAAATAGAAAATATTAGAATAAAAATTGATATTATGATAAAAATAAAAATATATAATAAATCTGATAGGAAACTTGAATTTATGTAATTATATGAAAAATGTAAAAAATTTCTCACATCAGAAGTGAATTTGGTACACTAATACGGATTTAAGTGTACTGGGTGAAATAAAATACTGACTAGGGGTAATGATAAGATTTAGGAGATCGGGAAGTAATTTCACATTATAGGTTGAAATGAATTTCTAAGATTCGAGTATAAAACAATACATAGAAATCGAACTAGAACCTAATTTAGAAATCGATGCGGAAACCGAACCCGAACCTAACCCCAAACCTAGAATAATTATAAAAGACTTAAGACCTAGATAATTAGGCATATTAAACCCTAAACAAAACATAACAATAAGTGTTATAAGATAAAATGAACCTATAATAGTTATATGAAAAACCGAAACCACGTTTGTGTTATAAGGATGATCGGCGATGGCCTAAGCAAGTTGGACCTCGAGTGAGTGAGCTAGGAGTCAAGGTTAGTTGGGATTAATACGATACTGTATTTTGGAGGCTTAAGATTATGCTTGGTTGTACCTGTTAGATAGTTGGATGTATGCATGTGCTTGATTATGAGTGATGCTATGATTCTGTCTGTTGTCTTGGCTTGTATTGTATGGTTTGTATGGAATGATTGACACCCTAAACTGGACCTAATCAAATATACGACCTATAATCATAATCGGACTTATATGGAAACTCATTAAGGGAACTTAAGACTCTTCGGCCAAATACCGACCCCTTCGAAAGGGATAGCGCAGGATTGCAATTGGTCCCTTCTTCATCTTCAATCGAACTAAGTAACAAGACAGGAGGTCATGGTGAGGGTGAAGTCAATGATTCAAAGGTAGTCACGGGAGAAGCGAGGTCTCCATTACACAAGCTTGGGTTTGGTCGTGAGCTGTTGCATTAATGGAAACACCTTAACCCGGATTAGAGCGGGCGTAATTTCTCTAATCTCACAACGGGCCGGACAACGTTGTACGATGGCAATTGCTTAAACATGCATTGTACCTAATAAATTGATTGATAACCTTGTTGTGTTTGTGGTATAGTTTTAAGTCCTCCATCCTAACTTACTGAGCTGTGGTTGCTCACATCCCTATAGACGTCGTGCAAGTGCTGGCTAAGAAGCGGCAAACAACTACTCTGAAGCTAGCAATTGCTGGATCCTGGAGAGTGAGGAAAAACATTGAAGAACAAACACATATTTTTAAGGTCTAAGTTTTTATTTTAAGACATATTACGGAGAAATATTGTAAACTTTAATTGCAATAACTGAATTATAGTGTATATATATATTTCCTCACTTTCTTAGATAAATGATTTATTTAAATTACAAACTGTTTACTTCACAGCGGGTTAGTCGTGGATGCCTTGTGTAGATCAGGTCTAAGATAGCTGTTGTAAGGCTAACTTCTATCTTAGGATGGTTTATACGATGGGGCTATTACGACTCTGCCGCTTCGGGGCGTAACATATGAGGAGTTCGATTTAAATGTGGTGGCCATGTGAAGAGCAACTGTATGTAAGGGTGGTGGATCTAGGTTGTTTGGTTAGGTGGTCGGAGTGTAGTGTTTGGGAGTATATCAGTTATGGGTGGTCTGGCCAAAGGCAACATGGGCCATACTCGTGTGAGGTTTTGTGCAAGAGAAATCGGTTGAGAGAGAGAAAGTCATAGGTAGAGTTGTGTTACCATTTACGATGAAAGAGAGAGAAGACGAAGGTAGTTAAGAGAGTCGTATGTGTGTGGGTGTCCATGGTGGTAACTGTAGCTAGCTGCAAATGGTACAGTAAGTTAGGGACGAACAGAGGATAGTGGTTTAGTCTTTGGGCGAGGGTTAAGGGGATGGCTATACGTTATTGTTTGGTGAGTGACCGAGAGAGAAGAAGTTAGAGAGTGAGAGGTTCCAGTCAAGAGAGAGACCGTAGAGAGGGAGACAAGGGTCGGTTTCAATGAAAGAGGAAGAGAGGTCTATGAGTTTTTTTGTTTTTTTTGTTTTTTTTTTTTTTGCAATTGAAGAGAGAAAGAGAGAGAGAGTTTAAAAAGAGAGCAAAGCAAGAGAGAGAGACAGTGGAGAGAGTGATCGTAGAGTGGAGAGAGAAAGAGAGAATGTGTAGTCTTTGTTTTTTTTTTTTTAGTAGACCCCTCTCTACCTGTGTGTAAGTGTATGTATATTTTTTAAAGTTAAAAATCCCCTTTATTATACGTGTATGACAATGAAAGATCCCTTTCTACTATATGTATTTTCTTTTAAAAAATAAAAATAAACCCCCCCCCCCCCCCCCCCCCCCCCCCCGCGCGTATGTGTTGTGTGCATATGGACTTCCCCCTCTTCATCTTTTTTTTTTTTTATGTTAACCCCACCACCCCCCCAGCCCGTCGCCACCTCCTTGTATGTTTTTTTAAAAATGAAAATCCCCTTCACCCTCCATGTGTGTGTTATGTTTTACATATATATATATATATATATATGTATGTATGTATGTATGTATGTATGTACGAAAAGAAAGAGAAGGAAATAATAAGGAAAGGGAAGGACAAAATAGGGGTAAAAAAAGTGTGTTATCATAGCCAATCATAAAATGTAACGTGTCATAATTAGATACATAGCCCAATGAGGCCTTAACATGTGGCAACGTACAAAACTTGAAAAAAGGAAAAGATAAAAAACAACCCTTATGCCTCCAATGAGTTTCAAACCCGTGATCTCTAGTCAAGTCCATGCGCTTAGTCCAAGTGTTTTATCATTAAGCCATTAACCTGTGCCTTATCCATATGTACAACATATATGCAATTAAATTGCAATTGCACATATGAACAAGATCAACTTAGGCTAGATTCAATCTAAACCACTTAAAAAATTTATTATATTCTAAATTCTCTATTTTTTTCTCTATTTTTTGTGACTTTTCAAATTTCTTATATATTTTTCTAAATTTTTCCATTTTTTTGTATTTTTCTAAATTTCTTATTTTTTGTGTTTTTTCCTATTTTCCTATTTTTTTTGTATTTTCCTGAATTTCATATTTTAGGTTTTCTTATTTTTCTATTTTTTGTATTTTTTTCCTAAATCTCCTTTTTATTTTTCTTTTTTTTTGTTTTTCCTAATTTAAAACCCTTTAACCTATTCTAACAACAAAAATGGGGCAAAAATAAGGTATCTACAACACCTTTGCCCATACCTGAGCAGCTATGGACAAATCTAAGCATGGATTTCATGGTTAGCTTACCTAAAATACCACAAAAACATGATTCTATTATGGTGGAAGTCATTCCATTCAGCAAAATGAAACACTTCATCCTTCGCTAAAAAACTAATAATGCTTTATTTTTTGCCAACCTCTTTTTATAAGAGATCATGTGATAGGATTCAGGATACCAACCCCACCCAAATGCTAAATTCGAGCTCATCTACTCTTCACCCGGATATTTCATTTGACTCGTTATTTTATTTGTGTTATTTGGATATCCTATTTCTTGTATTATTCCTAAATTACTCTCATGTCTATTTTATAATTACAGGAATACCACTAGCGCATCCTTTTTAGTCATTTTATTTACAAGTTTACCACTATGTATAAATAGCTCATGTATATAGGGTTTTAGATAAATTTTGAATATTAATGAAAAACTCTTTAAGTATTTTCTCTTATAAAGCTCTCTTTTGTGAACTCTTATCAATTCCTTTAGTAAGGATTGCAGTGAGCAATCCTATCACTCGAACCGGTAAGTCACATTCAACGAGTTGTAAGCCATATAGGATATAGTTGATGCGTCATATATAGCTAAATGGCTCATAGATTCACTAAACCCCTCATTAAACCCGTTCTATTTTTGTTCCTTTGGCAGCATCGGACCCACCCTAATATTACCACCCTTATCAATTCTTGGTTCTACATATCATCTTGGTATAAGAGCTCAAGATTCCAATTAGGGTCGAGAGCTTTTGAGGCACTTTGTTTCTACTATGTAAGTACTTGCATCTGTCAATTTCCATTTAAGAAATTGCTACTTATATCTATCAATTTCCATTTGAGAAATTGTTGGTTCAATGGTTTATGTTGTGACATCGTTACCCCTAATGGGTTGCGATGCATATCGGGATAAGTATTAAGGCAAGTTTAAGTTAGTTCATTTTTTTAGGGTAATCAACCAAGCTCAAACAATTCAAACATAACAATATTCATAGAACAACCATGACATGGAGCTCAACTCTCATCATGGCAAATCGAAACTCAATCACAAGCGTTGCATACGCACAAATAGTTAATTACAAGCATAAGCCAATACATGCTCAAGTCTCCAGATATTCTGAAATAATATCCCAAAATGCCATGAAGCATTAATCTCACTTACCTGTCCTGACACTTACTACGGAAAACTTGTATCACCAACGGTCTAATCACTGAGAGACCTTAAATATACAAGACCTAAATTCAGTTTTCATAATAGTTATGAAAATATTAAGGTTTTATCCAAAGCAGCTATATATATATATATATATATAAAGTATATTATCATTTTCCTTATATAATAATATATAGTTTCATTATATAAGTCAAATTAAGTTATTAAGTATTAATAATATACGCAATTATACTATTACGTATAATATATCATTCCAATCATATCATAACGTACTTTTAATTGATTTAATCACATTTCGATTACGATGGAGTTATAATAATACGTAAATTAGTAATACTGTAGAGATATAGGTTATATTAACTAAGTTTATCTGATTTTAATAAAAATAGTGTCATTGCGCTTATACAAACTTAACGACACGTATTATGAGTCCTAATTTCTAAAAGTGGCTTTTAACATGTAATTCAAGTTTTTAACATAGTTATACATGTCTAATCAAATATTATCGTACTGTATGTAATTCATGTTATTAAATCATATTTTACCTAATTTTTCAATATAACCCATAATATAGATATTAGCTAACATTAATAACTCTATAACGTATCTCGGTTATTAAAATATCATTAAATATATTAAAAATAAAATTTTTATCCAATCTAACCAGTACACAAATAGATAGTTTTTATTCAACTATTTATCATATTTTAACCTATTATTACTAGAATTTGGTATCGATTCATTATTTAAACTATTTTACTACGAAATTCGTAATAAATAACTCAAGTTATTAAATAATTCCCTAAAAATTTCTACAGACTCCTAAAAATATGTGGAATTCAATCATCACTTAGTTTCATGTTATCAATTCATCGCCTATATTTCAAAATTACGATTTTACCCTTAAATTATACTTAATTACCCAAATATGATTCTTTTTGCACAAAAATTATTTTCAACCTATCCTAACATCATTATACTTCATTAGAAATCCGTATAGGTCAATTTCACTATTTAATTTCATAAATCCTATTTATTTAACGTTTTCAACCTAATTTCGACCTATTGTTAGGCTAAAAAATACAATAAATATTAAAAATACTCAAATAAAAAATCAGGCTACATAGCAATTATCTATATATCATAAGTGTCATACACAAAAATTTTGAGTTAGAAACTACGTCATTTAGTGTATTTGTTTTGAATTTTAAATTTTGAATGAATAGTACATTTATTAAGTAAGTACATTAAATATTCCTAATTTTGTAAAAATAAATTTACAAAATGAGTGTACATATAAAATAACCAAGGAATTAATTTTTTCACATTTTTCATAATTAATTTAATAATTTTTCAAAAATAGAGAAAAATAAGACAGAAACTCTGCATCTAAGTTCATCGGAGCTTTGGCTACCTTTGGTTAAAGAGGGGTTATCAGCTGGCCTAATCAGTTGTGACTCTGCTAGGTGGCGGCGGGGCTCCATATCAAGTCATCAAATGATCGAGTAACCATCTTAACTGGGTCCTTACTTTGTTTTTGTTCTAATTTTTTTATTTTCTTTTGATTTTTTTTTATTTTTCCTTTCTATAATTTGGGTTCCTAAACATGTATCTATTGTAAGGGAGTCTTATTTATAGCTATTAAGGCCATTTGGATTTTTTTAATTATTAAGTAATTTATTTTAATAATTTTCTTGGAAAACAAAAAGCTTAAGGTGGCAAATGGTTGATGATTCACTTTTGACTCATCATTTCCAGCTATTGTTGAAGTGTCACGTAGATTCTAGCAATTTCCACGTCATTTGAATAAGTTTTGGTTTAATTTTAGTATAATTTAAGTGAAATTTGAATAATTTGAGTATATTTAATTATTATATTAATATACATGTATATATATACTATATATGTAACACATGTAACGAGTAACTATATGCATATAACTATGTTTCTAGCATATGTTTTATTTTTAAGATACTTTTCCTATTGAATTTTGCAATTTTATCACTTATTATGTATAATTATATAATTTTATATCACTTTACGAGTATATTCGTTATATATACCGAGTATATTCATAAAAATATGTGTATACTTATATAATATATTATCCTATATTATTTTCTTTTATTGCCTAATTAACTTATCTCTAAATCCTCATTACATTCCAAGCTCGGTTTTAAGGATTTCAATTATTTTTACACTATATTAAGTAATTATGCTTTTAGAGGCAAAATCGAAATTTTAAGTAATTATTTTCAAAATCTAATTTCACCAAATTATTTTAACTAACTTTTATATCTTAATCGTAAAGTTTAAATTCGATCAGATAACTTTTTTGAAAGTCTTAAATTTAGATATAATTACCCTAAACTCAACTTTTAGGTCTCATATAAAGCAAATTCTCTCCATCTTGATCATATTATTGATATTTTATTATATTTTTACTTTCAAGCATATAATGATTCCTCAATTAAATATTATGTTTATCGTAAGTCCTCAATTTATTTTCCTAAATACCTTAAATCAATTATCGATCCTAGTCGTATAAGGATAAAGCTTTGTCCCAATACTCAGATATCCATATATTGATTGCTGATTTATGGAATATTATAGAAATGACAAAAACGGAATTTATAAAGGATAACCTAGAGTTTCTTGAAGTCGACTGTGGGTTGTTGGAAGACTTGGTAGTTGGGTTTTGAATCTAGTTGCTCGTAAATTACGTAGGGTGTGCAGTATCGGCACCGATGGTCAGTGGAGCTATTCTTTGCTGTCCACCTAAATTGTGTCTTGGCTTTACGAGTGGTGGTTAGTGCAAGAGTGGGTTTGTGAATTTTGGTCTGTTCGTCATTGGAGTTAAGTATCATAGTTGAAGTTTCAAAATTATTGTTTGGAAACTGTGATTGTGCATGGTGGTGGTCCGTGGAAGTTACTAGTCGCAAAATTGCAGGTTATTAAGCTGAGTTAACCTGGATTAGTAAGGTAATGGTGTTTCACATGGTAGTAGGGAGTCACAATTGGGGTTGTGCTCATTTTTGGACGGGAGATAACAGTGGGAGTAGCAGCTATTGTGTGTGATGTCATAGTGGTGAGGAATCGTAGTTGGTTGTTACCTGTGCAGTAGTTGTCTTTGTGTTTGGTGTTCATGTTGTGCAGTCCTGCTTGTTAACTGTTGAGCAGTTGTTGTCGTGTGTTGTCATAAGTAGAGGATAGTGGTGTTCGAAGCTATTCTTCCTGGAATCAGAGTGGAGACAATGTAGTATACGATGTATGGCTGTGTTGTCGCGTAGACGTGGACTGCAGTGAACAAGTGTAGTGTTGTATGTGGAGTGCTCGTGTGGTTATTGCCATGGTGCAGCAAGCGTGAACTTAGTGCCTTCGTTGTGTGCAAGAAATCTAAGCTTCTAGTGTCTATAGTCGAGCTGCTGTCAAATTGAAGACCCAATACCAAGCTGCTCGATTCTATGTGTACATGGTGAGCTAGCTATTCCTTAGAGGTTTCCGAGCAATAGTGACTAGTTGTGCTATTTTGTTTGAGCTAATTGTTAATGTATCCAAGTTAAGTGCTAAGGCTGAGTTGAAAGTGTGTGAACCAAGCTATTATTAATGCACAGAGAGGAAGTCCGTGCTACTCTATTTGACAAACAGCCGAGCCGAACTATATTATCGAGGAGTCGGGGTGTCGAGCCTGGAGTTGTCTAAGTCGCCTTGCTGTTGTAAAAAAGAGTAACTGTTGCCGAGCTTGTCGCTGAATGTTTAGGCAAAGATTGCAAAGGACTAAGCCAATTTTGCATTTAGTGTCGATTTGCAGAGCTTCAGGAATTCCAATCCGAGCTGATTTAAGTGCATAACCCAGCTGTCCTTCTTAAGGTTGTTGAGCTTATGTATTTTTGGATTGTGTTGAGCTAAGTTACATAGGAGTTCATTTGCCAAACAGCGGAGCTATCTAAGCTCTCTACCCGAACTTCTTATGTATCTCAAGCTGCGTCTGTCCAATCACGTGTAGGGGTGAATTTACCGAGCTGACGACTCATGTGTCGAACTGTGGAATTGAATGCCATGTACTGATGACGACCTTACTATGTTTTCGAGATGAAAAATTTCACAAATTATCGAGCTATGCATGTGTAAAATCCGAACTGCCACATCACTTGATCGAGCTATTTAGAATATATTTCCAAGCTGTTGTAATTCACAAATTGTCTTACTTATAGAGTTGAACCGAGCTGCTACTAATCCTCTTCAAGCTGCCGTGAGCTCAATCCATTGCCAAACAGCATGTATAACGAGCTAGTTGCTAAGGCAAGCTAACCAAGTACTTCGTCCAAGCTGATGTACTTCTCCGATCAATTGTGAATTGCTACGGTGAAAATCCGATCTGATTTAAGGCAAAACGAGATGTTCATGCATAGTCGAAAGGTTTCTGAGATGAATTACTAAGGGGTGGAGCGAGCTACTCTAACTCAAGTTAAGTGTTTTTTGTACGCCGAACTGAGGAACCTTGGTTCCAAGCCAGATGTGTGGTGTCGAGGATTGAGAAAAGAGGGAATGCCGAGCTATTAAATTGCTCAGCCATGTTTTTTCTGAGCTTCCTAAATTGTAAGCGCGTGAAGTTGGTGTACATTGTGCAGTCACCGTAAATGTTGAACTGTTGTGTTGATATTACTTTAGCCGAGCTAAACTCAGGTCAGCCATTCAATTGTTGAACTGAGATATTGCATGTCCGAGCTGTCGTGATAGTTTCTGAGCTACTGTAACTGAGCACGAGTAAAGAACTGAGCTGTTGTGTACATGTGTATGACTTGGAGTGTTTGTGAATTGAGCTCTAGCCTCGTGATCTAGACTGTGGAAGTGACCAAGAAGTGTCGAGGTGTTCACTTACCGATCAAATCAAGCTGCTATACTTGAGAATTAAAGCTGCCCAGCTATTTTCTTGTTTCACCCATGAGTTGACGTCCTTACTGTTCTGTTTAGAACTTGTTGCTAAACTAACTGCCGTATCAGAGGATTTCATGCTAAGTTATTACGTGCCGAACTACATGTGAAAGAGCAAAAATTACCTTAACCACTTTGTGCAAATTAAAGCCAAACAAGCGCTGAGTGTGGGGGTGAATCAAGAATTGCCAAGTTAATTTGTTCAAGAAATTGTCAAGCTAACTGTCGTGCAAAAAATTTCCAAAATGAATTGTCGTACTATCTATCGTGCATATTAACATTTCAAGTTGTATTTACTTATGCCGAGGTGGTGTTAAATTGAAATTTATCCGATATGGCTAATAAGGCTCAACATAGGAATCGTAGTACACGAAACTTGAGGGCAAAGTCCTATTACCAAGCCTCAAATCCTGTTTTCCCTTATGTGTTGGAACAATTAAAGGTTATACCAGCGAAAGTCAAGGAGATTAAGGAAGAAAGAAGGTAACAAAGGATTACTCAATCAAAGGACTACTCAATCAAAGGACATTGAAGAGGAGAAAATTGAAGGATAAGAAGTATTACCACTTAACACTCCTAGTCCTAACATGATTCCATTGCCAATGATACTTAGTACTACCAACAAGCCCAAGTACTATTGTATTAACCTTCCACATATCAAACTCTTCTATGTTGATCCATTATTGAGGATGTTTAGAGGCGAAATGTGTTGTAACAGTATTATACTTGTGAGATGCTATAGATCATATATTGGTGTATTTCGAGGTTATGGTGATGGATATTCCTATATAAATTGTTTTGTTCTTATCCTTAGTACTCTCACATTGGAAAATTTTGAAATGTACAAATGGGAGGAGAAAGAATTGAGTCATGAGGAAATGGAAGGGGAGAAGGCTACCGAGCATGATTTTATGGGGCCAACATTAAAAGCATGTGAAGCTTTAAGGATTCTTAAGTTAGAAGAGAAGTTTGAGATCTTACATGTTCAAATTCCTCAAGCTCATGACATGATGTTTGAGCTAAAAATTGTGTTATTCCCCTTAATTGATAGTTACTGGGGCTACTTAAATGAAGTTAATCAAGTATATGATGAATGGAAGTAAGGATCCTTAAAGAAAAGTTTAGTTGATCAGGCTCATGACGAATAGAAGAAGCATTTGCCAATGATAACAATAGTAAAGGAGCTAAAGTATTTTTCTATATTTACATTTCATTTTTGTAGGTTGGTATTTGATCCTGACAGGGTTTAGAGCCACCAATTACCAAGTTTCAAGCCAAAACTTCTCTAAGAGAGAGGGAATGATAGGATTCATTGCACCAACCCTACCCAAATGCCGATGTCGAGCTCATCTACTCTTCACTCCAATATTTCATTTGACTACTTATTTTATTTGCATTATTTGGACATCCTATTTATGTATTATTCCTAAATTACCCTCATGTTTATTTTGTATTTATAAGAATGCCATTAGGGCATCCTTTTTAGTCTTTTTATTTATAAGTTTACCACTATATATAAATAACTCATATATTTAAGGTTTTAAACAGATTCACACATTTAATGAAAGACCTTTTTAAGTCTTTTCTCTTGAAAAACTCTCTCTTATTAGGTCTTATCAATCCATTTATCAAGAATTGTGGTGAACAACCTATCACACGGACTAGTGTGTCACATCCAGCAAGTCTTAGGCCATATAGAATCTAGTTGGTGTGTTGTCAAGCCAGGTTTTTCACTCTCCTAATTCTTTTTATAAAATTAGGTCTTTTTTAAACTAACCAGTATTAAACCCTTACCTGTTTAATACTAGCCCTCTACTAGAGTTTAAAGAAAACCATTTTTTCAACTTGAAAAGATTTGAAGTTGCCACTTAACCAGAGTCGAAAAAGAGGGTTAAGTTATAACCAATTTGGTGAATTGGTTATAACTTAGCTACCAGCTATCGATTAAAAAAAAAACAAACAAGTTATGAAACAACTTTTTGAAAACCAGAGAATCTAGATCCGGGGATTAAGACTTTTAAACTTTTATGAGTACCATTAACTTTCCAAAATTAACTTTAATCCTTAAAAATTACCTTTTTATTTTATAAGATAAAACTTAATTTAACTATTCTAATCAGATAAATGAAATAATCTAAACTAAAAAAAAAAAGGAAAATTAGGTTTTTTCATTTTTATCGTCGCCTTTTAAGTACTTACGTACCCGCTATTCGAGATCAGACGTACGTAGTTCTTTTTTTGTAAGACTTTAGTGAATTCGTTTTGTTTTAATTTGAAAACAATCGAGTTTACCTTTTACTCAATTTTGATTTGTTTAAGAAAATTCTTAAAACGTCCTAATCAGTTTTTTTTATTTTTAGAAACTCTAAAATAGTTTTAATTTGAAAAGAGGTTTATTTATTTTCATTTACTTTTAGAAAACCAATTTTTCTAAGTGATTAATCTTATTTTATTTATTTTATTTTTATTTATTTATCCCCTTTTTTTGTCACTTAATTTATTTATTATTTATTATGGCTTATTTATTTTTTATTTAAACTAGTAACAAAAAAGAATAAAGTTACCATTTCTTTTTTTTTTTCTACTTCTTTTCTTTCTTTCTTTTCTTTTTTCCTCTTTTTCTTTTTTTTATTTTATATTTACATTTACAAAATATTATAAAAATAAAAGAAAGAGAAAAAAATCAACAATAAATAAATAAACTAAACAAAAACAAACAAACAAATAAAAAATAAAAAATATATATATATATAAAAAAAGAAAAGAAACCAAAATTAAGAAACAAGGTTTCAGAGCAGAAAGAAGATCCATGAGTCGGATCAAGGGCACTAGGTTGGATTCGGGTCGGGCTTCTACAACAGCAACAACTACAACGTGGTTTGGCTTGTTTCGATCACCAAAACAAGTGGATGAGGAGTGTTTTGTGTGTTTTTTATTAGGGAATGAGGGGGGTAAGCTGAAAGCCGTGGTGGTTGGAAGTTGTTTGGGTGATGGCGTGAAGTGGCAGTTGTCAGTGGTGGATGTAGTATTCAAGTGGTTCTTACTAGAGCTTAGTGAAGGGTTGGGTTTGATATTTTGAGTGGTGAAGAGCTCGACCGTAGACTTAATTTAGGGCTAAGGTGGTTGATGGTGGTGCTTCGAGAGGGGGTAGCTATGGCAGTTAGGGTTTGGGTGGTGGTTGTTAATGGTACTGCTAAGGGGTACAGCAAGGCATAAGGGTGGTCACATCTGGAAGCTTATGTGGTAGGGAAGTTAGTGAGAGTAGTAGTGTAGCTCAAAGGTGGCTAGAGAGAGAGAATAGGTTAAAGAGAGAAAACAACCATGAGAAAGAGAGAGGGATTTGGAGTTACTCGTGAATGGTTGTGTATCCTCATTGACATCCCTAAGCCCCTATTTATACTTAAATTTCAACCCAACAAAAAAGGAAAGCTCGGATCGAAGTTAATGGGAATGGCCGAATTTTCAGGTTTTTCCTAATCTTTGAAGCTCGATAGGCAATCTGAAGAGGAAAACACTAGAAATCTGGGGAAAATGAAGGAAAGAGAAGGGAAAGAGAGGAAAATGAAAGGTCAAGGAAAGAAGGGGAGGGAAAAAGTAGGCTAACGTAGCACTAACGTGGCGCTACATTAGACGTACCATCCAACCCTGACACGCCACATATCATTCGTGACACGTAGCAGCTAACGTAGCATACCACGTGGCGCCACGTCAACATGGCCATCAAATCTAAGGATGTCACATGTCAGGACACGTAGCAAAATTAAATCCTAATACATGGCAATCCTTGATGTGATTGAAAACAAAAAATGAGAGAAAAAAAAAAAGCCCCCCTACCTTTGCTAGCTTTTGAACCCAAGACCTCATAATTAAACCTATTGCTGTTCCATATACTTAACCATTAGGCCGTTGGCCTATGCCTTATCCATATGTACAATCAAATTACACATATGAAATCGGTCAGCCTAAGTTAGATTTAAATCAAAACCTAAGTTCAATGGTCCAACTTTTAAACCAAAATTAAAATCTATCCTAATAACATGTTATTTTCTAAAAATTTTTATTTGAATTTAATTTTTCTACTTTTTTGTAATTTTTCAAATTTCTAAATTTTTGAACTTCATTTTCTAATTTTTTTATCTTTTTTAGGGTTTCTTTCTAGAATTTCTTATTATTGAAAATTTTTGTATTTTTCTATGATCCTTATTTTTTCTAAATTTCTTAATTTTTTTTTGGGTTTTCTTTTAATTCCTTTTTTTTTTTATTTAGAGCCTAATGAGAAAGGAAAGAAAATGAAATAAATATAAAACAAATAAATAAATGGGGCAAAAATTAGATATCTATAGCTGCCTCTCTTTGTAGTGAAGTTTAAGCAAAACTTTGCCACAAAAACCAAACAAACACTATTTTTACCCCTAAGATGACTAAATAGCTCTCCTAAAATCGATTGGGATGAAGAAATGAACCCTAGTTGTATCTCATAAGGCTCACTAACCTAGATGGGAGAATTTCTGGAAACTAGTAACCCTAAAATGGGGATCAACCTAAAACCTGGTCATGCCTCACTAGGTTCACTAACCTAGGTGAAAATATCTCTTAGGGAATAGTAACCCTAAAATGGGATCGATTTAAAACCTCGTCATGTCTCACTAGGCTCACTAACCTAGGTAGGAAGGTCTCTTAGGGATTAACAACCCTAAAAATAAGATTGATCTAAAACCTAGTCATGCCTTACAAGGCTCACTAACCTAGGCAGGAGCGTCTCTCAAGGACTAGCAACCCTAAAATGGGATCAATCTAAAACCTGATTGTACCTTACAAGGCCCACTAACCTAGGCGAGAGCGTTTCTCGAGGACTAGCAACCCTAAAATTGGTGGTAATGCTATGCCAATAGTAAACTATGAGGAGAAGTGCCCTATAAGACTTGCTGAATAGAGGAGAAATGACGTATAGGCTTGCTTAAAAGAACTCTGGTGAATAGAGGGACCCTATCGATTGGATGGATTAACCGAACTAAGATCATGTCTTCATAGGTTGGCCAAACACTAAATGTAGAAAGTGAATGCCTTATAGGTCGGTAAAAAAAGATTGTTGGAAGTAAAAATTGGTCTAAACACAAGTGCAAGAAAAGATTGGTGTGCTAATACTGTGTAGAAATACTTACCTGGTCTTTATCGATAGCACCCAAACCGTCAAACCTTTTTGAAAAGCCCCCATTAGAAAATTACTGATTCATGTTTTAGTCCCTTGTTATTAACCCAAATGTTCTTAACATATAACATTTGAAACTTTGCTGGTTCTTTTTGGAGAAGTCATGGAAATTAGCCCAATGCAGGAAAACCACCCACTGTTTTTGTCTGTTTGGAACTTTTATGAACCCAAAAGCCTTATTCCCATCTACCGTGATTGCTTACTTAAGTTTCACATTCCCTTGAAAAACAGACAATAAAACTCCCCATTGAAGGGGATCAATCCGTAATAAAGTATTTTAAAGAATTTTGTTAATTACCAATGTTCTAGATCTCATTCCTTAACTCCTCTCATGTTTGCAGTGTACGGGTCCGATTAGATGGGGTAAAGGGAATTGAACCTTTCCATGGAGAGGGTGATTATTCCAACAACGACAATAGCTAAGGATACCAAATTTTCTTGTAGATAATGAAAATTGAACCACAATGACGTTCAAAATGACTAGCATTTTCGCATTTTGAGCAAAATTTCCACTAACTTTTTGTGGATAGTACAATTTTACCGTGTCAATATTTACAGGGTCTCTCAAATATGGACTATCCATTTGGGACAAAATCAAAGCCCCTCCCGATAATACTCACTTCAAGACATAAGGACACCCGTAATTGGAGGCAAATTTCCCTCTGGAGTCTTATGCATTAGGGAGAACCTTTCTTAACACCAAACCTCCTTCTTTGAGGTTACGGAGTCATACCCTTTTGTTAAAAGCCCGAGTTTGTTAGTAACACTTATTATAACACAAGGCTATTAATCTCCTTTCATCAATCAAATTTAGCTGCTCGATGCATTTCTTTACCCAATCGACTTCATCCAAATGAGTTTCTAATAGTACCCTGAGCAATAGGATCTCGACTTCTACTAGTAATACTGCTTCAGTTCCGTCTACTAAAGAGTATGGTGTTGCCCTAATCGACATTCTGATGGAAGTCTGATAAGCCATGAATGCGAAAGGTAACATCTCATGCTAGTCCTTATAAGTGACAGCCATTTTTTCAATGATTCTTTTGAGGTTTTTGTTTGTTGCTTTGACGGCTCCATTCATTTAGGGTCGATAAGGAGTAGAGTTCCTGTGAATAATCCAGAACTGCCAGCATAATTCTATCATAAGCTTGTTGTTGAGATTATGCCATTATCAGTGATGATTGTTTCAAGAGTCCCATACCAAGCCAAGATGTCTCTCTTGATGAACTTAACTATGACCCCTTTAGTAACGTTCGAATAAGACAAAGCCTCGACCCATTTGCTGAAGTAGTCGATGATGACTAATATGAAGCAATGCCCATTGAATGCTTTTGGAGTGATAAGGCCAATGATATCTGTGCCCCACATTAAGAAAGGCCACGGTGCTGAGAGGGCATGTAATTCTTAAGGCGTGGCATTTATCTTATTTGCATAAACTTGTCATAAATGATAATGCCTAACATGTTTGATGCAATCACTTTCCATTATCAACCAATAATACCCTAGCTTCATGATTTTCTTCGCCAGTACGTATCCATTCATGTGAGGGCCACATACTCCTTCATGTACTTCTTTCATTAACTTCTCAGCCTCTTTGTCATCCACATACCTTAAGAGTGTACCATCTAATGAGCATCGATATAAGGTGGACTCGCTTACTAAGAATTGAGTGGCTAATCTCCTAATTATTTTTTTGTCTCTTTTCTCAACCTCTTCAGGGTATGCACCTTGTTGTAGGAACATCTTAATATCATGGTACCACGGTTTTTGGTTGTTCATACCCTCCATTGTTAGGCATAAGGCAGGCTTGTCTTCAATTTCAATAGTAAGGGGCTAAATCTCGACTCCACCAGATATCTGAATCATAGATGCTAGCATGGCTAAGGCATCAACAAATTGATTTTGAATCCTTGGTAAGTGATTGAAGGTAGCTTCTTTGAAAATTTTCGTTAATTCCATCAGATGCCGGTAATAAGGTACCAGCTTAGGATCTTTAGTTTTGTACTCTCCCCGGGCTTGGCCAATAATGAGTGAGGAGTCCTCATACACTTCTAATTCTTGAATGTATTTTTCTAGGCCCATCTTGAGTCTCATGATGTATGCTTCATACTCAACAATATTATTAGTGTATGGGAAAACGAGTCTTATGGCCACAGGATATTGAGTATCTTTAGGGGATATTAGTATTTCCCTAATTCTACACCCAGACATGTTGGTTGCACCACCAAAGAACAACGAAATTAACTTATAATTCTTAGGGAGTGCTATCAAAGGGATTTTCTACTAATTGATCTGCCAAAGCTTGCCTTTTAAACAAATTCCGATTTACGTATGTATATCGAACTCTAATAGCAGCATTTGCCACTTTGAGATTCTACTAATTAAGATTGGTTTGTCTGCCAAGTACTTCAGGAGATCATGTTAAGTTAATAATTCAAACTAATAGTAGAGTGTATATTGTCTGAGCCAATGCATTACCCAGACTAAAGCACAGTAGGTTCTTTCAATTTCTGAATACCTCTACTCCCCTTCAGTGAATTTCTTGCTCAAGTAGTATACAGCCCGTTCCTTTCCTTCCTTATCTTTCTAGCCAAGCATGCACCCCATGGACTCTGGTAATATTGTTAAGTATAGGAACAAAGGCTTCTTAGGTTTTGGAGCTACCAGAATTGGAGGGTTCATGAGGTATTCTTTGATTGTTGTAAAGGTCTACTCGCACTCTTCATACCAATTGATCTTGGAATTCTTTTTTAATAACTTAAACAAAGGACGATACTTGTCTGTGAGTTGGGATATGAACCGGGCTATATAGTTTAAACGACCCAACAAACCTCTGATTTCTTTAAGTGTACGTGGCGAGGGCAGATCAACTATCCCTTTGACTTTATTAGGGTCTACTTCGATGCCCCTTTGGCTGATTATAAAACCCAATAATTTCCCTAAAGTTACTCCAAAAGTACACTTCTCTAGGTTGAGTTTTAGTTGGAATTTTTTCAACCTATCAAACAATCTCCTTTGATTTTCCACATGATTTTCTCCTTAGACTTGGTAATCATATCATCGACATATATTTCAACTTCTTTATACATCATGTCATGAAAGATTTCTACCATGGCACTTTGGTAAGTTGCCCCGACATTTTTTAGTCCGAAAGGCATCACTTTGTAACAAAACGTACCCCAAGTTGTGATGAACGTTGTCTTGGCTTTATCTTCTTCAACCATTCGAATTTATTTATACCCAAAAAATCCATCCATAAAAGAGAAAATATGGTTTCTGGCTGTGTTATCAACTAATACATCGATATGGGGCAAAGAAAAATTATCTTTAGAGTTTGCTTGATTAAGGTCTCGAAAGTTCACACACACTCTGACTTTTCCATTCTTCTTCATAACCGGCACTATGTTGACTACCCACTTAGGATAATCAAACACCTTAATGAAGCCGACTTCCAATAGTTTTCTAACTTTTTCCTTGATTTTCAACAAGATATCTGGTTGAAACCTTCTTAACTTTTGTTTCTTAGGTTTGATATCCTCTTGTGTAGGTAAGTGATGGACCACGATTGATGGGTTTAGTCTAGGCATATCTTCATGAAACCATGCGAATACATCTTAGTATTTAGATAATAATGTGGTCATTTCTGCCTTTTAGTCTTCTTTCAAATTTCCCCCAATTTTCAACACTTTAAGGTTATCATTGGTATCGACATTAATTATCTCTATTAGCTCGTCAATGGAAATTCTACTCATTTTGTATTTTTGCCAGCTTTCTTGCACATCATTATAGTCATCGACATCACTCCCGACGAATAACCCAGTAGAGCCAAAAGTGATATCAATATTTTCATCACCTATTCATGCGAGGTATCCATGGCCTTTATTCGAATCGTTAGATCTAGAGAAAAAGAAAAGTATGTAAAAGGAAGAGTGTAAGCAAGGCAGGAGTAAAGGGAAAAAAATGATTTTATTTAAGGGAAACTCTCTTTCAAGTACAATCATTTGAAGAACAGAGGTAAATTATACAAAATTCCATAAAATATTGGGTCATGATTTATCCTTTACCCTAGGGAAGACTTATTATTATTCACAGGGATGGAGAACCGATTATTCAAGTGCTGAGATTTGTTGAATAGGCTAGTCCTTTCATTTTTGTTGGAAGTGCCTTCTTTAGTGGGCTTTGAGTCTTGAGCTTCAGCCCTAATGAAAGTTTCTAACAATGGAGGAAAGGCCATTGGAGCGTGATACAACCAGTCACCTTTTTTGCCCCTGACTTGCATTCTTTGCAATTCTTCTATCAAGGTTAGAATGTATCCTAACCCATAGGTCCTAAACTAGCCTTCTTTGAATTTCAGTCTCTCTTCCTTCTGCTGATTGGTGATCATGCATGCCTCATTAAACATTTGGAGTTGAAAGTCCTCTTATTCTTTTGTACCAATATAGGTTATGGCAGTCTCTTTATAGATTTCATAATCTTAGTCACCTAGAATTGCGATAACCCAGCCATTGGAGATATACTTGACTTTTTGGTGAAAAATTGACGGTATGACCCCTGCTGAATGTATCCAAGGCCTTCCCAATAAGGTCCTTGTAATGTCCAAAACCTGGAATGGGATGTTGAATGTCTGTGGGCTGATATCAACTGGTAAGTCGACCTCCCCTATTATCTCTCTCCTAGATCTATCAAAAGCTCTTACCGTTGTTGAACTTGGTTTGATAGCAGTTGTATCAGTGCCTAATAGATCCAGGGTGGCCAAAGGACAGACATTTAGAGATGACCCGTTGTTGATGAGGACTCTTGTTACGATGATGTTATTTATCCTCACTATTATGAATAGAGGCTTTGTGTGCTAGGTAACTTCTTCACCCAATTCCTCGGTAGAGAAAGAAATTTGATTTATGGTGAGGATGGAATTGGTGATAGAGCCAATCCTTTCAGCTATGATTTTACAATGGACCTTGACATCCCTTAGTGTTCTGAATAAGGCTTCTTGGTATAGGTTTGATGCCATTAACAGACTCATGAGGGATATCTGTACTGGAGTCTTAGCGAACTAGTCCATTATTTTATGCTCGCTAAACTTGATCATCTTGGTGAAGACAATTAATCCTTCTTTATGTTCAGCTTGTTCTGTGTTTAGCATTTCTAGTACAACCTTCTTTTTCAGGTCTTCCTTCAGATCATAAATTCTGCCGGAGCAAGTAATCCCCCTACAAGCGAGTTTAATTGCCCCCGGTTTATTGCCTGGTAGTTAAGGGGGGCAGCTTTATAATTTTCAAGGGCCACAGGCACATGAAAGGTATACCTTTTAGCTTGTAGGACCTCTTTTTTGTAGAATCTACAAACCTTTGGTTCTTGGTTTGGACCAATCATGTTGATAGCAAATTCTAAGTAGTCGAATATCATATTGATGATAGGTCCATGGTTCGATAGTGGATTGTTGTAGACGTTTGGGATAAGAGCTTCCACAAAATCCAATTATATTGTACCTTCATCAATCAAGTCTTAGATTTTGTTTCTCAACCTCTAGTATGAACTAGTTGAATGGCCCACTTGCCCTAAATGATACTAACATCTTGCATTGGGATCAAAGAACCTTGGCCTGTACCTTTCACTGGGAGTCCAGAATGGAGCAAATTATCTCTCCTTAACTTCTCAAGCACTTGACTGAGTGGAACAGGTATTTTAGTGAACTATCTTAGGGCTCTGCTAGCCTGTGGTTGGCTTTTATACTGTAGTTGAGCTAGTGGGGGATTTGTCCTAAAAGAAACTCGGGCGTTAGGTCTTGCATTCAAGTTAACCATGCTGACAATAGCTTCTCAAGGGTTGCTGGTAATAGGTTTAGCAGAAGGTGGTCTTCTATCTGCTATCTCTTGCAAATTTCCAAAGGAAACAACACTCTCAATTCGATACCCCCCTATCACTACTTCTACAAAGCTAGAAGAGGCTTGTCCGATCAGGTGAGCAAAGTAGGGCCTCTCAAGAGTATTAATAAAAGTTACAGTCAACTCTCTTTCAATCACACGGGTAGATACCCTTGCAACTAGAGACCTCTACCTTTTAGCACATTTTTTGAAGTATTCATTATGCCTCTTCCTTAGGGCAACTAAATCCATCATTGTTGGTGCCACTTCGACATTAAATCTATATTGCTCATAGAACTCTCTAGCTAGCTTCTTCCATGTATTCACTTGATTTAGGTCCAGCTGAGTGTACCAGGTTAAGGTAGGGCTAGTCAGGCTGCCCTAAAAGGTCTAGACCATGAGTTGATTATACTGTGCATACTTAATCATCTTGCATACGTACAGCCGAGTGTATAGCTTGGGGCATCCAGTCCCGTTGTATTTTTCAAAGTCAAGTACTTTAAACTTTTATGGAAAGCTTCTGTAATCATAGGTAAAGAAGTTTGTTATGCCAGCATGTTCAAATCCATCATACCCCTCGAGCATTTTCATTTTTTCTGTAATTTGTTGAGTTAGCCGCTTCTCAAGCTCTTTCAATTTGTCCTAGTCGATTTCGAGCTTTGATTGACTTTAAGGTAGGCTTCTTCTGTTTCGAGAGATAGGGCTTCAATATTCTTTCCATATCGGATTTTGGAATTTTCTTCATTTGATAGAGCCGTGGACCTAACAGATACTGTTTGCAAAAAAGCTCGGTTGATCTACAATCTTTCCTACTATTAGTTCCAAAGATTAGAACCTCAACTTTGTGGTATCAATAACATCGGGGTTGCCATTGTTGGTGTTGTTGTTGTTTCCTAAGTTGGCCATTTTGGTTTGAGAACAAGTTTTGATGGGCCTTCTCTAGAAAGTTTGACGTTTGGGAGCCATCTTAGCAACCTGAGTTAAAATCACTTCCCAACAAGTTAATACATGGATATTTTGAAAAAGAATGCAAATGAATAAAATGCAAGTGAATCACACGGATGAAAAGAAGAGGATCGATAAATGATTAACAAAACAGCAAGTTATTTATTATTTTTGGATTCTTAGAGTCTTATTACATGAAAGAAAGAAAAAGGTACAAATTCATCTATACTAATTTTCTTTTTTCCTATAGGCTAGATGACATTTTCTTCTTCTTTTGGTCACGCTTAACCGCTTCTTCAAACTCTTGAATTTTCTTCTAAGCCATCTTCAACTAGTGTTCTAAGGCATGTAACCTTTATCTAGATTTTCGGCATAGGTTTTCCCATTTGTCTCTCTCATCATGGAGGACCTTCATACAAGCTTTCATTTAGTCCATATAGGTCACCATTTCAAAGTTAAGGTACACAAGGGAGGTTTGAAGGACTTCTAGTGCCTAATATCACATTGTGCCTACCTTGTGAAGTTGATTGTATAAATACTCTTTAGTAACCCAATGTTTGTCCACTTCTCCTATGAACTCAATCAAATCAATGTTTAGGCTTACGGTCCGAGTGTCCCACCAAGCTTTGATCTTGTGAAGTTTGGATGTCTTTTCTGTGGAGTGAGGCTCTTCGAGATTAAGGGTGAATGGCTCTAATGAAGGTTTGTAAACTATGTCCTGGATTCCTCCAAATTGTCTTACCATGTTGTTTGGTGGCACAATATGGTAATTTTTGCAAATCAGTATGACTAGTGTAATTACTCCACCTAGCAGTCTACAATATGTCTTCTACTCGAAAATCTTGTAAAACCTCTATCCAGAGAAAGGTAGGGATATCTTCTGGTAATTTGATCTTATCAACAAAAGAATCGATAAGATCAATCTTATTTACGAATGCTTCCCTTATTAAGTCCAACTCAAAGCATTTGATGTGATTGACAAACTACACCATTAATAGTGCCATGCTTGTCCTGAGATCTCCGCATCCCCTTTTCTTAAGGAAATTAAGAATCCTTATCTGCTCAGCAGGTAAGGCAAGAATGTAAGACTTACCTTCCCAAAATTGAGCCATTAACTCTATTACCCTGAAGTGTATAAGAAGGAAATCACTTGGAAACAAGATAATGGCGAATATTGCTAGCACATAGGCCTTGATTCGGTTTTCTTTCCAATTTCCAAGAAATAGAGCTTGTTGGTTAGAGCTGGGCTCATTCTAGAACCAATGGACTAGATCCCATATCTTGATGGCGTGATTGATGTAGTCATCTAAGGCCTCATTTATTTCAGTCTTACGAATCCCTAAGAATTTTAAAAAAATGTATGTTGGGCCGAAGCTAAGCTCTGGGACGTATATTTCATCCAAAGGAAGAGCTTAGAGCAGTTGGGTGTACTCCTCTAAAGTTGGGCTGATCAAATGTGGTCCAAATTGAAAAGCCACTCCTTTGGGCTCCCAAAAATAGACTAAGGCCCTTACTAACATGATGTTAACCTTCACTTTGGCTAATGAGAGTATGGGTCTGATTTTGTTGGTAATGAACTATTGCTCTCTTGAGTTGAAGGTCTACAACTACCGGTTAAGTATGGGCTTCGGGTTTGTGGGTTTGTAGACATGAATCTCCTTGGCGAAAACCCTAGCATTAGATGAGCTGGCTATTTTTGAAACATTACAAAGAAAGCATAAATTTAAGGGAAAGACTAATTACAAGAAAAGAAAATATACAAGACTTCTTATGTACATCAATTCTAGAAAGAATACAGGGAAAAAAAACTCCGAATCTTGTCATTTTTTTTCTTTTCTATATAATGTTGCTGCTTTGTTAGTTATTTGTTAACCACATGAAATGTAATGCAAGAGAGGTAAGTTTTAACAATCCTTAAACTTTGCAACTTTACATGTTTACGAAAGAACGGTTCCTTGGTCACATCTAAGTTTAAGTGAGATAGCCTAATCAGCCCCGAACGGTAGTTGTCCCACTACGCTCAAGACTTTACACAATGGCTCCCCATCCTCTAAGATGGCCAAGGTTCGACCATATCTATCATGCATTCATAATACAATAAAATAAATCCCTTCCCTCAAAAATACATAAAACCAAACTTGTAAATGACATTAGTACAATTATAATAGAAAATGAGTAAATAAATTGCATTTAAGGTGATTTTAGAGATTAATCCTAATTTTAGAAAATTAAATGGCTAACCCTCTTAACGTCCCCAGTGGAGTCGCCAAGCTATCAAGCCTAGTTTTTCACCTTACTAGTTCTTTTTATAAAATTAGGTCTTCTTTAAACTGACCAGTATTAAACCCTTACCCATTTAATACTACCTCTCAACTAGGGTTTAAAGAAAATTATTTTTTCAACTTGAAAAGATTTGGAGTCACCACCCGACGAAGTCGAGAAAAGAAGTTAAGTTATAATCAATTAGGTGGATTGGTTATAACTTAGCTACTAGTCTATCGATTTAAAAAAAGAAAAAAACAAGTTATAAAACGACTTTTTGAAAACCAGAGAATTTGAATCTAGGGGTTAAGACTTTTAAACCCTTACAGATACCATTAACATTTCAAAGTTAACTTTAATTTTTAAAAATCACCTTTTTATTTTATAAGATAGAACTCAATTTAACTATTCAAATTGGACAAATGAAATAATCTAAACTAAAAAAAAAAAGGAAAATTAGGTTTTTCATTTTTATCATCGTCTTATAAGTACCAACGTATCCGCTATTCAAGATTAGACGTACGTAGTTCTTTTTTGTAAAACTTTAATTAATTCATTTTGTTTTAATTTGAAAACAATTGAGTTTACGTTTTACTCAGTTTTGATTTGTTTAAGAAAATTCCTAAAACGTCCTAATCGGTTTTTTTATTTTTGGAAACTCTAAAATAGTCCTAATTTGGAAAGAGGTTTATTTTTTTTCATTTATTTTTAGAAAATCAATTTTTCTAAGTGATTAATCTTATTTTATTTTTTTTTATTTTTTATTTATTTATCCCCTTTTTTTGTCACTTAATTTATTTATTATTTATTATAGATTATTTATTTTTTATTTAAACTAGTAACAAAAAAGAATAAAGTTACCTTATCTTTTTTTTTCTTCCTCTTTTCTTTCTTTCCTTTCTTTTTTCCTCTTTTTCTTTTTTTTTTCTTTTATATTTACATTTACAAAATATTATAAAAATAAAAGAAAGAGAAAAAAAATTAACAATAAATAAATAAACTAAACTAAAACAAACAAACAAAATAAAATAATAATAAAAAAATAAAAAAAAAAAAGAAACCGAAATGAAGAAAATAAGGGTTCGAACTAAAAAGAGGACGTACAGTTCGAATCGGGGCACTGGGTCGGATTCGGGTTGGCTTCACTAGATTCGGGTTGAGCTTCCACAACAACAGCAACTGCGACATAGTTCGACTAGTTTCGATCACCGAAACAAGTAGGTGAGGAGTGTTTTGTGTGTTTTATTATTGGGGAATGTGGGGGGCGGGGGGGAGGGTAGGTCGAACGCCGTGGTGGTTGGAAGTCGTTTGGGCGGTGGCGTAAAGTAGCAGTCGTCGGTGGTGGACGTAATGTTCAAGTGGTTCTTACTAGAGCTTAGTGAAGGGTTAAGTTTGATGTTTTAGGTGGTAAGGAGCTCAGCCGTGGACTTAATTTGGGGCTAAGGTAGTCGATGGTGGTGATTCGAAAGGGGGTAGCTACTAGGGTTAGGGTTTAGGTGGTAGTTGTTAGTGGTGCTGCTAAGAGGTACGGTGTGGCGTAGGGGTAGTCACGCCTGGAAGTTCACGTGGTGGAGAAGTCAATGAAGGTAGTAGTGTAGCTCAAAGGTGGTTAGAGAGAGAGTGTGTATGGGTTAGAGAGAGAAAACGACCGTGAGGGATTAAGAGGGATATTGGAAGTTACTTGTGAATGGTTGTGTATCCTCATTGACGTCCCTAAGCCCCTATTTATATTTGAATTTCAAACCAATAACAAAGGAAAGCTCAGATCGAAGTTAATGGGAACGGCCGAATTTTCAGTTTTTTCCCAATCTTTGAAGCTCGATTTGAATTCGTAATTGATCGAACTTGGATTCATTTTCTATACCGATTCATAGTAGGCTATATCTAATTTGCAATTTCACCAATCAATGGTGAAATTGCAACAAGAAAGGGTTCAAAAATTGTGCTAAAGTGGGCGGTTTGAAGAGAAAAGCGTTGGAAATCTGGGAAAAATGAAGGAAAGAGAAGGGAAAGAGAGGAAAACGAAGGGAAAAGGAAAGAAGGGGAGGGAAAAAGTGGGCTAACGTAGCACCACGTCAACCGTGTTAGCCAACCCTGACGCACCATGTGTCATTTGTGACACGTGGCATGCCACGTAAATGCTACGTCAGTAGGGCCATCGAATCCGAGGATACTACGTGTCAAGATACATAGCGCAATCAAATCCTGACACGTGGCAGTTCCTGATGTGATTGAAAACAAAAAATAAAAAAATAAATAAAAAGCCTCTCTACCTTTACTAAGTTTCAAACCCAAGACCTCATACTCAAACTAGTCCATATGGTTAACCGTTAAGCCATTGACATATGCCTTGTCCATATGTGTAATCAAATTGCACATATGAACTCGATCAACCTAAGCTAGATTTAAATCAAAACTTAAGTTCAACGGTCCAACTTCTAAACCAAAATTAAAATCTATCTTAATAACATGTTATTTTCTAAAATTTTTTATTTGAATTTAATTTTTCTACTTTTTTGTAATTTTTCAAATTTCTAAATTTTAAAACTTCATTTTCTATTTTTTTTCTTTTTCTTTTTTAGGGTTTCTTTCTGAAATTTCTTTTTTTTTTGTGCTTTTTCTTATTAATGAAATTTTTTATATTTTTCTATGATCCTTATTTTTTCTAAATTTCTTAATTTTTTGGGTTTTTTTTAATTCCCTATTTTTGAATTTTTTTCTAATTTAAGGCTTACTAAGAAAAGAAAGAAAATAAAATAAATAAAAAATAAGTAAATTGGGCAAAAATTAGGTATCTACATGTGTCATATCTGACTAAGTGGCTCATGGATTCACTAACTCGCTAAATTCATTCTATTTTCATTCCTTCAGCAAAATCGAATCCACACCAATATCGCTACCCTAGTCAATTCTTAGCACAACATATCATTACGTAACTACATGGAGTTTCAAGAAGTATTGTATCTTATTGTGATTTGATGTTCAGAAGCTTCTTCTAATGAACACTATAGAAGAAACTTAGCATCAAGCTTATGTTTAATACTTCTTACCATCTATAGAAAGACAGAGGTTGTGAATAGAACAGTAAGCAACCTTCTTTAAGCTACTATTGAAAAAGAATCGACATAATTGGGATCTTTGCTACCTAGTAAGGACACTTTCAAGGTTGTCTATGGACTCAACCCAAACTTACCATTGGATGTGATCGCCATCTCAACCTCCGTAGGAGGACATTAAACCAACCCATAGTATATTGAAGAGTTTCAAAAATTGCATAATAAGGTTGTCGAGCTATTAGATAAGACAGTAGCCTAATAAAGAGAGCAAGGAAGACACAGTAGAAGGCAAGCTGTTTACAACCCAAGCAACCTTATCTGGATCCACCTTAGCAAGGAAAGATTCCCAAGGAAGAGGACAAACAAATTCTTACCCAAGTCAAATGGCCCTTTCAAGATCTTTTGACACATTAATGACAACACTATAAGTTAGAACTACTCGAAGGATATAGAGTATCTCCCACTTCCAATATCGCCGACCCAATGCCCTATTTGCTAAAAGAAGAAGAAGATCAAGATTTAAGGGTAAAACTTCAACAACCCTAGGGAACTGATGGATTTCCAAACTCTAAACACATCACTCACAACCGCCTCCGATGCCTCCAATCTCTCACTAATAGGATTCTCTCTTATAGCCGCAATCATCTTACACCTCATAGTTAATGAATATTCTTATTCTTGTTAGATGCCCTTCTCCAAGTATATTTCTTCCATATTCTTCACACTAATTTTAGGAATGTTGTGAATATTGTTAAATTCCAAGTGAGAGGAAGAAGTTGAGATGGATTCTTTTGAAGTAATTTATGCTTACAAATCTTAGGACATTATGCTAAGAATCAAAATGACTATAAGAAAGGAAAAACTAAAAACTAAGAAGTTAGAATTGGTGGAGGCTAAGCAACACCACCTAAGTTATAATCTGCAAGGCAAATGTTGAGATTCGCATCTTCTACATAGAGAGTGCTATGAAAAACTTCGAAAAGGGAAATTTGAGAACTTATACTACATAAATCGGGAAGTATCAAGTCAAATGGGTCTCAGAGACCGAGTAAGAGACTTAATTGATTTTGAAGCACGAGATAGATTCTTTGCTATTTAAGAGCTGACCTACATGGAACTTACTAGAGTTCCTTTCGACATTTACCTTAGAAAAGAAGCATTTTCACTATAGGATTGAGAATTCAATGGAGTTTATGGAGATGGGTTGACTTTATATGATGATAGGTCTTTATAAGTGGAATTTTGTTTAAACCGAAGAGTATGCAAGGTTATGTGTTTCTTTGCCCTAAGGAAGCTAATGATAGAACCTATCGAAGGCAAATCAGCAATGAGGTAAATTACGACCTAAAGTGCTCAAAATCTTCAACATTGAGAAATTATTCTTAGGGATATGTTCATTGGGATTTGAGTCATAGTTTGAGCAATAGGGGGCACATTTATGGTGTGGGGAATAACTCTGATATTTAATACCTACATAGTATTATTAAGTTGGGGACCGATAGATCTAGGGATTATTTTATTTTCCACATCAACCATAAGACGCTCGAGTTGGATGTATTTGGGATTATTCAATAGACTGTCATGTATGGAGTTGGTGAGCCATATGCCAACCATTATGATTGAGTCTCTACCTAACATGAGGTTAGCACATAGAGTAGTAGGTTAGGGACTAGAAAGAGATGAAGAAGATGAATTACCACCTCCTCAACCTATAGCTCCACCATAGTAAGATAATGCTTTTAGTTCTACTTATAAAGTCAATTCACTTAGGACGGTTGGTATTGGGTTGCAGTTGAATAGTAAGATAATGCTTTTAGTTCTACTTATAAAGTCAATTCACTTAGGACGGTTGGTATTGGGTTGCAGTTGAGTAGGCTATGGAGGGGACAAAGGTAGATAGCAAAGATGTGAGTTATACCTATGTTGTGCAAGTATACAATTTCTTCTCAAACATTATGAACATCAAATGCCCCTAATAGAAGAAGATTCAAACAAAGAAGAGTAAGAGGGGAATATGAAGAAAAAGAAAAAGGGGAAGAGGATGAGTACGATGAGTTGGATGAGGATGCAGATGATGAGAATGATGATTAAGATTTACTTTGCTAACTTCTACTTTATGTGGTTTTCATGAATTTGATACTTAACAAAGGATTATCCCCACTAAAATTCTTTTGCTTTTTTCTTTTGTTGGACTTTAACCTATACATGTGAAATTGGTTTTAGTCTTCTTCCTTTGTTTTCATTTTCCTTTTTAAAACTTATTTTTCTTTTTATATCCATTTCTCTTTGGATGTTTTTACCCTTCTTGATGCTTTCATGAAAGAATGAAAGTGGTTAATTCAAAGAACTTCGCAATTTAGAAGAATCCAATGTCGAATTTTGAATAACGAACTAGATACTACTTTTCTCTTTTTCTATTATGTGTTTTTACTTTGTCTTATTGTGTATATTGGAGATAATATACATTTCTAAATATAGGCAAGAGGATAGAACGATATATTGATATTGATTATAAGAGCATTAGGATTTGTAAAAATATAAATCAACGCTTGGAATTGCATGAAAGTTAATTAATCATTATATTGCACATCTATATCGAAAATTGAATTGCAATGAAGTTAAAATCGACCTTTTGGAATAAATTTTCTCTTTTTGATTTTTGCATTAGCTTTTATTTAATCATTTTTTACCCTATAACACGTTACTAAAGTTGAACGATGAAATTCGCTTGAAGTTTAATTTCCCGTTATTTAAGTTTCAATTTGAGACTTGGAATTAAAGCAATGTTGCTAAGCAAGAAATAGTCACTTATGTTTTCAAACTTACTTTAGTGCATACTTTTAGAAACCTTTCCACCACTATGATCTTTGGTAAATGAATAGTTGATGGAAGTTAAGCATCGAAAATTAATAGAAAGGGGAAAAAGAGCATATCAACATCTAGAATTTATATAAATATTCATCAAATAGTTTCTTTCTTCACCGCAGCACGACTGGGAGCACCTTTCATCTCGCGTATTCAGATTTATTTGTGGTAATATATCAGTACTCCTTCATTTTACCTTTTTTTATTAAATCCCTGACACTCTCACTTGATTCTATGAATATTGTGATAATTTCACCTCTTAAAAGCATGAAGGGTAAAACTGACATACTTCCAAGAAAATGTGCCCCGCCTCTTGGTTCTACACGGTGTCAAGGAAACGGGGAAGGCAATGAATAACTACTTCAGCTATTGCATGTGCAACACAAATGCTCAGCGAGTATGTCAAAAACTATGCTGAAATAAAACCAGGGTAAAAATTTTATGGACTTACGTTAAAAGAAAAAAAAAAAAAAAAATACCTTCAGTTCCTGGAAATGAAGGAATCCGGAACAATTGATGCCATAATGCAACATATTAAACACATGCGCAATCGGTGCATTCTCAGAGTGGCATTAAATGAGAAATATGCCGCCTACGAAATTACCCTAATCCAAGATTTGACGTGAAACACATTAGATGTTGGATGACTCAACAAATGCCCAGCTGAAATTAATGCGCTGAGGTAACGGATACTGCAATTTGAGGTCACTCCACCACTGAATATTTCTGTGCCGGAACTCCTAACCATGCTGTGGCAGTTCTCATGGAGAAGGCAGCACGCATTCACAATATATTTTGAGCAACACCAGCAAGGCTCTAATGTGGAAAATGTAAAAGTACTTCCAACTAATAATTACATTAAAGAAATTCTATTTCATTCTACAAGAATACAGATACATAGAGGCAATAAATGACCCAAAATAATATAGAAACACTTGACAGAATTTCTGACTCAAGCAGATCAGGTGCCACCTCGTTTTCTTGCAGAAAGTAAGCCAGATAAGACGATGGAGGATCAACGAGCAGTAGCACTTTACTATCAACTTCCCCCCACCAAGCTAGCTACGGTTCTCCAGCATTCACCATTTCTCCATGCTGCACAAACACATTGCATTAAATTATCTTCTCTCATAGAAAAAGAAGCAGCTTCTTACATATGCACCTTACCATGCATTTCTCTTATACTGAAAAGTGCAAAAATGGCCAATACCTTTTGAGGGCTTCTCTATCCATGGCCCGTTCATTATATTCAGAATGCTGCATGCCTCAGTATATTCCAGCTCTGGCAGCAATTTCGGAGTCAGTAAAAAACACCTGTGAGGACAATGAAAAAATTGTCTTGAGCTTTTCTTCATGGAGTAAGGGCGATAAATTCCACCGCAACATGTTTAATAGCCACACTGTTGCATTATACTAAAGTAGAAATCATAGCTTTCTAATAACATAGAATTGCTTGAAAAGCAAGGCAAACTTCACCAGATGATAATTGAACCCCAAAAAAAATAAAAATAAATAAAATTCTCTGGATATTGAAGGTTCAGCTTCCAAGTACCTTTTTCCTTAAACATTCGAACATGCTTGCATCCAGAAAAAGGAAGAAACACCCAAATGTAAACCTCAAAGTTTGATACTATGACATGCTAAATATTTGCTTCATCAAAGCAAGAAGAAAATGCAACAGGGGATCATTCTGAAGTGACAATGCAATAGAGGATCAATCAACAGCATAAATGCATCCAGTCAGCTTGCAAATATTAGGAACAGCAAAGAGGATTTTCATAATAGGAATATCTTCCTAATATGACAATAAACGTGCACCCATCTTTTCCTGACCTACACATCCTTTGAAACATGGTTACATCCATTGTTGTCTTTATTTAGGGCAAGTATCATATATTAAAAATAAAATAAAATGAAAACCTGTATAAATGCCTCTTCTAGAGAATGAATAACATAATCAAATCACTACAACGTAGTTGTAAGAGTAGTTGATATTTGATGAGATCAAAGGGTTCTCTCCTAATCTCATCATAGGTTTGAGCTGGAACACCAATGAAGGCAAATCAATCATCATGAGGGAAATCAATCATCATCAATTTTGTTTGTGCATGGACCATAGACTAGAAATGTATCCAGGACCGTCAATTCAATAGTCAAGCGGGAGCTCGAAGTCAAGCTATTTGTTGTGTAGTATATTGAATCAAGCTTAAGTTTTTAAATACATATAGCTTGACAAGCTCACATGCTTAATTGAATTTCAATCAAGCTTTTATCAAATTCACTTGGGTTTTTTCATCCAGCACAGTTTCAGATGGAAAAAGAGGAGGAATGCGCTCTTTGAAAGAATAAGCTTTGGGACTTCTGGCTTCCCTTTTCCTTGCTTCAGGGCTTCAATGCCAAGTCATGTCCATTTTGAGCTTTCTAAAATTTCAGATATTTGAAGGAGGGAGGGGGGAAGAGGAAAAAAGAACACTGAGGCTTAATCCATTCAAACTTAAGTTTGTTGATTACCACTGTGAGTGCAGCTAACCTAAAAATCAAGCACAAATTGTGTTCAAGATTCTTACCTTCACTCTCCTCGACTATACACCTTTCTGTAGAGTGAGTGTAACTGCTCAGACAGTGGAACAACTTATCTTGTTCTTCCCATAAAAGATAGATCACTTAATTGATTGTATTGCAATGTCATCAATCCCGGCACCGTTTTCCCAATCAGTGCTGCTCAATTATTTAGGTTTTATTATGCTTTCATCTTGCTTTGTACAAAGGGTAGTAACTATCATGTATATATTTTTTATATCAATGAAAATTAAAAAATCTGACATTAACTTAAAAAGAACCATCTCAAAAATATGGTAACCACTCTTTGCTATGCAAGTATATCAAGCGTCCATTTTCATTTTGCCTAAATATTTGATCAAAAAGATTGAAGGCTTAACGAGGGAATTTTTGGTGGAGTGGCAAATCCAAATATAACAACTAAAGCCAAGGTCTGGTGGGAAGATGTTTGCTGTCTGCTTAAAGGAGGCCTAGGAACATCAAATCTTAAATTTGGAACAAATTGGCACGAACCAAGCACATTTGGCATTTATCTAAGGCTAGACCTAGAAGCTTATGGGTGGAGTGGAGCACACTTGCTTGCTTAAAGGGTTTTCCTTCTAGGCAACCCATCCATCCACTTTTTGTTCTTAAAAATGAAAGAAACTTCTAAAGCTGCATTCCTTGGCTAGGTCTTCTTTTTTGTAGAAGGTGGGAGATGGACTATCCATTTCAATGTGGTCAGATTTCTAGCTCCCAACTAGCCCACTAGACCTCACTCTTACAGCATGACAAATAGCTGGTTCTGGCATTCCTTTAATGCTCACTTGTGTTCCAGCATTGAAATGAACACTCAAGCTTCCCTTCAGGAGATTTCTAGCTTTCTTTCTCAATCCCAGATAGAGTATTTCTCCTCAATGAACCAACCAGATGTATTGACATGGAAGCATTCTTCTCCAGTAACCTTTACAATCAAAAGTGCTTATAAGATCTTGGCCCACCAAAGACAAAGTTCTCTTAGGAAAATGTTACATAGTACAAAATATCTCCTAAATATTCTTTCTTTCTACAGCTAGCTTGGCTACAAAAACTACACTTTCTTGATAAGCTGCTCTCATGGGGTATAGCAGCTTCAATAAATTGTTATTTTTGGGTAAGTGGCCAAAAGGATCACCAATGTTTGTTTTTTGAATGCCCATTTTCTTCCCTTGTTAGGATTGAAGTGCTTTACAGCTTGGGATGCCCAACCTCATTCTGTTCATAACAGGGAGTTGCTTCTAATTTAGTTGCAACAGCATCCTCCTCATCTCATTGCACAACCAAATGGAGAGTGGGATTGGCAACATTGGTGAATAGCCTGCGGAGAGCAACGAATCACGTCTTTTTAGGTTCAACATAGAAGTGGTTAGTTCCAGTTCTTATGTTTTCAGGCCCTTGCTTTTTCTTATTCTTAATGAGTTTACACCCTCTTTTGTATCCTTAAGGATGTTTCTTTTTATTTTATCCCTCCCACTCATTGCAGTTATATATTTACCTTACATCTTGTTCTATCAAATATAAATAACTATATTATATAAATATGGGGTAACTGCTAATGTCCAGCAAGCCTAATGGAGCAAAAAATAACGTTGCTCAATCAAAAACATATTGTGCACAAAGAGTGCAATAGCAGTGCTTGGAATTCTTACTGTGGCGTGTTTGGTTGGCTGGCAGCTCTGACTAACTGTTGAAACATCTTCCGCTCATTTATAGGGTCCATTCCTGGAGGAAGAACTCAACTAGAAAAAAAGATCTCCCAATATACCAATTCATACAAAGGAAATATACAAAAGTGGCAAGTTACCTTGATTTATCTCATCAACAACTCTAAATGGGCAGTTGGTCAAATCTTGAAGGGAAACAAGATAAAGGATAGTAGATACTGATCGTTCCTATAAATTAGAATATATCAGAAGACTGGGCCGTCTAAATGTAATAATCTACTAAAGAATGCTCGAATGTTTGATTACCCCTCCAGATTGATGGTGAGCACTGAGAACTTGAAGCTGCCCTGCTTGCCTGATGCCACATAAGCATGAGGTCTCATTAAGACATGGCTTAGATACATTAAGAACAATTTAATGTGGCCAATTAGGGATACACCTAGGAATGAAACTGGAATCCAATGATGTATCAGTAGACAACACTTCAGTGTTGCAATTTTTTAATCATATATTGGTAATAGCTCAAAACTGAGGTAGAAAGAATTCAAGTAAACACATTAAGAAATCACAGAGATGCACTCACCTGAACTTCACTTTTATAAGAATTCCATATTGATCAAAGTCCGAATTGTGCTCATCTGAAATGAAAAGAGACTAGAGAGTAATGCGAGGGAAAAAAAACCTCAACCAAATTGAAAATTTGAAAGATATTTTACATTAGTGCACACACCCAGTGACACTTCCCCAGCAACAGCTATCTCACGGAAATTGTGACTGAAGGTTTCATTTATTTGGCTTACAAGATTTCTTAATGTAGGAAGCCACTTTGCCTACAAAAAAGTCAATATCAGCGGGCATAAGTAGAAGCAATAAACTAGTCAAGCACCAAAACGACATTGGGTCCCCAAGAAAACAAAAAAAAAAAAAAGCACCAAAATGACATGGAGTTTATACTATACAGCCAGATGACAATGTCAAAGTAATACATGAACCCATAACCATACTAATCAGCAAAGATTAGCCCATCTTCCAGAAGTGCAATGATTCTTGACATTATGTGTCTTTGAGATATTCTAATTTTAATATCTGACATGCATCGCTGATTTTAATTATTATAGGCTACTTTTCTCAGCACCACCATCACACCTATAGCTGCATTCGTAGTCCAAAATTTGGTCTTTTGCATGATTAGATTAGCCCGCTCAAGTTTCACCTCACTGTATTACCTAAGGTCGAGTTTCTTTAAAGCACATATATTTCCTATAATTCCTCTTATACATTCAATGGACAATTTATCTAATTGCATAGCTTGTGTTGATACCCATGCATTACATGCTTCATTATACCATGTAAAGTTGCTTGCTGATCTAACATTACTTCCACAGATTTTTCCATGAAACCTTTAAAATGATCCCATGAAACTCCTAGTCATTCTAAAAGAAGTTGAATCTAACATTGGAATGCCTAACTTTGAGAAACTTCAGGATTCTTTATACTTACTACCATGAGAATATAATAATTTTTGTGGAAATGAGAATATAATATTCAATTTGAATGCACAAGAAAATAGACCAATGTAACAATCTATGGGATTTCCTTAAACAGGAATAAATTTCCTCAATAAAAAGCAACTAAATGTAATACAATCCTGAACAATATGATGGGCCAACTAAGTCAAAGGCACTTGAAAATTAAAAACTAATCCAAATATTGGACAAAGAACAGGATTGAAGACTTAGAAGCTGCAAAAACATCCAGCTTTGTACTCTACAAAGATCATCTCAATTTATTCCATTCAGACCAGCAAAATAAAAGTCAATAGCAAGTCATGAAGGTGCTATGTCAAACTTCCGAGAAGGCATTGAAGGTTCAAACAGCCTTTTCGGAAATGATTTTTGAAAATTTTACTCAAGTAGCTGTTTCGTTTGGGAAAATTCAAGATAGAATGAAGATATTTTTTTTTTTAATTGTTCTACCATGTCAAGAAGACTATAGTGGTTTTATATAGATGGTATTGTGATACTACCATCATAACAATTTTAATTTGGAGACCTTAGTCAATGTGCCATCTTTCCGGCATCAAGAATACTTCTTACAAAACAACCACATTTGTCAAGGAGAAGGTGCATGAGCAATCTGCTCATTCTATCATAGGAGCAATTCTGCTCATACTAATTTCTCACTCAAAACAAAGTAACTAAAAAACCGACTTTCAACTAACAGACTCCACATATTTATAGTTTATCTACTCTATACAACTGTCAAGTAACTAACAGAAGCTTCTACAGACATCTAGAAGACCACCTATGCTATACATATGCTACCACTCACCACACACAAGCAATAACTACACAACACACAAAATCAATACAGTAAAAGCAGTAATCACAATGTTGTATTTCCAAGTGGCAGGGTCATATCAATACTGTCCCCTAGAGAAGGTCCTTGAGGACAAGGACCAAGTATAGAAATGGCCAAACCTAACCCCACCAATGTCATCAAATGTAACCGCATAAAGAATGGCAGAGGCACCAATTATAGCCACCCACCAGTCGGCAACTTCTTCAATCGTCACTATTATTACTCTGCAAAAACACGATGGATAGTGCTGCAACAAACTCCCTCCTTGGTTCCTTTTTCCCCGTTGATTGGTTCAATGGAGTAGTAAAGTCCTGCTTCGAAAAGATGATGGGATGCTTACCAGCGAAAAACAAGATGAGGAAATTGGGTACATTGAGGTTAACCAGACAAGAGTCAGAAGGATCATTTGAACCACCTCGCTGGGCGATGTCGAGTGAGGAACCACCAAAGGGCTAGTCCTTCAAAGTACACTGTTGACTGTCACCACCTATTGTTGATTCTCCATAGGAGCAAATCCAACTGTTCACTGCCAATCTCCTCCTACAACTGTTTGTGAGTCAACAATTGATACTTTTGTGTCTTCATAGAAGCAAACCCTAGGTTTTCTCCAGCGTCGCCCACAAATTCTGTGCGTTCAAATCTGAAGGGTTACGGTACAAAAGCTAATCTTTTCATTTAACTTTTAAAAGAAAAAACAAATACTAAAACCTTCAAAGGAGAAGGTCCATGAACAATCTGCTCATTCTAACTATCACATGAGCACTTCTGCTCATACTAACTTCTCACTCAAAACAAAGTAACTAAAACAGACCCCACGTATTCATAGTTACTCTACTCTGTACAACTGCCAAGTAACTAATAGAAGGTTCTAGAAAAATCTAGAAGACCACCTACAATAAACCTCATAGCACACACATGCACATAGCAGCTACACTTCACCACACGATACCACCACAAAACAGAACATAAATACAGTAATAGCAGTAATCTCTTGGTGTCATATCTGTAGAAAATATAATGTGGAATTATTTCAACATATAAACATCCGTACATTAATAGACCTATCGATAGATAATTCTAACAAGGTTGTTAACGATTATTGCTACACCAACCTCAACTACCCTATAACATTAGCTCTACCAACCTACTACATTAATTCAACTATCGACTTTAATGCTAAATCCCCCTCATGCAAAGAAAAAAAAATTGATCATTCCTAGCTTGCACAAAATTTGCTCAAAAGGCTTAGTGGCAGAGGATTTGGTCAGAATGTCAGCCTCTTTCTCACGAGTTGGAATATATTCCAAATTCATTGCTCCTTCTATCTCTGTCATAATGAAGTTTCGATCTGTATGAACAAGCTTCAATCTATCATGTTGGATCAGATTCTTTGCAATGTTGATTGGTAACTTGCTATTACAACAAACATGAGTAGAAGATCCAGCACACATATGTAACTCTTTCATCAAGCCTTGCAGCCAAATGACTATAAATTCCCTATGCTAGTATGAAACTTGGCTTCTACACTACTTCGAGCTACAACTATCAGTTTCTTGCTCCTCCATGTCACTAAATTTCCCATACTTTAATGCAATAACAGGAAGTAGACTTACGATTAGAACTTCCTCCTCCACAATCGGCATCAACCAATCCCTTAATGTCCCAATCAACAAATCATTTCAAATATTTTAGAATGTGATTCATTGCATTCATGTGACAATTTTTAGGAGCATGCATAGCTTAACTCACAACACTAATCACATAAGCTAATTCAGGTTTTATAAGAGAGAAATATATTAATCTTCCCACAAGGCACTAATACTATTCGCTATCAATCTCAAATGTACCATCCCCCTCTTGTGCTCAACATTTCCAATTTGGAGGAAGTGGAGTATTCAAGAGTGTGCACCCCAGTTTTCCAGTTTCTTCTAATGAATCTAGAATATATTTGTGTTGTGATGTGCATATTCCAGATTAACAAGCTACTTTCATTCCAAGAAAATATTTTAGATCACCTAACTCCTTAACTTCAAATTCAACCATGATTTTCTCTTTTAAAGATCTCATTTCATCCAAATGATCACTAACAATGATGATATCATCCACATGGACAATCAAAATTGACTTCTTCCTTTCACAAATGCTTAAACCAAGCTCTGGGCTATCACTTTAGACCGTATAATGACTTGTTTAGTTTACACACTTTGTCATTCTCCATTTTTTGCCCAAGAAGGAAACTTCATATATATTTCTTCTTCTAAGTTGCCCTTAAGAAAAGCATTCTTTGCATCTAATTGATGCAAGAGCCAATCAAGATTAGCTCCTAATGATAGAGTTTAGCAACTAGTGCAAACATTTCTTCATAGTCGATCCCATGTGTTTAGGTATATCTTTGGGCAAACAACCTATCTTTGTACCCTTCAAAGCTCCCATCGGCTTTATACTTCATATTGAACATCCATTTACTCCCTAATGCCCTTTTTCCTTGAGGTATATCTACAATAACCTAGGTGTGATTCTCATATAAATCTTTCATTTCCTCCATGACTGCTTCTTCCCATCTTAGAATATTAAGAGATTCATGGAAGTTTCTTAGAACCCCCTGTCAACTTGAGTAATAAAAGCTTTGTAGTGTTGAGATAAATTCTCATAGCTCATATATTGAGAAAAATGGGTACTCAAAAACACATTCTCATTCCTTTCCAAAGTGTAATGAGTAATTCATTAGCCAACTCAACCTATTTCTCTTCTTTTTGGTCTAGTCACTTTCCACACTAAACTCTTCATCATTCTCTTTATCAATATGCTCAAATAACCTAACTCTCGAGGAGAAGATTGATCACAATGAAGAGCTTAGGCCTATACACCTTCATTTTAAAGATGGCCTTAACATGTGAGGGTGAACATATTGTTGAAACTGACTTAAATATGGAGTAGGCCAAGATGAAGATGAGGACTGCTGAGAATAAGGAGTTTGTGGAACTAACAGTTGTGGAAACTTTGGGGCACAATTAGAATTTGGTGTTTCGAGAATATTTGTAGACTAACTAGGCATGAAGAAGAGTGGAAATAAAGATGATGGGTCACTCTCTCTACTTGAATTCTCCCCCTAGAGAGAAGGCCCATAAAATATTTGATTTCAAAGAAAACACATCAACAGTCACATAAACTTTCTTTGTGGAGGGATCATAACATTTGTGTCCCTTTTGAGAAGAATACCCAACAATAATGCATTTAAGGGCTCTCACTTACTTAGATTTGGCTGATAGTTGAGCACAAATGCAGTACAGCCAAAAACTTTGGAAGGCAATGAATTGATAACCTTGACACATGAGAATAATTCTTAAAGAACAGCTAATAGAGTTTGAGATTTAAGTGTTTCTGATAGGACTCAATTTAACAAATAGGTAGCAATTAACAATGCCATCCCCCAATAAGTGTATGGTACAAAGTTGGCTAACATGAGAGAATGAGTTACTTCCAACAAATGACGGTTCTTTCTTTCAGCCATCCCATTTTGTTAGGGTGTGTAAGGATAAGAACTTTGGTGCAGAATCCATGCTTAGCCAAGAATAGATTAAAATCAAATGAGAAACTCTCACCCACTGTCACTTCTCGAAGTATGGATTGACATTTGGAACATGTTTGTAACAAATTTGTAAAATTGACATAACACTAAGCATGCATCCTATGTATCCCTTAGGAAGTACAGCCAACCTGCCCAAGTATGAACGTCAACAAAAGTGATAGACAAACTATTACCACATAAACTGGAAACTCTAGATGGGTTTCATATAAGATGGAAGGGTTTAGATGGGATATAATGATGCAAAACGCAAGAAGATCAAGATCAAGTAAGTTTTGCAAGTGCATAATGCTCGTGATAAAATTTAGTTGTTTCATTATTATGGAATAAATGGGAATATAAATGACACAAATATGTAAAAACCAAGATGACCTAGATGCTTATGCCATAGCATTATATCAAACTCTAACATGGTAGACAGAGAGATTTTGGACTCACGGAAGGTATTAGACATGTTGACATTTCCTGTTAGGTAACAAAGCCCATTTTTCTCAGCACTGCCAATAGTCCTTGATAAAGAGAGATCCTGAAAATTACAATACTGGGATGAAAAAGATGCTTGACAATGCATATCCTTAGTGAGCTTGCAAACCAATATCAAATTATATTTTAACTCTGGTACAAAAAAGAGCTAAATGAAGTTCTAACTTTGATACTCGCACTAGCCTTATTCTTTAGCCCTCACTTGACCACCATTAACCAAAACTTTGATATTTACAATACACACACCATATTTTTTTAAAAACTTCAGTGAGTTTTTACCATATGATCAGATGCCCTCATGTCCATTATCCAAATATCTTCACAAAAAGATACACAGAACATGCATAATTGTTTTTATGCACATTAGAAGCCAACGATAATTTGTCACCTTGATTTTCAACCTCTCACATCTGATAATTATCATCGATCTTGCTTAGGTGTAGCGCTAGTTAAGTATTCCAATTTCCCTTGCTCTCTAAGCTACAAAGGATGCATAGAACTCAATACTACTAACACTTTTTGGAGAGTCAAGGGAATCTAACTTGAGTTTAGTTTCAAAGGTCAATATCAGGGTATGATTAATCGTCATTGATGACTTCAGTTGTGATGGGATTAACTGTGCTCTAATACCATGTAAAGTATATAACACAGAATTATTTCAAGATATAATCATTTGTACATAAAAAAACCTATTTATAAATAATCCTAACAAGGTTGGTAATGATAATTATTACTACACCAACCCCAACTACCTCATAATAACTCCACCAACCTAGTACATTAATTCAACTACTAACTTTCATGCTAAATCTACAAACAGCATCCACAAGTGGTAAGGTCGCATCAAGATGTTTCTTTGCTAAGGAAAATATACACTTGAACAAGCAAAGGAGAAATGAAATGTGAATTGTTGATTCCTAATTCGCTCAATGATCAAAACCAAAAGTTGAGAGTTGGAACTGGCAAAGAAGTTGCAAGGAACCGGTATGTCAATCTATGCATGATTAAAGAGCACCTTCAAGCTGTCAATAGAAATTTACTTCAAGGGTGTCTAAGCAAAAGGTTAATGTTCAAGATAGGAGAACCAATGTTGGAAGTGTTTACAAATACAGATGCAGGGTCCTTTGCAAATCAAAGGTCAACTTCAAGCTGTTGTAATTGTACTGACGTGTTAAAGAAACAAAGAGCAGCAACAAGATCAAGAGTTGAGGCCAAACACAAGTATACAATTCAGGGGTTTTGCAAGTTCTAATGGGTCAATGATCTAAAAACAAAGACAGTGATGCGTTCCCAACAGCTTGTGCTCCTATCCTACATGTTTATAAAAGGAAGAAAGGCCTCAATGCTAAGCTAACTCATGTGGCTTAGAAAAAATCAGACGTGGGTGTGTGTGCATGAGAAAGAAGAAAGACTACTCGCAGCTGATGGCAGTAGTAAAATAATTCACTAGGCTATGGCTTATGGGCTGTGGTATATAATAAAGGGATCCAAAAGTTTTATAAAAGAAAGTAGAGTTAGGAAGGAATATACTAGGGACACTTGATAATATCTTGACAGCCAAGAAGATCCATAAGTAAAGGGAATCAAGTTAGTTACAGAAGGATTTTTTCTTTCATCTTCATAGGTCCTCAAGTGTTCTAAGCATTTTGCTCAAGGAACCCATAGCTGGCTGAGTCTTAGCGCTCAAGTATTTCCACTCTTCTTCTTCAACTGTTAAACACCTTTCTTTATAGCTGCTATTGCTTGTATTCAGCAAACTTATAATTATGATTACATCAAATAGTGGGTAGTATGAAGCTATATCGTGACAATGAATTTGCCATAAGCATAGCCCACAGTCCAATGTAACATTATCATACAACATATTGAAATTGATAGGCATTTTATCAAGAGAAAGCTAGCAAAAGGGCTGATCAGCATTTCCTATACGAATTTGGACAAAAGCTCATAAATGTGCTCACCAAAGGACTACCAACCTCAAGATTTCAAGATCTCATGTCCAAGCAGGAAATAATTGATATCTATTCACCAGCTTGAGGAGTGTAAAACACTTATGTCATATTGATGCATGTTTGAGATATAAAGTTAGGACTATGTCAGATTTAGTGAGCGTGTATTTATTTTCTGATATGTTTAGATGTTTCTGATAGCATATTATGCTTTGTATCTTATGTATCAAGTTTGTTAGTCCCCCATGCTTATCTAGGATTTAGTTCAGATTTGTTATGATCTTTGATCCTTGTCCTAAAAGAGTAATGTGTGTACATACCAACTTGTACATCATACTTTCAGATTAATGAAGAATATTACTTCTTTTCACACAAACTGTCAAAATATTATGTAAAAACCTCCATCATAATTCACTTGATCAAGTGTGAAGTCAAACAGACCAAATCCATTATGCTGTCCAAGAAATCAAAACTTCACTAATCTATATAAAACCAATTATCATCCATTTAAGAGAAGATGATTATATATCTTTCTTCCTTGCATATCATTTCAATCAAGCATTAGTCGTTGATGAGTTTCATTCAATTGTTTAACCCTCATTCTATATAATCGGCAACCATTTGGCTGCTTTAAAAAAAAATACACTAAATCAACCCATTGCCTGAACTTCCACTTAGTCCCACAATGGGTATAAAATAGGGTTATTGTGCATAAAGGCTGCAAATATAGGCTTCATCTAACATTACTTACTTTCAGGGAATCTATTTCAGATAAACATCTCCTGAGTTCATCTTTATCTGCATCAAGTTTTTCAGCTATTGCTTCAATCTGTAGAGAACTGGCAGTTTATGTAAGCAGAACTAAGAAATGTGTACTATGGGAAAAACCAAAAGAAAGCAGAAAAATTGCCTGACGTCGGCGATCCTCATATTCTGCTAGTATGTTGGGGTTCAGAAAGAGAATTGAATTGGCTTGGCAAATATTGTCCTGAATTGCAGCCTCTAACTCTTCAATAGTAGTAGGCATCTGCACATCAACATATGCTAATTGCTTGAATCAAATCCAGTCAAAAGCTGACAAAATATAGAGTAAAAGGGTAATGCCCGATGAATGAATAATCTTACAAGGTCATACAATTTTCCAGCACTTCTGAAGGAAAAACAACTTAGATATCACTCACCAATTAATATGAAAAGCAGTACATCTTGACATCACCCAAACTAAGCTAAAAAGGACTACCCAAGTGCTCATTGTATAGCAGACTTCCATCCTCACAATATATTTTTCTCCAATGGATAAATAAAAATCAGATCCTGGCGAGATATAAGCATCAAGAATAGGTTTGTAGCTAAGTCACATACAGAGCTTAATAGAGCCACGCATTGATTTTTACAAAGGCCTGGACATAATCAACCCATTTCTTGGGTTTAGTAAGCATATTGAGATTAAACTTTCCATGATGAGTACTCATGACCGTGTACAGAGTAGATCAGCTTGGCACATTCTAAGTACAAAATCTTCATTTTTCATATCTATATCATCACTCACCTCAAGGAATACATTTTCGAGATCTGGTGTAATCAAAGCAACTGACTCGGCATGCTGTTTGGCAGCTGAGAGCCTCGTCCGACAGTTTTCAACCTCCTTTTTGCCTGACAAGAAAATACTTTTAACCCAGTTTTCTGAGCTCAGTTGTTTATTCAAATATCAACTTTACCCAATCTCAGGAAACTAGAAGTTTCTTTATAAAGAGAACTCTGTTGAAATAAATGATGGAGAGAGAATGCACTCTTGAGGGATAGAAAGCAAAACCACCCTAGGCCCCTTAATCAAGAGGCCACCCAGCATCTTGCAGTAAAAGTATCAATAACGACAAATTGTAAGCACATAAAAGCAGAAAAGAAGTCATTTATAGAAGCTAATACAAGAGAAATCACAGTATTTATTTTCTAACATGATGAGCATAATCCGTGAAATAGAGGAAAAATAATTGGTTTTATTCCTCCCAGGAAAAGATCTTTTCCTAGTGCATACTCACATCTTAATTCTTAACGTCAAGATACATAAGGTTGACAAATTAGTGGCATTTACAACTGAGAGGTGTCCAACACTGGAGAAATTGCAAAAGGGAAAGGAAAGCCGAACTGAGATATGCAGATGCAGCACAAAATCATATTTCACCAGAGTTCAGAGAGAGGTAATTATAACTTAAATTGACAGAAAACAGGAACATTGGTCACGGTCATCCTAAATCTTGTTTGCTCACCAAGTCATACATCCACATGTACTATAAAGGATTCAATGCTTTTTCTCCAGTAACCCAAAAAGCATCTGTTCATCTTGTGTTGTCATTTAGCTGCTATGTATCATTTAATTAAAAAAAAAACAAATAGTCACTATATTTCATTGGCAACTTTATGAGCTCAATTATTGAAACAAAAAAAAAAAAACAGAGAAAAGCCATATATAATTCATAGGGATATGCAATTTTATATAGATAGGATAGAAGAGCATGAAAAAGAAGGTTTCCCCAATAACCTTCCTTCCCCCCTCTCTTTTAACATTTTTCTTGACTGGAGGAGGGGATAGGCCTTGACTGGACCAGCTATCTCAAAACACATAAATTTCCCTACAAGATCCATGTACCAGTTGAAGTCCTTTTAAATTATCTTCTTGGGTCATCCAAATTGTAAAGCTGCAGCTCTATAGGAAGTGCGCAAAAGAAGAATCATGCTTGCAATGTGGTAGGCTTACTGAATCCAAAGAAGAAAGTTGGGCCAATGGCAATGCTGATAAGCATAAGGCCAGATTAGTTGCTGAGGGGTTCACACAAACTCTTAGAGTTGATTGGGTATAAAATAAATTTATTTTTTGACAATTCTGAAATTAATCTTCATTTACTGTAAACAGTGTGTGTGTGTGTGTGTGTGTATACATATATATACAAGCAATTAGGATGCGTAACCCTAATACATTCACAAAGAGAGATCCATACTTATATTATTCATATTACACCAATACACTTGTTCAATCTCATGATACAAGTGTTAGCATAAGATTGGAACATTGATCTAAGAATTTTGCTATAGACAAGTTCTTGTGATAATATCTACATGCCAGTGACAAGGAGGGACATATTAAACAAAAGCCTGACCAATAGCATCATGCTCATGCACAACACGATAGTCAACTTCAACATAGTTGATGCAATCATATTTAACGGGGTTGCTATACAGACAGATAGTGCCATGATTGTCACAACACAGAATGACAAGACGCTAAATGGGAAACACAGCACAGGAGCAAGATGAATGACTGATCCAAGTGGACTACACTACAGCATAGGCCAGGCTTTGTATTTAGCTTCTGTAAATCCCTTAACATGGCAGGTTGCTTGCTAAAGCACCGAGAGATAAGGTTACACTCAAGGGAGATTGCATGCATTGTAGTGAATTGGTAAGCATCTAAATAGCAAGCTCTGTCTACAAGTACTCAATGAGATATAAGGTACATACAGTAGGAAGGCCTAGTAAGAGAGCACCATGAAAACATCAAAGAACTCTTGCCTATTTGCATATGTTTATGTTCAGAAAATATATATATATATATTGACTCAACTAATTAACCCCAAAATTGATATATAATCTGGTGATAGCAGGGTAGCATAATGCACCAACAATTTCATCCTAGCAGTAGAATTTGGTAGCAAAGTAAAGCTACGAGCACTAAGTTGATTCTAGGGGACGATAGGATTTTATCTAGCTTGGAAAATGTAGTATCACATTTGATGTGGCGATGGATAAACTAGGATCGGCATAAATGAAGTTAGTGACAAGTATGATACGAATGCCAAGAAAGAAATAGAATAAGAATACCATAGTCCCAAGAAGCACAAACATGGAAATGTCAACTCTACTCTATCGAAAACCTATGTATAAAAAAAAAACTACTAAAATAATGGAACCAAGAAAGGGGAACAAGTTTCAAACTATAAAGAGACTTCTTACAATTCAAAGATTAAGGTAAAAAGGATGAACAAACCAAGGAAACCATTTTATAAGGACCATTTCTAAAGAATCTTAAGAGTTAGCATGAGAGAGAACAAAGCAAATGATGGTGGATTTGATAATGGGGCAAAAAGTCCATGTGCTACCAACAACATTTTGGTGGAGTAGGGGAGAACAAAGTGTTGTTTTTAAGTCGAATTTGTCTCTCATAGCAGTTGCCTAAGTGGGACTTAGTGAGCATCAATGTAGTGGTGGGGCTTAAAGGAGGAAGTTTTGATATGAAGGTTAAGAATAGCTCAAGGTTTAATCGATTCTAGCAAACTAGGTTAGTGAATGGGGATGGGTTAGAGAGGGTCAAACGGGATCCAAGGGCTGTATCGAGTAAGGTTGGTTGGCTGGCAAGCTCGAACAAAGCCAGATCAAAAGGAGAAGGGTCAAAGGACATTGATTGTAGCAGCCAAATATAGTAACATGACCAGGGAGTAGGGAGAGGAGCTAGGTTGCAATGAGTTGGTTTACTCATGGTTGTGGCATTGATAAGGTAAGGGAAGTCGAATTCATGCGTAGGTGAGGCATGAGACAGCCAGCAGACATTATGAATGGGCGCTAATGGGCGCTAGATCTGCACCAGTTGGGTAGATCTAGTGAGTGGTTAGTTTAGTGGCAATCATTTAATATAAGGTTTGTGTTAGATTGATTACAGTACAGGCAATCAGTGCCTCCCTTTCACCATCTGTATGTTGTCCCTAGATGTCCTCAAACTAGCTTGAGGGGAATGTCAAAAGGAAATAGATTTTGCATATCTCACATATTGGAATTTTTTCTTTTTTCCCAAATATGCTACGTAATAGGTGGGTTGGTTTAGATAAAATTACTTTACTGCCAACCATGTCTATAAATAGCTTTCCCCATGTACTTTTCAATTAAAAAGAAAATATAAAAAAACTTCATAAAGAATCACCATCTATTAAATGTTACTCAAACATCTTTCCTTTCAACTACATGTTCTACAACGTCCGTAGATCGTGTAACAGCCACATTCACTCTTTAATCAAGAGAACACTATCAATCACTCTCTAAGAGAAAGGATTCAACTCAAAACTATCTAAACATTTTCCTCATTTTTCACCATTAATCCCATTACAACATAAATTCTTTGGTTTCATAGTAAATGTGCAGGCCATGCACCCAATAAGGACAAATTTGACTCACCAATCCTGAAATGTGTGTTTTCAAGTTAGTTGGATACTAAGAAGGGCCATCGATGTTTTTATCCATCAAACAAGAAAATACTTGTGTCAAAGGTGGGTGTAACCATCGTGGATAATACATATACTTTATGAGTTAACACCTTAGGAGAATCCAACAAAGGAAATCACTCAAACAATAGGAGAATAAGAGTCAAGTCATGAACTTAGCTCACTTGAGCTGATTAGATCCAAAAGTCAGCTCTCAGCCAACATAATGTGCTTACCTCCAGTACACCATCAATTCTAATGCTATCAAAACTAAAGAAACTAAAATGAACCATGCAACAACCAAGAAATTGAGTTACCAAATGCCTTATGAAAACAGGAAAAAAAAAAAAGAAAAGAAAAAAATGGAGCCCAGCACATAAATCACACTACAAGACCGTTCATGCTTAAGTATAGTTTGCACTATGTAAGAAATGCTAAGAAGTATATTGGGTGGGATTTGAATACAGGACCTCATGCATATTCTAGGAAATGTTTTGAGAGCCAACAAGCCATAAAAGAGGAAATGAGAGCATAGTGCAAAAGAGTTGGGAAGTAGTTGAAAGACCAATAGGTAAAAGCTATTGGCGATGCAAGTGGATATCTACCATGATATACAAGGCTAACGGTTAATTAGAGAGATTTAAAGTAAGATTAGTTACCAAAGGATACACAGCAAACCTATGGGATTATTATATGGAGAAACTTTCTCCCATGTGACAGATATCTTGAATATTTTCCAACCATGCATAATAAGTCACTTCAACAATTTAATGTTGAAAATGAATTTCTTGCACGTGACCTAGAGTAAGACTTATTCATGGAGCTTCCATTAGGTTTTGATTAGTACTTAGATAAGAATAAGGTGTATTGGCTGATCAAGATTTATATGGGTTGAAACAATCAACACAAGCTTCATTTTAGAGATTTTGACATGCCATGACCAATTTTGGATACAAAAAGAGCTAAGAAGTTTGGGTAAAAAAGGAGTAAATGTCAAGCATAATTTAGTGAAAATGCTGAAAACGGTAAAATTGCAAATGTGTTGGTGCATGTAGATGACAAAATTGTGTCTATAAAAGACAAAAGTGAGGAGAGAATTCTGAAGGGAAAGTTAGCTAGTAAAATCCGTATATAGCAACTTCCCCAACATCATGTCTATTTCCAAAACCACTACTACCTCAAGCACACATGGAAGGAGTAAACTAAGCCTGAAGAAGGCTCAAAGACTAAGAGATTCAACAATGATAACATCGTAAACACATCTTTAATTTCTTGGGATAACATAAGCTTGATGAGAGCATCCCCACTTGACATTCGAATTCACCTTAGACAAAGAAATTCAATCTCTGCTCAATTGAATATTGAAATGAAGGTGACTAAAGCAAGAGCTTGAAATAAGCTTGGGCCTCCAAGTAAAGAGACTCTTTAGAAGAGATTCCCACGCCATTCTCCTTCACATGAGAGTGTATATCATTTTTATACTAATGTTGTTGCAATGAATGAAAGAAAAAACAACGTATTTCTATCTCCTAATGGAATCCAAGTAACTCAAGACCTCTATCTAAAGAAAGACTCCCCATCACTAATACTTATCAAAAAGCACCTTTTCTTCCTCCTAGTTGGCATCCAGGACATGGAGCAGATTGCTCTCTTGAATGTGGAGCATGTCTTCTTTTGCTTTGCAAGCTTCCTAAAGTATAAGAAAAACAAGTTTTATTGAGATTCCTTGGTTTGTGCTTGAGAAGTTTGAATTATGAGATGACACAACCTTGAAACATGGACATACCCTCAACATGAGTCACCAAAAAAACAACCTAGCTCCAAAAATTAAAGAAGGGAAAAGGCATCATCTCCCCACATTCAAGTTCATTAGGACAGGGCTATGATCAATAAGCCTGATGACGGATTTAAGCTTCAAAACATCAAAAGCAGGAGATCAAATTGAAGTTCAGCAAAGAATTGTTGAGTCATCTGACTATAAGGTTCTTTGGACTACTGCAGATCCAGTCAAGGATTCAAACTAATCGCATCTCCTCAAGTCAAAACAACATTGATTGAACTAGTCCATTCCTCTAAAAATGCCTTCACTACCTCTAATCTTATCCTCCAAGCTCCTATATTCATTGAAGTCTCCATGAATTAACCATGGGGAGTTTGATGAGTTATTGATTCTTCTAATGTCATTCTAAGGACCTGATCTTTGTGATTCTACATTAAAACCATATTATAAAACTTACCAACATGGTGCTTCATTCGCTTCATGGTCTTGGAGTCCAGACAAGACCTCTAGCAAAGAGGCTGCTCAAATAGCGTATTGGGGATGGTAGGCTCATTTTCTTTTGGTTTGATAATTGACACTCAAAAGGTCCTCTTATAGATTGGATTGAGGAACATACTAGTATATCTTATGGTCGGCCTAAAGATACCCTTTTGTGCTCCTCCATAGCTGATGGCAATTGGAGATGACCACATGAGAGATGAAATCTCATCAAAGAAAATTTAGACGAACTACAACCTGGTAGAGTTGCATCCAAGTCTTTGTCTGTAAGAGAAGCTTATTTTTTGGCAAGAAATAGAGGATCCAAGATGGGATGGTCACAGCTGGATTGGGATAAAGAAACAGTGCCAAGACATGCCATGATCTTGTAGATGGTTGTGCAAAGAAAGCTGCTGATGATGGATAAATTACTTAATTGGGGTCTTATTGAGGAAAACAAGTGCTTTTTATGCCTTTGTGATGAGGAGACACATGACCACTTATTTTTTGGATGTCACTTTACAAAGATATTGTGGAAAGGTTTTGAGGAAGCCATGTGCTGGAAGAAAACTAGATCATCGGGTGCTTCCTATCTAGATGAATTTTTTTATGCTCCCAGCACAAGAGGACTAAATGCAAGACAAAGGAAAGTTTTTGCTGTTGCATGTCACTATATATGGAAGGAAAGAAGTGGAAGACAAACGAATGATATTTCCAATAGTATAGAATCTATTTTATGAACAATTATAGTTTGCATTTTGTAAATCTTAAGAGCTTTGATATGGTGCCCATTATTCGATCCCAATATCCTTTTGTTTTGGACACTAGGATCAAATAGTAGAGAATTTTTTTTTTCTTTGTACACAACTTATGTACATCTTAAGCAATGAAATTATCCCATTCACCCAAAAAAAACATGGTGCTTTCATTCAACAATAGACAACACAAGCAATGAAATATTTGGTTGAACATCCAAAGAGTCTAAACATCCTATGGCTCTAGACCTAGTGCATATACCTAACACCCAATTTCTATTTGATTGTGTGTCATTCAACTTCAATATGTCTAATTCTTTCATGTTGAATTGGATTATTTGCAATGTTGATTTCAAACTTATTACCAAAACATGGATTTATATTTCTACTTTTGGATGGTTCCAAATCTTTTTATTTCATTAAATAAAATTACAAAAATGGGGTTGAAAAGAATCTATAAGTAATTACCTTAATAGGAGACAGCTAACATCAATAACTAAGCCAAAGAAGATAAACAATTAACATCCTAAGCCCTGAAAGGAATGTTCATCATTGTTATGTTCTTTTCACTAATTGATGTTTACTCTTTTTCTTCTTCTAGGCACATAAGACTCCAAAAGCTAACTTTCAAGAGACTTGATCAAAGACCTTGAGACCATCATCGAAGTCCACTAGTGTCAGTCGAAAAAGGGGTTTTGCTCTTAAGCCTCATCAGCATTGCGCAAATCACCTAAGGTCTAGACACTAGCAAAGTTCAAACCGTAGCAATCATAGAGGCATTTGATTTTGCTCAGGCTATAGATGCAAACATAGTGGTGCTCGCTTCAATGAGGATTATGGAAGTAACAATGAGTGCAGCATCAACTCAAGGAGGAGTTGCAATTGTCTCTTTATCTCAAGCATTAGTCCCAAGAGAAGTAGCCACTCTAAAAATAAAGACATGCAGAGAGAGAGAGAGAGAGAATGCTCTCTCCTCTCCACATAATGACTTTTGCTTATCTACCTCCATTTTTGCTCTAAGCTTTGGTCACTTCCTCTTCAGACCTAAAGTTTCTTCTGCTCCCTTCAGCAGTAGCCTGTCGATCATCTTCCTGGTCGATGACACCCTCAATGATCATCCTCGCCAATGGCCTCCAAGCCAACCATCCTTGTCCGCCAATTATCTCTTTCCATTGACCCAACCAATCCTTCACATTTGTCATCCATCACATCAACTGGTTGTCTCCTTGCATCCATTTCTCTTTGTCATCTCCTTGAAGAAGCTACTTCTAATATCAGCATTCTTCTTCATCTTCTCCAGCCATTTGCCAACCTTCCCCCATTTCTAGCAACTAAGGCTTTCTTTCCTACTTGGCCTATGGCTACTTCTATTCTCGTAAGGACGAGGCTTCCTCCTTCAAGTCAAAGCCTCTTCTTACCAAGCCATGATCCTCTTCATCATGGGTAACTTGTCTTCGTCTTCTCCTTCCACTATAGCTTCATCTCCATTAAGAGCATAGGATCCTCCTCCTCCTAGCACTTCTAACCCTTTCTCTGCTCCCTCCATGGTGATCCTCTCCATCGTGTTATTGAAATTGTTTGTTCCCCAATTTTCGACAATGCTACTCCTTCGTTGAAATCCTACAATTTATCTCTCAAGGACGTCTTGTCCAAAACTCCTTATGCTCTAACCAATATTTTTTTGCCAAAAAGTCACACTTCCACCCTTTGGCAACCCCTCCTCCCACCTCTCCCCTCTTCATCGAATTTTGGACCTTCTTTTTCTACCTTTGCCCTATAAAGCTTGATCGTTCTCCCCTTCCATCCTGCTCCTCTCCATATCCTACTCCATCATCGGAGATTGGCGAAACATAAGTCCCTTTTAAGGGCTTGCTCTAACCTTAAGTCTTGTAGCAAAGCTTGATTATTCCCTAAATTTCTACCACCCTATCTTGGATGGGGAAGAGATCATTACAATGCAACAGTAGGGCATTTCTTAGGAAAACAGTAGCCTTTCTGGTGGTAGAAAAGGTTACTCATGCATTCAACATCAACTTAGTTTTCTCAAAGTTCTGAGCAATGAAAGAGGTACTTTCCATTTCAATTTTGCGAATGATTCCCACTAAAGAGCATTCTTGAAACTCCTTAGCACTTCGCTAGCTATTACTTTATTCTACAACATCAGGAAATGGGAATGTCATTTGCTAGAGAAGTTCCTAATTCCATACTAATTTGGGTTATACTTCAGAATATCCATAAGGAGTTTTACAAAAGCAAGGCATTGGTTTTATTACGAGTAAACTTGACAAACTCTTACTAGTGATTGTTGACTATATTACAGTTTGGTAAGAAAGTCTGAGTTTTACCTAGATATATGTTGGGATGCAAACTAATAGTGATTTCACAAACTCAATTGTGATCAGATGTGTTGATGGTAATTAGGTCCAGGTAAAACTTAAATACTAGTGGAAGCCCCTAAGCTGCTACCACTGCAGAACCTTTAGACACAATGTCATTGATTGTATTTTAAAGGAACACGGTCCTTTATTCACTCAAAGAAAGACAGCGCAAGCATTTTGCTTGTCAACCGTTTTCCCTCTAAAGTGCAAGTGAACCTATTGGTTTCAAAAGATTCTTTAGTTAAGGTTTATTGAGATCTCTTTTTCTGCATTTCTAAACTCGAAACCTTAATACATACGAGAAGTAACAGCCACTGCGAATGCCACTGATGTGGCAGGAGATTGTTTTCAGCTTGCAAGTGATTCACTGAGTTCCAATGAATCTCTAGAACTAGACTCCTCTTTCAACATAACTTTGGCTGATTTCCTTGATGATACTTTTGTCTCTCCATCATTTGGCTTAGCTCCTAAGAAATAGCCTTCTGGAGGTGTTTAGGCTAAGAAGAAGAAGGGTGGGTATGTCAGCTATGGTAGTCTTATCTTCTCTGTAGTTTTCTATAGAATCTATGCTTTTGTTTATGTACCACCCTTGAGGGTGTCATGACTATTTATTTCCAGGTTCTCCTCTATCTTTGTAGTGATTCTTTCGTTTAATATATAATAAAGGAAAAATTGAAATTAGTTAAAAAAAGTTAATGTACTTTATATTAATGATCAAATGACAAGGCAAAATATTATAAACACATGGTAACAAGTGTTGCATCAACTGCATCAATGTCATTTGTCATAGCAATTTTTTTAAATTTATGGAGTAATGTGAGCTAGTGACTTACATTGAACAATTTTTTACTTTTGAAGGCTACACCAAACATATCGATTATAAAGGTCACATTGGACCTTCATAAACCATTCTCATTTGACCATTAGGCCTTGACACAAGCACAAGGTGCAAGCCTATCAAAAGAGAGTTAAAAAAGCAAATTCAACCATCACAAAATTCTCAACTCTAGATTCGGCCCACAAAATCTCAGTTTTCACCAGTCCCCAATCTAGGTGATATTGAGTGTGTAATCCATTTACATTCTCCATTTCCAATGCAAGGTACTTCAAGGTGTCATAGAAAGGTTCTGACTCTCAAAGATTACTCACAAGACCTCTCTCATCTGGTGACAATCGTATTCACAAGATAAGACATCAAAGAGAATATTTACAATTCAAAACTGGAGTGACATACCATCAAATCAATATCAGGTAGACAAAATAAAACCAAAAAGGGACACACTCACAATCCTCAAGGTGCAATGATGCCTGCACAGCAAACTTTTCATGCTCCTTGAGACTGATTTCCATTTCTTTAATCTAAAAAGATATAGAAGCAGAAGTATCAGACGATGAAGCTAGTATTTGCACAGCATAAAAGTTATGAAAAAATGATATGCAGTAACCAATGCTGAGACTGACAAAACTACAGGGGAATCACCCAGCACAGCAGTATTTACAATTAAAAAGAAGGGAATGCATGTTACTAGAAGCAAGCAACCAGCCAACAGACCCAAATATGAGATGGACTATTACTTTCTTGCCAATTGCCGCTCTTACTTCAGGCTTCTTTTTGAAATTAAAACAACTCTAGTAAGGCACCTAGCATATACTATGCAGCATTTGCACCACAAAGATCATCATAGCACAAATTGGAACTGGAAGAGATAAGATGGTAAATCTTGCACAATCATTTTAAAGACTGTCATTTGGCATTGCTTACAATGTCCAAAAACTCATATATTAACAAACAATGGAAACATTTCTTCATATCAAACTTTATTAAATGGGTAAAAAGAATCGACTGGGAAAAATCATTCGATATAAAACTTCTCCCATAATTTTTTTCCCCCCAATCAATTGCCTCGAAGATTATTTGAAAAGGAGGGATGGATGGGAAGTGGAAGAAAGACGTATCTTTCCTTTATTTACGTAATGATATTGCATGGTTATAGAATGAATGGAGATTTTGCCAAATTTTTTACACAATTAAATGACTCCAAATGGAATCATTGTTTCTAGAAAATGCTTTGCTTTAACAAATTTATGCATACTTCCAAGTTTGCAATTACTCTTTTTAAGTTATGGCATATCCAACACTGTTATTCAAAGGCCATGACTTTAAGAGAGTAAGAGAGTAAGACAAAATAAATGGTTATTCTGACATGTTCGTAATACAATTCAATGACTCCACAATGGAATTACTGTATCTAAACAAAACCTTGATTTTCTAAGTTTATGCACAACTTCCAAGTTTGCACTACTCTCCTAAATTTACGATGTTATCCAATGCTGCTATTTAAAGGGCCTCATCCATAACGGAAAGGAAAAAAATATAAAAATTGAAGATCATAATTGTAGAATTACATTGATTTTCAGACGATTAATGCTTCTTCCCTTTTAAATACCTCCTTTCCAGAAGAACAACATTATAAAACACAGTTTTTTTTCCTTGTACTTTCCATCCTTTCGGTTTCTTTCTATGCACATTTTATCTCATCAAAATAATACCTATGTTCCCCTTGGAAAGAATTCCTCATATTCACTAATAAGAGGATGAAGAAACAGATATATGTAATACTAATACCCATTGACAACCTTGGAATCAAATTCAATGCTTCCCATGTGCTTCTCTGCATAAGTTCTTTTATAAGAAACAATCTCAGCCAGTAATTTCTGTCAAAACAACATGAGAAAGCAAGAGTTAGAACCTTCATTCTCTAATAAGAGATTTAATCCTTAGTTATCTAATAAAAGAACGCCTTAAATTCTCATTTTATAAAGCTACAACAAATGCTGTTGTTTCATTAGCCAGTATGAACTAGGAGGCAATACGACACTTTCTGAATGCAACAAGCGAGCAGCTCAAAAAGCATACAGCTTTACCACAACTACCACATCACCTTAAGATTAAGTGCATACTCATATCGCTGAATGTTAAAGTCATCAGCCTGTTTACTGAGCTCCGCCATCAAGATATCTGGATCCTCCTCCTCCTGAAGTGATTCAAGTTTTCTTCTTCGTTGGTCTATTATCAGCACCAAGACATGAATTCAATCGGAAAATGATAAACAGAACTCACCAAAAACACAAAACTTAGAAAATGAAAAGCGGAACCCTCTAAAACACAATTATATCAAAAATATCAACATTTTCCAGGAAAATCTAAAAGGTAAGTGGACTTACCAACAAGGTTTTTCAGTTCTACTCTTTTCTTCTTTTCAAGTTGTGCAGCATTGGCAATCTCCTCCTACATGATATATGAAACAATCACAACATAATTTGTTTGTTTTCATTGCAACTCCTCAAATATCTCCAATCTCCAAAGGAGCTTATTAGGATTCAGTTCTCAAGTACTCTTCACAGGGGGAAAAAAATAGTAATATAGATATCAAAGCATGAATGACTCCTTTTCATACCCGCTCTTTTCGAAGTTTAGATTCTTCACCCTCTAAAATTCTCAGATCACTTTGGAGTGACTTAAGACATTCCTCCAGGGCATGAACATTATCTTCCTGCATTCTTATACTAACACGCAGCTTTTCCATTTCCCCAGCATCAGAGCCTAAAAAGAGAAGGGGGAGAAGAGTTAGCCATCTATTTGAAAAATCTAGTGAACCGGGGTATCATTAATGTGGACTGATACATACTACATAAGAGAAGACGTGACTGAGCCACAGGCTCTACAATCCCTGAAACATGACCACCATATCTTGACTTTGTCCACTTATAATGATTTTCCGGAGTCCAAAAATCTGAAACCCCCATTTTGGAGACCTCATCTGCCTTCTGATCAGTTTCTGTGGACCCAATATACTAATGCACCAGAACATATAGCAGTTACCACGTCAAATATCACTTTGTAATATTATTTCACTGAAAATACTCTTTTGTATCTTTCTTTCACAGTGACTTTGCTATATAGAAAAGGTATAAAACATACAGAGCGATGGAGACCACATTGGCTGATCATGACCTCCTTGACAGCTTCCGGAGCATCAAAAACTTGATCAAGACGGGAATAAATGCCTAGCATTTGCAACTAAGCAAAACGTAAAAAGTCAACAGCCAGCAAAAACAGACTGCTTTCTTCTTTTCTAAAGTTGTTGCCAATACCTTATCAGGAATGTGACAGGGCTCTTCATGGTGAGCTTCAACCCCCACATAATTCAATATTGGAACATCAAATGGCCTCAGATTTTTTACCAAAAAATCTCGATCACCAGGATCTTGAGCAATGAAAGACTACAATCAAGTAAATCAATTGTCAAAAGCTAAATCGAGTATCATGTCATGCAATCTTGCCACATGTTAAGTATCTGTAACTACTAAGTATAATTGTTAGTATTTGTCTAAGATATTGCATTATATTTTACTACATTAATGATATTTTTACTGATTAAACCAAGAATGAAAAGTTGGATACTTCAATATCTAAACATAAACACAAACAATAGAAGGTCAAAAGAAACTGAGAAGTAAATACAAGAAAAAAAAACAATGTACCTTCCAAATGTAATGAGGGACATGATTTTCCAGGTAATTAGCATGTCGCCTATTTGAAACCTCAACCTAAATTTCCAACCCAAATCATTATTATAATAAACATGAAAGGATTCTGATCATAATATATCTCTGAGAAAGTATTCGAGGACCTCAAGTAATACAGGACCAAACACTTCCTTTCGGAAAGCACTTTTATTATCTTGAACCCATTTATAAGCCTCATGTATCTTTTCTGCTCCAGAGCTTCTCAAAGCATGCAGAAGTTTGTGTTTTGTACTCTCCAAGTCCTTCAACCTATAATTATACATCCAAGAGATCGTAAAATGAATTCATATAGACAAATGGAAAATTTTTCATCTTGGTGCAACCTACCTGTCCATATTATCCCTCAGCATCCCTCTTAGTTGAAACAGATTCTTTTCTTTCTCTGTCTTTTGACGCCTCATCTGGTTTGCAGACTGTTGTCGTTCCAGAATGGCTGCACCCAACCTTCTCTGCCAAAATAAAAGGATTCTCTAGTATAGATGTGCAGAGGACAAAAATCTTCACAAATGGCAACTTCTTAGAGGAACCCTAAACAACAGATTCAACTTTACTCTAGGAAGCACCACAGCCAAGAACCATGAAAGTGAACAAAGCAGGACCAGAAATTGATTCAAATCCTCCCAGTGCAGAGGGATATTGAAATCATCACTCCATTATAACATTGACTAAGAAGTTTTGAATTCTTTTGGTAGAAAAAGGAGCAAGGTATAATCTTGCCGACTGTTCTATGACAATGGAGCAACCAGCATCATCTTCATTTGATCTACCCAACAGATGATCAGGCTATATGTCAATCCTAAATATCACAAGTCCACATTATAGAGCCAGACATGAAGCAAGCATATATCCTGTTCTTACTCGTAAAAGTGAAGTTTTATTATGAGTGCTCCAGGATGCTAACCATTTCTGTACCCTAGGAAGCATTGACTTATACTAAAACTACAAACAGAGTGTAAACTCTATGTTCAATGCATCGATCATGGTCTCTCATTGGCCAACCAAAAATAAAATAAAGAGTAGATGTATACAAAGCTTAATGGTACAAACATATAAAATCTCTATAGCTAAGTTTTCAATGTCATTAAGAAATGAAGCAGCAAAATAGCCAATGAAAATCAACACACTAATGTCTATCTTTCCTTTTTCCAGGGTAAGATGACAGTTTTCAAATTCATTTATAATTGAGAAGAAGCACAAAAATTGGGAATCACTCACTATACAAGACCAAGATAGCACTCACAAGAAACCTAAAATCTCGATCAATTACCAAAATAAGCAAATAGGTCAAGGATCAAAATCTTGACAATGCAAGATCAAAGAGGACTATTACAAATCAAAAGAAAACCAAGTTAGAATGGTTCTAGCAACATTAGTGGCAAGTGAGAGCTACGTCCAAGTTTTCTCTCATTCCCTTCTTTCCAAATATAGTAACATCACAAGTCCACTTGCCTCCTTAATAGAGATGAGCAAGTAGCAATGAACAATGAATCTAACAAAAAGGAGTTTCCATCAAATTTTGAAGTGAATAGCTCTATCCCAGAAGTTAATTGTGTTCTAAATAAGGAGACAGAATTGATCCCGTCGGTTTCTTCTACTTCTTTTGGAGAGTCTCAACCTTCTGAATCAAAAATCATGGAGATTTTGACTAGGGGGACTATTTATCTTATATTCCTCTTTGTCAATGTCAATCTAGTGAACCAGTTTCAGCAGGAGACAAGGACGATGAGAAAGAGGAAGACTATGATGAGGACAATGAAGGTGATGATGATGACCATGGTTTTCATTATAGTTTTTATGATGATTCTTAAACTTCAGGGAAGAAGGGTCTCAGAATTGGAAGGTTGATGACTACTTGCTTTGGTAGATCATTATAGTGGATAGGTCCTTTTTTCCTGGTTCTCTATTCTTGTTGTTTTCCTTTTGGGATGGGTTTCATCCCCCTATATTTTACAGGTTTTCTTTTTTCGGGGTCAGGTTCGTGCCCCCCACCTTTCCTTGTTCTTCTTTTTTTTCATTCAATAAAATTCAGGACCATGCCCATTTAAAAAAACAAAAAAATAAAAAGTTTACTTGCCTCCTTCTAACCAACTGTGAACTGATGACCAAACGAGCTGAAGAGCTCCAAAATAGTAGAAGCACTATAGGTAACAGATCCATCCTTCACTTTCACCAAAATATCAACCACAAATGAGCACTTAAAGAATAAATGAGTATGAGATTCCTCTGCCAAGTTACATTGATAGAACTTGTTTCAACTATTTAATACCCATTACATCAACTTGTCCAACATACTAATTATTATAAAATATTGTATTATTTATTATATAGGGACATAATAGTCTTTTTCATGTGTATTATGGTTATAGATTATTCCTCTTGTATCCACATACATAACATGTATTATTTTTTGTGTAAGGTGAGTAATATCATTGATTCATCAAAAATCATACATAGGACGTGTACAAAAGAAGCAAGCTAAGAAACCCATAAGAAATGAGCTAAGTATCAAAATTACAAAAGGATACTTAGATCACTCAAGTGACCATACATTACAAAGATGCTCAAACATTTGAAGGCCAAAAAATTAACAATTTTCAAAAGATTTTCTATAGATGATGCTATATCTCCTATTCTTCTCTTCTTCCTCTCCATCCAAAGGTAGTATGTTGTGATTGCAAAAAGTTTCCAATGCCTCGACTTGACCAGCTTAAGGTGTTGCGGCCTCAAAAAACTTCCGAAAGATGTACAACTCAATACTTGTGCTCTATTCCACTCAATTTCTGCCACATTATCTTTGAGAAAGGGCAAGTGATAAAGAGATGATCATGCGATTCCTAATGACATAAACAAAGGAAACACTTGTTGCACTCCATCACTCCCCATGCTTGTAATTTATCCAACATCAAGGGCTTGTGTTGGACTACCATCCACAAAATCCAAGCTACCTTTTTGCCAAACTAGGGGATACCAAGTCACTTTAGGCTCATTATTCCTCTTTAAAAAATAGGCATTTCCAATTGATAAAGGCTTGTGTTCGACATCTTTCCAAGACAAGACATCATCCAACAAAGTATTTGGCCACAAGGATCCAAGGTTGGTGGTAATAGATTGCCACCTTTCTCCAGTTAGCCAAATCCATTCGTTTCCTTCTATAAACTTCTCAAGCATTATGTCCTTAGGGTAACCCAAAGTCTAGCCTGCTCACCCAACCATTTAGTTAGAGGTCTACCAGAATGCCAATCATCAAACCAAAAGCACATGAATTTCCCATTTCCAACTTTCCGCTTCAAAAGATGTCTAGCAAAAGGTCTTGATTGCAGGATCTTTCTCCATGTCCATGAGGAATTATTTGGCATGCTCATATTCAAAAAAATTTCCTCCCCTCAACAGATCCTCTCTTACTCAACACAACCATAAAGAATAACCTTTGTCCAAGCAAAGGCATCTAATATGCTTTAGTTAAGTAACTTTATTCACTTTTTGATGTCGATGATACCAAATCCACCTTTCTTTCTAGACTTGCACACATCTTTCCATTTCACCTTAGCCTTACCCTTAGACTCATCATTACCATTTCATCTTGAAGAACATGTTTTATTAATTGGTTAATGCTGCATCACATCAGTTTGCTCCTATTCAGATCAGTTTCTTTATTCATGTGCCAGTCCAATTTGTTTTTTGTTTTCAGTTTGTAATTATCGTCAACTTTAGTCATTAACATTAGGACAATAAATCCTAATTAATTTCTGATATATATCAAAGGTCTAGAAGATTGAAGATTTATTCTTATCTAATTTATTAGCAAAAAATCAGGAAGAATATCTTATCCATCAAGTGTATCTCCCAATACCGTATACAGGTATGCTTCAGTCCAATTAATAATATAGACGAGAATTTTTTGTTTTTTAATCTCAATTTTCTTTATGGTATCAGAGCATCAGCTAATCCTTAATCGACTAAAATAATTCAATGACAAGTCAAATAGAGGATGGAACCCTTGGTTCCAAGTCTCGATTTGAGTCATTGGGAGGCCGTACTACATCCCTTCAAATAAGATCAACCCTTTCCCCAGCTACTCCTAAAACTTTATCCTTGCAAATTACACAACACAAGCTAAATGGCACTAATTTTCGTAAGTAGTTTCAGTCAATGAAATTAGTTATTCATAGCAAAGAAAAACTTGGTTATTTAGCTGAGACAATAGCTGTACCTGACCGATGAATAGAGGAACATGCAACATAGGAGGTAAAAAATTCCATGGCCATGGCATGGTTAATTAATTCAATGAAGCCTAAGATTAGCTGAATGTATCTATTTTGTGGAACCGCAAAAGAAATCCGGAACAATGTTTAGGAAACATACTCAAACCTAACTAATTCATTGCTACAATTTGAGCTTAAGTCAAAGCTTAAATCTACTATTCAAGGGAACATGAGTATCATGGAATACTATAACACACTAGTTGAGTTATGGCAGGAAATGGATTTATTTTATAAAATTGAGTGGAAGTGTGTTAATGATGGACAAAGGTACAACTCAATTGTAGAAAATGACCAGGTATTTGACTTTCTTCTTAGATTGAACCTAGAGTTAGACGAAGTAAGAGGAAGATTGCTAAGTAAACAACCACTTTCAAGTCTTAACGAGGCGATTGCAGAAGTTAGAAGAGAGGAAAGCAAGCTTGACACCAGATACCGCAATTCAAGGCTCAGTCATGCCCATTAAATAAAGGGATTCCCAACAATTCATCAACCAAGGAATGAATATGATGTGACTATCATAAAAAACCCAATCACCTACGTAAGGATTGTTGGAAGCTAAATGGCAAACCAAATGGCCTCAAAACTAGACGAGGAAGAAGCTTTTAGCTGAGAAAATCCTCCATAACTGAGAGTAAAGTTGCACAATTGGCAGAAATCGAGACAGCTCCAAGTCTAAGCACTAAGTTCAACCTCTTAGCAGACCAAGTTACTCTATTGCAGCAAATCCACACACTAACACAACTAAATCCTAGCAAGGACAAAGAGGCTAATGTACCTCCTACAACAACCATGGCCTATCAAGATAAACCTCATCTTGATTCTCAAGAAAAATGTGAAAAATTGTGGATCATAGACAATGGGGCTTCGGAACACATGTGCAGTGCATGTATGTACTTTAAAACCTTAACTGAGTATGATAAGTCAGATAGAGTATTGGTTACAAATGGCAAGAGTCTTGAAGCTAAAGGAAGAATAACAATAATTATCTCTGATCTAACCCTTAATGGAGTACTTCCAATACCTGAACTAAGATACAACTTAATTTCTGTGAGTCAATTTCTAAAAAACTTGAATTGTTAAGTGATTTTCTCACAAAAATGAGTGTGTTGCAGAACCAAACTTTGGAGAGGACGATTGGCAATGTTGAGGACCAAAATAGCCTCTACTACTTACCTGGAATGAAATCCCAATCAAGTATCAAGTCATTGAGTCAGTTTTTAGTGTCTATTAGGAATGAATCCAATGTGATGATCCCCTACGAGCACCTTAGTCATCCAAATTTTATGTATTTTAAGTATTTGTACCTCAATGTATTCAAGAATAAAGAGCATAACAATTTCAAGTGTAAGTCTTGCATTTATGCAAAATTTACAAAAAATTCCTGTTCAACTCTCACATATACTCCTTTAAAACCATTCCATCTTGTTCATAGTGATATATGAGGTCCAACACATATACTAACACCTTTAGGTCACAAATGGTTTATTAGCTTTATTGATGACCATAGTAAAGTGTTTTGGGTGTACCTCTTGAAGGAAAAAATCAAAAGCTAGTCATGTTTTTAAACAGTTCTATAAATATCTCAACAATGTTTTCTCAACAAGCATCCAAATCATAAGACCTGACAATGGAAAGGAATACCTCTAAACGGAGTTCAAAAACCATCTAATTGAACATGCGATTGTTCACCAAAGTTCATGTGTGTATACTCCGCAACAAACAAGGTGGTTGAACTGAAAAACCGACACCTTCTCGAAACTGCAAGATCGGTGTTATTAGCTCGGTGGTACCACATCGTTTTTTGGGGGAAGGAATTATAGTCGCTACTTACCTAATAAATCATCTTCCTTCCAAGGTTCTAAAATTTAAAACTCCATTGAGTACTCTTCTAAGTTCTTATACTAACAATCAAGTGTTCAAGAATTTACCGCCAAAAGTTTTTGGTTGTGTTGCTTACATACTTGACAATCAACCACACAAACATAAATTGGAGAAGGAGGCACTCCAATGCATGTTTATAGGTTACTCAGTAGTACAAAAGGGATACAAAGTTTTTCATCCTCCTTCTATATGAATCATTGTTACTACTGATGTATTGTTTATGAAAGAAGAACCTTACTATTCATCAGATCAAGCAGAAGCAAGAAACAAAGGAGAAAATGTATGTTTTCCAGGGAGAGAGGTATTCCTTCCAGCGTCTAGCTCACAACCTAACCTACAGTCATGTTTACCTCCATCTTTGTTACTAAAATAGATGAAGTTGTCATTCCTAAGAATATTCATGAAGCAATGAGTGATGGGACCCAACCATGAGTATGATGGCATAACATATTGTTGGCAATACATGGAAATTCCATATCAAGTATAATGCCAAGGGCCATGTTGATCAGTTTGAGACAAGGTCGGTTGCCTAGGGTTTCTCTTAGCGAGAAGGTCTTAACTCATTCAGAAACATTTAGCCCTGTTATCAAACCTACTATCATCCGCTTCATCCTCTCTCGTGCTATATCCTCCCTTTGAGGCATTTGTCAACTTGATGTCAAAGATGCCTTCATTTATGAACTTCTTACTGAAATAATCTACATGAAACAACCTTCTGGCCTTTTCCATCCACACTATGCAAATCATGTTCGTCAGATATAGAAATCTCTTTATGGTATAAATAAACACCTCGTGCATGGTATAGAAATCTCTTTATGGTCTTAAAGAAACACCTCGTGCATGGTTCTCTCGATTTTGTAGCTTTATTCAAGTTGGTTTCAAGCAAGACAAAATTCACGATTCAATGTTTATCTACTCTCATGGTTTTGATACACTTCTTACGCTATATAGACGAGATCATCCTAACTAACAATAGTCCAAATCTCCTCTCTCACTACATCTCCACTCTTCCTCATCAGTTTGCAATGAAGGATGTTAGAGACCTTCCCTTCTTTCCAAATATCCATGTAAAACAAACTCCTCAAGACATTAAGGCAATATTAGTTTACCCTTGATCATCTCAAGTGTCACCATATACACCACTCTAGATCAGTAAAAACCCCTATATCACTTTGAAGTTAACTTAGTGCCCGTGGGTTTCCTCTTCCATCCGACCTTAATGCCCATAGTGAGATTGTATGTATATTGCAATATCTCACCACTACTAAACCAGATATAAACTTTGTGGTTAATCAATTGAGTCAATACATGCATTAAACCAATACAAATAGCATGTAAGTGGCCAAACAGACCCTAAGATATCTCCATGGCACTATTTCTATGGTTCTATAGATTATATGCAAATCTAGCATTTTTTTTCACCTTTGCTTTGAGCTGGTTGAACGGGTAATTTTACTACTAGGTATGCTAATTTTTTAGATGCAATCTTATCTCTTAGCAATCTAAGAAGCCATCCAACGTCAAAAAGCACTATAAGGCTAAATTCCAAACACTTGGCTATGTTATCACCAAATCCCCTTAGATTTATTATCTTCCTCATGAGGTGGGTTTCCCATTTTGCAACTCATCATCTTTATTTGTGGCAATCTAGGTGTAGTGTATCTTTCAAGTAATCCCGTTCAACATGATCGTACTAAGCATGTGGACATTGATTATTACTGTGCATAAAATGGTTGCTTCTAGTCATGTTCTCATTTGCTACATACCAACATAGCATTAGTAAGCAAACACCTATATTGTATTATTCATTAAATAAGAATATAATAGTTCTTTTCATGTATTAGGGTTATTCCACTTGTATCCATGTGTATACTCTTTATGTATTATACCTTGTTATACAACCTTGAAATCAAATACTTTATGCAATCGTACAATGCTTAGCCTTTATTGTGGCACAAGCCATAAAATGAAGGCACGTCCAAGCTCATGTTTCTTGAAACACATTAAGTCAAATCATACAACTCGGTTGCTAGGTGATCGAAAGGCATATTTGACTAATAGCTCTCTTGTAGGCTTATATTTTCACATATTTATTTTCATGGTTGCATCTCAACATGATAAAAACCCTTGCACAAATCCTTTATAGTTCATGGTATCCAAACTAATCCACATGACCAATTTCATCCTCCATTACTAATTTTGAAGCAAAGATCGAGACCCAAATTGCAAATGGCATGTTTACCCAACGAAGAAGCCAAAGCTCCTCCAAAATGGCATTCATCACATCATAAGGAGATTAAATTTCCATTTCCCACTTCTCCTTTAAACAAGCCATAGGCTAAGGGTCTAAGCTGGAGTATGTCATGCCATTACCATATGCATTTGAAGAAACTTCCAAGCACAAGAAATTCCTACCTTTAAGATCATTTGCATAGCAAAAGTGACTAAGCTTCTCGTGCCAACATTCCAATGGTTTTCTCCTTATTTCTCTCATAACACAAGAAAATAGCTCCACAACCGATACAAATAAGGAAAGATTGAGTCCCCTTAACAATGTCCACGAGTACTTTGGAAAAAACCACTAATGCCCCAGTTAAGTTCAACAAAAATTTTAGATGAGACACAAAGTACATTACCCATTGTGTAGATTAAGAGGGAGCTCCATAACTCTAAGGATTTGCTCAAGGAAACACCACCTTATATGATCGTAGGCTTTTTCTCATGTCTTCTTTAATGGAAAATCAAGGTCCATGAGCATTTTCTTTAACAACAAAAACATTATCAACAATTGTCCATCCTTTCATGAATGTTGTTTGCTCCTTTCTAGCAAGATGACTATGATCTATAAATTGTATTGACTTCAAAACAAGATAAATCATATACAGACATTTTTTTTATTTATTTGATCTGTTCCATGACCAAAATGGGGGGAGACATTGTTAACGTGACATAAAGAGTCCTTAAGTACAAATGACCAAACTTTGCATACACTATTCAATTCCTTCAATGGCTTTCACGGCAACTCACTCTCTTTTGTTTGGGCAACAATTCATCATGAAACCCTTACTACTACAAATCCTAACACCACCTATATCGGATGAATACTTCTCCTCGGACAGGCCTAAAAAAATCATCAATGATTTCACTAGATTCCAAAGCCAAAAGAAATTGCAGCAGCTGCATTAAACTTCGCATCTACACTCCAGTCATAGAACAAAGTGTGGAAATTGAGCAGGTTTGTTTTTTACATCACTGACTTTTAGCAATCAATTATTCATGGAAATAACGCAATGATCGAAGACTGGGGAATCATCCTAGAGCTACTAGCACCCCAGCTATGAGAATTCATAATGTTCGATCTATCGCTAAATCATAGGAAGTTGAGTGAAATATTTTTATGTACACTGGCTCTCCGAGTTTTTGTATTCTTTCTCCTACACATTTATATTGATAAAACCTACTAAACTAGCATCCCCCCACCACCAACCAAAAAAAAGGGGAAAAGTGTTTTTTATGGGGTGGGGTGGGGAAGTGGGGGAAGTAAACAATACTCCAGTCATCTCAAGGGCTGATTTTGCAGATGGAAAAACAATATTGGAAAAGTCAGAGAATAGAATACAAAACATTGTTGTATTGATCAGAAGAAAAGTAATATTGATCAAAGTGCATAGAAGAAGTGGAAATAGGAGGGACAAAGTATAATTGATTTAATTAAGAGAAAACGAAGGAAGCCACGTTTCTTCAGAAAAAGGAAAAATGATTGTATCTTGTCCCTACCATTTCCACTTTTTCTTTTATCCACTTTATGATTGCATCTGTCCATTTTCGACTAGGCTGCTAGAGTTAGGAAAAAGTAAATTTTGAGCAGAAAGCATTGCATACAAGCTCGCCCTGGTTAGATTCATTAATAGGTAGATTTTGCAGTTCGAGTTCAGCAGCAGCAAGATCCTCCCTAGCCCTGAGGATTCTCTGTTCGCAAGATGCCTTCTGCCTCCTTAAGTCCTCAATTTCCTTGTGCTTTCCTAGCACTTGCACTTCCTAAAGCAATGAAACAGAGTAGAGAACAGTTCATATTGACGGTGAAGTAATATGAAAATTTGAGATCTAAACTAGGATTAAAAAATACATGTAAGCCTATCATACCAATTGATTTTCCATCTCCAAAATTCCCATGCGCCTTTTTGCATTATCACCCATCAAACTGATATACCTCTTACATTTAGCATCCAAAGCAGCTTTCTCCCTCTTTTGTTTCCTGCAACCAGCAAAATAAACCTTCAAGATTACACCCATAAGGACAAAAACAAAAGGCTGACATTCAATAAATTGATTGTTTGCAGTGAATGCTACCAATTTTTCTCTCCCAGTATACCAAAATCATGAGATGGAACATCCTTGGGCAAGGAAACACATGGCATTTCATAAAAACAACATGAAAATCTTTCCCATAGCGAGTGAAGAAAACTTTCAAAAGACTCATCAACTCTACCTCTATGACAGTTTCTTTTTTCCCTGTCAGATTCATCTAAACCAATTAGAAAACAATTCAGGTGGCCACCTGCTTAGTCATCTTCAACTTAAAACATACATAATGAGATTGCAAGAACTTATCCATACAAATTAAATGAATTCTCTAGAGAATATTATTCTGGCAGAATATCTTAATGCACATCATCCATAGAAAAAGCAACTGTCCTCTGGAGGTCATAAATACATTTAGATACCAAAGGTTCCTTAGTGCCAAGGGAGAAAAAACTCTTACAAAGAGAATTGCACTTGCATCCTTTATGAGCATCTACATACTAACCATGCACATTCTAACAGGAAAAAATTTGCCCATATTTTACATATAAAATCAAGAGTACATACAAGAGACCATAGCATAAACCTCAGAAAAGCAGCACATGCAGTGTACATAGGTGAGTATTAAGTGAAATTGTGCTCAAATACAGAGCAGGATAAATTGTAAACATAGTGAACAGGAATCAAGTCGCATACTCGATAGGCTCTTTATGGTCATTTAAAGTTTTTGCGGCATCACTCAACTTTTTGCTGGCATCACGTTCTTGTTTTTTAGCCTCCATGTATTTAGCTTTTACCATATCATACTTAAGCCATGGCATCTTTTTCTTCATTAATTCAACCTGCAGATGATAGCAAAAAGCATGATTTATTTCCAAAAGGAAACAACAAAATCTGTCATCCTTAAATACAAACCTTAGCCAGGAGTTCCTCTCTTTGTCGTATCCGTTCAACATCCTTCTCTTGTTCCATATTAAGAGCCTTCAACTGATTCAGAGTTTCTCCATTTCTTTCAACGGACTACAGATAATGGTCCAGGAAAGTACAGTAAACTCCTGAAAAATACATCAGTTTGAAATAGGAAAGAAGTTTTCAAGACTCACCCGCTGAATAACCTTCAACTGATGACTTCTTTGAACAAGAGCACGATGTTGGATAGTGAGTTGAGGATCACCCACAGCTTTTTCAGTTTCTTCCAGAAGTTGTACAGGAGTCAACTTTGCAAATTCACAAACCCTGTCTTGCGGTAAGAACTGAGAGTGGGGGGGAAAAAGAAAAAGAAACAAAAATGAAAAGAAAAAACAAGAAAAAAAAAGAAATTTAGCATCTTTGATGACTTACAGACACAACTAGATAGAACAAATAATCATCTAAGAAAGCAGAGTACTAAAAATAGCTCATAATGGTGAAAACCAAAGAAGTGAATAGAACATCAGCTAGCTACAAGTTGAAAAGGCATAGTTGTGATGTCCAACAAAATCATGAGCCATAATGCCACATTCACCCATTTACAATACACAAACATAGCATTGGCCAATTTAACAGCAAAACAGTAATCTTAAAAAAGTCCCATAGGAAGAAAGCAATGCTGACAAGTAACTCGAAAACAAAGAAAAATGATTCACGACAAATATTGTAGCATAGCTAATGATTGCCAGAGTTCCACATCCACATCAGTGGTTGTAGGAAGAGCAGTAGAAACAGGGAAAGAACCCCTAGACTATTGATAAGGAAACCACAGAAAACTGGATGCATTGGATTCCCTGTTGGCACGCACAAGCAATAAGTAATCTTTCAGTTATATGATAAGGTCCATAATATTAAGGAGCCGATCTGGAACATCCTTTAGCAGGATACTGATGCTGCAATGCTGGCCACAAAGGAAGAACACCCAGTCACCCACCTGACAAGAAATATCCCTCCAATTTTGGTTAGACACATTATAATTGCAAAGTTGGGCTTCTCTAAATCAGATTGCAACCAGTGAATAATATCAGCTTGACTTTGCAGGAAGCAACTGCAGCAGTAGACAACCTGAAGAACCAGGCACTATAGAGAAGTAAGAATGGAGTGGTGGTTCACAGCCTCACACAAGCTCACATTGAGTCATTTGAGCAGAAGAGTAATAGGGCATATTATAAGAGCATCCAGCCCAATAAGAAAAATTCGCTAATTATTTGGTTGCTCAAAAGCAAAGCAATGCAAATAACACTCCAAACAACTATTTAATACTTCTGTTTAATCATCTGTCTCCAAATAATCACATGTACTGGATTGCAAATGAGTCCATTGTAACTTCAACAAATCATGCCAGACAGAACTGATAGGGGGTTGCAATCACTGACAATTGATTGGAGAACCCCATACACACGAACGATATCTCTAATGAAAACTTCAGCCACCACATGAGCATTGTATTGGTGCTGAAGTAGTAGAAAATGAGCATATCCTATAAGTCTGTCTGCAACAACCCAAACCACATCAAAGTCCTTGGATCTTGATAGGCCCGTAATAAAATCAATAGAGATGTCTTCCCAAACATTATTACAAACAGGAGGATTGAGAAGGCCAGCAGGAGCCATATGTAGAGATTTTTTGCATTGACAAATAGCACATTAAGCAATGAATAAGCAACGCCTTTCTTCCTACTACCCAATAGAAACTAGCAGCCAATCATTTACATGTTCACCAGCACCCTTGCATGTCCCCCAGTAGGAGAATAGTGAAACTCTGGAAGAAATATTAGCACCCAATGAGAGGAGGAAGGAATAACAAGCCACTGGTGATAATACAAAATATCTTTCTCAAAATGAAGCCAGTTGCAGCATCATTGCCTTCCCTTAATAAGTGCATTTTAGCGCTAAAATTGGAGTCCTTCCATATATCAGCCTTAATAGCTGATAAATCAGTCCACAAATGACCACTCGCACCCATAAAATCCATATCAAAGGGCCTCATTCACATTTCCACTTTTATATTGAATGTTAAAATCATATCTGAGTAGCTTGGATAACCAATTTTGTTGATCAGGCATAATAATCCTTTGCTTTAACATATGTTGAGACTTTTGATCGATATGCAAAAAAGAAAAAGAAAAAACTTTTGATCTAGCAAGTAAGGACGCCAATAATTAATAGACAACACCAAAGCCATCAGTTCTTTCTCACAAGTTGGCTTAGCCAGTGTTTATCAGCTAGGGCCTTATTGTAATAAGCAATCAGCCAACCCTCTTGTATCGGGATTGCTCCAATACCAACAGCACAGCTAACAAGAGCTTATGTTAGGACCTGTAGCATTTGTCGAAATGAAGACATAGCTTCATCACTCCAAACCAATCCATCCTTTACTAAATTAGTTTAAGTTTGAGTCAAATTCCCAGAATTGCATATGAACTTGCATCAATATCCAAATAAGCCAAGAAAACCACAAACTATGTTCACTGGTCTTGGTATAAGCCAAGCAAGAATAGCTTCCACTTCCTTCAAGCCCCTATTTATACCATCAACCAAAATAATGTGACCTAAATATTCTAATTAAGTCAGACCAGAAACATACTTCTTTTAGATTCTCCAATACTACTCTCAGATGCTGCAAATGTGACTTTAGAGTGGGGTTATATACAAGAATATTATCAAAAAATACTAGCACAAATTAACACAAAAATGGGTGAAACAACACATTCATAGTTGATTGAAAAGTAGCAGGGGCATTAATGAGCTCAAAAGGCATCACTAAAAGTTTGCAGTGCCATTGATGAGTTATAAAAGCGATTCTAGGGATATCCTCTTTTAGAACTCCGACTTGATGATACCCTACTTTGAGATCAATTTCCAAGAACATTCTACTTGATAAAGTTCATCCAAAAATTCACCAATCACTTGTATTGATAGAGTAGCTTCATTTAAAGCATGGTAATCTATGCAAAACCACTAAGATCCATCCTTCAAAATAACAGGATTAGCAAAGGACTCGTGTTAGCTTGCATTATACCCACTGCCAACATCTCCTTCACTAACCTCTCTATATCATTTTTCTATATATGGGCATACCTATAAGGTCACACATTCACAAGACCACAACCACCTTTTAAGGAAATGCAATGATTTGTGCATCCAATCAGAGCTAACACAACTCCATCCAAGCACATCACCGAATTCACTTGAAACAGATGATAAAGCACCATTGCTTTCACCCTTGGCCACATTAAGCTCAACTGAATGTGATCACCAAACCATACTACCATATCCCAAATTTGGAAGCTCTTGTATCTCATGCAGAAATTACAAAATTAGCTTAATCCAATCAACCTTAATTTAACCTAAGCTCTCAAGCCAAGCAACCACAAAATGGCATCTATTGTATTGCCGCTTTCATAACACCAATCAACAACTAACCTCCATGGAATAGGCCACTAGAAGAGGTTAAGTGGCCATCACCAAGTTTAACACAAAAATGCAATAGTTGTTATGCTAAATTGTAGCTGATTTACAAGCTTCTCTAAATGAAATTGTAGCTAGCACCAATATCTACAGAAATATATGGAGTGCGAGTGAGATAAGTGCCTCTAAGATTCAAAGCTTTCACCCCAATTTTGAGTTAGGGGATGGCTTCTAGCATAAACTGGGTATGGAGTGATAAGGATCAAGTTCCAAGGAGGCCTTCTTCATAAGCTGGAAACGTTAAAAATTTGATGGATGGCAAAAGAGAAGAAGAAAATGGCATTTGAAAGCCCATGGTAAGGTTTATGAGCCAAAGCACAACCGTGAACATGCCATGAACTCTAATGTGGACCACGCATGCTTGAAAAAGTGAGAGATTTGCAACCAAAAGAAACACGGCTGTGTTCACGCTCATATTCCCAACCATGAACCCTACCCTAAACAACTTTGGTTTGATATTTTATTTGGATTTGAGTAGCTTTTCCTTTTTAATAAACATTGTTACTATGTTTAATAGATAGAAAATTATGCCCATAGCCTTTAGAATGTCAATAGGAAATATAAACGCTTTTATTAACATTAAGGTTTTAGTTAGTGAATCTTTCAGCCTTTTGTCATCAAATACTTTTGTGAACTCCTTGAGAGATTGAATTCAAAGAATGAATTCTTTTACCCAACTGTTCTTATTGATCTATAAAATAGACTGTAGTGAACAACATTATTGATTATCAAACGTCATGCATAATATCGATCTTCTCGATAATCAAAATTCCTTTATTTGAATTTGTAAGTTGTACGTAATATCAATTCAAGAACTTCAAACCCTAGTTTAAATTAATTTGGTTATGGCATCTAAGTTATCAATTAGATTAATTTGTCCATACCTTTTATTTTGTTGCAATTATTAATCATAAAAGCCCCAAAAAACACAAAAATAAACCAAACCATAGAACTTACTTCATACAACAATATCCACCCAAAATCTTCTCATATCATGGAGTCTCCTCAACAAAAGTATCATCCTCTTTACATATGCATCATGGTAGGAGTAGATGGGATCATCCAATCTTACCTCCTAATCCCAAGGGACAACTTAAGATTCGAGAACAAAAGAATCTAAAAGAGGGATTACATGGGTCTCGTTGTCCTCATTAGTTGACTCCTCTATTAACAAACCCCCGCCCTTAATAAGACAATCTTGAACATCAAGAAGAATAATAGAAGGACCCATTATGGCTCTTGGAAGACAGCACTCAACACCATCTATGTAATCAACAACAAGAAGATCAAAAGAACAGACCTCAACTCTCTACTTTCCTCTTTAATTCACTTTAACACCCGATCTTTACTAGGTTGGTTTTGCTTCTACCATTATAAGGAGCTTGCTGCTATAAATGATAGTTGCATCATAAAACTTTGCATGAAGAATAGCTTTATAAAAACCACTAACAACTTTTTCAATATTTCCATCAATTCTCTCAACCTCTACTTCTTGCACCATGGTCTCTTTCGTAACCATCTCCACACACTAGCTTCGTAAGCCTTGACATGTTGGGCAATCATAGCATCATCGTGAAGGGTGCTAAGAATAAGCACTTGCAATATAGCTAATGCCATCAAGGTTTTAAAAATCCATGAGGAATATAAACAAATAATACTTAAGTAGGAAGTTTGGTAAGGTGGGCCTTAGGACAAAGACAAGCCTATGCGTCATCTTTGCCAATTAAAAGCCATTGCGCAAAATGTCAAGGTTAGTTTAGCACCTTACCTAATGAGCTCCACAAGCAAATTAGAAGTAAAAGAAGCCCCCCTTGTTCCCTAGGACATTCACTATCCCCTCATCTTATCATAAAACCCACATTCTAAACTAGGCTAAAAGGCAATGTCCTTCCTACAAAATACTCCACCAATGTGTTTTGCCAATGCTTAGCACCTTCAATAGCCAAAGACAAGCAATTTTTATAGACTCAAAATACTTGAGTAGATACTATAGAGCTCTAGATTTTTTGTCACACCTCAACATACATTTTCTAAAGAGTACTTTAGATCATAACGGTCTTGAATTTCGGCTTCAGCAAAATATCTCAACATCTTCTAAAGTGAAATTCTAGAAAAGGAATTGGTATAAAGCCTTTCTCAAGGTTGACCATCAAAGGTCCAAAAATTAGGGTGACACCAACTTCTCCAACCAAAACTAGACAAAAGGGCCTTCGACAAAGTAGCTAAGACCAAACATTTTGCACAAAAGTTAACATTCTTAGAAATCGGGGCAGAAAAAAGTAGTATCAATTTATCCAAAAAAATGTAATGTCAACCTTTTTTCCGCTTTAGTGTAAAATTTCAGAAACTTCCTTAGATTTGGAGGATTCAGTAACTTGATTTTTCCCATCAAGAAAACCTAAAAGGAATCTTAAAACTTGGGTGATATGAAAACCACTCCAGGTATTCAAATAACCACGGTCACTATCATGAAACTAAGAAGAAAACCAAACATCCAAAAAAGGACAAAGATGGACAAAGAAGTTGAGAGGAGGGTAGACAGGGGAAGGTAGAAAGCAATAGGAGGAATTTTCTCTCACTTTGCACTTTGTCTTTTTCTTGCATGTTGTTTCTTTTCAAGGCTTGTTAGCAAATTCACTTTCTTCCATCAAATGGAAACTGTAGCATTATGCTCAAAAGATGGTTGGTAGGTATCTTTAAGATCTTAAGAAAACACTAACGGCCCATTCACTTAGGGAGAATTAAAATTATATTCCCTCCATGTTCCTTATTACGACGTTTCCTTAGTTTTTTTGTTACGGAATTATAATTCCGTAGGAATACCTATTACTCGATCCCTATTACTAGAAATCAAGTAATAGGTATTTCTTAATTCAATCAAGGAATCACAGTTCCTCACCAATGCCGCCGCCGCCGCAATCAAAACTACCATTACCACCACCGCCGCTAAGCACTACATGTCTATTAAAATGGACTGAAAATAATTTAGTCATTAAAATTATATTACATATTTATTTTTAAATTGTTTATAAATCTAACTAAACAAAATAATATGTATTACACTCTAGCAGTAAAGAAGAAGTTAGCGCAATGTCTTCACTTTACCTCTAGCAAAACTTTTTAATTGGTCCATATTTCATGCAACCTAAATAATCTTATGGTAAATACAAAGTTATAGCCTTGCCAATCAAAAATAAAATAAACAAATAAAGTTACTCCAATTACCCAAAAATTTAATAACTAAAAATACTCTCTTAGGTTTTGTGTGAATTGGTGCTCAATGCTATTTGTCACTTACTTGAGTTAGGTTGTTAACTTGAATGTTGAATCTTTGAATAACCTCAATGACATCTTTTTTGGGCACCACTTTGCCTGAAACACAACAAACAAAATGCAGTAGAGCATGAGATATCTTTTTCCCCCTATTCTTAATGGATTTTAACAGCCAGTGAACCTTGGAACATAGCAAATTAAAACCTCTACTTCAAGCATAAAAAGAAGAAAAAACCCTATGACCATATTTACTTCAAATGTGATTTTGTGAGGGAGCTTTGGGATACAATGACAGTGAAGTTCAGCCAGCCAACAAACATGTATGGATTAACACTTAACATCTCTAGCTTCTTTCTGGGCCCCACTCGGTCTGGTTGCTACAGGGTTGAAAGCAGCTGCAGCAGTGATCTATTATGTATGGAGAGAAAGAAATCCAACGAGAATTGGAAATCAGGAACTACGTGTGGATTGTGTACTTAGGAAAGTTCTACTTTCTTATTATGCTTGTAACATCGATGCAAAAGTATTGGTACTCTCTTGTTTCCAGTGCATAGCCCAACACTCTTTGCTAGTACCACTGCTATAGTGCTTCTTTTTTTCTTCTGCACTTTACCTATTAGTTATTTTACTTTCCAACGAAATCACACCACATCCCAACCCCCACTCCCCCTCCTCCCCCCCACCCCCCCCAAAAAAAAACAACACCACCAGCCAATAGCACCAAAAGAAAAACCTTAGGGGGTAGTGTGAAACTATCAAATGGTCATCATACTTTATAAAGCTAGGGCTGAAAGAAGCTTCACCAAGAGCATGATTGAGAAAATATATGCATAGACTAATCCACCCCATACAAGACCTGACTTAAGGCTGTCTCTTCAAATTATCCATACACCCGTCGTAATTGCAGCAAAAACTAAAACCAGTGATCATGTAATTTTCTCTTCAATGTGAAAACTATTTTTTTGGTAAGTTACAATGAATAACACTAAGAAAGGACAAATAGGATAAAGAGCTTACACACAACCTCCACCAATGTTATACTCGCCTAAGGCATTAACAAGTAACAAATGGGTAGCAGTTTTGCCTACTTAGATTAGACGCAATAAAGGAACAACTTCTTACAAATATCTGGGATCAGAAAGCCAAAAGGATTTAATCAGGTCGATCATCAAATATCTTACCATTGAACAACCACTCGGATTTATTGCTTGCATTTATTTTCCTTGTTATGACGATGAACTCCTCTTCAGTGTCCCCTCTCAAAGAAATCTTAACATACCCCAATTCCTCTCCACGTTTCACATATGCACCAACACTTGTCGCTCTTCCAAGCAACTAAGAAAATAACACACTTTTGGTAACTTTAAATAAGAAGAAGGTAAGCCAACTTAACGAAAGAAAGGAGTTTGACACATCAGCATTATAAATATACCTGAGGCTCTCCACCAAGGCCTAGGGCAATGGCACACACAAGGGAACTCTTTCCTGAACCATTTGGACCAATTACAAGATTCAAACGAGAGCAAGGTTTACATTTCAAATAATCAAAAGTCATAAAATTGTGGAGCTCAATCTCAACGATATTGCCAGGCACATAATCATCTTCTCCCCTGAATGAAGCATTTACATTATATTAGGTAACAGAAACCATGTAAAACACGTAGAACTTTTTCATAAACTTTCAACAGAAAAAGTATTGTTAGTTACAGCATTGCAACAAAACGAAAAAAAGAAAAAAGAAAAAAAAGGGCCAGTAAGCACAAAGACATCTCACCTCAGGAAAAACAATAGACAGGAGAAAAAGCACACGAGCACTAAAACATTTAGACTAATACAGATTGAATGTCAAAAACTTCCATAATTGGCAATCAAGTCTGGAACTCTAAGCTACGATCAATTAAGTCCTAAAAGTTTTAAACTTTTCCAATTCCACATCTTCATCCTCTCCATATATTATTTCCGTTAGCTTTTGCATCCAATAGTCGGTCCAGTAAAGGATTATATAGACGGTAGAAAAAATTACAACAAAAACCCCTAAAAAAACTACTTTTTGGGAGCGATTTCAGGTAAAATCCAACCGGAAGTACTAGTAAGAGTAAAAGAAGGAGATAACCAGAGTGGTGAGAGAAAATACCGGCCAATTTTGGGGCGTTTCGCGCGAGGCTCGTCCATTAGGGTTTCGGTTCTCTTCCTGTCTTTTGTATGTGAGTGATTGAGAATGAGATCACTGTAAAACAAAAACCCTAGTTCAATTCCATAGCGTGTCGTTCCACGTTGACCGGAAAGTGAAAACTAGGGCGTGTGTGTGTCAGAGAGAGAGAGTGAGGAGGGGTAGAGAGACAGAGGGAGACAGTGGGAGACGAGACAAGAAGTAGGAATTGGCGCCAAAGTCTCTTCGTGTTGTGTGGGTGCAGGAAAAAGAAAAAAAAAGGAAGTAAACGTTATTAATTTAATTAAATATTATTAATATATATTAATTAAGTAAATTAATAAAGAATTTAAAAGATTGAAACAGAAACTAAAAAAAAAAATGCTTAAACTTGAAAAAAAATCTCAAATAAATCTTAAACTTTTACTAGGTACATTGTACTTTTATATATCAACAACATAAAGCACGTTTACATTTTTGGATAAGAAAATCTTATTATAATGAAAATTTAAAAGATTTTAAAATATGTTTAAGTATGCTTATTATTTGCCATTTTATTTCGCTTTTTTTTTTTTCATGCACAAACATGTAATTCATTCCTTTCATCGCGTGGATAAATACCTAATTTTAATTCTGAAAGCCTTTTAACCTCTTGATAAAAATTTCTAGCTGATAATGAAAAGAAATATGAATAAGGCAAAAAGAAAACAAATTTAATATAAAAGCTCCATAAGAAAAATATAAATGAAAGGGTAATATCTATATGAAAACGTAATGCCATTTATTATTATCTTAGAAAAAAAAAATTAATACGTCTTTCTATCTCTTAAACACGTCAACAGGTTCAAGCATGCTAAATAATTAGGTAATGGATGAAGCTGCTCAAAGTTTTCAGCAATTCAACTTCTAACAAACCATGGGTATCTCGAGTTACAACACTTTAGTACATCATATATCATAAATAAGCATTTGCAAAATGATCTGTGAAGAAATTTATTTGTACGAGGCAACAAACCTTAGTATTGTGGAAATGTTGGTATGATGATGAAAAGAAGCAATAACGATATAAAAAGAAATATTCCTAATTGTAGTTTCAAGGCATAAAATTTATCTCCCTATACGTTAAAAATCCAACAACGAGGGCTAATGAACAAAATCCATATAAAAGAAGTATAATTATTCAATCGTAGGGGCAAACATAACGTTCAAGATGTATGCAACAAATCCAAAGTTAAACAACACTTCTATTATGGCATGTTTACTCGAGAGAATAGCTATTTTATTCATTTCTCCTTTTATTCTTTAAATTACTTTTATTACAATATTTAGTTCAATGAACTACAATTCTTAAAGAATTGTAATTCATAGAAATAAGAATTAGTATTTATTATTTTCAACTTAGAATTGCCACTGTATATGTAAAAGATGCTCGTTGGCTTTCTTCTTCTTCTTTATTCGTAACACACAAATTACCATCATAAACCACTACCACCACCAGTGAACATCACTACTTGCGACCACTCCAGCACCACTAATAACCACTCCACTCCACTGGAGAAGAACCACTACTAGTAATCACTCAACTCTACCGGAGAAGAAAGTGACAAATAGTCACTAGATCCACTTACCCTATCGAAGTCTTAACCCTAAGATTGCACACCCTTTCGATGTTCCCAAGCTATAGATCCAATATGGTAAGCAGGTTTAGATTTGGTTTAATAAAAAGAGACCCTAATCCATCCACCCACCCAAAAAGGGAGCAAATCTAGTTTAATAAGTCGTTAGAAGTAGTTCATGCTCTGGTTTGTTCACCAACATTTGTTAGATCCAATTTGTTAACCGTTGTTTGCAGATTTGATTTTTCCCCTGGTGCTTTAGTTTGCAAATCTAATTTGTTAGATGTTGGAAGCGGCTCATAGTTGACCTATTCTTTGGTGTTTGTTGGCTGGTGCGGTTTGTTTAGTGGAAGTAGTGGGTTGTTTAGTGTTCATGGAGTTTTCCATCCCTTACTAGAGTTAAAAGGTTACCTTAACTCTTTTTTTTCCTTCTTTCTTTTTCTCATTCATTTTATTAGTTATTAAGGGTAATATGGTCTTTTAACTCTTATCATGAGCTTATTCTTTAGATGGTTTTTATTCAACTAAACAAGGTGATATGCTATTACAAACTTATTCCATTATATGGTAATTGTGATTCCATTACTTTCTGAATGAAGCGAACATGCTGTTAAAGACAAAGAAAGAATGCTTATAGTTAGAAGTGTTAATTTACTACCTACAACTTTTTTGGAACTATGTTATAATAATACTTACATACAGTAGTTAATTGAAAAATCAAGCAAAATTTAGGTATTTGATTGTAAAAATAAACAAAATTCATGTAATTAATTAGAAAAATGAGTAAAGTTCAATTACCAAATTGATAATTTTAAACTTTAGGAAGCTATTACAAAAACTAGCAAAGTTTATATACTAAATGTAACATCTATCTCGTAAAGAATGTAACATGCCATTATATAATCAGCCTCTAGAAGCATTACTAATGTATTAATGGCAATGGAAGGAAATTTTTCATACATGAGAGAGTATGCTAATAAGAGAAAAAGAAAAGTTTATTAATGATAGTAGGGATCATGGGTATCACAAGTGGCGGTCTTCTAATGGTCCTGTAGGTCATGTCTGGTGGTGAAGCTTTAAGAAAGCCTCCCATAGCAATACCAACGAAGGCCCTTTGATGCTAGAGTTAGTAAGAAGGGAAAGATGGTGTATTTGGGATTCCATCCTTGTATTTGTGGCTTCATACCCTATTTGTAGGGGATAAAGTTTCCCTGCGTAGGAGACATGGTAAACAAAGATTGGCTCTTACGCAATTTATACAAGGAAGCATGCTTAGTACAAGAAAGGACAACTCATTTATGCCAATTGGTGGCTCTAAAGAAGGGTACTTGTCGCATTGATATGGGCAATCATCATAACTATGGCAACTACGCATCTAAATCATGCAACAAGTTGTAATGGGTGGCATTTAATGAAGAGAGAGGAGGATGAGTAGAACAATCATGGCATCATGATCCTTATGTCATATGTTAAGAACCTATCATATGCTTAGGGCTAAGGTTGACATGGGTATGGCTACTTTAAGAACTACGGAGTCCTTAAGGTCTTAGGTGTCAAAGAGTCGAGCACCATAAGGACATTGATTAAAGCTTTTAAGGTCACGAAGAGGTACAAGTCAGGGTTAGAGAAGTACTTGCGGATGACCCAAGCAAGTTGTGCTAGTGCCATTAATATCGACTATGTGGTTGTACTTAGGCTAGAGCTAATCTACAGGGGAAGCTGAGCCAATTGGCTTGCTGAAGGGTGCTAAGCAATCAGCCAAAAGAGGTATTTTAGTTTTTGGAGGAATCCAAGCATGCTAAGGCATTAGGGACCAACGTTCTTAAGCTTAGGCCCAAAAAGGCTTGTTAGTAAGTAACTTTTGATGAAAACCAATATTTTAAAGTTAATATCAAATAAATATTATAGGATAATACCGAAGAAGTACCGTAAATGAAATAACTTTCTAAATAATCTATTTTAATATAATAGATATAAAATTAAAAAGAAATAATAGATTTAAAAGAGAAATTATCATTTTATTAGTGATAGCATTTTTTTTCCTTTCTTTGTCAACTACATGCATTACTTTTAATTGAGAAAGGAGATCGACTCCATCGCGACATAACCATAGTGATCACATTCACAATTGTAATTGGTTGACTACAGAAGGAAAATTACAAAATAAAAATTTTTTCTACCTAAATTGCTTTGTGACTTTTCCTTCCTTTTCCTTTTTTTTTTTATCCAAATCTTGGTAATAAGGACTTTAATAGGTTCAATTCAAGGATTAAATGATTTCCATGCTTAACCATAGTCTCGATGATATGTTTAAATTCTATAGTTTATATTTCAACAATCTCTTCTAAAGAAAAGGCTGTGATTACCTGTTATGAGTTTAATAATTCTTTAAAAAGGGTCTCAAGCAAACTTATTACCAAAATACCACTACGACATCGTACCGATTTCTTGGAGGGAAGGAAGGTTATATGTTAAGAACTTGCATGCATTCTTAAAGTGTGATCAATGAATTACATTTTTAAAACGCATTATATGAATTACATTATGTAAATGAGATTTACTAGTGCCTATCCTCCTCTTCTCATTCTAGAAAAAAAAATCGCAACTGCCAGTTCTCTCTCCCTTACTTTCCTGCACATGCCCATTTCTTCTTCCAAATTTACATTAGATGAGTTTTATTCATGTCTCTGATGTTTGTTTAGTAGGTAAATGTTACTAATGTTTCTTTTCTTTAGATAATCACGAATGTTGTTTTACTCATCTTAGTATCATTTCTTTCTTTAATTTTTGTAGGTTATACTTTCAAATATGTGAACTTATGAAATTTCGATAGCCCAAAAGCAAAATTAGATAAAGGAGTCATTAGATAGTTCTTAGAATCGCCCAAACATGATAATAACACCTAAGTAAAAGAATCAAACTCTAATTGTTCAACCAAAGTTTGAATTGAAGTAAACCCTAAAAACTTAACTAAATGAGCATGAACTCTAATACTTGAAAAACTTTGGATCGATGTTGAAACCCCAAAAATAATAATCTAACCCTAATCAAGTGATCAAATACCTTAATGTTACTGATAAATACTAATAATAAGGTTGAATCAATTGATACAAGTGATAGATAACAATAAATGTTCGAAACCCTAACCTTCGAGCTCATACACAGATTAAATTACTATAAATGAACACCAAACCCTAAGGAAACGCGTAGGGCATTTAAAATAACTAAAGTATAGTATCAAAGTTCAATAAAACCCTAAACGTACCCTAAGTGGACTTAATTAGCCTAATTATGCTTAATTATCGTCAATTACCCTAATCAATAACCAACCCCATTACATCTTAATTAGCTACAAGTTAAATATGATTAAGGGCCAAAAGACAAACCCTTAATCACCTTAAAATGTCTTTTATCTTAAGGGGACAAGATTACACCCAATTTGGCAAAAAGCATGATAGTAATGGTCTCCATTTTGTATCTTGTCCTTGATTTCCTAAACAATCAAAGTTTGTCCTCCCCGCCCTATCCCCCCCCAATTCCTCACAACTTTCCACTCCCATTCCCTTCCTCATTTTGTTTTCTCAAACTTTAAACACTTTCAAACACTCACTAAAGAATCAAGCACACAAATCCCCTTCTTTTTCCTCCTCTTAGACACCAATAACCACCTTAGTACCGACTTCCATAACTTCACCACCATCACTCCAAATCACTCTACACCAAGTCACACGCCTCACACACACTCCACTATAACCCTTCAACACACACATACCTTCTTATAAGTACAAAGGCTCACGGCACACAACTGCAAATGGAGGCTTTCTATACTTTGCTTTAGTAAGAATTTAGGTTAAGTTTTCCTTAGTTTTCTTGTAAGATAATGTTAGATGCTAATTTTCTTTTTTTTAAAAACTTATTTTACAGCAAATCCCTAGAAGTTCTAAAATGTTTCAAGAAGGGCCAACAAAGGTTAGTAAAAGAAAAATCACTTTTAGTGGAAGTTAGAACACTAATAGGACTAAGTAATGTAAAGTAGTGTAAGTTTTAGTAAAGAATCATCAATTAGGTTGATAGGATCCTTATTTCTCTTGCATGTCGCCCCATATTAGAACACTAATAGGACTAAGTAATGTAAAGTAGTGTAAGTTTTAGTAAAGAATCATCAATTAGGTTGATAGGATCCTTATTTCTCTTGCATGCCACCCCATATATGTGCTCTCACAACACTTCCACACACTTTTATGAAGTTATCGTATGTTACTTGAGTAAAAACACCATAAAAACTAAGTATTACATGAAAATAAAAGATTTAACCCTAGGAACAACTCTTGGCAGCCACTTTCATGAACCACCAAATTTGAAATTCTTTTTTATTAACTTAATGATATGTTTATTTAGTGCTAAGTATGGTTTAGGACTTAACTAATCAAGTTAAGTAAGCTAAAGTATGGTTAATGCCTAAACTAGCTTAGTTAGTAATTTTAGGCTTAAGAATGGTGTTAATAACCCGAAGAACCATAATGACCAGATCTGTAAACATGTTAAAAATGAGCTAAGCTCAAATCCAATGTTAAGTTTAAGCCCAAAAAGATAAGTGGGCTTGAGCTCGAGACCCTAAATAGTGATTTAGATACAAAAAGCCTAAAAGAACTAACTTTAGAGCCCATGAAGCTAGACGACCAGATTTGAACCCTAGGTTAAAAAGCTTAGGAAGAGTTATTTAAAAGGCCTACAGAACCCAAATGCCCATTGAAGACACATACCATAGGTTACTTAGTGATTTAAGGTCTTAAACTTAATAAAAATGGTCGTTTAGACTTATAAGAGTATCACTAAGGCCCACTTTAAAATCTTTAAAGTGTTAAGCAAAAAAAAAAACTCATTTAAAATACTTTAAAAAAGCCTAAAATTATTAAATGTAAAGCCCAAAGTTAAAAACCAAGCCTAAGACCCAAAATTAAGCCTAGACCCTAAAGTGATTCAACTCATTATTTAAGCTCATGACCTTATAGGTCTCAAACCGGAAACTTGCTGACCTAAAAGCTTGAAAATAACTTCACCAAATGAAAAAATATTCAAAAAAATAAAAATGACTATAAGATTACCGAAAATGGAGCTAAAACGAAGAAGATATTCTCAAATTATGAAAACGACTAACTCCAACCTAGCAAATGGTAAGCTTAGTTAATTAATGCAAGTATAATACTCATAAACCTTAATTATCTTCTTCAGGGGATGAGGAGTTTGACTTAGACACAGTAGAGAATTATTAAGATTGTTGAGTATTATGGCCAAGTGAGTATACAATCATTATTTTGCTTGTTTGTGCTTATAGTTAAGGAAATACTTAATTATATCCAATAACTAAAATTGTTACATGTTAGGGAAAATGGGAAATTGTATGTATTTGATATGATAGACCTTATTTACAAAAATATCTTAAGTTGATATGAATATTATATACTCACTACATTAAAACTTATGATCTTGGAGTATCTATATGTATTGATTGGTCACCCATGAACCAAAACTAATAAATACTTAATCCCTAATTAAATTAGATATGTATTGCATCTCATAACATGATAATAAGGGCGTCATCATCACGTAGTAGAACGAGGGATCATGCTTAGTTGGATCCATATTGTATTTTGTGTATTGAAAATTGTTATCGTACAATATCGTGTGATATGTTTCTGCTTGGACCTTTAGGAATTACTTGGCTCCAGGGAGTGCTGCAATCTACTTTAGGCCATGCTGTATCTATTGTTGAGAGTGGCATTGACAACAAGAGACTTCGAATTAGACATGGATACTTTGATCCTAACGTACCAAAAGACTTCTTAACCGGGGCAACGATGGGCGGTAAAATCATTTTCTATACAGTTACTGACCGACTGTATGTAGTATTGCACTGCATACGTTTGACCATGCATTCATACGCTCGATTAGTCAATTGTTTGATATGGCTTGTTAGTAGAGTATGAATGTTACTCACTAAGTAGTTGAACTTACTCCTCTATAGTTTATTATTATAGCAGGAATTATGACTGGAGTTGGGTCGCAGAATGCCCGAGGTCGGTTGCATCAGTTAAGGGTATGGGATGTAAAGAAGTCGGTACTATATGACTAATTTGAGGAAAACCTAATATTCACTTGTATTTGTATTATGATAGCAATTAATTAGATAGCATAATCTTAATTTCTATGCTTTGTTATTACCTAATGCTAGTTACTAGAAAAAGGTTATAATTGGGAAATGCCTTGTATAATACGCTGAAGGTTATTAATTGAGGATAATACTTAATCTCGGATCTTCACGTATTACATGACGGTACCATCACAACCCGAAAAAGGCTTAAGTTGTGGCAGTACCTTAAAGAGGTAAATCTATAAGCAGGCTTACTTTTGCTACATACTCTCATTTATGTGCTGGTGCTTGAAATTGATTTTGGAGTATTAGGGAGTCTATGAGATTTTCAATTTTTGCACATATGAATATATTGGATGGTGTAGATGGGGTGCATTACCATAGATCAGCATTTAAAAAAGTTAAGGTAGATTTCAACTGGAAGATACGTGAAGTTATTGCAGAATGTTGTTTAACGATCTTGGGATTGATGCTAGCACCCATTAAGTTAAAAGTGTTTTATAAGCAACCTGCTATGATTTACATCAATTCAATGCAACCATGCTATTCTTTAAGTTGTATTAATGATCATAATAATGTGGAGGGTCAAATTAAATTTACAAAAGAGGCGAGTTACTTATTTATTCAGTAGCTTTTCATCAAAGTTGAAGGTAGTTCCACCATAAAACTCGAGAGAAACACACTTAATGAGTTTGTCATACTAGTAGTTATGCTTCAATTTATACAAGTACAACAATCCATAAACTGTCTAACTACTTTTAAAGAAACTATTGATGTTAATGAGCCATGTATGGTGAAAGTGGATTTGCCAATTAGTAATAAGATTGATAAAGAGATGTAAGAGGTACATAATACTATATAACGATTCGGAAGAAGAAGCAATGAATGAGGAAGTTGAAATGGACGTCACACAACTTGGCTCCATTTGTAAGTAGAGTGGCAATCTTCAGTTGTGCAACTCCTAATTGATGATGCAGCATACTTAACTAGGATTGTAGCTCAGTACTATTAATGGTGTTACAATGTTACCAAGCATAATGTTGGAAATGTAAGCCCCACAATCAATCGCTCAAGGCCTCGATCGGATCTTTCAGCTGATTGAAGCTTAAATTATAAGTAAAACTAGAAATATTAGTAAAATGATCCCGTAAGTTTGAATTTAAGAAAATAAGCAATAAGACAAAAGAATATAAAAATTCTAAATTTTAAGTATATAACTTGTTATTTATCGAAAATACGTAAAATGTATTCCGATAATTAATTAATCGTTAGAGATAAATTATATGTATACTAAAAATCATAAAATAACCTAAATAATATTTAGGAATATTTATTTTTACTATATATGAATTTATATGTTTGTAGAAATACGAGTAATTACTTAAAATACGCGTAATGTGCTAAAATAATACTAAATAATTAAAGAAAATTCATAATTAATTAAGGAAAAATAAAAAAAATAAGGAATGATCCAGATATAGGTCGTGATAGCTGAGAAAAATAAGAAAAAAAAAATAGCCAATTAAATTAGAACAACACAAAAGTCAAATTAGAAGAAGATAAGGCAACTATCTGATCAAATTAATACACAATAATTTTCCTAATACTCTATAAATAGTAAGAAAAATTCAGAAGCTCATTTGGTCAGTTTGGAGAGTGAGAAAAATAGAGAGCTTAAAAAATTCAAGAGAAAAACCAAAGAAAAAAAAAAAGAAAACTATGCAGTTAAGGCCATAAAGGGGAACCAACATCAGACGAGCAGTTAGGAGTACAAGGCCACCACCACTACACAGTGGTGGTAGCGCCTAGACCGGCCGATAAAGCCACGGCGGCCAATGGTGGTCGGAGCCACCCAGATCGGTGAGTCCGATTTCCATCCCGATTTTGTGTAATTTTATAAAAATAGTAAATATTCTTAGAAAATTATGAAACTTGTTATTCTGAACTATTTTTGTATTTAGTTTTTAATAAAAATATTATTGTGATGAAAACATATCTCGTGATATATGGTCCTTAAAAAATTAAGCAAAATCGAGTATGATTAAAATTAGAAATAAATAGGCTTAGGAGTATAGTTTGGAGCTCAATTTTTTTCTATAGAATTCTTAAGTGATATAGAATAGTGCTATAAAGCTCGTTTTCAAAAATTAATTTTCAAAAATTTTAGATAGTTTTTTGGCCTTCAAACGAGGCATAAAATGGGCAATTTAGGGTTAATTAAGTAGTTAAATGGTTAATTACTAATTTAGTGAATAATTATATGTTTTAGGATGTTAAAATCTGATGAAGTATGATACTTGTAGCATTTAAGATGTTATATGTAATTATTAGGTTAATTATGTAGTAAATAAGTAATAGGAAAAATAATAAATTTTAAGTTAATTTTGTAAATTAGGATAATTAGGTGTAAAATCTGATTTAAGATGAATTTGGATATTTTGAAATGATAATTAATGTTGGGAGATGGTAATTAGAGTAATAAAAATATTAAATGTATATTATGTACATAATGAGTAATAGTACATAATACACAATTATTAGAAATATAATAAATAAAAGATATTAGAATAAAAATTGATATTATGATAATAATAAAAATATATAATAAATCTGATAGAAAACTTAAGTTTATGTAATTATATGAAAAATGTAAAAAATTTTCACATCAGGAATAAATTCAGTACACTAATACGGATTTAAGTATACCGGATGAAATAAAATACTAACTAGGTATAGTGATGATATTTAGGATATCAAGAAGTAATGTGATTAATTTTACATTATGAGTTGAAACGAATTTCTAGGATTCGAGTATAAAACAGTACTTAGAAAATCGAACTAAAACCTAATTTAGGAATGATACAAAAATTGAACCCGAACCCGAACCCGAACCTAGAGTAATTAGAAAAGATTTGAGAAACTAGATAATTGGATATATTAAACTCCAAACAAAAGATCACAATAAGCGTTATAGAATAAAACGAACCTATAATAGTTATAAGAAAAACTGAAACTACGTTTGTGTTATAGGGATGATCGGCGATGACCTGAGCAAGTTGGACCTCAAATGAGTGAGCAGGAAGTCCAAGTAAGTTGGGATTAATACGTTGCTGTATTTTGAAGGCTTGAGATTATGCTTGGTTGTGCTTGTTAGATAGTTGATTGTGTACATGTGCTTGATTATGAGTGATGCTATGATTCTGTCTGTTGTTCTGGCTTGTATTGTATGATTTGTGTGAAATGATTGATCACTCTAAATTAGACTTAATCAAATATACGACCTGTAATCATAATCGGACCTACATGGCAACCCATTATGGGAACCTAGGATTCTCCGGCCAAATATCAACCCCTTCGAAAGGGATAGTGCATGATTGCAAAATGGTCCCTTCTTCATTCTTAGTATAACTAAGTGACAGGAGAGGAGGTTGTGGCAAGAATGAAGTCAATGGTTCGAAGGTAGTTACGGGAGGAGCCATGTCTTCATTGCACAAGTCTAGGTTTGGTCGTGAGCTGTTGTATTAACAGCAACTCCTAAACTCGGATTAGAGTGGGCGTAATTTCTCTAATCTCACGACGAGCTGGACAACGTCGTGTGATGGCATTTGCTTGAACATACATTGCACCTAATAAGTTGATTGATAACCTTGTTATGTTTGTGGTACAGTTTAAGTCCTCCATCCTAACTTACTAAGTGTGGTTGCTCACATCCCTATAGACGTCGTGCAGGTGCTGGTTAAGAAGAAGCATACAATTACTCTGAAGCTAGCAACTACTGGATCCTAGGGAATGAGAAAAAATATTTGAAAAAAAAAATATATTCTTAAGGTCTAAGTTTTTATTTTAGAATTTTTCATTTTTTAATAATGTAATAACCGAAATATAGTATAGATATATATATATATATATATAAATTTTCTCACTTTCTTAGGTAAATGATTTATTTAAATTATAAATTGTTTACTTTGAAGCGGGTTAGTTGTGGAAGCCTTGTGTAGATCAGGTCTAAGATAGCAGTTGTAAGGCCAAATTCTATCTTAGAATGGTTTACACGGCGGGGCAGTTACGACTCTGCCGCTTTGGGGCGTGATGGGAAGTACGAAAGCAATGTTGAGTGCTTTGATAAGACATATACTTTGAGTTCTTCAATTAGGTGTTTGTCTCATATCACTGTTTTTTGAGCAAGCTAACTTTCTACATTTATCTTTTCTATGTAAGAAGAAGCAATAGATCATATTAGCAATCCAGTATGCACTTAACGACAACGTGAGAGATCGTAGAATTTGTGAAACATCTACTCAGGGGCAACAGAGGTGTTTAATTGTACCCCTTAAGATTATTAGGAAGACCTATTAAATCTTCTACCCCATCCTACCCAAGAAAGGGGACAGGGCTGTTGTCGTTGCCATGGTAGGGGTTGTTATTATTGTCTAAACTCGAGGAGTCATAATAGTCTCACCATGTAAACTAACCTAAACTAAAAGTTATCTTTTTAGTTGTTAACATGGATATAATTCACACAAGGCGAATAATGACTTAACCATATGTTGTGCCCTGAAGTCACAGAGTCGCAACAATCTTCCCTTGTAAACCATTCTATGATAGTAACTGGCCTCACAGTACCTACCATAGACATAATCTACATAAGGCGTCAAAGAATCCCCGCTTTGAAGTAAATAGTCACATTTAAGTGTTTAACTACAAATATAGTAACTATTATAAATTTTTAATAAACATACATAATTATATATAAAGTCCATAGAACTTCCCAAGAAACTTTATATAAACATAATGGTTCACTAATTTACATAACAATTATCAATTTTTCAGTCTTAAACTACAAAGGACACACTAGCTACATATCCACTGCTAAGCAAATTGATCCCCACACCCCTGGCTTCAAAATAACTAACCTCTAGGTAATTGTAAGGCGACATAATACTTAAAGTATTAGAAATCAGGACCTGCAAAAGGATCTATAAGGGTATGAGCAACTACAGCTCAGTAAGTTGAATTGGAGACTCATGAGAGTATACAAACACAAACAAGATTATCAAGCAATTATTTTAATGCAATGCAACAATCAAGTGTCATCATACAACGTAGTCCGGTCTGTTGCGAAATCAGAGAAATTTCACTCGCTCTAATTCGGGTTGAGGAGTTTTCATATTATGCTCACAACTAAACCCAGGCTTGTGCAATGGAGACACCGCTCCTCCTATGACTACCTTCGAACCATTGACTTCACCCCCGCTGCGACCCCCTCTCTTGTCACTTAGTTTGACTAAAGATGAAAAATGGATCATTATGCGATCTTGCGTTATCCCTCTCGAAGGGGTTAGTATTTGGTTGGAGAATTCTAATGATTCCCTAACGGGTTACAATGCATGACATTTTTTGTCACTAGAGTCGAATAAAATTAAATTTCATTTAAGGTGTTTAAACAATTTTACACCAATTCAATCAATCACATTACAAATTTCAACACGAATTCAGATACTTCAAACACATGTGTAAACTACTTACAATCATAACTATATACAATTTTAAGTCTCCGAGTACCATAAAATAACACTTTAATACAGTAAGTAATAACCCAACTTATTTGGAATTTCTCAGTCGCTCGATCACTTAATTGCAAGCAGATTCGTCTCTAGGTATCCTATAATACAAATAGGTCTTTTTAGTACTTATACTTTAATGATTCATATTCTAAGTTATAATTTAGCTTATTTTTTCCATGTATACCTATTATTTATTAATGATTCATTTTACCCTATTTCGAGGTTTGGTTCTTAAATTAGATTTTAGTTTTGATTGTAGAATCTTAAATATGCTCGAAACCTAATGTGAAATTAACCACATTAAGCTCGAGTATTCTAATATCCTATTGGGTTTTAATTTAGTATTCTAAACTGTTCAGTACACGCTAATCCTAATTCGGGTATCGGATTTATTCCCGATGTGAGAAAACATTACATTTTTTTTATACAATTACCTAAAATTAAATTTTGTTTCAAATTTATTATATTCTGATTTTTATTATTATATTATCTAATTAAACCTAATTTTTCATATTTATTAATTTTCCAATTCTACATATTCCTAATTTTCTACAATTACCACATAATTTCTTTATTGATTACACTTAATACTCTAAAGGCTAGAACTAGGTTTCCACATCAAAGATTAATATCCCTAACCCTCTAATTACTATATAAATCAGTAATTAATATCTTAATCACTTAATTAACCCAAAATTACCCAATTTTTTTTTATCATTTTAGGGCTAAAAATTTACCTAAAAATTTCGAGAATTAAATTTTAAAAAATGACTTCATAGAACTATTCTATATCACTTAAGTATTTTAGAGAAAAAATTTGAGCTCCAAACTACACTCCTAAGCCTATTTATTTCTAATCCTAATCATGCTAGGTTTTATTTAATTTTTTAAGAACTCTATATTTTCAGACGTAATTACACTTAATCACTATTTTTCCTTAAATCTACATATAATAAAACCTTAGAATAATAAATTTCATAATTTTTTAGGCAAAATAAATAATTTTAAAAAATTATACAAAATCGGAGCAGATAATAGACTCATCCGGTTCAATGACTTTTGGCCTTCTAACATCGGTCCAGGTGTGTTGGCCAGTCCAGGCAGTGGGTTTGGAGTGAGGTCGTGGTGGTGGTTCAGTCCTAGGTTATGGTGGCCTGTGGGTTTGGTTACTTAGCTCATACTATACAGATTTCCTTCTTTTTTTTTTTACCCTAATTTTTCTCTTGAATTTTCGATGCTTTCTATTTTTTCCTGATTTCTAATTGTCTAAAGGAGTTCTATAATTTTTTCCCCTATTTATAAAGTTTTGTGATAATTAATATGCATTAAATTAAAAAAGACATTGCCCAATTCCCTTAATTTTTGGCTTTTGTGTTGCTTGATTTTAATTAGCTAATTTTTCTTCTTCAACTCCTAACTTGCCATGACTAAATCTACATCATTCCCTATCTTTTTGATTTTTTTCTGATTCTTCCTTAATTAATTAATAATGTTCTTTAATTATTTAATAAGTTTTTATTCACTTTAAGAAATTTTCTGTGTTTTTATCTACACGTAAATATATGTGGGGTATATGTAAACATTCCTAATTATTATTTAGGTCATTCTATGATTTTTAGTATACATATAATCTATTTCTAGTAATTTATTAATTATTATATTATACTTTTAGCCTTTCAATAATTAACAATTATTATACTTAAAATTTGAAAATTTTATAATTTCCTATTTTATTACTTATTTTCTTAAATTCAAGTTTACGGGATCATTTTTACTAATATTTTTATCCATAGTTTATAATTTGTGTTTGATCGAATCATTTAACCGATCGCCTTAAACTTTGTGTTTTAAGTTTAATCCTATGGTTACTTGGCTTAATTTTAGGGCTTACTCCATATTCGGAGCAGTCATATGGATACCTATAATATATAAAACTTGTAGAGTAACGCTTTGAAATATACATTTTCTTATACCTACAGATTGACCGATTCATTATATAACCTTATATACATCAAGAGTCCTAAGTTTTCAAAAAAAACTTCACACTCTTCACAAACATACTACATTACATATATATAAAACAACGAGCTAGCGAATGGTAATCATGGTTATTCAATCATTAATTAAATGCAAATACAATAAACAAATGGTAAAGTATTACACAATATTTAATTAGTTCATTGTGAAGTTAGATCAATTACATCTACTCTAACTTGGATTTTAAGGAGTTTCAATGCAATATTACCATATTAAATTTGAGCTTATGTGATGGAGTATACTCTCTTTTCTAGACAACATTCAAACCATGGTTCCTAACTTTACCGTAGCCTCCTTTTTTATCATTAAGTTCGTCCAAAGGTAGAAAAATGGCTATTTTTGTTATCATTATTGAAGTATCAGTATTTAGTCCGACAACCTAATCGTTACTTCTATTGGGTTATTGTGAATGTCAAGTTAAATCTTTAATTCATTCAAGATTACTTTAGTTTATCAAGTGATTAACTAAGTGCATACACACAAGACAATATGTATTCAAATAGAAAGTAGCAATCAAAGTTCAATTCCTACTTCATCATTTAGTTTTTGAAGCATACATATAGCATACACACATACAAACTAATTACAACCACAAACAAGCATTCTTACTCCTGCAAGTATCTTAATACGATACTTCATTATGCTACTAAGCATAAATCCCATCTTACCTGGGTTTATGAGCACTCTATTACTAACAATTGCCTCACTATTCTTCAATTACCCCTAAAAATACACAATAAATTAGTTTTTAAGCCTTAATTCCTTAATCATTAGTTGATTTTATATGTTTTTTATTGTTTAGCCATAAATTTCTTATGTTAATTTCACTTAAAATCATGATTTCTTAACTAATTAATAAACTTTACAATTTACCCTAATTAGTCAAATCCCTTAAGCTATTATCCGAGTATATTTATAGTGATTTTCTTTAATATAAAATCCTCGAAATTTAGTTATGAGAAGTTTTATAGTATTTTTCTTTAGTCTAAAATCTTATGAGTTTGGTTCTGAGTAAATTTAGAGTAAATTCCATTAGTCAGAAATCCTCTAAGCTGTTTGGGGATTATTTATTATACTAATTTTATCCTTTGAGATATCTTCTAAACTTTTCAAAGTTACATTCGTTATTAAAAAATCTTTTGTGATATCCTTTGACCCTGTTTTTTATAGAAATTTTAATATCAATATCTTTTGGCTAATTCTTTGCTTTCACTATTTTCACATTTACTTAAGAAGTTTCACCTCTAAACCATTATCTGAGCATTAATCTAATGCATTATTCATTATGAAAAGCCTCTGAATCATCCTATACTCAACCAAAATCTTAAGTTCAGCTAGTTCACTAACTTTCTTCTAATTTACAATTATGAAATGAATTCTTAAACAGGAAGTGCCACTTACATAAACCTTTCTTAGCTCTGTTTCTTTCAAATTCCCATCACAATTCTTTAATTATTCAAATGCACTAAATTAGTTAAACAACAATTTCGATATTAAGGCCAACTACCAACTTTTCACTTGAAAATCCTCATTTCTTAAGTCATAATAATCCACTTCAAGCTATTGTAGGGTCATAATCATAGATCACTCTATAGTTTTAAAAATAATTACTAAAACTCTTTTGGAAACAACCATTTAGCGCACTATTTTATTAAAAATGAATTTTTTCCCAAAATCCAACAACATAACATGAAAATTCAACATCTTAAGAGTATAACCATAAAATTTCAAGTCAAAATTACATCATTTGATCTTTCAATTATTCACTTAAAATTCAGTGCGCAGAAAGTTTTTCTTAACTACCCCATATCTATATTCAAAATTTTGAAAATCTGATTGAATATTTGAATTCTTTATACAAAAATAAGTAAGAAAACCAAATTTCATAATTTTTTGTGATCATTTGCTATTTTTCCTAACTTTTTGTCGAAATCGAAGAAATTAACAACTTATCGAAAATAAAAGCTATGCCCATCGTAAGGAGAGGAAGGTGTATCGGCCTACCTTACTGTTAGCTACTTCTTCAGACCACCACTTGGTTTCACTTTCAGTTATGCATTTTCCTTACATACCCGTAAAATCTAATTTTACTTTATATTTTCTAATTTCTTTTTCCTTTACTCTCTCTTTTTATTTCTTAATTTTAGAATTTCTACTAGACCATGAAATAACCAAACTTTGTTTATAGCTAATTTCATCTTTTTATAGTCCACTTAGAGTTGCATTCGATTTTTTTTTTTTTTTTTGTTTACTATATCAACATTTGTAAATTAGGTTTTAGGTGTCATCAAATTGTTTCCCCATTTCTCATATGTCCTAAACCTTTGCCCTGCCTCTACACCTATTTTGCAATTGTCTAGCAAATTTTTTTTATCATTTTTCCCAATTTTTATTAATTTATTTATTGAATTATATTTAATTTTGCATATTTACAATAATTACATATATATATAATAATTATAATCGATATATTTATATCTTTTATATATTATTTAATATACAATATTAATTATATTACTCTTATAATATATTTTTACATGTTTGTTAATTTTTGGAATCTATATCTTACGTAATCGATAATATAATAATGATATAATAAATTTTTACAATTTTGACTATATTCTTAATACTTTGTTGTATTTTATAAATTCCAAGCTTACTAGATTTCTCTACTTAATATCTTAAGCCTATATGTAAGCTTTTAACTTAATTTAGTTAGTTTTATGGCATTCAAAATTTACCTGTTCAATTCTTATTTGTTGCCTCCAACTTGGTCTCCATCTCCACCCCTCGTTGCTCCTATAGAGAAGCTATACGAGCACCACACTCCAGTACATCATCGATCTTCGTAGCATGATGCTACACTCCCTACTACCCCATTCCGAGCAGCATCAAATGTCATGATGTTCCTTACACTAGCTATCGATCTGACTTCCAGCTCCATGGCCACTTTGAATGCTCCTTACTTTGAGGAGAAACATCCAGCAGGCTCTAATATGGAGGAGGGTATTACGTAGGTCAACCCACGACAAATCGCACGGAAGGAGGGACTTGGAGAGACGCCCGTGCGATATGGGAGGAGGCTTCGTAGGTGGTAGACGGATTTGATTTAGATATTTCGATACTATGTGCAAGTTAGACCAAGGACAAAACTGTTGAACCATTGCACGTATGTATAAATGATATTTATATTAATATATGACAACTCATTTACCATCTTCAAGCAGTCTTAATTTCATTCTATTGTTAAATTTGTTATTTAATCGAGAGTGTATGTGCTGCCTTTGATCTTTATACAGATTGGCTGGAGCTCATTTATTTTTCTACTTTTTCACGTCAACTACGATACATGGATCGTCTATGCTAATGGCTAATGTTGATTGAGTAGGTTGTATTGATACACATATCCATGTCTAACTATGTTGTTTTTCATAAGATGTGGTCTCAATTCTTGGCGATCCAAGAAATAACCAACAAAATCCTGCAGTGAGAGCCCTTTTTAATGAAGTCGTTGGATCCACTTAGGATTGTCAGCGAGCTTGGGAAAGTAAAGCTATACACAACACTTGGCTAGTCAAGAAACGAAGGAGGAGAATAGCACAAGGAAAAAGGGTCCATGCACAGAATTCAACCTGGTTCTTCCTCGTAGCTTCTGGGGAAATTTACCACGCTGCTACCATACCTGCTTTCGGGTTTATAAGTAAATGACAAGTTTCACGTAAAGCAAGCACCCATCCGCTTATTGACATTCATTACATACTATATACACGTATGATTGTAACTACTCGGATTTGTGCAGATTATGGAGAATGTACAAAGAAGCAGATGACAAAAATATACAGAATGAGTAGCAGAGTAGATCCATGCCGGTGGCAATCACCACCATCTTGCTCCTTTCAAACATCTTTACTAAGAGGATCATGACAATAACATGTCCAAGTTTTGTCTTCAATTCATCAAGCGAGCAGATTTTCATCCATTTAGGCCGTACCTATAAACCATAGAAGTCATTAAAAGTGGTTTTAAAGCTTTACAAATTGAACCGTTCTGAGAATAATACAGCACCATAATAACGTATGAAATGAGAGACTGCAACGGATGACAAATTGGTGGAATTATGATGCCAAAGTTCATTGACGTTCCCCAGAAAAGGAAGATATTTTCTTTCTTTTATTCTTCCAATCTTGACTTTTGAGTCTGTTCTCTCAACTAATAATGCTGGAAATGGAAGCAGCTTTTCAAATGAACAACAAAATTGTTGTCTCAATGTTCTTTAGGGGGAGAAAACCATTCAACATAGCTAGGGTCGGCTTATCTCCTGGAAAAATATATATATATATATATATATATATATATCCCAATGCTTCCTCTGGTTAGGTATGATCTAATCTCTGAAGTCTGTTATATATTATGGTAGTAGTATCAAAAAGGTTGCAATAACTAGATTTTAATGGGGGGTTGTGGAAGGACCATCTTGCATTAACATTTTCTATCACTAACTACTGCAAATTATCGTTAGTGGCAGCCATTCTCCATAAATAGTTTTCGTGATAACTAACAACAACAACAGGCCAACCTACAAATATCTACCATTGAAAAAATTAAATCTCGATTACGATGGTAATAGTTGACAATTGACTAGATTAAGATCATAAATTTGTTAAAGAAAAGTTAGAAAAAAATTAATTCTAAGAATTAGTGGAAAATTATCTTTGATGGATTTCCAAGAATTATTAACCCAAAGACTGGCATCCGGTTCAGTCCTACAGTGGAGTCTTGTTGCGGATTCTAGGAGTGTGAAGAAGGATCCATTCTTTTGCCCTCCAATCTGAAGTAATAAGTTGGGAGTATTAGCAAAATTACGACAAGTAAGTTGAGTGGAAGAATATCAAAGGCGTCTTGAGCAGGTTGCTGCTCATGCAAGTTCTTTAATAGTAGACCAGGTTGTGGAATTATTTCTTAGTGAATTACAAGATTACATAGCAGTGGGGGTGGAGTTACATCACCCAAGAGATTTGACTACTGCTATGAGTCTTGCATGACTATATGAGCGGAAATTGGGTTGGGGATGTTCCAGCTCTTATAAAAGACCAATAATAACCAGTAGTGGTGCTAACCGAACCAATGACCAATTAGATGTCTTAATCGAGCAGAATTAGAGGAAAGAAGACCCAAAGGATTATGCTTCAATTGTGATGAACTATTTGTTCTAAGGCATAAGTGCAAGTGTTTGTTTTGGATTGAAGTAGTTGAAGATTTGATGGCATCAGAACCAATAATTGAGGAAATATATAATGAAGAGCAGTTTGAAATGAACGAACCAGAAATTTCCATTCATGCCTTAGAAAATTAAAATATGAGGCCATTTACCCAAAAAAAAAAAAAAAAAAAAAGAAAAATACGAGGCCAGTTACAATCATTTTCCATAAATGTAACAAGTGTCAATGGACTTTGCTAGCACCCACTGTTTTATTTGATGAAGGGGTGGTATCCCAATTGCAAACACCTGTATAGAGGAAGAATGGAATGTGAGTAATAGTCGCTAAAGGGGAAAAGGAAATCTTTTAATAAAGTTGGGCACTGCAACATTCTGTTTAGACTTTTGTATATTACCTCCGAAAGGATTTGAGGCAGTGTTGGGTGTTAACTGGTTAAGGACTCTCGATCCTATCATTTGGGACCTCTGAAATCAAAATGTCTTATGTAGACAAGGGAAGACGAATAGAGCTTGTGGGGCTATAACTTTCTGTACCAGTTTCAGATCCAGCATATGTGGCATCATTGGTTGAGGTAAACAAACAAGTTGTCTTGGACAAACTTCTACTAGAGCTTCAGCTTTTGTTTTCAAAATCAGAAAAGTTGCCACCAAGGCATGACCAAGAACAGCACATCATTTTAATGGAAGGTACAGACCCAATTGTCACTCAATCTTGCAGGTATCCTTATGCACAGAAGGATGAAATCAAAAGATAATGTGCAAACATGTTGTTTAGAGGAATAATTTGCCATAGTCAATCCCCTTTTACTTCACTAGTATTGTTGGTCAAGACAGCTGATAATTCATAGAGGTTTTGCATGGATTATAGAGCCCTTAATGTGAAAACTATTAAAGATAAGTTTCTAATTCTTGTGATCGACAAGTTATTAGAAGAATTGTGAGGAGCTTCCCACCCCCACCCCCTTTTTCTAAATGGATCTCAGGTCGTGATGAACAAGGTATTCCAATCATTTCTTTGAAAATTTGTCTCGGTCTTTTTTGATGACATCTTAATTGATAGTCCTCCATGGAAGGAGCACTTAATACATTTGCATTTGGTGTTCAATGTGTTGAAAGAAAACTCTTTGTACCTTAACTGTTGTAAGTGTTCCTTTGCTCGGTCTCATGTAGCTTATTTGGGATGTGATTTCAAATCATGGAGTGGCAACAGATGAACAAGAAATCTAATCCAGAAAGGTTGGCCTAAATCAACTACTATGAAGGGGTTAAGAGATTCCTAGGGTTGACGAGCTACTATTGCGAATTTGTTAAAAATTATGGATTTATTGCTACTCCATTAACAGCTATGTCGAAGAGGAATTCATTTGTTTGGATAGGTTGATTGTGAAAAATTAAAGCAAGCTATGATGACCACCCTGGTTTTAGTATTACCTTTTTTTTTTTTTACTGTACGTTTTGTGGTTGATTGTGATGCTTCAAACTTTGGAATTGGGGCTGTCCTAGAACGAAAGGGTAAAACCAATTGCATTTTTTAGTTGCCCCTTAGCTCTGATGTCATAAACTTCCTGCCTATGAAAAGGAGTTGATAGGGTTGGCAAAGACAGTCTGTCACTGGAGACCATATTTGTGGGGACAACAATTCTTAATCCGAACTAATGACTATAGTCTGAAATATCTCCTTGAGCAATGCATTGTCACTCCTCCTCAACAACATTAGTTGGGTAAGTTGATGGGGTTTGTTATATAGATTGTAAATATATATGTTTAGTATAAAATATTTACTTGTTTAAAATAGAATTTACTTTACTTTATTAGGCTAATTTGCTTTCCTTTTTAGGTTACTAAATTTTGTATATATGTAATCTATGGATCAATGGAAAATATTGCATTTGCTTAATGGCTCTCTTTGTTTATCATGGTATTAGAGTGAGGTTATTTGTGAGAAAATATAATTTTGAGAAGTGCTTTTTTTACGACGCAACACCCATATGTATACTTATGAGGAGAGTTCATTTTCAAGTATACCTTCATTTGTCACCGCCAGCTTAGAAAGATAACCGACCAGTTGACGAAGGTTTTTGGAAAGTTCAAAGGCTAAAAGCCACATGCGTGTTCATGTGCTACCATCCATTTTGCCACCAATTTCACTTGTTGATGCGTGCAAGGCCGTTCTCTTTTCTAATTTCGTCGCTCAACACACCTGACATTGTTTAGCCCAAGTTTGCGGTTCCTTTGATTAATACTTCTTTAGGTAAGGATTTATTAAGGTACGGTTTGTGCTTTTGATGTAATTTAAGTCCACATAGTTGATCATTAGTCTTGTTTGTTTTAGTGCATTGTTTCTATCGATTTATGGTTCATTGGTTCTATTGTTCTTTGGCGTATTCTGTTAGCATTGGCGTTGTAAAGTGGGTTGACGTGGTTTGGGTACGTGTCTGGTCTTTTTTGTATTGACTAGGTTGATTTGCAGTAAAACTTTATTTGGATCTATCGTTTGCTATTTGTGGAATTTTGTACTTGAGTCATGAATAAGATAGAAAACACAAAATCTATTGTTATATCTGAAGTGGTGCCTGTGATGTCAAAGATCATAGACCATAAACTCAATGGGACTAACTATTTGGATTAGAGTAAAACTGTAAGGCTTTATTTGTGGAGTATTGATAAGGATAATCACTTGACTAATAATTCACTTACAGATGAGAATTTAAACCAACCTTGACTAAAGGAGGATGCTCGAGTGTTCTTTCAAATATGTAATTATATTGACGGTGAGGTAATTAGGTTGATTAATCACTGTAAATTTGTTAAAGAATTGATGGAATATCTGGATTTCTTGTATTCTGGAAAAGGGAATGTTTTCTAAATTTATGAGGCTTGCAAAGTTTTTTATTGTGCTGAGAAACAGGATAAGACTTTAACTAGCTATTTTATAGACTTTAAGAAGACTTATGAAGAGCTTAACATGTTATTACCCTTTAATCTTGATGTGACAGTTCAATAGGCGCAAAGGGAACAAATGGCTATAGTGAGTTTTCTAGCTGGTCTTCCACTTTAGTTTAAAGCAGCTAAATCTAATGTTCTCTCTAGCTCTACTGTCTCATCTTTGCAAGATAAATATACACGGATATTTTATATGGAAACTCCTCAATCTGTTCAGACTAGTAATGCTTTTGTGAGTTGTCATTCTGAGTATGAAGCTGAATGACAGCAATATAGGAGCAATGGTAGAGGAGTTGATACCCGAGAACAAAATTCAAGAGTAATTATATATCACTATTGTCATAAGTCAGGCCATATGAAGCATGATTGTAGACAATTGTAGAATAGGAATTAAGGATTCTGATTAGTACAGGTTGCCTCTTCTAATGAGGCATTGGGCAAATCTATTATGGTTTCTACAGATGAATTTACCAAGTCCTTACAGTATCAAGACTCGTTAAAGTCTTCATCTGCTCTAGTTATTGCCATGACTCAGTCAGGTAAACCAAATACGTATCTCGTTTCTTCATCTTCCAAATGGGTTATTGACTCTAGTACTACAAATCACATGACAGGTAATTCCGGTTTATTGTCTACTTTTCAAACTCATACCTCTTGTTCTCCTATTACTTTAGCTAATGGGTCAACATCTCATGTTCTTGGGTTTGGTACAGCTGATCCAACTTCATTAATTCATTTGTCCTCAGTTTTAAACTTGCCTAATTTATACTTTAATCTAATTTCTGTTAGTAAACTCACTCACTCACTTAACCGATGTATCTCATTTTTTCCTAATCATTGTCTACTCCAAGATCTTATGACGTAGAGGACTATTGGTAAAGGACACGAATTAGGAGATCTCTACATTCTAGACACAGAGGCACCAAAGCCAGTTGCTTGCTCTAGTGTTGTCACCCCGTTTAAAGCTCATTGCTAGTGAGTTGATCCATCTATTCCTTTGTTGAAGAAACTTTATCTTCAGTTTTATAGTTTAGAGTCATTACATTGTGTGTCTTGTCAGTATGTAAAACATCATCGCATTAGTTTGAGTCTTAGAGTTAATAAATGAGCAAATGCTCCCTTTGAGTTAATCCATTAAGATGTATGGGGTTCCTATCCGGTAACATCTAAATCTGGATTTAGGTATTTTGTCACTTTTGTTGATGTTTATTTTTGTGTAACTTGGTTGTACTCAATGAAGAATCGCTCTAAATTATTCTTTCATTTTTGTTCTTTTTGTGCTCAAATTAAGACTTAGTTTAATGTTTCTATCCAAATATTATGAAGTGATAATACTAAAGAATACTTATGTGAACCTTTGCAATCTTACATGCTTAACAATGGCATTATTCACCAAACTTCTTATATAGATGCATAGTCTTAAAATGGTGTTGCTAAGAGAAAAAAATAAGCATTTGCTTGAAACTGCTCAAGCTTTGTTGTTTCAAATGCATGTTCCCAAATACTTTTGGGCTGATGCAGTATCCACTACTTGTTTTTTAATTAACTGTATGCCTTTAGCTGTTCTAAATGATGAGACTCCTTATCATACTCTTTTCTCGAATAAACCTTTGTTTCCTATTGAACCAAAAATATTTCGTTGTACTTGTTTTGTTCGAAATGTGCGTTCTTAAGTTACAAAACTTGATCCCAAAGTCATTGAAATGTATTTTTCTTAGGTATTCTCATGTTTAGAAGGGATATAGGTGCTATTGTCCTAGTCTTGACAGATATCTGGTGTCAATTGATGTTACTTTTTGTGAGGATATTTCTTTTTCGCTGTCTTCCAACAATGAAGGCCAAGGGGAGGATGATGATTTGTTAATCTACACAGTTATATCCATTGCTTCTACTCCTCAACCTACCCTTCAGGTTTACTCTCGCAGACAACGTGCCTCTAAACTAGCTTGTGATATATGTCCGGAACCAGCTTCCTCGTCATCAGATCCGGTCTCCAGGGACGATCTTCTTATTGCCTTTTGTAAAGGTAAATGTCAGTGTATGTATCCTGTTTCTTCTTTTGTGTCTTATGCTCATCTGTCAACCTTTTCTCATTCTTTTGTCGTATCTCTTGATTCTATTCCTATTCCTAAAACTATTCATGAAGCTTTATCTCACCAGGAATGGTGTAATGCAATGATAGAGGAGATGAATACCCTAGATAAGAATGATACTTAGAATTTGGTAAATTTACCTACAGAGAAGAAGGCTATTGAATATAAATGGGTTTTTTCTATTAAAGTAAATCTTGATAGATCAATTGCTCAGTTGAAAGCTCGTCTTGTTGCTAAAAGATATCCCCAGACTTATGGAATAGATTATTCTGACACCTTTTCTCCTGTTGCTACGTTAACATCAATCAGGTTATTAATTTCCATCAGTTAGATATCAAGAATGCTTTTCTGCACGGAGATCTTCATAAGGAAGCTCATATGGAGTAAGCTCCTAGATTTGGTGCTTACAAGGAGTCGGGAAAGATTTGTCGCTCAAGGGGAGTCAAGAAAGATTTGTCATCTTTGTAAATCTTTGAATGGCTTGAAGCAGAGCCCTCGTGCCTAGTTTGGAAAATTTAGTCAAGTAGTTGAAAGTTTTGGAATGCAGAAAAGCAAAAATGATCATTATGTTTTCTATAGACGCTCTGCGGTTAGTATCATTTTATTAGTAGTATATGTTGATGATATTGTCATTACTGGCAATGACACTTCATGTATTCTAGCTTTCAAATCCTTTTTTCATAGTCACTTTCAAACTAAGGATTTAGGATTGTTGAAATACTTCTTGAGTGTTGAGGTAATGAGGAGTAAGAAAGGAATTTTTCTATCTCAAAAAAAATATGTACTTGACTTATTATCTAAAACGGGAAACTTAGGTGCTAAACCATGTAGTACACTAATGGTTCCTAATCTGTAGCTGACTAAGGAAGGTAAGTTGTTTGGGGATCCTAAGAGATACAGATAGTTGATTTAGAAATTGAATTATCTCACGGTAATTCGTCCGGATATTGCATATTCAGTCAGTGTTGTGAGTTAGTATATATCATCCCCAATAGTTGATCATTAGAATGTTGTAAATCAAATCTTGTGCTATTTAAAGGAAACACCTAGACGTAGTATCTTATATAAAAATCATGGCCATACTGATATTAAATGTTTTACAAGTGTTGATTGGGCAGGATATAAGGAAGATAGGAGATCTACTTCAGGTTTTTGTGTTTTTGTTGGAGGGAATTTAGTTTCATGGAAAAGCAATAAATAGAAGGTTGTTTCTCGATCAAGTTTAGAATCAAAATATTGAGTAATGGCACAATCAGTGTATGAAGTAATATAGATATATCAACTCTTAAAAAAAGTAGGACTCAACATCTCACTTCTTGCAAAATTATGGTGTGATAACGAAGCCGCTCTTCATATTGCATCGAATCCAGTGTTTCATGAACGAACCAAACACATTGAAATTGATTATCATTTTGTTCGTGAGAAAATTTAGTAACGGTTAGTCTGTATAGGATTTGTGAAGACTAAAGAAAAATTAGGAGTTCTCTTAACAAAGCCTTTAAATGGGATTCGAGTTAATTTATTTTGTAACAAGTTAGGCAAGATTAATATTTATACTCCAACTTGAGGAGGAGTATTATAGATTGTAAATATATATATTTAGTATAGAATATTTATTTGTTTAAAATAGAAATTTGCTTTCCTTTTTCAGGCTAATTTACTTTCCGTTTTAGGCTATTAAATCTTGTATATATATAACCTATGGATCAATCAAAAATATTGAATTTGCTCAATGGCTCTCGTTGTTTATCAAGATTCAACTTTACTGTGGAATATCAGGTTGGTAAAAATAATTCACTAATTGATGCTTTACCACGCTGTGAGGAAGATGTGGGGTGTGTTAATGCTTTATCAATGCCTGCCTTAGGCTTATTTGAGGAGATAAGAGCTGCAGTTGCTAACTCAGAAGAGTTAAAAAGGCCTAGTACAGAAGGTAAATGCAGAAGAAACATTAGCATATTGGACTTTCCAAGATGGCTTACTGTTTTGTAAGAGAAGACTATATCTTCTAGCCAATTCACCTCTACTCAAGCCATCATCTCAATCTTGCACAACCAGACTCATGAGGGATTTCATAAGACTTATCGTAGAGTGAGTACAGATTTTTATTGGGCTGGAGTGAAAGCACAAATCCTCGAATATGTTAACCGAAAAATAAAGCCAACCATCTCCAACCTGGTGGCTACTGGCAACCTTTACCGATTCCATAGCAAATTTTTCATTGAAAGACTACCATGATCGCATGGTAAAGATGATGTGTTAGTCGTGGTGGATCATTTTACTAAATATGCCTATTTTAGTCCTCTTTCTCACCATTATAATGCCCATCTCCAACCTGGTGGCTACTGGCAACCTTTACCGATTCCATAGCAAATTTTTCATTGAAAGACTACCATGATCGCGTAGTAAAGATGATGTGTTAGTCGTGCTGGATCATTTTACTAAATATGCCTATTTTAGTCCTCTTTCTCACCATTATAATGCTGGCATGGTAGCAAGAATATTCTTTATTAATATTTCCAAGCTAAATGGGTTACCCAAGTCCATTGTTAGTGATTGAGATGCAACTTTTACTAGCATCTTTTTTGTGGGGACTTTTTAATTGCAGTGGATGTCAACTAAACTTTACTTCTTCTTATCATCATCAATTGGATAGACAAAATGAACCAATCGATAAAATGGTGGAGATGTATCTTCAGTGCTTTTCAGGTGATCATCCAATAAATTGGGTATAGTGGCTTGCATGGGCAAAATTTTAGTACAATACAAGTCACCATTCTTCCCTTAAAGCTACCCCTCTTGAAGTGGTCTATGGAAGAAGACCTCCTGCACTCCTATCTTACTAACCCAGGTTTTCAAGAGTCCAAAGCGGTTAATTTAGCCTTAAAGGCATGAGATCAAGTCCTTGCTAATCTTACAAAGCAGCCTCACTATGCCCATAGTATGATGAAATCTCACTATGACAAATTTAGACAAGACAACCTACAAAATCATGTAGGTGATATGATCTTATTGAAGCTCCAACCTTATCATCACCTATCCTTAACAGGTCACTGCAATAAAAAAACTTTCCCCAAATATTATGGCCCCTTCAAAGTTCTTGCTCAAGTGGGTTCTATAGCCTACAAATTAGATCTGCCTGCATACTGTCACCTACATCCTATTTTTCATGTTTCTAAGCTCAAGCCGTTCTATGGAGACCAGGATAATATTGAACCGCAGCTGTCTCTAATGTTAGACAGTGGAGAACTCCATCCTCAACCATTAGCCGTACAGACTACAGTAAGCAACATGGTATTGCAGAAGATGTAATTCATCAGAATGGTCTCTCGCCAACAGAGGCCACTTGGGAAGAAATTGAAAGGGTTCAACAATGTTTTCCAGATTTCACTCTTGAGGACAAGTGTGCTTCGGAGGAGGAGAGGGGGGAGAAATGTAATGATTCTAAGAGTGTGAAGAAGGATCCTTTCTTTGGAAGGAAATGTATTTGCAAAAATGAATAAATATGCTAGGAACTTATTTAGGATTATGATGTGATGCTTCTATTCTTATGTTTGCACGTGTTTGATGTTTCTGTTTTTATTTTGTATGTATTTGGTTTCAGAGATTATGTGTCGTGTTATTAGATGGTTACATAAGTCAGTTATTCATGTGTGCCACGGCGTCCTATTTTACAAAACAGCAGTTTCTTCGTTAACTTCCAATATAAGGGACACTTATGCTTGCACTACAGTTTATGAAGAAAAATTTCAGAAACTTGGGTCTTTAAGACAAGGTCTTCGAATTCCCTTTACCCTAAACGAGCCCATTATACCCAAAAATCAAAGGTAGAAAAATTTCACATTCAAACTCATCCCATTATGATCCCGTGTAACATCGTCCCATAACTAGATAAGTTACCCAAGGGACACGACATGTACATTATGTTCCTTTCTGGTTATGGCATCAATCATGCCAATTTCTTGTATAGTCTTGCAGTTTCCATTTTGAGGAGTCAGAAGACAAGACAAAACATAAAAGAAATCTTGGGTATCTAGTATCTATGCACCGACCTATCCATCTCAACACTTTCCTTTCTTATTTATTTATTTATTTTTATTTTACCAGTTGAACCATATGATTGATTTGAGAAACAAATTTAGACACTCTGTAATGCATCACACAAGGATCATAATTTAAAGCTATTCCCCAATGAGCTCATGTAAGAAGAAACGTCTTTCACCATGCTTTCCTATAATTTTTAAGAAAAGTATGGATTGTTATACTGGCTTCTCAAGTGGATAAATTGATTCTATGCCTCCAAATTTCATCCTAAAACAAATCAGGCCACACCAACTCAACAAAGGATCAATAATTCCCAGTTCCATGCTCCGTGCAGTCAATTAGCATACTTGTCCACAAGAAATTCAACATAAATCTACGAATTGCATTTGTATGGATAAACCCAACCCCTCTCTTCAGTGTCCAAATATTTAATGATTCTACAAGCATTTACTACAAAATTTTAGTTGCAATCAGCTATGATAAGACATATTCAGTATATGCCACATGCAACCACTTACATTGAAAAATAGAAGCAGCAAAAGGTGCATCTCAGTTGTAAGAAATTACACATACCTTCAGAGCAAACATTCCAAACAATGAAGAACTCTTGAGGGCACGGTCAATAGAGGGTGGTACATCTGGAGGCACATTACTGATAAATAAACCATACAGCCCCATACCAAAGATTAGCATTACTGTTCCAGCCAGATAAACATCTGCATCAGGCAGGTAAAGTTAGCATCACAAATCAGACAGCATCAGCACTATTCTGAACATGCATTGTCACCAGCGGTGAAAAGGTCAACATTTACTGGTACTTCTGCAATATTCATCTCAAATGCAGAAAAACATAATCCGGTACTACTGACTCCTGCTGTGGTTATTTGTCCTCTAGGCTGGGAGAACAAGAACACTAACTATATACTAAATAGGTCCAATGATGTCAACATGGATTCAGAACATCTTGATGGATAGATTTAAAGCGCTTATCTATTGTCAAAAGAATATGGAGCGCAAATGAATGATTGCATCTTCAACATTTACAATCTTGGACAATTGGTTAAGATTCCAATGTCAGTAAGCTTACTCAGAGATTATGTGATGTCAATGTCAATATAAAAGTAAGGGCAATTTCAATTTGGACTATTCAGAACTCAATTTCAATTTATATTCCTGGTAGCAGTAAGATTTTGAAAAAGTAGGTTGCAAACTTGGTCCAAAGGGGCACCGACAATATCAATTTGTTAGGGTGCATTAATAATTGTTTCAAACTCCAGTTGATCTTCCAAGTCTATTTAATTTGTACCTATCTTATTCGGACACATACCTATCATGTTGTTTGAAATCCAGATTATATGAATCAAAGTTCCCTTATATCTCACATACAAGCTGGCTTTGTTTGAAAACAATTAATGATATCCTTACCAATTGCTTCAACCAATCGAAGAACCATTTGCCCGGTGTGTATGCCTTTGACACAGCTAGACCAGTAGACTTTAAATGCATCAACAATGTAAACACAACCCTACAACATGAAGCAACATCAAGTAAAATTAGGTCACTCAAGGGTGGGTTTGCAGGCAATCTGCATTACACAATACAGCTTATGCATGTGGGAATCAATTACCAAGGGGAAAAGAGTAGATTGTGTGGATCCAATTACCGGTTAAGCACTGTAGGAAAATCAGAGCATTTTTCGTTCATCGCGAATTTAGAATATTAAATTTCCTCTTTACCTCATTTTATAAGTTGATAGATTTAAATAATGTGTGGTAGATAGGGTTGATATAATATTTATTATAATTATCCACCATATCTATTTTATCTATAATTCATCTCATGTGTAACTTCATTATTACGAAAATAAGATTTCTACTTCTATAAGTTCTCTTAACCTAAAGGTTATTCTCAAAAGATGAGTACACCACTAAAATCACACCAGAAAATTACTAAGAATGCAAAAACCATCACAAAGGCAAGTTCTAGCAGCAGTAGCAACAATATAAATCTAACATCTAATTAGATTTCATTGCTACAACAAATCTTAAGTAGCAATCAAATTGGTAAGTATGTAGACAAAGACAATAATTTCTCCCTATATGTTGCCACTGCACAAAAAGGTATGGACCTAACCTTCTCTAAAAGTGCTAGAAATGGTTGTTAGATTATAAATACAGAGTACTCATTACATGTGTAATTTTCCATCATACTTCAACAAGTTGGTTAATAGTGAAAACAAAGAAAGAGTTGCGAATGAAGGCAAGAAGAAAAGGTTTTGTTATACTGGTTGATTTATGATTGAATGATGATTTGTTGGTGCCAAATTTACAATATAACCTGCTTTCTATTAGCTAATTAACCAAGGATATAAGATGTAAAATAATATTTACTTCTTCTCACTATATTTTTCAAGACCAGCTTTTGAGGAAGATGATTGGCAATACTGAGAATGCAATAGTCTATATTGTTTCATTGGAATGAATAATGAATTTGAGTATAAGTCATTTCTTTCCATTAGAAATAATGCTAATATTATGCTTTGGCACAAGTTCACTAGAAATAATGTTTATATTATGATTTATTATAAGCATTTAGGACATCCTTAACTTCGCTGATATGAATCATTTGTATCCAACTAGCTTTGTTAACAACAATCCTAGTGACTTAAGTTGTGAACATTGTATTGTTGCTAAATTCACGAGAAGTATATACCATTCTCAATTGTACGAACCTTCAAAGCCATTTCCATTTAATCAAGGGTATCTACTCTATTTGGGTACAAATAGTCAGTAACATTCATTGATAACCACTCCTAAGCATGTTAGGTATTTCTTTGGAAAGAAAAATCTAAAATACTATCTGTATTTCAAATATTTCATAAACTTGTATCAAATGTCTTCTAAATCTAAATTAAAATTCTTTGTTCAGATAATAGCAAAGACTATTTTTTCAAAGACTTTACTAATTATCTGAATGAATATGAGATTACTCATTAGAATTCTTGTGTATATACTCTATAACAAAATAGAGTATTTGAAATAAAAAATTGGCACTTACTTAAAACAACTAGATTTATGAGAACTGTCTACCTAATAAATCGGATTCCTTCTAAAGTTCTTCAGTTCAAAACTTCAATAAGTGTCCTATAAAAGTTTTTCCCACATTTGCATTTATTTAATTCCATGCCACCCAAAGTGTTCGGGTGTATAATCTATGTCCCAAATCATACTCATAACAAACACAAACCGGAAGGAAAAGCTCTCAAATGCATCTTCATTAGATATGCTACACTATAAAAAGGTTACAAATGCTACCATCCACATTCCGAGCGTGTCTTTGTAACCTCAAATGTTGTATTTTTTGAACATCAACCATACCATACATCTTCAGGTCAAGTTGAAACTAAGAGCTTTGATGATACATTATGTTTGCCCCGTAAATCCATAAGTTAGTTATGTCGATATATTCTCCCTCACACCTAAACTTATTAGACTTGATTCACATATGTTTAAGTCTTTGCCTTCTCACAAATCTACCAATATTTCTAATCTTTCACAAAGTCCACAATCTATTCCAAAAATTCACGAAGTTTGGGTATACACAAGGAGAAAAAAACTTTCTCAAAGTACCCAATTATCTAAGATGAGACTTGTTTTAAAAATAGATGTTAAACCGATCAGAGATGTGGTAGTCCTGCGGATGATGGTATTGCAGTTACAAATGAGAAGGAACATAGGATAGAGGACATTCCGGAGGAGGATGTAGCCATAAACTTGAGAAAAGGCAAGCAATCTTATATAAGGTATTCAATTTCTAATTATGTGACATTAGAAATCATCACTAAAATATAGAGCATTTGTAGCTCGTATTGATGAAGAAGAGATACCTAGAAATATTCAAGCAGCATATCAAGACCAAAGTGGTGAGAAGTTGTCATTGAAGAAACGAGAGCTCTATATCAAGATAACAACTGTGAAGTATGTGATTACTCGAGGGAAAGAAAGCAATAGGGAGTAAATGGGTATTTAGTGTTAAACACAACTTAGATAACGATATAGAAAGGTATAAAGCTTGCTTGGTTACCCAAAGATACATAGAAACCTACAGCATTGATTATGAAAAAACTTTTGCACCAGTCGTAAAGTTAAATTCAATAAGAGTCATCTTATCTTTGGTTCCTGATCTCAATTGGCCTTTAATACGCCACGCTAAGAGCAAACAAGGGCGATACTGGGATGAGTCCGATCCTATTAAAAAATTGAAAATAAAATGAGTTTAGCGAAGGTTTTAGCGAATCTGTAAGCTACTTAACCAAAGATAACACACCGACTAAATCCTAAATGGTCTAACCATCATTTTGCTATGATGTACAACAAGATAACTAGAGTTATTTAATACAATCCTTACTAAAGATATTGATAAAAGTTAATAAAAAGGAGCTTTCCAATAGAAAAGACTGATAAGTGTTTTTTTATTAATGTGCAAAAATCTCTCTAAAACCCCATAAAGTGTCCTATTTAAACATGGTAGCAAACTTTGTAAATAAAATGATTAAAAGAATACTCTAATAAGATTCTCGTAAATACAAAATAAATATAAGGATAACTTAAAATAATACAAGAAATAAAAATTCCAAATAACATAAGTAAAATAAATGATCAAATGAGCTACTCAAATGAAGAGGAGATGAGTTGGGGTGATGAGCTATTGGAGATCTTGATAAGTAAACCTGCTGAGTAAAGTAAAGCAAACTTGGCAAAGCAACAAACCAGCCAAGAAGACATGAATTGACAAAGCAGAGCAGACAAGTAGAGGAGAGCAGAACTGGTAGAGCGGAGCAAGTTTTCTAAATTGGTAGAGCTCATAAATTCATCATCTATGTATGAGGAGCTCACTAACAAGTCTCTAATATAGCCTATAAAACTTGCATTTTGTTGGGTCTAATACAGTCCAATGTGGATGGATACACGTTGTTTGGTATCGCATGAATTAAGGGGTTGGATCCGAAATTCGAGACGCTCTAAAGGATAAATGGTAGTTGAAAGTTGAGTAGGAATTATTCTACACCGATAGTAAATATGATACATCAATACTTCACGCGAGTTCTAACATACTTGACATTACACATAAGTATTACGAGGTCACTCATCACTAGTTCATACTCAATAGACTAGATAAGAATAGTTAAGAGTAAGGAAAATACACTTAGCTCATACAAAAAGAAAAATGTCTGAATGTTGATTCTATTGATTATTGCGACTATTATAATACACAAGTATTTATAAGACTTAATTAGGGTAAGTTCTAAATTAGTGTAAATTACAAAAAGAATTTTCATTAGTAAAGGAAAATAGATAATTTACAAGAGTAATATTGTAAACAAGAAAAAAGAATATCCAATGATAGAAAATGATAGTACAGATGTCAAGAAAAAACAGTGTACATGTCAACTATCCATTCTGTAGTCCTAATGATACTATTGACTAGGCAACGCAGGTTCTAAATAGATTGGCTTAGGATTGATAGTTCGGCAGCTCGAATATTCGGGACTAGGAAAGGATTGGTTCAGGAGGTGACGCATTGTCGAGTAAGCTTCGGGTGGTCAACTCCGGATAGTTGTAAAGCTCGGCCTTAGTATGGATCATGTTGGCAGTATACTAATTTGATACTTGGCCTTGGACAAATATATTGTGGAGAAGTTAGCTTGGCACACCAGTCAGTCACCTTAACTACTTCTTGGATGATGTGAAGAGTAAAATAACTTGGCAAGTTGGACTAAGAAATAGACTACTCCTCAGAGTTCAACTCACCTCAAACAGCTCAGCAAATCATATAAGCAAACCCTCGAGCTCAAGAACATGTGATTGATCCGTAATCCTTATCAAAGTCGGTGCCTCGAAGCCTATCATCCTCTTTATCAACTAGATGTTAAAAATATTTTCCTTGATGGAGAATTAGATGAAGAAATTTATGTGTATGCCTCCAAGATTTGAATCGAGTAAGGATCACGGAAAAGTATGCATGTTGAACAAATACTTATATGGATTGAAGTAATCACCCAAGGTATGGCTCAAGGCGTTCATTGACACTTTATTTCACTGTAGTTATAAACAAAGTGAAGCATAATCAAAGTGATGATAATTTTGAGATTTATAGACTTAAAGAGAAAATCAAAATAGCATTTGAGACTAAAGGCTTGGGTGAATTAAAATACTTTCTTGGGATGAAAGTTGCTCAAATTAAGAAAGGCATATTCATCAGCCAACGCATATATACCTTGGATCTCCTTAAGGAGGCCGGGAAGCTTAGATGCAAACTTATGGTGACTCCTCTTTCTTATAATTGGAGGAATCGGTCACCAAACTCTGAAGATTTGGTAGACAAAAATCAATACTAGAGATTGATTGACAAATTGATTTATTTATCTCATACTTAGCCTGACTTAGCTCATGTAATTAGCATGGTAAGTCAAGTCATGAATGTGCCTATAAAGCATCACATAGATATAGTCCATCACATCCTAAGATACCTTAAGGGAACTCTAGGTAAAGGAGTTTTTATTAAGAAGTGTAATATTAGAGATATTGAGATGTATATTGATGTAGATTAGGTTGGAGACAAAGTAGATTGCAAATCCACCTCAAGGTTTTGTACCAAATTATAGAGAAATTTAGTAACTTAAAGAAGTAAAAAGCAACTAGTAGTAGCAAGAAGCAGTGAAAAAGCAAAGTATTAGGCAATTGCACAAGGATTGTGCAAACTAATATGGTTGTAGATGTTGATGGCTAACTTGAAAATGCAATGGCACTCCACTTACTTATACAATGACAGCAAGTAAGCAATAAGTATAGCAAAAAATCAAGTCTAGCATGATAGAATGAAGCATGTAAGAACCAATAAGAGCTTCATCAAGATTAAAATTGAAGAAGGAAACATCAAACTTGAATATATTCCTTCACGAACACAAGAGGCTGATATTCTAACTAAATCTCTAGCAAAACAACCTTTTATAAAGATTCTAAGTTAGGAATGATGGATATCTATTCCTTAGCTTGAGAGGGTATGTAAGAAATCAGAGTATTTTTCATTTATCTCGAATTTTAGAATATTAAATTTTCTCTTCATCTTATTTTGTAAGTTGGTAGAATTAAATAATGTGTAGTAAGTAATGTTAATGCAATATGTATTATAATTACCTACTACATCTATTTTATCTATAAATAGTTCTGTCTCGTGTATAACTTCATTATTGTGAAAATAAAATTTCTACTTCTATATTTTTTCTACAAGCACAAAAGAACATTTCATTTGTATATTCTCCCAATGATAACAGTGCTAAATACAATAGCATGTTGCAGAATCCCCAGATTTATGCTGAAACTACTATGTGTAGTGATTATAGTGCTAAATACAATGGCATGTTGTAGAATCCCTACATTTATGCAGAAACTTGTAGGTGCAAAATAAGTCATTCAGGAATTCTTTATACAATTAAATATGGGAAGAGCCCTAGCAACTAAATAGTTAAGTTGGGTTTAAACATGATGCTCTTGGAAAAAAAATTAATCTAAAAACTAACTCGTGTATGGGAAATGTACAAGGAAATCTTGCAGCAATGTTATGCTTGTCTAGGAATGGATTATAGAATGAGAGCAAAAATATAAGGGTCTAGCAGTCCCATATTAATCTTATCACTATGCTTATACTCACGAATCTTCTAGCTCATTTTATATTTTTGAACATGATGCTTCTAGAATAAAAAGATTATCTAAAAACTAACTCGTGTATGGGCAATGTACAAGTTCTTTTTTTTTTTGGTCCAAAAAAAAAAAAAAACTTGGATATGGCTATAAATCCCTAAATATAGGATGTTCTTCTTAAACTATATATCCACCTATCCATATATTCAAGATTTTCATGGAAATTTCAACTAATACTTGATTAAAAGCTGGATTTCTACACTGACAAGTTCCAAAGAGACTGAAGTGGGTATTTATTTGACCATAGGATCAAAAGCTTGCATTCTCATCACTTTTATGCACTTCCGACAAAATATATAACACACTATGAGAACATGAACCCCTCACATTCACAAATGTTACACAATAAGTAAAAGGCATAAAAAAGAGAACGTACATTTAAAAAGCACAGAAGTGAACCGGCCAGTGAACCTCCAATAGCCAAAAGAGCCAAGAACCGAAAGTCAAAGATTACCTGCTCAACAGTTAAAAAAATTTAGCCTTCAGTCAACGAGCGGAGAGGAGTTCAACTTTACGTAGAAAGTTGAACAAACAACTCCAATAGAAGAGGGACTTATAATGGCAAATTTACTTTAATTAGAACAGTACAATATAATAAAGGCATAATCACTAATGAATGCTACAGTAGTGGAACAGAGCAATGAATCTCTTTCTTGAGGGAAGGAGGGAGATTGGGGAGGCAGTGGGTCGGAAGAGAACGAAAATTTTCCTCAAACTTTGAATTTCTTAGACAATCCTTATGTGTTTGATATGTGTGGTTAATTCATCCAATCAAAAGGAATAAAGGGAGATAACTGGGCTTCTGCAAATATAAATGAAACAAGAAAAATACCAAAATGCTAATCACAGAGGACAACGAGAAACCCTTCAACCACATAGTCAAAAGAATAAAAGGAGATAAATGGGCTTCTGCAAATATGAGTGAAAGTAGTAAAGACACAAAATTCCCAACCACAGAATGAGAAATTCTTCAACTCTCCATGCATGGATGCATGAACTATTTTGGAAGCGTACATGGACCCTTTATGATAACCATAAAAAGAACTTTTGTCGTATGGGTGCAAGTACCATGCCAAGAACTACCAACTAAAGAACATACAATAGATAAAGCCTGTCTTATATCCAGTCAGTACACAACAGTTCCTAAAATCAGTAGTTCTAAAACAGCATTTAGAAACCCCATTCGAATTACATGCACGAGGTCTTGTATTCACTGCATACTATATAGCACCCACAAGTGCATCACGACTTCTATCTACGCACATGATCATCATAATTCAGGGAACTTTTTCAATTCTTTTTCTTTTTCTTTTTGTCCATCCCTTCTGCATTTCATTTTGACTACCAGGTATCCAAGCATGGGCTGAAGACATGACCCACCTTGCAGAGTAGATCTTGTTGAAAATTTTTGCCTTGTCTAAGTTACATGGACTTCTCAACTTACAGATTCACATAACCTTGGTCTTAAATATGCTTTTGTCTTCACCAGAATAGGACTCAATTTTCCTTGTATTTTCTAGGATAAACTTTTATTCAATATTGTAAGTAACTCCTTTTTCTTGTTTTGCATAATTACTTGTACTATGAATGAAATATAAAGTGAAATGTAAATGGAATCAAATCACATTTTCAATTGATCTAAAGCAAGTGCATGTATTTTTGTGCAAAGGAAATGAAAGTGAAGCCAAACAAAGTGCCTTCGGTATGGTCTAGAATCTTACCGTCCTGGAATGTAGAACACTACCCAATTGACCATCTTTGGGTTGCCTGGAACCCTTCCATCTGGAACATAAGAGTCGTCGTCTCAGATAGACAATTCCTACACTATTATTGCCAACTTGTAGAGGAGAATACAACATTTTAGTTCACGTGTGTCTACGGAGCAAATTCCGCCACAGAAGGGAAAGCCCCGTGGTTAGACCTTCTTCACATTAAAGCTTCAATCCAGGAGCCTTAGATTCTAAGTGGTGACTTCAATGAATGCTGAAAAGTTGAGGAGAAAAATGGGGGAAATAAAACCATCACTCCAGCCATGGAACACTTTAATAAGTTCTACGCGGAAGCGAAGCTAGTTGATGCTAAAACCAGTGGCCTCATCTATACATGGTCAAACAAAAGCCCTTCTAACCTCCTCTTGAGACGGTTAGACAAATTTTTGGTTAATTGGGAATAACCTCTGGCCTTCCCCAACTATGAGATGAGGATATGTGCTCCGGGCATATCTGATCATAGCCCAATTATGACCTAACTTAACCACTCGATACTGAATAGAAGAACCCCCTTCAAATTCTTTGAATTCTAGAGCAAAAACTTAAGCTTTCTCTCATTGGTGGAAGGATTTGGACTAAGAGAGGAACTCCTATGTTTCGAGTAGTCTCCATGTTAAAGTTGCTAAAAAAAGAGTTGAGAGAACTAAATAAGAAACATTATTCGGATATATCAAGAAGAGCTTCCCAAAGCCAATCTACCCTGCAAAGCATTCAACTTTCCAACCGAGCGACCCTTCAAATGTGAACTGGGATCTGGAGAAAATGAGATACAAGGAGTACTACATGTTGAATACAGCCAAGGAGTTCTTAAAACAAAAATCAAGACAATCTTGGTTGAAGTTGGGAGATAGAAACTCATCTTTCTTCTTACGCTTCTTAAAGCTGAAACAAGTCAGAGATCGCATCCAATCCATTGTGTTAGAGGACAGCGTATAGCTAACCAATAAGGGTGACATCAAGGAGGTAGCTATCTCCTTCTTCCAAAATCTATTGAACTCCCCAGATATTACACTAATAAACAAAGATGCAGTCTCTTCTCTTGTAGAAAGAAGGGTTACAAGAGGGGATCGGCAGCTCTTCAATAAATCAGTAGACAATGCAGAAATTAAGGAGGTTTTGTAGTCCATACCTATAAAGAAAGCGCCTAGTCTAGATGGTTTTAATGTACATTTCTTCCATTTGACCTGGCATATCATTAATGAAGAAGTTTGCATAGCCATCGAGGATTTTTTTGCATCAGGGAAGTTATTGAAGTCAATAAACTCTACCTATCTTACATTGATTCCTCAGGTGAACACTCCAAAGTCCTTTATGAATTTTCATCCTATTTCATGTTGTATGTTCTTTACAAATGCATTTCTAAAATCCTTGCAAACCAGTTAAAAAGTATCTTTCCGAAGCTAGTAGGCAAAGAGAAATCTGCTTTCATTAAAGGAAGAAGAATTGTGGACAACATCCTAATAGCGCAAGAACTAATGAGGGGTTACCATAAGGATACTTATGGTACGAGATGTGCAATGAAGGTAGACATAAAAAAGGCCTATGATCATGTAAATTAGGTCTTCCTGGAACACCAATTATACGCCCTCAACCTTCCATCCATATTTGTGAAATGGATTATGGTATGCATATCTTCACCAAGATATTCTATTTGCCTCAACGGAGAATTTGTAGGTATTTTTGCCAACAATTGAGGGCTAAGGCAAGGGGATCCTATCTCTCCTAACCTTTTCACCATTGTAATGGAGATCCTCTCATGCCTTCTATGCAAAGCAAGCAACCTTCAAGGATTTAGTCACCACCGATGCTGTAGAAAAGAAAAATTGAGCCACCTTTGCTTCGCGGATGACATTCTCATCTTTTCCAAAGGTGACCTCAACTAGATCAGATTGATTAACTAGGGATTACAGTTTGCCACACAACTCTCAGGTCTCCATGCCAGAATGTCTAAGAGCAATATTTTCTTTAGCGGAGTCACTCAAGCTGTCAAAGACCAAATCTTGTTAGCTACTGGTTTTAAGGAGGGGCAACTACCAGTAAAATACTTGGGGATTCCTCTCGCTTCTACTAGAATCAATAAAGTACACTACCAAGTACTGGTAGAAAGATTTGCTACTAGGATTAACTGTTGGTTTACTAAATCCTTATCGTAAGCGGATAAGGTCCAATTAATTAAAAGTATTCTCTTCTCACTATAAGTCTATTGGGCATTAATGTTCATCCTTCCGAAGAGTACCCTAAAAGAGTTACAAACAAAGATGATAAGATTTCTATGGAATAGAACGGATGAAACATAAGCTAAAGCCAAAGTATCATGGGAGGATGTTTGCTTTCCTAAGATTGAAGGGAGATTGGAAATAATGGACATCATCCTTTAGAATAAAGTAACCCAATTGAAGTATATCTGGTTCTTGATAAGTGACCCAAATGGCTTATGGCCAAGCTAGATTAGAGAGGAAATGTTAAGAGGACAAAATTTCCAATCCATTCCCAACCCTTCCCAAAGTTCTTAGTCTAAGTAGAAGATCCTCCAAACTAAAAGATGGGTAAGGCCACTTTTCTCTTGGAGCATCGGGATTGGAAGGAACATCTCCCTTTGGTACAACTCCTAGCACTCAAACGGACCTCTTGTAAACTGGATTGGAGAAAAGAACATCTACGCCATGAATTGGAGCAAAGAGGCGAAGCTAAGTGACATTGTAAAAGGAGCAAATTGACGTTGGCCGGAAGGAGACACTTGAGACTCCATTAAATCTAAACTACCCCATCATATCATACCATAGGTAGGAGTTAACGACGCATTCATTTAGAGTGTTGACCCAAGACAAGGTTTTTGATTAAGTCAGCCTATAATGCATCGAGGAGGAAACATCAGTCTACTTCTTGGCATCCCATCGTTTGGAATAAGTCCAACCTTCCCCATCACTCCTCCTTTCTATGGCTTGTGACCAAAGAAAGACTTCTTACGCAAGACAAGCTTTTTTCAATTTGGTATCTTAACCTAAAACTTATGTTTCCTATGCTTAACCGAAGAAAAGAACCACCAACACCTCTTCATCATATGTGAGTTTACAAAACATGCATGGGCAGGACTTCAACATCATCTATTCCATCCACGGAATATCCATCCTCAACCAAGTTCTATACAAGCCCTTATTGGACTTTTCACTCAAAGAGGATCTCAAATAGGAAAGGAGGCTCCATTAGTGGTATTTTACAATATATGGAAGGAAAGGAAATCTAAGCGATTTGGTGGCGCTCCTGCCCCAATAAATATTCTACTTAAGTCCATTTTGTCCTACTTGGATGCATAGTCATGAGCTATTAGTACCACCAAAGTTTGTTAACCACATTTAGTTGTTTTGTTAATGTGGAAAATGAACTTGGCTCCTCTTGTATGTCTTCTCTATTTTTGTTATTAAGACAATACCGACCTTACCCAAAAAGAGGACATTAGTAATTAAAATCCTCTACAGTAAGACTAAACGACCTGCATACAGTTTGGTGGACACGTGATCTCCAAATCTTTCACTTCTCAAGATGCCAAACCAGGTCATTGTATAATTCAACTGACAAATGTAGTACACACTGTCATCCAAAACCTTATAACCACTAAGCACATTTGCTTACTATATACTAATTCTCTCTAATCCCAAGATTTCAAAGATGGCATGATATTTTCTTTATTAAATAGTACACAGATGGAAAAGGAAAATTGTATGGAAGTTCTATACTACAGCCACACAGCAATGACAACTCAATATTTTGAACAAAGGTTTGTGATATCTATATCCAAAACTTCACCACAAATAAATTGGAAATATCAAAGATTCTTTTCTTTTTTAAATATTTTCAAATTTTCCAGCATAACTAATTTCTCAAAACTTTTCTGTACCCTACCTGAACAGAAATATCTGAAGAGTTGTTCTTTTTATTGGTCTTCCTGCATAAGTAATTTCTAAAAACTTGTGCTTGTGTGACAATATTTTAACAAATTCCTTGAATTACCAAATCCAATCATAAGAGCATCTTCTTTTTTCTCACGTTTTGCTTACTTAAAAAGTACATCTTCTATTTATACCACAAGAAATCAATGAACCTATTTGTTAGCAAGTATCCTGTAAGTGATGCCATAAACCACTTGTTCTATCCTATACAACTATTATAGCCAAAACAAAGGCCTAAAAGAAACCACTTGTCTTTCTCATGAAATTATATAATCCGTGTTTTGAAATTATAGAAACTTGATTTGGAAATTAACATGCATATTGATCTATTCGTGTGTTTGAGATAAAAATTTATTGGTGGCATACTCAATCAAGTGGCTGATGAGCATAGAGAGCCCTTGAGAGAACTCTAAATATCCAAAGCCTTGCTTCATCTCAATTCGTGATTCATCGAGGTATGTCCGCTCTTAGTGGGCAATTCTTCATTCAATTCGGACACATGTGTAACCAAACCATAAAGTATGCTTTAGTTCGATTCAACTACTTGAACAAAGCTAATCTTAAAAAAGAAAAAAATTAATCAGGTTCTATTTTCGTATTTGGTTTGGTCTTCTATATGCTGATTTCAAAGCTTCATCTCCAATCAATCTTATGGTCATTTTTTAGTTCAATAAATCACATAGATTTTCAATAAAATACCGTGGACAACATATTTTAGCTGTTTTTACTATTAATGGGATGATAAATCGTTGTGATTTACTGAATTGAAAAGCCATTATACCATGTGGTCACTTTTTGAGTGACCGTACACAGAAAGCATACATATCGTTTCCCGATCACCTAATGGTGTCCCATCCTTAATCCCTCTTATCACATGCTACATACGAGAACAAAAAAAAAGAACATGGTGTGTGTTAGAAAAAGGTATTTGTAGCATGTGATGGAAGAGTTATAAGGACAGAGTCCGCATTTGGAGGTAGCAAATAAACTTGGTCCTTCTACGAACCACAATAGTCAATAAATAAACAAATCCCAGTGAAACAAATAACGAAACACTAACTCACTTTTTCAATGTTGGATTCCGTGGACTGAACAAGCCGAACAACGGGGTTCCCATTTGGGTTGGCGATCGCGTAATTGAACCCGGTCCCGCTTTTCCGTTCAAGGTGATTAGAACTAGAAGAGAATACGGTTGGGGTAGGGTTGGAAGATGATGATGATGATGATGATTCAGGAGATGATGGTGAGCTTAATGAAGCGAATGATTGAAAACGGCGAGTCGTTTTGGTTGGGGTTTGGTTTCGAACGGAAGTTGAGGGGTAAGGGAGTATCAGGGAGAGTGGAGAGTAGAGAGAGAGGACCATTTTTTAAGGTATAAACACGGATGCAGAGAGAGAGGGTTGGTGGGGGGTTGGGGTTGGGGTTGCGTTGGGGTTGCGAGAGAGAGAGACTTGAATGGCGGTAAGCGAAGGAGCGACGTTAGACAACCGTAATTTCAGTTAGATATTTTTAAATTTTAATTGCTTATTTACTTGAACCTGAAAGAGGGGGAAAAAAAGGTTTAATTATAAAAAGACGAGTGGCGTCTCTAGTCATCTGCGAAGAGCCGTCTATTATTTTCTATCTTATTTAATTTTTTTTTCTTGTTCATATTTTATTGGTGTGTAAAAAAAATTAATTAAATAAACTAATACAATTAAATATATTATTAATATAATTTAACAAACAAATAAAAAAATAGTTGCAGAAATTCAAAAATAAAGAGAAAAAAGCGAAGAGAAAAAGAAGCAACAGCAAAGCGCTCAATTTCCTTACTTACCTCTTGGAATTCTCCAAAAGCCATCCTCCCTTTTCCAAGTTTTGTGTCTTTACAGGGTATATTTCCAAAAATGGTACAAAAATAAAGTGTTACTGAAAAACTTTATAAAAGTGGCATAAAGAAGTCACGTGTGCTTGATTTTTCTACTATAAGCTTGCACCTAATATAAAAATCAATTTACAAGAAAAGTACCATTTATGCATATCCCTTTCTTAATAAAGAAGGCACATGGCTTATGTGTATCTTTTTAATCAAGCTAAAGACGCAAATATGTCATGCGCCTTCAATATAACTTGAACATTTTGCTGCTTCTTTGCTATGAAGTGTACGAAAAAGTGATAACTGATCAGACAATATTTGGTTTGTCTTGTATTTGTTCTTCTAGAAATGGTGTAATATCATATCAGATTAGTCCTATGAGTTAGGAATACCACTACTTTTATATTTAGTTTATTGTCTATGAGAATTATTCCTGTAATGGGTCAATTGATATGATTTAATAGATTACCCACCAGAACTAAACCTATGAAAATAGATATAATATATATAAAGTATATTTATAGTCAACGATCAGTAATAAGTGAATAGTAATCTAATATGAAACATCATTTATAAAAAAATTCACAAAGTGAATAATAGATGTTAAGAATACATAAACATCTAATTAGATAATACAAAGATGGTTATTTACAACTACTTCTTCTTGGATCTTATTAGTTGTTTCCCAAAGCGAGTAAGTAATAACGGCTTGCGACTTGATGTTCCCTCTAATGGTTAAGGCTCCGATTGATGAAGAGGAGTATTGCTGAACTCCGTAGGAGAAACTAGAGTAAGCAGTAACAGTAGTAATTGAGTAACACCTTCCCTTATGTCTAATGTTTGAGGCCAACCAATACACCGCTTATAAGGAGCTGGTAGTGTTTGCTACAAATAGATGTAACCATGAGCACCTAGAGTATGGAATAAGCTAGGGCCAAAACTGGAGGCATCAACGAGTGGTGTACTGTTATGAATCTCAGCCAAATCAATGGAATAGCGAAATCCCAATACCATATCATTGCCTCGCTGTCCCCGACTACGTACCTATCCTAGTCAACGTCTTCTTATACGAACTCTAGCATCTACACGTAGGCGAGAGACATATACGGGGTTCAAATCACCTAGTTGATTAAGAAATAATATCAACCCGCCGTATTCCTCGAAGGCCATTATTGATAATCTAATGTGCAGTACCTAAATCATCTAATAGCCTCACCCAATATAAAATATTTACCTGTATTTCATCAATTAGTTAAAGATACGGTCATGCACTATACTTTGCAAAAAATAACAAGATAAGTAGAAGTATACTTACCAAGTGCCCTATCACTACTCCATGATGGTTGATGTACCGGCATATGTACTCTTTATACTAGTCATAATAAGTCATATTAACACCCTTTGATCCTTAAGGATGAAAAACCCACATATGGTGATTTACCTAAGTCAATATATAGCCCTGATGCGCGACCAACAAATCCATATCCGTCCCACCCCTAAGGTCGATACGGTATAACTCTTTATTCATGTTAACATCCATCAGTATCGTCTAGAATCCTCGAAATTGCAGTAGGATATGGCCCGAGAAGTAAAACTTGACAATTTGAAAGCAAATCAACAGCACTTTGGTTGTCTAAATAGTACGGTCGATATTGTAGAACGAAGGTAATAGACCAATAAGATCATTCGAGTATGACTCGTACATGATTTACAATACATTTGCAAGGAAAATGTATCAATAATACATGTATTTTTAATCAAGAACAACTACAGAATAAAACATATCAAAACTACATACTTGTCAAGCCATCTATATATCAAATGCGGTCCGATATGCATCGACAATATACTTAGCATGGTGTGTGGTGTCTTATGATATAACCTACTTAGCAACTAGTAATAGCCCCTCATGGATGGCAAACCCAAACTTGATGTATAATGCAATGTAGGGGAATTTGTCCCATGCCCAAACTATCTCTTACGCTTTTGATCATCCAACTCTATACAACTGATGACATAGCCATACCAAGCAAGCTTAGCTCTAACTAAACGTCTCGGCATACAAGAAACACTCTAATAAAGGGAGAAACATCATGTGGACAAAAGAAAATGATTTATCAACAAATAGAAAGCCTCCCAACAACTGCAGGATATACACACAGGTATGCCACTGAATGGTCTTCTCATTTGCACCTCTAAAAAGTGTGCTAAACCTCCCTTGTAGTCAAGCCAAACTAACTCATTCCCCTCGGCTAGTTTTATCTATGGGGTATTCCCCTAGAAAACCCTGAGTTACCTAGAACCAAACTAATTGCGTAGACCCTATCACTGTAGCTGTAAGACCCACAATCAGGTATTCAAGTTTGGTTCGTAAAATTTAAAGCAATCGAGCAAATTATCTTATTTTACCCAAATTTTACGATGAAATTAGAATTATTAGTAAAAATGATCACGTAAGTTTAAATTTAAGAAAATAAATAATAAAATAAGATAATATAAAATTTCTAACTGTTAAGTATATTACCTTTTCTTTATCGAAAATGTATAAAATATATTCTGATAACTAACGAATTGTTAAAAATAAATTATATAAACACTAAAAATCATAAAATAACTTAAATAATATTTAAGCCGTATATGTATTTACATATAGGTAGAAATACGCGTAATTATTTAAAATATGCTAAATAGGCTAAAATAAAGTTAAATAATTAAAAAAAATGCATGAATAATTAAGGAAAAATCAAGAAAATTATAGAAAAATAAGTAAATTTCCAAAAGTGGGGTATGGCAATCTGGAATTAAAAAAACAAAATCAACTAATTAAAATTCAATAAATAGAAAGTGGAAAAAAATGATAAAATAAGGCCAATGTCACTTCAAAATTAATGAGAAAAATATCTATGCAGCATTATAAATACCCAAAAAAATTCAAAAGCTTGTTTGGTCTATTTGGAGAGCAAAAAAATCAGAGAGAGTCGAAATAATTAAGGTTAAGGTTTATGTACGAAAAATTGCAAAAATTTGTACAATTAAGGCCGTAAAGAAGATCCTTAACCCGACGACTACCTCGATGGTGGTAACGTTTTACCCGGCTAACAAGGCTAGCCACCAATTCTAGTGAGTCCAATTTTTCCCTCAATTTTACATATTTTATTAACAACATTAAATATGTTTTGAAAATTGTAAAATTTAGTATTTTGGGGTTTCTAAGTATATAGATTTAGGGAAAAACTTTAGCTTGATGATTTTGTATTTAGAAATATACTATTCTTAAGAAATTGTGCCAAACCATGTAAAACCGACCTTTGTTCATGTTAGAAATAAATTACTTTAGAAATGTAGTTTTGAATCCAAAATTTTTGTGTAGACTAATTAAGGGTTATATAATGGTGTTATGAAGCTCTTTTTTTAAATTAATTTTCAAAATTTTTAGATAATTTTTAGGTCTTAAAATGATACATAAAATGGGTACTTTTAAGCTAATTAGGCAATTAAATAAATAATTACTTATTTATTACATAATTATATGTTTTAAGATATTCAAATTTGATGAAGTATGATACTTGTAGTATTTTGGGGTGTTAGATATAATTATTAGGGTATTATATAGTATATATGTAATATGTAAAAATGGTATATTTTAAGTTAATTTTGTAAATTAAGGTAATTAGAAGTAAAATTTGATTTGAGATGAATTTAGTTATTTGGAGATGTTAGTTGATGTTGAGAGACGATATTTGAAGCGATAGAAATATTATATGTGTATATTATAGATATATTAAGTGATAATGTGTAATATATAGGTACAAGAAATTAATAAGTAAGAAAATATTATATTAAAATTGATATTGTAATAATAATAGGAATATATAATAAATTTAGTAAGAAACTTATATTAAGGTAATTATATGAAATATAAAAAAATTTCTCATATTGGAAATAAATTTGGTACAATAATAAGAATTTAAGTGTACCGCGTATAATAAAATACTGACTAGTGGTAATTATGATATTTAGGATACTTAGAAGTAATTTGATTAATTTCACATTATGGGTCAAAATGGATTTTTAGGGTTCGCGTATAAAATTGTACTTAAAAACAAAATTATCATCTAATTTAAAAATCAAAGCAGAAACCGAACTTAAACCTAACCCCAAACTAAGAATAATTGTAAAAAGCTTGAGAACCTAAATAATTGGGCATATTAAACCTTAAACCAAAAATAACAATAAGTGTTATAAGATAAAACTAATATATAACAATTATGTGAAAACTAAAACAATGTTGGTATTATAGGGATTATTGGTGATGGATCGAGCAAGTCCTACCTCGACCAAGTAAGTGAGAAGTCCAAGTAACTTGAGATTAATATGTTACTGTATTTCGGGGTACTAGTTTGAAGTACTCAAAGACTTGGAATTGTACTTGATTGTGTTTGTTAGATAGTCGACCGTGTGCATGTTTTTGTTTTTATAGTTGATGATGTGATTTGATTTACTATACTAGCTTGTATTGTATGATTTGTATGAAATGATTAATCATCTTAAACTGGATCTAATCAAATATATGACTTGTAAATATAAATCGGATTTGCATAGCAACCCATTAAAGGAAACCTAGAATTTTCCTACCAAATACCAACTCTTTCGAAAGGAATAGCATAAGATAGCATAATTACTCTGTTTTTCATCCTTAGTCGAACTAAGTGATAGGTGAGGAGATTGTGACAACAGTGAAGTCAATGGTTCGAAAGTAATCACGGCAAGAGTAGTGTCTCCATTACACAAGCCTAGATTTGGTCATGAACTGTTATATTAATAGAAACTCCTCAACTCGAATTAAAGCGGGTGCAATTTCTTTAATTTCACAATGGACCAGACAACATCATACAATGGCATTTATTTGAAGATGCATTGTACTTAATAATTTGGTTAATAACCCTATTTTGGATTGCTATATAGTTTTAAATCTCTGTCACAACTTACTGAGCTGTGATTACTCACATCCCTATAGATATTATTGCAGGTGCTAGCAAGAAAACAGTTTATAATTACCCTAAAATTAACAACTGCTGGATCTCAAAGGAGTGAGGATAATAACCTAAGGAGCAATTATACTTTCAAGTTTGGATTCTATCTTTACAGTTCTTAGCTGTATTATTCAAGTAGATTATGTTTAGGCTATTAAATCTTATAATATACTTAGAATATCTTAAAGTAAACATGTATTTTTTTTTATAATTTCATAGGTAAATAACATATTTATTTATAAATTATTTACTTTAAAACCGGTTATCATGGATACCTTGTGTAAATCAGGTCTAAGATGACGGCTATATGGTCAACTTCTATCTTAAAATAGTTTGCATGGTGAGACCGTTTCGACTCTATCACTTCGGGGGCATAACAATGGACTCATCCACATGGAAACCAAATAGTATCTCTACGTTCTGAAGTGTGATCATCATCTCCCTATGAGTCATATAAGTATGAAGTCTCCACCTCTCCACTAACACTGTAATAAGGTGATGGTTAATCTAGATAAATGGTAGCTGTAATACTGCAAGGAATCCTACATTCTTTAGGTGAGTGACCATGCAATTGTTTAATTATATCTGTGTTGTATCCTTCTGCATGATTAACTCAACTTGATGCATTGTAAGATGCTCGAATCCCTGAAATATTAGATTTCTATTCATCATTCCTGTAGAAAATTATTAAACTTTGCATTTTAACAAATCAATAAATGTCAAGCCATACCTGGAACTCTCATACTTCCTACAATTGATGTACGACTTGTCCATGTAGTATTTAAGGGTCACTTAGCCTTGAATCTATCTAACCTACAAAATAGAACAAATATGTCGAGTCATTGGTATAGGAAAACAAAAAATGATATGGTATATATTATAATATAAAAAAAACAACGCAACATGTCATCTATCTATACCGTTCCTATTAAATCGATGATACCTCCTCCTATTGTTCCTTCCATCTTATACTCATTATACCTGCTCTTATCAATAGGCCTTCACAAGTTCATCTCCATATGGCATCTCTTTTTTCTCGGCTTATCTATACCACGTTTCAAATGTTCGTTAGGTATGAGGAATAGGTAATCGAGACGGGATCAATTCAACTCATTACCTATTGGCAAGAAATGTTTACTATATATATCCAACTGATGGGACTACTTATACCATTCACCAACATACCAACCACTAGTAACTTGAATAGAATTAAGCACCCCAATCACATGTGAACATGAGATTCTGTAGGTTTGCCATTTCCTATATGAATACATCATTCTATTTGTGTCCGCAATGTGCGTTTGATCGCCTTGTTTCATCACACCATTAGTTTATGCCTCTAACTAGTCTTCACCTCCCATATCCCATTTTCTCGACTATAAACCTTGATGGTATGAGTAGGAGCTCGCTTGGCCCATGTGTTAAGCTTTTTCGCAACATACTTCATATGCATTTGCCCAATATCCATTCCTTTCCTCACTTGCTAGATTATTCTTTCCTAATAATTGATACAATTGTAGAATATTTTCTTGATAAGTAAAGTTAGAGGCAATCCTTTACAACCTTTCAATACGACATTGTAACTTTTGATGATATTGGAGGTCATATATTCAAACCGATAAAAATCGTCACAAGCCAACATCCATTTGTTCTTATTAAACGGTAAGAACCATGATGGTGTGTCCTCCTTTACTTTCAACATTTACTCTATTAAATACTCAAATTTCCTAAGTTATGTCTGCATCGTAGCAACTGTGGCTTGCTTCTTGCATAGTCGGTTCTTGTGTACCCGTTGAAATTACTAGCGACATGCCGTATGCACTATCTCCAAACTGCAAATTGTTCCTGTCACACCCCAAAGCGACAGAGTCGTAAGAACCCCGTCGTGTAAACCATCCTAAAATAGAAATTGGCCTTACAACCGCTATCTTAGACCTGATCTACACAAGACGTCGACGACTAACCCGCTTTGAAGTAAACAATTTGTAATTTAAATAAATCATTTACCTAAGAAAGTGAGGAAATATATATATATATACACTATAATTCAATTATTGTAATTAAAGTTTACATAATTCTCCGTAACATATTTCCTAGTTATACATTATTCAAAAATGAAAAGTAATAAAATATGTGTTGATTCTTCGATGTTTTTCCTCACTCCCCAGGATCCAGCAGTTGCTAGCTTTAGAGTAGTTGTTTGCCGCTTTTTAGCCAGCACCTGTACGACGTTTATAGGGATGTGAGCAACCACAGCTCAGTAAGTTAAGATGGAGGACTTAAAACTATACCACAAACACAACAAGGTTTTCAATCAACTTATTAGGTACAATGCATGTGCAAGCAAATGCCATCGCACGACGTTGTCCGGTCTGTCGTAAGATTAGAGAAATTGCGCCTGCTTTAATCCGGGTTGAAAAGTTACCATTAATGCAACAGCTCACGACCAAACCCAGACTTGTGCAATGGAGACCTCGCTCCTCCCGCGACTACCTTCGAACCACTGACTTCACCTTCGCAGCGACCTCCTCTCTTGTCACTTAGTTCGGCTAAGGATGAAGAAGGGATCAATTGCAATCCTGCGCTATCCCTTTCGAAGGGGTCAGTATTTGGCCAGAGAGTCCTAAGTTCCCCTAACGGGTTGCCATGCATGTCCGATTATGATTACTGGTCATATATTTGATTAAGTCTGGTTTAGGGTGATCAATCATTTCATGTAAATCATACAATACATGTTAGAGCAACAAACAGAATCATAGCATCACCCATAATCAAGCACATGCATACATCCAACTATCTAACAAGCACAACCAAGCATAATCTTAAGTCTCCAAAATACAGTATCGTATTAATCCCAACTTACCTCGACTCCTCATTCACTCACTCGAGGTCCAACTTGCTCAGGCCATCACTGATCATCCCTATAACACAAATATGGTTTCAGTTTTTCATATAACGATTATAGGTTCATTTTATCCTATAACGCTTATTATTATGTTTTGTTTAGGGTTTAATATACTTGATTATCTAGATCTTAAGTCTTTTATAATTATTCTAGATTTGGGGTTAGGTTCGGGTTCAGTTTCCGCATCAGTTTCTAAATTAGGTTTTAGTTGGATTTCTAAGTCCTAAACATGCTCGAATCCTAATGTGAAATTAATTACATTAAGCTCGAGTGTTCAAATATCCTATTGGGTCTTAATTCGATATTCTAAACTATTCAGTACACGTTATTCCTAATTGGGGTATCAGATTTATCCCCGATATGAGAAAATCTTACTTTTTATATAATTACCTAAAATTCAATCTTAATTCAGATTTAATATTATTCTGATTTTTACTCTAATATTATCTAAATAGCCCTAATTTTTTTAGATTTATTAATTTCCAATTCCACATATTACTACTTTCTTACAATAACTACCTAATTTCATAAATTAAATATACTTAATACTCTAAAGGCTAGGATTAGGGTTCCACATCAGAGATTAACATCCCTAAACATCTAATTACTATATAAATCACTAATTAGTATCTTAATCACCTAGTTAACTTAAAATTACCCAATTTTTCCATCATTTTAGGGCTAAAAATTAACTTAAAAATTACGAAAATTAATTTTAAAAAAATGGCTTCATAGCACTGTTCTATATCACATAAGCATTCTATAGGAAAAAAAAAATTGAGCTCCAAACTACACTCCTGAGCCTATTTATTTCTCGTTCTAATTATACTTAGTTTTGATCAATTTGTTAAGGACCCTATATTTTCAGACGTAATTAAACTAAATCACTATTTTCCCCAAAATTTACATACAATAAAACCTCAGAATAACAAGTTTCATCATTTTCTGGGCAAAATAACTAATTTTACAAAATTATTCAAAATCGGGGCAAAGGAGAAACTCACCGGTCTGGGTGTCTTCGGCCACCTCCGGCCGGCGTGGCCTTATCAGCCAGCCTGGGTGCTGCCATCACAGTGTGGTGGTGGCGGCCGTCCACTCCCAGCTGCCTGTCGGGTTTGGGCTCTCCTTTGTGGCCCTAACTGCACAGTTTTCCTTTTTTTTTCTTTGTTTTTTCTCTCAATTTTCACATCTCCCTAATTTTCTTTAATTTCTAACTGTCCAAATGAGCTTCTGAATTTTTTTCCCTATTTATAGAGCTTTAGGGAATTTATTGTGCATTAAATTGGACAAGACAATGGCCTTATCCCTTAATTTTTTACTTTTGTGTTGTCTTAATTTAATTGGCCGATTTTTTTTTTCTTATTTTTCCCAGCTACTAAGACCTATATCTGGATTATTCTTTCTTTTTCCTGATTTTTCTTTATTTTTCCTTAATTAATTATGAATTTTCTTTAATTATTTAGTATGATTTTAGCACATTACGCGTATTTTAAGTAATTACGCGTATTTCTACATATATGTAAATTCATATATAGTAAAAATAAATATTCCTAAATATTATTTAGGTTATTTTATGATTTTTAGTATACATATAATTTATCTCGAGTGATTCGTTAATTATCGAAATGCATTGTAAGCATTTTCGATAAATAACGAGTTATATACTTAAAATTTGGAATTTTTATATTCTTTTATTTTATTGCTTATTTTCTTAAATTTAAACCTACATGATCATTTTCCTAATATTTCTAGTTTTACTTTATAATTTAGGTTCAATCGAGCCTTTCAACTGATCGAAACCTCAAATGGTTAATTGTGGGGCTTACAGTTCCTTCCAACCAACTTCATCTTTGTCAATTGCATTCTCAATACCTAAGTGCCTGTCGATAATTAGACAAATTGTCTCCTTTCAACCACTGATAACGAATTGCTTCAATTTTTTTAGAGACCAACCCTATGTCTCCATAGACTCCTTGTTGACAAGCTTAAATCCCAATAGGATAATATAGTTATTCTCATCTATAGAACAAGTAATCAACAGTATATGATCATACTTCCCATACAGAATTGTTCCATCGATATAAACTATGGGTCAACAATATTTGAATACATATACAAACGACCTAAAAGTTTAGAAGACCCACTTCATGATCGAAACTCCAGGCTTTGGGGATCCTTTCCATCCCTGGACTACCTTTGTTTCAAGATTTGAAATCTTGATTGTGCTCAACAAAATATGAAGCTCGTTCTATGCTTCCTCTCAAATGCCATATACTATCTCATAGCCTTTCCTTTAGTATCCCAAACTCTCTTCCTTATCACATTATATCATTACTTTAATTAACTATGTTCCCTCTCGCATATACAATTATTTTCATATAATCAGCCGTTGACAACTTATTCATCCGTCAATTCCAAAATCAATAAAGCCCATACAATTTTAGACAATTTGTAGTACTCGTACAGTTTCACTTCTCAATAGGGCGTCTTATCTCATATTATAAATGCAAGCATCCACATAATTTCACATTCTCAGTAGAGTGTCTTATTACACCCATACAATTTCACTTTTCGATGAGGCGTCTTATTGTACCCGTACAATTTTGTTTTTTTGATGGGGCATCTCATTATACCTACACGACTTCACTTCTCAGTGGGGTGTCTTATCCTACCTATACAATTTTACTTTTCAATGGGCCGTCTCATCATGTACCATAATTGCAAACAACCACACAATTTTACCTCTCGATAGGGCATTTCATTACATACTATAAATTCAAGTACTCACACAACTTCACTTCTTGGTAGAGCTTTGTACCCACACAATTTCAATGGGCCATCTCATCATATATTATAAATGCAAGTGTACCCATACAATTTTACTTTCTCAATAAGGTGTTTCATCACATATTATAAATAAAATGCACCTACACAATTTCACTTCTCAATGGGAAGTCTCATTGCATACTACAATTGTAAGCACAAACGTAATTCACTAATGCATAAGCAAAATAACCTACAATTTACGGGTGCATTCCTAATTTTTTACGTAACTACTATAACTTATATAACTATATTCTATCATATGACTAATGTAAAAACACAAAATGCATATTAAAAAAATATAAACACTAAAAAAAATATCATCTAACTACAGTATATATCGACAACATAAGTAGTACCGTATTAATAATGTAACTTGTATATTAAAAAAATGATTGTAGAATAAAGGATGGCTAATTGTTACTAATAGATTGATCGAGAAAAATATGGTCACGCTACTGCTTGAAGAGAGGAAATAAGAGGGTTTAAGAGCTTTTGGAAATTGGAAGACGTAAGAATGGAGGAGGTATGTAGACATCGGGGTTTATATAGGCAAACTAAAGGCGAATGATATGTTTGTACCTTCAATGTAATTAAGGAGGTGTAAGTCAATCATGTGCCTTCTATATTAAGGAACGTACACGCTTGAATCGCACCTTCCTTATAAAATGGTGTGTTCCTTTGGTACAAAAATCAAGAACATAATGAAGTCATGCTACACCACTCCAATAAAATTTTTCACCGATACCTTATTTTCGTACTATTTTAGCAAACGTACCTTATAGAGGTACAAAACTCTCCTTTTTCACCATTCCTATCACTCCCTTTCTCTCCCTCCCCATCAAACTCGGCTCCTAAAACTCTTTCGCTTTAGAAGGGAGAAACTAATATTTATAACTTAGTTAGGATAAGGAGGAAAGGTAAAAAAATAATCTTTGAATTTACGTCACTAATATTTGAAAACAAATCTTTTATAGTTAAAATAAAGCGAATTGTATTTTTATTCGTTTCATCTATTGTTTGCTTATTTGTTTCACTGTTGTAAATATATTTATCAACAGGATTTCTTGATAATTCAAAAGCAAGCCACGGGTTATAAGGAAGACACTACGAGACAGCTTACTAAGCTTCTGATGCTTATTGGGAAAGGGAAATTACATTAAGTATTATTGATTTGTTTACATTTAATTCAGGTTTCCCTTGTAATTATGTTGTTAAGTTTCTTTTATGATTTTCCTGATTTTTCCAATGTGAATGCTTCAAAAGATGAAGCTATGGTTGAAGATGCATTTGGATTAGAGCTTGTGAGGTGGAGAGATGAATTAGGTGTATCTGTTTTAGAAGAAAAATACTGAAAATTCATGCATTTAGGGGGTAAAATATGGCATGCATATAAGGTTTTCAATGAATTTCTCAAGAGAGTTCGAGTTGAAAAAAGAGAGTGTGGAATTGGATTGATGAGTAGTAGAATTTCCCAGCATTAAGCCTTATAACGTTGAATAGTGACAAGGTTGAGAAATGGATGGACAATCCTTTTGGCTATCGACTATGCTTTCTTTTTTCTTCTTCTTTTTCTTCCTTATTTTATTAATACCTTTCCCTTTTTTCTTTGATTCGTGCAACTTTTTGTTTTATATTCTATTAAATTATATTGATAATACTAATAGACGACGTATCCTCGTTGAATGTGTAAAATAGTTCTAATATTTTTTCCCAATTTTTAAATAGAATTAGTTATGCACATTGCTAAATCAATCCATTTACACACATTATTTGTTGGAATAATTTTTACCTTTTAACACTTTTTCTACCTTAATTTTAATATAGATCGTGAAATATAATTTATATAGGATTTAAAATATTTTTATATAGATAATTTTATATATAAATATGTATTCACTTGTATCTCATACTTTTTTTTATATTGGTATATAACTAAAATTCCTCCATTTTATACTTGTTTTAAAAGAAATTAACAAAAAATTTTAAAACCTATCCAACCACAACTAAAAAGCAATCGAAAATAGTTTTCTCAAATAATGCCTAAAATGTTTTGATTGTCCGTACGTAAGAAGGAGAGAAAGAGTAGAAGACGAGATTGGAGAGTTGTGTTGAGAGTTAAATGTGATAGTACACGTTTCTATAATTAACTCACTGGATGAATATTAGATAGTGCACATTCCCATAATTAGCTTATGCATGGATATGGATGAGGGTATTTCTTTGGTCCCGTACACCAAAAGTATGGGACTGATCCTATTCTATTTTCAACCGTCGATTTTTTGGAAATAAATCTTAGCCATTAAATTTTTTCATTTCTCTTTACTTGTCACCAACTATATAGGCAAGATATCATTTACTTTATACCTATTCTCTCTTCACTTTCAATGTCTTTTTGATAGTGTTTGTTTGTAAGGACTATACTAGATAAAGAGAACTAAACTAAATAAGTATGAAAAGGACTGAATAGTATAAACTTATTATACCATATTTGGTTTACACGGTATTGGATAAAAAAATTATATTAAAAATTAATTATTTATATTATAAAATAAATGAATTTTTATAATATTTATTAACTTAATATTATAACATGGAGGGATATGTTTTGGAATGCAAAATATTTTTTAATTTTTGTTCAATGGGTTTCATTTTTATATCATGGTATAGATGAGACAAAATTTAGGCATTTTATCCAGTCAATCAGATTAATTTTTATCTAATCACCAAGAAAATTTACAAACCAAATATGAGACAAATTTTTTTATCCAATTTAGTACTACGAAAATTATGCAACCGTATGCTACCTTTGCTTATCTTTTTATGTCTGTCTAAGACTCTCTCCCTCCATTGTTTATCCATTCTCTCATTCTGTAATGATTTCACACTTTTGGAGCTTCATCTTCTCCGTTGGACAGCACTGGCTCTACAATTTATTCATTATTAATAAGTCCTCTTGTTGTCCATTGTCATTTAGCTTAGTCTAATATGATTATGCATTTGAAATTTTGGTGAGATAGTTTAATGGGTAGCCTTAGTGTTCCTTCTATTATTTATTTATTTATTTATTTTTATTAATCTTTTAATGTGTAATATATAAGCTAGTGCATTGAAATTAAATTGTTTGCGAATTTATAAGTTAATGTATTGTGTACGTTACTTGTTTAGTAACATGTATAACTAGATTTCAATTTTAGATAATTAAAGAAGAGTAGATTTCAAATACCTTATTGATAAAATTCTTAGTTAATTTTAGGATTGTACTTTTTTCTACAAGCATCTTGAAGTTTTGTTGAGCCGTGAAAATAGTTTTCTAATGTTTAGATCCTTCTATGCATTTGATGATGGTGTCAATTTTTTCAAATTACAACTTTTGTATTTTGCAAGTGTTAATTAGTATCTAGTGGGAGTTAGATTTTTTCCATTTTTTTCCCCAGCTATAAGACTATTTTGTAGAGAATATATGTTATGTATAATCAATTGCTTACGTTGCATACTAAATTTTGGATTTGGTGGTGTTAATACGTAGATTACTGATAAAAGTTTATATTTGGCTTGTAATTAATGTATTGGAAGGTTTGATTGTGGAAGGATGCTTTTGTATCAATACAGTACTAAAAGATGGTTGTAATTCATTAAAGGTACTTTATTAATGAAATCTTGTTACTAGTTTTCAAGTGAGATGACTTTTGGTATCTTATTTCTTAATAAGAATATATATAAGCATCATTAACATAATTTAATTTTTTATTATATTAATCAAATGTATCCATCTTTGAAACAAATAGAGCAACGGGCATTTAGAGCATTTCCTAGTTGATAATATATTACATATGTCAACATATATGTCAGAAAAGATCCATAAAATTATTTTTTATCAAAATAAGCACGAAATTATATTGCTAACTAAAGAATAAGATAGCTTGTACTCTAGGATCTCATAAAGGAATGGGAGCTGTTAAAGGACAAAATAATTTATTATTATTCATTTTGGTTTTCTTTCATGCTGAGTGCCTATTGCAAGTTTGATTTTTTGCTGCAGACCCTTAATGCTTGAAGTTGTTAGAATATAAGTTATATAGGGTTGTCTTCAATACCAAATGCCAGTGAAGGTCTTTGCTTCTTACTTTGGCACATGGTTTATCTATATTGGTTACTTAATGTTTAATTTCTTTTATGTTCTAAGCTAGATTAGGTCATCTAGTGAGAATAAGGCTTAAGTATTATTACCGTTGTTGATGTACAATGCCAAAATATTCATAAAATGTTCTTGCTTCATCGATGATTTAGGTCACTTTGCTTTACCGTTTAGTTTGAAAAAGTTTTCCTCATTGAAATCAATAAAGTTATATGGTTATCTTGTATATTTATGTTGGTTTAAAGGCCATTGAGGATTTTTGTCATTCACTTAGGAGTCCAAGCTTAAGTAAATACTTTAGAGTAATAGATGAAGGGCTATCTTCTTTCATAAAGGGTAGAGTCAATTGAGGAAGTTGGATATCACATGCTGGTTTCAAAATTTCCAGGAATCAAGATTTCTAATAGTCATCTCAAGTTTCTCTACTGGTCTCACTCTACATAGATGAAGTCTTGTAGTCTTATTCCTATAAAAGCATGTGTATTGATTGGTCAAAAGGCCACTCCCTTGAGGAGCTTGACTGTATTGATAACAAAATCAACAACCAATGTTGCTAGTTTTGGTTTTCTTTACTTCAAGTTAGCCTTTAAAATTTTCATGTATCTTATGTACTTATAATGTAGTAATGTAGGTCTCGAGTTCTTCACAACAATATTTGAACTTATCCATTCTAAAGCTAGGATTTAACTTAAAAGTGAATGATATGAGGCTTTCTATATTGGTAAGTCCTATTCAAAGCTTAAAGAGCTTGGTTTATAGAGGTTTAAGCTCATTGATATTTGACTATAACTTTTCTTGTCATATTCCTGAGTGGATAGCTACTAATTAGACATCCACCACTTTTTCTAGGTAAAAAAAAAAACAACGGATATTAGCATTTTAGCAATTTCACATGCTTGTCTAAGCTTTGAAAAATAAATATATCCTCCTATAATTATTAATGCATCCTTAATGTTGCCATCAAAAGGCTCAAAACTAACCACTTTAAAGTGCAAAAGCTATTCACTTATGATATCTTTGGGTTTAGCAACAATTGCTATGTTATGTAGATAACTTAGCAAGTTAAACATTAAGAAGTGTTGCAATATTGATGATATTGGAATAATTTAATTCCTACTTCTCTCAAAGCCTTAGATAGGTAAAAATTTGAGTATATGTGATATTTGTCCTTGAGTTGATGAGTCTTTTCTACATGTTTACAAGCATCGCTAAAGGATTTTAAGGCTGAATGACGAGTAATATCCTTTAGCTGTCTATTTCTTTTATATTTCTTATATGTTTCTTTCAAGTATAATACTTTACAAGTAAGGCTAGATACTTCTAGATTAGGATATTGCCAATGTATGTGCTGCTATTATAATAACAAATCAACAACTCATAAAAATAGAACATAAATATTTTGTAGGAGTAAGTTACAAGTTGTAAGAAATACATAAACCTTAGCAAAGTTGTTGGAACGGTTTACAGCTCGACTTCGTGTATCAATACTTTTTGTTATCAATAATAACACTGTTTTCTAGTTCAAATCTCATATGTAGCCCTATTAATGTCTTATAATTCTAGGTTAATCGTGTGATATTCAAATGGGTATACTATGTCTTTCTCGTTGCATATTAATTTGACATATAGTTTGGTCATAAATGTAAGGCTTTTGTGTCTAGCCAACATCGGCTGTCTATAGAACAATGACGATTTTGCACTTTTGAGCATTTGACTCCTGATGGACTAGTAGCTGGATTATTGGCATGTAGAGGTTTGGTAAAAATGAAGTTATGCATGTTTTAAGTTATTGCCTCCTCATCCTCTCTTAAAGCACTTAAAAGCATGTTTATGTGTGTTTTACTAGAAAGATAAAGCATTTTAGGTTTGTGGATGTTATGCTTGCCTTCTTTTTCCTTTTTTTTTCTAACGAGTGATTCTCTATTAAACTTAAGTACCAATAAGAAAAACTATAGAAAAAGAACTGTTTTGATTTTTGAATGATTAAACATATGCTAACAACTATTCATAGTAGTTTAGGATATATTGTTGTTTTTGTACTATTACCAGGTTGAATAAATCCAAAATGTTAGAAGCTATAGTTGCTATGTGTCATGTAAAGTAGCCATTGAAGGTTGCTTAGGAGAAAAACAAGGCTAAGATTGATGTTGCTCGTGGTGTTCATGCTTATGTTCATTTATGAAGAGTTTAGGTAGCACATTACTTTTGCCCTTTCTTATTGCCTTAGTAGTGGAATTGCTGGTTATGTGATTATAGTGGGAGCTTCTGACAAGGTAAAAAAAAATATTATTTAGTTACATGGATTGTTTGTATTAATGTGTAATTTTTTGCAATGCATAAACATACTTGGATATAATATATTTACAATTTAATTTCCATACGTAAGCCTTTATTTATTAATAGTTGTATCACTTTATTTTTATTTTCCTCATTAAATAAAATAGAAAAGGGGATACAATTATGTATTATCTATATAAGAGGATAGTGTTCATACCAATTAAGCTATATGGTCTTCCCTATAATTCTTAATTTTGCACTTAAAAAACAAAATTGTTATTAAATTTTACCAATCTGAGATTTTTTCAAATTCTTTTTTTGTGGTTGGTAATTGATTGATTTGCAATCAGCTATTATTATCATCATCATTTGCAATCAAACTAAGATAAATCACATGAAGTAAATTAACTAAAATCCTAATCTAACTAATCATATATATTTACATTTGGTCAAACTACCCAATCATATTAAAAAGCCCCATATAAGAACTCTATTGTTATGGTTATTATATGATAATAATTTACCAATTAAAGTAGCATAATAGATATCTCTTAGGAAGTGGTTTGTACAGTAGGTTACTATTCATACTACTACTATCTTTAGTTGACTAACCATTGTTATAATAATATAGCTGTATAGTTTTTTTTATATGTAACATAACTAATTTTTAATTATTATTAATATAGGAAGTTCTACTCTCTTAACTATAAAACAAGTATTGTGATATTTGCTATGTTAGAATAACATTAATTACTGAATAATTCATTTATTAAAATAATATAGAAACCTTTTTCCTATTACCAACTGATAATATTTACTAATTAGTAATAATATCTGGTTAGTTAATTATCAAGTATTAATTGGTTTAATGTTGTTTGTTATAAAAAAATTAGTAAATTTTAATTATTATTAATAAATTAATGAAAATATTTTAAAAAATTATATTCTTCTAAAGAGTAAATAATTATTTTTCTATCATTAATTGAATTTTTTATAGAAGTTATTAAAATTTTGTTAGAAAGCTAGAGGGAAATGGTTTTATTTGATTTAAGAACGATTTTAATTTAACCATGCCATATGGTTGTGCTTGTTAATTTAACTTATGATTCATGACAATAATGTAATTGATAGTAATTTTTCTCTTATGATGAAAATATTACATATAATTAAAATTAATTAGGATAATCAAATTGTTAGAGAAAATTAAATACAATTAGAAATTATAGATTTTAAAAATAACTTGAGAAGGAAACCAACTTTAAGATTAGGGAATTCACAACTCAAAAAAGATGGAGTCCTTAGATGAATATGACCAATTTTCAAGCAATCAACCAAAATACGTACAATGAATAGAGGTTATGTTATTCAAATAATGGTAGTGTCCATACCTTAATTTTAATTCACCAATCTTAAGTTTTAGTTTTTCTATATTTCATTTTTGGTTTATTTTGATTCTTTTATTATTCTGAAGATCAAATAGTCAATCGTCTAAATGAAAGTGGATTCAAGATAATTAGTAATTAATGCTACAATCTCGGTGGTATTACTTAATATTCTCGGTAAGTGATTATTAATAAAAGACAATCCAAATTGTTACTTAAGTCAATGTCTAGAGTAATATCGTATGTTAATGTGTTTCTCTAATATGAATTGCGGAGTTTATATCATCAAATTCATGCATACAAAAGATACTAATTATAAGATTGAAGGAATAGTATGTAAATGTATAATTCATTTATAAGTTAAAATTCCATTGAAAGAAACCATGTTTTAAGAAAACAAACCTTAAAATAGTGAAAAAAGTAAAAATAGTATTAATGTGACAAAATGAGCTTTAAAATTGTGAAAGCGTTGTTACTATGGTGAAATAAGGCTTGCTTCGAGTAAATAAGTTTTCATATGATAAAAATGCAATTTTATGGTGAAATGGGTCTAATTTTGAGAAAAAGTACCTTAAAAAGGTGAAATTAGCACTAATACGGTAAAATGAGCATTCCATTGTCGAAATGAGTCTTGAAATAGTAAAAACTATATTAGTATGGCAAAATAAGAACTACTTTAAGGAAATAAACCTTCAAATTGTGCAAATGACATTAGTATCGGTGAAATCGGTTTTACTACGATGAAAGGTGCCATTAGTCAAGAAATTTAGTCTTAAAATGGTGAAAGTTAGGTTAGTATGGTGGCTCACTTCAAGAAAATAATCCTTCAAATTGTGAAAATGTGACTAATATAGTGAAATTTGACTTATTTTGGTAATATAAGCCTTAAATGGAGAAATCGATGTTATTGTGGTGAAATTGTCTCTAGTGTACAACTTCATAGAAAAGTAAGATTTTGTCACTTTCCTTTTTATATAGCACATTGTATTGTAAGATCAAATTACCACATTTGTGCTTAAAAACCCTAAATGTAATTGAATTTGGTGCTCATTGAATGCATTAGGGTTGATTTTTTTTAAAGTAACTTGAAATTTGATGTCTACTCACTAATGTTAGTCCATTGTGTTTGCATCTTTTCAATAAAGTTCATAAAGATTGAATTTTTTAAAGTTATTAGAACTTTGATGTTCAGTTGCTAATGTTAGATGATTGAATTTTTATTTTTTGAATACAATTTGCCTTTCAAGAACCTTTTATGATAGTTGAAAGATCCATTTAGAATTTTGCTGTGACATAACATGGGGAAATTTGTAATCCATTCTCTACAACATAGGAAATTCATGCATTTATAATAATCTTGTGAAATTGTTGTGAGACTTGATAAAAACTGGTAAATAATTTATAATCAGTCAATTTGGAAATGAATTGTAAAATTTAAGGCAATCCTGTATATTGTCTAGTTGAGTTTAAATTTTATGACGAAGTTAAAAATATTAATAGAAATAACCCCATAAGTTTAGAATTAAGAAGATAAAATAATAAAATATTATAATATTAAATTATATGTATAGTACTCGTTACTTATCGAAAATACGTAAAACAAGTTCCGATAATTAATGAACCTTTAGAAATAAATTATATGCAATTATATAAACTAATATGAAATAAAATTAAACGTTTAGTGCTTGAGATATACTCTATAAAATATTAATTAAATCAACATTCCTAAAATTAAGTTAAACCCTCATGACAAAGGTACTAAGAATTAAAACAAGTAATCGTATAGTTTTAATATCTTAACTTAGGCTCATGTATACATAATTTTGTTAGAATTATTAATTTTATCGAGTTTAATTGCTATATCGTAGAGTTTCATAATTTTATATATAACTTATGATAGATCATTTGAAACTAATTACGTGATCTTATCAATTAATATTAGTGAGTAAAATTATGCATAAGATGCATGTGAATAAGTCCCAAATAATTTACGGAACACATACACACACACACACACACATATATATATATAGAGAGAGAGAGATCATATATTAAAAAGAAGTGTAATTAGTACCTTATCTTGGAACATAAGATCAATGAAAAAGCAGTTTCGAATATGACTGAATGGTAATATAAGTTCTCCAAAAGTTATAAAAAATAGTCGTATAAAGTCGAATTTAAAAAATAAGTTAAAACATAACTAATATATAGATTATAACAAAAAAGTTTATCAAGTTAAATTTTAAATAGTCTACAAGAGAAATTTTAGATTCAATATATAATATAATGTTTTACTATTTTCGAAATATATTATAAAACTTTATAAATAATAAATTATAACAAAATTGTACAAGAAAGGTTGTGTAAAATTGAAATAATAATGAGAAAAAAAAACTTCAATGGCTTTAATAAGGTAGTGTAGTTTTCTTATAAAAGAAAAAAAAAAGAGACAATTAAAGAAAGAAAGAGATGATCAAGAAGAGAGAAAAAGAAGAAATGAATCAAACGAGAGAAAGAAAAAGGAGGAGAGAAAGAGAAGAAAATAGAGAGAGAAGGAAAAAAAAATAGAAATGAACAAGGAGAGAGAAAGAAACGTTAATAAGGAAAGAAGAACAAAAAGACTAAAAGATTTATTTTTTTTTCGGTATTCAATTTTTGAAATAATTTGGTTTTCATAATTATAAGTATTTTTTTAATTTATATTTAATAGTCATAAAAACGATATATTCGTAATATTGTTATTTTCTTAAACGGAATATTTTACTTATACAAATTCATAAATTTATTTTTTTTTTCAAATTTTAAACTTAAAATATTAATAGTTATATTTTTATTATTTCTATTTAATGACCCATAAAAGAGTTAGTTAAATATACATTTGTATGAATTTTAAACTCAAAATATTAATAATTAAGTCATGTATTCAAAACTGTATCTAATTAATTCCATTGTTAGTATGCATGACATAATATGATGATTTCATGTATAAGATAAATTACATATTGTAAAATATTTTAAACACAATTAATAATATTTGGAAAATATACATACACGCTATAAATATATATTATTTATTGAAATGACACTTTCACTAATAGCATTATGTTATATTATTATATTGCAATAATATATGTAATAAGGGTTATACGATAAGTAACGTAAAAGATGATGATATATATATTCAATGTGTATGATATGTATATATATATATTTAATAAAATTATTATTATAAGTAATATGGAACTTGAACAACTGAGTAAAAAATTATAATTTAAATTAAAAATAATGGTTTGAAACTCATTAGTAATAAAGGTAGTACTTACAATGATATCTATATTATAAGAACGAGTAACGACAATACAACTCACATCAGGCTTGAGTAAGTGAATCGAGAACTTTAAGTAAGTTTGGAATTAATAAGTTAATGTATTTCAGAGTATTGTTTCAAAGTATTAGGAGGCTTAAAATTATACATATTTGTGCCTATAGATAGTTGAATGTGTACACGTCTATGTGCGTGTATTCTTTAATGCATTGTGTATTATTGGCTTACTATACTCAATTGTTTTGCATGTTGTAATATGAACTGGTTACCTTAACTGAACTTAATAATATATGGCTTATAAAATTAATTAATCAAGCATTTCAACTCATTAGATGAGATGTTTAAGGTTCTTTAACCAAATACTAATTTCTTCAAAAAGATAGCATAATTGGTCCATTCTTCATCTTTAATCAAATTAAGTGACAGAAGAAGAGATCTCGGCAATGTTAAAGTCAATGGTTCGTGTCACGTCCTGAAGCGGTAGAGTCGTAACAGCCCTGCCGTATAAATCATCCTAAGATAGAAGTTGACCTTACAACCGCTATCTTAGACCTGATCTACACAAGACGTCCACTACTAACTCGCTTTGAAGTAAACGGTTTGTAATTTAAATAAATCATTTACCTAAGAAGGTGAGGAAATTTATATATATATTCATGATAATTCAGTTATTACATTATTTAGGAATGAAAAGTAATAACATATGTGTTGATTCTTCGATGTTTTTCCTCACTCCCCAGAATCCAGCAGTTGCTAGCTGCAGAATAGTTGTTTGCAGCTTCTTAGCCAGCACTTGCACGACGTCTATAGAGATGTGAGCAACCACAGCTCAGTAAGTTAGGATGGAGGACTTAAAACTATACCACAAACATAACAAGGTTTTCAATCAACTTATTAGGTACAATGCATGTGCAAGCAAATGCCATCGCATGACGTTGTCCGGCCCGTCGTAAGATTAGAGAAATTGCGCTCGCTGTAATCCGGGTTGAGGAGTTGCTATTAATGCAACAGCTCACTACTAAACTCAGACTTGTGCAATGGAGACCTCGCTCCTCCCGCGACTACCTTCAAACCACTGACTTCACCCTCGCCGCGACCTCCTCTCCTGTCACTTAGTTCAACTAAGGATGAAGAAGGGACCAATTGCAATCCTGCACTATCCCTTTCAAAGGGGTTGGTATTTGACCGAAGAGTCCTAAGTTCCCCTAACGGGTTGCCATGCATGTCCGATTATGGTTACTGGTCGTATATTTGATTAAGTCCAATTTAGGGTAATAAATCATTTTATACAAATCATACAATACATGCTAGAGCAACAAACAAAATCATAGCATCACCCATAATCAAGCACATACACACATCCAACTTTCTAACAAGCACAACTAAGCATAATCTTAAGCCTCCAAAATACAGCATCGTATTAATCCCAACTTACCTCGACTCCTCGCTCACTCACTCGAGGTCCGATTTGCTCAGGTCATCACCGATCATCCCTATAACACAAACGTGGTTTCAGTTTTTCATATAACTATTATAGGTTCATGTTATCCTATAACGCTTATTGTTATGTTTTATTTAGGGGTTAATATGCCTAATTATCTAGGCTTTAAGTCTTTTACAATTATTCTAGGTTTGGGGTTAGGTTCGAGTTCGGTTTTCGCATCAATTTCTAAATTAGGTTTTAGTTTGATTTCTATGTAGTGTTTTATACTCTAACCTTAGAAATTTGTTTCAAACCATAATGTGAAATTAATCACATTATTTCCCGATCTTCTAAATACAATCATTACTCCTAGTCAGTATTTATTTTACCCGGTACACTTAAATCCATATTAGTGTACCAAATTCACTCCTAATGTGAGAAATTTTTACATTTTTCATATAATTACATAAATTCAAGTTTCGTATCAGATTTATTGTATATTTTTATTATTATTAAAATATCAATTTTTATTATAATATTTTCTATTTATTATATTCTAATAATTACATATTATGTATTATTACCTTTATGTATATAATACACTTTTAATATTTCTATCATTGTAATTATCGTCTCTAAACACCAATTATCATTTCAAAATATCTAAATTTATCCTAAATCAGATTTTACTCCTAATTACCCTAATTTTCAAAATTAACTTAAAATTTATTATTTTTCCCTATAACTCATTTACTATATAATTAACCTAATAATTACATCTAACACCCTAAATGCTACAAGTATCATACTCTATCGGATTTCAACATCCTAACACATGTACTTATTCACTAAATCAGTAATTAACCGTCTGATTACTTTATTAACCCTAAATTACCCATTTTATACCTTATTTTAAGGCCTAAAAATTATCTAAAAATTTCGAAAATTAATTTTTGAAAACGGGCTTCATAGCACTATTCTATATCATCTAAGTGTCTACACAAAAATTTTGGGCTCGAAACTACACTCCTAAGGTTATTTATTTCTAAACCGAAACATGCTCAGTTTTGTACGATTTCTTAAGGACCCTTTATCACAAGACATATTTTCATCAAAATAATATTTTTTCTTAAAAACTACATACAAAAATATTCCAGAATAATAAGTTTCATAATTTTCTAAGAATATTTACTATTTTTTAAAAATTACACAAAATCGGGTTGGAAATCGAACTCACCGATTTGGGTGGCTCCGGCTACCGTCGGTGGCCATGGGTATTTCGGCTCACCTGGGCGTTGCCACCACCGTGTGGTGGTGGTGGCCGTCTACTCCGAGCTGCCCGTCAAGTCTAAGTTCTCCTTTGTGGCCCTAACTGCACAGTTTTCCTTTTCTTTTTTTCTTTTTCTTTTTGAATTTTCTCTCAAATTTTCGAGTCTCTCTATTTTTCTCTAATGCTAAACTGTCCAAATGAGTTTTGAAAATTTCCTCCCTATTTATAGACGATTTTTGTAATTATTATGTATTAATTAGACATAACTTACCCATTTTCCTAAATTTTTTGCTTTTGTGTTGTCTAATTTAATCGGTTAATTTTTATTTTGTAGATCCTGACCTACCATGCCTCTTTGGATCATTCTTGATTTTTTTTTTAATTTTTTCTTAATTAATTATGAATTTCTTTCAAGTATTTAGTATTATTTTAGCACATTTCGCGTATTTTAAGTAATTACGCGTGTTTATACTTACATGTAAATTCATATATAGTACAAATAAATATTATTTAGGTTATTTTATAATTTTTAGTATACATATAATTTATTTCTAGCGATTCGTTAAGTACCGGAATGCATTTTACGTATTTTCGATAAATAACGAGTTATATACTTAAAATTTAAAAATTTTGTAGTCTCCTATTTTATTATTTATTTTCTTAAATTCAAACTTACGGGATCAGTTTACTAATAACTCTAATTTTACTTTATAATTTAGGCTCGATCAGGTCTTTCAACCGATCGAAACCTTAGATTGCTAGTTTTGGAGCTTACAGTTCGAAGGTAGTTACGGAAGGAGTGGTGTTTCCATTGCACAAGCGTCGTGCGATGGCATTTGTTTATTGCATTGTATTAAAATAATTAATTGATAATCTTGTTTGTGTTTGACATATAGTTTTAAGTCTTCGTCCCAACTTATTGAACAGTTGATTACTCACATCCCTATAAATGTTATTGCAGGTGTTAGCTAAAAAGTGGATTATAATTACCTCAAAGTCAACGTTTGCTGTATCTTAAGAAGTGAGATTATAAAACCGAAGATCAATTATACTCTCAAAGTTAGGGCTTATCTTTAAATCTTTTAATATCAATTTTATGTATTACTTGAGTAAGTAAGATTAGATTACTAAATTTTAGTTTGTATAATTTTATATTTTCGTAGGAATATAACCTATTTAATTTATGAACTATTTACTTTAAAATAGGTTAGTTGTGAATGTTTTATGTAAATTAGGTTTAAAATAACGACTGTAAGGTTAGCTTATATCTTATATCTTAAATCGTATAATAATTTGCACAACGAGACTATTATGATTCTGTCACTTCGGGACGTAACAATTATTTCCCTAGATGAGAGGAGAAAAAGAAATCTTGTGAGTTTTCATCTCTTTACAATTGGAAAAATTAGTACTTTTCCATTGTGTGCTCTCACAATTTCACCTTATTAATCTTAAACTAAAAGAAAATCACTTTTGGCTTGTCTTTGTAAGTAACTAACTAACAATATTCTTGAGTTTTCAAGGATGTTAAGCATTAGTTAATGCATGGAATCCTCAAAAAGCTTATGATGATTGGTTCATGAGTCTATGAGTGATGAAAACCGTATTAGTTTAGAGAACTAATGCTCACTTTAAACAAATAGTGAAATAGGCTCGTTTCAAGGAAATGAGGGTTAGACTCATGAAATTGGCATTTATATGATGAAATAGCCTCCAAATGGTGAACATCATATTACTGTAGTGAAATAAAGGTTATTTTAATGAAATAAGCTCATGAATGGTCAAATTGCAACTAAGATGGTGAAATAAGCCTTATTTTGAAGTAATGAGTGTTGAAATAGTAAAATTGATGTTTTTATGGTGAGATAAACTATCCATTAGGAAAAAGACCCTTGATTTGGTCAAGTAAGCCTTTAAATGGTGGAAATATGTCTAATATGGTAAATCGAAGAAATGAGCATTAATATGGTGAAATAAGCTATCAATTAGGAAATAACCTATAAAATAGTGAAAACCATATTATTGTATTAAAATGAGCCTTTAAATAGTAAAAACGCGTCTAATATAGTTAGACAAAACATGTTTTGAATAAACAATTATTGAAATAGTGAAATTAATGTTACTGTGGTTACATGACTTATCTATTGGGGAAATAAGCTTGAAATGGCGAAAACTGTAATGGTATGGTGAAATGGTGAATGTGATATCCCATAAATCAATAATCCAGATATAAACATCCGAGTATTAGGATAAAGCCTTGTCTTTGGACAATTAAAGTCAATAGTTGATTTAGGGCATCCAAGAAAGTAAATTAATTAGGCTAGAAACTTACGAGAAACATGATAACCCTAATCGAGGAGTTCTCATAAGTTTGAAAATCCATAATACAATAAGAATATTGATAATATAATCAAAATACTGAAAATTAATTCTATATAAGACCCTAAAGTCAAATTTAGGGTAATCGTATTAAGAAAAATTATCTAATTAAACCCAAATTTTACGATTGAGTTGGGAAAATTAGTTAAAGTGACTCGGTGAAGTAAGATTTTGAAAATAATTACCCGAAATTCCAATTTTTCCTCTAGAAGTACGATTACTCAATATAGTCCAAAATTACTCGAAACCCTAAAACTAAGCTTGAAATGCAACGAGAACTTAGAAATAAAATAATTAGGCAATAAAAGAAAATAATATAGCATAATATACTATATGCGTATACACGTATTTTTACAAGTATACCCGGTATATATAATAAATATATTTGTAAATTAATCTAAAATAATATAATTAAGCAAAATAAGCGATAGAATTGCAGAATTAAATAGAGAAAAAGTATCTTAAAAATAAAAGATATGCTAGAAACATAATTACATGTATATAATTACTCATTACGTATATGGTATATATAGGATATATATCCATATATTAATAAAAATCATTAATACTAATATAAACTACCAAAATACCCTAAAATATTATCCAAAAATTATAAAAAAATAAAAATTAACTGAAATATGATTGAATTAAATGTTGAGCAACTCAAAAAGAATAAGCAGCTGTATCAAAAGCAAATTTATAAAAAATTGACACTCTTATTACACGTTTTTCCAAGAAAATATTCAAATAAATTACTTAATAATTAAGAAAAAATTCAATTGACCTACATTATTATAAATAGGATCCTAGGACTCAGATTTAACATTTTGGCAACCAAGAAAACCTAAGAAAAAAAATAGGAAAAAACAAAGCAAGGACCAAGCCTAGCTAGTTCCCCGACCATTTGATGACTTAATGTGGACCCCCGCCGCCACCTAGTAGAGCTATCACTGACTAGGCCAACTGATAACCTCTCTTCAACCAACGATGGCCGGAGCTCCGATGAACTCAGGTTCCGAGTTTCTGCCTTGTTTTTCTCTATTTTTGAAAAATTATTAAATTAATTATGAAAAATGTAAAAAAAATTAATTCCTAGGTTATTTTATATGTACTTTCATTTAGTAAATTTATTTTTACAAAATAGGAGTATTTAATATACTTGCTTAACAAATATACTATTCATCTGAAATTTGAAATTTAAAATAAATACACTAAATGATGTAATTTCTAGCTCAAAATTTTTTGTATAAGAAACTCATGATATATAGATAATTTCTATGTAGCTTGATTTTTTCTTTTAATATTTTTAATATTTATTGTATTTTTCGTCCTAAAAATAGCTCGAGAATAGGCTGAAATTGTGAAATAAATAGGAAATTATAAAATTAAATGATGAAATAGACATGTACTGATTTCTAGTGAATAATAATAATGTTGGGATAGGTTGAAATCAATTTGGTGTAAAAAGGATATTAATTAGGTAATTTAGGATAATTTAAGGGTAAAATCGTAAATATGAATATATAAGCGATAGGTTGAAAACTTGAAATCAAGTACTAACTGAATTCCACATATTTTTAGGAGTCTATAAAAATTTTCGGGGAATTATTTGGTAACCCGAGCTATTTATTATGAATTTACGTAATAAAATAACTTAAATAACAAACCAATACCCAATTATAGTAATAATAGGTTAAAATATGATAAATAGGTGAATAAAAACTATCTATTTGTATACTGGTTAGATTGGATAAAAATTATATATTTTTAATATATTTAATGATATTTTAATAACCGGAATACGTTATAGAGGTATTAGGGTTAAATAATACCTACATTATGGGTTATATTGGCAAATTAGGTAAAATATGGTTTAATAACATAAATTATGTATAGTATGATAATATTTGATTAGATACGTATAACTGTGTTAAAAACTCAAATTACCTGTTAAAATTCATCTCTAGAAATAAGACTTATAATACGTGTAGTTAAGTTTATACAAGTCCAACGATATTATTTTTACTAAAATTGGATAAACCTAGGTAATATAACCTATATCTCTATAATATTACTGATTTATGTACTATTATAACTCTACCATAATCGAAACATGATTTAAACGACTAAAAGTACATTTTGATACAATTGAAATGATATATTACACGTAATAGTATAATTGCGTATATTATTAATACTTAATAACTTAACTCGATCAATATAATGAAACTATATATTATTATATAATAAAAATGATAATATACTTTATATATATATATATAATTGCTTTAGATAAAACCCTAATATTTTTATAACTATTACGAAAATTGAATTTAGGTTTTGTATATATAGGGCCTCCCAATGATTAGACTGTTGACGATACAAGTTTTCTGAAGTGAGCGTTAGGACAGGTAAGTGGGATCAATGCTTTACTACATTTTAGGATATTATTTCAGAATATCTGGAAACTTTGGTATGTATTGGTTTATGAATATAGTTAGCTGTTTGTGCATATGCAATGCTTGTGGTTGGGTTTTGATTTGCTATGATGGGAGTTGAGCTCCATGATATGATTATTCTGTGAATAATATTATTGAATTATTTGAGCTTAGTTAACCACCTTAAAAAGATGAATTAACTTAAACTTGGCTTAATATCTAATTTAATATGCATCGCAATCCATTAGGGATAACGACTAGGATTCTCAGGCCAAATACGGATTCCCTTCGATAAGGATAGTTGAAATAGTCCTTTCCCACCCTTAGCCGAACTAATTGATATAAGAGGAGGTCGTAGTAAGATTGGGAGTCGTGGTTCGAAGGTGGTAATAGGAGGAGGGTGTTCTCCATTGCACAAGCTCCGGTTTGGTTTCTGTCGATGAGTGTGTAACATCAATCTCGTCAATCTGGATTAGAGCAGGTGAAATTTCTTTGATCTTACGATGGACTAGATAACGTCGTGTGATGGCATTTGCTCGTACATACATTGCATCTAACCAACTTGATTGAAAACCCTGGTTGTGATGTACTGAATGCATACCTCTGTCTCCATCCCCATTTACTAAGTAAGTTATCGATCATTCCCCTGTAATTTGTTTTACAGGTTCCAAATGGCTTATAAGTGCTTAACTAACACCAGAACCTTAGTAAATTGGGACGGAAAGCAAGATACAATAAGAAATGGCCAGTTATTGCCCTTAGTATTAACTTTTTATCTTTTAAGGAAAATTACACAAGACTCCTTAAAAGGTTTAATAGTTTTCAATATTTTTGTCTATATATGAAATGACAGGTACCTATGGGATTTACTACCATTTTTTTTTATAAGGTTAAATGATAAGTTTATTATTACAGATTATTTTACAGGATTACTTTACAAGAATATATCAAACAAGTATTGGATTAGACGCTTTAAAGGGGTAAAATCACCTTAAGTCTATGATTATTTTGTTAAACATATACCATTTTCACCATTCAAGCCTCATTTTTAGAAACCTTGCCTTGTTTTACCATGCTAATGTCATTTTCATTATTTGAAAGTTCGATTCTCCGAAATGTGGCTAAAATCACCACACTATTACCCTTTTCACTATAGGGAAGGATTTTAGTATTTCACCAAATGAACATTGAGTTCTTTGAACTAAAGCTCATTTTACCATGCTAATCCTATTATCATCATTTTTAGACTCATTTCCTTCGAGTAAAGCTCACTTCACCATTCAACCATGTTTTTATACTATATTAATATGGTTTTCACTATTTATAGCTATTTTCTTTCATGAAAGGTTTATTTCGCCATCTTATCATCATTTAAAAACTTTTTTCCTTAGTACAAAATTATTTTCACCATACTAATAATTATTTTTACCATTTGATAATTCATTTCCCATAAATAAAGCTCATTTTACCATACTTATGCCTTTTTCACAAAAAATACTACTTTTATTATTTCATTGTATCATGGCCCATTTCCTTCACTTGAGAGTTCTATTTAATCACACCAACACTATTTTCACCATTTAAATGCTCATTTCCACAAAGAAAGTTTATTTCATTATAATAACATATTTTCACGATTTTATAGCTTATTTCCTCAAAATAACGCTCGTTTCATCAATATAATTGCCATTTTTGCAATTTGAAGAGTTCTTTCAATAAGTAAGATTTATTTCATCGTACAATAATCTTTTTCACCATAGGGATTGATTTTATAGTTTATCATATGAAGGCTCAATTTCTCGATGAAATGCTCATTTTTACTACGTGAATACTATTCTTACCTGTTGCAATCGGTGGCAAATTATAAGACCGATTTTGTCAAATCACCATAGAAACATGGATTTCGCCAAACTAGGATTTTGCTAAACTAATACTATTTTCACCATTTTAATACTTATTTCCTCAAAGCACGACTCATTTTACTATATTATTTTTTTTATTACCATTTGAAGGGTTATTTTCTTAAAATAAAGCTTATTTAAACAAACTATTACCCTTTCCATCATAAACAAAGAATTTGTCATTTCATTTTATAAATATTCAATTTTTCAAACCAAAACTCATTTCACCATATTAATCCTGTTATCTTTTTTTTTTTTTGGACTTATTTTCTTAAAACTAAAACTTACCTTATCACAAAAACACGTTTTCTCACTATTATGAGGAATTTTATTATTTTAAAGCTCATTTCAACGTTGTAAGGATCATTTCACCACATTAGCATCGCTTCACCATTTTAGGGCTCATTTCCTTAAAAGTAAGGTTCATTTTTACCAGACTAATATTATTTTTATCACTTTCAAACGAATCCTAAAAACAAGGCCATGCAATAATAAGCATTAACATGTTGGATAGTTCCATAGAAAATTTTATAATTTCAAGCACCATATTCCTACAACTTTGATTAAATATTAGGTTTTCAGTCTATTTGTTCCATTCTTTAAATAAGTGATTAAGGGAATGCTACTTTATATACTAACTTACATCCACCATGGGGCATATTACCGTAATCTCATTTTTAAACAAAATTTTAATCATGAAATTTTATTCATCCATAACGTCAAATAAGAGATTTTATGTAATTTCATACTTACAAGTATGGAATACAATCTTACATACAAATAAAATTCATTTTATCAATTCATAAATTTATTAGTCTTTAAAAATATTACCTACGTTTGCACATTTAAAAAAAAATAACGTCACATATTTTGTACAGACAAGATTAAAGATAAACTAATGATATGTACTACTAAGTATTAACCAAAATTAGCTATAGTACATTTGTTAATATATTAGTTGCTTTTATTCTATAGAAAATGATCTTTAATTAAATACCATATTTTACCAATTTTTACAACTCTATATTGGTCATAACTTAGGAAGCTACAACTAGCAATATATTAACTACTTTTATTGAGTAAAAAGTTATTTTAAATCAATTCCACATTTTATCAATTCTTTGCTTATATATATTAATTACTTTTATTGAGAAGAAAGTATTAACAAATCAATTTCATATTTTATCATTTTTTTTTACTACATACAAAACAAATCACCGTACCTATAATGTTTATAATATTAAAGTGGGAAGCACATTAAGTTTCTTCATTATTTTTAATTTTATTTTTCTCGTGGATACAGTATTTTTCTAGTATATAAAAAATGCAAATTTTGAATTTGAAACTTCAATAATTGTAGTATGGTTACTAAATCACATTGCAAATATTGAAACAACATATATAGATTTACATAGATTGCTCATATAACGCATCTAAAGAAATTATATATTTTTTCATCCTTTAAATTTATACTTTATAAATACCTCAAATTTCATGAAATGCTTATTAATATTGCTTTTTAGACATTCTAAATTGTTTTTGACAGCCTTTAAGGTTGGTTTGCTTGCTTCCTAGTTTGTTTTTTAATGAAAAAAAAATACAATTATTATAGAAAAATTTCTACTATTGAAAATGAAATTAACAGACTTCTAATTAAGACACAATAGAATAAAAATCAATGGACACACTTCTTATAGATAATTAGTACTAGGAGTATTAATGAAATACAGCAGGTTATACTTGGTAGAACGTAGATTGGATTGAGGAGTAATTAGATAACATATGCATAATAATATTGATAGGACGATGAGTAATTACATACATAGTTTTGCATGTTTTACTTATTTTTTTCAATTGTGTAATTTCTCAGTATATCAAAAAAGGTTAATTTGCTTCCTATTTATAATTTTAATAATTATAATATGATTATTCTATTACATTACGTAAAACCAAAACAAATATATATGGATATAAACATATTTCTTATATAATAAAACTACAATATGTTATTTTGCACCTGAACATGTCATAAAAAGAATAATTAAATATATGTTTGTATATTGCCACGCGAAACATAAAGGAAGGAAAAAATAAAAAGAAAACACAAAAGAGTGGATGCGGACGTCACTCTACGTTCAACAATTCATTGCCGGTTGGTGTCCGTCAAGATTATAGACAGCGTTTTTATTTATTTTAAACTATTTTATATAGACAATGTGAAAGTTGAAGCATGCACCTTGCATTAGTCCTTTTACTCTCCGTGCATCCACTCACTCCACGCTCCTATTCTCACCGAAACCCGTACTCCTATTTTCCTCCAAGACGCTAACGACCTTCGTCAAGCTCGGCCTGCAACCCACCAGCCCGCTTTCAACGTTTTTCCATCCATCCATCTTGACGCAGGTAGATACATTGCAAATGTGATGGTGATTTCTCGTCAGAATATCAAGTGGCAAGGCGAAATTCTGTGTTCTTTGACAACATTATCATGGATGACGATATATGATGGGAAGTGTTACCACAAGAAATTATATCAAGTCAAAATCAATCATGCGAGCAACTTGTAAGTAGTCCGTTTTTAAGTAAAATTTGTTCTGGGAAATTCAAAAATGAATACCACGTCGAACCCATTAACAATGACAATGATGTCAAAGCAAATAAGATGGGAGTTTGGAGTGCATCGTACAGATTTATAAAATCAAAAGTGCCTAGGGTAGGGTTAGGGTTGGGGTTGGGTCACAATTTGATGGCTATTACTGAAGCAAGCGAGTAGAATGTGACCGAAACGCAGTTTGCACAGCATGAAGGATAATAAGCCTCCAATGTCTGTCTCATCTAAATAATACAGAATACTTGCAACTAACCAAAATGCTTCTGCTCAACACATGTTATACACACATTTTTCACATGACTATTATCAAAGGTATATCCACTGACATTACGATCTTCCTTCTTGAGAATAACTACTCGCTTTTATGCAGATGATGAAGAATGTACAAAGAAGCTGAAGACAAGAATATACAGAATGAGTAGCTGAGTAGATCCATGCTGGTGGCGATTGACACCATCTTGCTCCTTTCAAACATCTTTACCAGAAGGATCATAACGATAACATGTCCAACTTTCGTCTTCAGTTCATCAAGCGAACAGATTTTCATCCATTTGGGCCTCTCCTACAAAACCATGGAAGCCATTTTAAAGTTTTCTTCTCAGCCCTACTAACGACTGGAACCCATTGGAAACAATGCAACTCCCTAATAATGTATGGAATAAACCACTCCATGCAAGGGAATCACAAACCCTTGGCCGTATGATGCTGAGTTCAACATAGTCTTCAAGAAAAAGAAAGATATTCTTCTCCATTCATTCAATCAATCTTACTTATCGAGACTATTATCTCAACCACTCATGCTCTAAGAATGAATGCAGCTATTCGAATAAACAAGAACATATCATTCAGATGTTCTTTTGTGGGGAAAACGATCAACGTAGGGGCGGGTTTCTTTCCTGGAAAAAAAGCTTTTTAGCACTGTTCTATTATCGGATATATCCAATCTTCATAGGTTTTTTTAGATATTATTGGTAATAAGCTCAAAAGGTGCATTAACTAGCGAATTTTAGTGGTAGGGAGTGGTGAATCACTTTCAATCAACAATTTCCATGGGGCATTGCCCAAAAAAAAAAAAAAATTCCATGGGGCTATCACTGCCAGTAGATGCTAGCAGTGGGCCTTTTTCACTATCATTTTCAGAGTAACCAACAGCACTGGCCACATGCAGTTTCCATCACCTGCCTACCGCTAAAAATTTAGTAACTATAATTATTGTGATTGCTGTGGTAACACTTGGCAGTTGGGAAAAAAAAAAAAAAAAGAAGATTGTAAAAGATATTAAATGAAGTTGGGAAAAGTTATCAGCATAAACGGACACGACCTGAGCAATAGATTGCATGCTGCAAATAATCCGTTGACATTCAATTCTGAGCTGATTTTATCAAAATATGGACATAATTGTCAAGCACTATCTACAGACAGACAGGGCTCCAGTTCATCACAAGATCCTCTGTGATTGTGACCTCTACGATTCATCCCAATTTCTCGATTTGTTTCATAGTTTTGATTGCAGGGAGTTAGAAGAAAGGACAACGGTCTATCGGACTTTGACAATTTCTATTAATATTAGGATTTTATTAGCTGAAGTACACCCTTCAGTTGAATTGCAAAGACAAACAATTCTCAAGTGGATATTAAAAACTGTTCATGAGAAGAAACCATTCTCACCATTGTCCACCCAATATATAAGCAAGTTTAAAATTTTCCACACTGACTTTCTCAAGTGGATACATAAGACTATACTTCCAAGATGCCATGTTGCTCTAAGCCCTAGAGTAGTCTAAATCTATGCGTTGACAGTTGCAAAGATAACTCTAGGTCCTCTCTTTAGTTTCCAAATATTTAATGATCCCAACAATGACTTAATATTAGTGGCAATCGGCTATGATAAAGGCATATTCAGGAAATGCCCATCTGCTATGTCAAAGGAGAGACACTGCAAAAGGATCAAATAAGTCGGAGGAAATAAGACATACCTTCAGAGAAAACATTCCAAACAATGAAGAGCCTTTCAGGGCACGGTCAACAGAGGATGATAAATCAGGAGACAAATTACTGATGAATAACCCATACAGACCCATGCCAAAGATTAGCATCACTGTTCCAGCCAGATAAACATCTGCATCATGCAGGAAAAATTAGCATCATAGATTAGTTGCAAAGAGCATCAGTGTAGGGTGAAAGGCCAATGTTTACTGGAATTTTTGCAATATTTACATCTTAAATTCAGAAAGACATAATCTAGTACTATTTACTACTGAAGCAATTAAGACCTCTAGGTCAAAGGAACACCACCTGAAATACTAAATAGGTTGAGTGAAGTCCGGTAATGAATTCATGGATTCATGTGGATCTAGAATATCTCAATGGATATATCTAAAGCACTAATCTTTCAAAATTTAAATACAGAAAGCAGATAAATGCCAGCATCTATACACATCTAGGATCTTTAATCATCACTTAAGCTTTCAACATCAGTTAACTCACTTACAGAACTTACTCTTGTCTTCTGATCATGTAAGTTTATAAAAGAGAGGAGGAAGTCCCATTTGGACTATCCAGCACTTGATTTCAATTGATACTGCTGGAAGAAATGCGATTTTGAGAAAGTAACTATAAAACTTGGTCCAGAGTGGTAAAAAAAAAAATCAAGTTGTTAGGATGCACTTATAATTGGTCCAATCCCTGATTCCTGCTGCTTCCACCTTCTACATCTAACCATGATGTCTCTAACTTATCCCACAATAACTGTCCCCTTGTTTGAAATACACATGAATTTATGAACCAGAGTTCCCTCGTATTTCATATCTAAGTACAGTTCAAAAACTATACATGAGATCCTTACCAATTGCTTCAACCAATCGAAGAATCATTTGTCCAGTGTGTATGCCTTTGATGCAGCAAGACCAGTAGACTTTATATGCATCAACAATGTAAATACAACCCTACAGTGTGAAAAGCACAAATTTTAAGCAATGTCAAGAAAAATTGGGTACTCAAGGAAGGGTATACAGAGTCTGCATTAGTTCATATATGAGGTTATGCATATGGGAATTAACTTCCAAGGGGAAAAAGATGTATATTCTTTATGAATCCAAAATACCAATCAAGTCCAAAAAAATCCTTTCCTTAGTTTTTATATTCTCCTGGTAAAAATATAGAAGCCCCACATATATGCTCAAAATAACGAGTGCAAAGTAAGTCATTTGGTTTGTAGTTTCTTCTAGATCACATATTGCAAGAGCACAGACAACTAGATAGTTTAAGTTGCTCTCAACGTGTTGTCTTTGGAATTGACAGCAACCAAAAAAAAAAAAAAAGGAATGTGTTTAATAGGAATGAACAAGGAAATTCTAGTAGGGATAATTATGCTTGTTTGCAATTGATTATAGAATTAGAAAGCAAAAGTGTAAGGATTTAGCAGTCCCATATAAACTTTATCCCTATGCCTCAGTACATGAATCTCCTGGCTCCTCTTATATTTATGGACTTGGATATAGGAGTTGCTGCTTGAGGTATATACCTAACTATCTGTAGATTCAAGATTGTCATAGATATTTTGGGGGCAAGGGGTGATTCCTATCTTTCCAGGTGATTCTACGAGGCCAAATCCCAAAGAAACGGAAAATGATACTTATTGTGAGCCAGAGGGCAGAGCTGGCATTCCACATTCACTTTCATGCACCTTAGACAGAAAACACAAGGCAGTAATGACCAGAATGTAGAACCTCTCTCACTCATCATTGGCTTAATATGTATTATGAAATTCAAAGAAGGTGGTTTGAACTTCGGTAGAGTTATGATAAGATGCCATTCTGAGATACTATTATCATATGATAAGAAAAAGGCATAAAAAAGAGACTGTACATTTAAAAAGCACAGAATTGAACCAGCCAAGGAACCCCCAACAGCTAACAGTGCCAAGAAGCGGAAGTCAAAAATCACCTGCCCAATAGTAGAGTAGATTTAGCCTTCAATAAGCAAGCATAGAGAATTTGAGATTGAGATGTAAGATTCAAACAACTCTGACATAAGGGGCAATGTAGATTGCTACAAGCTTAGTCAACTAGAAAAAGGATAATCTTACAAAAGCATAATCACCAACGAATGCTCTGGCTATATAACGGAATAATAAATCTCTTTCTTGAGGAAAAAAAGAAAAAGAAAGAAAAACAAAACGGTGCCCTTAAACTTTGAATTTTTTACAAATTGTTGTGCAATTGATTAGTCTGGTTAATTCATGTAATGAACAGGAAAAATGGTGGTAAGTAACTGGACTCCTGCAAAATGAGTATGGATGAAAGAAGAAAGAAAGAGATACAAGTACAAATCATAGTTGACAATGAGAAATCCTCCACTTCTCTATGATGACCCTTTTAAAAGCTTAATTTGACCTTTCATAATAACCATGGCAAGAACAGTAAATTAAAGAATATTCTTGTACCTGAGTTCATTGTCTGCTTGAACCTCAAACATTGAAATTCCTTTTTTTTTTTGGGTTAATTTTCCAGCATAAGTAATTTTTTGAAAAACTTTACGATACTCTCAATTCACACTTATGAAAAAGTTCCATTTACCTGCCAAGTAAATCAGCATCTTCATGTTTAACTTTTGCTTACTTAAAGTACATAATGTATTGTTAACCTGGAAAAAAACAAAAAAAGAAAAAAAAAAAAAAGGAAAGAAAAGAAGTACATAATCTATCTATGTTAACGAGAAAACAATGTAATGTCCCTAATTATGAACAAGTGCCATATATATGCAGCAGCTATTCATCTATTACAAGGCCTTAAAAGGAAGCATTTGCCTTTGTCTTTCTTGTGAAATGCGCGATTTGATACGCAATTCTAAGTTGTATATCTCTGTATTATTAAGTCATGCCGTTAATATTACAAAGCCCTAATATCAAAGTTTTAACTTAGAAATTGTCAAATCTTTTAGACATGGTATGTGTTTTTGTATTTATTACCTTCCAGCCTCTCGGTTTTTACCTATCTTGTCGGGGGCAATTCGCTATCGGGTACAGGTCACAAATAATTCCATTAATTGTCCACTGATAATTTTGGACCGAACTAGAAGACTAACTGATCGAATTGATCAGAGAAAGAAACAAGATTTTTTTAGCGTTATTTGTATAGCGGAAAAACACTTTTTAAGATAGATCTCTTTTTACTCTCTTGCCGTAATCATACCTTTGCAATTTTAAGAGATTACATATGATCGTCGCTTTTAGCTCAATTACAGAAAAAAATAAATAAGTAAGATTTTCCTTTTTTTTTTTTTTCATAACTGAAAATCATTTCGCAGTCGTAAACTTTTTCCATTATGTGAGACGACGACGATCACCACTATCAGTATCAGCCTTCTCCTTACACCATTATTTGCCATTAAAAGCAATATAAGTAAGCAACCAAAAACGCTCGAGATTACAGCAGAGTATCTGATAATTTTGAAAATTTGATTATGACAAGTATTAGGAGAGAAAAATAAATAAACAAAAGTCCTAACAACATTTCCCGTGACACGAGCACAACTCGATTTTTCCGATTTAGTTTAGTTTAGTTTACTCCACATCTAGAAAAAACATTGTTTGGTTTATAATCTAAATAATTGCTTTATCAGCTTCCAAATCAAAAGCTCTTACTCTAAGCGTCATAAAAATAAACACCTTGTCGGTCAGTAAACGAAATCCCAATTAAAAGAACAACACAAATTAATAGAAAAAAGGAAAAGATAAAGATTATAAAAGAGAGAGAGAGAGAGAGAGAGAGAGAGAGAGAGAGAGAGAGAGAACTCCTATCAATATATACAACTGACTTTTTCAATATTGGTCTCCGTGGACTGAAAAAACTGCACAGCAGGGTTCCCATTCGTGTTGGCGATCGCGTAATTGAACCCGCTCTCGTGTGTTCTTTCGGGGTGATCGGGAGATAGTACGGTCGGGGCAGGGTTGGAACTAGAGGATGATGACGGCCTTGATTCATGAGACGATGGTGAGCATAACGAAGCGAAAGGTCGGAAACGACGAGTCGCTTTGGTTGGGGATCGGGTTCGTAGGGGAGTTGAGAGGTGAGAGAGTGAGAGTGGAAGGACAAGAGAGAGCGCCATTTTCACTCACTCTACACAGGCTCGCACGGACGCACGGAAAGAGAAAGAGAGAGAGTGAGAGAGATATGAACGGCGGGTAAGCGAAGAAGAGACGTTGAAGATATATTTTAATGATTTATCTGTTTGTTTATCAAATTAGGAATTTTGTTTCTGCACGTGGATAACATTGCAAATTAATGCAATGATAATTCAGAAAGGAGGAAGGAAAATTATAAAAAAAAAAAAAAAAAACCCAACATTTTTAGTTCTTAACTTTATCTATTCTGATCGGAAAAACACTGTATACGAATCCCTAACTTTCTTTCTTTCTTTCTCCATTTTTGAATCTCAATTTTTCCTACTGTGATTCAGGTTCAACAGGTATTTACCATTTTTCTTAAAAAATTTACATAAATATAAATTAAATAAAAAATTATCAAATACCAAGTCTAAATGGCACGTGACGTTGAATTTTATAAAAAGTCACATTTTTAATATGTAATTTTATGTCATAATATCGTATTTAATAAATATGATTTTATTAAGTTATTTATTATTTGTGTTATAAATATAATAAATATAATGTTATGAATGAGAGGTTAAGATATAACAGAAAAATTTGATAAGTTTCCACTCTTTATGAATGTGTTAATTTATTTTTTTTTTTTCAAACCTATGTTGCATATAATAAATAAGATATTAATATAAAAATCAAAATCGTATTTAATATTTGCGATATTACAATGATAGTCATGTAATTAATTTGGTGTAATTGATATTTATGCAATATTTATTTATTTTAATAGTAAATATGCAATTAATTCACTATGACTTAGATGGGGAAAGGGATGTAGTGGAGAAAAATTATAGAAAAATCTGATTTCTATGGATATATTTGGATAATGAAGGAAAGAATAAATAGAATTATAACTATAATTATAGTTAAAAATAAAACGAGTATAGTACAAAATTACCAATAAACCCACTAAATATATTATAAGAAGGAAAAGTAAGCAAAGCAAGGGCTAAATTGATAAATACAACTTTATTTCAACCGTTTCTTTTCATTTTTTCCATTTTGGAGGAGAAAGAAAATTCGTGTTCCCTCCTAAATTAAGCAATAGAGTGAAAATTGTTTCTTCCCATTTCTTTCCCTCCTTATTTATTTCTTCCGTTTTCCCTCATTGCAAACGTTTTTGCACAAATCTATTAAATTATTTACTCTTTTATAGTACCTGTCAACTTTGTATTGATATACTATAATTAATTTTGTAATAGGATGATATTTAATACAGTTAATTAGAGGATATAATAAAAAATATAAATAATAATTAAGAGTAAGAAAGAAGATTAAAAAAATTTGTACAAACCATTACCACTTGCGTTAACCACTGCAAAGCTAACGAGATACTGACATGTGCCCATATTTAATGAATTGAATGGAATTTTTAGTTTTGAAAACTTTAAGGATGCAAAAAAATGATAAAAAATAAGATTGGAGATTAAAATATAAAAATGGGTAAATGTTCATAATTAATAGTTTACTTCCCACTTAAAAGGAAAAAAAAAATTGCAAATGATTTTTACTTACAAGTTTTTTCTCTTTTTTTTTTCCAATGAAATTAGGGTAAATTGTAAATATATCATCTTATTTTGCTCCATCTGCATTTAGCATTTTATCTTTGAAAACAATCGTTCAAATTCCAAATCTTTAAATATGTGCTTTCAAATCTCTACATAAAAAAATTACTAAAATTCAAGAAAACTTTCATAGAGTAAAAAAGAAAAATAGAGAGAAAAGAAGAAGAAGAGAAAGAATTTATTAATTTGCCTTTTTTTAGTTTTTGAATATTTTGCTGCACTTAATTTTATCTTTTGTTATTCTTATCAAGGGTAATATGGTCAATAAGGGTCCAAAAGTAAGCTTTAAAATATTTAGATGTAGACGATTTAGATTAAGCATACATGTAATAGACAAAAGAAAATATTTTGGATTGATATTTACTTTCCAAATAAAGCTTATGTAAAACTAAGAATTTAAGAACAAAAAGGGGAAAATAAAAGAAAAAAAATCAGGTTTTAGTAGGGTTAGCTAATGGCTACAAGGGCATTTTAGCTGGCAAGAGATTAGAACTTATTAACCTTATTCTCCCTCTTTATAAACTCTTGTTTAATAATAGGGAGCTTTTTTATATCAGAGAACCAAAACACAAATCTTAAGCTCTTAGGTGTCAAAATTGTAAGTGAATACCAAATCTTCTATAAGAACACAAAATTAAGGGAAGATAATTAAAGATGACATTATGAATTTCTTTTTTCTTTTTTTTTTTTTTTTGCAAAAGAAAGGTGAAAAAACTCATTGATTTTATGTTTTGCAATGTAGTGAAGGGTTGCATCAATTCTTGATTGTTGTTTTAATGGAGAAAATAAATAAGCAATCCTAAACCCAATGTTTTGATATTAGTTTTATGGAAATAGAAAAGTTAGGGTTGTTTGTTCATCGACTGGATTTGTGATTTATTTGATCTTAGCATCGACAGGTTGAATTCGATTGTGCAGAGGACGGTTGTTTTGCCGAAAATGTGTGTGATATTGTTTAGATGATTTGAAATGGTGTTTGAAAAAGAAAAGTTTCATTTGAGAGTAATATGGCCAAAGACCATAGACAAGGTGTAAGCCCCGCATTCAAGTATTCGAGGTGATTCGTAGAATTTAAGGCGACAAAGTAAATTGTTCAATTCGATCCAAATTTTACAATGGAGTTAGTGATATTAGTAAAAGTGATATCATGAGTTTGGATTTAGTAAAATAAGCAATAAAATAATTAAATAATATAATATTGAATCATATGTAAATTTCTCGTTATTTATCAAAAACATATAAAAAAGTTTTAATAACTAATAAATTGATAAAGATAAATTATATACATACTAAAAATCATAAAAGAACTTAAATAGTATTTATGAATATATATTTGTACCATATATATATTTATATATAGGTAAAAATATACGAATTTACTTAACTAAATAGTTAAGGAAAATTCATAAATAATTAAAGAAAAAAATATGGAAAAGTGAAGAGAATTCCAGAATCAAGGTGTGACAAGTTGGAATCGAAGAAATAAAAGCAACCAATAATATTAAGGCAACTAGAAAGTGAAAATATGATAAGATAAGAGGCACTTGGCAAGAAAAAATAGGAAGAAAAATCTAAAAACCAACTATATATTCAGAAAACCACTTCCAAAACCTCATTTGGTTCGTTTAGTATCAGAAAAAAAAAATTAGGGAGAGGAGAGAAGATAGAAAAAACCAATTTTAATAAAATTAAACAAAATGGTGTGTATTTAGGACTTATAAAGGGAACTAACATCCAACGATCACTTGAAGAGGAACGGCTACCATTAACAGATACTGGACCCTATGTCTAGAGTTGTAGACAATGGTGGAGCCACGACTAGTGGCTAGAAGCTTATTGATTAGTGAGTTCTGATTTCTCTTTTGAATTTATTTAATTTAGTAAAAATATCAAATATGCATGGGAAATTATGAAACTTGGTTTCCTTAGGTATTTTTGTATGTAGAATTAGAATATCAAACCAAATTTTTAAAATTAGAAGTGCTTATGTAAGTTCCTTAAGAACAAACTTGATTCCAACAAATTTTGTATGAATTTTAAAAAATAGTAAATAATGTTATTTTGAGCTAATTTTTGGTTTACGCATTCCTCATATGATATTATTAATGTAAATAAAGATATTTTTTTGATAAAATATACGTTCAGTATTTATTAAAATTTGTCATGTTTTTCATATGAAAGAAATAATAGGTTTTTAATTAAATTACTTAATTAATCTGATTTGTAATAAATTATAAAGCTTATTTATGATTTTGGAATATTTAATTTTAATCTTATAATTTTATTTAGTCATTTACCTAATTTAAGCTAATTTTAGCAAAATTCGACTTAAAATTGGTATATCGAAAAATAATATATAATAAAACATTTAGTACTTTTCATGATCATAATATAAAAACTATAATTTACTAAGTATTATATATTTTTCATAGCTTTAATAGAGTTTGGATACTAATTATTATATATTTACCTAGAGTTTATGCATAATATGTATTAAATATGTAGGTAAAGAGATATACTTAAGTTAAATTTGTGATTTAGGGTTAATTAGATATAATTAGATGTTTGATATATTATTGGAGCATGAAAGATGATATATATAATGTTAGAAGTGTTAAATAGGTAAGTTAGAAGTAGATTATATAAGAACACATAATATGTAAATATAAGATATTAGTGAGTAGAAAATATTATGCCAAAAGTGATAATATTATAATAATATTAATATAAAACAAATATGATATTAAATATAAATTTATATAATTATATGAAAAATGTAAATTTTTCTCACATCAAGAGTAAAATTCGGTGGTAAAATGACGATTAGAGTGTACTGTGTGTAAGTCCTAAAGTTAAACCAAATGATCATAGTATTGAACTTAGTACATAAAATTTAGAACGGTCAGTTAAAGGATTTGATCAAATCTAAATTATAAATTATAAATAGAAATATTAATAAAAATGACCCCGTAAACTTGAATTTAAGAAAATAAATAATAAAATAGGAGATTATAAAATTTTTAAATTTTAAGTATAATAATTGTTAATTATCGAAAAGGCAAAAAGTATAATCTAATAATTAATAAATTACTAGAGATAGATTATATGTATACTAAAAATCATATAATGACCTAAATAATAATTAGAAATGTTTACATGTACCTCATGTGTATTTACATATAAATAAAAATACGAGAAATTACTTAAATTAACTAAAAACTTATTAAATAATTAAAAAAAATTATTAATTAATTAAGAAAAAATCAGAGGACGTAGTAGGTCAGGAAGTGAAGAAGAAAATTAACCAATCAAAATCAAGCAATATAAAAGGCGAAAATTAAGGGATTTGGGTAATGTCTTATCCAATTAAATGTATAATAATTACTACAAAACTCTATAAATAGGGAGAAAAATTACTATACTCATTTGGATAGTTAGAAGTTATAAAAAATTGAGAGCACTGAAAATTGAAGAAGAAAATTAGGGTTTAGGAAAATATTAAGGAAATTTATGCAGTAGGGGCTAATGAACCGAACCTACACACCACCACTACCTGGAATCAAGCCACCACCACCACCCCACTCCAAACCCATCGCTTGGACCGGCCGACACACCTGGACTGGTGTTGGAAGCCCAAAAGTCATCGGACCAGGTGAGTCTCCCATTTGCTTTAATTTTGTATAATTTCTTAAAATTATTTATTCTGCCCAGAAAATTATGAAATTTATTATTTTAAGGTTTTATTGTATGTACATTTAGGGAAAAATAGTGATTAAGTTTAATCACGACTAAAAATATAATGTCTTTAAGAAATTAAGCAAAACCGAGCATGATTAGAACTAGAAATAAATTGACTTAAGAGTGTAGTTTAGAGCTCAAAATTTTTTTGTAGAATACTTAAGTGATATAGAACAGTGCTACAAAACCATTTTTTTAAATTTAATTTTTGAAATTTTAAGTAAATTTTTAGCCCTAAAATGCTGGAAAAATTGAGTAATTTTAGGTTAATTAGGTGATTAAGTGATTAATTACTGATTTAGATAGTAATTAGACGTTTAGAGATATTAATCTCTAATGTGAAAAACCTAATCCTAAGTGTAATTAATATAGGAATTATGTAGTAATTGTAGGAAATTAGGAATATGTGGAATTGAAAATTTAATAAATATGAAAAATTAAGGTTATTTAGATAATATAATAATAAAAATCAGTATATAATAAATCTAAAACAAAATTTAATTCTAGGTAATTGTATAAAAAATGTAAGTTTTTCTCACGTTGGGAATAAATCCGGTACCCCAATTAGGATTAGAGTGTACCGAACAATTTAGAATACTAAATTAAGACCTAATATGATATTAGAATACTTAAGCTTGATGTGATTAATTTCATATTAGGATTCGAGCATATTTAGGATTCCAGAATCAAAACTGGAATCTAATTTAGAAACCGAATTCCAAAATAAGGTAGAATGAATCATTAGTAAATAATAGGTATACATGAAGAAATGAGTTAAATTATAACTGAGAATATGAATCATTAAAGTATAAGTAATAAAAAAACCTATTTGTATTATATGATACCCAGAGACGAACCGACTTATAATTAAGTGATCGGGCGATTGAGAATTTCAAGTAAGTTAGGTTATTATTTACTGTATTGGAGTACTATTTTATGGTACTCGGAGACTTAGGATTGTGTATGATTGTGATTGTAAGTAATTTATGCATGTGTTTGAGTATCTGAATTCGTGCTGAAATTTATGATGTGATTGATTTTGTGTTATGACTGGATTGGTGTAAAAATGTTTGAACACCCTAAATGGAATTTAATCTTATTCGACTCTAATGACCTAAATTGTCATGCATCGCAAACCTTTAAGGGATCATTAGGATTCTCTAATCAAGCACCGGTATCTTCGATAAAGATAGCGCTGGATAGCAATTGGTCTTTTCTTCATCCTTAGTCGAACTAAGTGATAGGAGAGGAGGTTGTGATGAAGATGAGGGCATTGGTTCGAAGGATAGTCTTAAGAGGAGCAGTTTCTCCATTGCACAAACCTGGGTTTGGTTGTAAACTGTTGTATAACATGAAAACTCCTCAACCCGAGTTAGAGAGGGTGATTTTTTTTTAATTTCGCAACGAACCAGACTACGTTATGTGATGACACTTGCTTATTGCATTGCATGAAAATAATTGCTTGATAATTTTGTTTGTATTTGTATACATTCATGAGTTTCCAATTCAATTTACCGAGCTGTAGTTGCTCACACCCGTATAGATTATTTTGTAGGTCCTGATTTCTGAATACTTCGAGTATTATGCCACCCTACAACTATCTAGAGGTTAGTTTTTTTGAAGCCTGGGGTATAAGGATAAATTCGCTTAGTAGTAGATGTATAGCTAAAGTGTCCTTTATAGCTTAAGAATGAAAGACCGATATTCGTTATATAAATTAGTGAACTGTTATGTTAATGTAAAGTTTCCTAAAAAGTTTTGTGGAATGTACATATAATTATGTATGTTGGTCTAAAATTCTTGACAATTACTATAACTTTAGCTAAACTTTTAATTAAACTGTTTATTTTAAAGCGAGGAGTCGTCGACACCTTGTGTAGATTGTGTTTATGGTAGGTACTGTGAGGCTAGTTACTGTAAGCCCCACAACTAAGCAATCCGAGGTTTCGATCGATTGAAAAACCCTATCGAGCCTAAATTATAAAGTAAAGCTAGAAATATTAGTAAACTGATCTCATAAGTTTGAATTTAATTAGTAAACTGATCTCGTAAGTTTGAATTTAAGAAAATAAGTAATAAAATAGGAGACTACAAAATGTGTAAAATACATTTCGATAATTGACGAATTGCTAGAGATAAATTATATGTATACTAAAAATCATAAAATGACCTAAATAATATTTATGAATACTTATTTGTACTATATATGAATTTACATGTATGTAAAAATACGCGTAATTAATTAAAATACGCGTAATGTGCTAAAATTATACTAAATAATTAAATAAAATTCATAATTAATTAATGAAAAATAAATAAAATTCAAGAATGATCCAAATCAGGTCGTGGCATGTCAGGATGTGCAAAAGAAAAATCAACCAATAAAACTTAGACAACATAAAAGCCAAAAATCAAGGATAATGGGCAAAGTCTTGTCAAATTAATGCATAATAATTACAAAAATCTTCTACAAATAGCAAGAAAAATTCAGAAGCTCATTTGGATAGATACAAATTAGAGAAAATTAGAGAAAGGCGAAAATTGAGAGAAAAATTTGGTTTAGAAAAAAATTAGAAAAAACTGTGCAATTAGGGCTTTCAAAGGGAACCCATACCAGACGAGTAGCTGGGAGTAGACGGCCACCACCACCACATGGTGGTGGCAGCACCCAGGCCGGCCGACAAGGCCACAGCGGCCGGCGATAGCTGGAGCCACCAAGAATGGTGAGTCCGATTTTGTGTAATTTTGTAAAAATAGTAAATATTATTAGAAAATTATGAAATTTGTTATTTTGGAATATTTTTGTATCTAGTTTTTATGAAAAATATTATTTTGATGAAAATATGTCTTGTGATATAGGGTCCTTAAGAAATCGTGCAAAACCGAACATGTTTCGGTTTAGAAATAAATGACCTTAGGAGTGTAGTTTCGAGTCCAAAATTTTTGTGTAGATTATTTAGATGATATAGAACAGTGCAATGAAGCTCGTTTTCAAAAATTAATTTTCGAAATTTTTAGGCCCTAAAATGAGGCATAAAATGAGTAATTTAAGATTAATTAAGTAATTAAATGATTAATTACTGATTTAGTGAATAATTATATGTTTTAGAATGTTGAATTCTGATGGAGTATGATACTTGTAGCATTTAGGATGTTAGATGTAATTATTAGGTTAATTATGTAGTAAATGATTAATAAGGAAAAATAGTTAACTTTAAGTTAATTTTGTAAATTAGGGAAATCAGGAGTAAAATCTGATTTATGATGAATTTAGACATTTTGAAATGATAATTGATGTTTAGGGATTGTAATTAAAGTGATAGAAATATTAGAAGTGCATTATGTACATAATAGGCAATAATGCATAAAATGTAATTTTTGAAAATATAATAAATAGAAAATATTAGGATAAAAATTGATATTATATAAATAATAAGGATATATAATAAATCTGATAAGAAACTTGAATTTATGTAATTATATGAAAAATGTAAAAATTTCTCACATCAGGAGTAAATTCGGTATACTAATATGGATATAAGTGTACCAGATGAAATGAAATACCGACTAGGGGTAATAATGATATTTAGGAGATTGGAAAGTAATGTGATTCATTTCACATTATGAGTTGAAACGAATTTCTAAGGTTGGAATATAAAACATTACTTAGAAATCGAACTAGAACCTAATTTAGAAATTGATGTGGAAACCGAACCCGAACCTAACCCTAAACCTAGAATAATTATAAAAGACTTAAGACCTAGATAATTAGGCATATTAAACCCTAAACAAAACCTAACAATAAGCGTTATTGGATAAAATGAACCTATAATAGTTATATGAAAAGCTGAAACCACGTTTGTGTTATAGGGATGATCGGCGATGGCCTGAGCAAATCGGACCTCGAGTGAGTGGGGGAGGAGTCAAGGTAAGTTGGGAATTAATACACTGTTGTATTTTGGAGGCTTGAGATTATGCTTGGTTGTGCTTGTTAGATAGTTGGCTGTATGCACATGCTTGATTATGGGTGATACTATGATTCTGTTTGATGCTCTGTCATGTATTGTATTACTTGTATGAAATGATTGATCACCCTAAACTGGACTTAATCTAATATACGACTAGTAATCATAATCGGACATACATGGTAACCTGTTAGGAGAACTTAGGACTCTCCGGCCAAATACCGACCCCTTTAAAAGGGACAGTGCAGGATTGCAAAATGGTCCCTTCTTCATCCTTAGTCGAACTAAGTGACAAGAGAGGAGGTTGCGGTAAAAGTGAAGACAGTGGTTCAAAGGTAGTCGCGGGAGGAGCAAGGTTTCCATTACACAAGCCTGAGTTTGGTCGTGAGCTGTTGCATTAACGGCAACTCCTCAACCCGGATTAGAGCGGGCGCAATTTCTCTAATCTCACGACGGGCCGGACAACGTCGTGCGATGGCATTTGCTTGCACATGTATTGCACCTAATAAGTGATTAAAAACCTTGTTGTGTGTATAGTATAGTTTTAAGTCCTCTATCCTAACTTACTGAGTTATGGTTGCTTACATCCCTATAGACGTCGTGTAGGTGTTGGCTAAGAAGCGGCAAACAACTACCCTAAAGCTAGTAACTGCTGGATCTTGGGGAGTGAGGAAAAACATTGAAGAATAAACACACATATTTTAAGGTCTAAGTTTTTATTTTAAAATTATTTTTCATTTTTAAATAATGTAATAACTGAATTAAAGTGTATTTATATATATAAATTTTCTCACTTTCTTACGTAAATGATCCATTTAAATTACAAACTGTATACTTCAAAGTGGGTTAGTCGTGGACGCCTTGTGTAGATCAGGTCTAAGATAGCGGTTGTAAGGCCAACTTCTATCTTAGGATGGTTTACACGGCGAGGCTGTTACGACTCTGCAGTTTCAGGACGTGACAGTTTTAAATTAGTATCAGAGCGTAGTTTTACTGAACTCGTTTTGAAATAAACAATTAAAAGAATTAGATATTTTAGGAGTACATTGAGAGTGGGTGGAAACAAATGGATATTAAAGTACATACTACAACTTATAAGATAAGTAGTGCCTATAACACTACATTAAGGTAGGCGTTAATCAAATTTAGCTCTAGTGATGGGATCATATGGAGAAATTGGTAGTTAGTTGAGGTGATTCAAGAGGAATGAAGGAGAACCCCTGATTTAATCCAAAATTGAGATGTGGAGAACAATATTATAATTGGTTAGTTGGAATATGTTAATATTATGGACGGTAGTATTGAGGCGTTTGTTAACAGATTTGTGTGGAAATTGATGAGAAATGATGGGACTTATGGACAATAACAGAGATTCATCCAAGTTTTATTATGATGGAGATCATGTCACATGACTTGATGAATAAGGATGGTTTGGAAGTGAAAGATTGTAACTCAGGTGATGCTAGTAAGATATGTGCAGTACCAATAGAAGAGAGATACCCCATTCTGCTAAAATGACTAGTACTGCAACTAACACATCATATATCTTTAGATGATTAATCCCAAAGATTTATTAATTGGCTTTCACATTGTCCTGGATCAGTTAGAATAGATCAAGATTATATACAGTATATGAGGTATTAGTTGATAATAGCATTGAGGAGTTTAGTAATGATAAAGTATAGGAAATGATTACTACTTCTAATTTTTTATTGAAGTATAATGTTCTGAATCACCAAATAGAAATGATGCTCAATGAATGAGAAGATGAATGTGATGGAAATTTGAACGATGAATATAATGTATTAGTTAGTTATATTTTGTCAGGAGTTAGAATTGATCATATGATTAGCTATTCATATAAGTTGACATCCTATTAATCTATTAATAGATATAGTAGTGCTCATTGATGGATGTGTATTCTTTGGATATGTACATATGCCATAATGTATTATACCCTTGTGAGTAAAATATAAAAGGGGATTGGATGTGTCTTAAGTAATCGATTTTGGAAGTGCTTTATATATGTAAGAATTGGTGGTTTAATTAAGTGATTTAGGTTGAATAAAGAAAATTTTTTGAGTTAACATAAGTTTGAGGTGTAAAGAATATTGATAAACGAATTGGTGGAATATGCTAATATTGTGGATGAAATTCCTAAGAAGTTTGTTGATTTGTGTTGTAATCAGTGAGATGTGATGAAATGACGAGACTCATGAACAATAGTGGAAATCAATTTGAGTTTTGGGATAAGAGAGATATGGTGATATGTACTGAAAATTAAGGTGAATCCAAAACTTATAGGATTTTTGAGATGATCTCAGCTTGATGCTTAGTATGAATATGAGATAGTATAATTTGGAGTGAAAGAAAGCAAGGTATAGAAGTGGATTTTAGAAAGACAAAACATTGAGAGGGAAAAGTTAGGAACTGATTAAGAAATGAATTAAAACCTATACTAAATATATAATCAAAACCTAATTCAGGAGTAAATCTTATATAGAATGAGAGTGCGATATAGGAGATGACAAATGATGACAATAATAAGAAGTCTGATAATGATAAGGTATATGAAGTGATCGTTATTTCTGATATTCTTATGAAAGTATAAAGTACTAAATCAACAAGTGAAAATGATATTGAATTAATTAGAAGACAAATGTAGTGGAATTCTTTTGAATGAATAGTTGTTATAAGTAATTTGAATTATGGATATGGTATGATACCTGATCATGTTTTTCGGAGAATTAGAATTGATTCTATGTTAGTTATTCATATATGTAGATATACTAAACGATCTTTTAATAGATATAATTGTGCTTTTCGACGAAAGTGTAAGCTTTTGGACATGTGCAAATGCAATGATGATAGACATATTTGTAATGAGGAGTGTAAAATTATTAAATGTATTTTTGCTGATTAATTTTAGAAGTCTTTTATATGTGTAAGAACAGTAAAATGATTAAGTGCTATAAAGCTACAATCAGATTAAGAATTTTTAGGCCTTTAGTGAATCATGAATTGGAGAATTATAGTTTGGAGTGATAATTAAGTGTAAGTGTAGCCAAATGAATTTGAAATGGATTATGAGATTTTTTTTTTGTAGTGCTGAGACAGGTGGAGTTATATCATTATATGATATTTATAATTGGTTATAAGAGATGGATAGTTATTAAATGGTACATGGGAAATGAAGTAAGATTGTCAAGTAAACTATAAACAAATATGTATCTAGGCACCCTCAAATAGTAGTAGGATGAGTAACAAGTGACAGTAGAGATGGAATTAAAGTAACAAGTTAGAGATGATTAGGATTTTTAATCAATAGTTACTTAGTTATCCCGAAGATCAATCTAGAAAGGCATAACTCTCCAGAGAGTAAATTTTATGAGACGGTCATCTATTAGTAAACTACTTAGGATAAGGAATGTTAATCACGAATAGAATTTAAGGATCCGAGCTTAAAGGGATTAGAAAATAAGCAGTGATTTCATTGAAAGACTTTCAATTAATCTTAGTTGAATAATAATAAATATGAACAAAAGGATTTGTTGATGAGTACCCTCATAGTAGAATATACAAATGGATGAAATGCAAGTGTAATGATGCTATTGAAGTATTCATTCCCTACAAGTGAAAACTCCTCAACTCATATTAGAGTAGGTGTAGTTTTTCTAATCTTATGACTGGTCAGACAACGTCGTGCGATAGTATTTGATTATACATGCATTGTATCTAATTAATTTGGTTGAAAACCTTTATTGTGTTTGAGATATAGTTTTAAGCCTTCGTCCTAATTTACTGAGCTGTGGTTGTTCACATCGCTATAGAAGTTGTTACAAGCACTAGTTAGGAAGTGGCTTGTATTTGCTTTGAAGTTAGCAATTGCTGGATCCTAAGGAGTGAAGATATAAATTGAAGACCAGATATACTCTCGAGTTTAGATTTATCTTTAAAGCTTTTAGTATTAATTTACGAATTACTTAAGTAGTTTATGATTAGGTTGCCAAATCTTATAGATATACTCAGATTATTTTAATATAAGTTTGCATTTTTTTTAAGTTCATAAGTAAATAATATGTTTAATTTATGAACTGTTTACTTTAAAGAGGGTTAGTCATAGATATCTTGTATAAATCAAGTCTAAAATGGCGATTATATACTAAGTTTTTATTTTAAAATGGTTTACACAGCAGGATTGTTATGACTTTGCAGCTTTGAGGCATGACATATGGTCGTGACCGTGTTCTTCTTGAGAGTGTTGCAATGAGTTTCATGTGTGGAGAAGGAGAAGAATTTTAGCCGAAAGGATCATAGCCAAGGTGTACGGCTGTGATTCTTGACTGTATTCTTCCAATGATTTAAGAAAAGAATCGTAGCCAAAGTTCCAGGGTTGTGATTCATGAACATGGACTTATGCCATCCTTTGTTCCTTTTTTTTTTTTTTTTTTTTTTGTTTCTCAACCTTCGAAACTATAATCTAAACTAATCTAAATCATCTTAGAATCTTAAATTTGTTTTGAAAATTTAGATAGTAGTAATTAAACTCACAACTCAAGTAGGATTAAGAAAACTAAGTTAAGACTTGAAAGGACATTTTATAAAGTTGTATATTTTAAATGTTGTATTTATTATATAATAGGTGTTGATCTTGGACATACTCTTAGCTCAGACAAAAATTAATGGTATTTGTTGTTCTATAGATTCAAGTGTGGGACATATGTATAATCGTTGTGCTTGTTTAGAATATTTGTTTAATCAGGATTAATTTAAACACGAGCTTATTGATTGTGTGTTGTTTATGTTAGTTTCGCTTCGGCCTCCCTTTAGTAGGGTCCAAAGCATTAGTAAGGCACTTGACGATCGTACGTAACTTACTTGATAGGGGTTCCGTATCGAGATAACCTAGTTAGATTTATGAAGGGTTACTTGAGTAATGGGTAAGATCTAGACCGGTACTATTATAAATATTGTGTGCTTAGGAGTTATGAGTTATTTTAAGTTTTAGGATGTTTAAACTGTATTATTTGTTGACTAATAAATAAGATAATTAAAATGTACTTATTGCATTAGTTTGTTTATGGTTGCATGTGAATTCTAGTCGTATGTATCATGCACATGTGCGCTTGGTGTTTTGGCTCATCGTATGTTAAAATTTTAAATACAAGTACTTAAGTGGAAGCTACGGAGTTATATGAGTTTAGATTCAGTTGTTGAGTTTAACATAATGAAGAGTGACGAGTCGAGTTTCTACTATGAAAACAACTAGAGACGAGATGGTTACGATTTATTTTGAATTTTAGAAAAATTCTTATTTATAGTTTTAATAAAATTTAGTTAGAATTAATGTAAAGGATTAAAATTTATTAAAATTATTTGAAGATTTTGGTAATCATTACCTTTGATATGTTAGTAGTTGATAGGAATACGTAGTCGACTGTAATCTTTAAATTTTGAAGTGTTACAGGTTATCAATGGGCGGTTGCTTATTAAGCCCAATAGGTAGAAAATTATATATATGTAAACTATTAAAGAAAATAAATAAATAAAAATTCTTAGCAGAAAAAATTCAAATGCCAAGGATTTTTTTTAATATAAAAAATAAACTTGAACTAACCTAAAAGAAATCCCGCGAAAATTGGGAAAGACGAGTTGATCAAAATCAGGCCATATTCAGTTTTTCTGTATGTTTAATCATGAAATTTATGAATCTTGAGGAAATGATTTGAAATATTCCATGATGATGGCAGTAGCTTTTATGTTTAGAATTTAAAAAGATAAGATCAAAAGAGCCCACAAGTGATCGGATTCTTATATGAATGGTGTGGTCGTCCATGTAATATTCATCAGATCTGTAATGCCAATGAAAGATTTCATAGCTCACGGGCACAGGTCAGGTCGTTATAATATAAAAAAGGTATCGATGAATTAGAATTAGACTTAGATTCAAAAGATGAGGGGAGGTTGTTCCTCTCATCGGAATAATGCAGATCAAACTCACTTCGACGCCCGTACTTTACCTAGTCATCAGTCCTCACAACCGACCGCTTTTGTTGACTCTCTCTCGGAATTTTGACACTTAATTCTCTAAATCTTAATGAGAAGGGGAAACATATACATGTTATCTTTATCTCAGGGTTGTCGTTGTGACTCCATCAGGGTCCTCACAATCACACTGCCTTTGTGGTCTCCATTATTTATTTATTGCTCCCTTATAAGTAGAACAAGGTGGTTTGGTTGGACGTGGACTACCACTACCACCAAATATAAATATATATGGAGTTAATTGGGAATCACTCACAGAGCTAGAAGCTTGACCTTTCACTCATCAGTGCGTGGAGCCCCCTGTAAGCTTCAACTACCACTTCTAGAAGGAGAAGAATAGTAAGACAAAATAGGGTAAGAAAACATAAACATAAGTTTCTGGCCAAAGCAAATAAATAAACATAAATGGTCACTCGTACATTTTGAATATTTTTATGTAAATGAACTTATCTATATATAAGTGAATATTTCTATCCCATATAATAAGTCGAAACGTACTATGTTTTATGGATGCTTTGTTATTATATGAACGTAAAAAAAGAAATCATTTAGATTTGAGTTTGAAATTAGAGCTTTTGTGAAGAATCGGTTATGGGGATAGCATAACAAAATATGTGATTTTTTTGTTTGGCATACCTAATGGTTGTTTATTAGTAGCTTATTGTTATCCATAAACATCCAAAACGTACTCTTGTGCGTGCACCTTTCGGTGTTGACGAAAGCTAAAAAACCATGTGAGCCTTCAGTTTAAAATGAAAGCAAAAGAAGAACGCATCTAGAATACGTATTTTTAGTGTAAATGCCTTCTCCTACGAAAGCACTTGTCTTTTATGTACCTTCAAGAAGTTTTTTCTATTAAAAGCACATATAATATATGATATTATCAATGATGAAAACACATACAAACGTGTTGTCACTAACCCTTCTCCCCGTATTATAAATTTGTAAATTACTTTTAATATTATTATTATTATTATTATTTTATTTTTAAAAGAAAAATGTATGAATAGATTTGTCGACAGTTTATCAAGCGAGCAAACTCGAGTCATTGCAAGTAATAAAAGTAGTTCTCGTTTTAAACCTTGAATGGAGGTGTGCGATATGACAGGTTGCTAAAGCTAAGTTAGTAATTTTGAAAATATATTTTGACTAGGTAAGGTCCACAAGGTTGTGCTTATTAGCTCTGTTCACACAGGTGCATAGTCTAATCTACTGGTAGGATAATGAGGAAACCTCTGGTTCCAATCGTTAGAATGCATCGGCTAGTTTCTATTAAGCACCGGCTAATCTAATATAAGATTTTTAGAATAAGCTGAGTACTTTGTAGACTATTGCAGGCCTTTAGGATGAAATGGCCGGTGGTTAGATGTGGATGTCGCCTTAATTATAAATAAGTGAGTCATTCGATAAAACGGTAAAAATATGACTGGTACGATTCTTAAAAATTAGATAACTGAACGATAGTGTTAAGAGACAATACTATAATTTAAAATAATGAATTAGGTTACTAATAACCTATAGAGTAACTTGGAAATATTAACCAAATATCAAAAATATTTCTTCTCTTTTCATTCCCTTTATACTAATCAAATAAGAGAAATGGAAATATTTTTACTCAATTCTTTCCATTTCCACTCTTTATATCCAAATAAACAAGGGGAAAAAGAAAAGAAAAAGAAAAAAAGATCTATTTTCCTTTCCATAGCCATTTCTACTTTAGATAAAAGTTGTCGAACACAAGTGAGTAAAAGATAAAAAGCACAACAAACCATCAGTCCTCGCCGTCCGTCTTCATAGCATTGTTTTTGGGGGTTGGGGTGAAGAAATTGTAATAAATCTTAAAAAAGACAATGATTTTTCGTAGTCCAATACGTGCGTGCGTGTGGCTATACGAAAAATCTTCTTCCTAAGATATATGAATATAATAATGTCCAACTCAAAAAATTCCCTGTTTATGTACCAAAAGACTTTTAAGTCCAATGATAGCCAAAATTTAAGGCAAGAGGAAATAGTATGTTATAAATTAGGACATGTAAACACATATATTCATGCTACAAGCCTACAGCTCGTGAGTATGCAAAAGCTTAGAATCAACTTCTCAATCTTTAGTATTAAATAACTCCAAAACTCTTTAATTGATGAAAATCAATGATAACTCAACTTAAGTAAAACCCTTTAAACTTCTTTTCCATAAGTATTGCACTCGATCCCATAATCTGAGGTCAGGGTTATAATAACATATACGAACTTCCATTATACCTTAAAAAGATTTCCCCAAATAGGGTTAGGCTAAAACTCGGTATTACAATGCAGCAAACACTAGTTGTTACATTTCAAATTAGCTTGAAATTATTCACGATTAACTGAAACTTCGAGTATGTCATGACTCTGTAATATATATATATATATATAACATACAATACCCAACTTGTTGATTCTTTTAGTCGCGTTGTCCCATAACCAACAACTATATCTACCAAATCCTTTCAACGTAAAGCTCTACTTGGGATTTTGTCAACAGTGATCACTGGGTGCCACACCACACCAATTCAATAATAATTCGGATCCTTTACCACAATCAAACATAAGCTACAATCATTTAATTTTTCACTTTGATTTTGGTTTGTTTACAACTTCCTTTACAACCACAATACACCAATCAAGATTACGCATCTGAATCTCAACCGCCTGAAATCATCACTTCAATTGTCACGCTTAAATCTAATTCAAAATATGTAATTCCCAGCAAGTAATTGTAACTAAGTTCATTACTAAATTTCTATGTCCTTATCAAATGCCTACGGGATTACTTAAGAAAAGGGGTAAAGATAACTCGAGTCTTAGTGAAGTTTAATCCAACATGGTTTATTTTTTTACTAACTACCCATTTACTAACTAACTAACTAAATTTAAACCATTTTATCCTAACCACTTATTTACTTGTTTTTAGTAACAAACTAACCAATAAATACTAACTTATTGTAACAAATTATAACTTATTACAGTTACTGATCTGTTACTTATCAATGATTAAATTAAGGGAAAAATGCAAATAATCCACTAAGTTTTTATTTAGGTTTGAATCGACCCTCTAAACTTTCAAAACGTATCATAAGACCTCCAAAATTTAATAAATTGATAAATAACCCGTAAAAATTGAAAAAAAACCTTATTAAACTTTTATTTTGGCATATAATCACCTCTTAAACTTGTTAAAATGTACTTTAAGACTTTTTTAAACTTTGGCAATAGTGTGACTTTTTCTAATTAAAAAAAATATATCATTTATATTACCAATTTATTAAATTTTAAAGAGTCTTAAAGTATACTTTAAAAGTTCAAGAAGACAATCTTCATCTAAGTCAAAATTAAATGGATTAATTACAATTTACTCTTAAATTAAACTTAAGTTAAAATTACTTTAATTAAATAAGTGTTTTTTAATATGTATTGTAAGCTCCCAAAATTGAGTTTAGGATAACCGAGTTTAGATTTAGGCTTTTTAGGGGAACTTATCTAATTGAGCCCAAACTTTACGACTAAAATAAAAAAAAAGTTAGTCGAGATATTACAGTAAAGTTAGATTTTCGTAACAATGACCCCAAATCCCAATTTTTCCCTTAGAAGTTAGAATATTTAATATAGTATTAAAATTATCGGAACTCCTAAAATCAAACTTAGATTGCAACGAGAACTTAAAGATAAGTTAATTGAATTATAAAATGAGATAATATAGTATAATTTATTATATAAAAATACACGTAATTTTACGAGTATACCCGGTATAAATAATAATTATACCCGTAAATTAACCCTAAATTATGTAATTATATATTTAATGTATTGAATTCGTGAATTAACTTTAGAACATATCCTAAAAATAAAAAATATGCTAGAAACTTAATTATATGAGTATAGTTATATATTACGCGTGATATTCACAAGGAATATATACTCGTATATTAAGTAAATAATTAAGTATTAATAAAGTATACTCAAAATACCTAAAAAAAAATTGCAAAATATTATTCAAAGGCCTTCCAATTGCTGATTCACGCTTAGAAATTGCTGGAAAACATCAAAGCTGGTCAATTGCTGAATCAAAAAGTGAATCTACAAGCAAATGCCACCTCCTACTTGCAATTAATGAAGGAAAAAGCAAGAAAAAAATAAAAATAAATAAAGAAAAAAGGGAACCGACCTAAACCACTATAAATCTGTTGAACAAATCACTTTACATCTTTTGGAACCAGAAACAATAGAAAGAAAAATTTAAAAAAAATCGTAGAAAATTAAAAAAAAAAACAGAGCAATTACCGAGCTGAGTTAGTTCCTAGGGTTTCCTTGGATCTGCTATTACGCCACTCCACCACCAAGGAGTACCCCCAGCGTCTAGGCGTTCCGACATACCCCCACCACCCCACGGCTGCCGGAGATACCAAGAATAACAAGGTCAAATTCTTGCCCTGTTTTTCAAGAATTTTTAAAAATTAGTAAATCCACCCAGAAAATTATGAAAAAAATTGAACCTAGGTTATTTTAAACATGCTTTCATGTGATATTTTTATTTTTTAAAAATTCGTAATATTTAATATATTTTATTAAGAAATTTACTATTCACCCGAATGTATAATTATAAAATAAATGTACTAAATAATGTTGTTTCTAGCTGAAAATTTTTGTGTAAGATGTGCATGATATATAGGTAATTGCAATGTAGCCCGAATTTTGATTTGAATAATTTTAATATTTATTGAATTTTTAGGCCAAAATTAGCTCGAAAATAGCCTGAAATTATGAATTTAATAGGAAATTATGAAATTAATTGATGAAATGGACATGTACTGATCTATAATAAATAATAATAGTATTTAGTTAGATTGAAATTAATTTGGTGCTAAAAGAATTATAATTGGATAATTTATCATAATTTAGGGGTAAAATAATCAATATGAAAATATAGGCAATAGGTTGGAAACTTGAAACCAAGTGATAACTGAATTCCCTATATTTTTAGAAGTCTATAGAAATTTTCGGGGAATTATTTGGTAACCCAAACTATTTATTACGAATGTATTAAGTAAAATAGCTTAAATTACAAATTGGGGTATATTTGTAATATTAATAAGCTAAAATGAACTAAATAGTTAAATAAAAACTATGTATAGGATTGCTGATCAGATTGGATTAAATGGAGATTTTTATTACATTTATTAATACTTTCTAATCGGGATACACTTTAGGTGTATTAGAATTGAATAATACTTATATTGTTACAATATAGTTTAAATATGTAAATTATGCATAATACGATCATTTTTATATAATTATGTATAATTGTATTAAAAACTCAAACTACTCATTAAAAGTCATCTCTACTCAAACTACTCATTACAAGTCATCTCTAGAAACAGGATTCGTAAAACGTGTCGTTAGATCTATACGAACCCAATGACACTAATTTTGTTGAAATCAGACAACCTTAAGTAATTTAGCTTATGACTATATCATATTAAAAAATATACATATTTCGATAACCTTACCGGAATTAAAACGTGAATTAATAAATAAAAACTACGTTTCGATACAATCGAAACGATATATAATATGGAAACGATATATAATACGTAATAGTATATATGATGTACAATATCAATAATTAATAATTTAATTCGATATATAATGATAACATGACTGTATATTATGGAAATAATATATACATATATAAATATAACCATTTTAGATTAAACCCTAATGTTTTCGTAATTATTACGAAAACTAAATTTGGGTCTTTTGTGTAATTAGGACCTTCCAATACAAAGACGGTTGACAATTTAAGTCAGCAATAGCGAACGTCTAAACAAGTAAGTTGGGATTGTAGCTCCACCACTTGTTTGGGTACTATTTAAAGTATCTAGGTATCTAAGAGTACTTCTGGTTGTGTTTATAGTTAGATGATTATGCGCATGCTGTGTGTGTGAATGATACCCGGTTGTGATAGGAGTTCAACTCCTTGGTGTACTGCTCTGCATATTTGCATGGATTCTGTATTGTGTGAACTTATTGGTCACCCCTGATTAACACTAACGATTATTCGATTAAAATGTAATTAGACATGCATAATCACCCGTTAGGGGAAATAATTAAAAATGTTAGGCCAAATACCGACTTCCTTCAATGAGGATAGCTGAAATGGTCCTTTCCTTATCCTTAGTCGAACTAAGTGACAGGCGAGGAGGTCGCGGCAAGGTTGGGGACTGTGGTTCAAAGGCGGTCAGGGGAGGAGGGTGTTCTCCATTGCACAAGCCCGAGTTTAGTCTGACTTGAGTTGCAATGAAACTCCTCAATCCGGGTTGGAGCGGATGTAATTTCTCTAACCTCATAGTGGACCGGTTAACACTATGCGATGTTTCATTTGAGTGATTGCATTGCATTTCATTATAATTATTTAACCTTATTTGTGAATGTGTAGTACTCTTTTGCCTCTGTCCTACTTACTGAGCTAGTTGTGCTTACATCCCTATAGACTTTTTTGCAGGTATTGAGTAAAGACAAGATGTTCAGGTACCACCGTTCCCAGGTTAGTGTGCTGTTGTGTGGGAAAGTGAGGATCGAGGAATTAACTGAACCTGAGCTCTTGACTTTATCTTTAAGTTTTAAGGAAAACTAATTGGGAATTCCCTAGGAGCCCATTAGTTTTCTTACTTATTATATATAGATCACAAAACTTGTGGTTTTTAATAAACTCTGATTGTAAACTTTACCTTTGGACATGAAATGTTTGTTTAAATACTGTTGTGGTATTAAACAGCAGGTTGTATAGAACAAGTATCTTGTAAAAGCTCTACTACATGTTTGGTTAGTAAAAGGTGTCAGAACAAATATTTCAAGTTGGTTGAGTTATGCGCCTTGTGTGAATTGCGTCTACGATAGCAGCTGTGAGGTCAGCTCTTATCTTGGATTAGTTTACACGACGGGACTGTTATAACTCTTTTTGTTCAGGGCGTGACATGTATCATTGACCCAAAAGAAGAAAATAGGGGTTAGTTGGCCCATAAGCAAAGATCGATCGATTGGCCTATATAGGACTGGTTAATCGCCCCTTCTTTAGTTAGTTACTAGCTTGTTTGAACTAGTTGCTTGATTTTAAGAGGAAATTTTGGCAGAGTTTCAGTAAGCTAAAATGTGCAAGCGAAAAATGAGGTACTCCAAGGCTCTTTATATAGGTAAAAGAAAGGTTAAACAAATGGTTTTTCAACACCAAAACATAGATTGCATTTGAATCATCTACATGCCCTTGTCTTACGTCTAATGGCCTAGATCTCTTATAGGTGTGAATTGTTGATGTCGCTACGCAAGTTGATGCCCTATGTACCTCACTCTTTCCAAAGCAGTATCATTACACTTCAAGCAGACTAACAGTCACATCAGGTTAAGCTGATAATCACTTCATTGTGTATTGTATCATGTTAGACGTTACTTCGATCGATAAAGCGCTTGGTTATCCTACCCATTGAAGTTGTTGATGAAGTTTCGAACTTGATCCCTTAGAGCTTAAGCACACTTACTTTCCTTATCGCCTCGATGTCAAGAAGAATGGGGTGGCAAGGGTTGATTAGCTATTTTAGACCAAGTTTTAAGGCCTAGTCTAAACAAAGATTAAGGCCTCATTTGAGTAAAAATCGAGGCCTAATTTGAGTAAAGACTTAGGCCCATAAGTTAAGCAAGGACCCGAATAGCCACTTCAACATTCTATTACCTCCCAAAGTGATCCCCTCCAACATTAGGTTGCTCAGCTGGTATACAGAACACCCCTCAACCCCGAGTACCTCACATTTGCTTAAGTCGCTGTAAACCCTAAAACCAAGCCAAGTAACCGTAGGATTGAACTTAAAACCCAAGGTTTAGGACGATTGGTTAAAGGATCCAATCAAACCCAAATTATAAACTATTAAGAGGAATATTAGTAAAAATGACCCCATAAACTTAAATTTAAGAAAATAAGTAGTAAAATAGAAGACTATAAAATTTTCAAATTTTAAGCATAATAACTGCTAATTACCGAAAATGCGAAAAATGTAATCTAATAACTATTAAATTATTAGAGATAGATTATATGTATATTAAAAATTTTAGAATGACTAAAATAATAATTAGGAATGTTCACATGTATCCTAAATGTATTTACGTGTAGATAAAAATACGCGAAATTACCCAAATTAGCCAAAAACTAATTAAATAATTAAAGAAAATTATAAATTAATTATAAAAAAATCAGAAGAGGATAAAATGAATTAAGATCAGGTCGTGGAAGGTCCAAATCTGCAAAAGAAAAATTAGCCAATAAAAATTAGACAACCTAAAAGCAAAAAATAAAGGAAAATGGGCAAAATCTTATCAAATTAATGCATATTAATTACAACAAATGTCTATAAATAGGGGAAAAATTTCCAGAAGTCATTTGGTCAGTTTAGCATTTGGGAAAAATAAGAACACTGAAAAAATCGAGAGAAAATCTAGAAAATAAAAAAAAACGGAAAACTGTGCAAATTGAGCAAGTGAGCTAAACCCACCACTCACCACCACCTGGGACCGAACCACCACCATCACCCTACATTAGAACCACCGCCTAGGCCGACCGATAACCTTAGACCGGGTTTGGATGGCCAGAAAACTTCGAACCGGTTAATCTCTTATTTACCCCGATTTTTGAATAATTTTGTAAAATTAGTTATTTTACCCAAAAAATTATGAAACTTGTTATTTTGAGGTTTTATTGTATGTAGATTTAGGGAAAAATATTTATTTACTTTAATTATGTCTTAAAATATAGGGTCTTTAACAAATTGTTCAAAACCGAGCATGATTAGAACCGAAAATAAATAGGCTTAGGAGTGTAGTTTGGAGCTCAATTTTTTTCTATAAGATGCTCATATGATGTAGAATAGTGCTATGATGCCATTTTTTAAAAATTAATTTTCTAAATTTTTAAGTTAATTTTTAGCCCTAAAATGATGAAAAAATTGGGTGATTAGTGATTAATTAGGTTATTAAGGTGTTAATTACTGATTTAGATATTAATTAGATGTTTAAGGATGTTAATCTCTGATGTGGAACCCTAATCCTAGCCTTTGGAGTATTAATTTAGGAAATTAGGTAATTAATATAAGAATTTAGAAATATGTGAAATTGTAAATTAATAAATCTAAAAAATAGAGTTATTTAGATAATATTACAATCGAAATCAGAAAAAATAATAAATCTGAAAATAATATTAATCTTAAGCAAAATCTCAAAATGTAAGATTTTCACACATCGGGAATAAATCTGATACCGCAATTAGGGTTAGCGTGTATCAAATAGTGAGAATACCAAATTACGACTCAATAGGATATTTCGATTCTCGAGCTTAATGTGATTAATTTCACATTAGGATTCGAGCATATTTAAGGTTTAGAAATCAAAGTTTAAAATCTCTTTTAGGATTTGAACACCGAAATAGAGTACAACGAATCATTAGGACGTAATAGGTATACACGGAAAAAAAAAATGAATTCAAATATAACTTCAAATATGAAACCATAAATTCTAAGTACTAAAAAGGCCTATTTGTATTATAGGACACTCAGAGACAAATCAACTTGCGATTAAGGGATAGAGTGATCGAGCAAATCCAAGTAAGTTGGGTTATTGCTTATTGTAATAGAGTACTAGTTTTGTAGTACTCGGAGACTTAGGCTTGTATATGATTGTGAATGTAAGTAGTTTACGCATGTGTTTGATGTATCTGAATTCGTGCTGAATTTGTTTTGTGAGTGATTTTGTGATTGATCGAATTGGTCTGAAATTGTTTGACCACCCTAAATGGAATTTACTCTTAGTTGACCCTAATAACCAAAAAAATGTCATGCATTGCAACCCGTTAGGGGATTATAGGATTCCCCAACCAAATACCGACCCCTTCGAAAGGGATAGCGCAGGATTGTAAAATGGTCCCTTCTTCATCCTTAGTCGAACTAAGCGACAGAAGAGGAGGTCGCGGCGAGGGTGAAGTCAATGGTTCGAAGGTAGTCGCGAGAGGAGCGAGGTCTTCATTGCACAAGCTTGGGTTTAGTTGTGAGCTGTTGCATAACATGGAAACTCCTCGACCCGGATTGGAGCGGGTAAAATTTCTCTGATTTCACAACGGACTAGATTACGTTGTACGATAACACTTGATTGTTGCATTGTATGAAAATAATTGTTTGATAACCCTGTTTGTGCTTGTATGCATTCATGAGTCTCCAATTCAACTTACTAAGTTGTAGTTACTCATATCCTTATAGACCCTTTTGTAGGTTTTGATTTCTGAACATTTCAAGTACTATGCCGCCCTACAATTACCCAGAGGTTAGTCTGTTTGAAGCCAGGGGTGTAAGGATCAAGTTACTGAGTATAATGTGTAACTAGAGTAACCATGTAATTAGGGATGAAAGACTGATAGTTATTATGTAATCTCGAGAACTGTTATATTTATGTAAAACTTTCTGGGAAGCTTTGTGGACTTATATATATAATATTGTACATGTTATTAGAAATTTGAACTATTTATCATAATCATAGTTTAATTGTTCATCAGAATGTTTACTTCAAAGCGAGGAGTCATCGACGCCTTGTATAGGTCATGTCTATGGTAGGTACTGTGAGGCCAGTTACTATCATAGAATAGGTTACACGGCGGGACTGTTGCGACTCCGCGACTTCGGAGCGTAACAGTCGCTATGTGATATGCTTGCTATTCACCTGGTCACCTCGAGCCTTATGGCTTCCTTCTGACCCTTAGCAGTTGCTTAGCTAACTAAGGGTACCCCTTCTATTATGCCCTGAAGAAACAGAATCGTAACAGTTTCACTGTACAAATCATTTTAAGATAGAAGTTGGCTTTACAATTGCTATCCTAGAACTGATCTACATAGGGTGTTCACGACTAACCTACTTTGAAATAAACAGTTTGTAATTTAAATAAGTCATTTACCTAAGAAAGTAATATATATATATATATATATAAACTACAAATTCAATTATTACAATTAACATTTACAACGTTTACAACGTTTCACCGTAATTAATTTCTTCGTTAATACATTATTTAGAAATGAAAAATTCTAAAATAAGAGATTAGACCTTAAAATTATATGTTTGTTTTTCAAATGTTTTTCCTCATTCTCCAAGATCTGGCAGTTGCTAACTTTAGGATAATTGTAAGCCGCTTCTTAGCTAAGACCTGCAACGACGTTTATAGGGATATAAGCAAATATAGCTCAGTAAGTCGCGTCGGAGGATTTAAAACTACACCATTAACATAAATAAGGTTATCAATTAGTTTAGTTAAATGCAAAGTATGAACACACAAATGCCATCGCACGACGTTGTCCGCTCCATCGTGAGATTAAAAAAATTGCGTCCGCTCTAATCCGTATTGAGGAGTTGCCGTTAATACAATAGTTCACGACCAAACCTAAGCTTGTGCGATAGAGATACCGCTCTTCCCGTGACTACCTTTAAATCATTGACTTCACTCTTGCCGCGATCTCCTCATTTGTTATTTAGTTTAACTAAGGATGAAAAATGGACTAATTATGCCATTTGGCACTATCCCTTTCAAAGGGATCGGTATTTGGCTGGAAATTATACTTAATTGTACTTGTTAGATAGATGACTGTATGCATGTGCTTGATTATGAGCAATGCTGTGATTTTGTTTATTATTCTGGGTTATATTGTATGAAATGATTGATTACCCTAAACTGGACCTAACAAATATATGACTTGTAACCATAAACTGAACTTGCATAGCAACCTATTAAGGGAACATTAGGATCCTTCGGCCAAATACCGACCCCTTTGAAAGGGATAGTGCCAAATGACATAATTGGTCCCTTCTTCATTATTAGTCAAACTAAATAACAGGTGAGAAGATCGAGGCAAGAGTGAAGTCAATGATTTAAAGGTAGTCACGGGAGGAGCAGTATCTCTATTGCACAAGCTTATGTTTGGTCGTGAACTGTTGTATTAACGGTAACTCCTCAACACGGATTAGAGCGGGCGCAATTTTTTTAATCTCACGATGGGGCGGACAACGTCGTGCGATGGTATTTGCATGTTCATGCTTTGCATTTAACTAAGCTTATTGATAACCTTGTTTGTGTTAATAGTATAGTTTTAAATCTTCCGTCCTGACTTACTGAGTTGTATTTGCTTATATCCCTATAGACGTCGTTGCAGGTCTTAACTAAGAAGTGGCTTACAACTACCCTAAAGCTAGCAACTGCTGAATCTTGGGAAATGAGGAAAAACATTTGAAGAATAGACATATATTTTTAAGGTCTAAACTCTTATTTTAGAATTTTTCATTTATGAATAATATATTAACGAGGAAATTAATTACGGTGAAATGTTATAAACGTTAATTGTAATAATTGAATTTGTAGTTTATATATATATATATATTTTACTTTCTTAGGTAAATGACTTATTTAATTATTTAGCATTATTTTAGCACATTACGTGTATTTCTACCTACACGTAAATTCATATATAGTACAAATAAATATTTCTAAATATTATTTAGGTTATTCTATGTTTTTTAGTATACATATAATTTATTTCTAATGATTTGTTAGTTATTGAAATGCACTTTACGTATTTTTGATAAATAACGAGTAATATATTTAAAATTTGAAAATTTTATAATCTCTTATTTTATTACTTATTTTCTTAAATTCAAATTTACACGATCACCTTTACTAATAATCCTAATTTCGCCGTAAAATTTGAGCTAGATTGGACGATTTGTTCGATTGCTTTAAATTTTAGGAACCAAACTCTGAGTAGCTAATTGTATGTCTTACACTCTCTCCACGGGTGCATTACAAAAGACCACTAAGCTTCTTGAAGCTCAACAAGCGTTCTCCCTTCGAATCATTCCTATCTTTTTCCCCTCCTTCTATCCTCATTAATTATCTCCTTGACATCTATGATATGGTCGATGCACTCGACCATCTTGGGAAAGTAAAAGTTTGAGGTTTTAAATGTGGTTGCCAACATGTTTATGGTTGATTAGCCTGTAGCACTACCTTGTCCTTCTTACATGCATATCCCCTGCGGACGATGGGTACGGACGAATCTTAAGTAGACACATGTCCTTGGTAAGTAATCTTCTTACGCTATAAATAGCATAAGGAGTAAAAGGAATGGGGCTCTCTGAACCATACATAGAGCTGACTGAGCACTTTCTACTCTAGAAGGAGTGTTTAGACCTATCCACACACATACATTTTACCCTTTTTATATCCTCCTTGCTAACTTAAGTATTAAATGATCCTTGTAGACCAATCTGCCAGGGGCTTCCTATAGGTGATCGTAAGTAAGGAGCATGTCTAGCCTTAAAGCCTATGGATATCTTTTGAACCTAGTTGATTACAACAATCAACAACTTGCTTAGATATTTCTTGCAAAGTAAAAACCGAAGGAGGTAGGTGGTGGAGTTGGGAGTAAATATTAACTATATCTATATTATTAAATCAATACTCCCTCTTATTTGACTCTACACTCATTTAAAAGTTAATTATTCAATATAAATTACTATTATATCCTCTCATTCAAATTATTAATCAATTGGACATTAACAAATGAGTAAATTAACTTAGTGACAAGAGATAACAAACGATTAACCAACTCCCTAAAAAATGAGCATAATTACCAACTACTATTAATATACATATGAAATTTTATTAACTTTTCATTTATTTTATTTTGTAATTGTTATAGCTTATTTTAGTGTAATAACAAATAACAAATAGATTTATTAACTTTCCATAATTTTTTGTGCAACTTTTCATGATAAAAGATTATAGTTGTGAATTAGTTTATAAGAGTTGAATAACTTAGACTTTATATTGAAAACTTTTATACCATAATCTCCAATCTCCTTAATTAACATCCATTTGTTTGTGTTAGTACCCAATATCTTATTTGATGAAGCAAGTAAATTTGATTAGCATAAGTTCAATATTAATGGAAAAAAAATTGTCCGTTTTAACAAATATATTTATAATGTATCGTTGCAATTGTACATTTCTTTTTTTTACACATTTTTAATACCATTTTGTGTACACTTTTTTTCCATTAGCTATTGTTGTGTGTATAATATGATTTTATAACTGTTTTATATTTTAAGTTTAATTATACCATCGTATTTAACTTTTACAAACACATCATGAGTGGCACTTGCAAATATTTAATAAGTTAATGAATGCAAAAATGATGCAATTGAATGGAAAAACTTTTATTTTAGAGTCTATTTCTTTTATTTCCAAAATTAAAGATAAATAAGTAGAAATGGATAGAATTGTAATGCTGTTACAAAACTACCACCGATAATAGAGTTAATTTTATTGAATACTATCTCCGTTTCTCTTTATTTCTATTTTACAAAACAAAACAAATAAAGTAAATGAAAATATTTTACTTCATTTCCGTCTATATTCCCCAAAAAAAAAAAAAAAAAAAAACCTACACTATTTTCTATTTCCAGCTCTATTCCTTTTTTTTTTTTTCTTTTTATCAAACGCAGTGGCAGCAAATGTGCAAAGCAATATGATAACATGCGACACAAGTTTTAATAATTTAAAGCTGAGTTTTGTGTGTTAGATGAGGAAAGAAGAAGAGAGGCTGGTGGGTGTGAGTGGAGGATCGGGTTACCTGGCATCATGGCTTGTCAAGGTTTTGCTGCAACGAGGTTACACTGTCAAAGCTTCCCTCCGAAACCCAAGTACTCTCTCTCTCTCTTCGTCTTTCTCTATGTTCTCTTTGTTACCATTACCACCGAACTGTGCAATAGCTTGTAAAATGTTTATATAATTTATAGGATGACAATTGACAGACATATATGCAATATTCATTTATACAAGAACTTTTCATCTAGGTTAATTTTACCACTGTTTTTTTAAGATATTATTATAATTATACTGCTGTCTCAGGTTGCCTCTTTTTTTTTTTTGGTTCAATGGTGGTAATAGTATCCTCTTCATGAATTTAACAATCTAGAGAATTCTTTGCGGAATAAAATATGAACAAAAAGGACACAAATTCGATTCTGGATATCAGAGACCAACTCTGATGGCCACGTTCCTTTAATTTGTATCATTTAGAGCCCTCTACAAGTAGAAATTGTCTATATTATGTACCCTAATTCTATAAACTTAATGATGGTTATGATGTTAAAACTTAACATGATATCACAATAGCAATCCATGGGTCGATTGAGAAAAGTTATGCATTTTTTAATGCATCTTTTAGTTAAGGTTTCAACCTACAAATAAAGAGTGTTACTTAAATTTTTAGATAAATCGGTTATAGTGCTAAACTTGCAACTTGCCATGAGCTAAAATATCAATTGGCAAAATAATGTTATGCTGAATCTCCAGAACTTTTGATATCAGGAGCTTATCTTGAAATATGCTTGGGACTGCTGTGGATCTAACTACACTCTTATCCTTGTAATTGCTTTTAGAGCGGTATCTGTTAATCCATGATGTCCCATCAACCCACTCTCAAACATATCTGTCAAAAGGTGAATTTGATTGAATGTCAAACAGATTTAGCTACATTAGGGGAGTAAGTATAGAATTATGGTTGTGATCTGGTACTTATTTATACAATTTTAGATCATAAAAAGCTTGAATCTGTTACATCTAGTGCAGTTTTGTATTTATCAGCAATACTTCCCCTTTGGATAAGATTTTGATTGAAACCTGTCAAGTAAATTTACTTGATGGGGGTTATATGAGTGCATAGATGTTTCAACTCAGGACCTCAGCATCCAGTAATTGTGGCAGGCTTGAGGATCTTAGTCAACAGAGGAAACTCAAATTCCAAAACCTGGCTAATTATCTATAAGCTTAAGCCCGTTAAATTTGGTGCAGTATCATATTTTACTAATTAACACTGTTGACTTTAAAGTTGGCTAGTTATTTGACATCTTGATTTAGGAAAAGGAATAGAAATAAAATCATGGTGCTACTGCTTTCTATGTATTGAACAGATGATCCAAGAAAAATAGAGCACTTACTCGACCTTGATGGAGCTAAGGAAAGGCTACACCTGTTTAAAGCAGACTTATTAGAAGAAGGGTCCTTTGATTCGTTGGTGGAGGGTTGTAATGGTGTTTTCCACATAGCATCCCCATTTTATTATGATGTTAATGAGCCACAGGTATTTCTATCAGCCGTGTGCTATATTACTAATGGCTTCTTCACATATCATTCACTTAAATGTTACCATTTGGTTTCACGTCTTTTGGTTGTTTTTAATATAGTTTAAATATGTATCCTTTCTCCACCTTATAATAGGAGATGGTAGTTCAGAAACATTGTTTGTTGAATTCAAATCCACAACCAACCAATCTAAAACCTTTAAACTCATAGATACCATGTAGGTTTTTATGGCTATCTTATTTATGAGCTAAAACTTTTAATTGATGCCTACCAAGTAGACAGGTTAATCGAATGGAGCTGAAAAAGCGGTGCAGAGGTTCAACCGCTTGATCTTCTGCACTGATGTCATATAGAAATTAGATTTACAACCAGATAAAAAATCTTAAATTTATGGATAATGGTGTGGCCTTTTAACTTTATTACTTCCTACTTTACTGCTTCCACTTCAGAAGCTTATGTGAAAATTGAAATGCTTCACTCAGTATGTAGGAAAATGATCCTGTTATTGGCTTAGACATCCCTTGTTTCCCCAAATAAGTTTTTCCCTTATATGTTGATTAAAAATATATGAGTGTGCTATGCCTGATTTAGAATCTCACTCATGTCCTCCTTTGTTGATAGGTGGAGTTGATTGAACCAGCTGTAAAGGGGACACTGAATGTACTTAAATCTTGTTCTAAAGTCCCTTCCATCAAGAGAGTTGTGCTAACATCTTCGATGTCAGCAGTCCTGTTCAATGGGAAAAATCTTTCTCCTGAAGTAGTTGTTGATGAGACTTGGTACTCAGATCCTGCTGTTTGTAAACAGTCAAAGGTATTCTGTTTACTATTGATTCTGGTTAAAATTAAATGGGAATTGTGATCTTTGGTACATCAGAGTTTATGTGGGGTTAAACCTAACCTTCCTGCAATATGTCAATTGCTGATCTCATTGACCTCATGTCTGATTATTGGAAAGTAAGATAACATATGATCCTACTCTTATATCATATTGAAATTTAACCTTCTTGACCAATTTTAAACTCATACATATAACGCGGGCTTTCTCAGATTTATTACTTACACTCTTCACTCAGACACTCCTGCAAGATGTTGATTGTTGGATGACTGTGCCTGTTACTAAATATGGCTCACTTGGTCATCTTCACCCGAGATTATTATGATGTCTCTCATCCTTCATTGCATGCATTGAAAATTTAATTCAAAGATTATAGAATGATGCATGGTTTAAAATACACATGTGAATGCTTCTCTTTGTACCAGCTTTGGTACTCACTCTCAAAGACCTTAGCTGAGGATGCCGCCTGGAAATTTTCGAAAGCAAATGGGATCAACATGGTTTCCATAAATCCAGGGCTGGTGATTGGTCCTCTCCTACAGCCAACTCTTAATACCAGTCTTGAGCCAATTCTAGACCTCATAAAAGGTAGCCATATTCAAGATATTCTTTGCTCGTATGATATTGATGTAATCCACCGTAGAAAATTGAAATGGCAGCTGGCAGAAGTCATCCAATTACTCAAAATTCAGAATGCTGATAGAGGAAAAATACTAAAATAACATAATGCCAGCATTATCACGTTTCCACCTATCTCTAGCTAGTCGACTATACTTGACCCTTATTCAGTGCCCGTAGAGTAGAGAGCCATACTTCTTTTCATTTGAAATCTAACAGGTCATGTGGTTGATGCAGGATCAGAAGTGTTTCCAAATGTAACCTATAGGTGGGTTGATGTTAGAGATGTTGCTGAGGCTCATGTGAATGCCTTTGAAGATTCTTCAGCTAATGGAAGATACTGTCTTGTTGGCAGAATAATACACTGTTCGGAGGTTGTGAATATTTTGCAGCAGATATATCCTGATCTGATTCTTCCCAAGAAGTAAGTTCCACGACTACGAGTAGCCATTCCTGATGTACTAATTTTAATACCTTCCCACGGTTGTTTCTCAAATTTATGATGTGCTTATAGGTATTGCAGGCTCCAGAAAGTTTTTTTTTTTTAAGGGAGGCCAACATAGGAGGGACAAACTCATGAGAGCATAGATATATTCTTAGTACTTTTTTTCTTAATTTCGAGGGACAATTTTTCCAAAAGATCTTAAGTTCGAAAGGGCGGACAGCTGCAGGGTTTAGCCCCCTTTTGGTATGCATCTTATTGCAGCCGCCAAAAGTTGCTATAATCTGGGAAAGAAAAATTGCATCCAACACATGCTTAGTGCAATTACCTGTATTTTAATACGATATAACCCAAGAACATTCTTCCTAGGACTACTGATGTTTTTATTCTACGTATCTGTCTTTTTAGTGTTGGGGAACGACAAAGGTTAGGTTTACCATGTCTTTTGAATGCATCTCAGGTGTGCAGATGACAAGCCTTTCTCGCCCGTATACCAGGTTTCTAAAGCAAGAGCGGGGAGATTGGGAGTTAAATTTACTCCTGTGGAGGTTAGCCTAAAAGATACAATTGAAAGCTTGAAGCAGAAGGGTCTTTTTCTTGCTTAGTTGTTCTTCGTATCACAACATCCGCCAATACATGGTGGTTTGCTTCAATGTCAAGCTTGTGTGCATTCTCCGAGATTTATCAAATTTAAATGCATAAGGATGAAGGGGTTTTCTCGAACATCATCGGCCAAATGTAGTTCTGGGGATGCATGTAACTTGGACCTCTTTAATGTGCTTTTTCTCCTGCTACATCTGTTGATACGTTGGATGTTTTAATCTGCACCAGATCTTATTGAAAGTCAAATTTGTGGTCTAATGCTTTGACCAAACACCTTAAAATGGACAACAATGCAGAAATTCGACTTCAGGATCTCCTCCCCTGACGCATACTATTACTCAAGAGTAATAGGTGTGTTTGCCCTTTTGGGGCAAAGTATTTTCTAAAAAATGAAAGATATTTGTGAAATACCTTTACTAAATCTTATCTTGAAGATGTAATTTAGTTTTTTTTTTTTTTTTTCTTCACAAATAGTTATGTGGTATGAAATATAAGTAGAATAAGAAATAGCTCGATTTTAAAATTAAAGTAAGCCAAACATTGCTGTACAAAGTCACAGCTTTATTTTGTGACTTTAAAAACGCAAATTCAAGATGAAATTTTTAAATCACATTTTTCTTTTGTGATTTTTTTCTTGTTTTACTTTTTCCTTATACCATGAGGTTATTTATAGGGAAAAAAGCTAAACAGTCTTTTAAAAATGCGATTTAGCTAAACAGTCTTTTAAAAATGCGATTTAGCGATTGTATTTTATAAATTATTTTCAATACAATTATTTTTTTAGGAAATAATTTGTTGCAAAGGGATAAACACACCTATTTCTTCATATATTAGAGTTAATACTACAACTATTTTATTTAAAAGATTTGCTTTTTTTTTTTTTTTTTTTTAAAATGACCAATAACATCACATCTAAAGATAGTATTACATCACGTTTGGCTCATGGGTATTATTTTGTTTTATGATTGGGAATTTTTTTTTTTATAAAAGTAACATTCTTTTAGGAATATCAAATGAGGAGTCCATATTACTATATATTAAAAGTATATATCTAAAAGGAAGTTTTGGTGTTTTTTTTTTTTTTTCTAATTCTTTAAAATACCCATAAAATATATTTAATAAACCACTCAATTATATGGTATTAAAATATTGATTAATAATATCAAAAGTGAAGCAATAAATTCCTTGAATGTCTATCTTTCTCTCTCATTTATATCACGTCTTTCCATTTGGTCTCTTCAAATCCATTCATCGCAAAATCCTTATTCTACCTTAAACTCCTCTCCAAAGTTATTACTATTCATTGGTTTTTTTTTTTTTTTTTTTTCCAAATATATAAATCATACTTCACCAGAAGAGAGAAAGCAAGAGACTAACACCGTATTCACTTAATGGCAGTGAAATGATTATGCCCTTTCTACTACGCATGAGACAGCTATTACAATGTTTGCTTGAAATTATCTATCCGCGATTCCGATTCAGTGGGAAAGTAGATTACATGAAATTGCTGTATTAGAATTCCCTCCAAAAAAGGAAAGAATTGGTATTACATTGTCGGCACCACTTTTTCCATTTCAAAATTACCCTCCTTGAAATTCATTATTTACATTTAACTGCCTCTCGAACAATATAAGCACAGTAACAGTCTACCTTAATTCCATCCGCCCGTCTTCACCTTCGACACTTAAGTCTCTCTCTACAACTTCTAAATTTTTCGATAGTCGTTTTCACCCAGCTAACTTTACCAACTCGCCACATTGTAGGTGTCGTTGTTGGTAAGCCAAAACTACAATTTGTTGGGTGTTTGCTCATCCTAATCCTTGGAAAAAGTAAGCTGATCCTGCTCATGTGTTTGTTCCATGTCATTTTTCTTTTCTTCTTCTTCTTTTTTTCTTTTTCATTTTGGTTGCCTTTACATGGAGGAATGCAACATGTCATGCACCATGAAGTCTACAATAGTAGTGTTGAGTGTTGTTTTCTGAGTGCAAAATCCATTAACACGTAGCTTTCTGTAAATTTGTTGTTCGAACATACCCAAAACCTTAGTTAGTTACTCATTTTGGGATTTGAAACCGAAATTCTTCATTAACATTGTCTTACATAAGTTTTTGGAACAAATGCACGGTAAATGTAATTATAATCAAATGGAAAATAATGTGTACTGAACATTACAATAGGACATGGGAAAGGTACATAACCCTTTCTAAATAATTATCAAACGATCGTGTTTGGCATTATTTATGTGTTTTACCGCACTCATTGCATACTTAAAAGTACATGGATTAAGTTTGTAGTTATGTTGATCTTGACTATTATTTTTGAGCGAGGAATATTTACTTTAAGACACACAGTGAGAATGCATCATATAACTTAGCTAATCTATTGATGATAAGGATGCATCTTGAATGCATTTTCATAATCTAAGCAATAAATGTTACTTTGGAAGGATTTGTTTTATTTTCATTATGGTTGGATTTGTTAAATCAAAGAAAATCCAAACACTGCAACCATGGTAAGGGAATACATTACACTTATAAGTAAAACATCAACCGATTTAATGATGAACGCAAATCCCTAGCCATTATGTGTGATTCCCATAATCAGTTACTCGAAATTCGGTTCGTAGAATTTAGAGTGATCGAGCAAACCGTCCGATTCAGCCTAAATTCTATAACGAAATTAAGAATATTAGTAAAAGTAATTTTATAAGTTCGAATTTAAGAAAATAAATAATAAAATAAGAGAATATAAAATTTTCAAAATTTAAATATATTACTCGTTATTAATCGAAAATACGTAAAATGCATTTCGATAACTAACGAATCGCTAAAGATAAATTATATGCATGATAAAAATCATAAAATAACTTAAATAATATTTAGGAGTATTTATTTATACCATATATGTATTTAATTATATGTAGAAATACGCGGAATTACTTAAAATACATAAAATAAGGTTAATTAGTTAAAAAATTCATAATTAATTAAGAAAAAAATCAAGAAAATTATGGAAAAATATGAAAGTGTCTAGAAGTGAGGCATGGCAATCTAGAAGTGAATAAACAAAAGTAACCAATTAAATTAGAACAACAAAAAAGGAAATTTGGAAGAGAATAAAGTCAATATCCAGTCAAATTAATGCATTATAATTCCTCTAGAGCTTTATAAATAGCAAGAAAAATTCAGAAGCTCATTTGGTCTATTAGGAGTTAGAAAATAATTAGAGAGGGTTGAAATAAGAAGAGGAATTAAGGTTTGTAAAAAAAATTACTTAAATCTGTGTAATTAGGGTCAAAGAAGAGAACTAACACCCGATGACTATCTGGGAGTGAACAGCCACCACCACCACATGGTGGTGGTAGCGTCTAGTCCGGCCGATAAGGCAATGGTGATTAGTGATAGCCGAAGTTACCAATTTAGGTGAGTTCGATTTCCAATCCGATTTTATGTAATTTTGTAAAAATATTAAATATTATTATAAAATTATGAAATATGTTATTTTGGAATATTTTAGTATGTAAATTTAGGGAAAAATTTTATTTTGATTAATTTATGTCTAAAAATATACTATCCTTAAAAAATTATGTAAAATCGAGCATGTTTCAAATTAGAAATAAATAGGCTTAGAAGTATAGTTTTGGACTCAAAATTTTTGTGTAGATTACTTAGGTGATATGGAATGGTGCTACAATGCCCTTTTTCAAAAATAAATTTTCAAAATTTTTAGATAATTTTTAGGTTTTAAAATAATACATAAATGAGTTATTTTTGGTTAATTAAGTAATTAAATGGTTAATTATTAATTTAGTACATAATTATATGTTTTAGGATGTTCAAATCTGATGAAGTATAATACTTGTAACATTTACGGTGTTAGATATAATTATTAGAGTATTATGTAGTAAATGAGCAATAGGAAAAATAGTAAAATTTAAGTTAATTTTTTAAATTAGGGTAATTAGGAGTAAAATCTGATTTAGGATGAATTTATATATTTTAAGATATTAATTGATGTTGGGAGATAATAATTGGAGTGATAGAAATATTATATGTGTATTATGTACATAATAGATAATAATACATAATATGCAAAAATTGGAAATATAATAAATAGAAGATATTAGAATAAAAATTGATACTATACTAATAATAGGAATATATAATAAATCTAATAGAAAACTTAAATTTAGCTAATTATATGAAAAATATAAAAATTTCTCATATAGAGAATAAATTCGGTACACTAATAAGGATTTAAATGTATTAAGTAGAATAAAATACTGACTAGGAGTAATTATAGTATTTAGGATACCTGAAAGTAATGTGATTAATTTCACATTATAGGTTGAAACGAGTTTCTATGGTTCGTGTATAAAACCATACGTAGAAACTGAATTAGAACTTAATTTAAAAATTGATGCGGAAACTAAATCAGAACATAGCCCAAAACAAGAATAATTGTAAAAGATTTAAGAATCTAGATAATTGGACATATTAAATCCTAAACCAAAGATAACAATAAGTGTTATAGGAAAAAACAAACCGATAACAATTATATAAAAACTAAGACAATGTTAGTATTATAAGGATCATTGACGATGGATTGAACGAGTCCCACTTCAAGTGAGTAAGTAAGGAGTCGAGATAAGTTAAGTTTAATACTTCACCGTATTTTGGCGTACTAATTTGTAATACTTGGAGACTTGAATTGTATTTGATTATGCTTGTCAGATAGTTGGTTTTATGCATGTACTTATTTTGAGCTGCTGATTCTGATGCTGATTTGCTGTTTGACTTGTATTTGTATGAAATGTATGGAACTATTGATTACCCTAAACTGGACCTAATCAAATTTATGACTTGTAATCGTAAACCAAACATATATAATAATCAATTAGGGGAACATTAGGATTTTTTGGCCAAATACTAACTCCTTCAAAAGGGATAGTGCTAAATGACATAATTGGTCCCTTCTTTATCCTTGGTTGAATTAAGTGACAATAGAGGAGGTTATGGCAAGAGTGAAGTCAATAGTTCGAAGGTAGTCGTAGGAGGAGCAATGTCTCCATTGTATAAACTTAGATTTGGTCGTGAGCTATTATATTAACGGAAACTCTTCAACCCGAATTAGAGTGGATGCAATTTCTCTAATCTTACGATGAGCCGAACAACGTTGTGCGATGGCATTTGTTTAAACATGCATTGGACCTAATAATTTGATTGATAATCCTGTTTGTGTTTGTTGTATGGTTTAAGTCTCCACTGTTGCTCACATCCTTACAGCCTTTGTTGTAAATGTTAGCTAAGAAGTAGCTTACAATTACCTCGGAGCTAGCAACTACGAGATCCTAGGGAACGAGAATATAAACTGAAGACCGGATACACTCTCAAGTTTAGGTTTATATTTAAAGGTTTTAGTATTAGATTATGAATTACTCAGATGGATTATGATTAATTGGCTAAATCTTATAAATATACTTAGATTATTTTAATATAAGTATGTATTTTTCTTAAGTTCATAATTAGATATTATGTTTAAATTATGAACTGTTTACTTCAAAGCGAATCAGTCATTGACATCTTGTATAAATTAAGTCTAAGGTGGCAACTGTATGGTCGGTTTCTATCTTAGAATGGTTTGTACGGTGGAATTGTTACGACTCTATTACTTTAGAGCATAACATTATGTCTGACAAAAGTTGCAAGTGTATGCATATGTAACGTAGTAATGTTATGCTAACTTGGCATTAAAATTTAAATGATGAGTAGATTAAACCAAAACTAATATATGAATATTACTTATGTTAGTTCACATAATGATATCTAAAATGATATCATTGAGAAAAAATTGCAATTTTTTTTTACTAACATAACTAATACCCAGAAGATTAGTTATTTTATCTGTGTTGCTTGCTAATTAATTTGTGACGAGGTGTTGCTTTTTTATGTATTTTATGAAGGTATTGCTTTACTTTTTGTTGTTTATTTTAATACTTCACTGTAGTTGAAAGTAATGTAGGAACGTACACATGTGCCTGATAATGGATTGCTCTATCCCATTGAAGATAGTATATATGGTGCTTGTATGACATTTGAATTTATCAAATAAAGTAACACATTGTTGCATTTATAACTAGAAATCATGTAATCTTTTCACTCATCGGTGTTGTCATGAAATATGGGAAATAAAAAGTGAACATGAAATGAACATCTAGTGTATGGGAAATAAACTATGAGGTAGACCAATAAACAATAATGAAGTGGTTAATCGACCACATTTGCAAAAGTTGTGGTGCAAAGCGCATAGATGGCTTGACTCATTTTTTAAAATTTATAATTAGGTCCTTTCACATTGCATTATCAACTAACTGGTTGTGAATTCAATTTCTATTTACATTTTTATCCTTAATTGATATGTGAGCATGTCTTACTGCATTTTAGTAATGAATCAACTATCTTTCTATGAGAATAAGCTGAAAAGGAAAAAGAAAATTGCCTACTTCTTGTTAGCTCTGTAGTTAGAGTATTGTATCGTTGCATATCGGTTTATGATTCAAATGTGTGCCTTAGCCTTGCATTCGTACTGGCCTCGATTTTGTTCCTATGAATTGAACTTTTATGAACACCACGAGTACATTAGGAGGCTAGTGCAAGGTAAAGATGTTACATGCGTTGAACAGTTAAGACTTGATAGGTATGCTTTTTCTAAGCAATATGAGATGCTTGAGGGCGTAAGAGGGTTAAAAGCCTCTAGGAACTTGCTGGTAGATAAACAAGTTGCCATGTTCCTCCACATTCTCACCTACCATGAAAAAATAAAGTCATAAAGCATAATTTTAGGAGGTCTAGAGTGATAGTTAGTTGATATTTTCATAGCATTTTGAATGACACCATACGCTTGAGTCACCATCTGTTCCAGCAACCTTTGATAATTACTATAAATATTTCAAGGTACGTCAATTGGACCTTTGAAATTATGTTGTCTTTGTCATTTTATGCATGTGTTAACTTACCTAAACTATTGTCTATTCTCTCATTTTTCATGCTTTAAAGAATTGTTTAGGTCCACTATATGGAACTTATATCACGATTCGAGTGCCCATGAAGGACAAGCCTAGATATAGAAGACGTACTTGACACAGTATGTAACTTTGTATGGATGCTTTTCATTTTTACATGTTTTAATTAAAAACGTACTTGATACAGTATGTAACTAATCGTACTTCTTCTATGTAGGGTATTATTACCTAGTAGATAGAGGTTATCCTAACTGCAAAGGATTTCTCACTCCGTTTAGGGCTCAGCGATACCACCTAAACAACTATCGCTACAGCTAACATCCTAGAAATCAGGAAGAATTATTTAATTTGAGATACGCTTCTGCTTGGAATGTTATAGAGCGGTACTTTAGCCTTTTATCTAATAAGGATTTGTAATTGGATAATTTTGGGCTATTGTCTCCCCCATAACTTTATAAAGAAAGAGATGAGCTTCGATCACCTTAAGGATGAAGTAGACGCTGGGCAACAATGATACATGGTCTACTTAGAGGATGCATTTGGCCTAAGATATGTTCAATGAGTGGAGTGCCTCTAAGCGTAGGGCAAATTGAATATGTATTGATAATATATCACCATATCATTGTAACCCTGAACAATGGGATTGTTTATGTATTTATCTTTAAGTTGTATAGTCGTGGTTGTAGCTTAATAGGCAAAACAATGTTTTTAAGATGTTCCATTATGAACATCATTTATATTTTCAATACATGTGACATGGCCATATGAGTGTTTGTGATATAGGCAAGTGTACCTATCAGTTACAATAAAACGGATTAAGTTCAAGAAACTTAAATAAGTAAATCTAAATTACTGCTAAAACTAAATTTAAAAATTAACTAAAATGCAATTTAAGAATTAACAAGAAAACAATTCAATTAGAAATTAATTCAAAATTCACTTGTACCTAGATTTTACTTTCCCTAGACTTAATATATGATTTTCCTAAAGATATTCTAATTCGTTCTTGAATTTTTCTTGACTGGAAAAATTCTCTATTAAAGTTAATTACTTTCTTAAGCCAATTAATCTTAACCGTAAAATTATCTATTAGAATCTTTTTTCAATAACATAACTTAATATTATATTATTGAACAATGAATTCTCTACGTTTTAATTTAAAATTCCACAAGAGTCTTGGAAATCATCTTTAATTTTGCAACAACCTTAATCAACTATGCCTAAATTTAATTTTGTAAGAAATTTCTCGATTCTCTTATAAAATATTAAACTCTAGATTACTACCTGTGAAAATAATAACCTAAATCATGAAGCAAACATAGTCGAATCAAGAAAAGAATAAAAAATTAAATTAATTAAGTAATAATAATATTACAAGAATAGATTTAGGTTTCACGAGACCTAGATATAAAAAATCTACTCATTATATATCGCAAAATAAGGATATAAAAACAAAGAGTAGGAAATTATAAAAAAGAAAGTTATGAAGTTTAAATAAGATCAAATCTTAAATCTTGAATTCTTAATGATCCTCTTGCTTCTCGAGTATTCTTGTCTTGAAAAGCTCTTTCTAATTTCATACCAAAAAGTTTTCTCTCTCAAATAAACCCTAAAAAGGCTTTATTTATGAAGAGATAAAAAAAAAATAGGTCGGCTGAAAAAGACACAATCGGAGACATAACTATATCTTTTAGTCGTGTATTAGACTGTGGTTCATGTTTGTCACTTTCTTTTTAAAAAAAAAATAATGGAAATGACACGATCAACAATATGGTCGTGTTTTAAGCTGTAACTAAGGAACATTAAGCTAAAATCAAGAGGAAGTGAATTGAGTTTTAAGGACAAATTGCAATCTTTTTTCGATATAAACAACTAAATGCAATAATAAGAGTTATTAAAGTAATAATAAAATAATAATAAGTTTGGAAATTAAAAGAGATAGGGATAAAAAAGGGCAAGCTCGGATATGACGTAAAGTTCGGACCACCCCCTAATCTCCACAAACACACAATGCTTCCAACTGAGAATTTCACACCACTTTATTGATTTTTCAATTCAAGCTCCAAGAGTTACACAAATACAAACTTGATTACACAAGTTTCATACTTACAACTATCAACACAAATCACAATCTTAATTCACAGCACAAAAACTCAATTTTAAGAATTATTGGTGTAGTGCGTTTAACTCTCAATACTTTGCAACTAATAACTCACAAGCATTACACTTCAAATCTCTCTATATATTAACAATTTATGGTAAAAGACACAATGAGAATTATAGACAATAAGAATACAAGAGAATGTTGAAATATTGCAGCAAAAGATCAGTTCTCTACCGTCCTTGGTCGGGTTGTTAAGTATTTAATCATCCTATTTAATTCTTTTCACTATAGTGCATTAAATACTCTAACGGCTAGTTATATCAGACTTATTAGCATGCAGGCTCTTTGTATTACCAGCAAGCAAGTAACAAAATACTTTATCAGTATGATAACCGGCAAGCCAGCTCCTTCAGGCCGGTAAGCTTTTCTTTATGCTTTTCAAGGCTTTATATCATCAACCTGGTTTTTCCTTGAGTCGTCAACTCGATAGACCAAATATTATCTAAAAATTCTTTTAACACACAACAAACAAATACTCTTTACAATGTACTTCAAGATCATTTGATTATCATTCAAAAGATTAAATTTCTTGTAGAGGTAATTGATATATTTAATCATTAAGCAAATTAAATGATTTTATTCAATTATCTCAATATAATCAAATAATAGTTAGTTCAATCATTCACTTATTTTATTCTCTTAAAAAACAACGTGTTTAGATATATACTTTTTTTATTTTGTTCTCATCAAAATAAAAAAATGAATCCTAAGTTCAACAGTAACAATTGAAAATTAGCTCCAATTGTAACTAGAAACGAATAATTATGTTGTTTGACTGTATTAATTTTCAAATCTTCATAATTTACTCATTTTAACTCCAATTTAAGTGAAATGTATTTCTATCTTATCTTTTTCTGGCATAAATCGCTTCAAAACCTCAATAAAAAAAAAATTTACTCAATTAAATATTATTATATAAAAATAAACTCAAATATCAAGGAAAAATCATGAAAAATCACTAATTAAAATATAACCAATTTGAAACTCATCAACTTGTCGTTTAGAATCTTTCCTTCCCTTTGAATATGCTATCCGTTAGAAAATGCATTTAGCGCAAACTAACTCAATTGTTATTCCAATTTCAGGTTTGAATTCATGGAAGAGGTAAATTCAACACAGCTTGATGGTACGGCCAACAAACAAGCCAAACACAAGTTGACCTGTATAGGAGGATGAGACACTTGTTGCATCCATGGTTGAGTTATATCAAAGGGGGACACATACTGCCAATTGTGGCTTTCGAAGTGGATACTTGAAGGAGATAAAAGACATGCTTGCCATCAAGTTACCCAGGCATTCTGAAGAAGGATTGGAGCATTGTCTACGATATGGTTTATGGAAGATCCATTAGTGGGTTTGGTTGGGATGATAATAGGAAGATGGTTACAGCAAAAAAGAAAGTCTGGGATGCCTACTTAAGGTATGTTGATTGTGATTTCATGCTACCATGGAGTTGCATAACATACCTCTTTATAAGCATGTGGGTTATGATTTTACTACGTCATCATTCCTTGTTCGCAGAGCCACCCAGGTGCCGCTGGATGGAGGACCAAAAGCTTTCCATACCTGACCGAATTATCCATCATTTATGCGAAGGACCGTGCTACCGGTGTAAATGCCCAAGCAACTGATGATGTCATAGAGGACATTTAAGGAGAGCAACACCCCACTCAAGACACTTAAGACGACCTACCTATGTGAGAGGAAGAGGCGGAGCCCTCTATCCAACATAGCGTAACTCGTCCCAGCTCGAAAAGGGAGAGGTCTGTGCACGGCGAAGACCAACTGTCCGAATTGACCGCGTCCTTTAAGAGCTTTGAGACCGGAATGCAGGAGATGAGGAGCTCAATCCAAGAAATGGTGCAGATATTGACAACGGATAAGGGTACGACCAATGCGAAGGCTTTGCGTGACTTCCTCCGAGGCATTGATGGACTAATAGATTTTGAAATGTACTATGCAATGATGAAACTGCCAGAAAAGCCTCATAATCTCACCGTCCTTTATTAGTTCAACCTAGAGGAGCGTTTACCCTGCGTCAGGATGCACCTGCAGCAATTCTAAATCAGAAGTATGCTTTTTGATGCAAAGAAACATCTGTCTGGATCGACTTTTTTGCCGTTAACACCTGTTGCTCTTGTTAGTGTTTATTTGCCTAACTTGTTTTGACCTCCCTAAACCTGTGGTTATGTAATTTCTTTTGGGACACCATGGTGTTGATGTAATGTGTTTGTCAATATGTGTGTATCGATGTATTAATGAATATCTTTCATGGACTAGTTTGATGTTATATAATTATGCAAGTGTGCAATGATGGATATCACGTATATTAATGACAAGACTCTGCAGCTTTGATTACATGCATTGGTATCTTTGTCGAATTATTGATGGAAATATTAAGGCTCATAGTCGTGTAAACATTCTTAATTACTAGCCACATTTTGCTAATATTTTGCAGATGAAGAGGCGCACAACTTTTGACAGTAGCTTCTTGTCGGATATTTAACTCTTACTAAGTAATGATTACTAATGGTCCATGTAGTCTGCTTAATTAGCTTTTCAAAGCTGCTCCTTGGCTGTAAATACTTTGAACAGGAGGATACCTCAACGTATAGGATGATTAAGGTTAGTGTAATTGTGATTACTGCATGGCTTGGAAGCTGTTATTGATGGCAAGCGCCTTACTTTTGTTTTGAGTAGGAGGGTTTACAAGGAAAAAGGTAACAGAAGACGCGACAACCATAGCACCAGCCCTCCATATGTAGGCTATTGTTACGAGCTTTTATGTTGGTTTATAAAGCAATACTTGTTAGTCGAGAGGTTATCAGTCTAATTCTTAATGTGAAATATTGTCCCTATCCAAGAGGGTGGAAGTGATGGCACCAAAATGTATTGAAGTCAGCATGACACTTTGTTTGGCGTCTGATCTTGGTATGAGCTGCTGCAAGGGCTTGGATAGGCTTTTTTGTAGTTTCATACAAGGAACAAATATGATATCATATATCAAAAGGTGAAAATGTATATATCATCTTAATTAGTGCACAATTATGCATTTCATAGTGTTTCTATTGTATATCTTGCTTAGAAAACATGAAAGCTACTTTCTTCTTGGTTAATTGTATGAATAATGAGGAAAAAGATCAAAATAGTACTTAGATGGCATGTATATGCTCACAACCTTTTATTATAACTATACACTATTTAACTTTAATCTGAGTAATGAATTGAATTTCTTCCAGGGAAAGAAATGCATGATCTTTGCTTGGATGACTGTTGTGAAATGGGAAATTGCATTTGCATGGTTAAAGGTGGCATGGGGAAGGTGCATGAATAGATTCAGGAAGCACTGCAGAATGAGGAAGATACGCTCAATTAGGTTTAATAGCAGCCTGTTCACTTTCTTTGTAGCAACAACAGCTTTTTGATACCAACATCAAATAGCAAAATGATCTCCAACCTATAGGGCATAGATCTCACTAGCAGTAGCTCCTCAGTCCAAGCTGCTCTTCAAGATCCTTGCAACATTGATTGGCCATGGGGTTTGTATTTGAGCAGGCAAACACGTCGGATTTGAGCTTCAAATGTACTGTCCAAAAGGAGCTAAGTTGAGCACACTTAGCTCCCAACCCACGAAGTGACGGTTGCATCTAAAATAGAACAGCCCCTACAATGAGGTATAGCAACAGCTACTTTTTCAGCACCTAAACAAGACTCAACAACAACTGCAGGAGCTCACGTGCACAGAGTAAAAAGGCTGTAGACTAATGACAACAGCTATAAGGCTGAGAGCAGCTCATGGAACGCGCTACTCAATTTCAACAAGTGAAAAATCTATTTAACATCCTGGTTGGATGTGATAATATTTTTTTTTTTTTTCTTTTTCCCTCTGTAAGGGAAGATTAATAGAATATAGGAAGAGTGATTGAGCATAAGATGTGAATAAAGATCGAGTTTAAAATCACTATAATGCTACCAAGTGTGAGATTTAATTGCAAAATCATCTAGATAGGGAGAATTATGCTTACCAAAATCCATAATTTAATCAATCATGAAACTTCATCGTTCAATCGTTTCCGCATACAAGTCGTGGACATATTTTTTTAATTGCTCTACAGGGATCTGATGCTGATTTCACAGTCTGGCCTATATTCCAATCATTAAGATATAGGACCATGCTATGTTGTAAGTGCTTGCTCCTTACAGTGGAATGCACTTTGGTTATGATAACTTCTTTTTTTTTTTCCTTTTTCCCTCGAAAAAATCCAATACATTTATTGAGTTAATGGAGTCTGTTATATCATTTTGTATGATTTTTGAGCTTTAAGTGATTCGACCACAAGGAGTATTGCTAGGACTATCAAACATGTTGAGAGTATTTGCCGGTGTCTTCGGTATAGCTGCAACAGAGTATATACTTCAAAAAGGTATATTTACGTACCATGTAGATGTTACCTTGTTTTCAATTTTCTTACCATGAAATATAGTTTGCATTAAATTTAAAGACTTCAATATGTAGGTTCTTTAAGGTGGTTGAGGTGTGATACATCATAGGCACATTGTTGTGGAACTTCTTTGCCACCGGGGAGAGGGTTCTTAAGTGATGAATACTTTCCAAGCAAGACTCCTTATCACACATCTAGTAGACAGCTAGTGAACTGCACTGAACATAAACCAGACACTAAGAAAATCCAAACCGCGCACACATTGGAGCACAATTGTAAAGATATGGACCAGTTGCAATGAATTGCGATAGAGTAACATAACTGAGGACCAAGTTTACAAAGCAGACCAAGCTGAATAGAAAACCAACACAAGTTCCCCTACCGAGCTTCTTTGAGTGGCAACTGAGTCACCCTTGCACTATCCAACTCCATTCCAACAAGGAACAGCTCATTTGTGAACTCCCATTTTCACAGCAGCTCACGTTCCCCTCAACTACAGCAGCACCCGAATTTAATACGTTGACCAACTCCAAACACTGGCTTGGACTCCCAATAGCGGCTAACATTGAAGAAATGACAACATCATTGAGCTGATATTTATTTTTTTCTACAAATGAAAAATTTATTTATCAATGTTGCCATTCTTTTGAATCAATTTGTTTTATCTTATTGTAGATGGTCACATCAACTTAATAGTTCTTATCGTTTAGCTATCATAAGAAGATGCAATATGAACAATTTAGGATTGATCGATAATATGGTCTGCAAATCGTGCAATACCGAAGAGGTGACAAAAATTTTTGGTGCAACCATAGTACTCGGTAGTTTTTTGCTGCTTAATGCTGTCATGGGACAAGCACAACATGAAGGCTAAGTTAAATTAGGTGATCAAAATTCAAGCTAGTTTGAGTCATTCAAGTCTAATTATCACCTTGTAACATTTGAAGTACCCAATGTCAGGGTGAAAAAATGCTACCACATTTTCGTATGAATAACTAGTAGAATAATGAAATCTAATAAGAATGCAGTAGATGTAATTAACAAGCAGCCATGTCGATTGCCATCCATCTGCGGCATCGATACTCATTCTCACATGTAGATTGCGTATCCAGCAAAGTGCATCAACCGAATGATGGATCTCGGAAGACTGCGAGACTCAAGAGTAGCAAAGACATGAAAGCATCTTCGCTGTGATATATTAACAAGGATGTGTCTACACAATGGTTGCAATACGTAAAACAACCTTACCACGTGGCATGGAAACATATAAAACTAACCGAAATTGGATCTAGGACAAGATATACGATAACTTCTACCGTATTCATTAGTAGTGAAGAGGTTCAGTTTCGATTTCATATCAGTACAACGCGGCCTGAGTTCAAAAAAGGCGTAAGAAAAAGGGTCGATGCGCACAGCCACCAAAAGAGCGACTTTAGACACAGTATACCTAATAGAATTGCACCTTGTGCATTACAATATAGCCCTATATGTACATAAAATTTGCAATAGTGCATAGACCGCACGGGTTGCAACAACGCCATCATGGTAAGCATTTATAAGCCGCCTCGTTGATATCAATTCCATTGTGTGCACCGTACTTCAACATCATCGCGATGATGACAATCTGTGAAATGCACAATACCAAACCCCATTTTCTTACTCCAATGCTTGATTTCTTCGTACCTAGAGAGGAGTACCTTTTCCCTTTCCTGTGCTAACTGCAAGTGGTGCTCAAGTTTGCTAAAGCATTCCGACTGTTTCATTCGCTCCTCCTTTAATTCTTGTTCCAATGGATCCACTCATTCTAGTACCTTCCTACCGAACTTCAGTCCATAGTGACATGTTGGAGGATCTATCCACTCGAAAAAATTGCAACTACCGCCAACCTGAAAATCGCTGATAGCATTAGTGTATGGGAATAATTACATGTAAAAAAGGATGGGACAAGTGAGTGTGGAAAATAGCCATACCCAAAATAAAGGACATTCGCGGAACCGTCTTCCAAATGAATTTGGCTTCCGATATGATAATGCTACAGATTGTTTGCCACAGTGACAAGATATGTTTTTCCAAGAGCTGTCCGTGGAGTTGCTCGAGTCCGACGTATGTGACATTTTAATCAGCTGTGGATACAAAAAGATTCAATCAACTTCCAATTAAAGAGATGTTTGCAATTAAAAAGCATGTATAGTCTAATATTGCAATTGACTTCTGCTTTTCACTACTACTACTACTACTAAAAGAAAAAAAAAAAAGAAGAAGATTTTCGTAGATAGGTATTATTTCCATATTTCCCTCATTCGGGCAATATATTTCCAAAATCTGAAAAAATTACCCGACCTAACTATGCATGGAGAGTTTCCTTACCCAAATAATTATCTAACCCAAGAATCAATTTTCGCTTTCCTTCAATAGGAATGAGGCTTCTTTCCCCTATTCTTGCCAGCCCCAGGCAAAATGGAATGTCGAACATCCAACTAGTCATCTAGAACTTTCACCATAGCTTCAACCCCATGACTAGTTATGATGGTATACGAGTAGGATGAATCACGAACTGCCTTTCAAGTAAGTAAAAATAAAACTTCCCTACCATCTTAGAGCCCACAAAAGATGGATGCGAATGGAAGGAGGAAGAGTCAATAAAGGGGGGACATTTGTACCTCGTCTATTTGGATATGCTTAGTCGTATTAGTAGTAGGGGATGCGAAGCAGATGCGTTGAACATTCAAGATTTAGGCTGACTGGGGGAACTTCTTCTTCAACTACAGCTCGCTTGTGACGACAATTAGGCAGTGATGATGTTAAAGATTTTGATCCGTCTTCACGATGCGCGGTTATGGATCACGGGAATTGGGTCCTAGGGTTTCACGGTGAAGAGTCTGATGGGGTCTCATTTGCACGGTGATTTTCCGTTTTGTTAATCACATGATTTTGCACATTTCCATTTGTTTATAATAGGGGGTATTTAGGACATTTCACTTTTTATTTATATTTTATTTTCGAACAAGCTTTAATCAAATGAACGGAGTAATAAAACTAAGTGCACCACTCATCTAAATGCTACAATATATATTCATCACCCATTACATCCGCGTTCGATTCTTCAACAATTATAATTTCATTTCACCTTTATTTCATTTATTTAACTAAACGAGCCGTAAGGAACTGAAGTGTCAAAATTGCTCTAAATTCCACGATATATTTGCAATCTAAGCTATAGAAACAAATTTTAATTTATTATTCACTCCATAAAAAATAATTTTTTCTTCAATTTCTTATTTGACATCTAGACATTTTTCTTTTTTATATCTACCGAATTCGATAATTTACGGGCAATATCTACTACAAATGACAAACTTGAAGGTATCATTTAAAAAAAAAAAAAAAAACAAATTTCTTTCCTTCGATTTTTTAATTTGACATTTGGGTGTTTTCTTCTTTTATATCAAATGTCATCCTTTTATTTTAGTAGTTTTTAAGTATCAATACACTTCGGAAAGAACAAGGTGTAATTGTTATGTCTTCTTAGTACGATTATTGTGGTTAATTTTGTTTCCACTATTTTCATTAACCGATTTGCAAATTTAATAAATGAATTGAGGATTATGGGTGTATATTTTAGAACCGTAAATAATTTGAGTGGAGACGATATGATAAAGTACTATGCTCGAGATTAGAATATTAAGCTGGAGTTCGACTAAATGTGATAATTGAAGCTTAACTTGTTTTAACTAGATTTATTTAAAAATATATATATATTAATTATAGTAATATTAGTAATCAAACTCAATTTCAACTCGATTAACGTTTATATCCAATTTGAGTTTTGATTAGACTCGTGAATTAAATAAGCTAAGTATTATAAATTTTTAGCTTAACTTAATTAATTATTAAATAACTCGAGTTCGACTCGATCTTCTCAAATCAAATTTGAGTGAATATCGTGATAAACTTAAGTAGCTTACAGTGGTTTGACTAATTCACGCTCTGAATTATAATGTATATGTTGTTCAAATATGTATATATATATATATATATATGCTAGTCACATAACTAAGAGATATAAAAGAACATAATTTCATTGGTTTTTCAATACATTTTGAATTTACCTATAAATATAATGCTAACAGCAAATGAATCGCACGTTAAAATATCACTTAAAGAAATACAACTGGAGTTTGAAATAAAAATTATAATGCACTCGCAAGTACTATATACATTGTAGTATATTTAAAATAAGGGAATTTCTGGTGAATATAACTATATATGCATTCTCTTAATGCTCAAACTCAAGAAGTCAATGTAATAAAACCAAAATATGATAGCTGCTACCAGAAACAATATTAAAAATTTCAATGCATTTTCGATTTCATTCATTACAATTGAAAATGTATTAAGAAATAATTTAAGTAATTCAAGTTAATGTAAATGAATGATTTATAACATTTCATAGTTCATGGAAAATTAACTCAGTATTTCAATAAATTTAAAATGGAAATAGGTTTCGTGAAGGGAATAAAATATCTATAAAAAAAAAAAAAATTAGTAAAGCAAGTCAAAGTCATTACATGGTTTACAAATGAGAAAATTACACCAATATACTCTTAAGAAAATAGAAACAATCAATATCATTATCAATTATCATCGTATTGGCACATAGATGACAAAATGATCTACATTTAATCAAATTTAAATGCGAACAGTTTTATAAAATCATTTACCAATTTATGATCTTATAAAAAAGATGAATTATTATTAAAATAAATTATATTACAAATTTCTTTCTTTTTCACTTATTTATACTTTATTAATATCGAGATCAATTATCTACTTATAAGAGCCCCTCAATTACCTCAATAACATTCTCCATATTTATCTAAAATCTTTATAAGGTAGTAATAATTATATTTAAAGTAACATTAAAGTTTTTTTTTTCAAAAATCTTGAATGACATTTTATTACCTAAAATTTTAAGTTCTATAAATTGTACATACGTTCCACTTTTTATTCCTTTGTCTAACCCTTATTTATTCTTGATAAATATTAACTTTTAGTGGTATAAGATTTCTCAACTACCACTCTAATATTTCAAAAATCTATTTGAAGTCTTCATAAGGTGTCAATTAATGGTGAAGACGAATTTAATCAAATCAAACAATATTGAGCTTGAGCTTAGGCTCGGGCTCAAACTCAGATTGAAAGGTTAAAGGTGGAGCTCAATTGAGCTTTAAATACTAAGCTTGAAGTTGACTCAAAATTATATATGGAAAATTCAAACTCAATTCAATTAGCTTAATTAAACTTAAACTTTTTATAAATTTTTTTTAACCAATATCAAATTTTCTTATATTTAAATAAATTAAAAGCATATTAAAATTCATTCTAAACTTGATGAGGCTCATGAGCCTAGCGTGTTCAATATTTTAAAACTCGAGGTCGACTTGATTGATTACTAGAGTAATTGGAGCTTAAGCTCGAGCTCAAGCTTAAATCGACTATTATTAAATCGAATTTAAATAAAACTCAAACTAAGTTCAAGTAGCTTGCGAACCAACTTGGTTGATTTATATCTCTAGTGTCAATTATATTTAAGTTGGTGAATAAATGAATTATCGGTTTTCAACAAATATTATATATATATATTTAAAGCAATATTAATGTTTCTTATCAAAATCTTCAATACACATAAATTCCATTTTATTAACAAAAATCTTAACTTTCTAAAATTATTTCTTCATTGTATTTTTATCTCCTCCTTTGTTAATCGTTTATAATTTATAAATATCAACTTTAGAGTTATGTTTATAAGCGTTCATCAGTCATCACTTTAATATTCCTAATATTTATACAAAATCTTTATAGGGTAATAATATTTCTTACCTTCATCGACAACATTAGTTTCATTTCATCACCAAAAATATGAACTTTTGTAAATTTTTTCTTCATATTATCCTTTATCCCTTCCTCTGGCCCTTATTTATAGCTTGTTAGTATCAACTTCAGCTGCATGCCTTAAAAAAGAAAAAGAAAAAGAACCCTTTACGCTTTAATTGTATAGATAGATCGTTAACAGTCATTAATATTGTATATTTAACTATACAGGATATAATTGTACACGTAGACTTTTATCAAAATTATCCAACATAGAATTAAGAAGATGAAGTATGAGATGTCTCACTTTTTAATGAGGCAACATTTATTTCATAATAATGGTACCCTCTTTTGAGAAGATAAATTTCTTAAATGCCTATTTTTGCTTTTATTCGGTTATATTTTATCAAACACAAAATGTGACTACACTCAATCAATTGAAAATGATAAATAAGACGAATCCTATCACAAATTCAAATGATTTCTAGTAACAAAATAAAAATATTTTTCTTCACAATTTTTTTTATATTGTGCAATTCAAAGACACCTTATTTTGTTTATGTATTTTACAGAATCAATATCAATACATCTATCCACATTTGCCTCATTAAGGTTTAAATCAATTAGATTTTATTCCTACAAATAATTTTTCCGACAATTGTTATTAGTTTTTCTATCACCTCATACAATATCTTTCGTCTACAATTATTTTAAATTTAAAAAGCTCATCTGCAATATGATGCACAATGAGCTTCACTACATTCTCATCGAGTTAAATCTGTTCATATAAGAACTTTTATTTCATTATATGATCATTTAATTAATCAGTGTGTTTTTTTTTTTTCTATTACTTTTACAAGCACATGACAATTTACACAATGAAGCAACTAAGTTATGATTAATATTCTTGTCTTGTACCTATGTAGTTTTATGGTGTAGATATTTTTGGACAACTTATTTATAAAATACTTTTTATATTCCTAATTGTGAGGGAACTAAAATATTAGTAATGCAAAGGAACTTCTGCTATCACGAGGAAGACGTAAGAGAGCAATGGTGTTGTATTATTAGATTATAAAAAATGAAAACTATCCCGCAGAGTATCAGTTCAACTATTTATATAGCCGTCTAACTAATTACAATAACTAAACTAATAATAGAAAAACAAGTGGACCAATAAAATACAGACACATGAAAATAAATAACTAACTCAACATCTTCCCCTTAAGGTGGAGCTAAGCGAAGGCCCAATTTGTGAAAAAATTCTAGTAACTTAAAAGAAGAAATATGTTTTGTCAGAAGATCAGCAACTTGCAAATAAAAAGGAATATAGCAGGTCTACAACCTGTCATCCCTACATCTGAAAGAACATAAAAAATGAATATGTGTTGGTTGATCAAAATGCCATGAGAAGTACGACAAAGCTTAAGACCCAAAAAGAACCAATCATACGCCAAATCTTTGATCATGAAAGCATTGTGCAAATCGGCTTTAAGTGTAGAAATAGTAGTGACATTGGTACTAGTGAGGAGAAGATCATCAACATAAAGAAGTAAAACAGTAAATTCGTGAGTAGTGTGTTTAATAAAAAGAGAGTAGTCATTTTAGAATTGAAAGAATCCTTTGGAAATGAGAAATTGTGAAATCTCAACATTCTACTGGCGAGTAGCTTGTTTAAGCCCGTATAATGATTTTTTAAGTTTGCAAACTTACCCCGATTGTGCCTTAGTATAGCCTTGAGGCGGTAACATGTAAATATCTTCATGTAAAAAACCATGATGAAAAGCATTATTGATATCAAGTTGAAAAAGTGGCCAACCTTTAGCAAAAGCAACAGCAAGTAATATACGAACAACGCCTAATTTAGCAATTGAAGAAAAGGTATCATGATAATCAATCCCTTCAACTTCATTATATCCCTTGGCCACTTGATATGAGGCAAGCGCACCTATCAGTTTTAATATAGCAGATGTGAGTCCGAGTCGATCCCTCAGAGATTTTGAGTACTAATATTAACTTTAGCTTTATTATCTAATCGAAAAATTGTGTCGAGTTGAATGAATTAAAAATACTGAAATTAATAAACTAAACTAATTATGAGACTTAACTAAGCAAATTAGAAAGTAATAAATTACGAACGACTTCAAGTATGCAATAATGTATTTAGGAATTATTTCCCCTAGTGTTTAACATGTAACATTTTTAAAATATATCCAATTCAATTTCTATTATTCTTGACCGGAGGGATTCACAATTAAAGCTAATATCTTTCTCAAGCATATTAACCCTAATCCTAAATTATTTACCGGAATCTCTTCACTTAGTAATATAATTTAGAATCGCATTAACGTGTAATGAATTCCCATGCAAACAATCAATTTTCCGGAAGAAACATGTATCTTATCTCTAAGTATACATGTAATTCTCTTCAATTATGCCTAGATCTAATTACACATGCAATTTCTCAATTAACATGCATAATATCATATATTGATGCTCTAGAATTATCAATCCATAATTAATGACATAATTGAATCAAGAAAAGGTAGAAACTTTATTGAAATTATAATTCAATCCAAGGGTTACATGAAACCCTAGGTTCCATAATCCTAAATACTCTAATTCTAAGCTATTATAACGAATCTAAAAACGAGTTTCATCAAAAACGTAAAATAAAGCATAAAAACTCCTTTTGATTTGATGAACAATCTCTCTATTCTTGAAATCGATGTCGTTCTTGCTTCTTGATTAATGTTCTTCTCCAATCTCCTCTCTTCTCTTGTGTCTTTTGTTTCTATAATGTCTCTCTTTTCTTTTGAAACCCTAAGATGTCTTTTTATAGTGTATCTCAAAGATTCTGTTTTCGTCATCCGACACGGTCTAGGACATGGCCGTATCCCCAGGTCGTGTAATTTTTTGCACTTAGGCAAATTTTCTGCACAACTTCAAAAATTCATAACTTCTTCATTTGAACTCGGAATTGAGTGAAACTTGATTCCTTTTCTTCGTTTTCGAGCCTAGAACGCGTTTAAACCCTGAAATTAACATTTTACTCAATTAAGTATCAATTTCTGTAAAAAAAAATCAAAAATGTGCGGAAAATATTATAAAATCACCTTATGAAATATGTTTAAAATTAGAGTTATCACCACTAAACAAGCTTTTAATCGTTCAACACTACTATTGGGTTTATATTTGATTTTGTAAACCCATTTTAATCCTATAGGCTTTTTATGAGGAGGTAAAGAACTAAGTTCCTAAGTATTATTTAACTCCAAGGCTTCTAACACTTTATTCACAGCAAGTATCCATTCTTCACTTTTAGCAGCTTGTGAATAAGACGTAAGTTCTTTGATAGTTAACATCAATGCAACTAATTGAAAAAAATAAGGAAGATAATAGGCAAATGTATAAGTAACGAAAATTGGATAAGAACAGCTATGGTTAGACAGAGTATGAGGACTATAAGGTTCAGAAGTAATATTGTGAACATAGTCCTGTAACCATTGAGGAAACTTATGTGGTCAAGTGGATTAGTAAAGCCTGGGTGAAAGTGTTGAAGTAGAAACTTCAGGTGCAGAGGAACTAAAAAGGCTATTGTCATGGCTATATCCAGAGGAATCACCAGTTGGAGCATGAATAGAATCAGATGGGCATTAGGTAAAAGAAGTATGTAGACAGTCAAGAGAAACATAAGGAAACAATCGTGGAGATTATGCATCAGGATGAATAGAAGAAGGCTCCTTATAGGGAAAAGTATCTTCGAGGAAAATGACATCCCTGCCAATTAGAAGTTTTTGAGCACCAATATCATAGACTTTATTTGCTTTGTGACTACTTGCACATCCTAAGAAGACACACTTAACTCTATGAGAATCAAATTTATCTCTATTAGAAGGATGTAAAGCAACAAAACACAAGCATCCCATAATACGAAGATGGTTGTAATCAGGCTTTGTTCCAAATAGCAATTCATATGGTGATTTCCATCTAAGAAGTTCCATGGGCATTCTATTTATGAGATAGGTGGCAATCAAAATACACTACTCCCAAAAATATTTAGGCAAATTAGCTTGGGCAGTATCTAGAATATGCCTATGTTTGCATTCCAAATGGCCATTTTGTTGTAGGGTATATATGGTAGTTCGTTGATGCACAATTCCTAAACTGTCGAATAATGCTTGATACTGATAAGATAAAAATTCTGTACCATTGTCTGATCATATGACCTTTGGAACAACGGAAAAGTGATTTGATACATATGAAAGAAATTTGGAAAGGATATGTGGAACTTGAGATTTATTGTGCAGCAAATATGTCCATGTAATACGAGTGCAATCACCTAAAATAGTAAGAAAGTATGAAGCACCAGAAAACGTAAGGCTCTTATAAGGTCTCCAAACATCAATGTGTATTAGATGAAAAGGAGTAATAGAAGGATTGAATGAACAATCAAAAGTAAGTCTATGAAACTTAAATTTATGGCAAGTCTCACATGAGAAGTGAGAAATATCTGTTGGATGACAATCATGAGTATGTAAGAATTTGCTGATTGAACAATGGCCTAACAAATATGCAACAAGTATAAGCCCTCTGGTTTATTGCATGACAAAGTCAAAGTAGTAGGAAAAGAAACAGGATGTGCTAGAGCACATGAAGGATCTGCTCATGTCTGTAAAATAAACAGCCTATTATGAGCTTATGCAGTAGCTATAGTCTCCTTAGTTTTCTGGTCTTAAAAGTGTAAGGAGATTGGGTTAATGGTGACTATAAGTGGGTTATCAACAATGGCTTTGTAAGCAGATTAAAGATTATGTGTAAAATCTGGTATATGGAGCACTTTGTGGAGAACAAAACTGTGTGTGATATGAACAGATCCAATAAGGTGTACAAATTTAGAGGTTACATCATGTAAATGAACAACAATTAGTTTAGAGAGCTGTTGGGTATTAGAAAGTAAGTTGGAATATGGAGTAATGTGATCAGTAGCATCACTATTAACAATCCAAGAACAAATACTATTATTCATAAGGCTAAAAGTTTGAAAAGAATTATATGTACCTGTAAATTCAACAATTATAGCCGCATTCACAACTGAACTTGTGCCATCAGAAAACTGCTCTCCTTTCATCATCTTCAATACTTCTTGAGAAGTATTATAAATCTTAACTGGATTCAATGCCACATTACATACATTCTGTCTACCTGCAACATTAGAAGGACAATCAAAATGAAAATCTGCTAAACCATGATGTGTTTCGTTTGTAGCTATTGCAGCAACCATTCTTGATTGTGACTTAGTAATCCTCTTTCCTTTGTACGATTCTGGATATCCAATTAGTTGAACACAATTTTTCTTAGTGTGTCCTTTAACCTTGCAAAATCTACAAAACAGCTTGCTTCCACTAAGAATTCTGCCATTTCTCTTATTTGGAAACATTGTATTCCTATTCACAATATATGTAAAATTTCAAGATCAGTAACCAAAGATTTAGTGATCTGTTTTTGCTTTTCAACTTGTTGGATAAGTTAAAAAACTCGATTAACCATAGGCAAGGGTTCCATAGATAAGATTTGATTACGCACAGCTTCAAATCCCTCATTTAAACCCATTAAGAATTGCATTAACCTTCCTTGAGCTTCAAAATTAGAAATCTACTCGAGTACAGCACACGTACAATACGCAATGCGATTACATACATATGAAGGATAACTGTTCAAAGCTTAAATTTCATCCTAAATTCTCTTAAGTTTATTGTAATATATGCTGAAAGTAATATTTCCTTGTCTAAGATTCACAATTTCATATTGTAATTAGAAAATTAATGGACCATTGCCTTGACTGTATTATTCTCCTACTTCTTTCCATAGATCGAAAGCAGAATTTGCATATAAAAGATTTTATGAAATTTCTGGACTCATGGAATTCAATAACCAACAACAAACTATATAATCATTTCGTATCCAATGGATCGGATCTAATGAACTATCATTTGGCTTAGCAACTGTTCCATCAATAAAACCTAGCTTAAGCTTGCACCACTCCATGCGAGATAGTTCATACCAATAAAATCAAATTTCCAATTATCATAGATGGATTATCAGATGATGAAATATACAGTGGATCCATTGCAATCGCATTACCTTGATGTATAATAGGACTGTTTACTGAATTACTCATCCTTGATCATACAAATTGCGTAGGTAATATGAAGGTAAAAAAAAAAACGATGAATGATCAATCACAAAATTGATGAAGTATAGAGAGAACCTGGTGCTCCGATACCATGTGAGGGAACTAGAATATCAGTAGTGTGAAGGAACTTCTACTACTATGAGGAAGACATAAGAGAGCAAAGCTGTTATATTATCATATTATAAAAAATGAAAACTATCCTATAAAGTATCGGTTTAACTATTTATACAGCTGTCTAACTAATTTCAATAACTAAATTAATAACAGAAAGACATGGACCAATAAAATACGGACAAGTGTAAATAAATAACTAACTCAACACTAATCCTTGCACATGTATGTAATTATTCACTTGATTAATATTTCACCTATATTGTTAAATTTGCATATACATTACGGATGCAAAGTTTAATAATTCATATGAAGGATTCATCTAATACTTTAAAAGAGAAAAAAATAAAGAACTTTAAGATATCAATATTTTCAAAAGAATGTAATGTTACATTTAGTATAGAAGAATAGTTTGAAATAGAATATGAAGAAGAAAATGATACATCAAATCTTAAAATGCCAATAGAATGGAATAAAATAAAATGTATATATAATAATATTTATTAAAAACATCCCTTAATTACCAAAATTGAAAATTAAATAAATAATTTTAATTAATAATAATTAAATGATGGTAGAACGAAGTTATAATTCTATCTTCTCAAAAATGAAAAAATCGAAATCCCTCTTAAATTTGAAATCATCGATTTTAGAAAATCACAATTTTATTTCATAAAATATTTCCGAACACGTGAAAGAAAATCAAAGTCAGAATTAATAGGTAGATTCCTTCATATCAATGGTGGTGTAAGTGCATAATTTTAATATTCAAGGCGATCTTATAATTCCTAATGGTGTCAGTGTCACTGCATGAAGCAAAACACGATAGCCCAATATAAGGAAATAGGGAAGTCTGCCGAGAAAAAGTGACGCAACAAAAGGAAAAAGAAAAACATCGTGAAAATGAAATCACTCTATGGGGATACATTATTAGAGCAATATCTTGGGATTGATTATTTACATTATGCAGTTTATCATGGTAATCTGTCCTAATCTTTAGTGGATGTCCTAATGCTTTATTGGCAATTGCAACGAGACAATCATGGACGGCTTTGTCTCTTTTAGAACGATAATTTTAGCATTTTGTGAGTTGAGACGGTGCTAGGACGGGACGGCCATGATGGGTAATATAATCGATATGATAGCCCATTGGTAAATAAAATAATAATTTTCTTTAAATAAAACTATTATACCAAAAATGAAAAAGAAAAAGTTTATATAAACACATTAACTAACTTCTAAGAGACCTAATTAAATTAACTCATAAATCAAGCTGCATCAAATCGTAAAATATGTTTTTATATATATATATATATATATAAAATGTAATTTCACTTTAATCCTCGAAAACTATAAAAATTAGTTTAATTCAAAATTAGTGATTTCTCACCTCTTTTTCTTATTAAGTGCTACATTCGAGTATATTACATCCTTGAAACTATAAAAATTAGTTTAATTCAAAATTAGTGATTTCTCATCTCTTTTTATTATTAAGTGCTACATTCAAGTATATTACATCAAAATCATAATACTTTACCATTTATAATAATCAGTTGGAGAAAAGTACACTTATTGTTCTCAATATTTAACCATTTTTCTATTTAAATCATAATTTTTTGAATTAGATTCTCAATGCCTGCGATCATTTACAAACTAAATTTTTTTGACATAGTTAGCTTTTGTATAATTATATGACATGGAAAATTTTTTATTTATGCACGTGACTAATTTAATTAAGCAATATAATAATATATATATTAATTAACTAAAATAATAAAAAGTTGGAAGAATAGAAATATTAGGATGAATTTTTCCTTTTATTAAAAAAAACTTTTCTAGCCATGAAATTACCACATGTAAAAGTGGAGAGGTAAAGGTAACAAGAGTACTTGTACTTTTAATTTTTGGCAGTTTAGTGTTTAGACTTTTATTTTTTACAATTTAGTACTTTGTTTTTTAGTTTGGTTTCAATTTAGTATCTTTGTTAATGATCGTACTCGTTTTTTGTATTTTAGTGTCTATAATTTAGTTATTATTGCATTTTAGTATCTGTACTTTAATTTTTATATATTTTAGTGTTTGTTCACTTGTTACTTTATTTAAAATCAATTTTTGATTTTCCACAAATAACATATCACATTCAAAATTAAAAAATATATGTTTATATATCTAATACTTTAAGTGTCCATAATTTTTCTATATAATGTTTAATTTTAACATTAAATATACTGAATGAAGTAAAATTTTCAAATGATCGTAACTTGTAAATTAAGCCTTGTTTGACCTCATAATATGAAATATTTTTACTAAATATATACTTATTTATATTAAAGATTTAAATATATACTCTTATTTATTTATATATTTAAATTTTACATTTTGCTATCTTCTGTTTTTTAAGATTTTTCTTTATTATTTTTATTAGTTTAGTTAATTCATATATAATTATTTATATTATTGATTTAAATTGATCATTGAAACTAATGGTGCATGGTCACACAATAACCAAAAATTTTGCGGCATCTAGGATTCAAATTGATTTAAAAAAAAAAAAAGAAAAAGAAAAGGAAGAGCATAGCGCTCAAATAGGAGATCTGTCGAGACCGAAAATGTAATTAATTCAAAAATTACAATTTATAAATTGAATGGGTGTGGGATCATATCAAATCGCTTGCTTCTTTTTCAGGGGACTTTGGTGGTCACACTTTGTCAGATATTCTATCCCTCTTTGCAATACTCAATAACATAGCCAGGAGCAGGAGAGATGGAGATGGAAAGGAAGAAGAAGGTGGTGTGTGTAACAGGTGCATCGGGTTACATTGCATCTTGGTTAGTCAAGCTGCTACTCCAACAGGGCTATACTGTCAATGCAACGCTTCGTGACCCAAGTCAGTGTCAGTTCTTCATCTTTTCTTTTTTTTTTTTTTTTTTTTTTTTTTTTTTTGGTGTATGAAATTAATGGTACCATAGTGTTATGAAAATGATGAGCAGAAGGTCCCTTAAAGACTTTCAATCTGTTCATAAGGAGTTTGTAGGAACTGTAATAATATAACTAACTGTTTTCTTAGAGGTTACCTTTGTAACATATGTTATGTTATGTTTTATGACTGAGGATAACTATTTCACTTATTAGATTCTTGCTACACATGTTATATAAAAATATATATATATATTCGGAGTTAAGATGATAGTCAAAAGACCAAACACTTGGTTGGCCTTGATGGAGCAAAGGAAAGACTTCACTTGTTCAAAGCGAATTTGATGGAAGAGGGATCGTTTGATTCTGTCGTGGACGGATGTGAAGGTGTCTTCCATACAGCATCGCCTGTACTTTTAACTCCCGAAGATCCCAAGGTTCTTCTCTTCTCTTAAACATCCCTTGCATTGCATAGCATTTTCCTTGTTAATAATCGCATTAAATTAGTTTTGCTTTAAGAAGCAGGCGGGATTCTTCTTTATCATCAGACAACTAATTTTCTTAATACTTGGGGTGGGGGGAAAAGATCGTGAAGAATCCTAATTATAAAACCTTTCTGAAAGTAATGTTTTAAGCTCTAAAACCGTTTTGGGTTTTTGTTAGCTGGTGTACTCCCAAGTCCTAAACAATTTTTAAGAATATGCTACAAATAACTTCTTCTTTTTTTTTTTTTTTTTTGGTGAAAATGTTTAAGACAAACTTTTTTCACATAAAATAACAAACGGACCCCGATTTTGCGATATGTTGCAGGTACAACTACTCGATCCTGCAATTAAGGGAACTCTTAATGTTCTGGCCTCCTGTGCAAAGGTTCCTACAATTAAGAGGGTGGTGGTAACCTCCTCCATAGTTTCCGTTGCCTACAATGGGAAGCCATTGACCGCTGATGTAATAGTCGATGAGACTTGGTTCTCGGATCCAGTCTTTTGTGAGGAATCAAAGGTTCCTAAATTTCTCTAATATTAATAATAACATCCATTGCACTAATTTCTGCTATAATTGCAAACACCCCCTCAACAATATTGATTGATTGATTGATTGATTGATTGATAGATAGGAAGTGGATAAATTCGTTAAAACTCTCTCTCACTACATGTCTTCATCTTAACGAAAACATGCATTTACTTGTTAGCTCGTAAAATAAGAGACTCATAGTTAGAGTTAGCAACCCTTAAAAAAAAAGTTTATATTTCTAAAACTCGAGCTCATCCATTCTTTTTTTTTTTTTTATGGCAGCTCTGGTATGTTCTCTCAAAAACATTAGCAGAGGAGGCTGCTTACAAGTTTGCAAAAGAAAGCGGTATTAATTTGGTAACACTTCATCCTGGATTGGTAATTGGACCCCTCTTACAGCCTGCAATCAGTCTCAGCGTAGAAATGTTTATGAAGCTCATAAATGGTAAATTACCAAAGCTAAGTTCAAGTTACAGCACAAAATTTTTCTTTCCCTTAAATTAAACAGCTTGTGCTGTATAGCCAAATCCCAATCCATTCCATACTCTGTTCTGCTTTCTCTCCAATCTTTCTCTAACAGTTGTTGCTGCACTTAGTCCTCTCGGTTTTCTTAAGATATATTGGCATTATTGATGATATGATATTGTAAAATAACGAAACAAGATCCATATAACGCACTCCACACGGTGGGTATAATTATAACCCCCTGCGAAGATCTTAATGTTTTTATTCTTCGTGGAATACTGCAAAATCCAGGTATCGCTTTTAACTATTTAGCCCTCAGAGAAACTAGCAATTTGCCATATTCGTGAATTACCCTACAAAGCTCAAGTCATCACCAATTCCGTTTAGAAATGCATTCCCTGTTTCCTTTCCGTTTTGCTACTACTACAAAGTATCGATTATTATTTTTTCTGTTCCAAAAGCCTTTTTAAGTTATCTTTATTTCATCAGGAGGCCGAACCTTCCCCAATGCAGTTAACAGATACGTGGATGTTAGAGATGTGGCGGAGGCACATATTAAAGCTGTAGAATCACCTTCAGCTAATGGCAGGTATTGCCTGGTTGCACAAGTTTTGCACAATTTCGAGGCTTTGGCCATTTTGCGGAAGCTTTATCCTGGTCTTCCCCTTCCACAAGAGTAAGACTTTTTTGTTTTTATTTTTTTTTTTTGGCCCTCTCTCTCTCTTTCTTTTCAATTTAATCTTTCAGAGCTTCTTTAATATGTCGAAGAGAGAAATAAAAGAAGATGTCGTAGCTGATAAAATATTTTAGATTTATAATCAGCTGATCTAAATTCTTACACCTATTCTTAGATCTAATGCTATATATATATATATATATATATATACATAGCATTCCCCCGACTTATTGGTTGCACTTAACGATTAAAGTCCATCCAGCGTAACCGAACGATGATGCAAAGTACCTCCTGCTTTTTGATACTGTGATAAATTTTAGATTTACGACTATCTAATTTAAAAGACGATGATTTTACGTTTATTGTCTAATAGTAGCTAGCTGCATTTGCTTATGTTATGGAGGTTCATTATCCTTCAGCAAAAGATACGTAACGGGGGCATAATACCTGTCTTTATACATTACATACAGTTGCGAGGACGAAAAGCCTTTCGTCTCAACATACAAAATATCCAAGGAGAAAGTTAAAAGTTTAGCCATCGGCTTCACCCCTTTGGAGGTGACTTTCAAGGACACAGTGGACAGCTTAATGGAGAAAGGCTTTCTCTTTTAATCTCTGACAAAACAAGACCTACCCGGTACTTGATCGCAATTTTGTGGAAATCGTTAAGCAATTACTTATATACACGGTAACGGTAACGGTAACGGTAACGGTAATGATAATGATAGCTATAATAGTGGATGGTTCTTTAAATGATTTTTATGAATATTTTTATATATATATAAAATATATATATATGCACATATATTTGTTAGTAATTGCATACCATTAATCATTAATACAAGTATAGTATGAATGTCAAGCACCACTACTACTATTACTACGGATCATTTAGCGTTATTTATTTATTTATTTATTTTTATATCAGTGCCATGTCTTATGTTTTATGTTCTAAGCAATGTACCTTGTTTTAAACCAGGTTTTCTGGTAAGTCCCAAGTCCAGTTGGTCATGCTTAGCAACTTTTGTAACAACTCTAAATTACAACCATAAATTGGTCTTTTGATTATAGCCACACTTTCGATTGCGCTAAGTCCGTCCAGGACAGAGGTCGTAGAATGGCCTCGATGTCGTAGACATCAAACATGAAAATTTGTATGGATAATGTTATCATCAGAGGAACTATGATCTGATCATGCACTACCTTACCTTCATCGATCATATATGATCCCTGGTTTTGTTTGGTTTGATGCTATGGGGTGGAAAAATTCTAAGACAGCATGGTATTTGTTCTGATGGGATATAAATACATAATATATATGGATGGATGGATGGCTGATATGATATGACTGCGAGACTTTTGTCCACGTAGTTATGGCAGCGCCGCATCGCATCAGCCACATATAATCAATGGAGAAGGGAGACGAATGTTTTTAAATAGATAACCTACCCTACCCATGTATTTAGTTTTCTTTAGGGTGTGTAATTTATTTATTTACATGTATAAAAGTGAAAAGTATTTGTCCAACAATACCAAAAAAAAAAAAAAATTGACCATGTAATTGGATCCTATAATCAAGTTATCATCGACTTCTGTAATCTTTTACCATCACAGCATATACACAGTTCATACCCAACCTGTCGAACTATATCATGAAATGACCTTTCCAAAAATAAATAGCTGTTGTAAGTATGCTATCCCACTGATTTTCTGTCTTGACAAAGGGGAAATTAATGCATCTTATGTTTTCCTTGATGAAACGGCAATGGACATCTTTTTTTTTTTTCAAAATTTTGTACGATTTGAATAACTGACTTATAATCATAGCGAACCATTCATTAGTTTTGCATAATCTATATCCCCAAATCAGTTAGAATACTTGTATTCCATACCAATTCACATACAACATGATCCACACCCTATAATTAAAGCTTCCATGCTTTTTGCTCTTTGCATTTCCGGGTAACAAGATTACCTTTCATTAAAGGTGACCAAATGTAGATTTTCTATCTGTTTATGTATCCTTCAATGTTAGAGGCACCTTTTTTTTTTTTTTTTCCTGAAAATAATCGCTCTTTGCCGGGACTAGGAGCACCCTTCAATTCAAGCATCTTAAAAATTTGGCGTACTATGGACTTGTGTGAAAAATCCAAGCTTACATTTATTCAAAGTATTGTCATGCTAAATAAGTAAAAGAAAAGTATCCACTGTAGGTATTAGTATGATTGCCAAGGTTAACTACGCTTATAGTTTGCTACACAAAATGTTTAAGTATAAATAATTAAAGCGAAGCATAAAAAGATATATATTTTTTATTTATAATCTTTTATGTCATTTCCAATTCTTTTTTTTTTTTTTTTTTAATTTTCAATAGGATGCCTAATCATAGTCATGGAGTATTAAAAGCAAAGTAAGAGTACTCAACTTGGGTATAAGTATAATGCAGCGAATGGTACCAGCAAGATAGTTTGGTCGAGCTGAGAGTTTACTCTAAACATCAGTTTAATCTTCCGTGAGCATATTAATTAAAAATTTATACTAATTCTCCTAATGATGCCATGACAAATTGAAACTAGTAAGATAGTTTGAGTCCTCCAAAAATATAAGGCCCGATGACCAAGCCAAGATAGCACTCCTTGTGAAAATGATGGGTATGGAACAATTTTGGATAAACAGGAAAAGAAAGTTAGTTCAACATCTAGTATACAAGTAAAAGCGAGAAGTTAAAAGATAGTCAAGTGTGGATGGACACTCGAGAATCACTTAGGGATGAAGTCCTTTCCATGATCGAGGTCTACTAGACTTTGTCTGACCAAAATACCAAACATTGGTCATGGCAAGATAATTATAGACCTACCTCAGGGCAAAACAGTAGTCTCACAAGAGTTTAGTGATTAATCCTCCCCTAAATAAGGTAGTTAGATTCCACTAATATCAATTTTTACAAATTTTTTTCCATTTTTTTTTTTACTTTTACGGATTTTTTTTTTTTTTTGTCTTTTCTCATTTTTATTTTGTTTATATATATATTTTTTATGTTCCCTATTTTCCCTCTTCCAAGGCTTCTATTTATTTACTCTTTTTTTTCCCCCTTATTCTCTAGAATTTTTTATACGGAAAGACTATGCTAAGCTGATTCCGGAATTACAAAGGACAAAATGAGCTATTTTACGGTATTCCCCTTTGCATAACATTTCTTCACAAATTTAATCAAATTGAAAGTAGAGTCCACCTAGGAAAAGATGGCCTACAAGCCTAGCACATTACACTGTTGTTTCTTCTTCAGCGGTAGTCCTGTGATGAATCTCTTGAAAAGGTCATCATATAATTTGTTAATGATGGTCTAACTATCTTATATGGTAGAGAATGAAAATTTTTATTTATTCGATTTAAAGAGACGTGTCTCGTTCAATCCATCATAAAAAGTGTTCTCGGCATACATAATCTACCAAAATCTCCTTGGCTGTGGAAAGACGAATTAACATTCAATAATGAGAGATTTTACCGTTTGATGTTGCAAAGTAGAATCTACTTTGCATCTATATAAGTTGAGACCATAATGGATTATTAGTATCATCTAATATAATATAAGATATGGAATTGTCTTGTTAAATAATAATTTGTAGGTGTTTGCCTATGTACTGCAATTGAAACAACAAAAGTGGGTCCGATCACCATTTTGATTTCAAAATAAACGTTAACCATAAAGTTAAATTCATTTGAAAAACGGTCCTTATAAGATACCAATTTGTCTTATTTAAAATGTTTGGGTACTAATATAAACAATTTTAAAGTTCACATATTAAAACCATTCTGATACCATGTCAAAACAAATTGTATTCAATATATTATTTCTTCTTCATTCTTATATATATAATATTAATGATACAATCACATCTCAAGTAGGAAAGTATATCATTCGAAAGAAACTAAATAAGACCTTTATTTTAAGTAAACTACATATTTGATATAGAAAATTAATTACTCAATCTATTGACGAGTTATTTTGGATCTAGTTCGAGGCCTAACCCAAGCAAAAGCTTACTACAGGCCATTGGCACTTAGGCAAGAAGACATCTCACCTTACCTAAGCACTCTACGGTCGTTAACCACTTCATCTGCTTTTGAGCTCCTTGTTGATCTACTCTTTAGGCACTAAGTCTTCAAGTAGTCAACCACTTACTTAGATGCATCTGACACATGTGGTCTTTTCCAACCTTTAAGTACGCTCTCACTACCTTAGAGAGACCTCCTCATCTTTTCTCACAGAAAGTCAGTCCATGACTTATGAGCTAATCGGAGTTCTGTATATGTGTGTGTGTATGTGTGTCCCTTCCTTAGAGCTATTTGTCTTTTGCTCCTTCTCCTTCTCTCTCCTCATTAATTACAATCTAACATTTATGGTATGCCTGACGCACCTAACATCTCGTTAAGAATGTCAACATTTCAGGTTTCAAACGTGGCTACTAGCATGTTCATGACCAACCAGTGCTCAAAGCCACTCTGTCATCATTGCAGTGCATGTCTCCTATAGGCGATTCGTATAAACAAACCCCAAGTTGACATGCATCTTTGGTAATTAAGCTCCTTGCACTATAAATAGTGGAAAGAGTCAAAAGGTATAAGATCCAAACCCTCTAATTCCACATCTCTCTCCTTTGACACCATTAACACAAAGCTTCCACTTGCTTGAGCACTTCTCCTCTACCCTTGAGAGTCATGCTTGGAACCTCATGCATTGATACACTTCACTCTCTCATCTTTGCCTCCTTGCTTACTAGACCATCAAAGGGCCCTCATAGACTTACCCATCTAAGGGGTTTTTGCAAGTATTGAGCAGTAAATAGCCCAGTTAGTCCTCAAGTCTAATATCTTTCTCCCTTGAAGAGTTCCGGCCACTTTCTCTGTTGTATTTAATTGATTCCCATAATTAAAACAACGAGATCCTAGAATTAGACAACCAATTTTTACAATCTCTATAATTGTATAGCACAGGATGTATACAACTCATGCCAAACTGCTTTTTATTAGAAAATTTTGATGGGTGTTAATGAGTTCTTCTTACAATCCAAAGCATATTAGATTGTATCATTACTTTTATACATGATAAGGTAGATTGATTTTCCATTACCAGAAGTTCCTTTATACATAAGCACATTATACTCTCCAATTACCATAACATGTGATTGAACAAATAGCAAAACAAAAAAAATACATAAAGGATTGGTAATGGAGATTCTTTAGGTAAATTACTCAAAAGGATATATTTTTCCATAAAAAAGAAAAGAAAAAGAATCTTAATTTGGATATATTTGATCTCTTCAACAAGTTTAATAATGAGCATAATGGTCCTATTGTTTCAATAGAGAAAAGAACCTGTGATTATCTTTTTATTAAATTTCAATCAATATATGTCGAAAATCCTCGTAAAAAGAAAGAACTTGCCATTTACTTTCAATTTTTAAACATGAATTTAAATATAAATATAAGCACTTTTTTTTCCTAATTTTATTTGATTAGGATGAGTGAACATGCTACAAAATGCACCCCTAAAAAAATATGGACTAATATAACATCTCATTAACATTGATAATAAAATAATATATCTATATCTAGATTATTTAAATCTTAAGACCTTTATTAACTACCTGTTTGTTTCAGGGAGGGGGGTAGATGGATAGGTTGGAGAGCGGGGAGAGGGGTGGGTTATAAACTCATACAATGTAATAAAAATTTTATAGGGTTTAAACCAATAAGACTTAAGATTGGGTTTTAGGATATGGAATAAGCCTTAATAAGATTCAGGATTGGGTTTCAAGATTTAAGAAAAACACTATAAAAAACTCTACTCAACAAAATATAACAAACTAATAACATTATACTAAAAATTAAAAATATAATTAACATATGTATTAGCATGCCTATGGTACTGGACATTCTATTTTTAGTTCGAAATTTTGTTTAACTTTTACTCTCTTAATCTTTTATTTTATTTTCATCTAAAAGTGGTGGAGATGGAGATGGTATTCACTCATCATGTTCAGGTTTTGTCACTAGATAGGTATTATTAAATTTCTAGTATAAATTCTTGCACATAGAAAATGTGATCTAAAGAAAAGAAGAGGATATGTTTAATTAATTTTATTCACGGGCTCGATTACAATGGGTATCGAGTATTATATTTCCTAATTAAGACGGGTTATGAGGTTAATGTTGAAAAATTATCTAAGGTTTTTCACCTCAACTAAACCTAAACTGATTGCATCCTAAGAAAGAGAGAGAGGGGAGGTAAGGATACAATATTCATTACGAAATAGTTGCATAAGTTTTTCACTTACTCATAATGTGACCTAATATACTACAACCTAAAATTTTTATTTTAAGAAAAAAAAAAAAAGAGTGATATAGTATAGAAACTAATGGAAAATAGAAATGCCATAAGAACCCATTGCTTAAAAATATAAAGTATAAAAATATGCTCTCGCTTTTTCCTAAAAAAGTAACTGTATATTTTAGTTATTTGTAATTCTTTACTTTAGTAACTAAGCTATTTTATTTATTTATAAGCAACAGTTTGTTCAAGCATTGATCGGGAGACATTCACTTTCCTAGCAACGGTAACAAACAAAAGGCAAAAAGGTCTTTCTGCAGTAACATCAGGACTTCTTGGGGGACACGAAAACATAACAGTTTCCTTGACAGACATTATTCTTGCCATGTTGGCGAGGTAGTCTGCTCTACCGCATTCGTTTCTCTTGGCGCAAAAAAACACTTTCTTCCCTAAAATTCTTTTAAAAGAAAGAACACGTGAAATAAATTTTGAATTAAGTGATACTTTCAGTCAACATATTAATTGATGTCTTTGAATTCCATTTGTATTTCTAACTTCTCTCAGCTCTCAGCTCCCAGCTTCTTGCATAAGTCAAGGCCCCAATATAAACCCTAATTTACAAGTGAAGCCAGCCAACTACCCATTGTCCTTTGGCATTACAAATGACACGACACTCCCAGCCGTGGCATCATTTCTTTGAATCGAGAAGGACACATCCGTATTTAACTTTAGCCATCCTTCATACTGTGCAGTCCATGTCACATTTTCATAAAACTCGTTGCTTTACACTAGCATTTTCATAAACATTGATAGCCCAATGCTCATTGACCAATACTCTACATTGTATCCATGCATTGGTGGAGCCAATATCCTCATTCGTGTTATTAAAGATCATGCGACTCCGTTGCTTCCAATTCAACCATAAAACAAAGACTAGCAAAACTTCCTTTTGCGCTTGCGGTTTAAAACAATGAATTTTTTTTTTTTTTTCTTTAATACAGCAGTTCTTCTTTGACCATTCTAAGAGTTTATTTACTTCTTGTTGAAGAAAGGCATATATGACAGGACAAGTTAGTAAAGCATGTTTCTCATCAGTGGACAGACAACGTACGCAGCAATTTGCTTCCATATGGCGTCTCACTGGTTGTTTGTGCGATAGGAAGCGCATAAAAACAGGCTCCCCACACAAAGATTTGCAGCTTATATGGAAATTTTTAATTTTCAAATCCCGCCACATGTTTCTAATTTTTGCTAATACGTCAGGTATTTAGTAACTTACAATTTGTCTAAAATTCATAAAAGAATAACATAAAATCTAGTAATTCATAAATTAAAAACCTCAAATTTAAATAAGTGTGAAATGATGTTGACTTAAACTCCATAAAACACAAAAGGACTCTAGATTATAAATTGGAGTTTTGTAATTCCAACAATAATTAACCTACTAAACCTAACAATAGGAATCACAAACAACTCCATAATCACGTAAGTCCCATCACAAACCATTACAATGAAAATAAACATAATCTTAAGTCCATTAAACTATGATACCCAAGCTCCATCATTAAAGTAGTAATAATCCCCTTACTCATCATAATAAAAATAATCAAATCCATAATCCTCAACATCAACTTCATCATTTATCTCATAACTTGCCCTTATAACTGAAAAATACAATCCATGTAGGGTGAACTAAAGCTTAGTACAAAATACCATTCACATGCACATATAACACAGGTATTAGCCAAACACACATACAAATACCGTTATTAAATACAACAAGTAATAGATTTGATATTTCATTTAGACCCACAACCATTACTGTCTCAATGTCTTGAAACTTAGGGTTACTCATGACCCCTAACAAGTAATATATATAGATAGTACATAAGTATTAGTGTTAGGTACTCCCCAATATTCGAGTATCATAAACCAACCTAAATCTACCTAGGTCATTTCAATACAAGACTTTACAGGGGATAGCATCGCGTAAAAATCATCAGGTGTCTCACCAGCACCACTGGACCCGACCAATTGGTGGTCGAAGCCAAATACAATCAGCAATATAATTGAGTCCAAATTTCAATTAGTCCAGTTTTATATACACTAACCTAACACAGACATTCAACAAACACGTATCCCGTACTTGAAGTTCCTATCTCAAGTTGATTTAACACTACGTGTCTTCTAGTACCTATCCAAGATACAAAAGTTAGTTTAGAATTTAATAATTTCATAACTTGATACTTCTTTCTCCTTAATTCCACCCCCAACTCCATACTCTAAGCTTCCAAACTGTATTCCATATATCCTTTCAATAATACCCCTAATATATATATACACGACATCGATACTCACACAACTCCCAACATGTTGTCTCACATGCACATGTCACGGATGGATTCCGTTACTTGATCTCATGCGACACTTAGTGTTCCTGACCACACTAAGGAAGGTTAAGTTAGCCTATAACATACTTACAAAGTTTGGAAAGAGAAAGTGAAGAGAGAAACTCTGAAGGTATGTTCTATTCACTCAAATGACTTATGTCTTATATTTGAAAGGAACACCCCTATATATGCAGAAAGCCTTTACAAATTAATGGTTAAGATCAATTCGATCTAACGGTTACAGTTGACTCCCAACTACCACATTCACCTACCCTACCAACTACTATACAAGATTCTTGACTTCTTTGGAACTTTTCATCTTCTGGAAGCTTTTAGTGAGCTTGGGCTTTAGGAATCTTCTGGGGATGGCCCATTTTGGGGGAGTCCGTAACATTCTCTCCTGCTTAATCCAGCGATGCCTTCGTTGCTTCTTTATCATGGAACTTTCGAATCTTATCTTTGAATTGCCATAGTGCTTCGACTGGTTCTCAACTAGCCTCACTCTTCGGTCTTCCTTTCCACATAACCATATACTCATGTCTAGGATTCTGTCTGCGTCCCCTTACATGTTTATCAGCTATGATCCCTTCAACTTCTTTGTCAAATAAATCCCGTACGCCTATTGGCGCCCTTTGTGATATAGCTCTTATGGAGTGTTCCTCATCCTTGTGGAATGGTTTTAGCATGCTTACATGGAAAATAGGGTAGAATTTCAATTTGGATGGAAGTTTCAATTTGTAAGACACGCACTTCACTCGTTTTACAATTGGGAATGGGCCTTCGTAGCGCCTCATTAAACCTTTATGCAGTTGTCTCCTCATATGTTGTATCAAATGTAACTTAACAAGCACTTGGTCGCCTACTTGATATTCCATCAACCTATGCTTCTTATTTGCAATTTTCTTCATTCTCTTGATTGCTCGGTCTAAGTATGTCTAAGCTAAGTCATGATTTTCTTACCATTCCCTTGCAAATTTATATGTAGGAGGGCTGGACCCTATATATCCCATTGTCACTGTATTAGGAGTTAAGGGTTACCTTTCTAGGACGATTTTGAAAGGACTCTATCTGATAGACTCATTCTTTTGTAGGTTGAACAAGAACTGTGCCACATCTAACAACTTGGTCCAATTGCGTTGGTTAGCTCCTATAAAATGCCTTAAGTATAATTCCACTAAAGCATTCACTCGCTTCATCTGGCCATCCATTTAGGGATGCAAACTACTTGAAAAGTTCAACTCGAATCCCAAAAGTTTGAACAGTTCTGTCCAAAATTTCCTATGAATCGCCCATCTCGATCACTCACAATGTTTCTTGGCAAGCCCCAATACTTTACTACATGTCTCAAGAACAATCGGGTAGCCTTATCTGTTGGGCATTCCCTTGTTGCTGGAACAAAAGTTGCGTATTTTGAGAACCTGTCTACTACAACCATAATTATACCATACCCTTCTGATCGGGGCAAACTTATAATGAAGTCCATGGAAACACTCTGTCATGGCCGTTCAAGAATGGGAAGAGGCTCTAGTAGCCCCGGATTTGCCTTATTTTCAACTTTGTTTTGTTGGCACACGAGACAAGTTTGGACATAACTCTCAACATCTTCCCTCATGTGTGGCCAAAAATACTTCTCTTCCACTAAGGCTTGGGTACAGTGCATTCCTAGATGACTTGCTCATTTAGAATCATGATACTCTTTAAGTATCTATAAGGGATAGCATCGCGTAAAAATCATCAGGTACCTCACTAGCACCACTGAACCCGACCAATGGGTGGTCGAAGCCAAATACAACCAGCAATACAATTGAGTCCAAATTTCAATTAGTCTGATTTTATATACACTAACCTAACATAGACTAACAACAAACACGTATCCTGTACTTGAAGTTCCTATCTCAAGTTAATTCAACACCACGTGTTTTCTAATACCTGTCCAAGATACAAAAGCTAGCTTAGAATTTAATAATTTCACAACTCGATACTTCTTTCTCCTTAATTCCCCCCCTAACTCCATACTTTAAGCTTCTAAACTATATTCCATATATCCTTTCAATAATACCCCTAATATATATATACACGACATCGATACTTACACAACTCCCAACATGTTGTCTCATACACACATGTCACGAACGAATTCCCTCACTTGATCCCGTGCAGCACTTAACGTTCCTGGCCATACTAAGGTTCATAAGCCTCTTCCTTAGTTTCTAAAGCTGTGACTCGGGCTTGGAGAGCATCACTCTTCTCTTCAATAACATTTCCACACTGCTTAAGCTCCTCCATTGCCCGATTTAATGCTCTTTGCAATTCGCCTCGGAGTTCTTCTTCCATTTCCTCAAGACTACCTTGAGACTCATCAAATTGTTCCTTGGCTTTAGCAATGCTCAACTCTGCCCTATCCATCCTATTAAGGAGGGAGTTCAGTAAGTCCTAGGACCTAATCCTTTGCCTAGTAACACAGTGATTACCATGGTCAGCCAACTCATCGACCATTGAATTGTTGTTATCTCCTCCAAATGACATTTTCTCTACAAGTAGTCCCTTTTTCCAAGCTCTGATGCCACTTGTTATGAGCGGATTCCATTACTCGATCCCGTACGGTATTTAGTGTTTCTGACCACATTAAGGAAGGCTAAGTCAACTTGTAACACACTCACAAAGTTTAGAGAGAGAAAGTAGAAAAAGAAACTCTAAAGGTATGTTGTATTCACTCAAATGACTTATGTCATATATTTGAGGGGAACACCCCTATATATACAGAAAGCCTTTACAAATTAATGGTTAAGATCAATTCGATTTAACGGTTACAGTTGACTCCCAATTACTACATTCACCTACCCCACTTACTACTATACAAGATTCTGAACTTCTCCAGAACCTTTTGGAACTTTTCATCTTCTAGAAGCTTTTAGTGGGCTTGGGCTTGGGCTTTGGCTTTGGGCTTTAGGAACCTCCTGGGAATGACCCATTTTAGGGGGGTCCGTAACACACATACAGAGTACACATTGCTGCTTTGATTTCATGTGTACACACATACTACACGCCTCCATATGACCACAACTAAATTCCCATACATACACACACTATGCCAAACACACGCATACTCACACACAAGATACGGTACAGGCATACTATACATCCCAATACCATTTCGCGACACCAATAAGATGTGCTTTACATCACAATCGTATCACTACCACCACACTAATAATACCAACACCTCCATTCCCAAAACTTAAAGGAAACCTAAAAGCATAAATTGGAAAATGTAAAATAAAGATACAAGGATAACTTACTTGATTAAGAAGAAAAGATTGATTCTTTCCTCTTTCAATGGCACGAATTTTGATTCGAGAATTGGGGTTGAGATAATTACTGTAGGTTTCCTAGAGAGTATCATAAGTTTTTACGTGAGAGAGTTTTGGTAACTGTAATGTACATTTAGATGATTTAATGAGGAGTATAACTTTTTCCCAAACTAAAATGTCCTTTACATTAGTGTGTAACCATAAGCCATACCAATGTCTGAATATTTTCCCATGACAGTTTTGCCCTTAATACTTGATACTTAATTACATGCTATACCAATATCTGAATCTTTTCCTATGACGCTTTTGCCCTTAGCACTTGATATTAATTTACATGACATACCAATGCTTAGATATAAAAATCACTTATTTCTTTAATTCCCTTAATTTATTTATTTATTATTTTTATTTTTGACTTGGGTTTTACAGTTTTTCCCCCCTTAACAAAACTTTCATCCTCAAAAGTTTACATACCTGAGTCTTCAAATAGTTTTGGATACTTAGTCTTGATCTTCTCCTTAAGCTCCCAGATTGCTTCCCTTTTCAATTGGTTAGGCCACTAAACTTTGACTTAAGGAATAGTTTTTCTCCTCAGTTGTTGTATTTTAGTATTGACTATCCTTACCGGATGTTCTATTACTGTCATGTTCGGTTGCAATTTTAGTTACTCTAAATCTACTACCTGTACATGCAGATCTTCTATGTGATATGGACTTGATTTCTTATATTTTCTTAAGATGGATACATGGAAAACGTTGTGCATACTCTTTAACCGTAATAGAAACTCCAACCTATAGGTCACCTTATGTTTGACGTATTGGGCCTTATATAATGCTTCTAATCATTTGGGGCCTTATCCACTTATCATACCAAAAATTGGTTGCTTCTCCATTTCTAATTTGGATGTGACTATACTCCATAAGACTTTTGTTCCCATGTACCGGGTTTTTCCACAAAAGGGGATGGGATGGTGCCATTAGCAATTGCTTGCCTCTTACATAATTTTTGTATTTTGCCATACAAATTTGACTCCAAAGCATAAGTTCTTTTATGGAAAGCATGGTTGTCAAAATTGCCAATAAAAAATACGATTCTGTGATAATATAAATTTATAATGTTTTTTTAATTAAAATGAATACAAAATCATTTATATACAGACTTTACTAAAATATTGAACTCTGATGTATGATTTTGTAAGTTTACGATTTTATATATTTGAATGAACTGTAGAATCGCAACTTTAATAACCATAAAGCCCAAACTCTTTTCATTTTAAATACTTGGTTTTCGGCTTTTAAGTTTATCAAGCTAAGTCCTCCATGTTGTATAGGCTTACGGATTTGATACTAAGCGATCCAATATATGATTTTGGTATTGTTTGTTCCATTCCAAAAAAAAAGGAGTGGGTATTTTTTCCTATAAGGTCAATTATTTGTGCAGGTAGTCTCATAACTTGCATGTAGTAGGTGTGGATGGCTCTAAGGGTGGATTTTATGAGAAGTGCTCAATTTGCCATCCAACCCATTAATATCATATTCATTTTTTAATGAGTTGCTCAAAGTCTTTTGGTTCTGGTTGCATTCCCTTTTGCACTAGAAAACCCAGATACTTCTCTAAGCTTTCTGTTTACTTGAGTCCCCATGTTTGTTTTATATGTATTATGTAATCCATGGGGTATTCTTAGAGAAGATAATTAAGGACATCTCTAAGTTGATTTTTATCCCTAACCATTCTTGAAATAGATCTAAAGCGTCTTAGATGCCTTTAGCTACTTAATGGCTCACTTCCGAGACTAGTAGGATGTCATCAGCAAATAACAAATGGGATATTTTCTAGGTTCATTTTCATATTTTGATTGGTCTCCATTTCCCCTCTTTTATGTTCAACTCAATGAGCTTACTTAGAATTTTCATGCTCATAATAAATAGGTATGATATAGTTGGTCACCCTACTTAACTCCTCTCGTAGGTAGTATTTCATTCAACATTTCTCTATCGATCACCACTTGTGCTGAGATAGTAGTGATACAAGATTGGATGAGTTTTGCCTACTCTTTTGGAAAATTTAAGGTTCTTAGGGCATTAAGAAGATAATGGCACTCAATCTAGTCAAAAGCTTTTCCAAGGCTAAGTTTGATGATCATGATTCCTTTTTTACCTTTCTTATTCCTTACATTATGAGGCAATTCATGTAGAAATAAGATGTTATCAGAAGCCATTTTTTTGCGTAAAAAACTAGTTCGAGTGGGATGGATTGTTTCATTTCGACAGAGTCTTACACGATTTACCATGATTTTGATGATTGCTTTGTAGATGGTGTTAAAGCTCAACGGTCGAAATTGATTAATTTGATTTGCCCCCAAGGGTTTGGGAATGAGAAGTATGAGAGTTTCATTAAGTTTTGCCGATATAGCGCAATTTTCAAAGGCTTTATTTAGTAAGTTGTAAACCGACTCCTTTACAATGTCTCAACATTTTTTTATATAACTTTGTATGGATCCCATTTTTTTTTTGCCTAGAGTTTTAATCCAACCAATGCTGAAGATAGTCCATCAAGGTTAAGGGCTTTATTAAGTTTTGGGCCTGGTCACCTTTGAGTGCTCCGTAGGGACTTTCCGGTATGTTGCTTTTTTTTTTTTTTTTTAATGATATATGAGTTTTGGAGGTGGTGAATAGGTTATGGAAAAATTGCATTATTTGATTTTAAGTAAGCGCTTGATCCAAGATCCAATTGCATATTGTGTCTTTTAGTCCACAAATTTTATTTTTATTCCTTCTATTAAAGGCTAGAGTATGGCAGTAATTCGTGTTTCTTGCCCATCCTGTGCTCATCGCTGCCTAGATTTCCACTGCCACATGTATTATTCCAGTTGTAGTTGTTGATTAAGTTGATTTCTAAGCTGAATTTCACTACTGGGCTGTTCTACAATTTTGCCTTCAATGTATTTTAATTATCTCACGCTTTCGAGTAGTTATATGTCCAAAGACAAGAGATTATGATTCGACTCGTTAAGAGCCTCCTGGAAGTGGGTTAGTGCATATATAGCAGGTTGTTTTCATCTCTCTCGCAAACTGATTTTGACTAAACTCAACAAGGTTGGATGTCCTAGCCATTATTTGCAACTTATCTGGACGAACATCATCTACAAGCTCCTCTTATATTCCAAGCAATTACTTTTTGATGGGTCTTGGAGAGATAGGTTGTGTTTCTGGATCCATTACAGTCGTAGCTAAATGATAGCAGAGAGTTTGAGAAGATAGTTCAACGACTTTTTCTGATTTGCATATGGAAAATTTTGCTGGGTGTGAGCGAGTCACACAGAAGTAGAGGGGATGCCTCTTGCTGGCCAAAAATATCGAGGAGTTTGTCATTTGCCTCGTTTTTATCATGAAGCTCGCTCGCCAACACTAAGGCTGGTGTTTTGGTTCCAAGTTTGGGTGTTGAATGGGAGGCATTTGGATCTGGAAGTATTAGATGGTTTGGGATACACAATAGGTAAGAGGTACTCCCTGATGGTTGTTAGCAGCGCTTCGTTCCTCCAAATCCGTCTTCCAATTTTTAGCACCCCATGAAAGCGAAACGGGTCGTTTGAAAGATTCGTAAGTCACACACGTGATAGAATAGAGAGAGTGAGAGATGGTGATGAAAAAGGAAAAAAGAAATAGAAAAAGGATAAGCACGTTCAACACGTGCCACGATAATTGACAAGATTTTTTAGATTCATTCAGCCTCAGGGTCAGGTTATTATATTTTATTATTTCTTGATGACTTTGACTTTTATGTAATAGTGTTCAGCTCCCACGTCAACATGGTCGCGCCGTGGGCCTCATTCATTCTTTCTTTCTTTTTTCGGTCCAACTATGCATCTTCTTTAGCAAAACGGTATATATCACTAAATTAGACGGCAAATCAGAAAACCTTATTTTGTTAAAAAAAAAAAAAAAAAAAAAGGAAAACAAAAATAAACTAGGGAATCGTAAACCTAATCAAATATTATTATTATTATCATTATTAATATGTGGCTTTAATCACTGAATTATTGTAAACCCTAATGATGAGGACAGAGGAAACGAGTGACAGAGTAGTATGTGTAACTGGAGGGTCAGGTTTCATCGCTTCGTGGCTAATAAAGTTGTTGCTTGAACGTGGTTATACCGTCAAAGCCACCCTGCGCGACCCATGTCAGTCAGTCAGGATTTTTTTCCTTAAGTCCCTGCCTTTTTTGGTTATAGTCCAGTCCAAGGAGATGCCAATTTTATGTATTGATTTGGTTTGTTTTGTGTGTGTGTGTGTGTGTATATAAAGATTATCAGTGTACTATGATAGAGATGAATGACAATGGCACGTGCAATGTTAGTTTTTTTTGGAAGAATCCAGACATTTCTAGGGCCCGTTCTGTTTCGTTTGTGCTTCTTTTTTATTTTTATTATCATCATCTTTATCTGGTTTTACTAGTATGTCATGTGTATTTGTTATTATATCTTGTTTGTCCGACACGAAGTAACAGTTCTAGTATCCATGATCTGTAATTGGACAAATAACTGAGAAGTTGTCCTAGTGATTATATACTCCCAGCTTATTCAAGTCACTTAATACCCAATTTCTTGATAGTAAAAGCTTTCATGGCTACCCATAGTCTTTGTGAAGTATATCAGGGCGAGATATATGTTCTGTGCACAAAGCAACTATACTCTGTGAATATAGCTTTCACAAAGACTAGATCTATATTAGAATTTTAGTGACTTTGGGTGCATCAAGGTCATAAATAAAAGAAGAAAAGCGGCATGATCGATTGAGTTGTCCCTCCTCTGATATTTTACCTTTTTTGCCTATAGATACAACGAACCATGGTATGCTAGGACCAACGAAGGGAATAAATTTTAAGGTTTATTTCTTCCTAAAATGTGGATGAGGCATTATAGAGGGAAGTCTTGATGTTTTGGGTTTTGCATAGTCGGAGTTTTGCAGTTTTGGGTGCAATTATTGTCCGCCATATTGCAATGGATAACCTTACGCCATGTTTGGTTTTCTCCATGGAATTGGATTCTGTGGAATCCGATTCGACATTGGTTTTAGTGAGAGCTTACTTGTATTGTAACTATGATTATCAGAAATAGCTTTCAATTTCTTGGAATTCGATTCCTCTCTCTTAGTAATTATAATTATTATTCCAAGGAATTACAAGTCAGGATCTCCTTTTTTTTTTTTTTCTTATTATTATTAGATTTAAAATATGACCAAACTATCATTGAAAACACTAAAGCCAGATTGGGCCTAAAAATTGTCACTTTCACACTGTCGTATGGTGTAATAAATGAATGTCCTAACTTTTTTATCCGATTAAATCATGAAAAACTTTTATTATGGAATGAAATGTAACCCCTGAATTTAGGACTTTGGATGTAGTCTATCTTTTTTCTTTTTTCTTTTTTCTTCTTGTGATAGCATGGCACTTGACTTCATAAGTAGTTCCACCGAAATCTTAAATATCCGGAATTCATCAGGCAGAAGAGATGCTACTTACTTGCTAGAAGAAATCTGGATCGTTGAGTGAATTTGTTCACAGTGATTTTCGGATGGTGAAAATTCCAGGTTTAACAAAAGTTTTGTCTATTGAAAAATGAGAGTTGCTGCATTTCTGAAGAGCCATGGGATCTAATTATTCAAATCTGATAAAACTAAGATATATAATGACAAATCCAAAGAGCCTTCATGGGTTGATAAATCTCAGCATATTTACCATTTGATGTGTAGCAGATGATCCAAAAAAGACACAACACCTGAGCACACTCGATGGAGCTAAGGAGAGACTTCATTTATTCAAGGCTGAATTACTTGAAGATGGGGCTTTTGACCTTGTGGTTGAAGGATGCGAAGGTGTATTCCACATGGCGTCCCCTGTTGTTCTCTCAGCTGCTAATCCACAGGTATATAGGTTTCAGTAAATTGCAATGACGTCCCAACAATTACTAGTACATACAAATTGTTGCATGTTTTAAGATAGTTCATTTTCTTTCATTTCATTGTGCTAAACTGGATGATATCTTAGGAATTTTTCCTATATTTCAAAAGTTTTTAGGAGATGTGTATGTATTATCACCATCGAGTTTATGGGACAAAGGGAACTTTTCAAGGAGGAAATGCAAACATGAATAGAATAGGATGCATCTGTATTTTTATGGAATGTCTCTGAGATTTAAATTTGATTGCTCTAACATATGATATAGAATCTGATTAAATTGAGCTCCAATAGTACCATACTTGAGTATGAAGCATTTGTAAACTTGAAGTTCAATAAACTGACTTTTGCACTTGACAGAAGTTCAATTTGAAGTTCTGCTGCTTAAATGATTCAATATGCTCAGGTTTCGTCTCATTTCCACTCAATCATCCATTTAAAAGAAGCATTTGAACTGAAATTAAGCTAGAATTAAGCTAAGACATGAGTAATGCCAGATTAACCTGTGCAATTAGGAGTATTCCATGCTACTTGAATTTTAAGTTAATGGCAAATAGACAGCGCAAGTTGAATGTGAGTCTTAGGAACACTTCTTAGCCTAGTATGTAGTAAGGTGTAATTAATCTATTACCACCCTGTTTGTTCCGTTTATCGATAGTTGCATTGTATGTTTGATTTGTGCTACTTTTTCGATAGTTACAGTGTATTCAGCCATAAATCTTAATTACCTGATACAGATGCATGAACTTCCCCATTATTTCAGGCCGAAATCATTGATCCTGCGGTGAAAGGTACCCTCAATGTCCTTAGATCATGCGCAAAAGTTCCATCAATCAAGAGAGTGGTTGTCACTTCCTCAATGGCTTCAGTTTCTACCAATGGAAAGCCCCTGACATCTGGAGTTGTAGTTGATGAGGCTTGGTTTTCTGATCCAGCTTTTTGTGAGGAATCTAAGGTTAGTGAAGAGTAGCTGATTTGTGGAAAATTTTTCACAGTAATTATGAATTAGAGAAATGATGACAAATTTTTCAAGATGTCGTAATTTTATTCTGGTATTAGGCTGAAGTTGGATGAACTGCATCTACCTTGACTTCAATTGCGTTATTTTCAGCTCTGGTATAGGCTCTCCAAAACATTAGCTGAGAATGCGGCAAGGGAATTTGCCAAAGAGAACAGAGTTGAGTTAGTTACCTTACACCCAGGGCACACTATTGGCCCACTACTGCAGGCGACTCTTAATCTCACCTCAGAGACAATACCAAAGCTCATAAACGGTAATTACTCCATGTCTAATTGTTCAGGATTGTTATTGTTTGTCATGTCATTCATATGAATTCTTATCCTTTCTTTAGATTCTTGATGTTGAAAAACTTGTATACCATGCTGAATGTGTTTAAGTAGATGATTTCCTCTCGATATGTAGATCTGAATTTGCTCATTATGTGAATCAACAATTTCAACTACTTTGAGGTCTCGATTCATGTTGTTGATCAGATCTCTTCAGTTTGCCTTTATGATCTCAAATCTTCATGCGTTATTCAAGGTTTAGATGGTATGTGGGCACAACTACATTTTTGCTACCAAATGAAATAAGAAATATAAAGGTTGAAACCTGTCTATATGCTTAAGCTTATAAATCAGTTGGCTGTGGAGCTAAACATCAAGGGGGTTTATTTTACTTTCACATTTTAAATATATTAGTGGGATTTACAGCTATATATATATATATCAGATGGTGGTTCATGACATTATTGGTATTATGTATATTAGCTCCACAAAGTATATAGTCAGAGTATATAGTTTCACAACCCAATAGTTAATATGTATGTATATATATATATATATATATATATATATATATATATTAGCGGGATTACGCACTTGCAATGTGTGTGCTTAATAAAATGTATAGTTTTTTATTTTTTTTCCTCCTATGTTTTAAATGATGAAAGTAGTTTACAAAATAGATGGGAACGAAAAAAGCCTAATGGGTTAGTGGGGTGGAGTTATTTGGTTAGTTTTTTCTTGATGAAATGGAATGCAAATTCGAAAATAAAAGTTGTGGTCGGTATGGAGAGCATACTTACTTTAGTAACCCCAGTTATGTGATCTTTTTGTTTTAAATAAATAATTTGTTAAGAATCATGTCGTAAATTCAAAAATAAAAACTATTCATAATCACTAAAGATACCAAAAGGTAGTTATTGTTATTAAAGACTCTTTCCCTTAAATAATATAGATAATGTAATATTTTTCTAGGATTTGTCGGTTCATGTGTGCTGAAAATACTGTCAATCAGAAACATAAGAACTTGCGAAGGCAAAACATTGTAATCCTTCATGTGTTTTTCATTTAGGGAATCGCATGAAGATTTATGCGTATGTCTTATACAAAATATTGAGTGATATTGTACAGGAGCAACATTCCCCAACATAATTTATAGATTCGTCGATGTCAGAGATGTTGCCCATGCACATATTCTAGCCTTTGAAAATCATTCAGCTAGTGGGCGATATTGCTTAGTTGGAGAAGTACCACACATCCAAGAGGCTCTGCAGATTTTGCGCAACATTTACCCCTCATTGCCACTTCCTGAAAAGTAAGCTTTTCGGGTGCTTTTTTTCCCTGTTTGTTCTCTTTTTCTTTGTTCTTAGAATGAGAAAAGTGGTGAAGCCAAGTCAGTCTGGCATTGCACAATATACCCCGTGAACAAAAGTGTAAAAAATGCATTACTGTATTTTATAGAATACCATATAATTACAAGAGTATATTTACACTGTGATACTCTAGTAACCCTAATACATGATGGAAAAGACTGTTCTGCCCTTTTTACTATAATATAAGAATAATACATGTAAATATACATTAATACCCTGTGGCACCTATGCAGTTGTGGGATTTTTAAAATCACCAAAGTTTATTATTTACATAAAAGAACCACCAGAAAATTTGAACATCTCCATTACAGAGAAGTTTCTAACAGTAAGAGTGATTCTGGGTCCAAGTGCAAAAAGGTGATGTACATTTTCCGTGATGCAGGTAAGTAATGAATGTTACATGAGATGGTGCAAAAAAGTAATAATTTTTTTTTTTTTTTGGGAATGATTTAAATAGGTGGATGAACAATTTTTGGTGTTGGGTTGGTGATATGTTAATGGTGTAAATAATAAATACAGCAGCTTGTAATAAGTTTAAAATTTTGGATCATTTGATTGTAGTGCTAACCTTAATATGATTATCAAACTAGAGATCGTGGTTTCAAATCCTTGTATCTCCATTCAACCTCTATCTAATTAAGTTGTCCACTTAATGGACTTTAGCCAAAACCCTGTCAAAAAGTCACGGGTGGATGAGTATCATGATAGATAAAGGATTTGCTTAATTTTCATTGACGGAGAAAGAATATATGATTAAAAGAGATTAGGATTTGTAAACATGAGATATGGAAAAGTACTGGAGAGCGTGTTAAGTAATAAATATAATAGTTTATACGTTTTTAGTTCAGTTAGTTGCTATACTAATCTCAACAAATGGATGTTAATTAGATGACTGAAATGGATCAATTCGTATGGTATACATCACCTGTTTGCACCACTAAAACCTTACATCATCCCCTATCATTACTGCCTACAGGATACTTTTGCATTAAATGTACAATTTTTGTATCTTTGGGGCCCGTCTTATTCTTGTGAATATTTTCCATCTGCTGCTAGTTGTCCTAATACTCTTTGAGACTTGGATGCTGATTCAGATGTGAAGATGACGGACCTTTCCTACCATCATATGAGGTATCAAGGAAGAAAGCGGAGGCACTTGGTGTTAATTTCACTCCCTTAGAAATCACTCTTAGGGACACTGTTGAAAGCCTCAAAGAAAAGGGCTTCATCGAACTATGAACACTGCAGTTTGCAGAGTTTTTAAGAATAAGCATGCAAGCGGTAGTGCTCCTCTCCACTTTCGTGGTTTTAGATCTCCTGACCGCATGTTTATTGATTCCAGGTCCTGTGCAATGTTTTATTTTGTGGAAAACATTGTAGAAACACATCATCCTTCAAGTTCATACGATATTTATCCTTTCTATGGTTGCAATGTTTGACTAAATTTAACTCCATACATTGATTTTCTGGAGGAGTTTGATCTTTTTCCTGCTGTATCATTCATTAGAATATGGTTTCTAGCTCTGGCTGCTGGTTTTCCTTTCCCTTCGAAAGTCCCTCAATGAACTTGAAGCGCAACTAATTCCTGGCTGGCTGAATGTGACCTTTAAAGTGGAGTTTTTTTGTTCATATCTCGATGGTAGCATGTGCAATTATGCTGTGTTTCTCGATAGCGGTCCCACATTTATTCTTTTATTTATATAAAATGGTGTGTGATTTTCGTATAGGGACACTTCGGACATAAATAGAAAACTTTAGCTTAGAATCAAAGTGCAACGTCTTGATTTCAAATCCGTGCATTGCCATTCAACCTTTATATGCTTTTCAGTTCAAATTTACTGAGTTTAAACTTTTAGCTATCTAAACAAAGGATATGTCCCTACAAGTTTCAAAGGTCATATTTGTATGCTTAGAGATATTTTAAACATGCAGCAAACTATTCTTTGCAAATTTACTCTCTTACGTTTACTATTTACACTTCTTTCACTAGCCTTTCTCCAAGTTATATATATATATATATATATATGTATATAATTTATCTTTCTCTATTCCACGCTACTAAAAATTTCCTTTGCTTCCAAGTTTTGACATGGATATTGAACTATGTTTCTCTTTTCCAACCAAAATTATTCCTCGAAAGAGGACCCTTCTTGCACCATTAGTACGTAAGACTCAAGGAATTCCCTGCTTTCACATTACATACATATATAACTTGGTCTAATAAACGTCAAATTTTTGTTGTTAGTTCATCAATTGAATAATCATGATAGTCAGTCAGTTGTATAACTAATCATGACCAAATGTCGAGTGCCTTGTATTCTTGTTTGTCAAAGTTCTATTTTGAGACTTTAAGAAAAGCCATTTGCACAATAATTTTCCAATAGCTTCATTTAGTTTCGTTGTTAAAGATGTAATGACACGACATACTAGACAACCGGGGCATAAAGAGTCTCATGTATTTCTTACATGCCATCTCATCATTGGATTTTATCTATTTATTCAATTGTTAGCACAATAATTTTCCAATAGCTTCGATTAGGTTCGTTGTTAAAGTTGCAATGACATGACATACTAGAGAATTGAGGCATAAAAATTCTCATGGATTTCTTACATGGCATATCATCATTGGACTTTATCCATTTATTCAATATATCTAAATATTATCTTAAATATAGTTTTGGTTTAGCTCTTTTTAATAGTAAGACAGACGGCTAGAACCAATCATAAACTTTATTGAAATAAATAAAATAAAAGTACTTTTTCCAAATGTCTAACATATTTATTATATTACTTACTTGATTAAAAGTTTGAAATTACTCTTCTTATTATTAAAATCTTTAGGAGGGCTAGCAGTGATTAGGATACAATTGATTATGTCAAACTAATAGGACATGACTTTTAACTCCAAAATCTATATGTTGCACAACTTATATTATTTTTCATTTCACTTAATGTAGTATTCCTATTAAGTCGTTATGGAATTCCTATATCTTAAAAATTAAATAGCTCCACTAACAGTTTATTATATTGTTCATGTGAACAACAAAGCATTCAAAGGAATAAAGAAATAATAAATATAAAATTACTATTTTACCCCTCTTTTTTTCTCTCTCCTCCGTACCCTTTGTACGTAACTTTTGTATCCCTTTCTACTCTCATGTTCTTCCCCATCTAACCTGTCTCTCTCTCTTCATATTGATTTCCATTTCAATTTTTTTTTTTTACTTAACCCATTAATCATTTTATTGCCAAGACTTATGACCGACCATAAGGGCATGTTTATTATGCATACTTAACACATATTTCTAAGCCAAACAACCCCTATGCCTTTATAAACTATAAGTACCTCAAGGTACATAGAACCACTTGAGTACCTTGTGAGGTGCCGATGCTTTTTATCTATTTATTTATTTCATTAATGTTTGATATGTAGTCGAACTTATTTCTCTTAACAAAATATGGTTGTTGTGCCAAAAATGGCCATTAAGCCATTGCTCATAATATCTTCTTTTCTCTTCTAAAATATTATTATAAGATTTAATAATAAACTAATTGTTCATATATTAAGAATATTTAATAAATATTTTAAGTATTGGTTTGAAAAATAATAATAATAATATGAAACACATAAAAGCTTTAAAAAATTGTTAAGGAACTTTATTTGAAGTAACAATTAAAAAAAATGGAAAGTTGCTTAAGAAAACAAAATTATTTAAAATACTAATATAGCACCATAAGCACCTAACTTTTCATATTTTCAAGAATAATTATACAATTTATAAAAAGTCAATTGCATGAAATATTACACTTTTCTTTTCTTTCTTTTTTTTTTTTTTGGTGAAAAGATAGTCATTAAATAACTCAAACAAAGTCTATATACAACATTAGCCTTCGCTATCAAAGGAGTGTGAGGCAACAAAATCCATTTGACCATCTAAAACAAAATCAAAAGGAGTATTGTCTACAATAACCTAATCAACTAAAAACTAGGACAAACATTAGTGAAAGAAAATTGGCTTCTTGCGCTTGGTCTTTACTTTGTTAAAATATTCGTAGCTTTATTTTGATCACGGTTTACCTTGCGAACAATAACAACGATAAAATATTTCAATAAGTCAATGCACCTTGATAAAATAGGATGACAAAATGAGGTATCCAAATTTTTATTAGTTAGCCAATCCACCACTTGTTGTGAATCCATCTCTAAGTGTAAATGTTGTATCTTCTATATGTTGGCCCATTTCAGTGCTTCTAAAACTACCCATAGCTTTACTTTAATTGGAGCCATTGTCAAGTAATTTTGGTATAGAGCTTTAATCCTACAAAAGCACAAACGAAAGGCTAAGGTACTGCTAAGGATAGTTTGATGTAGCCACTCCAATGCCTAAGTAAATGAGTGTTTTAGTAGAAAGTTGAGTGAATAAGTAGGCAATGTCGAAGAGTATAGAGAGTTCTTACAATGCTTTATTTTCCTTATTTATAGGCGAATACTAAATGTTTGTAATAACAGATAATTATTGGCTATGGATCACACGACAACTCCTTAATTAAGCATATACTTAAAGAATAGGAGTTGTGGCCGGTTATATAATGAGATTGTGCAAGTTATAACTATCCCCGTTGCTTTTCAAATTCAAACTAATGTATAAGTAGACTGGCCATTAAGGCTCATTAGATGCCTCGAGCCATTCAAGGCCTTAACTAAAAATAATAATGATCGGCAGTTCGGTAGCCAAAGTGCCGAGCAATGTGTAAGGTGGAAATTCTACTATTAACATTTGCCCTTTAACTCCTATAGTCGAATTTGACTATAGGAGTAAATAAGAATCAATATTTAATCCGATTAATTAGAAGGAAAGGGCATGAACATGTATTCTCCAAATAATTGTAAGTTAACTTTTGAGCTGACTTGCATGTGATATTCAAAATGCATCGTATCAAGTTCCAAATAAAAAGTTACAAACTTTTAATTTTCCCACTCATTTACTTTCTGCAAAAGCACGTAGAATTGCTATCATACTAGTCATTATTACATTGCAAGGTCTATTAACCATCAGTGATATGACATCCCTTAGATGTCTAACCTTTGACACGAGTCAACTATTCATGCTTGACCATCTAATCAACGCCTTACATCTGTTATGCTCTAAAGCAACAAAATCACAATAGTCTTGCTGTGTAAACCAACTTATGATAGTAGTTGACGTCATAGTCTCTATCATAGATATGATTTACACAAAGCGTCTAAACTCCTCATTTTGAAGTAAACAACCCATTCATAATTATAGATATAATTTATATATATAACTAGAAACTTTAAGTCATAATTATATAAAGATACTTTTATTGTCTTACAATCCTAGAAAATATTTACATGCTAAGATAGTCTCATAAGTAACATATTGCATAATCATTTGAAAACCTAAGAGTTAGTAATAAAACTCTAGAAGACTCGTATGTATTAATCAGCTTGATCCTCACTCTCTCATAACGCTTCAAAAAGAAACTAAGCTCGAGATACCTATAGCGCAGCATCTCAGTTAGTACCTGCAAAAAAATCTATAAAGGTATAAGTAGCTAATAGTTCAGTAAGTTAAGATGAAGGTTTAGGAATACATAAAATACACAAAAAAGGTTTTTAAACAATTAATTATATGTAATGCAACAGGCGAATACCATCACACAACATGGTTTGGTCTATTGTGAAATTAAAGTAATTTCACTTACTCTAATTTGGGTTGAGGTGTTTTCATTTTTATATAATAACTCATAACCAAACTCAAGTTTATACAATGGAGATACTACTTTTCCTATGACTATCATTCGAATCATTGCCCTTATCTTTATCACAATCTCTACTCTTGTCACTTAGTTCGGTTAAAAATGAAGAAAGGACCATTATGTTATCCAGCACTATCTTTTTCAAAGGTGTTAGTATTTGGTTGGAGAATTATAACCGTCCCCTAAAGGGTTGTAATACATGTCTAATTGAGATATTTAGGTTGGTTAAAATCAAGTTTAGTTTAGGGTAATCAAACAATCTCACACCACTCGATTCACAATAACCACCAAAACACAACATAAATTTTTAGCAAGTAATCAGAGACATATAAACACATGCACATGTAACTACCTAACAAGCACATGCACATATAACTACTTACAAGCACAATTATATACAATCCTAAGCCTTTAAGTACTTTAATATAGTATTCTAAAATACAGTGATATATTAAACCTAACTTACTTAAAATCCTTAGTTCACTCACTTGACTTGCTGTAGGTCAGCTCATCTCTACGTGTTCTATAATAGAAATACTCTTTTAGTATTTATATCCTTATGATATATAAGCTTTAAATTATGACTTAACCTATTTTTTTTTTTTCCAATTATATGACAGTGAGTCCAATTGGTTTCCTACTACCAAGGGTGGCTCTGAGTGTGTCAACTGGATGAGGCGGTGGTGGTAGGGTATAATGATGGTGGTGGTGGTGGTGGTGATCGTTCTTTTCTTGGTGGTCGTTGGTTGTGGATTTATTTTACAAGTCCTAATTACACACAATTTTCTAATCTTTTCTAAAAATGCTTAATTCTCCCTTTCTAATTTTTCTCTAATTCCTAACTAACCAAATGATTTCCAGTTGAAGTTTAGGGTATTTATAAAGTTACTTTGATTTTTTTCTTTCAATTTTTGCATGACATTTTTCCCTTTTCCTCTTCCATTTCGCTTTTTATTTGCCCTAATTTAATTGATTGCTTTTTTCCTTCTTAATCTCAGCATGCCACAACTTAAATCCAAACATTACCTTTTCTGATTTTTCTTGGTTTTTCTTTTATTTTTTTTAATTTTCTTTAATTATTTACCATTAATTTAGTATATTTCAAGTATTTTTACATATATATAAATACATATTTAGTACAAGTAAATACTCCTAAATACTATTTATATTATTTTATGATTTTTAGTGTACATATGATTTATTTCTATTAATTCATTTATTATCAAAATTCGGATTATGCATTTTCGATAAATAACGGGTAATATGCTTATAATTTAATATTTTGATATCTAATCAGTTTATTACTTATTTTCCTAAATTCAAACTTATGGAAACACTTTTACTAATACTCTTAGCTTCGTCGCATAATTTATTGGACAACTTATCCGATCGCCCTAAACTTTACGTATCAACTTCGAACTTCTAATTGTAGGACTTACAGCATCCTCATAAGCTAATGCATTAGAATTTCAAAAGGGGAGATTATTAATCACACATGTATAAAAATCTTTTTTCATTTTGATTAACATTTTTTGCTCTTCTCTATTTGCATCCTCTTTCAAAAGTTTCCTTTTCTTTCGAAATTTCCTTCTACAAACTCTTGCCCAGATGGTGAGTGGATTTCTTGTACATGTGAGTGACCTTCATCAATTCAATTTCAACAAGTATGGTTCAAAACGTCATTCATCCTCTTATTTTTTTTAGATTCTGAAGCAACTTTCTCTAAGGCTACTTCTCCCCCCTAAAGAAGGACTGGTTCAGCATCCTCTTCTAATAGTTCGACGGATAGTACAATGGAGCAATGGGAGAAATTCGCTTGTAGCAATGCTCTTCCTGTAGATAACTGTCCAGATGATGGGGAAGATAGGTCGACTATTGAGTATTTATACAACAATGTGGTTTGTAACATTGATTCTCTAGATGGAGTAATAAGTGGTGCTATTGGGATACTTGTTGCGAAATATAAGAAATATTGATAAGATCTCCCTAATGTATGGTATCTGCATAGGCTAAGGGAGGATGAAAAGGTTTGTTTTCTGATAGATTGTGAGTTTCAATTATATTTGAAACATCTTCATTTTGGATTACATCTTTTGTTCTCTGCTTTTCAAAAACAATTCTTTAACTATTTCCGTGTTGCGCCAGGTATGTTCTCTCTCGATACTTATAGGCTCCTCGTTGCATTTGAAATAATATGTGAAAATGTTGAGATTAGGGCTACACTTCAATTGTTTAGATATTTTTTCTCAATAAGACAGCAACTAAATGGTTGGTTTTATGCGATAACTTAGCATTTGTAAGCCCTGTATTGGATAAATAGAAATTGAACAGGTAAATTTAGAGTATTTATGAAATTAACCCGATTAACTTAAAAGCTTATAAATAGGCTTGAGACATTAGACTAAGAGACCTTATGGATCCAGATATTAAAAATATAATAATAAAATAATAACATAGCTAAAATAGAACAATTTAACTATATTAAATAATATTTACGATAATCACGTAAAATAGGTTTCATTAGATCGTACATCTTAGAGATAAATTATATATGTAATAAAATTATTATAGGACATTAAATAACATATATAATATATACGTATATGTTATGTGTAATTTTTAAGTATATACATATACTCGTAATTAGTTAAAATACTTTAATATATGCATTTTAAGCTAAAATAACCTAATAAAATAAATAAAAAATCACTAAAAAATTTATTGGCAGCTAAGAATTGGATTTTAAGGTGTATATAATCACTAGAACAGGTGTTTATGTCTTATGGTAAATGAATCATGCAAAATCAAGTAAGGATATTTAAAGAAATTTTTAAGAAGGAGAGAGAAGAAAATCATTTACATGCAAGAATAGCTTAAAAATTTCAAAAAACCCTTTCCACTAAGGACTATAGTCAAGTGAGTAGTTAGGAAAAATTAAAGTAAGTTAGGTTGATCAAAGGAAAAAAAAATCAGGGAAAAATACAAAAAAACAACACATAGATCGGGACTTTTTTCTTATGTAAGTGAAGTTGAAATCAACCAACTACTCCACACAAGGGCAACATATAGAGTACCAGAGTGGAGTGTTGTGGTTGGAGCTTCAACTCCAAATAGGTTTAATTCTAATTGATTTAAGAATTGAAAAATACTGAAAGTCTAAAAATTATGAAAAAATTATGTCGATATGTTTTTTGTATGACTAGAAAATTCAAGTTGTTAATTTATAGCTAATTGATTTCTTAAGAAATCGAAAGATTAACGAATTTTTAAGTTGAAAAAATTGGTAAAAAACGTATTTCTATCCATATTTTTTTTCTAATTTAAGAATCTAGAAATTCATGTAAAAGTTTTTCATCGATACTAGTTTTTAATATTTTTATTTGATTTTTTAGCTTAAAATGATGCTTAAAATAGTGTATTTAGTAACAATTAATATACTTCCTTGCATAATCTTACTTAGATACTAAATTTGAATCAAATGGAGTATGGATATTGTTTTAAAGTGATTGGGATTGATTTATAAAGTAAAAAGTTTTGGGAAGTCGAAGTTGGTATTTAACTAATTTAGTGTATTTGAAAACAAATGATGAATTGTGATATAATGAATGAAGTTATGGGAAGCAATGAGAACTAAGGAAAGTGTGTTTGAAGTGTTATTGCTGATTTTTATTTTATTCTATAGTTATAACTTAAAAGGAAGTTAGTAAATTAACTAAAATTAGGACTTTGGTTGGGAGTAGATGATAACTTAGATGATTTAAAGGATGAATTTTGCACTAAATTAATACTCAAGGGGTAGGTAAGAGACAAAAATTCTTAAGTCAATGTGAAAACAAGGAAAGCAAATGATTAGTTAGAGGATAATTTTATTAAAACTTCTATAAATAACAAAGTCAGAGAATATCTCATAGGATTTTCAAATAGGGAGTTTAACTTGGAAAAGTTCTAAGGATATCTCAAATGATAAAATCAATGTAATAAATAAACTTTAAATAGCTTAAAGAGAAACTTAAAGGATTTTTGGACTAAAGAAAATTACTATGAATCCACTTGGAACCTAGCTCAAAAGATTTTTGGATTAAAGAAAACTACTCAGAACTAAACTGAGAGGATTTTTTTTAAAGATAACCACAACAAGTCCACTCAAATGATAACTTAGAGGATTTGGCTCATTAGGGTAATTTGTAAAAAAAAATCTTAATTTGTTAAGAAATCATGATTTTTAAATGAAATTAACTTATAAAATTTATGACTAAACAACCAAAAACATATAAAACAAACTCCTAATTAAGGAATTAAGGCTTGAAAACTAATTTATTGTGTATTTCTAAGGACAATTGAAGAATAAGGAGGCAACTATAGGGAGTAGGGTACTTATAAGCACAAGTAAGTTTGGATCTATGCTTAGTGGCATATTGAAATACCACATTAGGATACTTGAAGGAGTAAGAATGCTTACTTGTGGTTATAGCTAGATCGTATGTGCATGTGCTTAAGATACTGATTGGTGATTGGGAGTTGAACTCCAAGTTTTGCTTTCTGCTTGAATATATATATATATATATATATTATCTTGCATGTATGAACTCGGTTGATCACCTGATAATCCAAATTAATCTTAAATTGATTAAAGACTTAACTTGACATTCACAATAACCTAATAGGGGAAACGATTATGTTGTTAGACTAAATACCAACACTTCAATGAGGACAGCATAAATGGTAATTTTTCTACCCTTAGTCAAACTAAGTGACAGAAGAGGGCGATGCAATAAGGTTAAGAACTATGGTTTGAATTTTGTTTAGGGAAGAAGGCATTCTCCATCGCACAAGCCTGGATTTAGTCTAATAGTGTCGTATAGAAACTTCTCGAAATCTAAGTTAAAGTGGATGGAATTACTCTAACTTTACAATAAATCGGTTAAACATTGTAGGATACTATATCATTTGTCTGTTGTATTTGCATTTAATTGATGATTGAATAACCATGTTTGCTAATGTACTCTTATGACTTTATCCCTTCTTATTGAGCTAATTAAGCTCCCATCCTTATAGTTTTTTTTAGGTGTAGAGTAGCGCCGAAAGATGTCTCGTTACAATTGTCCTCGGGTTAGTTCTAACAAGCTGGGGAGTAAAGTTGTGAAGTCTAATGAAAGGATTGAAGCTCATGACACTTTTTTTTTCCTTTTGTGGGAGGATTATAAAGTCTTCTTAAGATGCCTTATTGATGCGAACCGTAGTTAAGAACAAACAACGTCGGTCGCAGGGATGGGCCTAAGCTTGTCGAAAGCTTGAAAAGAGTAATGGGAAATGCGCGAAAGGGGAAAAAAATGAAATAAAAGGGTAAGCAAACCTACAAATAGCTCTAAAGGATATGACACACCAATACAACTTCCGAGGACCCATAGCACAGCTCGATATGACACACGAGTTGATCCATAAAGTTGCTTGCCACCTAATCTTGCTTAAAGATTAGGACAAGAGTAAAATGAGAGTAAACAAACAATGTTTACAAGAGGAAAATATTCAGTGTATTAATGATAATTTGATAATATGCGGCTACATATATAAGGGGTATTTATACCCAAGAATTTAGGGTAACCTGCCTAAAAAGAAAAAGACAAAAAGGGTATTTTCCCAAAGGAGTAACGTACAAAGTATATAAAGGGTAAAAATGAATATTATCGAAAAAGCAATGATTATAGTAACAAATTCTACACATGGTCCAAGACATGTAGTTGCGAAACATTAGTGATGCCATTGGAAGGTGTGGACAAGAAAGTACAGTTAGGTTAGGTAGCCAAGTAGGATTGTCGAATAGGCATGGACTCATCCAAGTAAGAGTGGCTAAGGATTTGTGTAGGACAAATCTCTCAACCACTCGGCAATAATAAAGCTAAGTAAGTGGTCAGACTAGATAGGATCGAGTAGGTGCGCGTAGTTTGCCTATTGTCAGGGCATTCTTCCAATCGGCATAGAATTTTCAAAAGATGGGCAATCATTTAGTACATCATAGGGAGTTGATCAGTAGTAAGGAATAACTCAGATTTGGTAAGAGTCGACTAAAGTAGGAGAATTCACCTCGTTAGTCCCTTTAGTCCTTAAGCTAAGTTGCGAGTTAAAGACCTAGTAGCTTGATTCCTATTATTCCCTCCGAGTTAATTTGAATTTGGGATCAAATATGACTAGTCTTCATTCAATTCTCCATCAGGGTGATATGGACTGAAATTGGCAATGTTGAATGTGTCCGAAACCCCATAATCTTCGGGAAGCTTCAATCTGTAGGCGTTATTGTTAATCTTTTGGAGGATTTTGAAGGGTCCTTCAGCCCGTGTAGACAACTTGTTCCTCCTCTTGCTTGGAAACCTTTCCTTAGTTAGGTATAGTCAGACCAAGTCTCCAGGCTAAAACTGTCTCATCATCTTACCCTTAGCCTTCTCTCACATTCTTCTAGTAGCTTAGTCAATTTGTCGAGTAACTTTGTCATACATGTGTTGTAGGAACTGTACTTAAGCTCTCGCATTAGGGTCTTTTTGCTCGGATACAGGTATAAGAGTGTGATCGAGGGGTAAATCAAAATTAAAACCATAGACAACTTCGAATGGGGTCTGCTTGGTGGTATCATGTACTGTTTGATTGTAGGTAAATTTGACCACGGGCAAACAAACGTCCCAAGTTCTTGCCCACTACAACTTGGAGTAGTAACCCTAAAGTACATTTAACTACCTCTATTTGGCCATTAGTTTGGGAGCAACAAGAAGTACTAAACGGTAGTTTAGTCCCCATCCGACGCTATAAGGTTCTCTAGAAATGGCTCAAGAACTTTGGGTCTCTACCTAATACTACACTTCTCGGCATACTATGTAACCGAACAATCTCCTATAAGAAATGAGAAGTAATAGCTAAAGCATCATTAGTATTAGAGAAGGGCACAAAATATACTATTTTACTGAATCTATCCATGACGACTATTATGGAATCTTAGCCTTAAACTGTTTTTGGTAATCCGAGGATAAAGTCCATACTCAGTTCAGTCTAAGGTCTAGTCAGGACAGGAAGAGGCATAGCCTTCCTTTGCTCAGCGCAACATTTAGCCCTTTTGCACACAGCATAACCTTCAACAATTCAGTATACATCTCACTTCATTCTTGGCCAAAAGAAATGACCACTCAGCAACTCATGTGTTCTCCTTTCTCTAAAATGTTCGGTAGTCCTCTATTGTGGGCTTCCTCGATGAATACCTCTCTCAGTCAACAGGTTGGCACATATAGTTTCCTACTTCAGAATAAGTACCCATCTTTCATATAAAACTCATCCACCATCCTTCCATTAGCACAACGCCTTAGTATGGGTCTTAAGAATATTGATTTTTAATACTTGCAAACCCAAACAATCTGGTCTACAGTTCAGTTAAGTACGCATGTCTTCTTAAGAAAGCATTTTCAACTACTTACTTTATCATAATCTTCATATTGGTAATAATCAAAAAGTCAATCTACCTTTTCATCCCAATCCAAGTAATCATCCGCATTTCTAAACCCATTGAAGGTCAGAATCTTAAGCTTCACATGGTCGGATGCTTAAGGAGCTCGAGCTCATTCTTCTTCCTCATGCTCTTCCTTGTCCGCCTCATCCAGATCTCCCAAGTCAATCTTTCTTCTTACTCATCTACCTACTTCTCCACCTTGAACTTATCAAGCTAGGTTCTAGCCTCTAGTAGGTTGGGCAACTTGTGAAGTGTTATGCGCAGCTTCAGTAGGTCTATAAGCCAGTGCATAAACAACTCTAGTTAAATCGATAAGGAGGTTAGCAACTTCATCAAGTCTCCCATCTGTGCTTCTTGGAGTACCTTGAGATTATTGGTCATGGTAGACAACACCGCTATTGTCATCCCCAACACCGGTATTAATACTCGAGTCTAACATTTTCTTCAAAAGATTCAAATCTCAAACTCCTTGATTAGGTGCTACAATTGACACTATCCTTCGAAATCATACAATACACACTCCCTTCAAACCAAAAGCTTAATAACCAGTAAGTACAATAGCTATCATTGAAAATCGGTCTATTTCACTCAACTAAAAACAAAGTATAAACAGGGACTTCAAGAATAAACTACTTCAATACGAACAAAATCTCCTCGCTAATACTAAGATGATGCAGACCACAGTTAAGAACAGATAAGGCTAGTCGTAGGGATGGGTCCAAGCTTGTTGAAAACTCGAAAAAGGTGATAGGAAACATGCAAAAAAGGCAAAAAAAAAAAATGAAATAAAAAGGTAAGCAAACCCACAAATAACTCCAAATGATATGATGCGCTAGTGGAACTTTTGAGGACTAACGATACAGCTCGATACGACGTACAAGTTGATCTGGTGAGGTTATTTGCCACCTAACCTTACTTAAGGGTTAGGATAAGAGTGAAATAAGAGTAAATAAACAATGTTTACTAGAGGAAAATATCTGGTGTATTAATATTAATCTGATGATGTGCGGCTACATATATAAGAGGTATTTATACCCGAGAATTTACAACAACCTACCTAAAAGGAAAAAGATAAAAACGATATTCTTCCAAAGGAGTAATGTACAAAGTATACAAAGGGTAAAAATGAATATTCTTAGAAAACAAATGATTATAGTAACAGATTCTACACATAGTCCTAGACACGTAGTAATAAAACATTAGTAATGCCATTAGAAGGTGTAAATAAGATAATACAGTCAGGTTGGGTGGCCGAGTAGGAGTGCCAAGCAAGCATGGACTTGTCTAAATAGGAGTGGCTAAGGATTCGCATAGAACAGATCTCTTGGCCTCTCGGTAGTAATAAAGTCAAGTAAGTGGTCGAATTGGATAAGATCTAGCAAGTGTATAGAGTTTAGCCGTTGTCAAGATATTCTTCTACTCGGCACAAAATTTTCAAAAGATGGGCAGTCATTCGATATGGCGTAGAGAATTGATTAACAGCAAAGAGTAACTTGGCCTCAATAGGAGTCGGCTGGAGTAGGATAATTCGCCTCATTAGTCCCTCTAGTCCTTAAGCTCAGCTACGAGTTAAAAGCCCAGTAGCTTAATTCCTATCACTTATAGTCTTCATTGGCTTGCTATTATATCTATACATGTAATGTAGTTCTCCTTTAGAGATGTACAATTCTTTTGAAAACTATGGAACTCTCGATGTATGTAAGATTATGTATAGGAACTGATCTATCTATAAGCATAAGAAAATGTATGTTGTAAAGTTTTACTCCATAGGTCTTACATAATACAAGTGCTCATCTGACTACTTTAAGGCTGGTTAAGTCGTTGTTTGGCTTGTGTAAACTATACCTATGTTAGCAACTAAGGAAATAGCTTTTAGCTTAATTTAGTTTACACGATAGAACTGTTACAACTTCTCAAGTTTAGGGCACAATAGCATGGGCGCAAGTTCATAGACAGGTTAAAGTCCAAAATCAACAAATGGCATGACGAGTATGTATCAATTAGGTCAAATGAGGTGATACAGGTTAACGTAGATGAACATACAAAGCCCAGTATCACACAAACCAAGTGGTAGGTCTAAATCATGAGATGATCTGAACAGTAAAAAGGTAATCGAAGGTTTAAACAGGGGTTTTCATATACCGACGATAGATATGATGCACCAACACCTCACATGAGCTCTGGACATATTTAATATTACGCACGAGTGTAGCTAGAGGGTACTCGCCTCTAATCTACGTTCAAAATGGATTAGATTAGAGTATACGAGAGCAAGCAAGGAAAACACTTGGCTCACGAGGAGGAAATATGTCTAAATATCAATGTTCATTCACTGTTGCAACTATTAAAATTTACATGTATTTATATAACCCAATTAGGGTAAGTCCTAGGTAAGTATAAATTATAAAAAGATTCCTACTAGAAAGGGAAAATGAATAATTTATAAGGGTAGAGTTATAATTATGCAAAGAGAATATTTGGTTACAAAAGGATAGTGTGAATGTTAGAAAATAGAACCCGTATCAGCTATTCGTTCTATGGGCCCAATGATGCTATTTGTTGATCTGAGCTGATTTTAGGTAGATCAAGTCAAGCTTGGTAGCTCGGATGTTTTGAACTAATGAAGGGTTGGTTCTGGAGGTAATCCATCGTTAAGTCGGCTTAGGATTGGTGTCTGTTCGGCTGCAACAATGCATCAAGTTGATAGTATGCAAGTTCGATACTTAGCCTTAGACTGATGTGTTATGGAAGAGTCGGCTTAGCAATAGGTCGGTCACTTTGACAATCTCTTTGATGAGGTAGAGAGTATAGCAAGTTGGCAGGTTGGACGGGATGTCGCCCCCTGAAGTGGTAGAGTCCTAGCAGTCCCTTCGTATGAACCATTTTAAGATAAAAGTTAACCTTATAGCCACTATCTTAAACCTGATCTACACAAGACGTCCATGACTAACCTGCTTTAAAATAAACAATTCATAAATTAAATAAGTGATTTACTTATGAACTTAAGAAAAATACATATTTTCGTTAAAATAATTTGGGCATTTTACAAGATTTAGCAACCTAACATAATTAACTAAAGTAATTTGTAAAGTAATACTAAAAGCTTTAAAGATAAATCTAAACTTGAGAGTGTATCTGGTCTTCAGTTTATATCCTCACTCCTCAGGATCCAATAGTTGTTAGCTTTAAGGTAATATAGGCCGCTTCCTATTGGTACCTACAACAAAGTTTATAGAGATGTGAGTAACCATAGCTTAGTAAGTTAGGATGGAGACTTAAAACCATACAGCAAACACAATAAGGTTATCAACTAAATTATTAGGTGCAATGCATATTCAAGTAAATGCCATCGTACAACGTTGTCCAGCCCGTTGTGAGATTAGAGAAATTGCACTCGCTCTAATCCGGGTTGAAGAGTTTCCGTTAATACAACAGCTTACGACCAAACCCAGGCTTGTGCAATGGAGACATCGCTCCTCCCGCGACTACCTTCGAACCATTGACTTCACCCTTACTACGACCTCCTCACCCGTCACTTAGTTCGACTAAGGATGAAGAAGGGACCAATTATGCTATCCAGCGCTATCCTTTTTAAAGGAGGTCGGTATTTAGCTGGATAATCCTAGTTTTCCCCTAATGGATTGCTATGCAAGTTCGATTCATGTTTATAAGTCATATATTTAATAAGGTTCAATTTAGAATGATTAATTATTTCATCCAAATCATACAATACAAGTTAGAGCAATAAATCAAATCACATCAACTTAGAAACAAACACATGTGTATAATTGACTATTTAACAAACACAATCAAGTACAAATTCTAAGCCTCCAAAACTACAAATTAGTACTCCAAAATATAGTAACGTATTAATCCTAACCTACCTGGTATCTTTGGTCACTCACTCAACTAACCGTAGGTTGACTCATCCTCATGTATCTTATAATATATAATATAAATGTGTTTTTAGTATTTATATCTCGATGATATGTATATGTATATTTATATATCTTCTAGGTTATGATTTAACCTAATTTTTCCCATATACATAATAGTTATTCTTAGTTCATTGTAGGTTAGTTTAGGGTTCGGTTTCCAAATCTAGTTCTAATTTAGGTTCTAAAGCGATTCCAATTAAGAATATTATATGTAAAGCCTAAAAATGCGATCTAAACACAAATGTGAAATTCATCACATTAAACTTGAGTATCCTAATTATTACTTTTAGTTCTAAATTAGTATTCTATTTTACTCGGTACACTTAAATCTTTATTAGTGTATTGAACTTACTCCCAATATGAGAAAATTTTATAATTACCTAAATTTAAGTCTCTTACAAGATTTTATATATAGTCCTATTATTAGTATAATGTTAATTTTCGTTCTAACATTTTCCATTTATTGTATTTCAAATTTTTGCATATTATGTATTATTACCTATTATGTACATAATACAAATTTAATATTTCTATCACTCCAAATATCATCTCCCAATATTAATTAACATCTCAAAATGTCTAAATTCATCCCAAATCAGATTTTAAACCTAATTACCCTAATTTACAATTCCAAACATCCCAAATGAGCTTCTGTAAAATTTTAGGCATTTATAGAGGTCTTGGGGATTTTTTATGCATTAAATTGCTATGACATTTACCTTATCTCTTCTTTTTCTCACTTTCTATTTGTTACAATTTAATTGGTTACTTTTGTTGCTTCAATTCCAGATTGCTACACCCTACTTTTGGACATTTCCTTAATTTTCTTGATTTTTCCTTAATTATTCTTGCATTTTCTTTAGTTATTTAACATTATTTTAGCCTATTTTACGTATTTTAAGTAAATACGCGTACTTCTACCTACATATAAATACGTATATAGTATAAATAAATATTCTTAAATATTATTTAAGTTATTTTATGATTTTTAGTGTACATATAATTTATCTCTAGTGATTTATTAATTATCGAAATGTATTTTACACATTTTCGATAAATAATGGATAATATACTTAAAATTTGGAAATTTTATATTCTTTTATTTTATTACTTATTTTTTTAAATTCGAACTTATGAAATCGCTTTTACTAATATTCCTACTTTTTTTGTAGAATTTAGGCTAAATTAAACAATTTACTCGATCGTCCTAAATTCTACGAATCGTACTCCAAGCAACTAATTGTAGAACTTACACTAGAGAGTGCATTACTCTTCAGAGTTGAACTCCTACTGGATAGCTTAGCAAACTATCACGCTTCGAAGTGAAAAAGTCATAATAATCCCGTTGTACAAACCATTCTAGGATAGAAGTTGACATTATAATCACTATCTTAGACCTGACTTATATAAGACATCCATGATTAACTTGCTTTAAAGTAAACAATTTATAAATTAAACAAGTTAATTACCTACTAAAATATTAAATTATACATACTAAGATTTAGTAATATAATCTTACTTTACTTAAATAATACATAAATTAATGTTAAAAGATTTACAGATAAGGCCCAATACTTTAAGCGTATAACTCATCCTTAGTTTTATATCCTCACTAATCAAGATCTAATAGTTACTACCTTTAAGGTAATTATACAGCCGCCTCTTAGCTAACATCTGTAATAACATTTATAGGGATGTAAGCAACCAAACCCTTAGTAAGTTAGGATGGAGACTTAAAACTATATATCAAGTACAAACATGGTTATCAACTAGTTATTTAAATGCAATAAAATAGTTAAATGCCATCACACGACGTTAAGAAATTAAAGAAATTACATACACTCTAATCTGAGTTAAGGAGTTTAGTGCACATATTAATAGCTTACGACTAAAGTCAAGCTTGTGACATGGAGATATTACTTGATGGACTGCTGGTCAGCGATCCCATTATTCGCGCGCGCCTTTAAGGCCTCCAATCCCTCTCCCGAAGAATTCTCTCTCAACAACCTGCTTATGACGAAAAATTGTACATCAAAGAAAGGTAGTTGAACTCCTTAAGCTCCTTACATTGTCATACATTGATCTGTACACCCGGTACTGATGATGCTGATCATTTCCTTGCCGAAGACCCCGTATCAAGCACTCCAACAAACTGCTACCGAGAATCTATTATCGAGTGACAAAAGACTCACTTAAATGGCCAAGTAGTCTCTCTAGGCATACCACCATTTCTCTCGTGCTGTGCTCAGAGAATATTCGTACGAGACCAATGCTACACTGCCAATTGTCCACTTCGTCAGACATTTAACTACTTTTCCATTTTTGATTTGTTGTCCTTTTTACCCTTTTCGTATGTACTAAGAATCTCCTTTTTGTAACTACTTTCTTATAATTTCTTTATTTGTAATACTATTCTAGGGACTTACTATAAATAGTCCTTTTCTGTTGTAAGCAGGAGATAACTTATATCTTAATATTGAATACTCTGTTCTTGTGAGACAATCCTTTCCAAGTCTATACTCTTTACACTCTTATCTAATCTTGTCGAGTAGCTCAGGATTAGTGGCGGGTAGACCTTGACATCAATTTCTACATCATATCAAGTGAGGTATCAAGTCGTGTTGTGTTCGTTGATAAGTTACATCCTTCGAATAGCTTCACGTCAGCTATTCTTATTCGATTGTGAACCGTTTCCCTCTAATTTTCTTCGCTATCTCGAAGGACCCATTTCAATTCAATTCTACCTCGGTAAGTCTTAATGATAACGGAGCTCCTAGGCATACCATATATTCTTGGTATCAAAGCTTAAGGTTAAGACCGAGAGTTGTATAGTGTTAGTCTGCTGTTCAAGATATTTGTGTGTAGAAAGCATTTGCGTGAAGTATCCTTGTTAAAGCTTGTATTGAGAATGTCAAACCTTAAAATACAGAGAGAGATTCATAATGTTGACAGTGATGCTCATGGTCGTAGTCGACTTAGCCAACAAACACCACGTACTATTGATGAGCAGATACAAGATCTTATTACTATTGTGGCCAACTTAGCTGTCTCAGTAAGCAGGGTCTTAAAGGCTGGATTGCATGAAAGAGTTACTGAGCAAGGCCGAAAAACGAGAGATAAGCCGAAGAGGCAAATGAACAAGCTCGCTTTGGAAGCCTTTCCTATGACCAAGCACTACTGCAACATGCCAATAGAGTCGCGAGAAGAAGGTTAAAGTTGGACAAAGTGGAAGAGTATGAAGAGGAAGAAGACCGGTATGATGGGGTAGATGAGCGTAAATTCGGAGCGCCAAGAGGTGCCAAGCATCTTAAAGTATATATTCTGAGCTTCAACAGGTCTAGTAGTGTTGATGACTACCTCGATTGGGAAGAGAAGACTGAAAAGATATTCGACATCTACGATTATGAAGATGTTGTCCACATTAGGGTGACCACATTAGAATTTTCTAGGTATGCGGCAATGTCGTGGAAGAAGCTGCAGAATGCTCGTCTAAGGGCCCGACGCGAAGTCCAGACATGGAACGAGATGAAGAGAGTTTTATGAAATAGGTTCATTCCCGAACATTATGAGCAAGGCACTTTTCGATAACTCTAAGACTTGAGGCAAGGTAAAAGATCCATAGACAACTATGTTCAAGAGTTTTAGTTGCTTATGATACGATGTGATGTCAACAAGCCTGAGACCCGAACTATAGTACGGTTCATCTTTAGACTCCGAGTTGAGATTGGTCATGTCGTGAAATTGCAGAGCCTCACAACTCTGGATGAAACCATCCATGTAGCTTAGAGAGTTGAAAGGCAACAACGCAACCAGGCTAGCCGAATGCCGAGTAGTAGAATGATGATGCCGAGTAGGAATGGCCTACTAAGCTGAGCAGGCTGTGACAGGGCATAAAAAAGATCTGAGGTTGAATACCGAGGTCACATGCCGAGCCAACCAAACGAATGCCAAAGTAAGAGCAAGACCAAGGAACCTGAGATCCGAAGAGACCAGGGTTAGAGCTCAGGACGGAAAACTCGAGAAATCAAATGATTTAAGTGTCTTGGCTATGGACATGTGGCTAATCAATGTCTGAACCGCAGTCATCACCGTTAAGGGAGATAAGCCCTAGTTTGAAGTAGAAAATGCGAGTGAAGGAGAGGAAGAAGTGGTAACCAATCAAATGCTGAAAGAATATGAGGAAGATTTGGGAGCCGAGATACTCCTTGAGGGCAGTGCCGAGTATTGCTTTATTATTCAGCAATCTCTCAAAACTTTGGTGGCTAATGAGAACGAGCAAAGAGAGAACCTCTTTCATATAAATTACCAGGTGAATAGCAAGCTATGTGTTGTGATCATTAACGGAGGGAGTTGTACCAACGTCATTGTCTAAGGGGTAGTTGAGGCCATGAAATTGCTAACTTTGCCATACCCTAAGCCCTACAAGATTTACTGGCTAAACGAAAGAGGAGGATTACATGTTTCCAAGCAAGTCAAAGTATCGATTACTATTAGTGATAGATACAAAGACGAGGTATTGTATGACTTCCCGCCCATATGTGCATCCTACATATTATTCGACCGATCGTGGCTATTTAACTTAAGGGTGTTACAAATGGGTATAGAAACACTTACATGTTTCAAAATGACTGGAAGAAAGTTATATTGACGCTGATGAGTCCTAGGGAAGTGGAAGAAGCCTAAGAAAAGGTTGTAAGATCTCTAACAGCGGAAGTCTTTAGTGATTTCCCGAGCTTAATTTACATAAGAGGTTAAACCCGAGGACTATGTACTCCTTTTGGTCAGGAGACTCTTAGAGGTTAGAGAGGCTAAGAAATTCCCTGCCAAAGTGCTACAACTACTCTAGGAATTTGCTGACCTATTTCCATCAGAGATGCCGAAAGGATTACCTCCCTTGTGAGGAATTAAGCATTGTATTGATCTTTAACTTAGAATAGCCCTACAAAATCGACCCGCCTATAGACTCAATCATGAGCAGACAACCGAGCTGAAAAAGCAAGTTGATGAGTTGGTAGATCGCGAATATGTCCATGAGAGCATGAACCCATGTGTCGTCCCAATCGTGTTAGTACCAAAGAAGGATAGATCATGGAGGATGTACGTTGACAGCCATGCCATCAACAAGATTACTGTTAAATACCGATACTTGATCCCACGGTTGAATGACATGCTTAATGAGTTGCATGGTGCACACATCTTTTCGAAAATAGATCTAAAGAATAGCTATTATCAAATACGAATGAGACCGGGAGACGAATGGAAAACAGCCTTTAAGACTCAGGATAGTCTATTTGAGTGGATGGTTATGCCATTTGGTTTAACTAACGTACCGAGTACATTCATGCAAATCATGAATCATGTACTTCGAGCATTGATAGGCAAATGCATTGTGGTTTATTTTGATGATATTCTGGTCTATAGTACTGACCTTCTTGTTCATATCGAACATTTGAGATTGGTGTTTAACATACTCCATACCGAGAAATTATTCAGCAACTTGAAGAAATGCGCATTCTATCAAAGTGAGGTTATATTCCTTGCATATGTCGTTTCAGGGATTGGAGTTCGCATTGATGAGGAAAAGGTCAAGGCTATTAATAAGTGGCCTACGCCAACAAGTGCAACCAAAGTCAGGAGCTTCCATGGCCTAGCCTCGTTCTATCAAAGATTTATCCGAAACTTTAGCTCTATAATTGCATCTTTGACTGAATTGACCAAAAAGAACATTGTGTTTAACTGGACAGAAAAGGTTCAAAGGAGTTTTTAAGATTTGAAGTGTAAGCTAACGTCTGCTCCAGTACTTGCCCTACTAGATTTCGAGAAGGTTTTTGAGGTTGAATGTAATGCATCTAATGTCGACATTGGTGTTGTAATTATGTAGGAGCGCCAACCTATTGCCTACTTCAACGAAAATCCGAGAGGTGCTGTCTTGAATTACTCAACCTACGATAAGAAGTTCTATGCCCTTGTACATACACTCTAAAACTAGCGACATTACCTGTTGCTGAGAGAATTCGTTATCTATTCTGATCATAAATCTCTCAAGCATCTTCGCGGGCAGTAGAAGTTTTCTCGGTGTCACACCAAGTGGGTCAAGTTCTTAGAAACCTTTTACTATGTCATTAGGTATAAGAAGGAAAACGTTAATACAGTAACCGATGCACTTTCTCGTTGTCATACCCTCATCACAACGTTGCAAGTTAGAGTGCTTGGATTTGGTACTCTACCTGATCGATATGAGCATAACCTACATTTTGGGCCTTTAGAAGCCAAGTGCAGTGATAGAGAAGCTGTGGACGAATTCTACTTGAGTAAGGGGTTTTTTATGAAGGGCAAGTAGATGTGCGTACCGAGTGGTTCTACAAGGGAGCTACTAGTTTGAGAAACTCATGTCAAAGGTCTAGCTGGCCATTTTGGGGAAAAGAGAATGATTGAAATATTGAAGGATTATTTTTACTGGCTTGGGATGATGAGGGATGTGCACTGAATACTTGAGGGGTGTAAGGTGTATAAGTATGCTAAAGGGAGGAGAAAGCCCTATGGAGAATACACGCCCCTGCTAATTCTCGAGCTACCATAGATCAATATAAGCATAGATTTTATGCTTAGCCTTTGCCACACGCCGAAAAGATACGATTCAATCATGGTGGTGGTCGATCGGTTCAATAAGATGGGCCACTTCATTCCCTACCACAAGACTAATGATGTTTTATTCATCATTAACCTCTTTTTACAAGAAATTGTACGACTACATGGAGTACAGAGAAGTATTGTGTCTAATTGTGATTCGAAATTCACGAGCTTCTTTTGAAAAACCCTATGGAGGAAACTCAGCACTAAGTTCCTGTTCAGTACCTCTTACCACCCTCAAACAAATGGCCAAACTGAAGTATTTAATAGAATCGTCGGTACTTTCCTATACGTCACTGTTAGAGAGAACTCTTGTAATTGGAATTTATGCTTACTCATCATTGAATTTGCCTACAATCACTTAACTCATAGCTCTATTAGAACATTACCATTCAAGGTTGTTTATGGACTTAAACCAAACCTACCCTTGGACTTGGTTAACAATCCGTCTACACAAGGAGAGAGTCAATCCAGGCTACAGCGTGCCAAGGAGTTTCACAAGTTACACCAAAGAATTGCTGAGCAATTGCCAAACTGTAGCTCAATAAAAGGAAATGGGAAGCTGCGGAAGGAAACAAATCATTTATGCTCTTGGGGACCTTCTTTGGATCCATCTTAGTAAAGAACGCTTCCCTAGCAAGAGAACGAACAAACTATGACCCAGAGCGAATGGACCCTATACGATCCTGAGGTTCCTTAATGACAATGCCTGTGAGATTAAGCTACTAGAAGGTTTCGACGTATCTACGACATTCAACGTCGTCGACTTAACTCCATATCTGCTCGATGATGACGAAGGTCAAGATTTGAGGGAAAATCTTCAACAACTTCGGGAAACTGATCACTGCCGGTCAACGGTCCCATTACTCGTGTAGGCCTCCGAGGCCTCTGATCCCTCTCCCGAAGAATTCTCTCTTGGCAACCTGCTGATGACGGGAAATTGTATATCAAAGAAAGGTAGTTGAACTTCTTGAGCTCCCCACATTGTCATACATTGATCTATACACTCGGTAGTAATGATGTCGACCATTCCCTTGCTGAGGACCCTGTGCCAAGTACTTTAACAAACTACTACTGAGAATCTATTGCCGAGTGACGAAAAACTCACTTAAATGGACAAGTAGTTCCTCTCACCATACCACCATTTCTCTCGTTTCGGCCCCTTTAGTGCTGCAACATTTTGACACTTCTCGCCTGCTGTGTTTAGAGAATATTCGTACGAGACCAATGCTGCACTGCCAGTTGTTCACCTCGTCAGACATGTAACTACTTTTCCATTTTTGGTTTGTTTTCCTTTTTACCCTTTTTGGTATGTACTAAGAATCCCCTTTTTGTAAATACTTTCTTATAACTGAGCTCCTAGGCACACCATTACTCTTCCTGCGACTACTTTCAAACCGTTGCTTTCACCCTTACTGCGACCTCATTTCTTATTACTTAGTTTAACCAAAGATGAAAAAAGGACTATTATCTTATATAGTGCTATCCTTTTCGAAAAGGTAGGTATTTGGCTAAAGAACTCTAAACGCTTCCCCTAAAAGGGTTACAATATATATCCATCTTAGATTTATTAGTCATATTTTTAATTAAGTCCAGTTTAAGGCGTTCAAGCAGTTTATGCAAAACAAACAATTATAATTTAAAGCATCAAACCAAAATCACACAAATAAACCTAAAAACACACACACACACACACACATATAGGTATACATACAATCAAACTATCTAACAAACACAAATAAGTATAATATTAAACTTCTAAGTACTATAATATAGTATTCCAAAATACAATAATGTAGTAATCCTAAACTTATGTGAAGTCTCCGATTCGCTTACTTAAGTTTGATGAAAGGTTATACCATCACCGCTCGCTCCTATATTATAAATATTATTTTAATATTTATACTCTTATTGCATATAAGCTTTAAATCATTATTTTTAGTTAAAGTTTATAATTTTACTCAATTGTTCAGGTTTTATATTACTTATAATTAAAACTTTATTAAATATATATATATATCATTCTATTACATATATACATGTTGAATACGTACAATCATTTATATGATACTTATCGTATAATCCTTGTTATATATATATATATATATATAATTGTAACATAATAATGTTACATAATGCTATTAATGAAAGCATCATTTTAATAAGTGATATATATCTAAAACGTATGCATATGTTTTTTAAATAGCACTAATTATGTTTAAAATATTGTACAATATGTAATTTATGTTATATGTAAAATCATCATATTATGCCACATGTATCAATGGTGGGATTAATTAGACATCATTTTGAAGACATGGATTATAGAAATAGCTATATAACCTTAATATTTTAAATTAAGTTCATTTATATATATGATTTTGTTAAAATTTTTAAGTTTATCAGGTCTAATAGTTATACCGTGGAGTTTCGTAATTTTAGATATAGTTTATAATAAATCTTTTGAAATTAAATACGTAATCTTAATAATTAACATTAGTGAGTAAAATTAAATATAAGATATACATGAATAAGTCCTAAATAATTAATGGAACATATCCATATATACCATATATTAAAGAAATGTATATTTAGGGCTTTGTTTTAAAATGTAAGACCAATAAAAAAGTAGTTTCAAATAAAACCAAATTGTAACATGAGTTATGCAAAAGTTATAAGGAATAGTTCTGTAAAGTCAAATTTAAAAAAAAAATTAAAATACAATCAATATAGATAATAATGTAAAGTTCATCCAATTAAATTTTAATTAATCTAAAAATAGAAATTTTAGATTAAATATATAATATAAAGTTCTATTATTTTTTAATTATATTATGGAATTTTTACAAATGTTAAGTCATAATAAAATTATATTTACAGAATCACATAAAATTGGACCAACAATATATATATACCAAACCGCTTAGAATAAGGTAATGAAAGTGCCATATGCACATAAATATATATATATATGTATATATATGCCTTTAAGCCACAAGGGAGGGATAATAATTACAATCGATGAGAAAAGAGGAGAGAGAGAGAGGAAGAGAGATAAGACAAGAAAGAGAGAAAGAGAGGAAGGAAGAGAAAGCGATGAGAAAAGAAAAAAAAAAGAAGAAGAAGGAAAAATAAGAGATTAAAAGATCCAAAATTTTTTCGGTGTTCAATATTTTCAGGTAATTTCATTTTTATAATTGTAAGTATTATTTTTTTAATTAATATTTAATAGTCATAGAAAAGATATATCTATAATTTTGTTATTTTCCTAAATAGAATATTTTAAGTATAGGATTTCATAAATTTCTTCTTTTTCACAATAGAATATTAATAGTTATATTTTTACTGTTTCCATTTAATAACTTATAGATAAGCTAGTTATATATATATATATATATATATATATATATTATATAATCAGGTTCAAAAGTTAAAGCAGTTCAGATAGGGGACATGTGAAGATATAATAAGACAAAAGTTTAAACTTGAAAGTCATTGTAGAATAGAACTTAATAAATATAAAACCTTAGTCGTAGTTCTTTCGATTTTCAAGACAGTAAATCAATATAAGCTGTCAATCTTAGTTAAGTGAACAATATATAGATATACAGTAGTTTCGAGGACAAAACTATTGTAAGGGGGTAGAAATGTAAGACCTATAACTAACTACTCAGTATTCCAATCGACTAAAGGATCCAATCGAACCTAAATTATAAAGTCAAGATACAAATATTAGTAAAAATGATTCTGTAAGTTTGAATTTAAGAAAATAAGTAATAAAATAAAAGAATATAAAATTTTCAAATTTTAAGTATATTATTCATTATTTATCGAAAATGCGGAAAATACGTTCCGATAATTAATGAATCACTAGAGATAAATTATATGCACACTAAAAATTATAAAATAACCTAAATAATACTTATGAATTTTTATTTGTACTGTATATGAATTCACATATAGGTAAGAATACACATAATTACTTAAAATACCCGAAATGTGCTAAAATAGTGCTAAATAATTAAAGAAAATTCATAAATAATTAAGGAAAAATATAGAATTAAGGCGTGGTAATCTGGAATTAAAGAAATAAAAGCAATCAATCAAATTACAATAAATAGAAAGTAAGAAAAAGAAGAGATAAGGCAATTATCGAATTAATTTAATACATAATAATTCCCTAAGACCTCTATAAATATCCTAAATTTTTTCGAAACTCATTTTGGATGTCTGGAAATTCAGAAAATTAGAGAGAGGTGAAATTGAAAGGAAATTAGGGTTTTATAAAAAATCACAAAAAAACTGTGCAATTGGGACTTCTAAGGAGAACCCAAACCTGACGACTAGATGGAAGTAGATGGCCACCACCACCACCACCACACGGTGGTGGCAGCACCTAGGTGAGCCAACATACCCATGGCCACTAATGGTAGCCGGAGCCACCAGTTCTGGTGAGTTCCGATTTTTACCTAATTTTTCTTAAATTGTTAAAATTATCAAAATTAGTTAGAAAATTATGAAACTTGTTATTCTAAAATATTTTTGTATTTAGTTTTTAGAAAAAATATTATTTTGATGAAAGTATGTCCCATGATATATAATCCTTAAGAAATTATGCAAAATCAAGCATGTTTCGGTTTAGAAATAAATGACCTTAGGAGTATAGTTTTGAGCCCAAAATTTTTGTGTAGACTACTTAGATGATATAGAACAGTACCACAAAGCCTATTTTCAAAAATGAATTTTTGAAATTTTTAGATAAGTTTTAGGCCTTAAAATGATGCATAAAATGGGTTTTTTTTGTTAATTAAGTGATTAAATGATTAATTATTGATTTAGCACATAATTATATGTTTAAGACATTGAAATCTAATAAAGTATGATACTTGTAGCATTTAAGGGTGTTAGATGTAATTATTAGGATAATTATGTAGTAAATAAGTAATAGGGAAAAAATAGTAAATTTTAAGTTAATTGTGTAAATTAGGGTAATTAGGTGTAAAATCTGATTTAGGATGAATTTAGCCATTTTGAAATATTAATTGATATTGGGAGATGGCAATTAGACTAATAGAAATATATTAGATGTGGATTATGTACATAATAGGCAATAATACATAATATGCAATTATTAGAAATATAATAAATAGAAGATATTAGAACAAAAATTGATATTATATAAATAATAGGAATATATAATAAATCCGATAGAAAACTTAAATTTTGGTAATTATATAAAAAATGTAAAAATTTCTCACATTAGGAGTAAATTCGATACACTAATAAAGATTTAAGTATACCGGGTGGAATAAAATACGGACTAGGGGTAATTATGGTATTTAGTATACCCCAAAATAATGTGATTAATTTGATATTATGGGTTGAAACGAGTTTCTAGGGTTCGTGTATAAAATAGTACTTAGAAATTGAACTGAAACCTAATTTAGAAATCGATGTAAAAATTGAACCTGAACTTAGCCCCAAACCCAGAATAATTTTAAAAGATTTAAGAACTTAGATAATTGGACTTATTAAACCTTAAACCAAAGATAACAATAAGTGTTATAGGGTAAAAACTAATCTATAACAGTTATATAAAAACTGAGACAACGTTGGTATTATAGGGACGATCGACAATAGCTTGAATGAGTCAGACCTCAAGTGAGTAAGTGAGGAGTTCAAGTAAGTTGGGATTAATACAGTGTTGTATTTTTTAGGCTTGAAATTATACTTGATTGTGCTTGTTCTGAGCTGATGATATGATTTTTGACTTGCTGCTTGGCTTATCTTGTATGATTTGTATGAAATGATTGATTACCTTAAATGGACCTAATCAAATATACGACCTATAAACATAAATTAGACCTACATAGCAACCCATTAAGGGAAACCTAGGATTTTCCGGTCAAATACCGATCCCTTCAAAAGGGATAGCGCTGGATAGCATAATGGTTATTTCTTCATCCTTAGTCGAACTAAGCGACAAGTGAGGAGGTTGTGGCAAGGGTAAAGTAAATGATTCCAAGGTATTCATGGGAGGAGTGATGTCTCCATTGCACAAGCTTGGGTTTGGTCATGAGTTGTTGCATTAATGCTCAACCTGGATTAAAGCGGGTATAATTTCTCTAATCTTACGATGGGCCAAATAACGTTGTACGATGACATTTACTTGAACATGCATTGCACCTAATAACTTGATTGATAGCCTTGTTTGTGTTTGTGTTTGTGTTTGTGGTATATTTTTAAGTCCTCTATCCTAACTTACTAAGTTGTGGTTGCTCACATCCCTATAAACGTCGCTGCAGGTGCTAGCTAAGAAGTGGCTTATAACTACCATGAAGTTAGCAACTGCTAGATCTTGGGAAGTAAGGAAAAACATTTGAAGAACGGACATATATTTTTAAGGTCTAAGCTCCTAGTTTAGCATTTTTCATTTCTGAATAATATATTAACTAGGAAATAAATTACGATGAATCGTTATAAATGTTAAATGTAATTACTGAATTCTAGTGTATATATATATTTTCTTACTTTTTTAGGTAAATAACTTATTTAAATTTCGAACTGTTTACTTCAAAGCAGGTTAATCGTGGATGCCTTGTGTAGTTCAGGTCTAGGATAGCGATTATAAGGCCAATTTTTATCTTAAAATGATTTACACAGTGGGACTATTACAACTCTACCGTTTCAGAGCGTGACAACTAGGCGAAGCTTAGGTGGCACGGGTGGTAGCATTGAGCAATAGTAGTGGTGGTTATGGTGTGTGTGCAATACTGGCATAGTGGTGGTATGTGTAATGGTAGTGCATGTATTGTACGACGGTTCTAGGTGGTGTATATGGTGGCGTACGGTATTGTGCGTGGGATGTGTGTGGTGGCACGTGGCCACGTGTAGGGTGTATGTGGGTAGGAGTGTGATTTTTTTTTTAAAAAAAAAACATCCTCGAATCCCTAACTAACATGTTATTTATAAGCTCCAAATTGAATCTCTTGTATTAAAGATACGAAAGATTTGATTACGATTCTTCCATGATTTACCTTAGCTTCTAGAAACCTTAATTAGCTTAGGCTTTTTTCTCTCTAGGCCTTACCCGATCTAATTAAATATAGCCCAACATCTTAATAAATCCTAATTTGAGCCCTTAAATTAGATGAATTTTTATTTTATATTAGTCTGGCCTAAAATTAATTAATTAAGTCTATCTCGTCACCTTCATCCAATAACCTAACTTGATACGACTCAATTCATGACTCAACTTGCTGCGAACTGACTTGATTTTCTTTTTTTTTTCTTTTTCATTTTTTTCTTTTAATTTTCGTTTTTTATTTTATTTTTCTATTTATTTATTAAATTGGATCAATTAACAAAAAATAAAATAAAAAATTGGCAAAAATAAGGTGTCTACAGCTACCCCTCTTTATAGTGAAGCTTGATTAGAACTTTGTTACAAAGATAAAAAAGATACTCATTTTTGCTAGACCCAACTTGGATAATCTGAAGAGGATAGATCTTTCCAAGATTCCTTTTGGTTTAATCTGAAGAGAATAGATCTTTTCGAGATTGGTTTTGATTAATTTAAAGAGAATAGATCTCTTCGAGATTCGTTTTGGTTTATCCGAAGAGGATAGATTTTTTCGAAATTGGTTTTAGTTAATCCAAAGAGAATAGATCTTTTCGAGATTTGTTTTAGTCGATCCGAAGAGGATAAATCTCTTCGTGATTCGACTTAGTTATTTTGAAAAGAATAGATCTCTTTAAGATTGGTTTTGGTTAATCCGAAGATGATAGATCTCTTCAAGATTCAACTTGGTTAATCTGAAGATGATAGATCTTTTCCAAATTGGTTTTGGTTAATCTAAAGAGAATAGATTTCTCCGAGATTCAATTTGGTTAATCTGAAGAGGATAGATTTCTTCCAGATTGGTTTTAGTTGATTTGAAGAGGATAAATCTCTTCGAGATTGATTTGGTTTTGTTGATCCGAAGAGAATAAATCTCTTTAAGATTTGATTTGGTTTGGTTGATCTAAAGAGGATAGATCTTTTCGAGATTCGATTTGGTTAATCCAAAGAGGCTAGATCTCTTCGAGATTCAACTTGTTTAATCTAAAGAGGATAGATCTCTTTGAAACTAATTTTATTTTGACAACCCAAAGAGGATAAATCTCTTCAAGATTCTCACTTTAATGATTAATCTGAAGGGGATAGATTTTTTCGAGATTGATTTTAACTTATGACCCAAAGAAGATAGATCTCTTTAGGATTGATTTCACTTTGGTGACCCAAAGAGGATAGATCTTTTCGAGATTCTTGCTTTGTTTTGGTTAATGGATGACCCAAAGAAGATAGATTTCTTCAGGATTAGTCTTGGTTATTCTAAAGAAGATTACTTTTAACTTATGATCTAAAGATGATAGTTCTCTTCAAGATTTCTCTTTGTTTAATCCAAAAAGGATAGATCTCTTCAAGATTTGTTTCGATTCAATCCGAAGAAGATAGATCTCTTTGAGATTTGTTTTGACTTATCTGAAGAAGATATGTCTCTCAGGATTGGTTTCAAAAACTATCTCTTTTAAAGACTTTTAAGATTATTTTTTTCTGGGACTGAAGAATTTCTTAAATAACAACTAATTGGCACGCTTACATCGACTCTCGATATTCACTCATTCAATCAGCAATACTTCTCCAAGGGCTTGTGCTTATTTCTTCTTTCTCTTTTTTCTTTCCTTTCTTTTTTTGTTTTCTTCCTTTTTTTCATTTTCTTTTTCTTCTTTCCTTTAAATCTTGTAACCGAACCATGCCCATGCCTTGAATTTGCTTTGTTTGATACTAAATTTCAATTTCTACCCTTCATGACTTCTGAACAATGTATCTTTTTTCGAAAGAAACAAGATTAAATTATCAAGAACATTCGATTTCAATTTATCTAGTGATTTAGACTTATTGGTAAGTGTTTGGTGTTTGGGTGTAAGAGGCTAAGAAACAGGGTTTATTAGTAGAGTGTTTGTTGGTCAATGGCCATTCGAATTAAAAAACTTTCACGAATATCAACTTTATTTGTAAACGATGAAAGATTAACTATAAACTATTCAAGAAAAATTGGAATCTTTATTGAATCTCAATTGTCATGGATAATACAACTTAACTGCATCTAAATTCACCAGTACCCTTAATTCCTAGCCATCCATCTTTATCAACACTAATTTACCTCCCGATAATACCCTTTTTACTACATAAGGGCCTTCGTAATTCAAAACAAACTTGCCCTTAGGGTCTTTTGCATTTGGTAGTATCTTCTTCAACACCAAATCTCCTTCTTTAAAATACCTCGAGCGTACTTTCTTGTTGAAAGCTCGGATCATTTGCTATTAATAGCACTAACCATGATATATCACTGCAAGTTTCCTTTCATCTAGGAGATTCAAATGCTCCATTTGCTTTTTCATGCATTTTGCTTCATTAAGTTGAGTTTCTGTCAATACTCGGAATGGAGGTATTTCTACTTTCACTGGTAGCACCGCTTTAGTTTCGTAGACCAATGAATATGGGGTTACACCAGTAGAAGTTCTAACTAAGGTTCTATAGGCCATGAGAGCAAAGGGAAGCATCTCATGCCAATCCTTATATGTGATTGCCATCTTCTCAATGATTCTTTTGATGTTCTTATTAGTGGCTTCAACCGCTCCATTCATCTGAAGTCGATATGGAGTTGAGTTTTTGTGATTAATTTTGAATTGGTTGTACACTTCATCTATCAACTTGTTATTCAATTCATCCCACTATCTGTAATAATAGACTCCGACGCACCATATCTTGCAATAATGTCTCCTTTCAAGAATTTGACCCCCATTCCTTTGGTTACAGTAACATATGATGCTGCTTTTACCTACTTGGTAAAATAGTAGATTATGACTAAAATGAATCTGTATCCATTTGAAGCTGTTGGCAAAATCGGACCGATCATGTCAATTCTCCACATCAAGAAAGGCCAAGGAGCTAACAACATGTGCAATTATTGAGGAGGAGTGTTGATTTTATTAGCGTACACCTAACACAAGTGACAATACATTATGTGCTTGATACAATTCGATTCCATCGTCATCTAGAAATACCCCATTCTCATGATCTTTCTAGCTAGCATATATCCATTCTTGTGAGGACCACAATCTCCTTCATGTACCTCTTTCATGATTTCTCAACTTCTTCTTCATCCACACACATTAACAGTGTTGTATCTAGTGACCTCTTATACAACGTGGCTCTCAATAAGAAATGAGTAGCTAACCTTCTTAAAGTCTTTCTATATTTTACATCAACATCTTTAGGAAACTCCTCCGTTTGAAGTAACTTTTTGATATCGTAATACCTAGGTTCTTTTGTTCCCTTCTCTTCAACTATAAGGCAAAAAGCCATTTTTTCCTCCATTATTTCAATCTTCAAAGGCTGAATTTCTATTTAGTCTATGACTTTTACCATTGACATTAATGTAGCCAATGCATTGGCAAACTGATTCTGGATCCTTAGAATGTAAGTGAAAGAAATCTTCTGGAATTCTTCAACTAACTTGCTTAAATATTCGTGGTAAGGTATCGATTTATTATCCTTCGTCTTATATTCCCTTAGGATCTGGAGAATTATAAGGGAAGAATCTCTGTACACTTCCAATTCTTGTATTCTCATATCTAGTGTTTTTTGAGCCCCAAAATGTAGGCTTCATATCCTGTTATGTTGTTGGTATATGTGAATGTGAATGTGAATCTTACTATCACAAGGAAATGATCACCCTTAGGAGATACTAATATTGCTCCTATCCCACATCAAAACACGTTGGCTGCTCCATCAAAACACATTTTCCATCCCAATTTCTCACCACTCAATTTGTTTGCCACCATCACGTTTTCATCTGGGAATTGTGCTTCTAAATCATCATCCTCATCTTCCAATAAGTATTTTGCCAACTGATCCACCATCGCCTGCCCCTTGATTGAATTCTGATTCACGTACTTGATGTTAAACTCGAAGAGTAGCATCTATCACTTCAATATTCTCCCAATCAACACCGGCTTTTCCGCTAAATATCTCAAGAGGTCGTGTTTTGTCAACAACTCTATTGAGTAATAGAGAGTATACTGCTTAAGCCTATGCATCACCCATACTAAGGCGCAACATGTTCTTTCCACTTCTGAGTATTTTTTTCGCCTTCTATGAACTTCTTGCTTAAATGATATATAGCATGCATCCCATCAATTCAAGAAGAATTGTCAAGTAAACGATAAAGGGTCATCCTAGTATAGGAGTGATTAGTACGGGAGGATTCATAAGACACTCTTTGATTTCAACAAACGCTTGCTTACATTCTTCATCCCACTCTATCTTAGCATTCTTCCTTAAAAGTTTAAACAACGACTTACATCTCTTGGTTAGTTGCAACATGAACTGAGAAATGTAATTCAACCTTCCTAGCAGTCCCCGAACTTCTTTGACTACCTTTGGTGCAGGCATGTTCACGATTGCCTTAACTTTATTTGGTTCTACTTTGATCCTTTTTCTACTAACTACAAAACCCAACAATTTACCCGAGGTTACTCCAAAGGTACACTTTTTAGGATTTAACTTCAATTGAAACTTCCTCAATCATTCAAATAGTTTGCGTAAAATATCTACGTGATTTTCATCCTCTTTAGATTTAGCGATCATATCATCCACATAAACTTCAATTTCTTAATGCATCATATCATGGAACAAAGCAACTATAGCATGCTCGTAAGTTACCCTAGCATTCTTCAACCCGAAAGGCATCACCCGATAACAAAACATCCCCCAGGTGGTAACGAAAGTTGTTTTGATTTTATCTTCTTCTACCATTTTAATTTTATTATACCCCGAAAAACCATTCATAAATGAGAAAAGATAATTCACAGCTGTATTATCTACTAATACATCAATGTGTGGTGAAGGAAAGTTATCCTTTGGTGTCGCTTGGTTTAAATCACGAAAATCTACATAGACCCTAGCCTTCTCATTTTTCTTCAACAATGGCACCACATTGGCTACTCATTCGAGGTAATCCGATAGTTCTATGAATGTAACTTCTAACAACTTCTTCGCTTCTTCTTTTATTTCAAAGAGTATGTCCGGCCTAAATCGTCTAAGCTTTTGTCTTTTCGGTTTTATTTCCTCCTTGGTTGGCAATTTGTGAAATACAATAGACAAACCTAAATCGGGCATATCTTCATAAGACCAAGCGAATATGTCTAAGTATTCTAATAGCAATTGTGACAACTCCTGTTTCTAATTATTTGTTAGATTGCCACCAATTTTCAAGTTTCATGGATTTTCCTTTGTCCCCAAATTAATCACAACCACCGGTTTTTCAATAATTACTCTACCCTATTCATATCAACGCTAACTCTCTTGAATTCCATTTGGAATCTCAATATCATCTTCGACATCTGACCTAGTAGGGCCGAAGGTGATATTGGTACTTTCATCATTTACATGCGCGAGATACTTGTTATGTTCATCGTTTTTACCGGATCCGAAGAATAAAGGAAAAAAGAAAAGGACAACGAATAAATAATAAAGAAGAATTGATAGAAAGAAAGGAATGAATTTTAGTGAATGAATGAATTCAAATTGTCTTAAAGAAAAGGCCTAACTGATTGGACTAACTATCAAAATCGAATGGTCCTAATTAATTTAATTTTGTGTTTCTAAAGAGACCTATTAACGGGGATAGAAAACCAGTTGCATAAGGAAACTGGTATGTTGACATCTTTTCTCTCATCCGGACCGATGTTACATTGTTGAGTTAAGGCTTTAGATAAACTATCTACTTTAGGTTCTTGAACACTAGTTGGTGTTGGGAATGTCTGGAGGATGTTCAGAAAGTTCGGCAGATGTTCGGAAAGTCCATGCGAGCATGGTATAGTTGATTTCCTCTCTTGCTTCTGGTTCTAGCCTTTATTTCTTGAATCTCTTCTTCAATGGGCTCATACCCAAGCCCAAAGTTCCAATCTGTTGCTTAAGCTATTTCAAATGACCTCATACTCTCTGTCTTACTCCTTTGATCATACCGACTTCATTGAAAATTTGTAACCTTGGCTCTTCCATTTCTTCATCCCCGACATAAGGAATAGTCGTTTCTTTGTAAATCTTATAGTCTTATTCCCCGAGAATAGTAGCCAACTATCCGTCGGCTGTGAACTTTACTTTCTAATGTAGGCTGGATGGAATTGTCCCTGCTGAATGATTCTACGGTCTTCCTAGCAGAAGATTGAAAGTTCGCAGGATGTCAAGAACTTGGAAGGGGATATTAAATACCTATGGGCCAATTTCGACATATAACTTGATTTCTCCAATTATCTCTAGTTTTGATCCATCAAAAGTCCTTATTGAAATTAAGGTAGGTTTTATCTCAGTTACATCCACGCCAAGTAAATTTAGTGTCGCCAATGGACATACATTCAATGATAACTCGTTATCTATCAGAACTCGGGCAACTACTTTCCCCACACACTTAACCACTATGAAGAGGGGCTTTGTATACCAGTCTCCTTCTTTACCTAGCTCATCTGGCGAAAACGAAATCTGATCCATTACAAATATTGAGTTCACCACCAACTCCAATTTTCTATAGAAATCCCTTCTGGTACTTTGACTTCCTTCAGAATTTTGATTAATGTCTTACTATAAGTATTTGATAACAACAGCAAGCCCATTAGAGAAACCTAGGCTGGTACTTTAGCTAACTAAGCCATTATCTTTTATTCATTGGCTTTCATTGTCTTCTTAGCAACATTTTGATCTTTATCATCTGCATCTTCAAAGATATTTCGAGAAGACTCTTCTACAGTGGAGTTCCTCTTGGCCTCTTCATTCTGATCATAAACTTGCCCCAAGCGTGTAAGTCCACCAACCATAGTTGATGAAGCTCCGGTTGTTTAATTCACCACTTGGTAATTCAAGGGTGTTGCTTTGTAATTTTCTAGGGCTATCAAGACATTGAAAGTAATCTTCTTAGGCTTTCCCAATTCCTCAACTTTCTTACTCTTTCCTTCTTATTAAAAAACTAACGGCTTGGGTTCATCTTCGATCATTCCAACCATCTCAGCCACTTCCTTGGCTTTTGTAATAAATATGTCCTCTTCCTCAAATTATGGACCCCATCTAGTGGGTGGGCCGTTAACGTATATAGCGGGTGAATCGGCATAATCCACTAGATACTTAAACTTCCCTGTCGGTTCTCTTAGGGCATCAACCGTCGAATCTCCGGCTTTATATCATTTCCTAAGCTCCTTTTGAGTACTTCTCTTTCACAGTTTTGGAATCATCATAACCATGATATTAGCTTTATTTATCTTCCCATCCTTCAACAATCGATATATTGCCAATTTAGTTTGGGTCTATTCCTGAGATTCATATACTACAGGTACCCAGCTTGCCTCAAATTCCAAGCTATCTCCTTAATGGTGATGGGGAGGTTATCTAGATCAATCTCCGATTCAAAAATTTCAGCAATGATTATATTGATCGAATTTCCATGATTCAGTAAAGGGTTATTACCTACATTGGGAGTGAGAGTTTGAATGATATCCAATTCTACATCAATAAGATTCTGAATCTTATGTCTGAGTCTCTAACATTGGTTTGTAGAATGCCCCACTTGTCTCAAATGATAATCATAATGAAACTCCAAGTTATAATCTTTTGGTCTTTATCCCTCCCTTGGTATTTCAAATTGCCTTCTTTGTGGGCGGTTATTCTGATTCGGATTGGGCGGGGGATTATATCCTCCTGTCATGGCTGCGGGGCTGACAAGGTTGCCGGTATTGACAACACTTACAATGGCTTCTTTGGCCTTGTCGGAAAATCTCACAAGAGGTGTCTTCTTCTCAGCTACTTCGGGATTAGGAAGCCTCCTAGTAGCAATAACTTCCTCAATTCATCACCTTGAGGCTACAATTTTTGTAAAGTTGGAGTTAGGGTGCACGACCAAATGTTGATAATACGGGCTTTCAAGAGTGTTGATGAAAGCAAAAGTCAAGTCCTTTTCCATTAAGGGTAAATTCACCTTAGTTGCTATGCCCCTCCATCTCTAAGCATATTCTTTAAAGTTCTCATTGGTCTTCTTTTGTAGATTATTCAGATCCCACATAAACAGGGCCACTTCAATGTTGAATTGATACTAGTTGTAGAAAGCTTGTGTTAACATATCCTAAGTATCCATCTCATTCAAGTCCAGTTGGGCATAATCAGGCCCGGTTAAGCTGTCCTAAAAAGTCCAAACCATCACCTTGTCATACTTCGTGTATTTCCCCATTTTACTGATGTACAACTTAGTGTAGAGCTTCGGGCAACTAGTCCCATAGTATTTCTCGAATTCGGGCACTTTAAATCTTTCCGGGAATTCATCGTCTTCATATGTTGATAAGTTGATCGTTCCCATTTGTTTAAGCCCATTGACCATTTCTAGAGTCTTCATCTTCTAAGTCAATTTCTGCATGAATTTTCTCTCTATCTCCTAGTGTTTTTCCTCAATCTCCTTCCTCTATACCTTAGCATTAGGAATCGATTCTTCATCTTCCAATTCAGGGGGAGGGGTCGTTTCTACATTTCAATTTAGGTTGGCTTGAGATCCTTGTCTGTTGTTAAGGATCCCAATAGCCCAAGTGAGAGCCTGAATCTATTTGGTCATCTTATTTATGTTTTCTTCCAAAGTTGCTACTCTCGGGTCAAGTTCAATTTGACTGACATTTCTAGTACCTTAAGTCGACATTTTGGCCTTGAAACAAGTGATTATCGAGCTTCTAGTTGAGTCTACTCGTTTGGACGCTATCTTCGAAATTCTACGCAAAAACCCAAGTTTTAGATTTTTGAATGAATTAAAGATTTCTTTTTTGTTGTTTTTGTTTTTCTCCTTTTTTGTGACTTTTGTTATTTTGCTGTTTGCCTCTTTTATGTTTTTTTTTTTCTTTTAAAAGCCAACTAAACAAATAAGTAAATAATAATAATGTGTAAGAGACTACGCAATTAAAGAAAATTTTATTTACTAAAGATGCAAATTTATTGATCATAAGATCCAACTTATACAACAGACTAAACGAAAAGAAAAGAAAAACTTCTAAGTAATTTTCTTAAAAATCTTTAATCTTATATCTACAAGAGCCGATGGATCTAACTCAGATGAGCTTCATCAACTTCCCTCATAAGTTTGCATACCATAACATCTCTTTCTTGAATCTTGCTCTTCAAGAATTGATTTTCCTCTAGTAGTCTTTCATTTTCCAGCCTTAACTCTTCAACGATCCTCTTACTTTCTTGGAATTGGGCTTCAACTCTAGCCCCTATCGTGTCTCGATGGGCCCGTTCAACTGGTGAAAGACGTGCTGGATCTGGTTCGTATCTAAATACATCTGGAGCTTCATACCGTATCTTTTAAGTCTTCTCCAATTGATCATGAATGAACTACTTAGTGGCTCGGTATTCTCTTACTTTGCCTCTCAAAGTTCCCACGTTGACTATCTTTTTTACTTCTCTCCATTCCTACAGTGTCACGAGTTCCGCTAATCGTTGGATTAGAGTAGCCGTAAGTAAACAAGAATCTTAGTAATTTATTATAATGACATCCAAGGAGTTTCTATAGGCTATCTCTTGAAGTGGACTCAGCTGTCTGGTAATACAAGCTGGGAAATATCCAGTACAGCCCGTAGCACTAATAAGGGGGACTCCTACATAATCGGTGCACCCCAAGACGGCTTGAGTGCAATGGCTTCATCTAGCTATCCACATAAAGTCTACTAGCTGTATTTTGCTGATAACTGACACCCATCCATTAAACTGAGCTTCATCCAGTACCTTAAGGTAGTGGGCAAAGTCGTCAATCAGATTCACATTCTCTGTCAAGGACTCTCTAAGAAGATTCCCTCCATACCCTTATGTGTGACTAAGAAACCATACAGTAAGGATTATAGGGTTAGCCATGAAATAACTGTTCTCTTACTTCTTCAGGTGAGTAAGTGTCCTGAATTGTTTTGTTAATGGCACCGGAATATAGGATTTACCAGCTGAGAATTGAGTCACTAGCACGGCAACTTTATAATGGACTTGACATATCTGAAGGGAAACAACACAATTCCTAACACTGCTACAATAAATACATTGACCCTCTTTTCGGCCTACAATTCATATCCTCTACAGAAGATCTGGTGATATATCTAGTAGGCATTTAGGCTTGAAAACCACTCCACTAATCATAGGATGCCAAGACATTTCTGGCCCTTTGAAGATAAGAATGAGGACAAGGCTAACTTCTTAACCCCCAATATTGTTATGAAGATTTTCTTAGGTTAGACTCTGAGATCAGCGATAGTTATGCCTATTTCGAGGGGCGGGCACTGAGTAACTACGTGTATTCTTCCATGGTGGGTGTTAATACGTATGGGCCAAAGTTAAAAATTGTAGATTCTAGATCCCAATAATGGATAATCGATGAGGGATATAACTGGCTCGATCTTCTTGCGAATGTAGTTTTGCTTAGCGGGCGAAAGCTGGTTTGACCAATTTTTCAAGATGGCTTCTGGGAAGGAGTACTTATCCAATTGGGCTTCCCTGACGGGCTTTGGGCCGATACTGCCTTGACTCTCCATATCTATATTACAAAAAGATGTAAATGAAATAAAAATGGGGTAACTATTCACAACAAGGACACTAAATTTAGAATAAAGTTGGATCTGATGTTAATAATTTCACAACTTTTTTAAAGATTTTCTTAGAAATTGTGCAGCCTTTTACTAATTAAGGAGCAATAAAAAAAATAATATACATATAACATAAGAAAATAAAACATTTACAGAGACACTTACATAATCAAACAAATAAAATGCAACATGCTATACACAAATGCAATGTAGCAAGGGTAGGTGATTAATGAATTATAAGAAATACGACGAATCCGCGGTCGAGAAATATCCTTATATATGAGCAAGTGCGAAATAGGATTTTTTTTTTAAAATGATATTTGGAAGTATTCATATATAAGGGTTACTAGATTTTTTTAAGAACAAGATTGGGCCAACTGCGAATTAATTGGGCTTTTCCTATAATTTAAGAATAACTATCCCTTTTTTCGGAAAGGACGAATGCAAGAAGGTGAGGTATACTAGTTTTAGGCTTTGTATCTTTAAGGATTTCTGAAGAGAAGCCTGGTGAGTTACATTTAAGCTTGAGTGGCCTCACTTATCACCGCCAGGCGGGGGTAATGACCCCAATGACCTGAGGGTTACACAATGATAGCCCATCCAAGGTTCCTAAGGTGCCCCAGGTCCAACCATATCTAAACACACAAATAATTACTTAAAATAAAGCCCATACCTCCCCCCCCCCCGCCCTCCCCCCCCTAAATCCCCTAGAAGGCCTATTAGGCTAAGCTTTTTCCTTATTGAGACTTGCATCACTAAAAACCCTTTACTACAACTATAATACAAAATAATAATAATAATAATAATAATAATAATAATAATAATAATAATAGAGAAGTTCATCAACTAATTTTTAATTTTCATATGGCTAGCTCACCAAGCGATCCCTAGTAGAGTCGTCAATTCTTTTGAGTTCTATTTTAATTTCCTTAATTTAACCTATATCAATCCCAGCCTGCTTAATACAGATTAACCTATTCCTTAATTTGTAAAAATAAAATTAGGGTTTTCAAGTGGGAAAACCCTAATTTGACCACTAGTCTACAAATATTCTAAAAAAAAATTAATTTTTAGAAAATTGAACCAGAAAATCGGGTTCGAAGGCTAACCTATTAAGATTAAGTCACCATGTGAAAATTAAGAAAAAATTGATAGGTTTTTTTTTTATAATTTTTCTAAAAATATGGAAAATATACCTAAATTCGCAAAAATAACTAAAAACGATTTATTATTATTTTTTATTACGAATTTCTAAAAAAAGAAATAGTTTCTTTTTTTATTTTTTAAGCGGTTGTTGCAAACGTGCCTACATACCTGCTAATCAGGATTAAACCGGCCGCAGTTCTTTTTTATAAAATTTTTTAGTGGGTAAGTTATTTTTATTTTGAAAACTGAGCCAAGTTTACATTTTTATCAATTTATTATTAATTTAAAAAATCCTAAAAAAATATAATTTTTGTTTATTAAAGAAAACCCTAAAAAACTTAACTTAGATTTTTATTATTTTTCCAAAAAAACCCCAAATATGTCAATAATATTTTTTTTATTTTTTAAAAATGATTTTTTCTAAAAAAAACTAATTTAACTAAAAATTTTCAAGAAAATAAATAATAACCCAAAAGAACCTGCACTTAAACATAAGAAATAAATTAATAAAGAAAAAACATAATTAATTAATAAAAATTTAAGAAATAAATAAAATAATTAAAAAAATACTGAAAATTTACCTAGTTTGTATCACGTCAGCGTTGGGCAAGCATGGGCGACAACTGGGCAACAGTGGGTGTATTTGGCCATGCACTGGGCGACGGCGGGTGTGTGCTGTGCAACAGCAGGTATGTGCTTGGAGAGATACGGGCGAGACATGAACGATACTGAGTGCGAACGAAGGCGACGCAAGCTAGCGGTAGGCAAGATGCGAGCAAGATTGGGTGACAGTGGGATGATACAAGCAAGGGACTAGTGACGTTGGGCAAGATGCAGGCTCTATGGGTAAGACGTAAGCTTTGTAGGCGAGACGCGGGCGATACTAAGCGTAAGCAAAGGTAACGTAGGCGAGACTGGGCGTGAGTGAAGGTGATGCGGCCTAATGATGGACCAGACGGGGGCGTCACTAGGCGACAGTGGGCACTATGGGCAAGCAATTAGCTACTGTTGGGTACTACGGGCATACGATGGGCGACTGTTGTAGGCAATATTGAGCGAGGCTTGGGCGATGCGAGTAGGGATGGCAGTACTGTGGGCGACACTAAGCGAAGCTTGGGTGACACGAATGGCAATGTTAGTGGTTGTAGTGTGTATACAGTGGTGGTATGGTGGTTGTTATGGTGGTATACGCAGTGGTAGCGCGTAGCCATAGCGCGTGTAGTGTAGGTGGTGGTGTATGGTGGCATGTGGGGTGTATGTGGGCAGGAGTGATTAAAAAAAAAAGGGTCCTTAAATCCCTGGCTAACATGTTATTTATAAGCTCGAAATCAAATATCTCCTATCGAAGATACGAAAGATTTGATTGTGATTCTTCCATGATTTATTCTAGCTTCCAAAAACCCTAATTAGCTCGGGCTTTTTTCTTTCTAAGCTTAACCCAATCCAATTAAATATAACCCAACATCTTAATAAATCTTGATTTGAGCCTTTAAATTAGATGAATATTTATTTTATATTTGTCTGGCCCAAAATTAATTAATTAAGCCCATCTCGTCACCTTGATCCAATAACCCAACTTGACACGACTTGACTCACGACTTAACTTAGTACAACCTAACTTGATTTTCTCTTTTTTTTTTTTATATTTTCATTTTTTCTTTTAATTTATGTTTTTTTATTTTCTTTTTCTATTTTTCTATTATTTATTAACCTGGTTCAATAGCAAAAAATAAAATAAAAAATTGGCAAAAATGAGGTGTTTACAAGTATGATTGCGAGTGGGCTCCTGTAATCTACATCCACACTTATCCCTAAACGGAGGCCTCTAAACTCGATCCTTAGCCGGTCGGTTGACATCTCTAGTGCCTAATAATCCCGTGGGGTAGAGTAAGGTTATGTTATACAAGTGCACTGTACTAAATACTTTGATCGTAATTGTATAATCAATTACCGTATGATCTTTTGCTACCTTCATGTGATGTGACGGTCGGAATTATTAGAATGTAATGTATGATTATGCATTATTCAATTTAGTTTGATCAAGCCAGATATACTTAAGCCCAATGATTATGTGATCAACCAATATTACAAACAACCAATTCTTTATAGCTAATTATGATATAGCAAACAATTTAATTTCATAAATTTACGTATTTTCACTTAACATACATATAACAATCACATGCATACCCCAAACCCTACACATCAAGTCATTTATCAATAAAGTTTAAAATTTACTAATTATAAACATAAACAAGTATATAATCATTAGAAGTGCTCACTCAGCTAAAGTAGTAATCACGGATTGTAGTAATCTACAGGTAGATCAGTATTCATATCGGGATTACGTAACATTTAGAAAATATGAAAAATAGTAAGTATTTAAGTAAAATAACTAAACTATTAATATATTTAGTCCTAAATATCTAAATTAGCTATCTATTCATATAAAATTTTTGGTTTGATCTTTTTTGTCAATTGTATGTAACTTTTTCATTCTAACTCTGATTTTTATGAACTTATAGTTTATCTTGATCGTTTTTAAACATATTTTTTCATAACGTGGTTCGTTTTAGACGTTGTAACCTATATTTTTCATTAAAGTAAAAAAATGTTATGAATTTTATTATTTTGAATTAAATATTTGTAAATTATTATTTTAAGCTTTTCTTTGTGAATTTATGATTTAATAAATTGTTAAATTTTATATTTTCGAAATTTTATTATTTTTTAAGTCTATTTTATAATTATTTACTTATTTTACTATTTTAAGAGAAAATTCACATTTAAACCTCTTTTACCATATTTATAATTTTCTATTTAATAATAATAATTATTTTATTGTAATTATTTTAATTTGCAAAATTAATTATTTAAATGAAGATGCCGACGTGGCAGCTCCTCATTGGTCTACGTGTTATTTATGATTTTTTATATTTTTCCAATTTTTGTGATATTGAATAATAATTATGTTTATTTGTACATTATTATAATTTTAAAAAAAATTTAAATTAACATTAATTTCTTTTTCAAAGCTTACGGCATATATATATAAATATATATTATATTACTTTATTTAGGGATTTAGTATTTTAGTATATTGTACATATACTATTTAGGTATATACATATACTTAAAATTATACTATACTTCTAGTATATGTATTTTTTATACTTATACATATACATTTACTTAGATTTTCTTATGTTATTTATACATATGTACATATATAATTTTACAATATAAACCTAAATATACTATACGTATGAATATGTACTATCCATATATATTCATGTACTATACATATATACATATACATATATAATCGGACGCATATACATATGTATATATATGTATAAAAATAATGAAAATAAATAAACATATATACTATATATGCATATATATACATATATTTCTATATACCATATGTTTATATATATTTGATCATAACACACACACACACACACACATATATATACATACACACACATACACATTGATGCATACATAGGTACATGTACAAGAAAAATAAAATGAACACTATATATATAACTTTAATTGCATGTACAAATAACTTTAATACAAGGAAAGGAAATTACAAAATAATTTATATTACATATTCCCCAAATATATGTAATTCCACAAAATATACATATGTAATAAAAGTACATGTAAAGTAATAAAAATACATATATTGAAAATACTATTTAACTACTTCTTTTATGTCTTGTAAAGTGGTTGAACGAAGAGCTTTTCTTCTTCTTCCTCCTCTTAGTCTTGATGCAAGGATGATATTGAATTATGTTGTAAAACAAAATGTTAATAGTGGAGTTTAAGAAAAGAAATAAGAAGAAGAAGGAAAACTAAATGAAGAGGAAAATGGAATGGTTAAAGAAAAAGAGGAAAATTGTCTGTTACTTTGTGTTGGTTAAGAAAATAAAAAGAAACGGTGTAAGCATTGCAATTGGACGAAAAGATAAAGAAGAAAAGTTAAAAGTTAAAAAAAAACTATGAGAAGAGATAAGGAATGAGGTAAGCTTGATTAAACTTTAACATTTATCTTCTTAATTTTAAGCCACTTGATTTAGTCACATGGGCTGCTGAATCATTCATTAATAATTTTTACATAATTATGCGTACTAGTCAATAATTGTATTATATTAAGGTTTTAATACTTTTAAGATACATTTACACAATTTATAAGTCTAGGTTTATAGTTTTATGACTTTTGTCAAGTTCAAGTTCAATATCTAGTATTTACCTATACATAGGTTTTAAGGTTTTTTGTATGCAATTAAGCTTTCGATCAATATTCTAGAGTTTTTTTTACTCATAATATATTCAAATTTATAATTTAATAAAATTTTTAACTTATTTAGCCTTATCGACCCATGAAGTTATCTAGGGCTCTTAGATCCAATTTAGGGTTTAGATTAAAACTTTACGAGGTTCATACAAACTTCTCAATTTTTGTATATTGTTGTTCTATGCTTTGCAAGACATGACTCATGTAATAAATTGGTTGATGCTCCCTACCTTCTAATCGATCCAAGACAGATGAAAGAGCTTACTGCTAATTGATAGATATAAAAATAGGTCATTTTTGGGGATAGGTGTTGAGAGTATTGGAGGTGATGCTAGAAATTCTTTTAACTTGTTAAATTCTACTTCGTACTCAACAGTCCACTAAAATTCCTTTGGGTTTTTCAACACTTTGAAAAATTCCAAGCGTTTATCTGTACTTTTCAACACAAATCTGTTCAAAGTGACAATCCGCCTAGTTAATTCTTGAACTCCCTTAACAGTACCAGGAGACTTCATGTTCCAAATGGCATGAATCTTCATAAGATGGCTATAAAAATACACTTTTGTGGGTTTAGCTTTATTTTATATCTCCTCAAGGTGTCAAAGGTGTTGACCTTTTGTCTTACTCTTCACTATCATATCGCCAACATAAACTATGACGTTTTGGTGGATTTGGGGCTTAAACATTTTGGTTATAAGCTTTTGATAAGTTGTACCAATATTTTTAAATTTGAAGGGTATCATTGTATAATAATATGTCCCAAAATTTGTGATAAATGATGTATAAACTTTATTATCCTTCTCTATCTTAATCTGATTGTAGTCAGAAAATGCATCTATGAAAGAGAGTAAGGCATGCTTGGTAGTTAAGTCAACCATCTAATCTATTCTTGGTAAGGGGAAACAATCTTAAGGACATATCTTATTCAAATATGTAAAGTCTATGCACATATGCTACTTACTGTTTGACTTGTCGACTAACACACATTTAGTTAACTAAGTTGAATAAGACTCTTCCCTTATAAATCCTACTTTTAATAGCTTTTGAACCTCTTCTTTAATAGTTGCCTACCGTTTAAGGGCAAAATGCCTCTTTTTTTGCTAAACTATCTTTACGCTCGAATTAATTTAAAGTTTACGCATTATCGATCCTCAGGGGATGTTCGTCATATCTAAGGGAGACTAAGCAAAGACATTAGCTTGAAGAAAATTAATTAAACTTTAACGGATATTTGCCGACAATGGTCTTCTTATCTTTGTTGTCTTCCTATGATCATTTCCTAGTGGAACTTCCTTTTCTTCTTTATCAGCATTCTCAATGCTGCTTGATTTCTTCTGTAAATCAATCTCAACTTGAAAAACTTCCTCATGCTGTAGTGATCTTAAATATAGGGATCTAGCTAATTGCTAATCCCCTTTGCATACTTCGACTCTAGTGGAAGTGGGAAATTTTATCTTGAGACGTGAAGTTGAAGGAATAATGCCGAACATGTGCTGGAAGGATCGGCTTATGATCATATTATATGGGGATCAACACTTGATAATAGGGAAGTCTATCTTATCCTCTACAACGTGCTTATCGTCTTTGATTTGAATAGGAAGAGAAATGACTTTAGTAACCATATAGGTTGATTATTAAAAGAATATAAATTACAGTCGTAAGATCTCAGTTATCAGTGCATCATCATAAGGCCTTTGAATACCTTTGAAGTCCTCCTCTGTAAAAGAAATAGAATTAGCAACCTTAACCTTCTTACCTTACACATTATAAACATACTATATGTCATTAGTTGAGCTCGAACAGCTTGACCAACCTAAAGAGGAAGGTCTACCAACAATAGTGTTTATCACATCATTCAGTACTCTGTTATTACCTTTGTCTCTCCATCTCTTTTGGCCCAAAGAGGTCGTACTGTATTTTCTTGCTCGTCACATTGTCTTTGAGTTAGCCATTCAATATTCTTGGCATCATGGGCAAGGAAGTTGCTCAACTACGTTTTTGAGTTGAATACATTCGTCAGTATTGTAACCTCTTTTGCAATGAAAATTACAATATTTATTAGAATTCTTGTGTGATGGATTTCCACTCATTCTATTTGGCTATTGCAATATTCCTCTTTGGTTATAGACTTCCATCAGTATATTTTCAATTGGATGATTAAGTGAGGTATGAATAGAATAAGTTGGGATGCACGACTTCTTCCTTTCGCCATTACTTCCTTCCAAAAATTGATCATTGCGTACACCAAGTCAATCTTTAGTGCTCTTCTTCTTGTCATTTTTTTCGATCTCTTTTACTCTGATTGGCTTCACACCAAGCTTTGATGTTATCTTCCTGTCTAATATAAGACGTAGCCTTAGCCTTGAATTCGGCAAAAGTTTTCAACTTAGTTTTTGGTTAGAGACTTAAAAAATTCTCCATATGGTTTTACTTCATCAATTATTGCGTTTTGAACAACGTCCATATCTAATTCTAGGATCTAAATCATTTCGGCCATAAACTAAGACAAATAATCCCTAATAGACTCGTCTAATCTTTGTTTTATAGTGTGAAGGGTAGACGAATCCTTAACAGGAACCTTACTTATAAGGAAGTGTTACAAGAACACTTCTGTTAGATTCTCGAAACATGAAATTGTGTTCGAATTCAAATGTTTAAACTATTTACTCGCTGCATTCCTTAGGGTTAATGGGAATTCCTGACAAGCCATGGTATTACTTAAACCATGCAGCTTAGCCAAGGTGTAATAGTACTCAAAATGGTCTTTTGGGTCATTTGGTCCATCGTATGTCTCGAATTGTGGTAATTTGATATGTTGTGGTATTACTTCTTGTAATATTTTAGGAACAAAAGGACTTTTTTTTATCTAAAATTGTTTACCAATTGAAGTAGGGGTGCTCACAGCCCTATATGGTGCAACTGCTGTGGTTATTTTCCTTTATTACCCTTTCTAAGAGCAAGGGCCAAAGGTCTAAGTGTGACCTCAACTTTCTTCTTAGGTATTTCAGGAGAATAAACTAAATCATCAGAATTCTCAACATTATTATCATTATGCCCTTGGTTTTGGTTTGGTTAAGTATCCTTATGGAGAAGACTAAGGATTTCGTCATTATTCTTATTCAGCTCTTAATTCTCTTTGGCTAAATTAGTGCAAAACTACTCCAATCTAACTAAACATTGTTCGTCAGTATGCTTACCCCCCCCCCCCCCCCCCAATTGGTGGTGGGGTTATGAACCGGCACTTACACTCTTTGTCATTTTTGTTTTCTTATGTAAGTAAGTTGTTTGGAAACAAACGGTATCAAATGTTGTAAGTAATTTTGGTATAAAGTTTTGATCCTGTAAAAGCACAAATGAAAGGCTAAGGTGGTATTAGGGCAAGTTTGACGTAACTACTCCGATGCCTAAGTAAGTGAGTAATTTAATAAACAGCTGAATGAATAAGAAGGCATAGTGTTAAAGAGTGTAAGAGAGTTCATACAATACTTTATTTTCCCTTATTTATTAGGCGAATATTGGATGTTTGTAATAATAGATAATCATTGATCGTGGACCACATGATAGCTCCTTAATTAAGCACATGTCTAAAAAATAGGAATAGTAGATAGTTATGTAATGAAATCGTGTAAAGTTACATAGGTCACATATATAATATAACGTGGGATATTATTATATATTTTAGGCATATAATATATATATTTGTATATATATATCACAAATATTATATAAATATATTATAATAAGTTATAGTAAAATATAACATTTGTAGACACCTCATTTTTGCTGATTTTATTTATTATTTCAATTAATTGAGCTAAGTTAATAAAAAATAAAATAAATAAATAATGAAAAAAAAATAAAAAATAGAAAAAAAAAAGATAGAAAAAAATTAAGTTAGGTTATAGTGAGTCGAGTCATGAGTTGAGTCGTGTCAAGATAGAGTAAGTTAAGTTATTGGATCAAGTAACCAGATGGGCTGAATGAATTAATTTGTCTAATTTAAGGACTTAAATCAAATTAGGGAATTATTGGGCTATATTTAATTGGATTGGATCGGGCCTAGAAAAGAAAAAGCTCAAACCAATTAAGGTTTCTAGAAATTAGGGTAAATCTTTGATAGAATCGTAATTGTATCTTCTATGTTTTATAAATAGCACGTCAACGGGGGATTTGGGAGAGGTTTTTAATCACACAACCACTGCATAATCATCACAACGACCACCGCACAACCATTGTAACACCAAAATAACAGCGCCCAGCAATCGCCCAACAGCGCTTAACATCGCCCAATCCATCGCTTAACATCGCCTAGTCCACTGCCTAGCATCGTCCAGTCCATTACCCAGCCTGTCGCCCAATCCACCCCCTAGTGTTGCCCACTCTCACCCAATCCACTGCCTAGCGTTACTCAACTTATCACCCAGTGTCGCCTACTCTCACCTAATCCATCATCTAGCTTGTCGCCTAACGTCACCCAGCAATGCCCAATCCACCGCCCAATACCGACAAGATCTGATGTTAGGTAAATTTTCATTAATTTTTTTATTTATTCATTTCACTAATTTATTTTATTTTTTTTCTTTTATTAATTTATTTCTTTTGTTTAAGTGCAGGTTTTAGTTATTATTTATTTTATTGCAATTTTTTTAGTCATTCTAATAAAATTTAATTGAATTAAGTTTTTTTTTTAAATCATATTTTTAATAAAAATATATATTTTGACACATAGTAGTTTTGAAAAAATAAAAAATCTTAAATTGAGTTTTTTCAAAAAGATTTAGTTAGTTAGGTTTTTTTTATTTAATTCAGGAAAATTAGATTTCTTAGTTTTTTTTAAATAATAAATTGATAAAAAACGTAAACCTGGCTTGGTTTTTAATATAAAAATAACTCACTCACTAAATTTTATAAAAAAAGAACTACGACTAGTTTGATCTCAATCAGCGAGTACGTAGGTACTTTTGAGGCAACTATCTAAAAATAAATATTTTTCTTTTTTTTTTAGAAATTCGTAATAAAAAATAATAAATTATTTTTAATTTCATTTTGTGAACTTAGGTATATTTTTAGCATTTTTAGAAAAATTTAAAAAAAAGGCCATCAAGCTTTTCTAATTTTCACATAGTGACTTAATCTTAATAGGTTAGCTCCCGAACCCAATTTTCTAGTTCAGTTTTCTAAAAATTAAATTTTTTAGAATACCTGCATACTAGTAGTCAAATTAGGATTTTTCCACCCAAAAATCATAATTTTATTTTTTTATCAGTTAAACTAGTTGACAACTCCAATTAAAAAAAATTTAGAAAAGTATTTCCTTAGTTTAATGTCGAGTAATTTATATTAAGCGGACTGGGCTTAATATAGGTTAAACTAAGGAAATTAAAATAGGGTTCAACAGAATTGGCAACTCCATTGGGGATCACTTCTGAGGTAGCCATGTAAAAATTAAAAAATTATTAATGGGCTTTTCTATTTATTTTCTTTTTTGTATTATAGTTGTACTAATTGTTTTTCATCGATGTAAGCCCTAAGAAAAAAGCTCGGCCCAATGGCCCTTCTAGGGGAATTAGGGGATTTTTTTTTAGTAACCATCTGTGTGTTTAGATGTGGTTAGACCTAGGCTAACATAGAAACCTAAGACAAGACGCCATTGTATAACCCTCAGGTCGTTGGGGTTTTTACCCCCACTTGGCGGTAATCGGTAAGCTCACTTAAGCTTCGATATAGCCCACCAAGCTTCGATGTAGCCCACAAAGCTTCTCTCTAGAAAGTCTTGAAACTACAGAGCTTGAAACCCGTAGTCCCTTACCCTCTTGCATCATCCTTTTTGAAAAAAGGGGTAGTTATTCTCAAATTATAAGAAAAGCTCGATCAATCTATGGTTGACTTGATCTTATTCTTCGAAAAATGGAAAATTAAAAAATCAATAACCCTTACATATAAGTATTCACGAACTTCGTTTTTTTCTTCTTATTTTAAACCCACTTATATATAAGGGTACTTTTAGACCGTGAGTTTATCATACTTCTTATGATTTATTAATTAACAACCCCTATTGCATTTCATGCGTGTGTAACATATTGCATTTTTATATATTTGATTATGCTTGTTTCTTTGTGAATATTTTTTTCTTGTATTATACATGTTTTATTCTTATTGTTTCTTAGTAAGTGAAAGGTTGCGCAGTTTCAAAGAAAAGTTTTGAAAAAGCTGCAAAATTATTAATATCATATCCAACTTTGTTGTAAATTTAGCTATCTTGTTGTAAATAATCACGTCATTTCATATTTTATGTAATATAGATATGGAAAGTTAGGTCAGTATCTACCTTGTAAGCTTATCCTAGCTAGATTCATTGACTCTTATAGATATAGGATATGATTTTTAGGAAAATTAGTTATGATGTTTTTTCTTTTCTTTTAGTCTATTGTACAGGTTTGATTTTATAATTGTTAATAAACGTATAGCTTCATTAAAGAAAATTTTTATTGATCGTGCAGTCTTATGCTCATTTTTTTAATTTCTTGATAGTTTCCTTAAAAAATAAAAAATAAAATAAAGAAAAACAACAAGAAAAAACAAGTAAGAAAAACACTGGTATTAACTTTTAAATTTTTTGGGGCATGTAATTATGAAAGTTAACTACGATAAAAATTATTATGGAACTATCATTTTCCAACAATTTTTTTTTTTAAAAAAAGAGGAAATTTCTAAAGATATTTCACGATAAAAAACCAATTCCATGATAATTTCTTTACTTAGTCGATATCTATTGTAATGCCCTACATAATAGTACACTGTTAGGAACTAACAAAAAAAAAAGATAAAAAAGGATTTAATTATTAGTTCTTATTGTAAATTATTTTTCCTCTCAGAGTCATCAATCTTGTAAACGTTTAGGTTCTAGTTCTCTGTATTTATCTATTAAGTTATCACGGTTTTGATAGAGCTTTCTTTACAAGTTGTCACCTTTATTTCATCGTTTAATGAGTATCTCGTTATAAAATAATTTCCACTTCTTCATATCATCCTTATAATATAATCCTTATCATATGTCCTCAATTGTTAGTCCCAACATTTTCAATTTTTTTTTAGATTCGTCGATGTCAATATTAGGTTTATATAACATAAACTTAGTATTGATTTTTTTTCTCAATAAATGTTTCAAACAAAAAAAAAATGTTTTTAAAATAAAAAAAAACTTGATTTTTTTTTTAAAAAAGAATGCAGTATTGCTAACAAGAAGGGATTCTTACAGGCTTTGAAAAATTGCTTTTAAAGTGATCTGGTCTAACCTGAAGCTTGTAATCACTCGTTTAAAAAAATCATGATGCTTGAAGCTCTTAAACTGATAATAGCCACAGCAGAACGATTTCTAAGCAAACATGAAAAACAAGTTGAGGCTAGAACTCATACCCAAGCTTAAGTGCCAATTGACATATCATCTTAGGTATACGAGTCTAAAAAGTTGCAGATTCAAGAGTCCATTATCAACATGATACAAAGTTTGGAAAAGTTACTAGAAGTAGATTTGAATGGTTAAGCCCAGAGAGCATGTTATTGCCAGGGTCTGGAAGAAAGGATTGCTTCCCTAAAAGAAAAGTTAGCAAAGTTAGAAGAAAGGCTTGTTAGCATGGAAATGGCGATGGATTATGTAATCAAGCAACTCGAAAAGCTACATCTTGATGAGAATAGGAGGTTACAACCTAAGCATGGAGATAATTCAATGAAAGAGAAATCGGGAGTGAATGTGCCAATTAAGAAAGCCTAGAATCAAGATAAGCTCGTCCACAATAAGAAGAGGTAATTTACATAGTTCAAGATTCCAATAGCCCAAGTGTTCAAGCACTCGAGAGACGCGGGACTATTGACATGTGAAAACCCAACAAAGAAATGTAAACCAAAGGATTGTAATCCCAATAAATGGTATAACTATTACGTGAACCAAGTGGGGCATACCATTAAAGATTGTTAAAGATTGAAGTATAAGGTGCAAGATTTGATTGATGCTGGGATTATCCAACCAAATTTTCTAAAGACTAATGGGTTAATTAGCAGTAGTATTCCATCCCTAAGTTTTGAAGAATCATCAAACAAACAACCTCAAACATCAGGTATTAAAGATTTACTACTATCATCTGATAAGATGACTTATCATTTGAAGTAGTTAATGATATCTTCGAAAGATCAATTCAGTTGAATGGGTCAAGAGGTAATAGAAATAGGGGCAAGAAATAGAAAAGAATTTTTAGTTTTTGCATTTTTTTTAGAATTTTAAAAAAGTTCAGAAATTATGAATTATGCTTCAGGAAATAAGACTAAAAGAAAAAGTGATCAATTGGCAAGGGGTACCCCTTATTTATGATCTTTAGAGTTTTCAAGACTTTCTTACTTATTAGCAACACAATTTTTCATTAAAGAGTGTTTTTTTTTTAATTCCTTGAAAAAAGAAGGAAAAAGAGAAAAAAAGAAAAACCTTTTCAAAAGATAAATGAAACCCTTTTCAAAAAATTGTCAAAGAACAAGTTAATATTTTCAAAAAATCATCAAAATCCTTCAAACTCAAGTTTCAGATCATTTTGTCAAAACTCATCAAAATCCTTTCTAGGATTGCTTGCTCAAAGGAGCGCTGTTTTATCCTTAGTTGGGTGTCTTGCTCAGTGGAGCACCATCCAATCATTTCTAAGATTGCTTGCTCATGGGAGCGCTATCCTATCTAGTCCTTTGTTAGGATCGCTTGATCAAAGGAGTGCTATTTTATTCTTTTTAGGATTGCTTGCTCATGGAAGCACTGTCTTATCTATTCCTTAGTTGGATCACTTGCTTATAGGAGCACCATCTAATCTTTTCTATGATTGCTTGCTCAAAGAACGCTGTCCTATCTTTTGTTGAATCGTTTGCTCATAGGAGCTCTATCCATTCTTATATAGGATCGCTTGCTCAAAAGAGCATTATCCTAGTCCTTTTTAAGATCGCTTACTCAAAGGAGTGCCATCCAATTATTTAAAAGATCGCCTGCTCATGAGAGCGTTGTCTCATTTTGTCTTAATAGAATGTCATCTTATCTTATCTTATCTTTGAAAGATCTATCCTTTCGAGCAACTTATCTTGAAAGAGATCTATCCTCTTCGAATGAGCTAAAACCAATCTCGAAGTGATCTATTCTCTTCAAATCATCTACTAAACCAAAACAAGTTAATTTTACCTCTAATGATTCTTGCTTTATCCTTCCAAGATAGACTCCATTAAGCCCTATCCTTCTACGATAGACCCCCTTGAAATTTTTGCTCTATTCTTCTAAGATAGACCTTGTTAAGCCATATCCTTAAAAGATAGGCCCCTTTTGAAATTTTGCTCTATCCTTTCAAGATAAACCCCGTTAAGCCCTATTTTTCCAAGATAAGCCTCCTTAAAATTTTTGCTCTATCCTTCCAAGATAGAACCTCTTGAAAATTTTGCTTTATCCATCCAAGATTGACATCGTTAAGCCCAATCCTTCTAAGAAAAGCCCCTTTCAAATTTTTGCTCTATCTTTTCAAGATTAACACGGTTAAGCCCTATTATTCCAAGATAGACACTAGTTCTTTCGAGATAGGCATTCATTTGCCCCGTCCTTTCAAGATGGGCAGTTTATTCTTTAGATCGACCTTTCAAGTTGATATCCTTCATTAAAATAAAACACAGCTTAATTGATCAGTTCAAAAGTATGGTTTAACAAAAATGGGTATCTCTTTTGTTTTTGTAGTAAAGTTCTAATCAAACTTCACTATAAAAAGGGGCAGCTGTAGATATCTCATTTTTTCCCGATTTTTTTTATTATTTTAATTAATTGAGCCAAGTTAATAAAATATATAATAAAATAAATAAATAAATAATTAAAATTAAAATAAAAATGAAAAAAAAATAGAAAAAAAAAGAAAGAAGAAAATTAAGTTAAGTTATAGCGAGTTAAGTTATAAGTTAAGTCGTGTCAAGATAGAGTAAGTTGAGTTGTTGGATCAAGCAACAAGTTGGGTTGAATTAATTAATTTGTCTAATTTAAGGACTTAAATCAAATTAGGGAATTATTGGGCTATATTTAATGGGATTAGATCAGATCGGGCTTGGAAAAGAAAAAGCCCGAACTAATTAGGGTTTCTAGAAGTTAGGGTAAATCTTTGATCAATACGTAATTGTATCTTCAATACGAAAGATATGATTTTAGGTTTATAAATAGCACATCGACAAGGGGATTTGGGGGAGGTTTTTAATCACATAACCACCGTACAACCACTATGTAATTATCTCAACAACCATCGCATAATCATCGCAACACCAAAACAGTAGCACCTAATTTACTGCCTAGCCTGTCGCTTAGCAGTCGCCCAATAACGCCTAGCAATCACCTAATAGTGCCTAGCATTGCCCAGTTTATTGTTCAGCAGCGCCTAATCCACCACCCAACGTTGCCCAACAACGCCTAACATCACCCAGCATCGCCCAGTCCAACACCCAATAGCACCTGGTCCAACGCCCAACATCCCCAAGTCCACTGCCCAGCGTTGCCCAACCTGTCGCCCAACGTTGCCCACTCTCACCTAGTCCACCGCCCAACCTGTCGCCCGGCATCACCCAGTCCATCGTCCGTCGCCCATCACCACCTAATACTGACACGATCCGATGTTAGGTAAATTTTCATTAATTTATTTTATTAGTTTTTTTCCTTTATTAATTTATTTCTTTTGTTTAAGTGCAAGTTTTAGTTATTATTTATTTTATCGCAATTTTTTTAGTCATTCTAATAAAATTAAATTGAATTAATTTTTTTAAAATCATATTTTTAATAAAAAATATATATTTTGACACATAGTGGTTTTGAAAAAATAAAAAATCTTAAATTGAGTTTTTTAAAAAAGATTTAGTTAGTTAGGTTTTTTTTTTATTTAATTTGGGAAAATTAGATTTCTTAGGTTTTTTTTTTAAAATAATAAATTGATAAAAAACGTAAACCTGACTCGGTTTTCAATATAAAAATAACTCATCCACTAAATTTTATAAAAAACAATTACAACTAGTTTGATCTTAATTAGTGAGTACGTATACACTTTCGAGGCAACTGTTTAAAAATAATTTTTTTCCTTTTATTTAGAAATTAGTTATAAAAAATTATTTTTAATTACATTTTGTGAACTTAGGTATATTTTTAGCATTTTTAGAAAAATTACAAAAATAAAGGCCATCAAACTTTTTTTTTATTTTCACATAGTAACTTAGTTTTATTAAGTTAGCCCTCGAACTCGGTTTTTTGGTTTAATTTTTTAAAAATTAAATTTTTTAGAATACCCACAAATTAGTGGTTCAAAAACCCTAATTTTATTTTTTTACTAGTTAAGTTAGTTAGCAACTCTAATTAAAATATTTTTTTTTTAGAAAAGTATTTTTTTTTAGTTTAATATCGAGAATTTATATTAAGTGAGCTAGACTTAATATAGGTTAAATTAAGTAAATTGAAATATGGCTCGACAAATATGTATCACACAATATTATTTCCAAAAATCATCGCTATATGTATATTTTACTAATAATAATATATTTAGTACGTGAGAATTGATTTAGAATCGAATCATAGTTCTTGATTCTATTACCTTATCCTATATGGAAGCAATGTGAAAATGGTTTTAGAATCAAATCATGGTTTTGTATTATATTCCCTTTTCATGTTTGAATTGAATAATGGTACTCCATTAAAAAAAAAGTGACATAAGAGTTTTTTTTTTTTTTAAAGATGCTTGGCTTCACATCAACTTAAGGCCTTTCGTTTACATTTCAGCCAAAAAGAAAAAAACTATTTGTTTACATTGTGGCCGAAAAAATAACTATCCATTTACGCGTGCTAAAAAAGGGTTTTATACGAATACGGGCTTTTTAAAAAATATATATAATAAAAAATGACTTGTTTTTTTAAAAATATGAATATAGTATATTGAAGGCACATCAAATGAATACACTTTTAGTTACTTATGTTTTTTACACTGAAGATGTATTCACTACATGTGCTTTTAGTGTAATTTTTTATAACCAAAGGCGCATGCAGTCACTATATTAGCTCTATAAACCTCAATCCGTGTGGTAAGAGTCCATTCTTGTCTATATCAATGTCTGAAATTTCCAAAATATAAAGAAAACCTATAATTGAAGTGTCGGACCATTTCTTAACTCGAGTATACATTTGAAATAGGTAATAATCTATAACTTACAGGTATGTTATTTATTCATTTATTATTTTATTAATAATTAACATTATGCAATTTTTTTTAGAAAAAAATTTGTTACTTAATTACGTAGATTTCGTGATCATAAATATATCGTAAGTTATATAAATCATTAATATTTCATGAAAATTTATTATATGTTATCTAAATTTAGGAATTTTTTGTATTATGGTACATAAGTTATATGAATATGGGTATGAATAATGTTGGAATGTGAGTAGAAATTGTTGTATATATATATTTTGGCGTTTTTATTATGTTGATTTGAATTAAAAAGTTAAAGTTAGGTAGTTGTATTGGCGACGTAACTTAACGAAACGACTAAGTGTATTTTGTAAAGTTGTCGTTTGGTGTGTCATGTTTAATTAATGCATATTAATTACCCAAAATGTCTATAAATAGGGAAAAATTTCAAAACTCTTTCGGACAGTTTAGCATCAGAGAAAAATAGGGAACTTAAAAAATTCGAGAGAAAATAAAAAAAAAAGAAAAGGAAACTGTACAGATCGGTTAGTGAGCTAAACCCACACCTCACCACCACCTGAGACCGAGCCACTACCACCACCCTACTCCAGCCCCACTGTCTAAGCCGATCGACATACTTGGACCAGATTTGGACGGCCAAAAAGCATCGAATCGATGAGTCCCTTAATTGCCCCGTTTTGAATAATTTCGTAAAATTAGTTATTTTACTTAGAAAATTATGAAACTTGTTATTCTGAGGTTTTATTGTATGTAGATTTAGGAAAAAATAGTGATTTAGTTTAATCACATCTGAAAATAGAGGGTTCTTAACAAATTGAACAAAACCGAGCATGATTAGAACGAGAAATAAATAAGCTTAGGAATGTAGTTTGGAGCTCAATTTTTTTTTTGTAGAATGCTTATATGATATAGAACAATGCTATGAAGCCATTTTTCTAAAATTAATTTTCGAAAATTTTAAGTTAATTTTTAGCCCTAAAATGATGGAAAATTGGGTAATTTTAGGTTAATTATGTGCTTAAGATACTAATTACTGATTTAGATAGTAATTAGATGTTTAGGGATATTAATTTCTGATGTGAAAACCTAATCCTAGCCTTTGGAGTATTAAGTATAGTTAATTTAGGAAATTAGGTAGTTATTGTAAGAAATTAGTAATATGTGGAATTGAAAATTAATAAATCTAAAAAATTACGATTATGTAGATAATATTATAATAAAAATCAGAATAATACTAAATCTGAAATAAGATTTAATTTTACATAATTGTATAAAAATGTAAGATTTTCTCACATTAAGGATAAATCCGATATCCCAATTTGGAATAGTGTGTACTAAATAGTTTAGAATATTAAATTAAGACTTAATAGGATATTTGAATACTCGAGCTTAATGTGATTAATTTCACATTAGGATTCAAGCATATTTAGGACTTAAGAATCAAAACTAGAATCAAATTTAGGGTCTGAACCTTGAAATAGAGTAGAAAGAATTATTAGTATATAATAGGTATACATGAAAAACAGAGTTAAATTATAACTTAGAATATGAATCCTTAAAGTATAAGTACTAAAAAGACCTCTTTGTATTATAAGACACCCATAGACAAATCGGCTTGCAACTAAGTGATCGGACGATTGAGAAATTCTAAGTAAGTTGGGTTATTACTTATTGTAATATAGGACTAGTTTTATGGTACTTGGAGACTTAGACTTGTATATGGTTATGATTGTAAGTAGTTTACGCATGTGTTTGATGTATCTGAATTCGTACTGAATTTGTAATGTGAGTGATTTCATGATTGATCGAATTGGTGTGAAATTGTTTGAATACCCTAAATGAAATTTAATCTTATTCAACTCTAATAACCAAAAATGTCATGCATTGCAACCCATTAGGGGATCATAGGATTCTCCAACCAAATACCGATCCTTTCGAAAAGGATAGTACATGATTGCAAAATGGTCCCTTATTCATCCTTAGTCGAACTAAGTGACAGGAGAGGAGGTCGCGGCGAAGGTGAAGTCAATGGTTCAAAGGTAATCGCAGGAGGAGCAAGGTCTCTATTGCATAAGCCTGGGTTTGGTTGTGAGCTGCTACATAACATGGAAACTCCTAAACCCGAATTGGAGCTGGTGGAATTTCTCTGATTTCATAATGGATTGGACTACGTTGTGCGATGACACTTGATTGTTGCATTGCATGAAAATAATTGCTTGATAATCTTGTTTGTGCTTATATACATTCATGAGTCTCCAACTTAACTTACTGAGCTATAGTTGCTCATACCCTTATAGATCTTTTTGCAGGTCCTGATTTCTGAACACTTCAAGTATTATATCGCCCTACAATTACCCAGAGGTTAGTCCTTTTGAAGCCAGTGGTGTGAGGATCAAGCTACTTAGTAATAATGTGTAACTAGAGTGACCTTGTAGTTAAGGATGAAAGACTGATAGTTATATGTAAATTAGTGAATAGTTGTGACTATGCAGAATTTTCTGGGAAGTTCTGTGGACTTACATATAATTATATATGTTTATTAGAAATTTGTAATATTTATCATAATTGTAGTTAAACTTTTAATCGGACCGTTTACTTCAAAGCGAGGAGTCGTCGATGCCTTATGTAGATCATGTCTATGGTAGGCACTATGAGACCGGTTACTATCATAGAATGGTTTACACGGCGTGACTGTTGCGACTCTACGACTTCAGGGTATAACAGCATTAGGTCCCATTATTGAACATGAAGAGTCTCATGATTCTTATGTAGAGAGAATGCACCTGGACATAAATATCGATGATGAGGAGAATGCGGTGGATGTAAATAGTGATGAGAATGATGGGTATAGTAATGAAGATGACGTTGGCCTCAAAGATGAATACGTTGAAGATTTAGGAAAGGCCCAAGTGAGAACATATGTTAGTAGGAGTAGTGTGCCGGTTTGGCTACTTCATGGCGATGGCTCGAGTTGGCAAACTGGTGAAATCTTGTCAAGTAAGCAGTTTGAAGACTTTTCGTAAATAAATGAACCTGTTGATAGGTTTGTCAGAGATCTTACCCTATTTTACAAAAGTCAATACAATGGTAGTGACTACGCAACATTTGAGAGAGATGTTATGTGTTTCAATACGAAGAAAGATCTTATAAATATAGTCAAGTCGTTCCACTTAAGGAACTACTGTAATTTTCATATGAACACTTCGAAACTGAGTGTATATGCTATTTACTATAACAAAAAAAAAATAGGGTTATAAGTGGAAACTTAGGACTTGTTTGAAAAAAAGTAGAAGATTTTTTTAAAATAACAATTCTTGAGAGTTCATAGTTTATATAAACTAGTATCAATATTCTTAGCTCATACGATAATATAATGGCTATACTGTATATCAATAAGTAATAAAAAGGTTTTTAACGCTAGGCAAATGGTTATAGAGATGATATATGGTATCTATGATAGCTAATCATAGTAAGAGTCACCGTCGTCAACAGCAAGACATTAGACAACGCCGGCTTCTACTATCTACTCTTCTCTCTCTCTTACTGTATTGTAATGTACTGGAAGAATAAGAATTCAAGGACTTTTTGGATCGATCGTCTCATCATCAATTCAAACTACAATGATGCCACTTGTGAATTTCTTCCTCGTCTCTTCGTTCTTGTTACTCGTACTTGTACCGGTGACTGTAACTTCTTCGAATTCGAATGGTGCAATAAATGATCTTCTCGCTCGATTGGACTCCAAACGCGCGCCTCCTTCGGTTCAGGAATCCGCTGCTAAAGGCGTCTTGACACGGTTGCTTCCTTCTCATTCCAACAGCTTCCTCTTCAGAATCGTGTCAAAGGTATACTAAACGATCTTCATGTGTTATTGTTTGTTAAATGCCATTATGTCACCACACACACGCACACGTACGTTCTTTGAACATTATTTATATGGGTGTTAATTGCCAAAAAAAGAAAAAAAAAAGAAACGTTTTACTTACATAAGATTGATTGCCCATTTTAAAAATGTAAGAGTCTAAGAAAAGTTGGAAATCTTTACTTAGCCATTAGAAGCCTCCTTAACAGTTTTTTAATTTTTTCAGAAGTATAGGCTATCGACTCTCCTTCAGCCGTTAGGACCCCAAATGAAGAAACTTTTTGCATTTTCATATATATATATATATATATATAAATATATTTGTTAATAACGCGGCTCTTGGTATGTGTGAAGAACTATGTTAAATTGTTAAGATCTGAATGTAAAATTGCAAGTACATAGAAATGTAAAAAAATTTCTTTTTCGTTCTTATCAAGTGCCTCGCATCTTCCGTCTTTTACTTTTGGTGAAATGTGTCATTAGTTTTGAAATATGTAAAGGTTTGTTTTCCCCTGTGCGATCATTAAGGATACCCTTATAATATAGATGATAAAAAGTGTAGAAATTGTTTTAAGTGCCGAGTTGTATTCAACTATGTGGAAGTTTAGGATATTATCTGTATTTGTACTTGTAAGTGTCGTGACTTCTTTCTTTTAAATGTGCTATGGGTTAGATTCTGTTCCATCAATTTTCTTCAAAGGTAATTGCTAAAATTATAGCGAGAATATGGCTAGCACGTGAGATAATGGTTGAAAAAGGCATGATGCTCGGAATTCAACAATCAGTGGAATTAATCAATAAAGATTCGGTGGAACCGATCGTGCTCTTAATGCTTTCTTTTCAGGTTTAGATGATGATGTTGTGGGAAGTCGCATTTGAAATTTTGGGGGGAAAAGTTGAGAATGGAAAATAATACATGAAAAAGAGAAAAGTTGTGTGAATGATATGCCCTCCTACGGTAAAATTCATTTCCTCGAGACAATTTTGAAATCATATAGGATTGAAACAAATACTGAAAAATCCTGTGATTCAGCCGAGGAAGTTTATATATTGGGGTTGTAATTGCAATTTTTCCCCCTTTTGAAAGGGAATGTAGAAACAGCTAAATTGCTTTAAATCAATACCATTACAAATTTTGTTGTTGTTAGTGTGGAAACTTTGTTCACTGTATCCAGTCCTTGTGGGATGACTCCATGTGAAGCACCTCATTTGTTGTATCTTAATATCTCAATTAGTCGTACTAACTTTTTGTCAGCATTGACAATCAGGATGTTTGTGGTGGATATAGCTGCTTTGTCATAAAAAATTACAACCGCTTGGCTGATGGTGGACCTGAGATAATGTAGGTGCACTCTTTTTTCTCCTAGATGGCCTCACTGAAAGGTGCTGAAGCCTTTGGTGCAGTGACTATTAACCCATTTGTAGTTGTTACTCTCTGATGTTGCTTTTATTGATCAAAGAAAAGATTTTTTTTCTTTTGCATAAGAATGGCCTATCTAGTACCCTATGTTAAGTATCAATGTAATGAGTAGGTGTCCAGTCTAGTTTCCTGTCACCTTCTTCCTCTTCATCTTGCATAAACAATCAAATATTTAAGTTATACCCGATGTTAGAAGTCCTAGGCTGATTAAGCAAATAGTGTACTCTTCTGCATAGTGTCAGATCTTTCCTTTTTCTTTTTCCCCTTTAATTTTTTGATGTTTCAGCTGCCCATAGAGTAATTTATTTTCTTGGTTTGAGCATTGTTTGTGGATCAATACTTTTTTGTTGATGATAGAACTGTGTTGATTATATATTTTTCATCCCGCATTTTATATAGGAAGGAAATTATTCATAACCCCTAAAGCAAATAATTTATGCACCTAATTGTTGATGATAGAATTGTGTTGAGTGTATATTTCATCCCACCTTTTATATAGAAAGGAAATTATTCATAACCCCTAAAGCAAATAATTTATGCGCCTAATTGAAGACTTCTCTGATGTTGGGTCTTCTCAAAGAATCGGAGGCACAACTGCTGTGGAGATGGCATCTGGCCTACATTGGTATTTGAAGTACTCCTGTGGTGCTCATATATCCTGGAATAAGACAGGGGGCATACAGGTAGCCTCTATTCCCAAGCCAGGATTATTACCTCGAGTGGAGGATAATGGCATGATTGTTCAAAGGCCAATCCCATGGAACTATTACCAAAATGTTGTTACATCCAGCTGTAAGTGCAAATTTCTCTCTCAATTTTAAAACCCAGTAAAAACTTCTAAAATTGAAAATTCACAACATATTGATATCATTTTTGTTGTGTTGGTTGCTACGCTGACTTTAAGATAGTGGCATATCTAGCTTGAGCTAAACTGAAAAGTTCAGTTTCAGAACTCAATTGCTTCACGGGGGAAGACACTGACACTACCCTTAAGGTTTTGCATTATTCTCTATGTTAACTGCATTCCGTTAAACTTAAAAATATTCCCTGAAGAATATGGTAAGTTTATTTGGAAGTTTGCTCTATACACTATCAAAGATAAGACATAGAAGGAGCTGGGAATCAGCTTTTCCTATGTCCACTAAGGAGCATTTGTTGCAGCTAATAACAGAAAGCCAATAGGTTCAAGTATGCCATGTTGTTTATTGCAGATTCCTTTGTCTGGTGGAGCTGGGATAGATGGGAGAAAGAGATAGACTGGATGGCTCTGCAAGGGGTTAATTTGCCTCTTGCATTTATGGGGCAAGAAGCCATTTGGCAAAAAGTTTTCATGGTGATTTTCAATCTCAAGCTCTCAATCTGGATTTCGCAACTAGTCCCCTGACGTACTTTATGGAGTTCACTTTTCATCTGTCAGATGCTTTATTTTGGAAATGAGACTTCATAATGCATGGGATTAATTTGCCTCTTGCATTTATGGGGCAAGAAGCCATTTGGCAAAAAGTTTTCATGGTGATTTTTAGTCTCAAGCTGTCAATCTGGATTTTGCAACTAGTCCCCTGACGTACTTCTTGGAGTTCACTTTTTATCTGTCAGATGCTTTACTTTGGAAATGAGAACTTCATAATGCATGGGCCCTCATGCTGGATATAGACAAAGTACTTTAATCCAAAACAATCATTTTGTATGTCTCCCACCAGCTTCTCAGGCCTCTAATTTGCTCAAGTTATAAGTATTTGGTGGAAATCCTACTTGCATAAAGATAGCCACCAATTATGTCTTCTCTTTGTAGGATTTCAACGTCAGTGCTGAAGAATTAAATGACTTTTTTGGTGGACCTGCTTTTCTTGCTTGGGCACGGATGGGAAACTTACATGGGTAGGTGGGAGAGTTGTAAGTTATTTAATAATTGCAGAAGGGAGAGTATCTCAATTGGCTCCCTCCTTCTTTGAGTGAGAAAGTGTAGATACCAACTTTCATAATTGTTATGTTGTTCAAGGAATGGATGTGAAGTTCCTTCAAGCAAATAATCAAAACAAATTAAAAACATAAGAATCTTCTTTTCAAATTATCTGCTGGCTCTTTGACAAGATGTTAGATTTATGAAATCTTTTCAGCTAATGATTTGTGTCTCAATGTGGCTCTTGATATGTTACCAGATTCCTGACTTTAATGCTGCTTTGTACGTACCATCGCAGGTGGGGTGGCCCTATGTCACAAAATTGGTTGAATGAGCAGTTGAACTTGCAAAAGAAGATATTGTCCCGAATGTTAGAACTAGGCATGGTTCCAGGTGAACTTCTTATTCATGAGGCTGTTGGCAAATAAGTGGCTGGGTAGATGACCTATTGCTGTGATTGCTTTATAAGAAGTTAAAGGAATGATCAATTGATTGTCATGGGACATGTTCTTGCAATTGCTCACAACTTTGTACGCATTTTTCAGTGCTCCCATCTTTCTCTGGAAATGTTCCAGCTGCACTGAAGAAGATATACCCATCAGCAAACATTACAAGACTTGGGGACTGGTAAACGCATCTTACTTATTCTCAATGCAGCAAGTAGTACAACATCATTGATGTGTTCTGTTGTTGTCAACTTGCCTCATATTTTTTGTGGAGTTACTCCATTATGCAATTGTCTAATGGATCACTACCTTATCTGAAGATGATCCATCTAAAAATTGAAATATTGTAAGTTTTGCAACTCTACAAGAATCTCAAACTATCTTTGCCATCTGTAAGGAACACTGTTGATGGTAACCCAAAATGGTGCTGCACTTACCTCCTGGATCCTTCTGACCCTTTATTTGTGGAAATTGGAGAGGCTTTCATTCTGAAACAGATCAGAGGTAAGCATTGTCACGGCAGTTAGGCCCTAATTCATCAGTGATTTTGCATTCGGAATTGCATAGGAGACTCAATAGACTTAGAAATTTGTTAGGATGCTCTATTTTTGTCTTTCCCTTAGCAAAATCATCCAACATGTCTTCAGGTTCAGAGAACTTATATTATGCTTGTCTATCTACTTACATTATATCTCATTTGTATGCATATTTTTCTTTTAAGCATGCCTTTCAATCTATAACACGGTCATTTCTTTTTATTTTCTTTTAAGTAATTAATTGCTTTTGCATTGACTACAGAATATGGGGATGTGACTGATATTTACAATTGGTAAGTCTACTTTTCTTAAATTGTTTATGCATATCTTAGATTGTGGAATATGGTGTATGTTTCCTGGTAGATATTTTGGTTGATCCTTATAAAGTTGAACTTTACATCTTTAACCTAATTTGTGTCCCTAATATCAGAGCATATCTATGTCTTCATCTGGTTGTGATATTAGTTTTCTGGAAAAAGTATGCTATGCACCACATTGTTTTAGGACCATGTGGATGCTCCTTTGCTTTTATATAATAGTGAGTTCACCCATATCGAATCTTGTAGTCACAATAAGATGAAAGATTAGACATTAAAACAAATGAAATTAATTGGACTACTTATTTCTGGGAAGAGTTGTCTTCTACCAAATTATTGCTATGTTGAATAATTGTACTATGTAAAATTAAATGGCTAAGATAGCTTTTTGTGCTTTGTTTTTGATACTTTTTGGAATGGACTATTTTCAACTGTGAAATGAGGAGATGGTAAGTTTATAGAAGCAGAGGCTTATGTCAATGCATGTTCAAAATACAAGCTTGACATTGGTATACTTCTAGATGTGCTTTACTATTTTCCTATTTTGTATTACTCATTATATCACTTGTTCAATGTAGCGATACATTTAATGAGAATTCACCACCTACAAATGATCCAACATATATCATGATGCTGGGTGCGGCGGTCTACAAAGCTATGTCAAAAGCAGATGAAGATGCTGTATGGTTAATGCAAGTACGGTACCCATGTTCTCCATTTTTTTACATCTTCCATGTTCAAGGTTTTTATTTTGTTTCCATGTTGCTTAAAAGTGATATACATATTTCTTAGCAACAAAAACATATATTGAAATTAACCAAAAAAAAAAGAAAAGTATATTGAAGTCATTCTGAAGGCATGGGTTGAACTTCAGGATTTTGGGGAAAATGTGGTGCAAAGTACATCTTTTCTACATTTAAGCAAAATGGGTGAATAAGTTGATGCTCAAAAAAGAACAAGGTTGGTATTGATTCATGAGGGCTATAAAAATATCTTTATTTTATTTAAGCTCCATCAGTATATGATTTTTAGTTTAGTAATATTTATATTTGTCAAGGTTTAATTATTTGAGCATCAAACTGATGTTGTTACAGCAACAAATGAGCAAATTAAGTATGTAAGGGCTTAGGTGGAGATGGACTTTAGAGAGGATTTTCTGGAGGGTTTTGAAATGGGATGTGTTGATGATTACATTGTGCTTGTCTTTGTCAAGTACAAACGGATATTCCCTCACTGCACTACTTGTAAAGTTTTAGGACATACCCTTTATTCTTGCTTAGGTGGCTGACAAGATGTGGAAAAGGAGGAGGAGAAGAAGGCTGATGTTGTTGATGAAAGACAAGAAAGAGGGTTGCCATTAGGGAAGGTGGTTTGAGTGCAAAACAGTCTAAGAAGAGGTGAAGGATAATAGCAAAGGAAAAAGGCTTTTTGGAAAACAGATGAAGATGGTGACCTAGTGATACAACTAGAGTGGTAAGGCCTGTTTCTTACGTGTATTCCAGGAGGTCTAAGGAGTCTAAGGCTCCTATTTTGATACTTCATGGATTTTTTTTTTTAATTTTTTTTCCAAGAAGATACAGCAGTCTAAGAGTGTTTTGTATATAAATAGGCTAGAATAAGTCTTGGTGAGGTAGCAAGAGTGTTGGCTGGCGTTATTGTAATAAGGCTTGCTAATGTGGCAAGTGAGATATTGAAATTACCAAGGAATAAGTCATGCTGATGTGGCATATTGAGCTGGCACCTCCGGCTATGAAAAATAGAAGTTAGTTAGTGGAAGCATCCAGATATTTTGCTTGCAGTTGGTCTTGGAAATCTCTGGTCTTGAGCTTGTAGCTCAGGTTAGTTTCTCAAACCCTTAGTCTTTTATTTGATCATTGAGTTTCTGGATTTCCTGCCATTGTGCTCTATCAATTAGTGCTCCTGGGAAATTACATCAGTGAATTTGATATGCATGGTTGGGGAGTAGTGTAGAAGGTTTTGAGAAGAGAATGGATGAGATCCATGGTGGTTTATGGGAACTACAGTAGCATTTGTCTAGAATGGATCAAAGTTGAAAGTCATTTGGAGGAGAATGGTTATGGATGTACTAAAAAAGCATTAGAAAACACAGTAACATCGATTCAAGAGATGTTGAAAGAGGTATTTGGTGATAGGCATGGAAAGGCTACTGTGAATGAAGTTGGAGATTCTTCACACTGTAATAAGAATCCAGGGCGAAGATTGGAAGATCGTAATCAGTTAGAGTGAGGAGTTACATTAGATCAATTGATTGAAATGGAGCAACGTGATGTTACGATTGATGAAGAATATCAAAATAATGTTGCTAGAATTATGCATCCTATTTTCTATTGAACTGATCGAGCTAATGGGATCGCAGCAATGGAGCAATATTTTGAGATTCATGAAACTTGAGATGAGAGGAGAGTAGCACTAGCTTCACTGTGTATGAGATGGAGATCAGTGTATTGGTTGAAACCACTCAAGCAATGAAATCCTCATGTGGATTGGGAAGGTTTACCAATGCATTGCTAAAGGGGTTTAATTGAAATACATCTGGCAATCCTTTTGTAAGTCTCTCCACACTTTGACAAGTAACTATAGTGAAACATTATGTGGATGAGTTTGAAGCTTTACTATCCAAGCCCTTGATGTGATAGAGTTGCAAATTTTAGGGTATTTTTTAGGAAGATTGTAGGAAGACACTAGAGTATGGATGCAAACATTGAGTCGTCCAACTCTGGCTGAAGCGACTGACCTAGTATTCAACATGGAGTGTGAATTTGAGCTAGGGATCTTTATATCACCATATGCAAGGGGTCAAACTAACATTAGATGGTCGAAGAATGAATCTTATTCAAATCATGCTCTTTCACAAACACTTGTTGTGCGCACCATATTACTATTATTGTATATATCCTTAGTGATTGTGTTATTATTTATCTAGGGGTATTTTAATCATGCCTAACATTACAACCAATGATGTATATAAATATTGTAAAAATACTCCGTAAAATTAGTCTTTACTTCATTAACTTTACATTTGTACATGGTATTAGAGCACCATGAAAAACCCTATTCTTTAAAAAGAAAAAAAAATTGCAAATTTGATCTACTTGCTATTGGAGTTGAACAGTTGCTACCAGCAATCATAGTGGCTGATATCATCAATACCATCTCAGCCCATCGACAAATCTGCTGCCAAATACCAACCAGCGACCTAGGGATTGCCTGCTGCAACTACAGTCCCATCGAATCTGCTGCTGAATATGAACCATTGACAAATCCATGGAGTCTCATATAGCCGACTGTACTATTTACGATCCTTTCACCGCCGGAGACCAAACATTAACCATAGATCAACCTATCTCTCACTCTACTGGCAGTTTGTCTCTCCTACCATGACCACCACTGCTACATATGCTAGCACCAATTCCTTCATTATAGCCCTAGACCCTAACTCAACTTCTTTCACCAATGTAACACCCATTACCATCCTAACCACCATGTCCCTTCCCCCATGCCTAGCTACTCACTCATGTCCCTCTATCCTTCCAACCGCAATACTCAACAAACCAACTACTATATTCAGTCCCTCCCTTCAACTCCGCCACCAACTCTCTCACCTATGATTGTTTTTAGTGTCGCTACCATCAAACTTACAATTGACTACTATAAACTATGGTCATCACTCATGACATCATTCTTAATCTCCATGGATCTTTATAAATATGTTGACGATATAGTTTTAGCACTCTCCTGTGATATTTTATTACCTACAAATGCTCTCCCCACACTAAACCCCTTATGTTGGTTTTGATAAGGTTCTTGTAGATAATGGTGCATTGTTACTAGTATTTCACATCAGTAGTTTCACCATTCGTACCAATGGTTGTTCTTTTCATCTTAAAAATGTCCTTCATGTCTCTTTACTCACTCACAACCTTTATCTATCGTTAAACTATGTCAAGATAACAGCTGTATTGTCAGCTTTAATGACTCTTCCTTTTCTGTTAAGGACTCCCAATCAGGCACGATCCTTCTCTAACATTCGACTAGTTGTCCCTTCTATCTTATCATCCTTAGTCCTGTTTAAGACTTCCACTCCCTTCTTGCTTTAGCTGTTCCTAGAGAAATCTGGTATTCCTGTTTGTATCATTCTCACACCAATGTACTTAATAAACTTGCTCAATGTTAGGTCATCCACGTCAAGTCCTCTTCTGGATCTCCTAGTCCTTGTCACTCTTGCTGCATCGGAAAGTCCAATTGCCTCCCCTTTTGACAATCTTCTTACAGAGTATAGAAGCCTTTAGACTTAATTCATTTTGATGTCTAACAATTGCCAACTAGATCAAAGTATTTTGTTACTATGTACTTTTTGTTGATGATTGTACTAAGTGCTCTTAGATCTTTCCCATGCATAATAAAAGCGGAGTTATTTCTTATTTTCAATATTTCAAAGCCCTTGTTGAAACTTAATTTTAACATTAAAATCGTTCAATGCAATGATGGTGATGGATTTGTTAATAAGCCACTTACAAATTTCTTGCATGATAATGGCATTTGCTTGCAACTCTACTGTCCATATATCCCACAACAAAATGGGGTTGCTAAATGAAAACACCATCATATTATGGAGTTAGCTCATACTATTAGTTTGCATGTTGACCTACCCCCCTCTTTTTGCGTTAATGGCTGCCCTTACTTTTGTCTACGCCATAAGTTGACTCTCATCAGCAACACTTAGTCACAAATCTCCATTTGAGCTCCTTTTTGACATGGCATTGGACTATCGCTTTCTACACACCTTTGGTTGTCTTTGTTTTCCTAACATGACACCTCAGGTAGCACACAAACTTGCACCTCACTCTACCCCTTGCATCTTCATTGGTTACTCTACCTATCACACAAGCTATCGTTGTCTTAACCCTATTTTTGGAAATGTTGATGTAAACCACCATGTGGTCTTTCATGAATCCATGCTAACATCACCTCTCTCTTACCCTCACTTTTACTATTCTTCCATCTCTTCATCTACGGACAATCGTCCTCTTATTCCTTCCTCTACACCCTTTTCCTACTCCTAATCAAGCTCTCCTAACCTAATCACATCAACCTTCAGTCTTCCTAAACCTACCTCCTCTTCCCTTGCTCCTATTAACCCTTTTTTAGGTAATGTTAGAAAAAGAAGAATTTAATAAGAAGAAGAGAAACCAAGAAGGATGTACAAGGAATGCTTAGTTTGTGATCCACATTTACAAAACAAAAGAATGTGAATGACAAACTTGGATAGCGTTAAAGCTTAAAGCTATACATCAATATAAGATAAAATGACCCTAGCTAAATTAGCAATTAGAGTAGGAGCGCCTCTTATATGTTTGGAATTCCTTTCTTTCCAAATTTGATAGCACACAATGGAGGGAATTCTTCTGCCCTTAGGAGAACCTAGTTTGTTGAAGTTTTTCACAAAAGATGCCATAAAGCTAGCTAGAAGATAGTTAGTCTAAGAGGGAAGAGCTGGCATTGGATATTTGCCCACACATTCCTTGTAAAGTCGCATTTGATGAAAAGGTGCTTGTGGTTCTCTTCCTTAGTTGCGCAAAGATAGTAGTAATTCCTTCATATGATGCCTTAGTGGAATAACTTATCTTGAGTTAGTAGTCTTTCTTTGGTAACAAGCCATAGATGAAGAAGTGGTGAGGAATGTTACTCTTGCTCCAAACTATGGCTTGCCAAGGAGTGGTTGGACATTTCCTTCTCATTAAGTTGTAGGCGAACTTGATGGAGAAACCTTTGTTGGGGTTGGTTGTCCAAGTAAACTCATCATTAATACCTAACCTGGGTGTTATCGAGTGAGGTAGAGTAGATTTAATAATTTCCTAAATGTCCCTTTTCGGCCAACTCGAAGTAGTTAAATCAACAATGTTACACAATCTTGCCTCTTTACTCCAATTCATGGCATAAATGCTCCTTTTTGCCTATCTAATTTGCTATAAGGCCATTTGGATGCCAAGAATCATGCCAAAGGGATATATTCTTGTCGTCTCCTATATTCCAGGAGAACAAATGTCTTGCCCAATTCCTTGCTTGAAGAATTTTGTTCCAAGACCCAGAGTATTGTGTCGGATTTGATATGGACCAGAAATTTCTACCTTTAACCATTTCATTATGTACCCAACGTGGCCAAAGGCCTTTATGATCCACATTCAAATGCCGAATATGTTTCAATTAGGCCACTTTATTCCATAGGGTAATGTCCCTAATTCCCAAACCACCTTTATTGTTTAGTAAGCATAGATCGTCCCAAGATATCTTAGCTTTTGCTTTAGCCTTGTTTGTCCCATTCCACAAGAACCGCAACATCTTAGTTTGTAGCTCTTTCAGGATTTTTTTTATGAGGATGAAAATGGATGCCCAATGCACTTGTAAGGAGAAAAGTATACTCTTGACCAATTGGATACGGCCAGCATAGGATAAATATTTAGAAGACCAATTATTGATCCTTGCAGCGAACCGATCCGCCAAAATGCGACAATGTGTATGGTTGATTCTTGAAGAAATGAGTGGAACTCCCAAATATTTAACTAGTTGTTGACCTTTCTTAAATCCTGTGAGTGTCAAAATTTGAGCTTTAATTACCGAATCGACTCTACTAAAGAAAATATTGCTCTTGGATGCACTTACTTGGAGTCCGGAAAGAACTGAAAAGGATTTTAGGCTTTGATAAATTAGAGATAGAGGTCAAGTCACCCCTAGAGAAGATGAGAAGGTTATCAGCAAAACAAAGATGAGTGAGATTTCCTTTTTTACAGCACCAATGGTGTTTGAAACCTTAGATGGTGGTTACTCTGCGTGGAAAACTTGAGAGGATCTCCATAACTAGGACAAAAAAGTAAGGGGAAATAGGATCCCCTTGTCTTTAGTCCTTAGTTACTAGCAATGAACCCCACTAGCTCTCTATTTAAACATATAGAAAATTTTGGGAAGGATACACATGCCTTGATCCAACGAACAAAGATGGGAGGAAAATTTAGCACTTGTAATAGGCATTTCAAAAAGGCCCAATTAACATGGTTGTAAGGCTTCATAATGTCAATATTAAAAGCACTCCTAACCCTCTGAGCATCCTTATGGTAACCATACATTAGCTCTTGCGCAATAAGAATATTATCAACAATCTTCTTACCTTTGGTGAAAGTGGATTGTTTTCTACCAACAAGATTTTGCAGCACTTTTTGGATGTGGGTTGTAAGAATTTTGGAGATGCGTTTATAAAGAACATTGCAACATGATATGGGTTTAAAATCCGCAAACGATTCAGTTGTAGACACGTTTGGAACCAATACAAAGGAAGTAAAGTTGATAGACTTTAAGAGTTTACCCGAAGCAAAGAAATCTTTGATGGCTAGACAAACTTCCTTTCTAACAATGTACTATGTTAGCCGAAAAAAGTTTACATTGTAACTACCTGGACCCGATGCTTTGTCCTTAGGAATGGACCACAAGGCTTGCTTAATTTCGTCATTGTCTACTGGTTTGATAAGATGATGCCAATTCTCCAAAGGGACCGTTCTTTCTACAAAAGAGGGGAGAGATTCCATATTTGATGGGATGGGCGATGGGGTGGTCAAAAGTTTGCAGAAAAAAGTTATGGCTGTTTCTTGAATATACCGTCCGTTTGTTGTTTAAGACCATGCTCTAGGAGTTTAGAGTGGATACCATCCTTGGAGAGCTTTTGTTTGACTGAATGAAAGAAATAAGAGGAATTCTTATCACTTAATTCCAACTAAGTTTGTCTAGATTTTTGTTTTAGGAAGGACTCCTCAATTGCTGTAAGTAGGTAATGCTCTTTGAACTTTCTTTTCTCCAAATCCTAACTAACTTGTGTTAGGCTAGCTCGATTGGTAAGTTAGACATTCTCTAGAGCCCCTAGATTGAGAGAGACTTTTTTAGAGATGTCGGAATATTGTTTTTTATTGAGTTCCCTCAATTCCTTTTTTAGTAACTTCAATTTGGATACCACTGTAAATAGGGGACAACTGTCTACTGCCATATTCCAAATCCGTTCCACTAGAGGAAGAAAAAGAGGGTCTTTACCCTAGAAATTGAAAAACTTAAAGGGAGTGTTCTTTTTCTGCACTTGTTGATGGATGTGTGCGATAATAGCGCTATGATTAGAGATACTTGATGGGCAAATCGTGGATTCAAAATTCAAGAATGATTGTAATCACTTGAGATTAATCAAGAATTTGTCTAGCCATCTCAAGATAAGATTAGTTGGATTTTTATTAGTCCAGGTATGCATGGGACCGTTAGCCTCTTCTAATTTAGCTTCAATGCAAAAGTTGTTGAAGTGATCCATACCTAAGATGATCATCTCATTTTCTCCAATTTTCTCTTCTATAAATCGACATTCATTAAAGTCTCCCTCTAGAATCCAGAGATCTTGAATTGACGCTTTCATGAGGAGGAGGTCAGATCAGAAAAATTTGCACTGTCAGAGGAAGAATTTGTACCATATATAGAGGTGAACCAGAAGGTGGTATCTTCCCTTAGAAGGTGGCAATGGCAGTGTGGTAATTGCCTATTAGAGATAGAGATACTTATTGTCCAAATAGCAGGGTTCCAAGGGTTGCTTGGGTGGTAATCTATTCCACTTCGGAAATATTCACGCCTATATCAATAGAGCTTTATTTGACTTTACTTTTGTTTCTACCAAACCTAGTATAGAAATATTGTTAAAGGTGCAAAATCTTTTCATAGCTAAGCTTTTTGGGGGTCATTGAGCATTTTAATGTTCCAAATAGCTAACATTTATTGAATATGTAAAGAACGAAGCAAAACAAAAGAAAACACTAGGCTTCAGCCTTTGTCAAGATGCGTCATCGTTGGAGTTACCTCCAACCATCTTTATCATTTTCTTTCTTAACAAAAATCCATGGGGATGGAGAGCTTGGTTGCACAATTTATTAGCTAACTTGAGTTTTAGGTACTATGGATTAAGAGGAGTCTAATGAGAACTCTCTCTTCCTTGGATTCACTAGAGAACAAATGACCTTTACCCTTTTCCTTAGATTCCGAGGTCACATCTGCAAAGGCGGCATGGGAGCAATCACTTAGATGTTCTGGTTCATCTGTTGGAGAACCATCAAAGGACAAAGCCTTTGTGGTAGTATGTTTGTCCTTCTTCTTGTTAGTAGTGGTTGGGTTATGTGTTTTTACATGTTCTCCTTTGATGACTACTCCTTTTGTAGTCGGTATGATCTTTATTCTAGAATCCTTGTGGGTGTTATCCATCGCAAGGTCAGAGCTCACATCCTTTGGTGTGTTGTTATTCTTTGAATTCTTTAGATTGTCTCCATGAACAATTGTACACGGATTAGTTGCATCTCCAAAAATTTTGCACTGGGAGCAGCGAGGGAGGCCATTTTGGTATTCTACATCCACCATAGCTATCTTCCCATTTGCTCTTTTGATCGGAAAAGAAAAGAAGAGAATAGCATCAGCGTCTACTTCTATGGAGACACGGGCAAACCTTATCCTCTCAGTTCTGGCCATAGCCAAATCCACTTGGAGAGGCCTTTCAATGACACTTGCCACATAACCAATGCCATCTCTATGAAGGAACTCCATTGGCACACCCCCATAATTTGATCCAAATAGGAAGCTTCCTTAGTAACATTTTGTCATAATCAACTTTGAGAGACCAGCGCTCTCCTACTGACCTTCGCTTACCAATTATCCATGTTTATCATTGATCTAAATCACATGCTCCTACATCTCAATCTTAATCTCCCATCTCCCCTTCTTTTACCCCACTTGACTAATCCTTCAAATTCAATAACCAACTCTTCTACCCCCAACCTAGGGTACTGCTATGAGAAACGAATTTGCTTCTCTTCACAAAAATAAAACTTTGGTTTTGGTCCCTCCATACCTAGACCAAAACGTTGTTGGTAGTACTTAGAAGTTTCGATTAAAACACTCTTCCTCTTTTGAGCTTTATCATTACACTACAGCTATTCGTGACCCAATCTGGGCTGCTGCTATGAGAGGAATTTGCTTCCCTTCTTAAAAATAAAACTTGAGTTTTGGTCCCTCTATACCTAGACCAAAATATTGTTGGCAGTACTTAGAAGTTCCAATTAAAACACTCGTCCTTTTTTGAGCCTTGTCACTACATTACAGCTATTTGTGACCTAATCTTGGCTGCTGCTATGGGAGATGAATTTGCTTTTCTTCTCAAAAATAAAACTTGGGTTTTGGTCCCTTTATACCTAGACAAAAATGTTGTTGGTAGTACTTGGAAGTTCCGACTAAAACTCAGTGTTGATGGGCAAGTTGAGCGTCACAAAGCTCAACTTGTTGCTTAAGGATTTACTTAGCGAGAAGGCATTGGTTATACAAAAACATTTAGTCTTATCTTGTTATCATGCCTACCACTATTCTCTTTGTCTTGTCTCATACCTTATCTTATCGTTGGGACATCCATTAACTCGATGCTAAGAATGCTTTTCTCTATAGTCACCTAATTGAGATAATTTTCATATACAACCTCTTTGCTTTATTCGCTCTCGTTTTGCACATTATGTGTGTCAACTGTAGAAGTTTCTCTATGGTCTGAAATAAGTTCCTAGAGCTTGGTTCCATTGTTTCAGTAGTTTTCTATTATCCTTAGGGTTTCACCAAAGTAAAGTTGACATATCCATATTCACATTGTCTGAAGGTTTTGATATACTGATATTACTTCTCTATGTTGATGATATCATATTCATTGGTAGCAGCACTTCTCTCCTTAATCACTACATCCACATCTTGGTTCTTTCTTGCCAATTTGCTATGAAAGATCTTGGTCCTCTACACTTCTTTCTTGGTGTTCGTGTCACTCGTATGTCTTAGGGCATTCATCTTTGCCAATCCCAATTCCTTCTCATAACATGCATCTTTCTAAGTTAGTTAAAACCTCGTTGTCACCTAGGAATCATCTCAATCCCTATAGTTCTATCTTATTACCAAATCCTACTGCTTATCGTAAGATTGTTGGTGCTCTACAATATCTCACAATTACCCAACTAGATATCAATTTTGTAGTGAATTAATTGAGTCAATACATGCATCATCCCATTACTACTCCCATGTAGGTAGCAAAACATGTTTTTTGATATCTTCAAGGTTCACCAACATTGGCACTTCCAATTGTTTGCATATCTTGTACCTCCCTAACAACCTTTGTTGATGCTAATTGGGCTAGCTATCCAGACACTTGTTGCTTAATCTCATCTCCTAAGGTCGGAATCTCATCTATTAGGGTCGAAATCTCATCTCCTAGTGATCTAAGAGGCAACCTACAGTGTCTAGAAGTTCCATTGAAGCCGAATACAAAGCCCTTGCTTATGCGGTTGTAGAGTCAACTTGGATCTATCACATTGCTTTTGAACTTGGTGTTCCTATTCAGCGACCTATCATACTATGCTAGGACAATCTCGGTGTTGTTTATCCATTTGCAAATCCTATTTAGCATGATCGCATTAAGCACATGGATATCAACTATCACTTATTTTGTGAGATGGTTACCGATGGACGAATTGTGATTTGCTTCATTCCTATATATCATCAACGTAATGACATCCTCACTAAGAACCTCTCTACATCAGCCTTTCTTGATCATCGCTCCGATCTCATAGTGGCTTTTGTATCATGAGATTAAGGGGGTGTATTATTGTACATATCCTTAGTGATTGTATTATTATTTAAGGGTATTTTAGTCATGTCAAACATTACACAGGTAGTGATGTATGTATATACTATAAACATACTCTGTAAAATTACTCTTTACTTAATACAATTAACTTTACATTTATTCAATTACCACCCTCAAAGATCAGGTTGCGCGTTGGACTAATTTCATCCTCAAGTGTTGCTTCTACTTCTAATCAGGTGCGTAACAATGCTCGTTCATCTCATGGCTGATGATAGCTAGCGTATTCTGAGTATTTAGATAAAAGAGCCAAGAGGCTTTTCTTTCGCTGTGATCAGCCATTTAATGGCAATCATAGATGTCTTAACAAAACATTAAGAGTGATTATGTTAGAAGAGGAATAAGATATTGTAGAAGATGAGTGGGTGGAAGTGGAAGGAGTGAAGGAAGTGATTCTAGGAGTGCAGGAAGGGGAATGGTAGTGGCAAGGAATTCCAAGTATCTCTAATTGCTGTTAGTGGACTAAATGCACCAAAAATTCTTATTCGTTGGTTGAATTTCTTTGTTTCCTGCCATTGTGCTCTATCACCTAGTGTCCAGTCCTTGTAAGTCTGGAAGTTGAGGCTGTCCCTGCTGCTAAAGATGAGGCAGAGCAATGGGCTTCTGAGGCAAGCAAAAGTTGCAATCTAGTCAGATTCAGGCATAGAAAGCTGATTACTCTGGAAATGTAGAGGAGACAGCATCTCAACAGTTAAATGCTGTGGACGGCCCTTTAGTGGAAGATGAATCTACTTGGAGTTTAGTGAAGAAGGAAAAAGTTAAAAAGAAGAAGGCGAGGAGGAAGGCTAGTCAAAAGACTAGCTCACTGAGATCGATTTTTTTTGCCTTTTCCTCCTGTAAATATCATGATGGCAAGTTGGAATGTTAGGAGCTTAAATGACCTCCACAAAGCAAAAGACATTTTTTGATTTTTGTATTGAAAACAACATTTCTTCAGCAATACTTCTAGAAAATAATGTAAGCGAAAACCAAAATTGGATGAAATGTTACCCAAGCAAGTGTTGCCAGGCTTCACTTATTTTTAGGTTGTTTCCAAGCTTAAGTCTATCAAAAAATAATTGAAGAAGTTAAATGAGAAGAAGTTCTCACATATTTCTTCTCGTGTGGTTATAGCTAAAGACTCTATGGTTAACATTCAAACAGCTATTGGTAATAGGGATTATTCCCTTGTGTTGGATGAGAAGAAAGCCTTTAAAGAATATTATATTCTTAGAAATGTAGAAGAAAGTTTTTTTAAGCAAAAATCAAGGATCAAATGGCTAAAATTGGGAGATAGAAATACTTCCTTCTTCCATAAATGTGTCCAGTGACGTCAAAACAGAAATACAATTTTGGCGCTTGAAAGGGATGACATCCAAGAGGAAGCTATTAAGTACTTTAGTGGCCCATATAATGGCGGCAATTTGGACAGCTCTTCAAACAGATTTGAATGTCTTCAGCATATTATTTCTTGGTGCTTGAATGATTCACAAGTGAATAGCCTTCTCTCTCCTTTCAATGATGATAATATTAAGAATGCCTTTTTTTCTTTAGCAAACAGTAAAGCTCCTCGTCTAGATGAATTTTCGGTGAAATTCTTCAAGGTATCTTAGCCTATTTGTGGTGGGGACTTGACCAAAACCATCAAAGAATTCATTTCCTCAGGTTTTCTGTTGAAGGAAATTAATAAAACCATCATCTCTCTTGTCCTCAAGGTGCAAAATCCATCTAAGATGAGTTACTATCAATCTATTTCTTTTTGTAACTCGTTGTACAAGGTCATATCTAAGCTTCTTGCATCGCAGTTTAAAAAGGTGCTTATTGATTTGGTGGGCCTTGAGCAATTAGCTTTTATTCTAGGCCATAGAATTTCGAATAATATCCTTATCGCACAAGAATTGATGTATGGCTACCACTCCTCTAGAGGTCCTCCTAGATGTTTTATTAAAGTTGGTATCTTTAGAGCCTATGATACTCTTGATTGGTCTTTTTTGGATGTAGTTCTTAGTTGGTTACCCTATCCCCCCTTCTTTTGTCATCTCCTTAAGCAGTGCTACAGTACTCCAAAATTTTCCATCAATATTAATGGTAAGCTACAAGGTTTTTTCTCTAGCTTTAGAGGTCTCAGACAAGGAGGCCCCATCTCCCCCTATTTGTTTGTTCTAGCTATGTAGGCTTTGTTGAGATTGTTTAGAAGAATGGTTAGATCACCATCTTTCTCTTTTCACTGGAGATGCAAAAAGGATAAGATCTCTCATCTTAGCTTTGTTGATGATCTTATGATTCTTTATAAAGGGAATCTTCCTTTTATTATTCATGTCAAGTAGGTCCTTGATGATTTTGCATAACTTTCTGGTCTTTAATACAACCCTCTTAAGAGTTCCATCTTCATGGGCAACATACATCCTTCTACCAAGTATAACATGTTGAACATCTTATGTTTCTAGGTAGGTACCCTCCCCATCAAATACCTGGGAGTTCCCCCTTGTGTCGTCCATACTTAAGAAAGGAGATTGTAATGTGCTCATTGAAAAAATAGCCAAGCAGATTGACTCATGGACTAGTAAGCATCTCTCTTATGCTAGTAGACTCCAGCTTGTTAATTCAATGATATTTTGCCATGCAAGTATATTGGTCTTCTATTTTTGTTCTCTCAAAAAAGTTCATTAAAAAAATGGATCAATTGATAAGGAATTTCCTTTAGAGTGATTGGCCCAATAATTATGGACTATCCTTGTTGGGTACCTTCAAATTTCCACAGCTTTTCTATCAAGAGCTCTTATAACTCTATTAGAGTGAATGGTGTAAAAGTTTATTGGTATAATGTTGTATGGTACAAGAAAGCAATGCTTTGGCATTGTTTCTTTTTAATAGGATATTGTATACCTTTGACAAACTCAACTGTTGGGGCATCACAACGCAATCTTCTTGCTGTCTCTGTAGCATGCAACCTGAAGACCAAGAGCTTCTATTCTTCAATTGCTCCTTTTCACAAAACGTGTCCTCCCTAATCTTGTATCCATCATTGTTCTCCTCATGGCATCATGTGGTTAATCAACTCATCGATCTTTTGCAGAAGCATCTCTTAGATTGGTACTTGGCTTTTGTTTCAGCGATGTACTGTCTCTGGAGAGTGAGAAACTTTGTTCGCTTAGAAAATCTCACCCTAACTTTGACAGCATAGCTAGGCATATTTAGCTCCTTTTTGTATATTTGAGTGGTTTTTTCTGATTCTCCTTTTTGTAAGCCTTATGTTGTAGTACTTTTGGTGCTTTGTAACATCAGCTCTTCTCACTATTAAATTCACTGGTTTACTCAAAACAAAAATAATAATAATAATAATGTAAGGGAATGAAATATAGGGATGGTTAGAAGAAGATTCATTGGTTTACCAAAAATAATAATAATAATAATAATGTAAGGGAATGAAATATAGGAATGTTTAGAAGAAGATTCAGCCTGAAATGGTTCTTTGAATCCTACCTTAGTGGTTGGTTATGGGTGGCATGGAGCCTTAATTGTTGGCGAGTTATTGTAATCCAGTCACATGAGCAGTATATTCATAGCAACTGCTTAGTGATAGGGCAAAACGTTCATTGCAAAGTAGTTTTTGTTTATGGCTTGTATCAACAATCTGGAAGGAAGCAGTTGTGGCAAGATTTAGAGGGTTTCAGCTCACAGATTGATGAACTGTGGCTATCATCAGGAGATTTCATTAGTGTCAGAATTTAGACAACAAAAATGAAAGAAATGAAGGGTTTTTTTAGGGTATGACTGTCTTCAATGATTGGCTTACAAAGCAATTGTGGCTGACATGCGTTCTATCAGCATTCATCATGCATGCACTACAGCAAATAGTGGTAACCCAGTCTTGAGAAAATTGGAGAGGGCGCTCATCAGTGATCACTGGTTTTCCGTCTATCTGAACTGTTATATCCTTCTTGGACCCTGAACATTCTGATCATAGTCCAACTATTGTTCATTTACATTTTGAGTATCATCCAAAGAATATACCCTTTCTTGTCTTTTATTTTTGGTATAAGCACCCAAAGTTTAAAGATATTGTGAAGGAAGATTAGATTCACCAAGTAGAGGGAACAACTAAGTTTATGGTCTACTCAAGCACAATATAGAATCTAATTATGAGATCCCCAAGGAAGTTTGTATTACTTTTTTCAAGAAATAATTAACTGAAACAAAGGACTAACCCCATTAGCAACAATGTCAGTGACCACGTACATGCCAGCAACTATAGCTCCCTTTGTGCTGAATAGTCCAGGAAAAGATGGGGAATAGTTGTTGTCTGAGTCTAATTATTTTTCACATGCTTTCTGATTTAATTGTTGGAATGTTGTTAGTGGGTTTTTAGTCAGTTGTGTAGTTGTATTTGATTAGTGGTCGGTTATTGCTGGGTTATGTGGGAGTTCACAACTAGGTAGTTCCTATTTTTCAGGATATGTCTTAGACCATGATAGGGCACTTATTTTCTATGTTTTCATGTATATATTGAATGGAAGGAAAAAAGAAGGGAGGCAGCTGACATTTCTTTATCAAATTTCTTCATTATTGTGCAAGAGATCAATGGTTCTCTCTTAATGAGTCCTAAAAATTACTAGCAAAAATAGGTTGACAAGGAAAAAGATATTAACAAATGCAAGGTATCACTCTTGTTAAACTGCCACCAAAATAATAATGTGGCTTCTAGTTAGAGACTGAACTCAATTCTTAGATGGCGTGTAAAGTAATTGGACAGCTTTGACCAAGCCTGTTTTAGAGGAAGAAGTCCAAGATATCTTTCTATCTACAGCACTTGGTAAATCCCTAGAACCTGATGGCTTCAGCCTTCAACACAAATTTTTTTCGGGGGTGTTTGGAGATAGTTGGCAAGGAAGTTTCCTAAGCTATTCAAGATTTCGTCACCATGGGGCAAGCTTTAACTTGAATTGCACTTCATTTACTCTTATTACCAAATGTTCAAATCTGACATTTCTTCAAGAGTTCTGTCTTATCTTGTGTTGCAATTCTATTTACAAGTGCATTTCAAAAATCTTAATTGAGCATCTTAGTCCTTCTCTTATAAAAAACCAAATGGCTTTCATAAAAGGAAGAGAATTGTTGATAATGTGCTTGTTGCCCAAGATTAAGGGTTATCATAAGTCATCTTTGAGTCCAAGATGTGCTGTAAAAGTTGTATCGTAAATGTTTATTACATGGTAAATTGGAATTTCCTATTCCAAGTGCTAGAAACTCTCAACCTTACAATCTCTATCAACTTAAATGGAGAACTAGTTAACTTTATTCCTATCTCTAGGAGCCTTAGACAAGGGACCTACTATTACACTATTTCTTTATCTTGGTCATGGAGGTTTGATCTTGTTTATTGAAGGAAAAAGTGTTGGAGGGTAGATTTAAATTCTAGTGGCATTGCAAAAATGAAAAACTAACTATCTTTGTTTTGCCTTAGACCTCCTAACTTTTTTCAAAGGGGAACTACATTTTATTAGTCATTAAGGAATCTCTTGGTAAGTTTGAGATGCTATTAGTTTGAAAGCTAGCAACATAAAATGCTAAATTTTTCTTTGTAATTTTCCATTATACATTACATGTCAAATTGTCGAGTGTTTAGGGTTTATTATGGGATCACTCTATAAAATACTTGGGTCTCTCTCTTGTGTACTTTAAGCCTTTGAAAGCTTCTTGCAATAACCTTATAAGTAGATTCTCTTCGCGAATATGACATTGGAAAAGTTCTTTCTTTTTTGGTTATTAGAGTTCGACTGATCAAAAGCTTTGTTTTATCCCTACAATTGTATTGAAACTCTATGCTTATCTTTCTTTTGTATGTTGGCAAAGAAATTACTTTGAAAATGAATAGATTCCTTTGGAATGGAAGTGATGATTCAAGAGCTAGAGCAGAAGTGTACTTTTTTCTTTTTAGGTGAAGGCAAAAGTGTTGTGTGAAGTGGCTTGTAAGCCAAAACATGAAAGGGGGGTTGAGATTTATAGACGTGGTTTTGAGGAATGAGACAATCGAGTTAAAGCATGATCAAAACTTGGTGAAGGGGGTGAAGACTCCCTTTAGCGAAGTTGGGTAAAAAGTTAAGTTCTTAGAGGGAATTATTCAAGAGCAAGAGTGGAGGTGTAATTTTTTCTTTTTGGGTGAAAGCGAAAGCGCTATGTGAAGTAGGTAAGCCAAAAGATGAAAGGGGGGGCTTAGATTTATAGACATGGTTTTGAGGAATGAGACAACCTAGTTAAAGCATGTTTGGAATCTTGTGAAGCGGGTGAAGACTCCCATTAGCCAAGTTGGGGCAAAAGTTAAATTCTTAGGGGGGAATAATTTTTGGCAAGTTAGTGATCTTGGTATTCCTTCTTGGAGCTGGAGAGAAATCCTAGATTTAAGGGAACAAGCAAAACTTTTGTTGAAATGGAAAATAGGAGATGGGGACATGATTTAATTGTGGTATGATGATTGGCACCCAAATGGAACTTTTGTGGATTGGATGGGGGAAAAGGAGTCAAATTATCCCAAAGAAACTAGATTGTGTTCTATAATTCATGGAGGGGAGTGGGTATGGCCATGGGGTCCTAAATGGGAAAGAATAAGTGAGAGTATTCCTTTATCCTTAAGACCAGTTCCTACTTTTGGTGATCATTCCATTTGGAAAAGTAACTCAAAGCTTCTTTCTATTGAGGAAGTATATTCTTCAATGTGGGTCCCTAACCCTCAATGGCTTGGAAGTTTCTCATTTGTCACAAGAAAGGAACACCTCATTAAATGTTATTTTTGGTTTGCAGTGCATCATAAACTACGTGCCTTGACAACCCTTTGACATGGAATGTTGCCAATAGGAACTGCTGTTTCTTATGTTAAAATGAAGAGGAATCACATGATCATCTTTTCTTCAAATGGGCTTTTGCAGGAGAAGTGTGAGGATAGTAGGTTAGGAACTCAAGTGGCCAGCAAATCTTGTGGATAGGACAAAGGATTTTGCAACCTTTTTCCTACGCTCTTTTGTGGGTCTAAGTATGGTGTATAGAAGGGCTTTTGCAGCTGTTTGCTATTATATTTGGCAAGAAAGAAATGCAAAAAGATTGAGCTTACAATAGATTGTTTGGCGATGGAAATTTCTTGAAGCTATAACTTTGATTAGGTCTTAATTTGATTTCTTTTTGAATTTATAGGATCTTAGTTGTACTTATGATCAGAAAAAAATAGAGCTAGAGCTTTCATTTCGGTGGCTGCACTTATTTTGTAACTTTAGTGCCTTTGCAATTCAAAACCAAAACCTTTCATAGTCTACTATTTTGATATGTACAATGGATTATTTTGTAAAGCTTTATTTTACAATGAAATTTTTTTGAACTTATTCCCCAAAAAAAGAAAAAAAGTTTAATTATTTGAGGACTTGTTATTTAGGCTTTTATATAAGCTCATATCTAGTAGATTAGAAAATATTAGTTTCCTGAGTATTGCATCAGGTATTCCATAATTATCTTACTTGAGGTTTTTAAATACCTTTGTTATGAGCATCATTTTTTCATGGTCTGTTACAGCATCTTCCAGTTATTTATGCTTGCTTATTTTGGTCTTTTATCTAATAATCTTGTTTTGCTTGTACAATGCCCAAATGTGCTAAAACTTTCTTTTAATCTAGATGGAGCAAATGGTCATGGTGATCGAGATTTTTGAGGAAAGAAAGTTCAAATCTAATAACAGCAGTAAAAGTTTTCACTAAGTACCCATGTTCGAAAATCCAAAGGGTAATTTATTGTTACAGGCTGGCTTATTAATTGGAAACCATCCGGAATAACTGTTGATACTATTGATCTGGTCGCACTCCATTCAAGCTGTGTAATAGTGACAGATCTCATTTTCACAGCACTTAGGGAACATATCAATCCTATTGTCTAAGTACATGCACAATGCAACCATAGTGTAAAAACCCAACACAGGAAAGATGTTACCTAGGTATATTAACGAGTGACAGCTTTTGAAAAATGTCTCAACTCTTGGAGTGATCCTTTCACTTATGGATGAGGTTACATCTGCCAGCTTTTATGGACAGCCTGTTTGCAATCTGCATTCAGGAAGTTACAAAGTCTTCAATTTATTAGATAGCTACGTCTGCTAAACCTTCAGTCCTCTTTTTATGAGTTAATGCGTTTACATCATAACATTCAAATTGACAAAGCCTTTTAAAATTGCTCTTTCTGCATCAGTGAAAATTTTCCTTCCCAGTGTGATGCTTGATGACAGTTTGGTCTTTGTGCAGGGCTGGCTCTTTTACTCGGATTCTGTTTTCTGGAAGCCACCTCAAATGGAGGTAGGGATGTGCTTGAATGGAATAACATATTTCATTATTCTTTCACGGACTCATCTGATTTACCCAATATAGGCAACTGGCAGTCAAACATTGGCCCATTTATCTTGTTATCTATACAGATTTGGAGATAGACATTGTATCTCACTGTGTCCTTTCATAATCTTTTTATTTTTATCCTGTCTAATCTAAAATCTATTGCTAATATGTACATGATTAATAAAGTGAATTTTAGATTCATTTATTTTTTTCTTCATTGCTAGAAGGTATCTTATGGAAAAATGAGTGCAGAATCATGTTGTCGAGAACCAGGTCGGATAAAGTTAATTTAGACCTGTTGCAGTATGAAATGTGAATTTGTGTGTCCCCACTGGAATCTAAAATGTCATTTGGACAAATACAATAGATTTTGCAGTCATGTTCTATAGTCAAATTGGAAGAATAATTTTAAAATGTCATCTCTCTTCATTTGATGAGTACATTTTTTGAATAATTATATTGCCTTGCTCTTATTTTATGGAGATTTTTAGTAGCATAATAATGAACTTGGAATTTTCTGCAGGCACTTCTGCATTCAGTGCCACTGGGGAAAATGATTGTTTTGGACCTTTTTGCTGATGTCAAACCAATATGGAAAACTTCATCCCAGTTTTATGGAACTCCATATGTCTGGTAAGCCTCTATTGTTTCCAGAGACAAAATTTTCCAATAGTGGTGAAGCATTTCTGATTTAAACCTACTCATATCTGAAATAAAGTCTTCATGCGTGTACATCACCATTGCTTTTCTTTGAACAGATGCACTTTGTGCTGATTGAGGTTCATGTTCAACTGTTGTATACCAGGTGCCTCCTGCATAACTTTGGTGGAAATATTGAAATGTATGGCATACTAGACACCATATCTTCAGGTCCAATCGAGGCTCGCACCAGTGAAAATTCTAATATGGTAAGTCATGCTTTTGTGTTTTTGTTCTGAACACAGATTACCAGAATTAAGGGAATGGAGTCTCTAGTATTTAGGATGTTGGATGAGTCCATAAGTTATTTCCTGGTTTCAATTATATTTCGTCCTCCTAGTTCAGCTTGTCATCTTATTCTGTAGGTGGGTGTTGGAATGTGCATGGAAGGAATAGAGCAAAATCCTGTAGTTTATGAACTGATGTCAGAAATGGCTTTTCGCAGTGAAAAAGCTCCTGTCTCGGTAAACTACTGTTTCATGGAAATATAAAGCATAAAACTCAAAGTTTTCAGTATGCCTAATCTATGTGAAATATTTGCACTTCTTATATCACACAAAAGTAAAACCAACCCCTGCCACACTCATCCCACTTGAATGTGATGCATAAAACGAAAAGTAAATGCTAACTATATATAGTGTTGGGAAAGTTACTCTATAGTCCACTGATAAATTTCCCCTTGGGAAAGCGAAAGTGTAAAATCAACCAGTATTTGCAGCCAGAACAGCCTCTTTGGATAATAGAGCAAAATCAGGAGAGAACTATGGACCAAAAAACCATTAGTTTGGGGCTTCTATGTAAAATTCAAATCTAACCTCAATGGAGAAGAAGAGATGGGAAGGGTGGAACCTATGAATAAAGAATATTCTATTGACAAACAGATTATAATATTCATTGGAAGGGATGGCTGTCATGATTGGATTTTGGATCTCTTCACTTAAAAAAAAAATTTATTGAAGGCTCTTTTAGAGAGGCTCTGATCTCTTATACTACTGACTACTATTAAGCTGCCTTAGGTTAGTTGATGAATAACTTCTTGCTTGTATTATTATTGATAATGGTAGTGTAGATTTATTCATATTTCTACAGGCTTCTTAATCCTTCTTTTCCTTAATAAAAGATGACTATAAACCTAATTGGTAAGTGATAACAATTGTGATAGAGAGCTCTGCCCAAAAAATTTTTTTCTTAACCAAAAAGACATTGAGATAGAGAAGGAATTCATTTCTTTTCATATGGATGATACACACACACATATATATACACAACTAGTGGAGGATGTAATCACGATGCATGTGCCTAAAATTTAATACTTGATTTTACAATTTTTCTAGAAATTATGAGAGCAAGCATTTGAAGAACTCACAGAGAGAGGGAGAGAGAAATACAAAGATATTTTTTGATTTACTAAAAAAGAAAAATGTGGTGTATGTGAATGTTGCAAAAGTTTAAAAGTTGAAAACAGTTTTAACAGTATTATTGCGTACTAATGTGAATTTATTATAGGGTTGCTATTGTATAGTAATGCATATTTTTACTATTTGACTATATAGTTTACAAATATAATTATTATTATTTGTTCCTTATTTTATATTATTTATAGTTACTAAATATTATTTAGATCAGCAGCATCTTAGTTAGACAACTTTTATTTATAGAAGTAAGATAAAGTTGTAAAACAAGGCAAATATTTTCTTGATATAATCAATAGTTCTTTTGTCAATAATCTTAATCTACTGATTACTTCTTAAGAATTATTAAGCATTTAGAGATTGTCTAGTAAAAATAAAATTTATGAGAATGTGTGAGATACCAAGACTCAGCTCTTTTACTATAATATAATAGAAGATATATAAATATATATTTATCTTTATATCTTTTAAAATGTGATTTGACAATATGATAACCTTGATGTAAAATCATGGAAAGAAAGCTTTTGAAATATCACATGTAGATGAATCAATGTAAAGTTGCATTAATTTTTTGCATTATGAGTTGAAGTTTCCAATCATCTTGCTGGCTCCATGTCATTTGCTATGAAATAGAGGAAAAGAGAGTGGAGAAAAATATAAGGAATAGAAGAGTTGTGATTACATGTCAAAGTTGCCCTTTAATTTTCTTATTTAGTTACCTAAGAGGTAAATGAGCTTTGCATGGAGGACAAATAAGTAATTTCATAAATTGATTATCATTTAAAAGGGTTGTGGAGTTGAATAAGTTGGTATTGGCGTAACAATATAAATAGATAAAGAAGCTATTTAGAAAAACATATTAAAAGAAAGTCAATTACACTAATTACACCTAGCTCTTTCCTTTTTGTGCATTCCTTCTTTCCTTTAAACATTATTATTTTGACAATACCCAAAAAAAATTATGCCTCACTGTTTAATACTAATAATTATTGACATTAATTTGCATTTCATAATGTTCCCCTTCAAGCTAGAGCTAGATATTAATCATGCCTTGCTTATTATAAATATAGTTAACCTTTGCTCCACTTAAAGCTTTTCTAAAGACATCTCTCAATTGTTCTCTAGTATGCTTAGTTTGTTTATGAAACACAAGATTGGATGTAATATGAAGAGTAGCTTGATTGTTATGCTATAACCGTGTAAGTATTGGCACCTTAAAGCTAGCTTTTGTTAAGAGCTGATATATCCACTTTGTTTTACACATCGATTATGCCATAATTCCCTAATTGGATTCCACACTCGAGCTGTCAGAATATTCTACTTCTTACTTCCATGAAACTAAATTCCCTCCAATAAACACGTAACAATATATAGTAAATCTCCTATCTATCTTGAAACTTACCCAATTTGCATTTGGAAAGCACTCGATGCCACTACGCCTTGGAGCTCCCTTTAAGTAACACAAAATTTGTTATAAAGTTATCCAATGATGTACAGTTTGAAAAGACATAAATTAACTTATAACACTAATATAGTATATAATATTAGGACAGGTCACTGTGAGATAGTTTTGATTTGCTAACTAATCGTTTATATCTATCTGACTCTTCAAAATAAGTCACCATTGTACTAAGTTGCACATTAGGAAGCATAGGTATATTGCATGGTTTAGATCCCAATTTTTCAATCTCAGCTAATAAGTCAAGCACATATTCTCTTCGAGATAAAATGATGCCTCTCTTGCTCCTTACCACTAGGATGAGGTAAAGCAAGGTAGTTTTGAGAGTGGTCACGAAGTTAGAGATGCAATAAATGAACAATAAAAGATGAGATCATAAGGGACAAAAGAAGAAATGGGATAAGTGCATCAACTTTTACCTTTCCAAAGAGCAATAGGAAGATCAAGATCACTTAAGACTAGATTTAATGAAGAAGAAATCGATGTAGGATATTTAGTAGAAGTGTTTCGACTTCTAGAATAGACCCGTCGAATTAGAGGTAGAGGTGGCAATGGTTTTGATGGTAGCCTACCATCATTTATGGGAACATTAGGTGACTAATTGGTGATAAAATAGACCATTATAACATCATCCTCCCTCTGTGTTGAGAAGATACAAAAGTAAGGCTATAAATGTATTGGGTTAAGTCGAGTCAAGTCGAGCTGAATCGAATCAAGTTTTTGAAGGCTTAGACTTGGTTTTTTAAAAGATTTATTAAGCTCTAGTTGAGTGGAGTTTTTATTAAATCTAAAAATTATAGGCTTGAGTTTGAGCTAATTAAGTAATTTGAAGTTTGAGCATTTAAATAAGTAGAGCTTGTTTACCTAAATGGGCTTAAGCTCAAGCATGTGTAGATGAACAACCTAAAAGATTCTAAGCTCGAGTTTGAATTTGAACTAAAACTCAAAATTAATTTAAAATTTACATTTCCTGATGATTTTTTTAATTATATTATTCTTTTTCATATATTATTTTATTATATTTTTTTCATGTAATATAATCTATAATATATAACTTTCGAGCCAATTCACGAGCTAGCTTATTAACATAAACAAACTTGCTCAGGAGCTGAATTACAAGCTTAAACATGAGTTTAGGCTGGGCTTGTTTATATAAAGAGCCTTCATTTTGAGCTCAAGATTGATTTGTTTATAAATATTGAGTTTGAGTTTGAGCTTGAGCAGCTTATTAACAGTTTGACTTATTTATAACTCTATATGGAATGAAGAAGAGGAGTGTTAAAAAATCGTAACACCAGTGGACACAAGATACTAATTCAGTCCTTTTGAACCAAAGAGTCACTCCAAAAGACACATTTGTGAGACTTAGGATTCAGTTTTGTTATTTAAAGACAAACATCATGGACAAAGCAAGTAATACCAAATATTCAAGGTTCATTAGGAAACATTAGTTTAGTAGGAAAAAGGATACTATAAAGAGTTTCACCATGAAGAACAGATGAAGGTAGATGATTGATTAGAAAAGAAGCCATGGACATTGCATCAGCCCAAAAATGTTTATGAGCTTGAATTTGAAACAAAAGAGCCCATATTGTTTCAAAAAGGTATCTATTTTTCCTTTTGATCACATTGTTTTTAGAGGGTGTACCAACACTTGAGGATCGGTGAAGAATGCCATTCTGAATCATATAAAGTCTAAAAAGGATCAGAAAAATATCTCTTGGCATTATCACTTCTCAAAGTATGCTTTAAGACATTGATTTCAGCACAAAAGGCATTAAAATGAGAACAAAACATTTCATTTGATTTCAAAATATTGGATGATTTTTCATTAGATAAAGCCAAGTCATGTGAGAGCAATCATCCACATATGTAATATTGAAATTACATTTGATCTAATGGTTTTTGTTTTATTAGAAAAACTGATACTATCTACCTTCACCTACTAAGATACATTAAATCAGATTTTCTAGAACACTTCCAGTTTGTAGAAGCTTTATGGGGCTTGGGGCTAGGGTTCCACCCTTAATGGGTCTTGGAGAGCTTCACAAGCCTTAGCTTGTCTTGGAGGTCCATGACATATAATTATTTAAAGCCTTTGTAGCTTCTGCAATTTAAACATCTAAATTATAGCGGTTATAGAATGTGATTCATGATTCATCATACCATTTCTTCTTCAATTTTAAAATAGTGGGAGGGAAGGAAACTAAATTAAAAATGTAGTGAAGAATTCCAAAAACACTTTTATGCAATAATAAGACCAAGGATATGGCATGCTAATGTTAGGAGAAAATCATTTTTCAAATATTTTGATTTTCAGCGAGGGCATCCTTCTTTTACCCATATCATAAAAGAAGTATGGCAAACTAGAGTTGAAGAGACAGCCATGTTTAGTGTTTGCAAGAGACTCAAAATGTTGAAGAGTCGGTTGAAGAACTTAAATATCAACCACTTCTCAAATCTTTCTCAACGTGCTACAAGGGCAAAGCAAGATCTTGTAAGAATACAAAATCTAAATAGAGTTGATCCGAATTATGCAGATTGGCAATGAGAGAAATTGCTTTTTTCTAACTTTTACTAGTGGAATGCCTTGGAGGAATCTTTCTTGAGACAAAAAGCTAGAGTTTCCTAGCTAAATTTAGGGAATAGAAACAAGAAGTTTTTATTTAACTCTTTGAAGCAAAGGCAGTATAAGAACAACTTTACATCTATTTTGGATGATCAGGGTATCTAAATATACTCTATTGAGGATATCAAATCTCTGACTGTACGTTACTTCCAAAACTTGATGACAGACTCCTCCTCAAATCTTAAAGACTTTAGTGAACTTAATAATTTGCGCTTAGGGTGCATTATAGTTGAAGCTCGAGATGATTTGATTAGACCAGTCATAAATGAGGAAATTATGCACACTATATGGTCCTTGGCTAGGTATAATGCCCCGAGACTAGATAGATATAGTGTGAATTTTATTTGCGATTCTTCGGATGTTATGGGGGAAGGTATCTGCATGGCTATCGAAGACTTCTTTGCATTTGGGAGGATGCTAAAGGAACTCAACTTTACTTATCTCTCCTTGGTCCCTAAAAAGGACAACCCTTCCTCCTTTGCGGATTTTAGACCTATTGCATGTTGTAATATCTTGTATAAGTGCATCTCTAAAATCCTGGTTGAAAGGTTGAAACCTATTCTTAGCTCCTTAGTAAGTAAAGAGCAAATGGCATTCATAAAAGGTAGAAGAATTGTAGACAATATTCTTGTGGCACATAAACTACTTAGAGGCTATGACAATGATAAGAAGGGACCAAGATGTGCTATATAGGTAGATTTGATGAAGGCTAATGATAATGTCAAATGGAGTTTTTTCCATCATATCCTCAAGATGTTTGATTTTCCAGCTTAGTTCATCCAATGGATCATGTGATGTGTCATAACCGCTATGTTCTCTATTAATATAAATGGTGAGCTCGTTGGATATTTCCTAGCTTCAAAAGGATTGCATCGGGGAGACCCTCTTTCTCCTTACCTGTTTGTCTTAGCTATGAAAATCTTTACTTCCATCATGTGGGAAAAGGGTGAGTAAGAGGATTTTAGATTCCATTGGAGGTGTAAGAGAGGAAAATTGAATCACTTGTGCTTTACAGATGATGTGTTGCTTTTTGCAAAAAGAGACCTTCGATCCTTAGAGCTCATTAAGGAGGGACTATATACTTTTCATAAGTTTTTGGGGTTAAAGGCAAATCCTCAAAAAAGCCACCTTTTGTTGAGTGGGGTGAATCGTAGCATAAAGAAATAGATTAAAGACCTTTTGAGTTTTAAATTGGGTTCTCTTCCTGCGAAATACTTAGGATTCCTGCTATCTTCTACAAGTTTATCTAAACATGATTGTATGATGCTGGTGGATAAATTTACTGCTAGATTCAATCACTGGATAGTTAAATTTTTATCTTATGTAGGGCACCTACAGCTCATTAAAAGTGTCTTATTTTCTCTCCAGGTATATTGGTTAACTATTTTTGTGTTACCCAACACATTCTAAATTGTATTGAAACCAAACTAAAGAGGTTCTTGCGGAATGGAAATGATGAATCAAGAGCCAAGGCTAAGGTGAAACGGAAGGACATGTGTAAACCTAAGTTAGAGGGAGGCTTAGGAGTAATTGACATCAGCCTTTGGAATAGAGTGGTACAACTAAAACATATTTGGACACTTTGCTCAGACAAAGTAACTACTTTAAGGCTAAGTTGGGTGAAGAAAGAGTTATTGAGGGTTAGAAGTTTTTGGAGTATAAACATCCTAGGTGATGCGTCATGGGCATAGAGGAAAATTTCTCCAATCAAGACCATCATCTAAACAACTCCTCTAAGTGGGAAGTAGGAAATGGAAAGCTCATATCCTTTTGGTTTGATAATTGGCATGTACTAGGGCTGCTTATGGATTGGATAGGTTCTCAAGCTACCTTACATCTAGGTTGCCCCAAAGAAGTGCTGTTGGGGAACTTCATATAAGGAAACGACTAGGTTTGGCCAATCAGAGAGAGATGGTTAGAAGTCACTAACTCCCTTGGATTTTTGAAGCCGAATGAAGAACAAAAGGATAAATTGGTATGGAAAACAGGAGAGAAGAAAGATTTGTCCATTACAACAGCATCCTACCCATCTAACAGGAAAGAACCTAAGGTTTTATCGTACCCTCTTGTGTGGCACAAAGAAATCTTATCTGGGTACTCCTTTATTCTTTGCATGGCAGTACAACAAAGGTTATTGGCAATGGACAAATTAATAGCTTAGGGTACGATTGAGGTCAATAAATGTTGGTTGTGTTAAAGAGAGGAAGAATCTCATGATCACCTCTTTTTTGGTTGTTTTTTCACAAAATAACTATGGATTAGTATCAAAGGCGCTAGTGCATAGACTCTATCTAAAGCCTTTGAAGCTAGAACTTTTGCAGATTTTGTGACTCTAGAAAAGTTGAAAACTCTTAAACTGATCCACAAAAAGCCTTTGCTACTGGTTGTTATCATATTTGGAAAGAAAGAAACAAGAGGAGAACAGAAAATATAACAACCCCTATAGAAAATCTTTTTAGACTAGTCTCATATTATTTTTGTATTTGATGAGCACCTTAGTGCTAGTTATAGCCATTAAATCGAGATAAGTATCATTTTGATGTTATAGATACTTTGATTGATTTTATAGGTATCTCGTGTGCTCTTTTTGTACACTTCCCATTTACAAATTGATTATGTTATGAATTTTCTCAACTTACCCAAAAAAATAAAGGACCAAGGATATGTTATTCAATTCCAACTAGTGAAATTAGATGAAATTTTTTCTGTAGTATTACATGCATCTGTTTATAAGAAAAAGACAAAAGAATAATGATTAAAATTTAATGACGTCATTATTCAAAAAAAGGATTTTTCCTTGCTTATCTATATCTCCAGATTTGTTTAGGATGGTTCAATTTTTTATCCTAGCTTTCTCACCCTCCTTGAGCTTGTTTTCACATTAATTTGTTGCATAGCAGAGTTATTAGTTGATTTGTGAAATGGGATTTGACTTAATTATAGCTGTAGTATTATGTGTGCATCAAATCTTAAGAGGAGAAAAGTGAAAGAACTGGTGAATTAATGTTTCTTGATACAATGTATTACTTGAACTATCCTTGATATGATGTCCTACTATAGTATACACGCATTGTTGGTTAATGATTACCTTCTCTGTAGGCTGGACCTCAAAATTATTTGATGGATACTTGGGCCTGAATTTGATACTTTTGTAGGAGTGGCTGAAAACTTACTCTTGGCGACGCTATGGTAAAGCAGTTAGTCAGATTCAAGCAGCATGGGAAATTCTTCATCGCACCATTTACAACTGTACAGATGGAATTGCTGTACGTTATTGGGAATTAGTGTACATTGCATAAATTTCCTCAGTTGCATTATATTTTGATGGAAGGGTTATTTGCAATAGATTTTACATCCTTCTGCAAAGTTAATTTCATCAATGTCTGCTATTTCATTGGTCATAGTTTTTTAAATTCATGAAACATGTAGCCTTGGCATATGGTTTTAGCGCATCTGCTCTATATTTAGTTTTCTTATTACATCCTTTATGATCATGGCAAAATCTCTTACTAGGGGTTTTTACTCATGACGTTATATGCTTCCTCTATTTCATTCAATGCAGGATCACAACACGGACTTTATAGTGAAATTTCCAGATTGGGATCCATCATCAAGCTTTGTATCTACTAATGCAAAACAAGAGCAGCCACGAATTTCCCTAGAGTTAATGCGAGGAGGAAGGTTCTTATTCCAATCAACAAGCTCCAAGTTACCTGAGGCTCATCTATGGTATTCTACTGGGGATGTAATCAATGCTCTGCGACTGTTCATTGATGGAGGAAGTGATCTTGCAGGAAGTCTAACTTATAGGTAAACCTTGGGACCCTCCAGATTGTCAGCTTAGAATTATCGATTTTTTCGTTCAAAATTGAGAGACAAATCAAGATGAGGGGTGGCTTAACTCGCACATGAACAAATATAGAAAATGGCGAAATGAAAAATTGAAATACAAAGAAAACTACTGTCTTAGAGCATGAACTGCCCGTTGGAGCTAACGAAAACCTAGAATATCAATGCTTCCATCTGCTACTTCATCAAAACTTATACATATCTGGTAGATTTTCAGCATACAATAGCATTTCGACAGATGTCCCTTTCATTGCCTTAAAAAAAAAAAAATTGACCTCATTGCAAATAATTTGAACGGTCTTATCTTTGGTTCATTCATAAAGAAACTCCAGCTTCTCTCGTAATATCCTATCAGGGTCCTACTGTGCATGTTCTACCTACTTATGTTTGTTGAAGCAAATTGCAAGAATTGGGGTGAAGAACTATACTATTTTGATGACACTTTCTGTGGTTTGAACTCAACTCAAAATTCTTCCACAATTTACTGAAAGTTGTTATCAAGTAATAGACCCAAAATCTCTCTTTTCCAATCTCATTTTGGCTTCATTTTATTATAGCTCTAAGCCAGTTGCTCTTACGACATGGTAAAAATAAAACGTGTTTATAAAACTTCGATTTTGAGTAAACCATAATGAACATGTTTGATGGAACCTGTATGATTTAAGTTCTGTTTTGAGCCATGAAAGTGATCAAAACGTATTTGACCAATAAAAATTAAGGAAAATATTACCCCCCCCCCCCCCCCCCCCCCCAAAAAAAAAAAGAAAATTAAATTAAAAGGATGCCTTTCTTAAGTATGAAGTCTTGAAATTAAAGTCATCCTCACTGCTGGACAATGTGTTGATTTTGCTTTTTGCTGTTTGCTTGCGCTGACTGTTGAAACTACATGTGGCACATGGAATGAATCCAGTATCTCTACAAGGAAATACTTTCATGTTTTATTAAATCTATAAATTTATGTGTTTTTTTTTTTTTTTTTTTTTTTTTTCGTATAGTTATTTATGGCCAGAAACTTCATAATAGCAAGTTTGTGCAGAATATCACGAGAACAATTCATAATTGAATGAAATAGAACTCATTCTGCACCTTGTTAACCAAAGTAGTTGTTTTCACAAACTAGATGGCCACCAATCAAATAAATTATTATTGTTATGTTCATGTCAAATTATTTGCTGAATAAGCTGTTCATTTAGACTTGCGTGAAACACTAATATTATCAACCAACTCATCAAGTTACATTAAATCATATCTTCAGACATTGAAAAAAAAAAGGATTTGCGAGAAAACTCAAAATGGAAGCAACAACTAATTATTATATAATCCAAAAGTTGTATTAATTGGTGTAATAACAAAATAGATTGCTATTTAGAGCATGCATGGCAATTTTCGAAAAGAAAAAATTATGAGTTCGAACTAGCTCAGGCTATGCTCTTGGAAAATGACATCATTTTTCGATATTTTAGTTTTTCAAACAAGCAAAGTTATAGTCCAAGGTCCAAGGCTTTATAATGGAAGTGGTCTGAATACTGGTTCCTTAATGAAATAGACTAAGTTTGTTTCTTCCCTTCCTTATAGTAGTTGTGATAGCATATTGTCTAATTTGTTTCTTTTTTTTGGAAATCTTTTATTATTATTAATTTTTTATTGTGTTATTTTGATGAAAGAATCGATAAGGTACGAAAATAATATAAAGTATTATCATTTTAATCTCTTTTTTATTATCTTGTTTGCTCTCCCCCTAACCCCCTTCCTCACTCTCACTCTCACTCTCACTCTCAGTCTCTCTCCCCCACGATCCCTCTCCCATGTCTCTCTCTCTTCCTTCCCTCCTAAACACCCCCCCACCCACAACCCTCTCTCTCTCTCTCTCACACTTCTCTCTTCTGTCTCTTCTTCTTGATGTGACATGCGTTGCGTCAAAAGTTTCTTTTTATTTCTAGTAAATACATTATGTAAAATGCGAGGACTTTTGAGCATATTTCTATGACAGCAAACCAAACAGGAGAAGGCTTTGCTGAAAATATTTTCTGCATGCCAGTATTTTGCCTCACAACAGGCAGGCCGAAGAAAGATAATCATTTTAAAGCTGGCTATTTGATTAATACTTATTGTAATTAGAAAACAGATTATTATCTCTCAATGCATTATAATGCGAGTCCCTATATCCTGAGGTATATATCATGATAGCTTTTAATACATGTAGTACGGGTGAATAGGTACAGACCTTACTTTGTGGATACATGTTCCAAAGGAATCTAGTTAGATTCCTGGAACCACTTTGGAAGCCATACCCCTGAAATTGTTTACATTTTTTTTCTTTTTTTCTTTTTTCTTTTTTTATTCAAAATATCAAAACCATTAATGTCCAAAATCATGATATTTAAGCTGAAAATCAGCATCACTTTTAAAGATAAACTGCAACTAATTCAAACATAGCAGTTTTAATAGAAAATACGAAATAATTACAAAATATGATAAAGTTAAAAATTTTACCGACATTAATTCAAAATATGACGAGTTTAATTGCCCTAAAACAGTGCGATGTAAGCTATGCCAACTTAGGTGGATTGTCAAACTTATATTATATTTATTAGCAGGCTAGTTATAACGATAGCTTGCTTGTACTGAGAAACTACGAGTACCATAGAACCTGGAAGTTGTGTAGTATGTATGATTCACGTTCTAAGACAGGTTCCACGGCAGGTGCAAGAACTGGATTTAAGTTTCAAAATTTGGAACCTTCGCCAAGAACTTAATGAATCGTGCATGGTTTGAGATTTTGATACTTGACACTGATTTGTCGTACATCTCACTTCGTACTCTTCTCAAATATTTTCAAACAATTCGTTGTAATCTTTTTAAAGTCAATAATAACCCCTTATGACACGGTACCGTCTCTTCATGCAATGTGATTTTAGTGATTACCATGTACATCCGGTCGTCATGCATAGCTTTAATAATATCTTTAGTGTGCATCTTTCTTAGTCAAGACTTTTGAGCATTATGGCATAACCTTTTCAAAGTCTATCAGAACCACATAGAATTTTATCATGCTTCCCGTGGTGCATCATCATCTAAGAAAATGCATAGCATGCATACTTAGATTGTTCTGATTTGAAATATTTTATCGTTGTTTTTGCTAGAGAATTACGCCTACGTCTATGAAACAAAGCTACTTATAATATACTTCTAGTCTAGGTTCAAATCAAGAAGGAAAGCGAAAAAAATCCTTGTATTTTCTCATGATTGTACATCCAATCTAAAGATTAGAATGGACATTCATGAAAAGCTTGATGATACAAGTAATTAAACTTCGGTTGCTCTTTTTTTATGTTTTTGTAGTTGACCGAAGAATTGAAAGTTGTTCGGTCAATAATAACATAATATCCTTTAAATTTTATGATTTTTAATATAAGCATTCTTTTAAAAGAAGATTTAAGAGTTTGCATTATCTAGGGAGGATCATGCTGTAGAACAAAATAATTATATTCTAAATGGTAATTTCAGGTATGATCTGGTGGATCTGACACGGCAAGTACTGTCAAAGCTTGCTAACCAAGTATACTTGGATGCTGTGACTGCTTTTCGTCAGAAGGATGCTAAAGCTTTGCATATTCACAGCCAGAAGTTTCTTCAACTAGTCAAGGATGTTGATATGCTACTCGCATCTGATGATAATTTTTTACTCGGTACATGGCTAGAAAGCGCAAAAATGCTAGCAACCAACGAGATCGAGATGAAGCAGGTTTGATGGAATTCTTCTTCGACATTTTATTATATGGTGTAATGACAGAGTGAGAGAGAAAAAAATATTTCTTCCAGTAGCACAAAAAAAAAAAAAAAAAAAAAAACGTTTTGTTTTTTGAATTAGTGAGATACTGGAGAAGTGCACTGCATTCTTCTGATGATGCTGAGGTTTTTGTGTTTGTTAGAACCCTTTTTTAAGCATCACAACATATGCAATCATGATATCCTAATCTTTTGATCATCTTTGTGAATGTCTGATTATTTGGACCAGGCTGACTTTCGGATGGTGTGCAAGGTTACAGCGTCGTGATTTAATATGTTTATTATTAAATTTTGTTTCAGTACGAGTGGAATGCAAGAACACAAGTGACGATGTGGTTTGATAACACTGAAGCTGTTCAGAGCAAGCTTCACGATTATGGTAATCTAGAATACCTGACTTTCCATCATCTTTTGCCTTCTAATTACGATTTACGTCGACCGATGGTGCTTTACCTACTTTCTTTTGGTTCAGCAAATAAATTTTGGAGTGGTTTATTGGAAGACTACTATCTGCCACGGGCCTCAACCTATTTCAGTTATTTATGGAAAAGCTTGAAAGAGAACAAAAAATTCGAGTTGGATGAGTGGAGAAAGGAATGGATATCCTACTCAAACGGATGGCAATCGGAAACTGGAAGATACCCAGTGAAGGCGAGAGGAGAAGCCTTCGACATTGCAAAGACATTGTTCGAGAAATACTTCAGTTAGAAAAAAAAAAAAAGAGGTTCGCATAATATTTTACCACAATCTGCTTTCTCATATTTATATGCTATGCGGTAGGTTAGTTTGGTCTTCATTGAAATTCTCCAAATGTAGTTCCTCAGCTTTAGGGATTTTAATTTAATGGAAATCTGGTAACTTTAAAAGTTTATCATCCTAATAATCACATTCGCATTAGGTATCTGTTGCTCGATGTCCTCGACAATGAGGTTTCCAGGAAGATAAAGAATAAAAAGTCGGTCTCGATGTTGGATGTGACGTGTTTTGTTAAATAGAGAAATTTATGATGTAGGAATTGAATATCTTTGAAGACCGACACGCCCAGATGTTTAGTTGTAAGTGTGTTCATCTGTCTTTCAACTAAGTTCTGTACTTTTATGATATGATTGTTTCTCACACACACACACACCCACCAAATAATCCTCGTGGGTTATCTTTTAGATTCCAATTTATGATCAAAATTTAAAGAGATAATTTGCGATATTTAAAGAGTTTATTTGTAATTTCCAATCTATTCTTTTATCTCTTTGGTGCCGTTCCATTTAAGTTTATCCAAAAAATAAAATAAAATAAAATAAAAAAAGGATACTCTTTCTTTACTCCCTACATTACATTGGGTCCATTAATTTTGTCTAGAGACTTAGATGTTAATGCCATAAAAAATATTAACCTCAAGACTCCGAACTTAAAAGAATCCTTTAGCTATAAACAACTAAATTTCACAGGAGTTCACTGCTATAGTATATAGTATGGTATAGATCGGACACTAAAATGATGATAATGATGATAATAATGATAATAATAATAATGTGATTGTTGATGATGCCTGGTTCGTATTAACCGTCCATTGATTTTTTTAAAAATAAATAAATAAATAAAGAGAGATGTGCAGTGCTTTGATGGTGTCCACCACTCCCTGGGGATTTATTGCGTAGCGGAAATCGTTCATAAACGATCTCTTTTTATAGAGGGTTTGGGGGGATAACTGCGTTTTTTTTCTTATTTACCCCTGTTTTTCTGTGAGAAATACGGTAGGGTCCATATACATGCTTTCTTAATATTTAATCCTTACCTTATGTTATGCGTATGCCTGTTTGATATTTTTATAAATAGTGGAAGGGAATTTATATAGTAAGTAACGGTATCTTTATAGAGAGAGAGAGAGAGAGAGAGAGAGAGAGAGGGCCCATCGGAACTTGATTTTTCTTATTCTTACCTCCCTCAAACGACAACATGATATTTTGGAAGAAGAACCCAAAGTAAAAACCCAATCGTCATCTCTTTCTCATTTTCCTGCAGTAAGTAAGGAGCTCCAATGTTCACTCTCTTCGATTTGCCTTCAACCGGCGGCATTCCAGTTCCAAGCTCCGACATTTCGCTCTCTTTCTCTTTCTTCATACAACCTTCACCTTCAATTCTTGTTCCCGTCACCGTTAAATTCTAGTGCGACCTTCTATCTTCGATTTACGTCCAGCTTGAACCGAAGGAGGTGATTTTGTTAAGACTTTTGTTGCTTCGACTATAGCACAATTCTACCGTCATCTCTCTTTTAGGGTTCCTGCTAATCATTCATTACAAAGAGGTTAAATGGAAATGATTATTGCTTCTTGCTTTTACGGTTTCTCATGGTGTGGTACATCGACGAATTGCACCATAGAAGAGATTCTTGAAAATGACACTTGGAAGATTTCTTTTTAACTTTGCTATATGACAAGTAGATATAACCTCCTGTGATCTCTCTACATCACCAACATCTCTAGAGCCTAGCTCACTGGAAATCTTTTCCGACTTTCTTAATTTGATCACACATATCGGTCAACATCAAGCTTTTTGCAACATATCTTTAAGGAAACTCTCCAAATGTTCACCTCATGTGTAGGATCGCATTAACCATTATATTCGTATTCATATTTTGCGAATCCAGCTCTTTTAAGTTTTTTAACATTCATATTTTTGGGAGGAATAATTATGTACTCACCATCTGCTACCTATAAAAAGGAATATTATGTGCCTCCACCAACATTATACCTTTGAACCATTAGTTAATCGATCTGACCTAACCGTTTAATTTACTCCCCTAATTAGGGTTAGGGATATGAGTGAAGGTGGTAGCGATTAAGGATGGCATGAAAGTGAATGTGGTGGAGGTGGAGGTGGAGGGCCTAGAATAAGTTGTACCAAATATAATTCTTACGGCAAGATGGGAATATCGAGAGTTAAAACATAACATATATCAATTGGATGCGAACGGAACGGAACATGGCCATATAAATTAGAAGGAAGGGATAAACATGTTTGAGTTGAGGAATTGTAAGAACAAGCGTAACCAAGAGATTCACAACCAAGATCATAGCCGTGTAAATCAGAAGGAAGAGATAAATATGTTTGAGTTGAAGAATTGTAAGGACAAGCATAACTAAGAGATTCACAACTAAGATCACCGCTGTGATGGTGGTCGTATTCTTTTGAAGATTTGATATGAGAGTGAACACATGCATGTTCTTTAATCATGATTACCATTCAAACTCTATTATCTTATTTTAATGCTAATTTTTATCGGTTTCCATTATTTTTTTAGTTATTAATTAGTTTTAGTTTTTTTTTTTTTTTGTTCCCCCTAATATAAATATTTTAATGAATGCCTGGAATCACCTGTGATTATGGCTATGTCTGCATGCTATCCACAACATGTGAAAAATCAGTTGAAAATATGCATTAATTGAAAATGCACTGAATTGAGTGCTTTAGCTTTGCCAATGGCGTTAACACTTTGATGAAGCTAGGAAAAGAGGCAACATTCGCATGGCTACATGTGCATGGAAGTTCTAACACCCCCATGAAACATTAGTTAGAGAGATTTGCTTTCATATCTTTATAGTTATGAAACTATTACAATTAGCATCTTCACCTTTCTAGTAGATTTTACTCCAATGACCACCCTTATGTATACCTTCCTCTTCCATATTAAAAGGATTGGAGCTCCTTTGAGCCACAACCACTTCATTTGTTTTTTTTTTTTTTCCATTCCGCTTCTAATTGCAATGTGTAAACTCTGCTCTTCATTTCATATATGGCATCAACCCCGAGTGTCTCTTTGGGCGACCTTGGTTGTTTGGTCATAAGACTTCCACACTGTTGGAAGGATGACTGTTGCTAGATCCATGTAGTCATAATATCGCTTCGGGGGAGTCGTAGCTTTCCGGTAAGATGTATCTTCGATTGGATTTCACATTTATGAAGGCCTCCTGATAATGATTCTGCTTGTGCTAACGATAATGACCCCGTCAATGCTAACAATGGTTCTAGCAGGAAGGTTTGATTATCGCTTTTCCTTTCCTTCCCCTTCCTTATGTCTTCTATTATTGATTTACTCGTATCGATGCCTGCATAATCCACCGAGACCACCAAACAAATTTTTAGTAAGAATTTTGCAAGTCACAAATGTTATCCACTATAGATTGGAGAGAGAATTGATGTTCCCAAATCCTCACCTGCTAAGTATCCACCATGGACATAGCCGTTAAACTTTTCGCTCGTATGTTCTCCAGTGAAGAAGATGCGTCCTACCGGAGCCTATAGAAGGGCATATAACAACGTTATGATATATCGATGCAAAGTTTACGAGGTACTTCTTGAGAGATGTGATGTATCCTCTATCCTTCCTACTTAGCACGCATGAAACGTTTCACGGCTGACTGGATTCTAATGATATTCCTAAAGTTACAAACATGTTGCCATAGTGTGATTAGAACCAAAGTAAGTTTCACGATACAAATACAAATACAAATATATAAGTGTTAAAAACTAAACCTGTTCAGGAAAATGGAATGGTGATGACGAGGATTTATTGAGGTTAGATTACCTTAATATCTTGAAAAAATTGAGGATCGCAAATAATGGGGTAGTTGCTGTAGCTGCCACGCTGGAATCTGTTGTTCCACCAACGAGGCACCAGGATATCGGTGGCATTAGGTATGTTGGGACCAAACATATCTCTAAGCACCTCCATAGCCTCTTTTAGTGTTTCTCCATCGGATTGATTCTCCACACGCTTTGATTCCCCATTTGTCAGCGTTACAACAAGAATGTTGGACCCAGGGAATGCATTCTCCATGTGCTGATTCCATTCACATGCATATATGTATATGTATATGTATATGTATATGTATGTCAATACCAGCTCGGAATCGGATTATTATTATTATTATTATTATTATTATAGTCTTCTTCTTCTTCTTCTTCTTCTTTTTTTAATCCAACAAACAAATACATTATTACATTACTAAAAGTAATAAATTAGTATGCTTAATATAAACACTCTTTTGGTGAATGATATTAAGTAAAAACTTGTAAAAATCTCAATTTACAAGATAGATTGATATATTAGAAGAATATTGTTAACAAGAGTTTAAAATAAAAATTTATAACACTTTTCAACACTACTTATATACTTTACCCTAAAAAAAAAGAAAAAATAAAATGATTTCATAATTTTTTAATTAATCTATTAATAAGTACACTGTAGATGCTTATTAATATTTTCCTATTAAAAAATTATACCATATTTAGCTAACAAACATCAGAAGCAGATAAGTTAATAAAATAGAAACTTTTACGATTCGACTCAACTGATTGGATCGTCTAATCAGCCATCCGATCGTGGAAACTAATGAATCTCGGCCATCCATCAAATAGCGTGCAAGATAACCTTATCAAAACCTAGTCGACGCTAGGACTCATGTAAAAAGCAATCTATATTAACCAATAACAATGTTTTTATCGTTATTACGCATTCAAAACGATCATGAACAGTTAAAGATCCCACGATGCCTTTCACAAGGGGCCACGTATGGGTGTTAGTTAATGTATTCGTCTGTCCTTTGTCACTTCCTAACACATCCAATGAAAGAGAAATTTCATAAATTTTTTTTTTTTTTCAATGGGCTTTGAAAATGAAATCTCGTCGCCGTACATCGTATCGATTCCTCAATAATTAATGCCAAATGGCAGCATTTGGGAATATAATTTTTTCCCCTCCCGTCCCAATTGTCACAAAGAAAAGGACAAAACACCCACTCCCCGGATGCAAAAATGATTCCCAGGTTGCCATACCGATAAATATAAATATATATATATATATATATAATCAAAGATGAAAAAAATAAAATAAAAACACATGGAAATGCACACTACTAGACATAAATTAATAAGTGGATAATATAGCTGAGTAGATTATGAGCTGAATTTTGACAAATAAGTAAACTTAGACTTAAAAGTACTAACATCCATTGAACTCTAAAAAAAAAAAAAAAAAACACTAGCCGAATTGGCTTGGTCACCGTGTTGGCATAGAAAATATTTTGTAGTTTGTACCAAAAATCATGTGGTGAAATAATAAATATATTGATTTTGATTCTTGATGATTTGTTTGGCTTGGCTTGTTGATTTTTCTCTATGTTTGTTTGAAATGCACACATATTAGAACCCACACACCCATATGAAATAGGTACGTAAAATAAATTAACAATCAAAGGTTTTTGCCATTTTCCCTTAAAAAACTTGTAAAACGCTGTTTTTTCTACATTCGAATTATAAGGAAGGTTTACCCATTAACCATTCGATACAGCAAGAAAAACATCAATTTTGCAAAATCAATCTATTACCCATCTACATATTATAGATAGAGAAATTAATAATAACAAATGATGCAAAACACACCTTACCAAAGTACGGTTACACCTATATTTTTTAAGGGATTGATCCAGTCTTTTATCTCACATTTAATTCTGTATCCATTTTATCTAAATACTTAAATATAGAACTATTTTAATGATTCAAATCTAATTGATAGAAAATAAAAAGAAAGATATAAAGTTAGATCGGTTTTGTAAAAAAAAAAAAAAAAAAAAAAAAACCTGAATTTAGAAATAGAAAGGAAAAAACATATCATACCTCCTCATTTGGTTTATGTCAAAACTATCAATTAAGTCGTTTAAATTAATTTAATAGGTGGATCAGAAAAATGCAGTTTTCAGTAAATGAATGAAAGGCCTAGTGCCCTGCCCTAGGTCTATCGAGATCCAGGCCCATGTGCGGCCCCCACCCCTTAATTGTATTTGTGGCAAAAATATCACTATTGTTTTCGTTTTTATCACCTCAGCAATACTTTTCTACATCAGTCACAAAGCAACCTGCAATACCTTACAAATAAAAAATAATAATAATAATTTGCATGATTGTCTAGGAATATATGCTGAAAAACACATCCTTGCAAATTTACATTTGTTGCAACTTTTTATTTTTTTTTTCTTACGATGTGTTTGTTTTATGCAAAACCTATTTGAGGTTTTTTCAGACATTTATTATGATCAAAGCCTTGGAATCGCCAAGTATAACGTAACAATATCAATAGGTTGTGGAAATATAGTGACTATTACGGAAAATAATAGGAAAAAAAAATGATTTATTTTTTTAAAAGGAGAAAATCATTTTTATTTTTTTCTCCCTATCCTCCGTTAGCATTTTCATCCTCGTTAATGATCACAATTAGCAGCGAATCGTTGCCAGCTGTATTCCATCATCACTTATTGTATAAGTTATTAATATTTATAATCTTTTTGAGACTAAACAAATATTTTACAACTTTAATTCAGATAAAAATTCTTAAAATATTAAATTTAGACGAACGGATGCTGAATATATAATATAAACCTGAATGCAGGATTTAAGAAAAGGAAATAATAATAATTAAAAAAAAAAAAAAACTGTAGAAAGAAAAGTTAAAAAGAGATGTGATATTGAATCGGGTGGGTGCAAGTGCATGTATAAGATATCTTAAACGAAAAACAAAGAAACGAACCTGCCAAAAGGTGAAGTAGCCTCGGCGCTCGTGGGCAAAGATGAAGAACTCTTTACCGGGCCCACATGGCCAAAACTTATACGGAAACTTCAGGAAGATTTTTGTGTACACCATCACGTCAAGCTTCTCTATTGCTTCCGTCTTCCATCTCTGTTTTTCAATTATTAGATTAGATTCCGCGTCATTTAATTTTATTTAATTTTATCATAATCACTTTACATTGCAGATATAATATTATTTATATTCCACAAAAGTACAGAAACTATCATGTCCTTAATACGTTCTTTTAGTGTGTCCAAGCTCGGTTGATGCAATCAACATCTTGCTAAATCTTTCAGCATAAAAGATTTGGTAAGAACTTGTTTTGGGTAATGAATTTTTTTTTTTTTTTAATAATTCGGTAAGAACTTTAGTATTCAAATTACTATTATTATTATGAGTTTTGGAGAACTTTAAATTAATGAAACCAGCTGTCGGTCCACGCAAATGGACATAGGAATCTTGCTGTTTAAAATAAAACCTATTTTTATTAAGGCTGATGTAGTCCATTGATCATATGAAAAAAAAAAAAAGAATAGTACCAAATGTATCCTCGCCTTCTGATTATAAATAGTAATATTCTAACAAGTTGGATAAATTTTAATATCCTCAACAGTTATAATAAGTAGTATTACAAAAAAATAAAATAATAAATAAAATATATCATAATCCAACTCCAAAGTGATGTGTACTAATGAAAAATAGGGGAGAAGGAAGAGGGTAATGGGTAAACAAATTCTGTGGTCGTGTAAACCCATGGTATTTGGCACTGGCGAACTCCTTTGTAAGGAAAATCTGTGTCCTATTCCTCCTCGAATTAAATACCAAAAAGTATAATAAAATCTTTAACATCTATTTGTATATCGAATCAGTTTTTAATATTTTATTTAATTTTCAACGTTTTAATAAATTTATAAAAAATTTCTTTATTAGTTTTTTAGTTATATATGAATACGTTAAGAATTAAAACAAATTAAATAAAAAAGTTAATAACCAATTCATATATATATATATAGATAAATGTTAAAAACTTTTTTATATTTATATAAACTAATCATATGCTAATACATATTTATAATAATAAAAAATTTAATAAAGTTTATCAAAAGAACTTATTTGATATAATTTAAAAATATTAATAATTAAAATAACCTAAATAAAATATTAAAGATCCATTAAAAAAATAAAATGCTAAGATTTTTTTTTTTTTAAATGTTAATTAAATAATATGATAAGCTAGTCAGTAGAGTAGCCAGCCTTGAATTTCTGGCACATGTTCTTAAATAGAGTGGACCCCGGCCCATTTGAAGCTATATCTCATCTCTACTGCCTATAATATAATAATGGATCTAATCTAAAAGTCTGAGGACAACTTCTGGCTCTGGCTTTCTCAATAAAACGCCATTGATCAATCCAAGTTTCATGATTCTTGTTCTGATTGCCAAGAAGAAACAAAAAAAAAAAGAAAAAGAAAAAGAAAGTTGATTTTGAGTGTTATGACAAACATCGCATGAAAAAAGAGAATTGTCAATATGTAATAGTTTGTATGGAGGAGAAAAAAAAATCCGTAGAGTTTTCAAAATATTAATAATGTTTTTTTCACTTAGCAGTATTAGAATAATATAAATGATAGTTCACTTATTTTACCAATACTTTTATTAAGAGTATAATATATAAAATAAATAAAACTATATATTTTTCATATGAAAAGACGGTATGATTTTATTTATTTTATATACTATAAATTTAACGGAGGATGTTGTTAGAAGTGAATAAGTTAATAGTATATAATTTTTATTTTTTTACTTGTTTTCTTTTTTTTTTCTTTTTTCTTTTTTTTTTTTTTTTTGTTCTTTTCACATTAGTAAAAGGAAGAAAACGAGTATGTAATTACTTACGGGCAAAGGTGGAGCGAAAGAAATAAGGTGACTTTGAAGAACACCGATGCTAACGGACAAGATCACATAATTGGCTTCGTAAACGGAACCATCCTCCGTTCCGACCGCTACGCCGTTTCTCGAGTGCTGTATTTCCCGGACAACCTGCTCCCCATTTCCTTTCCATTAATATTGATTGACAAAAAAAGAAAAAAGAATATATTTTAATCATGTCTAAATTTTTAAAATGAACATATTTCATCGATCTTATAGCATATATGTACATATACATACTATTATTATAACTATTATCACCTAAAGTCAAACCAACAAAATGTGTGCATTTCAGGTGTCAGTAGATCTGATTCTGATGGCATCACAATAAAGATGGAAACACAGTTCATCCAATAGAAAAATAAAATAAAAGGAAATCACAATAAAAATGGTCTCTTTATTTATTATTTTAAAGAGCTCTTCCCTACTATAACATTTTTTATATTGTGTATTGCATAATTTTTATTTATTTCAACCTTTTTTTTTCCCTAAAAATATGAATAGTTAAAGATGACACGCCAGCATTTTCTTTAATTTTTAAGAAATTATCATATAAAATCCAATCTTTTATAGGAGGTATGAAAATTACAGTTAGTTGATGATAAAAATAAATAAATATATAATCTGGGGAGAATCGGAAGGCCCACCAGCGACGGAGGGCCAACCAAATGTGACGCAACACACAGACTCCGCATTAATAGAGAAAATGAAATGACTAGAGTGGACTGTAGACTTAAGAGTAGAGTCTACTAGAGCACCTCTGTTCGTTACGATTACAAGGTGACGTGACATCTCAATTTCGATGCTTTTTGTGGTATTGACATTGCTATTGGTATTGATATTCAGTATCATGTACATGCTATTTTAGAAAAAAAAAAAAAAAAACCTCCTAACAACAAAACATGATTGGACTCAAATACATTGTTGCTAGGTCAAATTATGCCAAATATGTGGGGATCTCTCTCTCTCTCTCTCTCTGTCTACGTGGACGTACTGAAAATTTTGCAGACTGAGGTCGATAGATGGCCAGATATGAAATTGCTTAAATTCTTAATAACTTAATTTCATGGTCAGGGTAGCATATCGCAGGTAAAATGGAATTAAGTTGTATTTACCCGGACTTCAAGCTTAATTGTTGTATATATATCTACCTAAAAATGGTAGCCTGACAAGTTTCAGTAATAACTACCAAAGCGTATCTACAATGGGTTCCACCATATGTGTATTTTACATAAATTTATGTTAAGACCCATTGTTTTTTTTTTTTCTGTTTTTTCTTTTTTACCATCAGTTAGAGCCATTGTTAATGAAATAATTCAGCAAATATTATTATTAATTCCAAACAACATATAACCAGATACGGATAGATACATCGCGTTAAATATTGATAATAACATGATACTTTAAACGGATATAATAAAAATCGAACTAAAACAACTTACTTTTATAACATCGCCAAATATCCACTATCGACAAATACATTCATGTTCAATTATAATTCTTTTATGGAGATGTAAAGCTGTAAAAAGTGTTTCTTGTTATCAAGACAGCATGGATAATATTCAATACAAGTATGAAAAATAATTTATTTTAAGTTATAAATGGAAGGAGAGAGAGACAGAGAATTATAAATAATATAATCATGAAACAGTTGACCAAAATGACTGATAAGCAAAATAATGATAATAAAATAAAAAGGGGTAAAACGAAAAACAGCTTTCATCAGACGTCGTTATCCACAAACTCAGAAAGGTGTGGGTCAATCCATCTTAAACAATACAAAAACAGCAGAGACATTTTGTTTAAATTAATTTTCTGTCATTTTGTTTTCATCGATATGATTGGTTCATAATATAAAGAGACATAATATCACATCACCGTTCCAATTTCTAAACTAATATATATATATATATATATATATATATATTTTACCTTATTGAGTTTGAGACGGTTGTCCAAAATTCGACCTTCTGATGTAAGAAGGAATTCCTCCGCCATCTTATAAAGAAAGCACTCGTATCCCCTCTCATCGGCCACCAAAAACTCTCTTTCTCCAAAATCCACGAACGTCGATATAGGCTCAACCTCTACATTTATGATTCCAAACAATATTACGTAATAAGTCCCCATTTTATTATTTCAACTCGAAGTTTGAAATGGACGAAATTTCCTAACTTGGTTGAATCTTCACATGATAAGTTCACTACATTTTTCATCTTTAATGAAGTGGTCAAGGATTGGGAAGACAACAAGGTAGTAACTTGGATGAATCAAAGTTGGTACGCATGATTTTCGGGTTCAAAATTATTAAAGGAAAAAAAAAAAAAAAAAAGAAACGGCACAAAAATATTTCAGATACCGATTGATATTATCTCATAATTAATTAAATATTATATCCAAAAGAGATTAAGAAATAAGACAAAATAAATGAATACGCAAATTTAATTATAAGAAAAACAGAGTAGACACATAACGTCCCACAAATTGCCAGAGAAAAAGATTAGGCTGGACACTAAGAGACAAGACCTATAAAACATGACCTAACAGCAAGAGCTTAATAATATACGAGAAAAATGGACAATATTTGACTCTATTGTTTTTTTTTTTAATGAGAGACGAAATTCCCGGTTCTTTCCTTTCCAACAGGTCAAAAACGTTACGTTTCGTTGTCATTCAAAAAACGTTGTTTCCCGGAAAATCCGTTTCACCAAACATAACAGACCAGACGGGCTCTCATCTCACACTCACAAAATACAACACACATACCTACCTGCCATCTCAAAATCGTGAAGAATGAAATCAATCGCCAGCTCTATCGGCGTTTTGGGTGACCTGAAAATTCAACCCGAAAATTCAGATTGATTTTTTTTTTTTCTTAAAAAAAGAAAAGAAAAGAAAATTAGATGGGGAATAAAATATATATTATTATTAGGAAGAATTTTGTATGTAACACGTAAAAGTATGTAAATGACAGATGGTGGAGGAGAGGTTGGGTTAGTATATAAGAATCATACGTTGGGGAATCGATTGATTTGGAGAGTAGATCGGTTTTGGATTGTTGACCCCTTAATTTTTCGATTGCCGATTCAACTGCCTTCTTGTATGAGTCCGCTGCTACTCCACTCGGAAATATCTTCCCACTGAGTTAACAGACAAGAATTGATTGCTATTCAGAATTAATATAATTAAAACATCCAGAGTCCCCAAGAAAAAAAAAAAAATTACATTATAGTATATTTTGCCAAATTAACATAAAAACTAAACATTACATAATAAATTTCCTTTTTTTTTTGTTTCTTTTTTCCATAACGTTATTTCTCAAAGAAAGGAAAAGAAAAAAAAAAAAAGAAGAAAGTAAATGAATACAATGTTATTATTGTTATGAAATAATAATGAACAGATAATAACCAACCGTACTTACTTTCGGTCATAAATATTGAATCTGGCATTGCTATAATCGGAGAAGCAAGTGCGGATGCCTAATTGATTGGCCAACTCCCAAACGGGATTGGACTCCTTCCCTCCAACGCCTGCGATCCAACCGGCGCCCAGCTCCACCGTCACCCCACCGAATTCCTCCTTCCTTATCCTCCCTCCTATTCGATCCGACGCCTCCAGTATCACCATGTCCTCTATTCCATTCTCCGCCAACACTTTCGCCGCCGACAAACCTACAACAACAGCCACCAAACCACGCCACCACCGACAACCAACCACCAGTCCGTTATCACCAAACGTTAATAAATCAATAATAATAATAATCCCATAAACATATTGTAACTATCCACATTCAGGATGCTGATTAAAGATAAATACAGGAGACACATATATAACATCGAAGAACATATAAATTTATCATATCATGGCTATGCTTCTATTTGTTTTTTTAAAAAATCAAGGTGCGTCAATCCTTCATGTATCTGGATGATAATATGCATGGGTGGACTCATGTAAGGTTGTATGTATGTATGTATGTATGTACCAGAAACACCAGCGCCGATGATGATCACAGAAGACCTTGAAGTTGGAGGTAAATCCATGAGGGCCGCCGCTACGACAGACCAGAGAGAAAGAACAAATCGGTCTTTGTATATGTGTATGTATTTATATATATAATTTGTGTGTATAATTAAGCTTGGAGTGATATTTTGTTTTTTCTAATCTAATGGTTAGGAGCTGGATTTGGAGTGTGATACTTTTGTGCCGCGTTATGTAAATCGACGGCATTGGATGGATGCCTATTTATACATAATAGCATGGGTAATTTTGTCCTTTTGGTTCTTTCACCAGGGGCCGACAGGGAATTTCATGGATTGTTTCATCATCATTTATGATTGGCATATGGATGGGGGCGTGTTTGTGTTTCGCGAATGTTAATTAGAATAGATCTTCAAACAAAATTATGTTTGTAAATTGGTTGCTCTAATGCTTATTTTTCAAATCGAGTACTAAGATATTTAAATCTTAAAAAGCATAAACTCTTATATCAAAATTTTACTCTCGATTAAAAAAAAAAAAACGCATATGTAATTAATAATAATTTGCAAAAAAAAAAAGATATTATAAATTTATTAACATATTTCACTTTGCTTTATCTTTTAATTATTTTTAGAATATGCAACAATACTTAATATAATAACCCTAAAAGGAGTATAGTTAGAATTAACCTTAAAACACCCATTATATAATAACTATCTTAGAGTTTGAGGTTGCAAAACTGTACTTAAATTTAAATATTAACCATTACAATCTATTTGTACTTTATATAATTACCCATTATGAGAATAACTACGAAATCCACCAAGCAATATAATAAGTAATCACAAACACAATTTTAGGTTTCAAAGAAATAAAAAGAAATTGTTTCTATTTGTATTACTATAAGTATATTCTATAGTCCTACAACTAAGATATCACGTGCTTTTCTACCATGGCCATAAGTCTTGCATTATTTGGTCGCAATCATAAATAGTGTAGCTCTCTTTCATGTAGAGTCCTAAGTGAACCTATAATTCTATTCTATTATGTTGCTTGTAAAGGCAATTCATTGATTGAGGGGGCAGAGATATGAGAGTGGAAATATTCTTGTTATTATTACATGCCGGGCAAGGTCAAAATTAAGTTATAAATAATATGCTATGCATGAGAACCACATGAAATGGAATACGCAACCAGCATGGAGATTAGTACACCCCTCCTTTGACCTTTGTTTGGGGATTTTGCATATACCATCACTTTTTAGGTCATCCAATCGGCAAATAATGATTCCTTCAAGTAAGTCCTAGGACAACCTTTGGTTATCTCTAAAGTAATATAGCAAAACCGAAAATGATAAGGCGAGACCCCCTTCGTGGGATCTGTCAAATTCACGCGACGACACTTCCTACATCTTTAAGTATACCTGCGGTGCAGTAGGATCCTTTGGTGACTCCTTTTGGCTTATTGTGTCAAACAATGTACGATTCCTCATGCTATGCATGTGAAGTTTTTGTTGCAGTCTCGTGTTTTTGTTTAGTTTATTATGAGGTGACCAAGCAATATAGCGCAAGTACTCGTAATTTAATGCAAAAATATTAGCATCCAATCAAGTTACCACATTATAATCATCGACGGCACCTAAACCAGCTAAACTCAATCGATCACAATTTTTGTTCAATCCGACTATAAATATTAAGTCATTAGAACGTAAGTAACAGTAACATATGAATACACCATACTCACTCAGTTACAAGCCATTGGATCCACACATTCAATCTCTATGCAATCTTAAGTTCATTACAACTATTTCATTGTATGATTATTTTATAATTACGGATAATTATGTGGCGGAACAGGTTCACTTATGAGTAATCCACTGTTTCAACAACTCCAGGAACACTTCAAAGAGATGGTCATACTATAAACAACTTATTAAATTTAAAGATACATCGAAATATAATAATACAAGCTAGGCACATTACCAGAAAATAGGGGAGCATTCACGTGTGTGCATTTATGTTATTGGAATGAAGGGGAATGTATTATTTTTGCTGCACATGAATGAATTCGTGGAAGGGGTGAGTTGATGGGATAGGATGGTGCAGGAGAGAGGTGGAGAAAATATTGCAGATTTTTTTTGCTTTTATTAAATTTTATTTTTATTTTTGTCAATAAATCCTCCACTTATCGATTTCATGAATTCAAACGACTAATTGACTCGATGAATTGAGTATTAATTCATGAATCAGACTTTTAATTGGATTCAAATTAGTTATATATAAAAAACTATCGATACCTTTTTGTACGATAATAAAATTACTATTTACATCCATAAATTTTATTTTGTGGCTTCTCTTCTTTTTTTTTTTTTTAATATATACAGCTAGATAATATTGAATATAAAGGATCACTTGAATGGATTGATTTGTTTATAATTTGTAACGTTTAATTTCATTTGTCAAACCTAATGTTCTAAAACGATATTTCAAAGCAAGAAAAGCGGAATGATTATGAATTTGCACTTTCCGAGAAACAAGTAATCTAACATCACACTACAGAACCCAAACAACGCAACATTGAAAATATTTTAAGATACTGCCATTTGATGTAATTGAGTTCCGTGCAGGGAACCGAGTATGGAGGCGGCCCTCGGTGTTTTCATCCTTATAAAGGTGAGGATTTTGTGGTTTCTCTGTCCTTTTCCTTAAAAGAATTTATGGGACTCTTGTCCTATATGCTGAGAGAAAATTTTTGTACTAGTTTTAGTTTCGACGTGGCATTAATTTGAAGGGAAATTGTTATAAATCAACGATGCATTACTATGAAAAGGTGTTGCCCATGTTTTTAATAAGTTACTAATTAACTCATTAAGATTTCGCAATGTTTTATCATAATCCAAAGGCTATTATAATGTTCCATGAATAATGAGGGTGCAACATTCAATTTTTTTTATTTTTAAAGTTATTCCCTATGTTTAACCTACATTAAGAATATAAGTAAAATGATGGTATTATAAGATATTTAAAAAATTAAGATAATCTTTAATTATTTATTTATAATTTTTTGTAAAGTAATTTTGAAGGATTCATTCTTTGGACAAAATGGGTGATTTTATACAAATATTTGGAAATAAATTTACGTATTGATAGAAAAAAAAAATAATAAAACTAGTATCGGAGGTGCTTAAAAAAGAGAGAGACAGAAAGACAGAGAAATTACGAAAGCTTTCTACGTTGAATTACCATTTGCTCATGTCAAAGGCTGTCTTATTCCAAGCAATCCATCGATAAGGAAAACAAAGAAGAAAAAAGCTAATAATTAGAAGTGGTAAATCAAATAGTGGGAAAAAAAAAAAAAAACTAATAAAAGCGATACTTAATGCCGTATATATATCATGATATATCAAATTTTTATTATTCCTTACAAACCAATCATCAAATTCATTTGATATATCACCATGGACAATCAAGGCAATAAATTTCTCGAAACTACAACTTGAACTTTCTAGAAAACTCGATTACTATTTTACTCAGAGATGGTTGAAAGTTTAAATCTACCATATACTATTTCTCTACACGCTTGCAAAAGGAGAAGTTTTGTTCTTTAGGTCTATAAGTTTCTTCGTTCTACCTAGGTTGTGGTTATAATCATAGAGTGAGCATAGGCAAAGGATACATAATACAACCTTAATTATGTACATACATGGGATATTCAATTAAAACGTTTTATTGGACTCCACATTACCTTAATAAGCTTATATTACTTGTGGTTGCTAATTAGACTCCATATGATATTAGATGGCATGCATATAATTCAAAAATACCTCAAAAATGGGGAACATACGGTGAGGTGAGTTATAAGTTAGTAGAGGTAACATAGTTTATTTTATTTTTAGTACATGCAGGAAATCTATAAGTTTTTATTCCTCCCGTTTATAAATAATGGATAATTATTGTTGTGAGTTTTATTTAAGGATCCTAGGGGTTGATCAGACCCTAACATGAATTATTGGAATGATGATCATCTCAAATCATTTAACATCTCTTTTTGTTAAATAATAGATTCAATAAAGCACTTATAGAGGTTTTTGAAAAAGTAGTTTGGACTTTTAAAAAATCTTCCTTTTTCTTTGTTCTTCATCTTTTGTTAAAATATTCAAAGTGGGCCACGAGCGGAACTATAATATATATAAATGACATGGGAAAATGAAATGAAAGTAGAATGAATTTGCCAAAAGTCATGTCATCATGGACTCAGAAAACCTTATGGATATATTTCGAGTTAGAAAAGAAAGATGATTTTGGTATCGGATGGGGAGATCATGGCAATCTTTCCGAAGATTCGTCTTTATAAATATAAAAGGTAGAAGATGGGAAAATTAATCTAGCCAAGCCAAGCCATGCATTATCTTTATCTTGTCCAACATTATATTAGTAGCCACTTTGGGGGTTTTCAGATATTTTAATATTCCCTTTGTACGATGGATGATTCCCACGCAACTCGTTAAAAAACCTCTTTGTTTCCTTACGTTCACGTCCATTCGAAATTCCAAATGCTTAAGCAAATTGGGTCTATATACTTAGGCTTTAGGTGAACTTATATTTAAGCAAGCGGAGTCTTTCCCTGGTGCTATTCAATTTCCTTAATATACGTGTGGCTTTGAATGGTCATGGTTTCTCAATATTCGGCCACCCAAGTAGTCGGTCATCGTCATTCCATTCTTCCATTGCAAACCACAACTAGACTTGGCCAAGAGCTCCGGCCAGCACGAATTTTGCTTACTTTATGAAAGAAATTGAAAAAAAAAAAAAAAAGATAAAACATTTTTCATTGATTAGCTAAGCGTGAATCGTCATTGTATCTAGGGCCGATTTTAAGAATACGATCCAAGACTCTTGAACAAAGCCTCGGTGGTAGAATGTGGAATATGAGACGTAGATGGGGAGAAAATTGGATATGGGAGGAGTTCTAGGAAGTGTTTTAGGAGCGGATACCAAGTTTGAATCCAGCAGGAGAAGTATGGCCGAAAGAAGTCCTAAAGTAATTTTGCAAGGCTTCGTTTGAACAAGGACCCCTTTTACATTTGAACAAGTAGTAGAGTTTCCTAGTTGGTGAAAGCCTGGCTTCAGTCAAATGGGATCGTATGTTATTTGAACAAATTGAGACGGTAGTTAACCAAGATGGTTATATCCCTACTGCGTAAAAAACAGCACTCGATTCGAACAAATTGGCCCTTCCACGGTCTTTGTCACTTCATCTGAACAATGGCTCGATGACCCTGTTGAACGAAGTGCTACAAAATTCAAATAAACATGTTGAACAAGATTTCATTTCATTTGAACCAAAGCTAGAAGTTCCAAGGTATTGGAAATAGTGGTTGCAGGCTAGAAATCATCATCGATTGATAATAAAAGAAAATTAATTACATGCCATACCAACCAAACATGTAATTTTTTTTTTTTTTTTTTGGTTAGGCTATCATTTGAGAAAATATAATTCAAATCAATAGGGGAACTATTATAACTTAAGAGCCACGACTTAGACGAAAAAGGAGCATGGCATAAAGATTTCGTGAACATGCATTGTAGTCAAGGAGCCCAAGGTTTCTAGTTACCTTATTGCGTGTGAAGAGGGAGAAAATTGAATGCGTTAAGCTGCTGAAGTATCCAAATCCAGTTTGAAAAGGTTCGACTCATTCATTAGTAAGTTTTTACACAATTCAACCCCCTTCCACCCAGGTAGCCATCCATAGGATTTCGCCTAAGATCCTGTGTCTATTGGACGACATGGGGACATCCCAGGAGATCAAAACTCAAGAAGTCATGGTCCCTCACCCACCCTCTATTGATACTTATAATCCTGGAAATTAAATCTGTCTGAATTTAGGGAAGCAATATAAGAAGGGGAATTTAAAGTATATATATATATATATATATAAATCCTTCCATATTTAGAAAAGAAAACGCATGAAAAAAATGAAGATATGGATATAGGATGGAAAATTTCTTCATTTTGATTTCACAAATATTATTTTTCTTCAAATTTGAATAGAATGAATTATATATACCCTGTAAAATTAACTATTTCAACATTTGACGGCATTCTTATGTTTATTACTCCATTCCTTACACTGCTATGTTAGTGTTTTAAAAAACCCTACACTTTAATGAATTTTGTGCTTTATCCCTAAGTTCTTCGATCAAAGTTCCTTTACTTTTATTTTATTTTATTTATATATTTTTGTCAGTTTTATACTATAATTTTTAAATCACTATTAAAGTATAATTTTATTATCAATAAATGTAATAGCTGTAAAATATAATAAATATTATTACATTTGCCGAATTAAAAATAAATAAATAAAAATTAGAAAGAAGGGATGTAGATGTACCCTATCAGAGGGGAAAGGGATGCTCTATATATTCCACATCTTTCCAAACATATACTTAGGGGGCAAACCTGTACAAGTTCTCTCTCTACCTAACCCCAAATTCTATATATATTTTAATAGATTTCACTTTCAGCGAAGCTTTTAGAATATTTAAACCGTGTTACCGTCTGCAAAGGCACTATGTTTGTAAAAATCGAGAGGAAGATCACATAGTGTAGGAGGGATAATTTCCAAGTTCTAGAAACCGCCCACTTTAGAACATTGCCCCATAGATGTCATTATAATCAAAGTTGGTTGCCCTACATTTTCAACCTTCTTTCTAAAAAGGAAATTCACTTTTTGTAATTGGGGTACTAAGGAAGCAGCAAGTGGCATTTGCATTTATTCTATATTCCCTTCACTTGTTGAATTTTTTGGTAATTGCCTTAGGTTTATCCAGAAAATTCAAGATATCTTTACAAATTGGCAAAGAAAAAAAAAGAAGAAGAAGAAGAAGAAGAAGTAGAATTTGCACATTTGCATCGTCGGAACATTCTCTTCCTACTTTAGAACATGTTCCAAGGACCAGTAAATATTCTTGACATTCGAATTCCATGATAGCTTACTTCAAGGAAGTCAGGCAGCTACCCATTTATTCTGATCCCATGAGATGATAAATCAATAAATTGATAGATCAATTACCTTCCGATTTGTGTGCATATCCGACGGGTGATAAATAAGAGATTTACTATCAAAACGATGGAACTTGATTATTATTGGTCTAGATACCACGTCATTTTTCGTATCAAATAAAATAAGCGTTGTACCATTTCTATATTTTGCTTTAGTTAATTGGTGATTTATATTGTCTCAAATATGGCCTTTAGGAGAAGCATAATTAAACAACAAATCCCTATAAAAGGGTGTTGGAGTATATGAATAGGGGTATAAAAGTTTTTTTTTTTTTTTTTTTTGTGTGTTAATATTTGGCCTTTCTTTAAAAAAAGAAAAAAAATCAAGAATTAAAGATTCATGTTCCAAGTCTAATCTAAGGTATCTCAAATTGAGTTTATTGCCTATCCAAAACCTATCACCAATCAAATAATTAACTATATACTCAGTAAGAATATCAATAGACTTGATTCGATTAATGTACTATAATTTTGATATACATGAAGTGTATATTGCATCTAACAACTCCTATTAATGATTCATCTTATTTGCATTATGTACCACAAGCTATATTTATTGATAGGGCTTTTTGATCATGAGCCCTTCAAATCCATCCAAATTTGACGTACCTCATTATTTAGGACTTGTTATCCTAATCACAAGCCCTAAGCTCGGCTTGACTGGGCACCAAAAGCTCTTTAATGATTAAAAGATATCGGACGAGAATAAGAGATCGAGTTGATAACCACCTTCAGTATATATAAAACACATTGGACATCACAAGTATACTCTCCCATACTTATAGAGAGGATTCTACCTATGTTTTGTAAGCTTACCCAACTCTCAAAACTCAATTTCTACCGCTAAATACCATGAGACGACGATGTCCATGTTTTATCAAGGCAAAAAATAATGATCTATCCTATTTCATTTTTCTCAAGTGCATAAAAATACTAATTCATCATAAAATGAGTACGATGATAGGGAATATGAGTTTACTGCGTGGAAACTTCCCATTATTAAAAGTTTCAACCTCATAATGTATTTATTTATTAAATATCTACCTTCCACATATTTTGCCTATTATATGTATATCACACGAAAGCTAACATTTGCAATCTTCTGTTGTTGTACAAAGGTTGATGGGGCGGTGGTGGTGTGGGGGAAGCTGCTGTGTTGGAGCATAAGCCATTGAGGGGAAAATTTGACTACACGATTTGCTAACCCAGCCAGCCCAACAAAAGCTAACCATCATTCACGTTTCATCATTTTTGGTTTGAAATACCGAAAATAGATATGACTATCTTACATATATTTTATCCGTTTTGCAGTTTTAAATTTGAATAAATTATTCTTTAATTTTGTTATAGCATAGATATAGACGTGCATTTATATTTTCATCATTTTGATATATCTTACTACTCAAGGATTTTATTGAAAATTTATGATTTGATAAATGGGACAGCATATCCATACAACAACTCGAATACGGTGCGATACGATATTAGTTTCTAGATCAGCATAGTACGGTACAAATCGCAATAAGTATAACACTGTAGCAGAAGACGACGGGGATCGGCATGGGAATGTACTGTACCGATGTGTGAGAAATGGCACCGCATGGCTGATTTAGCCGCTCCGAGACGAGTCTGAGGTGGTTAAAAAAAAAATATGCGAAAAAGAAGCCGAAGTTTTTCTTTTGTGGATTGACATGATATCAGAGTTAGTCGGTGGTCATAAAGTGAAGTGAATGGCATCCTGCCAAACAAACTTCTCCTTGATATTGACCCCCCACCACTACTACTAACTAGGACTCTCCCCCGCTACACTTGTCCCGAAGAATAGGAAAATAATAATAACAATAAGGAAAAGGGAAAGACATATGGTCGATCAAATGAGTCCAGCTTTCATACCTGTAATGTAAATGTAATCATGTTCTTTCCAATTGTTGTGTTTTTTTTTTTTTTTTTTGAATGAAAACGGTAAATAAGCTCCGTCAGTTGCGCTTAACTTCTAAGAGGGTTCCAGATGTACGCTACACTTATCCACTGGTCCATGGCACTCGTTTGTGTTAAAAAAAAAAAAAAAGTTTGCAGCTATTTATAAATAATTCAAGTTTGACTCGATAATTTTTTTTTTTTAAATTTGATCTTTAGTATTTTAATCTGAGTAATTTATCAAGATAAATCAATAAATTTCATGATATTTAACTTAACGAATGTATACAGTTTAATTGAGCTCAAATGGAATTTGAGATACCAAACGAAAATCCGAGCCAAACGCTAAGTGTATCTTATTTCAATTTAAAAGTAAAGCACCTTATTTTTGAGTTCAAAACAAACATAATCGAATTCAATTAAGTCAATTCGATTCGATGCTAGTTAAATACCAATTTTTAAATTTGATTAAATTTATTATTACGTAGCTTTGCCTCTACAATTTTGAATCTACTTAGACTTAGACTTAGGTGGTAGTTAAATTGTTAGAAACTTGGGAACTCCGTTCATATCTCCAATTCCAAATAATGATTTTGTTTCTGGTAATTTCACTTTCACAAACCGCAATCTGATTTGAGATTCCATTCATACCAACTTTTATTATCTACGGAGAATGTCTCTTTCTAGAACGTGCACATCACGTTGCGAGTCTTTTGGTGACCTATTCCATTATTAAGGGGGAGTTTAATGTCAAAATCAGCAAGTCCACACACGTGAACTCCAATCAACTTCAAAAAGAGAGACACCTTTCATCATGTATTGCTTACTTGGATTTTATAATCATTTGGGTCTTTGAAGCCGAAATTCAGGGGGGGGGAGAAAAAAAAAAAAGTGCATGAGAATTGATATGTGTAGTGTAGTGTAGTGTGCGGTGTGCCTATGTCTATGACGCGTTGAATTAGTCTTCCACATCTGTTCTTGTGAAGCATCATTTGTTTCTTTTACACTTAGCATCATGAATCGCATCATATGAGACTCCCTCTTTTCCACGGTAATACCAGTTTTCTTTCTTTTAAAAGAAAAATTAAAAAGTATGAATGCTAAAATATCCACATTGCCAATGGTAACACATCGTACAAACATCCAAGAAAACACAATGGATAATTACACTATCAGGAATACAGTTCCTGTGTCCCCTCCAATTATTTTATTGTTATATACAAGAAAAAAAAAAAAAAACTAGAGCAATGTAAATGTTATATATATATATAGCAACATGTGATTGCAAGAAATATGGTTCCAATCCACGAACATTGGTGTTTAGGCCGGGTCACAAACCCATGCCAAAAAAGTTGGCCAACCAACCTAAGACCCATTAACCCAGAAGAGAAGACCAAAATAGCCATTCTGGGTTGAAACCGGATAGTGAACTGCCCAGGCACTTGCAAGGCCTAACAATCCTAAAATAATACTCTTTGTGTTAAATTCAAGGAGATGTTTTATTGCCCTTGCTGCCTAACCGAGTCCATTCTTGTACCGCTCCGTAATGAAACATAAGGAGTAGCTCTTTCACAGCATAGCATATATATACAGACGGGAAAAAGAAACTCCAATGGGAATAAGGTTGTGTTTGGGTGCTATGCTAGCGGTATCTTATTACCATGTATGTTTTATATCTCGCTCTTTAACGCGCAGATATTAAAATCCTTTTTTCTTTTTTTTTTTTTTGTTAATTAGGCTTTGTGTATCACGAGAGTTAAAATTCTGTTCCGTAATGCTCCTGTGCTTCTCGGAATGTCCTCCAAAACGGACACGAATGGAATCTAACTTAGTAAGTTTGTCCATATTTTATGTAGGAAAAATTTTAGCATGCATCAGAGTAGCAGCAGAGACTACTCCAAATTAGTGCATTATGCCAGGCATCACCTAATCAACTTCGTCTGTAAATAATCATGATACTGCTTGTGGAGCCAAATGGTGGGAATGCGTGAAAAGAGGACCGGTCAAGCAAGCTTGTGTGAGAAAGTGAACCTACTTTAGTACTAAATAAGCATGTCCTAAAACAGATAAAACTCATATAAGTAGGAGAGAAAGTGAAATTTGTACAAACTTAGGAGGAGGAAAGAAAGAAAGAAAACCTCGATGAAAATGCAAGGTAAACCAACCTCATTCAAGCTTTTTAACATCATAAGGTGGCATAATAAGAGATAGAAGATAACTCATAGGGCCTTTTGCAGAGTAAAAAAAAAATTCTACATCAGCATACAGAGAGTGGGTGCAATAAGTAGTGAAAAGCTAGTATCCAACATCTCATCAGTATTATTCATTTGCCTCAAGATACAAAAAACTTCCATCCACAATCTACATTACTGTGTGCAAGAGAGAGAGAATCTAGTGCTTCGCTTTCTTTATGTATCGGCACATTTACACTTTGGGCTTTCCCTATCCATTAAGTAAATCGATGTCTGCATAAGACTAAAACTCAGCATTTAAATCCTAATCCTGTCTTATCGAATTGTACAAGATTCCGCTGTCCAATTAGAGGTTTTTGGCAGCAACAAATTTCTTTGCATTTTGGCGCAATAGCCAACTGGTGGGATCCCACACTCTATCACCAAACTCAGTAGTTACTTTACTGGTGAAGTCTGCAAATGAAATCACAGTGTTTCTCTGGGGATACTTCACTTCAAGGGCTTTGGTCAACGTCTCGCAGCATCTACTGTTTTCTTCAAACATGACATCTACATCCAAATAGCTGCACCTCATAAATGCCTTAGTCCACTTCTCAACTTATGGGAAATGGGGAGGGAGTCCTGGAACAAGATATACACGGTCCTTTCCTTTCTATTGCAAATCATCATGAAGCTTGCTTATTTCACTAATCTTTAAAAATCAAAGGTCGTAAGTTATTGAACATCTAATACATGTTCACAATCATACTCAATAAGAAATCCCATCCCTCTGCCATTCCCACATTAAATAAAAAATATATTAAAAAAGAAAAGGTGTTGACACAACTTCAAAACTCCATATGTATAACCCAGAAAGAGCTAGATAAAATGCTCATTCAAATCTAAGACATTCACAATTTTGACTTGTGGCATCATTAAACTTGCTATTGGGAAGAGAGGAGGAAAAAAAAAAAAAAGAAGAAGAAGAAGAAAAAGGAGAAAATGCATGCAACTTATAAACTTCTATCAATATTCTAATGAAATTCAACCAATCTAAAATGACCTATGCAAGGACCAAAATGTCGATAGGCATCAAATTTTGATCCTTGACATTTAGAATTCAGAAAAATAGCACATACCAAGGAGTTAAACAATTTAACAGGCTTCTGATAGATTTGAATGCCTCATCAAACAACATGTTTCTGCTTGCCATTTATCTAGTTAACTCAGGTTACTTAGCTGAAGCAGCAACAGAGAATGGACACAGGCCATGTGGATTAACTCTATTTTTTCGCTAGCATCTAAAAGAATCACTTCCAATCTGCTGTTAACTGTACTTATTGAAAAATAAGAACAGGCACATCAACTTCATACCAATATAACTTGAAGAGAATTTTTGAAAGTTTATTCCTATCAACCATTGACTATGAGATGTTCATCAAGATCAATGCTAGAGTACAAAAGTTACCAATTTGACTATAAAGAATTTAATCTATTCCTTTTCCATATGACTTTCCGCCAGTTTTTATGGTTATGGAAAACATCAATCTCAGAAGTTCCAGACAGCAAAAGATTTTTACAAATAAGACATGTTAATACATTCTCAGTATATAGAGCAAGTGCTGTGTCACTTAATGAAAAGATGGAAAATAGAAACTCTCATCCACATCAAATGCTGTCCAAACCACAACATAAGTTGGTGTGCTTTCAGTGTTTCTGTTAAGCTGTTGTAAATTGGAAAGGGGGTATTACCTGCTAAACAACCAATCCTTGCTTCTCTGCCCATCCTCCTTGGACATTCCAAATATCCATTCCTGCAGCTGCTCTCTCATGTAATCCTGCTATACTTGCAACTTCAAATCTCACCCTGAGAAAATCATCACATTATCATCTCCATCATAATGTGAGCAGGAAAGAGCATATAGGGCCAAGATATCTATTCAAGAATTTTAATAATGAAGCAACTTTCAGCCGTTTCTCTGAACTTCCTATAGGAGTTATTCATTTAAAGGATGTCACCCATCTATAAGATGCATAATAGAGAGAGAGAGAGAGAGAGAGAGAGAGAGAGAGAGAGAGAGAGAGAGAGAGAGAGAGATGATGATGATGATGATGCTGATGACACCTGACTGCATTCTTTTTACTCCTTTTCTTTTCCCCCATGAGGAATGTGAAAACATGCTGTAAATTCCAGGAAGAACAAAAGAGCTTTATCAAACTAAGATTCATATCATGTGTAAGAATTGTCAACTAAGGGTGACACTTATTTATTCAAATTCAGCATACTAGCACTTTGAAGAAACTTTATGCCCACTCACTAGCAGAACCTTCATTTCCACAAAGACAGGGAGCTCCTAATACAATTGAGTCATTTAAAAGCCAATGAGAGTTACAAATTTTGTGAGGAAACCCGACTTGCCCAACATGGATAAACCATAGAAGTAATGATATCACAATAACATATCTTTTTTTTTTTTCCTTTTTACGGTAAATGTCACAAAGATATTACTGGAGCTCCAAACTTAATGAGATAGTAAATATCATAGCTACATAAATAATAGCAAGAGTAAAGATCTACCGTTAGATTACATCAGGCAAGGCATCAGAGGGTAAGTGGATGGTATTTTCTTGTAGTAATCTCATCTCAAAATATTTAGCAGCCTCGGTCATGCCTTGAGCATTGTATGCCTGAATCATGGTAGCAAAGGTGATATGATCAGGGATGCATTGTCTTTCCTTCATTGCAGAGAACAACTCAGTCATCTGTTCTACATCACCCGCCTGACCATAGGCACTGATTATACAGTTGAAGAAAGCAGTGTCCAAGACCACGTCGGAGTTACACACTTGTCTGAAGATAGAATTGACTTTCAGCATTAATCTAGCTTTACTATATGCACTGATAAGTGAGCAATACGTGATAGAGTTGGGCTTTAAACCATGGTGCTTCATCTTCTTGAAGTACATATCCATCTGACCCAAATTTCCAGCTTTCCCATATGTATCAATAACAATATTATAAGTCACAATCGTGGGGGCAATAAACCTTTTCTCCATGTAATCAATGACAGAATTCATCTTCTCATACAGGCCAGCCTTCCCATAAGATCCAATTAGAATATTATATGTTATTATATCTGGCTTTATCCCCATTAGTTGAAATTCTTCATACCACTTCTCCATTGCATCAACCTGCCCATTCTTCCCATATGCCCCAACAACCGAATTAAGAGTGAAAATATCAGGAAGACAAGATCCCTCAATCATGTCAGCTAATGACTTCTCCATTAGCTCAATCATTTTGGCCTTGCCATATCCATCAATTATGGTATTATAAGTAACAGCATTGCATTCAATTCCCAAATAGGACATTTCAGCAAGAATGCAATCGATCTTATCAAAATAATGGAATCTGATGCACGAATTGATGAGAACCGAATATGTATATACATCAGGTTTGCAATCAACGACAGATTTCATCGACTCCAGAATGGATAAAGCCTCGTCAAGGAGGCCACTGTGGCCATAGGCACTGATTAATGCTGTGTAAACACCAAGAGTGGGTTTGAGACCTTCAACAAGCATGAGATCAAAGAGAAGACTTGCCTGGTGAGGTTGCTTGCACTTGCCAAGCATCATCAAGAGCTTTGTGTAGGTTTGGCATCTTGGTTCATACCAATGTTGCTTACGAAGAAGTCCAAAAATCTGACGTAATATAGAATGTGTTTATATTGAGGCTTCAAGAAGTCCTCAAATAGAAACATCAAAGCAAACTCAATATTACTACTATGTGTGTGCGGGAGCATGCATGCATGTGCAGAAAATTATTATTAAAATATTTGAACAATCGCATTTTTCTATTTTAATATACAACTTTTTGTGTTTTTTCTTAGTGTTTGAGCTAGCTGGAGCTTGTCATATTAGAGTTTATATCAATGTTTTTTGTGACGAAGGCTAAACAAGCTAACATGGAGCTTATCCAAATGCAACATTGGCTATTAAATAAGCTATCTAACAAAGAACAAGCTCCATACTTTCAAAGCTTCATTTGAAGCAAGTTGAAGGAGGATAAAAAAGAAAAAAAAAAAACCGAAAAGAAAAAGTTGATGTAAGGGCTCCTTCAGTTATCTCTAAGAGAAGGCAATCTGCAAATTATTGATTTCCTATCCTTGGCCAGAACATCTAGAAATAGTCCAGCATCATCTATATCTTCGGTGATTATGTTGAATTGTTTTGCCAACAAGTGACTGGACAACTTAATTAATTGAGCAATATAAAATGTTTAAGGGTGTCAGGGCACTTCTTTGGAAAAAAATTTCGTCATAAAATATATAATCACCGTGCAAACTTACGAAGTTTCTTTCATGGTCATTAACCAGAACACGTGATGCCAGTTAAAACAAGACCGTGGGAAAATTTACAACTTTCATTCCACTTGTATATCTCTTGGAATGTATAAAACATTCTGTTACATGTAGTAAATTTCAATTAGTACATGCGAAACAAGTAGCCGCAGGACTGTTAGCAAAATCGATATGCAAACTGATTTTAAGACTTTATTAGTAAATATCGAAACTTCGATCATAAAAATTCAACAAACTAAACTCAACTCATAGGAATGAATTTCCACAAACAGGGGATGTGCATAATAATATGTTGAAATTCATAAACACCTTGAGAGCAGACACGTGGCGGTTGTCCCGGATAGCATCATCTAGGGCTTCCAATACAGCTTTAGGCCACAAATTGTTGTACTTTTTGGAATTGGCTTTCCTCTCGATGGCTTTAATTGCTGAATCCGTTCTTAGTATCCGAGACAGTTCCTTCTTCTTCTTCTTCTTCTGCAAACTACTCGATGATGATGATGATGCTTCTTTTGTAGCGACAATGATGTAATTAGGTTGACTCACTGAGTGAGACCAAACTGGAGTGTGAGGGTGGAGTTCAGTCGTGGAGAGGGAGGATGACCAGGATAACTGCATTGGTTACCGTTGCGGACGGTTATGGAAGTTGAAACAGCATACTTCAGCATGCTTTGCTGTTTTGCTAGCTAAGCTATGGGCCTAATGGGCCCTTGCTTCAACGTGAACTATTCTTTTGGGCCGTAGCTTAGCGTTGAACTTGGGCCGTTGCCTTACTGAAATTGTTTAGCTGATGCTCGTATTTGGGGCCTCAGATGTTTGACTAGTTTTAGAAATCAGCTAAATCAAGCTGAAAAAATTAGTGAAAAAGTCTCTATTGAATGGCGTACACGTACCCCATGTATCGCTACACCACGTGTATCTCTATGGCTATCCAAATCCCGGCAATGATTATCATTTTATTTTTAATGTCTTTTACTCCCCCTAAAAATAAAGACCTTCCTACCATAACCCTTTAGAAATGCAATCCGCCATATGAGTACTCGCGGCACTAAGTTCAGTGCCTTAATTGAGGCTTAATTTGGTTTAGGCTCGATCAAAATATATTCTTTGAATTGATTTTTTTGGATTAGTAATAAGATTCGAAAAAATTAAATCTATTTACAAATAATGTTTTAAAGAGATTTAACTTGACAACTTTACAATAGAATCATCAAATCGATCCAACTACTTCCAACTTTGCTAAATATACTTTATCTATGAGTATAGATTTTGAAAAACTTAAGAAAGAAGATTCATACTAAATGAGGGATGCATACTATTCATAGCTCATTAGAGCCATCCAGTGGATATCATTAAAACCTATCCCATTTATTGATTATTAGAGTTATTCAATGACCAAGGATGGGCTCCAAAATCCATAACTAAAAATCTCTTTTCCTCATTTAAGGTAATTGATACAATCATATAAGCATGATTGTGTTCTTAAGTATCTACTCTCAAAGATTAAATATCAAATCAAACAAAGATTGTCTAGCTTTTACTCAAGTATACTAAGGCCAATGCTTTAAGAAACTTCAATTGTCATAAGTGCTACTTGGTTGCTAAAGGTAGTTTGTTACTACTCCCAAGCCTTTCTCTACATATCACAGTTTAAATTTCCTTTAAGATTATCTATTACACGACATACGCATGACCAACTACTAAGAGCATTATGCATATACAATTTCCATTAGTTTTTTTTTTTAATGAATATTGATTTTTCAATGAGATTGAGTTATTTTGGTTACTCCTCACCTGGTTTTTGGGAAAAAATATTCACCACCATTAGCTACTATATTGGTGGTAACATAATCTATCTAAATTATTACAACGTTCAAGAAGATTTGACAATGATAGATGTCAAGACTTTTTGGACAAAATTATCTATAAAACAAAATGCATCCCTCAAACTCCAATTGCAATCTCCCATTGCTATAAAGAAATTCATATTACAAACTTAAAATTTTGTTAAACTAGCTATGAAAAAAAAAAATGCAATTAAAGCATAATTTTAATACACTATCCAATTGAAGATACTTCACTTTGAAAAAGAGTACAAAAAGAGCACATTAATATAGAATTTCTCTTTTGTCTCCTTTGAATTGGTAGGTCTCATAGGAAATATTTAATTTGGTGGCCTTGAATGTGTTTAGGTAGCGAGTCTACACTTATGTACATAGGAGATTAGTAAAAAAGAGAAAACTTTCCATTATTTCACTCCTCGTAAAGATAAAAGTTAGCCGCTTAAATAATTTAAACTAATACCTCAATCATTAAGATAAATGTATATGAATTTATGTGCAAGTTATTTCATAAGAAAATTTGAAAGAGGAAGCGGATGAGTTATTCTTTTCACGAGTAATAGTATTATAATATGGCTTATTCAATATGTTTTTATATGACAAGGAACATCAAGGGAAAGCTTAAACATGACGATTACATGTCCATTGGCTAACAACTTGTTTGAGTTTCTTCATTAATTAATTATTAAATAAATTACATATATCCACCAAGTTGGAGATACATGCACATGGACATGTTATGCGTCTTTTCTCTTACCGACAAGCCAACAACTTTTTTCTCGAGGAACACATGGTTCAAACTATGTACTTAGAGAAAGATCAAATGCCCCAAGCCCATAAGCTTGAACTGCTGGATTACGAACTAGTCTAAGGTTAAACCAGGCTTAGCCCTTAAGTGCATGGGTCCAGGTCGATTCGACTAAATCGGTAGTTCAAGGGTCAGTTTGTCAACCTTTGAATCGATTTCCATTTTTTTTTATTTTTTACTTATTATTTCTTATAAATTCATGCATTATCTTGAATTATTGTAAATAATTTTTCGCTCAATCTTATTTTCTGTTTTTTTCCCCGAAATAATTGTAACAAGTTATATTATATAAAGTGTTAACGAGAGAAGTTATAAATTTTATTTCATTTTGAAATAATTAATTTATACCGCATAAGCATAAGTTACTTTAATATGAAAATATTAAGTAAGATTAAGTAAAGCAAAAAAAGTTACAATTTACAAAAGATGCCAATATCTCATTTGAATCTTAAAATGAATTATCAATACAAGAATAATAAAATTACAACATAACTATTATATTGTCAACCGCCTTCATTTGTCTAAACCCTATTACAATCTTTAAACCTTATCTTTTTCTTTCCCTCTCCTTTTCTCTTACCTCCTTATCATTTCTAACTGACTCAAAGCTTTTAGAGCTCTCACTATCTAAGGAAAAATTCATCTAATTAAGTTCAAAGGTAAGACTAAGCATATAAGCTCTTTTCTCTAGCTTATCTGTTACACCCCGAAGTCGTAGAATCGTAATAGTCTCACCGTGTAAACCATTCTACGATAGTAACTAGTCTCATAGTACCTACCATAAACATGATCTACACAAGGCATCAAAGACTCCTTGCTTTGAAATAAACAGTCCGATTAAAAATTATAACTACAATTAAGATAAATATTACAAATTTCTAAGAAACATGTATAATTATATGTAAAGTCCACAGAACTTCTCAGGAAATTCTACATATTCACAACTGTTCACTAATTTATATAATAACTATCAGTCTTTCTTCTTTAACTACAAAGACACTTTAATTACATATTCATAACTGTTCACTAATTTACATAATAACTATCGGTCTTTCATCCTTAACTACAAAGACACTTTAATTACACATTATTACTAAGTAACTTGATCCTCACACCCCTAGCTTCAAAAAGACTAACGTTTGGGTAATTGTAGGGCGGCATAATACTTGAAGTGTTCAGAAATCAAGACCTGCAAAAGGATCTATAAGGGTATGAGCAACTACAACTCAGTAAGTTGAATTGGAGACTCGTGAATACATACAAGCACAAACAAAATTATCAAGCAATTATTTTCATGCAATGCAACAATCAAGTATCATTGCACAACGTAGTCCGGTCCGTTGTGAAATCAGAGAAATTTCACCCGCTCCAATCCAGGTTGAGGAGTTTCCATATTATGCAGCAGCTCACAACCAAACCCAAGCTTGTGCAATGAAGACCTCGCTCCTCCTGCGATTACCTTCGAACTATTGACTTCACCCTCGCTGCGACCTCTTCTCATGTCATTTAGTTCGACTATGAATAAAGAAGGGACCATTATGCAATCCCGCGCTATCCCTTTCGAAAGGGTCGGTATTTGGTTGGAGAATTCTAATAATCCCCTAACGGGTTGCAATGCATGGCATTTTTTGTCATTAAAGTCGAATAGGATTAAATTTCATTTAGGGTTTTCAAACATTTCACACCAATTCACTCATAACACATAATCCATTATATGACAATTTCAGCACGAATTTAGATACATCAAACACATGCATAAACTACTTACAATCACAACAATATACAAGCTTAAGTCTCCGAGTATCATAAAATCAGTACTCTATTAAAATCAGTACCTAGAAATTTCTCAATCGCCCGATTACTTAGTTGCAAGTCGATTCGTCTTTAGGTGTCCTATAATACAAATAGGTCTTTTAGTACTTATACTTTAAGAATTCATATTCTAAGTTATAATTTAACTCTTTTTTTTCATGTATACTTATTATATACTAATAATTCTTTCTACTATATTTTGAGGTTCAGATCCTAAATTAGATTCTAGTTTTTATTCCTAAGTACTAAATATGCTCGAATCCTAATGTGAAATTTATCACATTAAGCTCGAGTATTCAAATATCCTATTGGGTCTTAATTTAGTATTCTAAACTATTCGGTACACACTATTCCTAATGGGGGTATTGGATTTATCCCCGATGTGAGAAAATCTTACATTTTTATACAATTACCTAAAATTAAATCTTATTTCAAATTTAGTAATATTTTGATTTTTATTATAATATTATCTAAATAACCTTAATTTTTTTAGATTTATTAATTTTCAATTCCACATATTACTAATTTCTTACAATAATTACCTAATTTCCTAAATTAACTATACTTAATACTCCAAAGGCTAGGATTAGATTTCCACGTAAGAGATTAACATCCCTAAATATCTAATTACTATCTAAATCAGTAATTAGTATCTTAATCACCTAATTAACCCAAAATTACCCAATTTTTCCATCATTTTAGGGCTAAAAATTAACTTAAAAATTTTGAAAATTAATTTTAGAAAAATGACTTCATGGCACTATTCTATATCACATAAGCATTCTACAGAAAAAATTGAGCTCCAAACTACACTCCTAAACCTATTTATTTTTAGTTCTAATAATACTCGGTTTTGCTCAATTTGTTAAGAACCCTATATTTTCAAACGTGATTAAACTAAATCACTATTTTTTCCTAAATCTACATACAATAAAACCTCATAATAACAAGTTTCATAATTTTCTGGGCAAAATAACTAATTTTACGAAATTATACAAAATCAAGGCAAATAAGGGACTTATCGATTCGATGCTTTTTAGCCGTCCAACTCTGGTCCAAGTGTGTTGGCCAGCCTAGACGGTGGGGCTAGAGTGGGGTAGTGGTGGTGGCTCGGTCCCAGGTGATGGTGAGGTGTAGGTTTGGCTCACTAACCCTATTTGCACAATTTCCTTTTCTTTTTTTTTCTAGATTTTCTCTCGAATTTTTTAAGTTCCCTCTTTTTCTCTTATTTTAAACTATCCAAAGGAGTTTTCTGAAATTTTTCCCTATTTATAGACGATTTTGGTAATTAATATACATTAATTAGACATGACATTGCCCTATTCCTTGATTTTTGGTTTTTGTGTTACTTAATTCTAATTGAATAATTTTTTTTTTTCAGATCCTAACCTGCCACAACTAGATTTGCATCATTCTACACCCTTCTGATTTTTTTTTCTGATTTTTCTTAATTAATTTAATAATTTTCATTAATTTAATAATTTTCTTTAATTATTTACTAAGTTTTTGGCTAATTTAACAAATTTCGCGTATTTTTACCTACACGTAAATACATGTGGGGTACATGTGAACATTCCTAATTATTATTTAGGTCATTCTATAATTTTTAGTATACAAATAATCTATCTCTAGTGATTTATTAGTTATTTAATTACATTTTTCGCCTTTTTAATGATTAACAATTATTACACTTAAAATTTGAAAATTGTGTAGTCTCCTATTTTATTACTTATTTTCTTAAATTCAAGTTTACGAGGTTATTTTTACTAATATTTTGCTCCATAGTTTATAATTCGGGTTTGATCGGATCTTTTAACCGATTACCCTGAATCTTGTGCTCTATGTTCAATCCTACAGTCTCTTGGCTTAACTCTAGGGCTTACATTATCTAAGTAGAAAACCTTCACTTTAATGATATTTCTTAGCTTCTCTCTAGTAATTCAAAGCCATCTCACGGCTTAAACCCACTCCCTTGGTTATGCGTGATATTGGGTCTATATGTCCATCAACGAATCCGTATCATCTTGGTATCAAAACCTAGCTACGTTCGAAGCTGGATTTTGCTACTCTATTCCTTAAGTATCTTATTACTACGCCCCTGAGATAAAGGTTTTATTGTTTATTGTTAGCTTTGAAGTTTAGTAGTTGAGGAGTGTTTTGTACTCTATTTTCCCCTATTTTCGATACGTAAAACAGAGTGTGGTTAATTGTTCATTTGTTGTGTAATTGTCATTGTGAAGTAACCAACAATGTCAGATTCTACTGTTTAAGGAATTTTGAGAAACCAAGAAGGTAGTACTCAACATGGCCAAGGATAAAAAGGAAGCTTCTCACCTCAGTCAGTAGGTGACCGCTTAGATAAGCTTACTAACTTAGTAGCTAATATGGATACTATCATTTAAGAAGGCAGGCAGCAAACTAGAAATAGCCTCACTAGGGAACACGAGTAGCAAGGACGAGACAATGGTTAATTTGGCCAAGTTAATGCCCCAGCTGGACCACCTCGAGCTGAAAGGGTTGGTAGAGATGCTAGATAAAGGCTAGCACTTAAAGAGATTAAGGAGGAAGCAGAAGGAGATGATGAGGTAAAGGAGTACTATGAACCTACAGAAAGAAATGTACGAACCCCTAAAGTTAAGGGATTGAGGATGCATATTTCGAGTTTCTCTGAAAGTGGTGATGTAGTAAACTACCTAAATTAGGTAGATCGGATTGAAAAGTAGTTTGAATGCCATAAAGTGCCCGATAATGCAAAGGTTAGACTTACTATGTTGGAGTTCACGGGTTATACCGCCTTATAGTGGAAGAACTTGTAAGCCACTAAAAGAAGGGACGGATAATGAGAATGAGAAATTAGGAGTTAGGATGAAATGAAGAGGGTTATGCAGAGAAGATTTGTGCCAAGATATTATCAGTAGGATGCCTTCAAAAGACTGTAAGAATTGAAACTAAGAGGATCAAGTGTGAACGCTTACGTTAAGGAATTTTAAATGTTAATAATCCGATGTAAAGTTGTAGAGCCAAAAGACTGAACCGTATCTCGATTCATCGGTGGGTTAAAGTATGATATTAGGCCTGTCTTGGAAACCGTAAATGTTAGTACACTTGATGATGCAATTCGAGTCACCTAAAGGTTAGAAAGGTACCAAACAGGAATATTTCGACTTCCCATTAACTGTCTTAGTAATAGCCACCCTATTTCAAGCAGACTTGTACGAATGGAACGAAGCAAGGCCATTGAGACTCGACCTGCTCAAACTACCCAAGCAAAGGAGAAGGAACTCCCGAAGAAGTTTGAGAAAGGCCAGAGTTCAAGGAGAAAGATGAGTAAGATCAATCATCTCAAATGCCAAGGATTTAGACACATGGCCGCTCAGTATCCAAACAAACGAATAATGGTGATCAAAGGCAAGGCACCAACTATTGAGGTTGACAGTACTGATGAGGAAATAGAGAAGTTGAAGGAAGACGGACAAACCGAGCTATCCAAGGAGGAAGTTATCTATAATGAGGAAGGCAACTTTATGTCGACCGCTCTAGTGTTGAGAAGGACAATAAGTGTCAATCTGGTACCTAAAGATGAATAGAGAGAAAATCTCTTCCATATTGGATGTAAGATAAATGACTCACTATGTGCACTGATTGTTGATAATAGGAGTTGCACCAATGCAATCTCTACATTTATGGTCTAATGGTTGAAATTGCCACCATGCCCCACTCAAAACCTTATACCCTTTACTAGCTTAGTGACAAAGGAGCCTTACAAGTGAACAAGTAGGTATCTGTGTTGATCTAAATTAATAAGTATTGAGATGAAGTGCTCTGTGATGTGCTGCCTATGAGTGCGTCCTATGTTCAACTTAGATGACCATAAATGTTTGATCGAGCAGTTTTGTATGATAAAAGGAGGAATACATGCTCTGTAGAGCATGAAGGAAAAAGGATGAAATTAAGTCCTATGACCGCTAAACAAGTGAAGGTCATGCAATCCCAATTGAGTTGAGCCTTGAAGAAGGAGGCTTTAGTATTGACCCAAGCTGAACTAAAGAGAAAGATGGAGCTTGAAAGACCAACCTATCTGCTAGTCTAAAGAATTTTAGAGTTAAGGTCCGAAGAGGAGTTGCTTGCCGAAGTAAGAACCCTACTGGAGGAATTGTCAACCTGTTTTCGAAGGAGTTACTGAAGGGTCTACCCCTAATCTAAGGTGTCGAATATGCAATTGACCTGTAGCTAGGAGTTGCATTGTCGAACAAGCCTGCTGTAAGTGCCAAAACTAGCTATTCGAGATTTCGATCGGTTGAAAGACCCAATCGAGCCTAAATTATAAAATAAAACTAGAAATATTAGTAAAATGATCTCGTAAGTTTAAATTTAAGAAAATAAGTAATAAAATAAAAGAATATAAAAATTTCAAATTTTAAGTATATAACTCGTCATTTATCGAAAATGCGTAAAATACATTTCGATAATTAACGAATCGCTAGAAATAAATTATATGTATACTAAAAATCATAAAATGATATAAATAATATTTAGGAATATTTATTTGTACTATATATGAATTTACATGTATGTAGAAATATGCGTAATTATTTAAAATACGCGTAATGTGCTAAAATAATACTAAATAATTAAAGAAAATTCATAATTAATTAAGGAAAAATAAATAAAAATTAGGAAAAATAAGAAGTGATCCAGATATAGGTCGTAGTAGTTGGGAAAAATAAGAAAAAAATTAGCTAATTAAATTAGAACAACACAAAAGGCAAATTGAAAGAAGATAAGGCAATTGTCTAATCAAATTAATGCACAATAGTTTCCTTAAAGCTCTATAAATAGCAAGAAAAATTCAGAAGCTCATTTGGTCAGTTTGGAAAGTGAGAAAAATAGAGAGACTCAAAAATTCAAGGGAAAAACTAGAGAAAAAAAAAAGAAAAAAGAAAACTGTGCAGTTAGGGCCACAAAGGAGAACCAAAACCCAACGAGCAGCTAGGAGTGAACGGCCATCACCACCACACGGTGGTAGCAGTGCCCAGGTGGGCAAACATACCCATGGCCATCGACGGTGGCCGGAGCTACCCAAATCGATGAGTTCGATTTTCAGCCTGATTTTGTGTAATTTTGTAAAAATAGTAAATATTCTTAAAAAATTATAAAACTTGTTATTCTGAAATATTTTTGTATGTACTTTTTAGGGAAAAAATTATTTTCATGAAAATACGTCACGTAATATATAGTTCTTAAGAAATCATGCAAAACCGAGCATAATTAGGATTAGAAATAAATGACCTTAAGAGTATAGTTTTGAACCCAAAATTTTTTTGTAGACTACTTAGATGATATAGAACAGTGCTAGCCCGTTTTCAAAAATTAATTTTCGAAAATTTTAGATAATTTTTAAGCCCTAAAATGAGGCATAAAATAGGTATATGTTTTAGTGAATAAGTATATGTTTTAGGATGTTGAAATTTGATGGAATATGATATTTGTAACATTTAGGGTGTTAGATGTAATTATTAGGTTAATTATGTAGTGAATGAGTAATAGAGAAAAATAGTAAATTTTAAGTTAATTTTGTAAATTAGGGTAATTAAGTGTAAAATCTGATTTAGGATGAATTTAGACATTTTGAAATGATAATTAATGTTGGGAAATAGTAATTATAGTGATAAAAATATTATATGTGTATTATGTACACAATAAGTAATAGTTGCGTAATAGTACATAATACGCAATTATTGGAACTGTAATAAATAAAAAATATTAAGATAAAAATTGATATTATATAAATAATAGGGATATAGAATAAAATTGATAGAAAACTTAAATTTATGTAATTATATGAAAGATGTAAAAAATTCTTACATCAGAAGTAAATTCGGTACACTAATAAGGATTTAAGCGTACCAGGTGAAATAAAATACTAATTAGAGGTAATTATGGTATTTAGGACATCGGGAAGTAATGTGATTAATTTCACATTATGAGTTGAAACAAATTTCTAGGATTCGAGTATAAAACAATACTCAGAAATCGAATTAGAATGTAATTTAGAAATCGATGCGGAAACTGAACCTGAACCTAACCCTGAACCTAAAATAATTGTAAATGACTTAGACCTAGATAGTTAGGCATATTAAACCCTAAACAACACATAACAATAAGTGTTATAGGATAAAATGAACCTATAATAAGTATATGAAAAACTGAAACCACGTTTATGTTATAAGGATGATTGGTGATAGCCTGAGCAAGTTGGACCTCGCGTGAGTGAGCAAGGAGTCGAGGTAAGTTGGGATTAATACGATGCTGTATTTTGGAGGCTTAAGATTATGGTTAGTTGTGCTTATTAGATAGTTGGATATATGCATGTGCTTGATTATGAATTATGCTATTATTCTGTCTATTGTTCTGGCTTATATTGTATGGTTTGTATGAAATGATTGATCACCCCAAAACTGGACCTAATCAAATATACGATCTATAACCATAATCGAACCTACATGGCAACCCATTAGGGGAACTTATGACTCACCGGCCAAATACCAACCCCTTCGAAAGGGATAGCGCATGATTGCAATTGGTCCTTTCTTCATCCTCAGTTGAGCTAAGTGACAGGAGAGGAGGTCATGGCAAGGGTGAAGTCAATGGTTCGAAGGTAGTCGCGGGAGGAGTGAGGTCTCTATTGCACAAGCCTGGGTTTGGTCGTGAGGTGTTGCATTAATGGCAACTCGTCAACCCGGATTAGAGCGAGTGCAATTTCTCTAATCTCATGACGGGCCGGACAACGTCGTGCGATGGCGTTTGCTTGCACATGTATTGCTCCTAATAAGTTGATTGAAAACCATGTTATGTTTATGGTATAGTTTTAAATCCTCCATTCTAACTTACTGAGTTGTGGTTGCTCACATCCCTATAGACGTCGTGCATGTGCTGGCTAAGAAGCAGCAAACAACTACTCTGAAGCTAGTAACTGCTGGATCCTGGGGAGTAAGGAAAAACATTTGAAGAATAAACACATATTTTTAAGGTCTAAGTTTGTATTTTAGAATTATTTTTCATTTCTAAATAATGTAATAACTAGGAAATATATTTCAGAGAAATATTGTAAACAATATTTGTACTAACTAAATTATAGTGTACATATGTATTTCCTCACTTTCTTAGATAAATAATTTATCTAAATTACAAACTGTTTACTTCAAAATGGGTTAGTCATAGACGCCTTGTATAGATCAGGTCTAAAATAGCGGTTGTAAGGTCAACTTCTATCTTAGGATGGTTTACACGGCGAGGCTGTTACGATTCTGCCGCTTCGGGACGTGATACCTGCTTACAGGCTGAACCCTGAATAGGCTGTCAAGCTGCAAATGCAAGTAGACAACCTTATGAAGAAAGGGTATGTGCGTGAGTCTCTTAGCCCTTATGCCGTTCCGACCTTGTTAATACCGAAGAAAGATGGTTCTTAGAGAATGTGCATCAATAGCCGAGCAATCAATTGAATCATCATCAAGTATATGTATCCCATACCTAGGCTTAATGACATGCTAGATGAGTTAAGTGAAGCAAGAGTGTTCTCCAATATTGACCTCAAATCTGGATATCATCGGATTAGAATGCGTGAAGGTAATGAGTGGAAGACCACATTCAAGACACAACATAGTTTATATGAATGGTTTCTAATGCCATTTAAGCTATCCAACAAGCCGAGCACATTTATGCGCCTAATGAATCATGTACTTCGAGAATTCATAGGGAAATTTGTTATAGTTTATTTTGACGACATTTTAGTGTACAACCCTGACCTGGAGATTCACAAAGAGCATCTCCAAAGAGTCCTCGCGAAACTCCTAGTTGAACAACTCTACGCCAATATGAAAAAGTGCAACTTTTTTTTATCCAAAGTAATCTTTTGGGTTTTGTTGTGACTGAAGGTGGCATCCAAGTTGATGATGACAAAATAAAAGCAATCATAAAATGGCCTGAGCCAACCTATTTTACCAATGTGAGGAGTTTTCATGGCCTAACATCATTTTATCGCTGATTTATAAAGAACTTCAGTACAATTGTAGCCCAACTTACCAAACTCTCGAAAAAGAATGTTGAATTCAGGTGGGGAGAAAAAGAGCAGAAGAGTTTTGAGAAAGTGAAAGAGAAACTAATTATAGCCCCCGTTTTAACTCTATCGAGCTTTGACAAGGTGTTTGAAGTTGGGTGTGATACATCTGAATTAAGCATAGGTTTTGTGCTGATGTAAGAAGACTAACCTATTACTTACTTTAGTGAAAAACTTCGAAAAGCTACATTCAACTACTCTATCTATGACAAGGAGTTTAATTCCTTAATCCAAGTCCTCACAGTATGGCAATACTATCTACTGCCCGTCGTGAGATTAGAGAAATTTCGCTCGCTCTAATCTGAGTTGAGGAGTTGCCATTAATACAATAGCTCACGACCAAACCTAGACTTGTGCAATGGAGACCTTGCTCCTCTCGCGACTACCTTCAAACCATTGACTTTACCCTCGCCATGACCTCCTCTCCTATCACTTAGTTCGACTGAGGATGAAGAACGGACTAATTGGAATCCTACGCTATCCCTTCCGAAGGGATCGGTATTTAGCCGGAGAGTCCTAAGTTCCCCTAATGGGTTGCCATGTAGGTCCAATTATGATTATAGGTCGTATATTTGATTAGATCCAATTTAGGGTGATCAATCATTTCATACAAATCATAAATACAAGCCAGAACAACAGATAAAATCATAGCATTATTTATAATCAAGCACATGCACACAACCATCTAACAAGCACAACCAAGCATAATCTTAAGCCTCCAATATATAACAACGTATTAATCCCAACTTACCTAGACTCCTTGCTCACTCATTCAAGGTCCAACTCGCTCAGGCCATCGCCGATCATCCCTATAACACAAACGTGGTTTCAATTTTTCATATAATTATTATAGGTTCGTTTTATCCTATAACGCTTATTGTTATATTTTGTTTAGTGTTTAATATACTTAATTATCTAGGTCTTAAGTCTTTTACAATTATTCTAGGTTTGGAGTTAGGTTCGGGTTCGGTTTCCACATCGATTTCTAAATTAGATTCTAGCTCGATTTTTAAATACTGTTTTATACCCGAACTCTAGAAACTTGTTTTAACTCATAATGTGAAATTAATCACTTTACTTTTGGATATCCTAAATACCATAATTACCCCTAGTCAGTATTTTATTATATTCAGTACACTTAAATCCTTATTAGTGTACCAAATTTACTCATAATGTAAGAAATTTTTACATTTTTCCTCTAATTACATAAATTCAAGTTTCCTATCAGATTTATTGTACATTTTTGTTATTATCATAATATTAATTTTTATTATAATATTTTCTATTTATTATATTTCTAATAATTGTGTATTGTGTATTATGTATTATTACTTATTATGTACATAATATATATCTAATATTTTTATTACTCTAATTACTATCTCCTAACATTAATTATCATTTCAAAATGTCTAAATTCATCCTAAATCAGATTTTACACCTAATTACCCTAATTTACAAAATTAACTTCAAATTTACTATTTTTCCCTATTACTCATTTACTAAATAATTAACCTAATAATTACATCTAACACCCTAAATACTACAAGTTTCATACTTCATCAGATTTCAACATCCTAAAACATATAATTATACACTAAATCAGTAATTAACCATTTAATTACTTAATTAACCATAAATTACCCATTTTATGCCTCATTTTAAGTCCTAACAATTATCTAAAATTTTTTAAAATGGGCTTCATAACACTGTTCTATATCATTTAAGTAGTCTATAAAAAAATTTTGGGTTCAAAACTACACTCCTAAAGTCATTTGTTTCTAATCCTAATCATGCTCAATTTTGCATGATTTCTTAAGGACCATATATCACGGAACATATTTTCATCAAAATAATATTTTTACTAACAACTACATACAAAATTATTCCAAAATAATAAGTTTTATCATTTTCTAAGAATATTTATTATTTTTACAAAATTATACAAAATCAGGCTAGAAATCGGACTGGCCGCCGTGGCCTTATCGATCGGTCCAAGCACTGCCACCACCGTATGGTTGTGGTGGTCATCCACCTCCAGCTGCTCGTCGGGTCTCGGTTCTCCTTACATGCCCTAACTGCACAGTTTTTTTTTTTCCTAACCCTAATTTTTCTCTCAATTTCACTTCTCTCCATTTTTCTCACACTCCAAACTAACCAAATGAGCTTCTGAAAAATTTTGAGTATTTATAGAGCTTTAGGGAAATTATTGTACATTAATGAGACAAGACAATTGCCTTATCTCTTCTTTTTTCTACTTTCTATTTGTTGCATTTTAATTGGTTGATTTTTTTTTCTTCAAGATCAGATTGCCATGCCCTAATTCTGGACTTTTCCGCATTTTTCTATATTTTTCTTGATTTTACCTTAATTAATTATGAATTTTATTTGATTATTTATTATTATTTTAGCACATTTCTCGTATTTTAAGTAATTACGCGTATTTCTATATACATGTAAATTCATATACAGTACAAGTAAATATTTCAAAATATTATTTAGGTCATTTTATGATTTTTAGTATACATATAATTTATCTCTAGCAATTCGTTAATTATGGGAATGCATTTTAAGTATTTTCGATAAATAATGAGTTATATACGTAAAATTTAGAATTTATATATTCTTTTATTTTATTGCTTATTTTCTTAAATTCAATTTTATGGGATTATTTTTACTAATAATTCTGGCTTTATTTATAACTTAGACTTAATCGGATCTTTCAGCCAATCGAAACATTGAGTAACTGGTTGTAGGGCTTACAGACATACCTTCTATCACGCCCCGAAGCGGCAGAGTCGTAACAGCCTCGCCGTATAAACTATTCTAAGATAGTAATTGGCCTTACAAACGCTATCCTAGACCTGATATACATAAGGCGTCCACGACTAACTCGCTTTGAAGTAAACAATTTATAATTTAAATAAATTACTTGCTTAAGAAAGTGAGAAAATATATATATACACTATAATTCAGTTATTATATTCTTTAAAAATGAAAAAAAATTCTAAAGTAAAAGCTTAGGCCTTAAAAAATATGTTTATTCTTCAAATGTTTTTCCTCACTTCCCAATATTCAGCAGTTGCTAGCTTTAGAGTAGTTGTATATCGCTTCTTAGCCAGCACCTGCACGACGTCTATAGGGATGTGAGCAACCACAACTTAGTAAGTTAGGATGGTGGACTTAAAACTATACCACAAACATAACAAGGTTATCAATCAATTTATTAGGTGCAATGCATGTTCAAGCAAATGTTATCGTACAACGTTGTTCGGCCCGTTGTGAGATTAGAGAAATTATGCCCACTCTAATCCGGGTTGAGGAGTTATCTTAATGCAACAGCTCATGACCAAACCCAGGCTTGTGCAATGGAGACCTCGCTCCTCCTGCGACTACCTTTGAACCATTGACTTCACCTTCGTCACGACCTCTTCTCCTGTCACTTAGTTCGACTAAGGATGAAGAAGGGACCATTATGCAATCCTGCGCTATCCCTTTCGAAGGGGTCGGTATTTGGCCGGAGAGTCCTAAGTTCCCTTAATGGGTTACCATGTAGGTCTGATTATGATTATAAGTCATATATTTGATTAGGTCTACTTTAGGGTGATCAATCATTTCATACAAATCATACAATACAAACCAGAACAACAGCTAAATTCATAGCATCACTCATAATCAAGCATATGGACATAACGAACTATCTAACAAGCATAACCAAGCATAATCTCAAGTCTCCAAAATACAGCAACGTATTAATCCTAACTTACCTGGACTCTTCGCTCGCTCACTCGAGGTCCAATTTACTTAGGCCATCGCCGATCATCCCTATAATACAAACGTGGTTTTAGTTTTTCTTATAACTATTATAAGTTAGTTTTATCCTATAATGTCTATTGTTATGTTTTATTTAGAGTTTAATATATTCGATTATCTAGGTTCTCAAATCTTTTATAATTACTTTAGGTTTGGGGTTAGGTTCGAGTTCAATTTTCGTATCGATTTCTAAATTATGTTCTAGTTCAATTTTCTAAATATTGTTTTATACCTAAACCCTAGAAATTCATTTCAACTCATAATGTGAAATTAATCATATTACTTTCTGATATCCTAAATACCATTACTACCTCTAGTTAGTATTTTATTCTACCCGGTACACTTAAATTCATATTAGTGTACCGTATTTACTCCTGATATGAGAAATTTTTACATTTTTCATATAATTACATAAATTTAAGTTTTCTATCAGATTTATTATATATTTTTATTATTATCATAATATCAATTTTTATTCTAATATCTTCTATTTATTATATTTCTAATAATTGTGTATTATGTACTATTACTTATTATGTACATAACACACGTCTAATATTTTTGTCACTCTAATTACCATCTCTCCACATCAATTATCATTTCAAAATTTCCAAATTCATCCTAAATCAGATTTTACACCTCATTACCTTAATTTACAAAATTAACTTCAAATTTACTATTTTTCCCTATTACTTATTTACTACATAATTAACCTAATAATTACACATAACACCTTAAATGCTACAAGTATCATACTTTATCAGATTTCAACATTCTAAAACATATAATTATTCACTAAATCAGTAATTAACCATTTAAGTACTTAATTAACCCTAAATTACCTATTTTATGCCTCATTTTAAGGCCTAAAAATTATCTAAAAATTTATAAAATTAATTTTTGAAAACAGGCTTTATAGCATTATTCTATATTATCTAAGTAGTCTACACAAAAATTTTAGGCTCAAAACTACACTCCTAAGATCATTCATTTCTAAACCGAAACATACTCGATTTTACATAATAAGTTTCATAATTTTATCAGAATACTTACTATTTTTACAAAATTACACAAAATCAGGCTGGAAATCGAACTTACCGACTTGAGTGGCTCCGACCACCGTTGGTGGTCATAGGTGCGTTGGACCACCTAGGTGCTACCACCACTGTATGGTGGTGGTAACCGTCCACTCCCAGCTGCTCGTCGGGTCTGGATTCTCCTTATAAGCCCTAATTGCATAGTTTTCTTTTTTTTTTTACCTAAATTTTTTCCTTCCAATTTAGATGGTCCTAATTTTTCTCTAAATTCTAATTGTCCAAATGAGCTCTGTGATTTTTTTCCCTATTTATAGAGCCTTGTGGTAATTAATGTACATTAAATTGGATAAGATATTGTCCAAATTCCTTAATTTTTTGCTTTTGTGTTGCTCTAATTTAATTGGCTAATTTTTTCTTATTCTCTCCAGCTACTACGACCCAATTCTGGATCGTTCCTTATTTTTTATGATTTTTATTTATTTTTCCTTAATTAATTATGAATTTTATTTAATTATTTAGTATTATTTTAGCACATTACACGTATTTTAAATAATTACGCGTATTTCTACCTATATCTAAATTCATATATAGTACAAATAAATATTCATAAATATTATTTAGGTCATTCTATGATTTCTAGTATACATATAATTTATCTTTAGTGATTCGTTAATTATCGAAATGTATTTTACGCATTTTCGATAAATAACGAATTATATAATTAAAATTTTGAATTTTTATATTTTTTTATTTTATTACTCATTTTCTTAAATTCGAACTTATGAAATCATTTTTACTAATATTTCTGGTTTTACTTATAATTTAGGCTCGATCGGATCTTCCAACTGATCGAAACCCTAAGTGACTAGTTGTGGGGCTTACACTCTCCTGACTGAGCTACAAACAAGGCTACTTAGTTTTTCAACCATAAAATAATTGTATGCTGAAGACCCCCACTTTGGTCCTATCTATGCCCAATGTAAGGAAGGACGGACATTAGACGACTATCATAGAAAAGACGAATACCTATTCAGAAAGAGAAGGCTATATATCTCGACTTGGTCCATGAGAGAATTGTTAGTGCACAAGGCGTATGGAGGAGGACTAACAGGACACTTTGGCCAACGCCGAACCCTTGAAGTATTGTCTACGATATTCTTTTAGCCGAAAATAGTAAAAAACGTGCAGTCCGTGCTGAAAAGGTATGTGACCTATAGGAAAGCAAAGAGCTAAGCCAAGTAAGGATATTATCTACCCTTGCTTGTCCCAACTAAACCATGGTCTGAGCCCATGGACTTTATATTACGATTGCCAAGGACATTCCGAAGGAAAGACTCTATCATGGTGGTTGTGGATCAGTTTAGCAAGATGACACATTTCGTGCCTTGCTCCAAAACTAACGACACTTTGACTATCTCTTTTCTTTTCTTACAGGAGGTAATTAAGTTTCACGGCATGCCCAGAACCATTGTTTCAGATCAAGACCCCAAGTTCATGAGTTACTTTTGGAGGACACTTTGGAGGCGAATAGGAACTAAGCTATTGTATAACACGTCTTGCCATTCATAAACCAATGGACAAACTAAAGTTGTCAACTGAACTGTGGGAACTTTGCTACAGGTTATTGTCGAATGAAACATGGCTGATTGGGATTTGTGTTTACCAATCATCGAATTTGCCTACAATCAGACCGCTCATAGAGTAACAAACATGTCTCCATTCGAGGTCGCCTATAGGTTCAACCTCGAGCTCCCAGTGGACTAAGCACCCAAGCTAAAGACTAATGATGATGATCGGCTAACCATGGAAAGAGTCGAGGCCACTAGAGCTATGCACTAGAAGGTTGTTGAGTAATTGGACAAGGCTAAAACTAAGCTCAACAAGCAGAGCCAAGGATGGAGAAAGAGATAATTTCAACCAGGTGATTTGGTATGGACACATCTCAACAAGGATCGATTCCTAAACTTAAAGAAGAGCAAGTTATCTCCTAAAGCTAATGGAACTTTCAAACTGCTTAAAATGATCAATCCTAATGCCTATAGGATTGAATTACTTGAAGGATATAGAGTCTCGAATTCCTTCAACATTATCGATCTCCAACCTTACACTCCCGTGGATAAGCAACTTGAAGCCAAACTAGATTTGATCCCAAATCTCAAACAGCTTAAAGGAAATGATAGGGATCAAGGACCGATGACTCACTTCCGAACCTGAGGGCTTTCTCTCATGGTCTGTCAAGCTATCTAAGGAGAGTTAAGCGACGAGGAACAGTATTTTCCTTAGCCCTATTTGTCAAGCTACTTCGCTCTCTACATTATCCAGGAAGCTGCCAAGGTGATCAGCCTATGTCACGCCCTAAAGCGGCAGAGTCATAACAGCCCCGCCATGTAAACCATTCTAAGATAGTAGTTGGCCTTGCAACCGCTATCCTAGACCTGATCTACACAAGCGTTCACGACTAACCCGTTTTGAAGTAAACTGTTTATAATTTAAATAAATTGTTTACCTAAGAAAGTGAGAAAATATGTATATATATATATACACTGAAATTCAGTTATTACAATTAAAATATATATTTGTTCTTCAAATGCTTTTCCTCACTCCCTAGGATCTAGTAGTTGCTAACTTCAGGATAGTTGTATGCCGCTTCTTAGCCAGCACTTGCACAACGTCTATAGGGATGTGAGCAACCACAACTCAGTAAGTTACGATGGGGGACTTAAAACTATACCATAAACATAATAAGGTTATCAATCATCTTATTACATGCAATGCATGTTCAAGTAAATGCCATCGCACGATATTGTCCGGCCCGTCATGAGATTAGAGAAATTTCGCCCGCTCTAATTCGGGTTGAGAAGTTGTTGTTAATGAAACAGCTCACGACCAAACCCAGGCTTGTGCAATGAAGACATCGCTCCTCCCGCGATTACTTTCAAACCACTAACTTCACCCTCGCCGTGACCTCCTTTCCTGTCACTTAATTCGACTAAGGATGATGAATGGACCATTATGCAATCATGTACTATCCCTTTCGAAGGGGTCGGTATTTGGCCAAAGAATCCTAAATTCTCCTAATGAGTTGCTATGCAGGTTCAATTATGATTACAGGTTGTATATTTGATTAGGCCCCGTTTAGGGTGATCAATCATTTCATACAAATTATACAATACAAGCCAGAACAACAGATAGAATCATAGCATGACTCATAATCAAGCATATGGACATAACCAACTATCTAACAAGCACAACCAAGCATAATCTCAAGTCTCCAAATACAGCAATGTATTAATCCCAACTTACCTGGACTTCTCGCTCACTCACTCGAAGTCCAACTCTCTCAGGCCATTGCCAATCATCCCTATAATACAAACGTGGTTTCAGTTTTTCATATAACTATTATAAGTTAGTTTTATCCTATAACACTTATTGTTATTTTTTGTTTAAGGTTTAATATGTCCAATTATCTAGGTTCTCAAATCTTTTACAATTAGTCTAGGTTTAAGGTTAGGTTCGAGTTCAGTTTCCGCATCGATTTTTAAATTAAGTTCTGGTTCGATTTCTAAGTTATAATTTAGCTTATTCTTTTCTTTCATATATACCTATTATTTACTAATGATTCATTCTACTCTATTTTGGGGTTCGGTTCTTAAATTAGATTCTAGTTTTGCTTTTGAAATCTTACATATGCTCGAATCCTAATGTGAAATTAATCATATTAAGCTCGAGTATTTTAATATCCTATTGGGGTACCGGATTTATTCCCGATGTGAGAAAATATTACATTTTTTATACAATTACCTAAAATTAAATTTTTGTTTCATATTTATTATATTCTGATTTTTATTATTATATTATTAAATTAAACCTAATTTTTCATGTTTATTAATTTTCCAATTCTACATATTCTTAATTATCTACAATTACCACATAACTCCTTCATTAATTACACTTAACACTCCAAAGGCTAGGAATAGGTTTCCATATCATAAATTAACATCCCTAACCCTCTAATTACTATCTAAATCAGCAATTAATGTCTTAATCACCTAATTAATCCAAAATTACCCAATTTTTCTATCATTTTAGGACTAAAAATTTCGAAAATTAAATTAAAAAAACGGATTCATAGCATTGTTTTATATCACTTAAGCATTCTATAAAAAAAATTTAAACTCCAAACTATACTCCCTAGCCTATTTATTTCTAATCCTAATCATGTTCAGTTTTGCATGATTTCTTAGGACTATATATCACGGGACACATTTTCATCAAAATAATATTTTTCCTAAAAACTACATACAAAAATATTCTAAAATAACAAGTTTCATAATTTTCTAAGAATATTTACTCTTTTTACAAAATTACACAAAATCAGGCAGGAAATCAAACTTACCGACTTGGGTGGCTCCGGCCACCGTTGGTGGCCATGGGTGTGTTGTACCACCTAAGCACTACCACCACTGTATGGTGGTAGTGACCGTCTACTTCCAGCTACTCGTCAGGTCTGGGTTCTGCTTATAAGCCCCAACTACACAATTTTCTTTTTTTTTTACCCAAATTTTTTCTTCCAATTTTGATGGTCCTAGTTTTTCTCCAATTTCTAACTATCCAAATGAGCTCTATGATTTTTTTCCCTATTTATAGAGCTTTGTGGTAATTAATATACATTAAATTGGACAAGACATTGCCCAAATCCCTTAATTTTTTGCTTTTGTGTTACTTAATTTTAATTGGCTAATTTTTTTCTTATCTTCCCTAGCTGCCACGACCTAATTCTGGATCATTCCTTATTTTTTTATTTTTCCTTAATTAATTATGAATTTTATTTAATTATTTAGTATTATTTTAGCACATTACGCATATTTTAAGTAATTACGCATATTTCTACCTACATGTAAATTCATATATAGTACAAATAAATATTCCTAAATATTATTTAGGTCATTCTATGATTTTTAGTATACATATAATTTATCTCTAGTGATTCGTTAATTATCGGACATATTTTCGATAAATAACGAGTTATATATTTAAAATTTGGAATTTTTATATTCTTTTGTTTTATTGCTTATTTTCTTAAATTCGAACTTACGGGAACATTTTACTAATATTTCTAGTTTTGCTTATAATTTAGGCTCGATCAGATTTTCAGCCGATCAAAACTCTAAGTGATTAGTTATGGGGCTTACCGCCTACACATGAAGCCGACTCCTCCCCGTACCCCAGTCCAAGTACCAAATTAGGAAAATAGCCATCTCCAGAGTGTTGAAGCCGAATTGACAATTGTAAAGAGCTAACCAGCTAAGGCCGACCCAAATATGAATTGCCCCTGATCTGAACCTTATCAAGCTCCAACTGTCAAGGTACCAAATTGCCGATGCCAAGCAAACTTGATCAAAAGACCACCCCTACTCGGCTCACAATATTGTCAAAATCATAGATTAAGTAAAATACGCACGCTATCCTTTCTAACACCCATACCGTCCTTTCTGATAGAAAACATCCTTTTGTATAATTTCATTTCCTTCTAAATTATTCTCCTTTTGTTTAGCAAATAAGGATCTATTTGAGACTTATCCTAACAGGGTACTATTAATACTCGCATAATGTAATAGCCACATAACTAATATACATAGAGAACACACTGAACTTTTTACTCTCTCTTGAGTTAAGTGTTCTTTTTACTTACTTTCAAGCTACTCTTATTTAGCCTATTTGAGTCTGGACTAGTGACGAGCGACCTTCAACCATACTCGTACATCATATTCAAATGTGACTTGAGCTCATGTGACTCAAGCTCATGTGAGGTATTGGTGCATCATATCTATCATCAATGTACAGGAACCCTACTCATCCTGCAACTTTCATTTACTTTTCGAGTCATTTCGTGGCTTAAACCCACTTTTTTGGTTACACATGATATTAGGTCTATGTATCCATCCACGAATCCGCACCAAGATCAGTTTGAAGTCTCTCTCTCTCTCGGCATCTCGGCAAAGGTAAAGTCGGGTAGTTGGTCGACTTGGATGTAAGTGAGTACTCGAGAACAGCCTGGCTGTTATCTTGGCAATCTACGATTTGACATACTTCAAAGAGATGGACAGTCGTTTGGTTCAGCATATAGAGTGACTCGGTGTAAGCTCCAAAACTAGCTGTTCGAGGTTTCAATCGGTTGAAAAACTCGATCGAGCCTAAGTAATAAAGTAAAGCTAGAAATATTGGTAAAATGGTCCCGTAAGTTTGAATTTAAGAAAATAAGTAATAAAATAAAAGGCTATAAAAATTCTAAATTTTAAGTATATAACTTGTTATTTATCGAAAATGCATAAAATGTATTTCGATAATTAACGAATCACTAAAGATAAATTATATGTATACTAAAATTCATAAAATAACTTAAATAATATTTAAGAATATTTATATGTACTATATATGAATTTACATGTAGGTATAAATACGCGTAATTATTTAAAATACGCGAAATGTGCTAAAATAATACAAAATACTTAAATAAAATTCATAATTAATTAATAAAAAATTAAAAAAAATCAGGAATGATCCAGAATTAGGTCATGGCAATTGGGATAAATAATAAAAAAATCAGCCAATTAAATTAAGACAACACAAAAGCAAAAAATTAAGGGATAAGGCAATTGTCTTGTCCAATTTAATACATAATAATTACGCTAAATCTCTATAAATAGCAAGAAAAATTCAGAAGCTCATTTGGATAGTTAGAAATCAAAGAAAATTAGGGAGAGGTGAAAATTGAGAGAAAAATTCGAGTTAGAAAAAAATTAAGAAAAACTGTGCAATTAAAGCCTTCAAAAGGAACCCACACCAGACGAGCAGCTGGGAATGGACGGCCACCACCACCACACGGTAGTGGCAGCGCCCAAGCCGGCCGATAAGGCCACGACGGTTGGCGGTGGCCGGATTCACCCAGATCGGTGAGTCCGATTTTTAGTCCTATTTTATGTAATTTTGTTAAAAATAGTAAATATTCTTATAAAATTATGAATTTTATTATTCTAGAATATTTTTGTATGTAATTTTTAGGAAAAATATTATTTTGATGAAAATATGTCTCGTAATATATGGTCCTTAAGAAATCATGCAAAATTGAACATATTTTGGTTTTGAAATAAATGACCTTAGGACCGTAGTTTCAAGCCCAAAATTTTTGTGTAGATTACTTAGATGATATAAAACTATACTATGAAGCCCGTTTTCAAAAATCAAATTTTAAAAATTTTAGATAAATTTAGGCCCTAAAATGAGGCATAAAATGGGTAATTTAGGGTTAATTAAGTAATTAAATAGTTAATTACTGATTTAGTGAATAAGTATATGTTTTAGGATATTGAAATCTAATGGAGTATGATATTTGTAGCATTTAAGGTGTTAGATGTAATTATTAGGTTAATTATGTAGTAAATGAGTAATAGGGAAAAATAGTTAACTTTAAGTTAATTTTGTAAATTAGGAAAATTAGAAGTAAAATCTGATTTCGGATGAATTTAGACATTTTGAAATGATAATTGATATTTAGGGATAGTAATTAAAGTGATAGAAATAATAGAAGTATATTATATACATAATAGGTAATAATACATAATTATTGGAAATATAATAAATAGAAAATATTAGGATGAAAATTGATATTATATAAATAATAGGGATATATAATAAAACCGATAGAAGACTTGAATTTATGTAATTATATGAAAAATGTAAAAATTTCTAACATTATGAGTGAATTCGGTACACTAATACGGATTTAAGTGTATCAGGTAAAATAAAGTACTAATTAGAGGTAATGATGGTATTTAGGAAATCGAGAAGTAACGTGATTGATTTCACATTATGAGTTGAAACAAATTTCTAGGGTTGGAGTATAAAACACTACTTAGAAATCAAACTAGAACCTAATTTAAAAATCGATATGAAAACTGAACCCGAACCTAACCCCAAACCTAGAATAATTGTAAAAGACTTAAGACCTAGATAATTAGGCATATTAAACCCTAAACAAAACATAACAATAAGCGTTATAGGATAAAATGAACCTATAATAGTTATATGAAAAACTAAAATCACGTTTGTGTTATAGGGATGATCGGCGATGGCCTGAGCAAGTCGAACCTCGAGTGAGTGAGCGAGGAGTCGAGATAAGTTGGGATTAATACGATGCTGTATTTTAGAGGCTTAAGATTATGCTTGGTTGTGCTTGTTAGATAGTTGGATATGCGCATGTGCTTGATTATGAGTAATGTTATGATTCTATCTGTTGTCCTAGCTTATATTATATGGTTTGTATGAAATGATTGATCACCCTAAATTGGACCTAATCAAATATATGACCTATAATCATAATTGGACCTACATAGCAACCCATTAGGAGAACTTAGCACTCTCCGGCCAAATAGTGACCCCTTCGAAAGGGATAGCGCAGGATTGCAATTGGTCCCTTCTTCATCCTCGGTCGAACTAAGTGACAGGAGAGGAGGTCGCGACGAGGGTGAAATCAATGGTTCGAAGGTAGTCGCGGGAGGAGCGAGGTCTCCATTGCACAAGCCTGGGTTTGATCGTGAGCTGTTACATTAATGGCAACTCCTCAACCTGGATTAGAGCAGGCACAATTTCTCTAATCCCACGACTGCCGGATAACGTCGTGCGATGGCATTTGCTTGCACATGCATTGCACTTAATAAGTTGATTGATAACCTTGTTGTGTTTATGGTATAGTTTTAAGTCCTCCATCCTAACTTACTGAGCTGTGGTTGCTCACATCCCTATAGATGTCGTGCAGGTGCTAGTTAAGAAGTGGCAAACAACTACTCTGAAGCTAACAACTGCTGGATCTTGGGGAGTGAGGAAAAACATTTGAAGAACAGACATATATTTTTGAGGTTTAAGCTATTATCGTTGAAAATGCTTAATTGTAATAATTGAATTCTATTATATATATATATATATTTCCTCACTTTCTTAGGTAATAAATTACAAACTATTTACTTCAAAACGAGTTAGTCGTTGACGCCTTGTGTAGATCAAGTCTAAGATAGAAGTTGGCCTATCTTAGGATGGTTTACAAGGCGGGGCTATTACGACTCTGCCGCTTCGGGGCGTGACACTCGGCAAATAGATACTCGACTTCGATAGGAGTTGGCTGGAGCAGGAGGATTCTCCTTGTTAGCCCTTCCAATCCTTAAGCTCAGCTGTAAGTCAAATGCTCAGTAGCCTGATTCCTATCGGACAATAACCTGTATGACTCGCACCTTAAATGAGCAAGCGTAGAGTCTAAGTAAGTTTGGATTAATATGTTACTATATTTTGAAGTACTTATTTATAGTACTAAAAGGCTCGAAATTGTATTTGGTTGTGTTTGCTAGATAATCGACTGTACGCATGCTTGTATGTACTTGTTTTTAAGTTTGATCATATGATTATGGTTTACTGCTCTGACTTGTAATTCTAAATTGAACCTGCATAGTAACCCATTAGGGGAAACGTTAGGGTTCTCCGGCCAAATACCGACTTTTTCGAAAGAGATAGGACTAAATAGTATAATGGATCCCTTCTTCATCTTTAGTCAAACTAAGTGACGGTGAGAAGGATATAACAAGGGTGAAGTCAATGGTTCGAAGGTAGTTGCGAGATGAGAGGTATCTCCATTATACAAGCTTGAGTTTAGTCGTGCGCTATTGTATGAACATAGAAACTCCTCAACCTGAATTAGAGCGAGTGTAATTTCTTTAATCTCACGACAAATAGGATAACATTGGTCAATGGCATTTGCTTGTACATACATTGCATCTAATTAATTTAGTTAATAACTCGATTTGATGCATAGTTTTAAGTCTCTATCCTCATTTACTGAGTAATTGGTTGCTCACATCCTTATAAATGTTATTGCAAGTACTAGCTATGAAATGGCCATGTAACTATCTTGAAGATAATAACTGTTGAATCTTAGGGAGTGAAGATATAAAACTAACGATCAAATATACTTTTAAGTTTGGATTTTATCTTTAAAGTTTTTAGTAATAATTTATATATTACTTAAGTAGATTATGATTAGGCTACTAAATCTTATAAACATACTCATGTTATTTTAGTGTAAATGAGTATTTTTCATAATTTTATACATAAATAACATGTTTAATTTATAAACCATTTACTTTAAAGTGAGTTAGTCGTGAACACCTTATGTAAATCCAATTTAAGATAACGGTTGTAAGGTCAGCTTCTATCCTAGAATGGTTTGTACAGTGAGACTGTTACGACTTTATCGTTTCGAGGTGTGACAGAAAATTATACTAAAAGCTAAATTAATGTATTAATGGATGCTGTACATTTGATACCGGATGCATATATTAGATTGTATGCATACATAATACCAAATTGTATCCATTATGAAATATTGTATTGTAACATCATGTCTCCGATGGCAAATTGAAGATGTGTTCGTCAATTTCTTATGGTAATATGTCTATTTCAGTAACTCGAAGTAATATATTTTCTCTCATGGAGAAATTGCAATAAAAGTAATTTCTCTATTCTTATGGCATGTTAAGTAATTATGAGATAGTTAATTGAATTTGATATAAAGAATTATGTTTATCTTATTTGGTTGGAATCAATTTAATACTTGATTGTATGAATTCTTATGGTTAGATTATACTAATAACTAAACTCGAATTGTCAATATATATATATAAAATGTTTTGTGTTATCTTAGTATACAAATCTCAATGTCAACATACATATGTTCATATACTTGTTTATTGAAATCTTTATTACAAAAGTTTAATAATTGTAACACATATCTCTTGTGATTCACGTGACCTATAATGTGCTAATTTATCTTTAAATAAATAGTATATTTTACAAATAGTTACACGTGATAATATTAAGTAATATGCTATGTACAAATCATGATATATCTTATTTGAGGAGTTGTGCATTCTACATACTTGTCTATGTGACATTTGAGAAATTATACATTCTATACACTTGCCTATGTGACATTTGAGAAATTGTATATCATGTACAATATATAATATACAATGTGTAGAATAATTAGTTGCATTAAGTTCACTCTATGTGTTTTATAGTTGACATACTTTGTTATTTTTGTAATTCTATCTCAAAAGTCAATGGTTTTCTTAGTAGAAATATTGAGAAGTAAGAAAACCAATTTTAAAAAACACCTAAAGTGTCAAGGTAACTAAGTTGTAATGCTTAGAGATATAGAGAATATTTGTATAGATAAAGTGATAAAATAAGAGGTATTTGTGTAGACTGTAAATAAAGTCATATAGGGCGTATTTGTGTAGATAAACCTTGAACTTTAAAGCAATAAAGTCATAAAATAAGAAGAGTATGAGTTTTGATTCAGAAATGACTTGGTGTCTAAAAATAAATCCAACTTAGTATAGAGTTTCCACTAGTGAAAAAACAACTTTGTAGTAAAATAAGAACAGCGTCTTTGTAACTATAGATTGTGAAGAACGGGATAACTATGAAATGTTTACTCTATTAAGTCATCACCCTTAAACAATGAGATGATTGACTTATATTATAGTGTTAAAGAATCTTACATAGTAAAATATTAAGACAATCAATTTTAATTTATGGAAAAGGTAAAGTGGTGATATGTCGAAATAGATGACATAGAGAATTATATGATGAATAATGTGTCTAATAAACTAAGGTGTATTTGGCTTATTATTTGACACGACTTAATTAAGTAAATATTTACTTAGTGCTAAAAGTATAGGATGCAGTAGAGGTAAATAAATTGTATCAATAAGTTTGATTATTCCCACAATAGTACATTATAACAGATGTTGCAATTGTCATGCAAAGTTAGATGAAAGGGACAAAAGACAAAGGTTTTGTTTACAAAAGTGTTGTGGCTACAATGAAGTTATCACAATTAGCTACGATCTTTCTAATGGTAATTTATCATGTCAAGTGCCTATAGTAAAATGTATAATGAGAAGTTTAAATACTTTGGGCTAAGACATGATCAGTAAGGTTGTAAATATAACATATGTTAAGACCAAGGGTAATTTAGTAGCTTCATTGACAAAAGTATTGTCAAGGAATAAATTAAAATGATGTTTACTCAAGTGGTCTAAAATCTACTAATTTATTGTAATGGGAACCTTACTTTTTCTTGATAGACCACCATTATAGGGTTACGTACTTAAGCAATTTAGAGTGAGAGATATTGGAATATCTCTTAGTGAATCAACTATATTTTGGAAATTTGAGTTGGTTTCGAGTATTCTCTACTTACTTAAATATTAAAGTTGTATTGAAGTTGTGCTGCTTCTAAGTAAGAGTTGATGGGTGTATCTCTTATAAATATTAAATGAATCAGGATGAGTGTAAGGTCATAATAGCGCCATTAGAAAATCTACTTGATTTTTATAAACAGTGGAAACACGTGTGGCCTCTTTGGTTATAACACAAATCGTATAGGTTCAAGCAAATAAGCCACCTAACACTTTGTTATAACTTTGAGATATTTGTAGTATAGATTGGTTCTAATCCTTGGATACCATTTCTTATGCATTTTCACAATTTGAAAGAAAAATTACATAATCGATAATCTAGTGGAGGAATGTTATATAGATTTCCAACTATATAAGATGTTAAGGTAAAAGTTCTTATATCATTTAAATATGAAGAAATATTTATATATGGACAAAAGTGATGTAGAAGATGATTACGTGGTCACATCTAAGTTAGGTTTCGTGACATGTAAGAATAAGAGTAAAGAGAAAGTTATACAACCAGTGACATGACTCTATCAGTTAGATATTTCTACCGTCCCATCGTTCATCTCATCCTTAATTTGTTTTCTTTTAAATACAAACCATTGAACACATTGGAAATTTAATGGTTCGAATTTAATAAAATGAAAATGAATGGCCGGATGGAAGACAAAACTGATCCAATCAAGATGGAGGACGAGACCATAGAATCTCCCATGTAGTTGGTCAAGTCAGTAGAGTACATGAATAGAGAGTAACACGACCAAATAACATGACCATACCCATTGGTCGTGTCCATGCAACCTATGTCCAAAAGATGACACAACCAGCAAACGTGACTATATCACTTAGTCACGTTCATTCAACTGATGTAATTGACATTTAATTATGTTTTTGCTTAATAAATACAATATATCGTCTTCTAAAGGCTACAACATTTCGGAATGGACAATTAATATCATTTTTGAACTCATCAAAATATAATATAATGATTAAAAATTAAGTAATCTCAATGGATGTGTTCATAGGAAGAGCTATAACGTTTTGGAAATAAATGATTAAATGTCTAAAATCATATTGATATTTTTAGACATTTTTGTACGAATTTTCCTTCTTCTTCTTTTTTTTTTTTTTCAGAATTCACCACCAAAATATTAAACTAAATAATCGCAAACTTTTTTTCAAGATTCTTTAAACTTGTATGGTCATTAAGAACAATGATTGCTACTTTGTTATTTATATTCACTTGATTATATCTTAGGAGAGTTTATGCCTATCCTTCAATAAACTTAGTGTATAACGTGTAAGACTCTTAAGGCTAGCATTCTTCATGTGCCTCTAAGTATCCTTAATCCCTATATTCGATATCGATTTTCTAACATATTATATATTTTATAAAAAAAGTAACTATATAAAAAGGTGATGACTTTTTTAATTGATTGGTCTGTTAACAAGTGTTTCTACCTAATCAATGAATATTATGAGCTGAGTGCCCTTGATCTCCATATTTGATACAAAAGTTATAACATATTATATATTTCATAAGAAAAATAACTATATAAAAGGGTGAAAACATTTTTAATTAATGAGTATCGTTATATTTAAGTGTTTTTACCTTACCAGTCAATATTATGATATTGTTAAGAACATTGTAACTTAATGATACGAATATTGATCTTCAAATCGGATGGACTAAATTTGAATCACCAAATGTTTGTTAAAAAAAATTATAGCTGGGATTTAAAAAAAAAAAAAGACAGCATTTTAACGTTAGGACTTGTTAGCAGATATTCCATAATCCGTATTTAACTGTCTATGAAAAACTTCCTATTAAAACATCATGATGCACTAAAGAAAATAGGCGCATAGAAATTTTCATTTCATGAGGTAAATGAAAATTAACGTTGGGCCCAACCATATGGAATAATTCCTCGTACAGGAATAATTCCACGGACAGGAAGATTTTTAAGAATCGTTTACTTTAATTAGATGCAACGATTTACAGTTAATTAACGTTGTTTCTTCTTAATATTACGATGCTTGGATGTCAACCGGTGGAGGTGCTGCCTTTAAGTTGGAGAAGGTCTTGGTCCTTATGTGAACAAGAACCATCATATTGTTGACTTGCAAATAAATTATTTTCTTTCCTTTTTTTATTTAAGTGTATCTAGAAAGTTTAAAGTTGTGCGTCCCTCCCCCATTAACGGGATTTGAAGCACCCGTTAGGAAGATTTTTCACCTAATTTTGAAAACAAAATTATGTCATACGAGCTCAACAAAATTTATAAGATCCAAATTACTTAATTATTATTCAATTAATACCTCTTATTATTTTTTATTGAGAATAAAAATTCCAGTTCTTTAAGAATTCATCTCTACTCTTAAAAAAAAAATTCAATTTTATCATTTGGTTTTAAACGGGCCTTGATGGTCCATCTTTTTTTTTTTTTTTTCAAACAAAAAATGAAAATCTTTTCATATCATTTTAGCATCATATTCAAGTGATGTGTTTCCCTTAAAAAAGATAATAAAAATAAACATCTCTACTTTTGTTCTTAATTTTATTATGATTAATTATGACCAATAATATATCGAACTTTAAGAAGTTACTTCTGCAAATTGAAATGAAATGTAATGCCAGTAAATAGTGAAAATAAATATGTAAAATGTAGAAGGTTGTTCTTAAACAAAATTACAAACTAATTTTTAGAGAAAAATACTAGTTGTGAAAATTTTCAAATAATTACGGAGTATGTAATAGCTATATTTATGATTCTTGAGTATCTACTACCTAATCCAAGACTACAAATAAAAGCACGATAGGCATAGACATAAGACCTATTCTCGATAGTGTTGGGGGTAGGTAAATATCTCAACGGATGAGATAACTGTTATTTACTGTATTATATGGAGAAAAATATTTATTATCGGCGAATGCTAATAGCTGCATCTGCTCGATTATGTGATATCCCATATATTTCCTCAAAAAGAAAATTATTACTATTATTATTATTTTTTTTTGTCGTTGTTGTTATTATTATTCAAGAGTAGATAATGTATTATTGTACAATTTTTAACAATTATTTTTGCTTTTTTTTTTAAAGAAAAAGATTTTTTAGGATTTTCTTTTCAATTTTAATTTTTTCATTAATTTTACGAAATTCTGGATTGAAAAAAAATAATTGTAAGCACATCAATGAATGATTGCGAACTTCATCCGCCAAATATGGCAATAGCTTTTACTAACGCAATATACTGATGGTAATGTTAATAACTAATCCTGCATCTTTTTGGCCGCACTAAGAAATGTCCTATTCTACCCATCTCTATCTTCGGTTAAATTAGCTAGGAAAAGTACTTCTCTCTTCTTCTTCTTCTTCATTTTTTTTCCCGTATAAAGTAACCAAACATCAAGAACGTAATAGTCATTATATTCAGTCAAATGTGCGGATGACAACTAGGGGAGAGAGAGAAGATACAACGCGGCGAACATCATACGCACAGCGGTTCAGGGTTAGACGCCTTACCGTCTTTTAACTCCTCCTATTGTGGAGGTCTGTAAACGGCACTGCACTTCAATCCTTCTACTAAAATGTATTTACACTTTTGCCCCAAAACTATATTCCCATTTTATTTTGACTCTTTCCTTCTCTTTCCCTTTTCTTCTTCTCCTGTGGGATGTCATAATCCTCCCTTAGTTCACATCAATTATTAGTTGGATCTTATATTTCTTTTTCTTTTTTTGCAACCACATAAATTATTTATTATATTAAAAAATCATTTTTTAAAACTAAATATATTCATGTAATAATTATCAAAAGAGTTTAAATTAATACCATAAACTTCTCAACTACCATTTATTAGTTACAAATCTTTCTAATTATATAGTTACCATTTTTTATTATACTTACTTCTATAGTAACTATTTTTTATTTATCTTTTAATTATCTAATTTTTTTTTATTTAAAAAAATTCATTATACTTTTTATTCGACTAACATTTGCTATTGCAATAAAGACTTTTTCTTAAAAAAAAATTATTACCGTTTTGATTTTATTAAAACATATTATTAGCGATATTCTATATTATAAAATTTAAACTTTTTTTATATTTTTTACACACGTAACGTGGATATATCATCTATTAGTATTTAAAAAGAAAAAATCGAATATATTGTATACTAGTAGAATAACAATAATCATACAATTTAGTTATAAGGATTTGAATAGTATTTCACTTTTTTGATTAGCTGCTTTTATCATTATAACTAAACAAAATTTCTCGAAGTAAAATATATTGTATGCTGTAGAAATATTGAAGATTCCTTTTTATATAGTTTGATAGGACGCCTATATCTTTATTTTTATGTTTTAGGAACACAAAACTCCAAAATATTGATTTTGAAGATTCCTTCATCATCAACTCGGCACCAAATACTATATTCTTTTCTTTTTTTTTTCCCAACTTGGCACGTTATAGTTTGTTGATTGGGGCTTTATATTCTATTTTGTGGACTAAATTACAAAGCTATCACATGAAATAAAAGAGACAAATCATTTTAAATCTTTTTGAACCACATGTTGGCCTAAAATCATCGAAGGCAAAATTCCAAATCTCTATGCTGGTGAAATAAAGAACGCCAAATCTATATATATCCCTCTCCATTTGTGATACATCTAATTTCCATTATAAAAATTCGGGTACAATTTGTTAATGAGGCGGAAGAATTTTTTTTTAAAAAAGAGTTATTTTCTTAAGAGCAATCGTACACTTCACATAAAATAAATATATAAAAAAGTTATATTTTTTTAAGTTGATCTTCTCCATATTCTTCCTCTTAATTTCCATCAATTTACATATCAACATGGAAATTATTAAGATTTTTATTACCCTAGTGACATCATTGTGTAAATTGTAATTTCATCTCTTTTTCCTTAACCATTTATTATACTGAATAATATTTAAAAGATTAAAGGGATAGAAATTAAGAGAAAATAAATAGAATGAATCCATATCAAAGTGTTTACAAGAAATTCCCTATTATCTTACCATTTTTTTTTTTTTGGTAATAGCATTTTTCCGTTAATGTTTGAACTTTTCTCCACCGTAAAAGCACAAATGAGCTGTACTAGGTGCTAACGTTACTCTAGCACTAACAATTTACAAGTTAAAATTAGAACATCCATCTATGTAAATATATACATATATATATATATATGCATGAATATAGTTTTGCTCATTAAGTTCACATGGCTAAAATTGTATTATATATTTGTTTTTACGGTCTTATCCTCTATTTTGATATAACCAATTTTACCATCTATCTTATTATTTATTTTTATTTTTTAAAATTTAAACTGTTGAATTTATAATTTATTTAACGGTTTAAATTTAAAAAAGTGTAAATAAAAAATAAGATAAGTGGCAAAACGGACTCTCTAAAAAATTAAGTATAATAAATTACCTCTACTTTTGAAAAAAGGTGCATCCAAAGTAGCCATTGGGGCAAACTGAAATAAAAGCCACCTCAAAGAAATTAAGGGCCAACATTTTTATATGTTTTGGTTTAAAATCTCACAATATCCGCGTCACTGAAATACAAATACGAAAAGGGACGGGATACATACATCAAACCAATGGCATTTCAATTTTTTTTTTCTTTTTTAAGAGGAGAAAATACCCAATTCAACCAAAATGGAAATCTTTTTTCTTTTTTTTTTTGGTGGGGGGGGGGGAATGTTTTCGTTTAGATTTTAGATGACAATTTGTTGTTTGGTTTATAACAAATGCATAGACGACTGATTATAGTGGTTTGACTTAGACCCGAAGACCGTAATAAAAACCATAAATATGAACAATCCAACTAAACCAAATTACAAATTATCCAAATTTTTTTCTTCTACCGTTAATTGTTCAATCTGTTATATAGTGAACTGGTTATGTTCAATTCCCGGTTTAAACTATATATATTTGTTTTGATTTTGTTTGAACACCAATCCGAAACGTTACTTGCCCCCAACAACATGCAATGCGAACAGGCAATCTCCCCCAGAATAAAAATATACTAAACTAAATGTGAGCAAATTGGACATTATAACAGTTGTGTGAATGTGTGTCTGTATGTGTTTTTTTTTTTTCTTTTTAACGAAGATGTTGTAGCTCCCTATGATATTTTCAATTTATATTTCTAATTGTAAATTCAAAAATATAAATTTAAAAAAAATTAAAGAATGAAATACTGAACCGTAGAAACTCTCGTATAAATTAAGACTAAGAGAAGGGGTTGGGGGGGAACAATTAATAAACTAGAAAACACAAGGGTATGTCAGCAATTAAAAGGGTCACCTAACCAAACACAAAACAGAAAAAAGGTGCAAGTCCATGAAATATGAATGAATGTGAAGAAAGCGAAGCATCGTGGGAAATAAAACAAACACACGCCAAAGAAATCCCCCCTCTCTCCATAACATTATTATATAAATACTACACCACACACACACACGCTAATCTCATAATTCAAAAAAGTCTCCCGTTTTATGTTGTTGTAGCGATAACCTTCTCCTTACGCTCTTTTTCCCTTTTCCTTTTTTTTTTTTTCTTTTCTTTTCTTTTCTTCTTTTCCCTCTTAATCCATCTTTTTTTAATTTCCCTCTCCTCTCTCTATAGTTTGGATTACAAGGAAGGAATTACTATTACTATTACTATTCCGGTATCATTGTTCCTTCAAGTAATATTTATTTCATTCAAAGAAGAGGAGAGTTGGAGTAATAGTGCATAATAATAATTGGTAAGGAGTAGGTAATCATGGGAAAGTACGTGGAGATGTTGGATGTTGGGGTAAGAATTGCTGCAAGGTTTCATTCTCATTGCCCGCAGACTGCTCGCATGTATTATCACCCTCCGGCCAACCCCGACGGCGATGCCCACCATGCCCACCTCCACGGCGGCGACAAGGACGTTGGTTCTGCATCTGCTGATATGGCAGTGATGGGTTTTCATAAGGGTAGTTTCGGTGGTGGTGTCGACTCCTCGGAGATTATTCTGTATTCTCTATGACCATCACCTCACCATGATTATTATCATGCATTATTATTGTAACACTTATTCATTTGCGGAAAAAAAAAAAAAAGGAAGAAAAAGGGTTTTTATATAAATGCGATCGTGATGTGATTGTTGTATGGTAATGTTCACTCTCTGTCATAGTGAAACGTTGTTTGCCAAATAAAAATCTTTGGTTTTTTATGCTGATTTTTTCTTACCCCCATTTAATTCAAAACAACTTACTAACAGTAAGCCGATGGGTTTAATTTGGATCTGGAATAATTACTTAAATAGAATACCTGTCATCTTTGCAGCCATTCTGGTTTAAACGGATGAAAAATGAATCGGTTACTCTTTCTACAATAAATAACTTATCCCTTTTCTATTTTCATGATTTTTGCGTGCGTAGTTCTTCCTGTTTTAATTTTGAAGACGAGTGACAAACGTGTTAATTTCATTCTGGCATGGCATGTCTGAATCGGTCTTTTCCTTTTTCTTTCTTTCTTTTTTTTTTTTTTTTTTTTGGTATGTTATGTTAGACTTGACTTATTCAACTTCACCTACTTTTACAATCACACATTTTCGGTGTTGTCCAGATTATACGGAAATTATATGTTTTTTCGTTTAGATTATATCCAAATTCCAGATGGGTTCAATTAGCTTTTTTTTTTTTTGAAAAGGGGAAATTCAAGATGCATGGTGTGCGAAGAAATTACAGCTGTGCAGAGTACGGGCAATATTCCTAACATATGCAAGACAGCGCTACAAATAATAAAAGAGATTTTGAAAATCCGAAGATGTTGGATGTGTGGACATTACCAGAAGCAAATGAAAAGAAATAGAATACTTACCCAAAAAATTTAAAAAAAAAAAAAAATTCAAGAAAGAGGTCGGTTTTAGGATAGACAGGAAAAATCGATAAAAATGACGAATACCCTCTATTATCTTTGCTAAATATATGTGTAACGTATGAATGATTTTGTGGAGTGGCATTTCCACTACCATCCAAACAAACCAAAATAGATAAATAAATTATTGACTTATCTATTTTTAGCTATATTTTTCATTAAATGTATAACACATAAGACAACTCATATTATAACTGAAAAAGGAAAAAAGATTTAATAATACTAATATAATGTAAATTAATGAGTGACTTCTAAATATAAATAAAAATTTGATACTTGATGATCTTAAAAAATACAATTATACTTTTACATGTTAATTTTTATTAATAGTTATATCATATTCAATAATCTATGTGTTAAATTTTTATTGCCGACGTAAGGGAGTTTGCGTAGTCAGAGAGATGTCCATCTTAGGATATTACGTTTGTTATGTGTACAACACATCTTCCTCTTATTTTTCATATTCTCTTGGATGCTAAGGTTTGACCAACTAATGGGGGTCCATCAGGAATAACTGGCCAATCCATTCACCCGTTTTCATTAAAATTTTTTTAAAAATTCAGTGTGTGAATAAAGAGAATAACGGCATCTTTGAATATTCTTGATATGAAATTGGTTTCACATTTAAGATCTACCCCGCTACATAACGAGACTTGCTCCATCACCGGCTGGACTAAGGCTAAATCGTCATCTGGTCTGATTCGTCATAGTTTCGGATTAGTTTAATTAGTTTGATACTTTAAAGGTCGGTTCAGTAGTTTTGATTTGAATTTTTTTTTATTTTAATATTTTATTAATTCCTAATTTTTATTAATTTTAGTCATTTTTAATTTTTTTATTAATTTCTTACTTGATGTGGTTCCAATTTTTGTGTTTTTTTTCTTCTTCCAAACGTATCCTCCTCTCTCTCTCTCTTTTTAAATTTTACCATTTACATTAATAATTTTTAATTTTTTATTATTTTCTAGCTTAATATGATTCTAACTATTTTCTTCTTTCTAAACGTGATCTCCCTTCCCTCTCTATCTTTCTTTTTTATGAAGGATGAACCGGCTAGGCTAACTCATCATTTCAATGGTACCCGCCGATTCAAAAACGAAACAGTCCAAAAGCTGACTCAAATCCGTCATAAATCGAGCCAAGCCTCTTTTCAGAAGATGATTGAGTCTCCTCGTTTTTTTGTTCCATTCTCAAGTCCTGAGCTTATGATGTCTCGTTTTTATTGTGGATTAATTCGTTAACATACTATCAAACCATTTTTTATTAACATGATGACACCAAACCTTTATTACAATCCAACTATTAAATTAATTACTTAATTTTTTATACCAAAAATTAAAAATTGTTTGCCCATATTTATCGTATCAAAAGCCAAATTACAAGCTTATGATAAAAAATGAGTAATTTTAGTAATATTTGTAATATAAATATCTTTATACTTTATAGAAATATTACAAAACATCCATGCTTTGACGCCCGATGCAACAATAAGCACAAGTTTGACTTAAAAAGGTAGTGATCTAGCCAAATTTTTATTGTGACAAAAAAATTTTTGTAGATACATTTGATTAATTAATCATCTCACAATTATTGAACTAAATTTGTTGCTCGGAACTGCCTTTACACATGTCACAATGCTTTAATAATTTGATTTTGATACTGCGCTATGAAATATTTACCAGCCATTTATTAAAAAAAAAAAATCTCCGACCAATAATAAGAAGAAGACATCCAAAAAAAAAAAAAAGTACGAGTATATGAAAAGCATAAAAACATATTTCATTCCAAGCATGGAGCACGTGTAAGCATAAGGATGTGGGCGGCGAGTGGTCCGACCAGATGGACGGATGGCTGTGGTGATTGCTGGGTCCAAGTTCAACCACCCATCCACTTTTAATGGCTTCGAATGCATTCCACGATTCCTTCTCATAAAAAATTATTCCACGGCATCCTAGTCTATAAAAATTTACATATAGCTAGGTATCAAATGTCTGGCTGGAGCATTTGTTAACTTATAAATTTTATAAAATCCTATTATATTAAAAATGAAAAAAAAATTCCTTTTAGCTATATGTTCCTTATCTTTGAAGTCATGCTTTTAGACACCTAATTTTTAAAAAATGTGCTACATTTTGAACCTTAAATAGAAATCTACCGGTAATAATGCACAGTTTTAAAGATTTGAGATATCTAAGTGTACAAATTTTAAAGATAAGGAGCTAAATATACATGAAGCAAAAATGAAGGGTTGTATCTATAATTCAATTTTTATTTATTATTTTAGGAAGGAAAGGTGCTAGCTAAAATTGAAAAAGGAAAATAAATAAATGGATATTAATTAATTAATAAAAATAAGCAAAATCCAAAATTTTTTGTAAGAAATTATTGTTTGAGAAAAATTATTGTCACAAGATTCAGATTCTTTTCAAGAAAATGGCCGAAATTCAAGAAAGGGAAAAATAATGTAAGTGAATGGGTCCAAGTAGAAAATCTGAAAAAATTTTCTTTCATTTATATAATATTTTGTTGGTTTAATTTTTATTTACTTTTTAATTGTAATATTTTTGCCAACTATATCTTTCATGAAAATTGATAAGGAGAATGCTCTTACATTCCATCAAGAAAGTAATATCAATTATACATACACAAAAACCATGCTATCTTGAGATTAACTAAAAGATATGAATTGCGTAATATCAATTTCTAACATTTAATCACTTAAACATTAATTGTTTCGCAATAAACTTTGAAACATACTCCATTTTATTTATTTATCAAAACTTTTGAATCAGGTTGTTATCGCTCCTTCCTAAAATTCCAAAAAGAACGGGTATATTGAACAGACATCCCCTTATGTTTCCTCTTTGGGATCGTGCTTTTGAACCTCGAAATTTTTAAAAGAATGTTTAAATTCAAAACACAAAACACTTAGAATAGGCGTGTATTAATTAAAATGCATATTTTTCTTTTAAAGATTTAAGAGTTTAAAAGCACTTAAAAAGATAAGAATTTTAATCTCTTAAACTTCTTTTGTTTTTAAACAAAAAGACAATTGTGATTTGGGTGCTCGTGATTTCATTTAATGTCTGCCTCTGGCCCACACTCACTCAGGACCAAAATGGGTAATTAGGTAACACCTCCGTCCAGGCTGCAGGCGGCTGGCGGCAGGCAGGTGCTGAGCTAAAAGACATGGACACGGACAATTATTCGCCACATGCAACCTTTTGGGGTAAATCATACAACCATTTCCACCTTCTTACATGAATAAAAATCTGCTTTGATGCATATCATGCTTATAGTAGAATGGATCCCATGCATTTGATCTGGACAACATGTCGTCTTCCACCGTGTTTGGATGATTTCTAGTCATTTCCTCCTTGCCTACAACAAGTTTAGAGATCTCTATTTATAATAGTCCTAGCTTAGTTTTGATTGGAAAGTCTAGAAAAACAAATTAATTATTAATGGATATTTGACGAATTTTGAATGTGAATTCATGTTGATTTGATGAAATGATCACTCGAGCTATAGCTAAGGAATTCAAATCCTTCTAAAAAATCATCGAAAGCTTTCATTTTCAAGTCAATACCTTAAATCAAGCTCAATCAAGACTTAGCTTTAATTTCGGATTCAAACTTTCTGTAGATCAGGAGCCAATTCGATCTCATAAACGGCTAAATCCAAATGTGAATTTGGTATGAATCCATAGTATTCCAAGTCTACTTGATGATTTCATCATCAATTTGGTGAAATTTTGAAGAAAAATTAGTCAAAAATGGTTGAGCAATGAATACAGCGGCCTAATTTTATGCCAGAAAGAAAAGGAAGGTAAGGGGGAAAGAAATAAAGAAAAAAAGAGAAAAAAAATTTTTTGACATGGTATCACGTTAATAACATCGCCAAATCAAGTTTTACCACATATTAGGTCAACACGTAGCCCCAATTACATATAAGTACGTGGCTTATATAGATGGAGAACATAAAAGGCACAAAGTGTCTAATAATGAGATTCGAACCCTTGCCTTTTGCCTCATCCTCGTTCTTAATCTTAAGACCAAGTATGTAACAAAATGAGATGTTAGGCCATACCTTATCATCTATTGCAAATAAATTTTATTTAATTTATCAAGCCACCTAAACCCAATTATGAAATTAATTAAACCAAACCTAATGACCCCAACATTACTTTAAAACCTTATTTTTCTAAAAAACTACTAAAAAAAGTCACTTTTCCTAAAAAATTCTATCTTTTTATTTTCTTTCACTTTCTTGTTTTTTAAATTTTGTATTTTTTTTTTATTTTCTAAATTTTCTATTTTTTGTACTTTATTTCTAAATTAGAACCCTTTACCCTATTTTAAAATTTTTTAAAAATATAAGAGGGCAATTGCATTTTATTTATGGAAGCCTTTGGAGAGTTATTCGAACAAAAAGTTAACAAAGAAAAATCCAAAATAATTTTCTTAAATAATTTAGAAGAAGGGAGTTTGTAAGGTAGTAGCAGATCTAAAAGAATCGAAGGATTTGAGAATGAAGAATACCGAATAACAAAATATCGAAAAATTTGTAGGAAGGAAGTGGAATTTATATTAGAAAAAATTAGCACTAAACTAACGTGATGGAAAGCAAAGTCCCTTAGCATGGATGACAAATGGAATCCCTTAATATATAGACCTTAGCTACGACTTGCTGGTCTTTCCGGGCTTCAGCTTCGGCCTTACCGCCTTCCTTGTTAACTAGCTTGCCTTTAATCATACCTAGCATCGACTCATCAGATTGTCCACAGATAGACGAGTCACCCTCGGAGCTAAGCTCTTTCTTGTAGGAAGACCAATCTAAAAATTTGAAAAAGAAAACAATGACAAATCAAAGGAAAGCACCATTACCATTTATAAAACACTGCTGTGACCAGCATGAACAAGGAAGTCCACTCATCCTATAGGCATTGGACAAAGCACCCAGACACTAGCATAACAAATAGGCGCATAGAAATGAACCAGTACCTTTAACCTACTTCTCCGCCACAGCTTTCTTTATGCTGGGAAATAGCTCGAAAATACTTTTCTATGGTCTCCGTAGCATTGATCTCCTAACCACCTCTTAGCTCCATGAAGGTCAAGATTTCCTTGACAGCCTTGGCATCGCTTAGACCCAGCCTCTTCTCACCTCTAATAAGAACCAATCTAATCTACGGGGTCTAAAAGCCGGCCTCTTCAAGTAGCTCCACCACTACGTATTCATCCTACCAGCCTTTGACCAAGTCAATAAGGTTGCAGAACAGTTTCTTTACCTAGCGTGGCTGGAGGTAAGGCCAACTATAAGCCCCAAAGTTCAGCTAAGTAACCGTAAGATTGAACTTAGAACCTAAGGTTTAGAGCAATCGGTTAAAGGATCCGATCACACCTAAATTATAAACTATTGAGAGAAATATTAGTAAAAATGACCCCGTAAACTTAAATTTAAGAAAATAAATAGTAAAATAGGAAACTATAAAATTTTCAAATTTTAAGCACAATAGGTATTAATCATCGAAAATGCGAAAAGTGTAATGAAATAACTAATAAATTACTAGAGATAGATTATATGTATACTAAAAATTTTAGAATGACCAAAATAATATTTAGGAATATTCACGTATACCTCACATGTATTTACGTGTAGATAAAAATACGCGTAATTACCTAAATTAGCCTAAAACTAATTAAATAATTAAAGAAAAATACAAAATAATTATAGAAAAAAATCAGAAAAATCAGAAGAGGATAAGTTGCAACAAGATAAGGTCATGGTCAACAAGAAAAAAAAATAACCAATAAGAATTTGACAAACAAAAAGCCAAAAATCATAGAATTGGGGTAAAATCCCATCAAATTAATGCACATTAATTTCTACAATTGTCTACAAATAAGGGGAAAAAATTCCAGAATTCCTTTGGTCATTTTATGATTTGAGAAAAATCAAAACACCGAAAAAATCGAGAGAAAATCTAGAAAAATGAAAAAGAAAAAGGAAAACTGTGCAGTTAGGGATTTTAAAGGGAACCCACGCCAAACGAGGAGTTGGGAGTGGACGGCCACCACCACCACACGGTGGTGGCAGCGCCCATGCCGGACGACAAGGCCACAGCGGCCCGCAGTGGCCGGAGCCACCCAAACCGGTGAGTTCAAATTCCAGCCCGATTCTTGTGAAATTTTATAAAAATAGTAAATATAATTAGAAAATTATGAATTTTTTTATTCTGGGATATTTTTTTATGTAGTTTGTAGGAAAAATATTATTTAGATGAAAACATGTCCCGTAATATAGGGTCCTTAAGAAATCATGCAAAACCGAGCACATTTCGGTTTAGAAATAAATGACCTTAGGAGTGTAGTTTGAAGCTTCATTTTTTTTCTGTAGGATGCTCATGTGATATAGAACAGTGTTATGCAGCCATTTTTTTTAAATTTAATTTTCAAAATTTTTAAGTTAATTTTTAGCCCTAAAATGATAGAAAAATTGGGTAATTTGGAGTTAATTAGGTGATTAGGATATTAATTACTGATTTAGATAGTAATTAGATATTTAGGGATGTTAATCTCTGATGTGGAAACCTGATCCTAGTGTATGGAGTGTTAAGTATAAGTAATGAAGGTGTTATGTGGTAAATGTAGAAAATTAGGGATATGTAGAATTAAAAATTAATAAATATGGAAAAATTAGGTTTAATTAGATAATAAAATAATGAAAATCAGAACATAACAAATCTGAAACAAAATTCAATTTTTGGTAATTATATGAAAAATGTAAAAATTTCTCACAACATGAGTAAATTAGGTACACTAATACGGATTTAAGTGTACCGGATGGAATAAAATGCTGACTAGGGGTAATAATCGTATTTAGGGTATCTGGAAATAATGTGGTTAGTTTCACATTATAAGTTGAAACAAATTTCTAGGGTCCAGGTATAAAACAGTACCTAGAAATCGAACTAAAATCTAATTTAGAAATCGATGTGGAACCCAAACCTAAACCCAAACCTAAAATAATTATAAAAGACTTAATACCTAGATAATTAGGCATATTACACCTTAAACAAAACCTAACAATAAGCGTTATAGGATAAGATGAACTTATAATATTATATGAAATACTGAAACCACGTTCGTGTTATAGGGATGATCGGCGATGACCTGAGCAAATCGGACCTCGAGTGAGTGAGCGAGGAGTCGAGATAAGTTGGGATCAATACAATGCTGTATTTTGGAGGCTTAAAATTATACTTGGTTGTGCTTGTTAGATAGAGAATATGTGCATGTGCTTGATTATGGGTGATGCTATGATTCTGTTTGTTGCTTGGCACATATTGTATGACTTGTATGAAAGGATTGATCACCCTAAACTGGACTTAATTAAATATCCGACCAGTAATCATAATCGGACATGCATGGCAACCCGTTAGGGGAACTTAGGACTCTCCGGCCAAATACCGACCCCTTCGGAAGGGATAGCGCAGGATTGCAAAATGGTCCCTTCTTCATCCTTAGTCGAACTAAGTGACAGGAGAGGAGGCCGCGGCAAGGGTGAAGATAGTGGTTCGAAGGTAGTCACGGGAGGAGCAAGGTCTCCATTAAATACGAATCTCTTGGAATGCTGCCCAGTAGACACGTAAAAAGCATTTTGATCAGACAACTACATTTAAAAGGGCAAAAAGCGTGTGGCAATACGCTAGTCTACTGCAACGCGACACTTATCATTGCACATTTAATGCATGGAATACAAGCTGGCAAAAGTTGCATTTTGAAAGTTCGTTTAATAGGAAGCTTCTTTTAGGGGGCATCTAATCTACACCTGGTTGACATTACGAAGACATGACGCACCTATGTCCGCTCGACCTTATTCAAGCAGACTAGTCTGTAGTATTAGAGCACCTTAGCACCCTTGCTCACTTAACCTCGAATGCTTTCAAACCGACAAACCACTACTCAGGACAACTCACTACTTCGAGCCTTTTCACCTCAAATCATCTATCACTTCGGATCTGTAACCTCATCACGTCGGCATCATGGCATCAAATCGAACTTCTTAGAGTTGGATTGCTTACGTCTGAGCAACCCATGCATTCCTTCTCTTTGCCTCTTCCTTAGCAATGAGATTGCAGGGGAATAAGTATTGATAGAGTACTTTGGCCAGGACCTTTCAAACTCGATTAGATCCGCCAAACTTTACCTCATTAGGTTCACCTCTATAGGTCTTAGGTCTAGCCTTTAGTAGCCCAAACCCATAAAGAACTATAGCAGTTACAAATTATAAGATAAGTATAAAACAGCTGTAAACCCTAAAGTTAAGCCAAGTGGCCATAGACTTGAATTTAGAACCCAAGATTTAGGGCGATCGGTTAATGAATCCAATCAAACCCTAATTATAAACTATTGAGAGAAATATTAGTAAAAATGACTCCGTAAACTTGAATTTAAGAAAATAAGTAATAAAATAGGAGATTATAAAATTTTCAAATTTTAAGCATAATAAGTATTAATTACCGAAAAGGTGAAAAGTGTAATCGAATAACTAATAAATTACTAAAGATAGATTATATGTATACTAAAAATTTTAGAATGACCAAAATAATAATTAGGAATGTTCACATGTACCCCACATGTATTTACATGTAGATAAAAATACACGAAATTACCTAAATTGACCAAAAACTAAGTAAATAATTAAGGAAAATTATAAATTAATTATGGAAAAAATCAGAAAAAAATCAAAAGAGCCTAGAATAATCCAAATCAGGTTGTGGCAAGTCAAAACCTGTAAAATAAAAATCAACCAATTAAAATTAGACAACATAAAAGCTGAAAATCAAGGAAATTGGGTAAAATCTTGTCTAATCAATGCATAATAATTACAAAAATCGTCTATATATAGGGGAAAATTTCCAGAAGTCATTTGGACAGTTTAGCATTTAGGAAAAATGAAAAAATAGAAAGAAAATCCAAAAAAAAAAGGAAACCGTGCAAATTCGTGTAGTGAAAGAAACTCACACCTCACCACCACCTGGGACCAAACTGCCACCACCACACCACTCTAGCCCCACCGCCTAGGCCATGCCGACAACCTTGGACCGGGTTTGGACTGCCAGAAAGCTTCGGGGCGGTTAGTCTCTTAAATTTCCTTGATTTTGAATAATTTTGTAAAATTAGTTATTTTGCCCAGAAAATTATGAAACTTGTTATTCTGAGGATTTATTGTATAGAGATTTAAGGAAAAATATTGATTTAGTTTAATTACGTCTGAAAATATAGGGTTCTTAACAAATTATTCAAAACCGAGCATAATTAGAACGGAAAATAAATAGGCTTAGAAGTGTAGTTTGGAGCTCAATTTTTTTCTGTAGGATGTTTATATGATATAGAACAGTTCTATGAACCCATTTTTTAAAAATTAATTTTCAAAATTTTTAAGTTAATTTTTAGCCCTAAAATGATGAAAAAATTGGGTGATTTGGGGTTAATTAGGTAATTAAGATGTTAATTACTGATTTAGATATTAATTAGATGTTTAGGGATGTTAATATCTGATGTGGAACCCTAATCCTAGCCTTTGAAGTATTAATTATGGTTAATTTAGGAAATTAGGTAATTAATATAAGAAATTAGTAATATGTGAAATTGTAAATTAATAAATCTAAAAAATAGGGTTATTTAGATAATATTATAATAAAAATCAGAAAAATAATAAATCTGAAAAAAACATTTAATTTTAAATAAATGTCTCAAAATGTAAAATTTTCACACATCGGGAATAAATCCGATACCGCAATTAGGGTTAGCGTGTACCGAATAGTTTAGAATACCAAATTATGATCCAATAGGATATTTGGACACTCGAGTTTAATGTGATTAATTTCATATTAGGATTCAAGCATATTTAAGGCTCAGGAATCAAAATTTAAAATCTTATTTAGGATTCGAACACCGAAATAAAGTACAACGAATCATTAGGATATAATGGGTATATACGGAAAAAATGAGTTAAAATATAACTTAGAATATGAAACCATAAATTATAAGTACTAAAAAGACCTATTTGTATTATAGGATACCCAGAGACACATTAGGTTACAATTAAGGGATCGAGCGATCGAGCAATTTCAAGTAAGTTAGGTTATTGCTTATTATAATAGAGTACTAGTTTTGTAGTACTCGAAGGCTTAGGCTTATATATGATTGTGATTATAAGTAGTTTATGCATGTGTTTGATGTATCTGAATTCGTGCTGAATTTGTATTTTGAGTGATTTTGTGGCTGATTGAATTGGTATGAAATTGTTTGAACACCCTAAACGGAATTTAATCTTAGTTGACCCTAATAACAAAAAATGTCATGCATTGCAACCCGTTAGGGGATCATAGGATTTTCCAACCAAATACCGACTCCTTCGAATGGGATAGCGCAGAATTGCAAAATGGTCCATTCTTCATCCTTAGTCGAACTAAGTAACAGGAAAGGAGGTCGCTATAAGCCCTAAAACCAAGCCAAGTAACCATAGAGTTGAACTTAGAACCCACGGTTTAAGGCGATCGGTTAAAAGATCCGATCAAACCCAAATTATAAACTATTGAAAGGAATATTAGTAAAACTAATCCCGTAAACTTGAATTTAAGAAAATAAATAATAAAATAAGAGTCTATAAAATTTTCAAATTTTAAGCATAATAGGTATTAATTACAGAAAATGCGAAAAGTGTAATGAAATAACTAATAAATTACTAGAGATAGATTATATATATACTAAAAATTTTAGAATGACCAAAATAATAATTAGAAATGTTCACGTGTACACCACATGTATTTACGTGTAGATAAAAATACGCGTAATTACCTAAATTGGCCAAAAACTAAGCAAATAATTAAAGAAAATTATAAAATAATTATAAAAAAATCAGAAAAAATCAGAGGATGATAAGCTGAACCAAGATCAGGTTGTGGCAGCTTCAAACCTGAAAAAGAAAAATTAACCAATCAAATTTGGACAACCTAAAAGCTAAAAACTTAGGGAAATGGGCAAAATCTTGTCAAATTAATACATATTAATTGCTACAATTGTTTATAAATAGGGGAAAAAATTCCAGAAGTCATTTGGTCAGTTTAAGATCTGAGAAAAATCGAAACACTGAAAAAATCGAGAGAAAATCCAGAAAAAAATAAAATAAAACTGTGCAGATTAGGTAAGTAAACCAACCGAACCACCACCACCACCCTACATTAGAACCACCGCCTGGACCGGCCAACAACCTTGGACCGGGCTTGGACGGCCAGAAAGCTTTGGACCGGTTAGTCTCTTCAATGACCCGATTTTAAATAATTTTGTAAAATTAGTTATTTTACCTAGAAAATTATGAAACTTGTTATTCTGAGGTTTTATTGTATGTAGATTAAGGGAAAAATAGTGATTTAGTTTAATTAAATCTGTAATTATAGGGTCCCTAACAAATTGCTCAAAACCGAGATGACTAAACCGGAAAATGAATATGCTTAGAGGTATAGTTTGGAGTTCAAAATTTTTCTGTAAGATACTCATATGATGTAGAACAGTGCTATGAAGCCATTTTTTTAAAATTAATTTTCGAAATTTTTAATTAATTTTTAGCCTTATAATGATGGAAAAATTGGGTGATTTAGGGTTAATTAGGTGATTAGGATGTTAATTACTAATTAGGATATTAATTATATATTTAAGGATGTTAATCTTTGAAGTGGAATCCTAATCCTAGCCTTTAGGTATTAAGTATGGTTAATTAGGGAAATTAGGTAAGTAATATAAGAAATTAGTAATATGTGATATTGTAAATTAATAAATCTAAAAAAATAGAGTTATTTAGATAATAATATAATAGAAATCAGAAAAATAATAAATCTGAAAATAACAATTAATCTTAAGAAAAAGTCTCAAAATGTAAGATTTTTACACATCGGGAATAAATCCGATACCGCGATTAGGGTTAGCGTATACCAAATATATTAGAATACCAAATTACGATCCAATAGGATATTTGGACACTCGAGCTTAATGTGATTAATTTCACATTAGGATTCGAGCATATTTTAGGCTTAGAAATCAAAGTTTAAAATCTCATTTAGGATTTGAACACAAAAATAGAGTACACGAATCATTAGGACGTAATTGGCATACACGGACAAAAATGAATTAAAATATAACTTAGAATATGAAACCGTAAATTTTAAGTATTAAAAAGACCTATTTGTATTATAGGACATCCAGAGATAAAATCGGCTTGCGATTAAGGGATCAAGCGATCGAGCAAATCCAAGTAAGTTGGGTTATTGCTTATTATAACAGAGTACTAGTTTTGTAGTACTCGGAGACTTAGGCTTGTATATGATTGTGATTGTAAGTAGTTTATGCATGTGTTTGATGTATCTGGATTCGTGCTAAATTTGTATTGTGAGTGATTTTGTGAGTGATTGAATTGGTATGAAATTGTTTGAACACCCTAAACGGAATTTAATATCAGTCGACCCCGAATAATAAATAATGTCATGCATTGCAACCCGTTAGGGGATTATAGTATTCTTCAACCAAATACCGACCCATTCGAAAGGGATAGCGCAGGATTGAAAAATGGTCCCTTCTTCATCCTTAGTCGAACTAAGTGACAGGAGAGGAGGTCGCGGCGAGGGTGAAGTCAATGGTTCGAAGGTAGTCACGGGAGGAGCGAGATCTCCATTGCACAAGCTTGGGTTTGGTTGTGAGCTGCTGCATAACATGGAACTCCTCAACTCGGATTGGAGCGGGTGAAATTTCTCTTATTTCACAACGGACCGGATTACGTTGTGCGATGACACTTGATTGTTGCATTGCATGAAAATAATTGTTTGATAACCCTATTTGTGCTTGTATGCATTCATGAGTCTCCAATTCAACTTACTAAGCTGTAGTTGCTCATACCCTTATAGATCCTTTTGCAGGTTCTGATTTCTGAACACTTAAAGCACCATGCCGCCCTACAATTATCCAGAGGTTGGTCTGTTGGAAGCCAGGGGTGTGAGGATCAAATTACTTAGTATAGTGTTTAACTAGAGTGACCATGTAATTAAGAATGAAAGACTGGTAGTTATTCTGTAATCTAGTAAACTGTTATGTTATGTAAAACTTCCTGGGAAGTTTTGTGGACTTATATATATATATATATATATATATATATAATATTGTACATGTTGTTAGAAATTTGAACTATTTATCCTATTCGTAGTTTAATTGTTCATCGGACTGTTTATTTCAAAGCGAGGAGTCGTTGACGCCTTGTGTAGGTCATGTCTATGGTAGGCACTGTGAGGCCAGTTACTATCATAGAATGGTTTACACGGCGGGACTGTTGCGACTCTGCGACTTTGGGGCGTAACAATCGCGGCGAGGGTGAAGTCAATGGTTCGAAGGTAGTAGCGGGAGAAGTGAGGTCTCCATTACACAAGCCTAGGTTTGGTTGTGAGCTGCTGCATAACATGAAAACTCCTCAACCTGGATTGGAGCGGGTGAAATTTCTTTGATTTCACAATGGACCGGACTACGTTGTGCGAGGACACTTGATTGTTGTATTACATAAAAATAATTGTTTGATAACCCTGTTTGTGTTTTTATGCATTCATGAGTTTCCAATTCAACTTACTAAGCTGTAGTTGCTCATACCCTTATAGATCATTTTGCAGGTTCTAATTTTTGAACACTTCAAGTACTATGCCGCCCTACAATTACCCAGAAGTTAGTCCGTTTGAAGCTAGGGGTGTGAGGATCAAGTTACTTAATATGATGTATAACTAGAGTGACCATGTAATTAGGGATGAAAGACTGATAGTTATTATGTAATCTAGTGAACTGTTATGTTTATATAGAACTTCCTGGGATGCTTTGTAGACTTATATATAATTATAAGTGTTTATTAGAAATTTGTACTATTTATCATAATTCTAGATTAATTGTTAATCGGACTATTTACTTCAAAGTGACGAGTCGTCGACGCCTTGTGTAGATCATGTCTATGGTAGGCATTGTGAGGCCAGTTACTATCATAGAATGGTTTACACGGCGGGACTGTTGCGACTCTACGACTTCGGGGGCGTTATCACTTAATTTTTGGCTTTTGTGTTGTCATAATTTAATTGGCCAAATTTTTTCTTATTTTTCCTAGCTGCCACGACCCAATTCTGGATCATTCATGATTTTTCCTAATATTTTGTTATTTTTCCTTAATTAATTATGAATTTTCTTTAAGTATTTAGTATTATTTTAGCACATTTCGCGTATTTTATGTAATTACGCGTATTTATACGTACATGTAAATTCATATATAGTACAAATAAGTATTCATAAATATTATTTAGGTCATTTTATGATTTTTAGTATACATATAATTTATATCTAGCGATTCGTCAATGATCGAAATGTATTTTACGCATTTTCGATAAATGACGCGTTATATACTTAAAATTCGAAATTTTTATAGTCTTTTATTTTATTAATTATTTTCTTAAATTCAAATTTACGGGATCATTTTTACTAATATTTCTAGCTTTACTTTATAATTTAGGTTCGATCGAGTCTTTCAACTGATCAAAACCTCGAATCCTCAAATGATTAGTTGTAAGGCATACCCGAAGCGACAGAGTCATAACAGCCCCACCGTATAAACCATCCTAAGATAAAAGTTGGCATTACAATCGCTATCTTAGACCTAATCTACACAAGACGTCCACGACTAACCCGCTTTGAAGTAAACAGTTTGTAATTTAAATAATTCATTTACCTAAGAAAGTGAGAAAAGTTATATATAATTCAGAAATGAAAATTAATAACATATGTGTTGATTCTTCAATGTTTTTCCTCACTCCCTAGGATCCAGCAGTTGCTAGCTTCATAGTAGTTGTTGCCGCTTCTTAGCCAGCACCTGCACGACGTCTATAGGGATATGAGCAAGCACAGCTCAGTAAGTTAGGACGGAGGACTTAAAACTATACCATACACACAACAAGGTTTTCAATCACTTATTAGGTGCCATGTATGTACAAGCAAGTGCCATGCATGTACAAGCAAATGCCATCGCACGACGTTGTCTGGCTCGTCGTGAGATTAAAGAAATTACGCCCGCTCTAATCCGGGTTGAGGAGTTGCCGTTAATGTAACAGCTCACGACCAAACCCAGGCTTGTGTAATGGAGACCTTGCTCCTCCCACGACTACCTTCGAACCATTGTCTTCACCCTCACCGCGACTTCCTCTCCTGTCACTTAGTTCGACTAAGGATAAAGAAATGACCATTTTGCAATCTTGCGCTATCCCTTTCAAAGGGGTCGGTATTTGGCCGGAGAGTCCTAAGTTCCCCTAACGGGTTGCCATGCATGTCCGATTATGATTACTGGTCATATATTTACTTAAGTCCAGTTTAGGGTGTTCAATCATTTCATGCAAATTATACAATACATACTAGAGCAACAAACAGAATCATAACATCACCCATAATCAAGCACATGCGCACATGCACACATCCAACTATCTAACAAGCACAACCAAGCATAATCTTAAGCCTCCAAAATACAGCATCATATTAATCCCAACTTACCTCGACTCCTCACTCACTCACTCGAGGTCCGATTTGCTCAGGCCATCGCCGATCATCCCTATAACACAAACGTGGTTTCAGTTTTTTTCATATAACTATTATAGGTTCGTTTTATCCTATAACGCTTATTGTTATGTTTTATATAGGGTTTAAGATACCTAATTATCTAGGTCTTAAGTCTTTTACAATTATTCTAGGTTTAGGATTAAGTTCGGGTTTCTACATCGATTTCTAAATTAGGTTCTAGTTCGATTTTCTAAGTAGCGTTTTATATTCTAACCCTAGAAATTTGTTTCAACCCATAATGTGAAATTAATCACATTATTTCCCGATCTCCTAAATACCCTAATTTACAAAATTAACTTAAAATGTACTATTTTTCCATATTACTTATTTACTACATAATTAACCTAATAATTACATCTAACACCCTAAATGCTACAAGTATCATTCTCCATCAGATTTCAACATCCCTAAACATCTACTTATTCACTAAGTCAGTAATTAATAATTTAATTACTTAATTAACATTAAATTACCCATTTTATGTCTCATTTTAATGCCTAAAAATTATCTAAAAATTTTGAAAAATAATTTTTGAAAACGGGCTTCATAGCACTATTCTATATCATTTAAGTAATCTACACAAAAATTTTAAGCTTGAAACTACACTCCTAAGGTCATTTCTTTCTAAACCGAAACATGCTCGGTTTTGCACGATTTCTTAAGGATCCTATATCACGAGACATATTTTCATCAAAATAATATTTTTCCTAAAAACTACATGCAAAAATATTTCAGAATAACAAATTTCATAATTTTCTAATAATATTTACTATTTTTACAAAATTACACAAAATCAGGCTGGAAATCGAACTCACCGATTTGGGTGACTTCGACCACCGTTGATGGCCATGGGTGTGTCGGCCCACCTAGGCGTTGCCACCACTGTGTGGTGGTGGTGGCCGTCCACTCCCAGCTGCTCGTCGGGTCTGGGTTCTCCTTTGTGGCCCTAACTGCACAGTTTTCCTTTTCTTTTTTTTTTTCTTGGTTTTTCTCTCAATTTTCGAGTCTCTCTATTTTTCTCAAATCCCTAACTGCCCAAAGGAGTTCTTTGAATTTTTTCCTATTTATAGACGTTTAGGGAATTTATTGTGCATTAAATTGGACAAGACAATTACCATATCTCTTAATTTTTTGCTTTTGTGATGTCTTAATTTAATTGGCCGATTTTTTTCTATTTTTTCCCAGTTGCCATGACCCAATTCTTGATCATTCCTTATTTTTCCTTAATTAATTATGAATTTTATTTAATTATTTAGTATTATTTTGGCACATTACGCATATTTTAAGTAATTACGCGTATTTCTACATACATATAAATTCATATATAGTACAAATAAATATTCTTAAATATTATTTAGGTTATTTTATGATTTTTAGTATACATATAATTTATCTCTAGCGATTCGTTAATTATCGGAATGCATTTTACGCATTTTCGATAAATAACGAGTTATACACTTAAAATTTGGAATTTTTATATTCTTTTATTTTATTGCTTATTTTCTTAAATTCAAACTTACGAGATCGATTTACTAATATTTCTAACTTTACTTTATAATTTAGGCTCGATCGAGTCTTTCAACCGATCGAAACCTCGGATTGCTTAGTTATGTGGCTTACATTCGTAACAACAGCCACGTCTTAAATATTACGGACACATCAAGCACAACAACTTCATTTTCCCATACTTTTTGCCATACTTGCAAGAGAAAATCTCTGCTATCAACTGATCTCTAATGGATAGTTCCACTCTATTATAAATACTAAGCATCTATCTAACAGTAACTCTATCTACAAATTTTATATTTTAAGCTTGTACACTTAGCATTTGATATACAAAAAGTTTATTACTGATTTAAGTATTGGAGTAATAATACCAACATCTTTTCATTATAAATTATTTTATAGACTCAATACGTATAGACCTCAGCCAACTACCGATAAGAATTAAATAACTACATGGAATTTTGTAAAAAATTTTAACAACAGCATCACCAATAAAAGGCCAAAACCTAGGCTATCTATTGGATAATCGAAATGGCAGAAATGCATGGATGGGACGATGTTATAATAGAAACCGACACCATGTAAACAATTAAAATTTTAACCAATGAGGATGGGCGAAGAATGAAGCAGCGCACCAAATGGCCAAACATGTACGGGAAAGAAGGGGAAATTTTTATTCTATGGAACAACCCCCCGCAGGATATTTTGTCTTTCATGTCGGAAACCGTGAAGGCTAACTATGTTTTTTTGTAAGTCAGAAACATGGCAAACGACGACAACTTTGACGTTGGAAATACGATATACATTAACCACCTCCTCCAGATGCAACATAAGTATTGCTGATTTATGTGACCTGGTAGAGGTACAAGATAGGTATATTAAATTATTAATATTTTTTATATAATTATATATAATAATAAACAAGTAAAATTCTTCCTTTTGATCCTTTTAGCTTCTTCTACACCCACCTAATACACATTACATTAGAAAGGGGCTCGTCTAGTCTAGCAAAATTTAAGATCCAATCTAATTTATATTTTCTTTTTTATTTATAATATTTTCTTAAAATTCATTTAACAATATTACCAACCAATAAGAAATTATCTCATGTTCCCTATATATATTATCGAAACATTAAAAAAGAAAAAACATAAAATGTATTTGTAAAAGTTCCAAAACACATATCATTTCTTTTCTCACTTTCTATTGTGAGAATGCACATAGATCATTAGTCATTAATAAAATAACGAAGAAAGAAAATAATATAAAAGATAGGATGATTTAGATAATTTATAATTTTACTTCCCTTCATTACCAGTATTATTTCCATTGATTATTCACTTCTCTGTCGATGCCCATTACTCGAAACAAATATGAAATAAGGGAACCAACCCAGTTATTTCATTGGAAAGTGGCAAACCTGGGTACCAAATCCCAGTCTCCTCATCGTTGCTTCCTAAAGCTAGTGGCAATCCTTGTTTTAAACCAGTTTACACCACTTGTTACATGTTCATAGGATATAAAGCCTTACTCTTTACCTATTTTACAAGTGTATATTCTCAAATTTCATAAATAAACTATACGTCAGTGTCGTTTTTTAACGTAAAGTATAAAAAAAATGTGAATGTAATAATTTTCTAAGAAAGATAGAACAATAATATAAATAAATAAATAAATAAATTCAGATCATCAATGAATTCCTAAAATTAACCAATTTAGTAAAGCACAAAACATAATAAAAATTACCAAGACACAATACGAGCATGAAAATAATTATCCTAGAGAGTGAAAATGCAAAGTATTACAATATTAATAATATCCATTTCCCACAGCCTTTCATAACCAAAAATAATGTTATTTCTTAACATTACCATAAACAAAACTAGACAATTGCGACTTATAACGAATATTATAAACAACGCAAAGAAAGTTTTCCCCCAATGATAATTCAAGCTAATTCAGAGAAAGTTCTCCACGATGACAAGGGCCATGCATATGATATGAGGTCAAGGGTTCATTAGAAACTCCAACCAAGAAATTTCTCAAGGCTGCTGAAAAATAGCTGGTCGAATCACAGCGATGTTCTGTGTGTGTGTGTGTGTGTTTGTGTTAGAGAGCGGGTATAATAGATAGACAGAGACTACTGAGTGATCAAAAACCGCATTATTCATCTGAAGAGAACTTAAAAAAGTAGTAGTAGTTTTAATCACAGAATACGACGGCAACAGACCAATTCATTCACCAACAGTGTCAAAGCAAAAGAGTCTTTTAATAAGTCAACATGCATAATTCCACGATGAGTACAATAACCAAGATGAGAAGAAAACGTTGATTCACCATATATATATATATATATATAACATAGTCTTAATTAGTACGGATTCTGCAGGTCAGCATCTCCAAACCATCCCTTGGACAGGACAGTATGCAGTAACACATTATTGACTCTCGGATAGGGGCTTTCGCACTAAGAAGAAGTACAATGGTGTGAAAATCTCCTTCCTGAAAGACAAATTTCACATAAATTCACTAGAAACTGACCTAATATAATTATTGTACTCAAGCAATGATGCTGAAGACTGATTCATGTTAGTCGGTTCATCCATGTATACAATTGTTAGAAGAGGCCGGGGGGAAAAAACTAAAATTTCTTTTCACAAGTACAATTCAACTGATGCATCTAAAACATCTTTTCATTTTGAAGTTATGGATCTTAGCTAGAGACTTTTTCTTTTCCATTGCAAGCTTCAGATATGCAACAATGCTGCATTCCATTTCTTAGACACAAACCAAGCACCCACATTGAAATAAAATGAGAATCTCACCTTCCACCCTCTACGAGCCCCTCTGCAGCCTTTTCTAGGAAGTCCTGAACTCTTTGACTTCCCTTAGGTGCAAGACCTATATATTCCAAAGCCTTGACCTATAAAATAGAGTCCAAATCTAGTAATTAAGCTGCCAGGATAATGAGGAGAGCCGATTGAGCAACTTACATTTTCCCAAAGAAAGGTCCACAAACAACAAATTCTATAACTAATGAAATATTAAAATCAAACACTCTTAAAATTACCATGTTTCTGGTAACAAATCGTCCTAGAGCTGTTAAACGGAAGCTACTCAAGGAGAAGTGATTTGTATCCAAAGGCTGGTACCAAGGGAGAGGTGAGTCGGTGGCGAGATCTTTCTCCCGTATGACCTTCATATAAGGGGAAGAAGATGGTAAATTATGTTAAATTTCGTTTCAAGACAAAATCTACCTCTAAGATAACTTACCTCGAAACCTGCTTTTTTCAGAGCTTCAAGGCATTGTGTGGCCGATCTAATGTCTGGAAGACCATCTCCAATCTCAATTTCTGCCTGTGTCAATGCCCTACTATCAGGCTTGCTAACATATACAAACTCATTAAATTAATAAATTCCATCTACAACCATTAGGTGTGGAATTTCCAACTACCTTAATTTTCTGGTGCTCTGGGTTGCTGGGATCAAAAGAATCAGACATACACCATTCATATGCAGCAAAGTATTGACCAGGCTTCAGTACTCTGTAAATCTCTTTGTAGCATCCATACTGTTCAGATCAAATGGAGGAAAGAATTTTATAAGTTTTTTTAATTAACTGATGAAACAGAAAAGGCAAAAGAAAGGTATTAAAGACACTAGCTTAAATATAGAATCTGTAGAAGTCCATCCCAGAATAAGTGAGTTGTAGACATACTGCATCAGGTGCATGGCAGGTAGCTTCAATTGCATATACTGCATCGAAGGTGTTGTCAGAAAATGGCATCTTCATGAAGTCAGCCTACATCAGTGCAAAAGATAGTTCTCATATTATTCTATTAGAAACGACTATGAACCTTAATGGTGTGGGATAGTAAAGCACGCAAGAAAAATCAGGAGGCCTTCGCATTAAAGTAAACTTCATATAAAATATATTGATCTGAGCAACCTTAACAAAGTTGCACGTCTTATCGACTCCAGCAATACGGTTCAATTCCTGTAGAAGAAACCAAATTTCGTTATCATAAGACAACAGAGTAGAAGTGGCACTTCAGCAAACAAGGACAGGTGTAAAAAAGAGAGAGCATTATATACACCTTTCCCCTTGCTATCTGGTATTCGTTGTTGTTCAATCCCATAACAGAGGCAGAACTATAAGGTGGTAAGCCAACAGAGTTAGTGCAAAACCCACAAACCTTACTATAGTAGTAAGAAATATAGAGGATGCTTCATAACATTTTGCAGTGTCTCCTTATTGGGGAATTTTTCTGTCACAGGAAAAGGTGGATAGCCTAAAAATGGTTATATGATATGGCAGCTTAAAATATAATTTCATGGAAAAGAATAGTGTTTTTAGTAACAACAAACAGTTAGAAAGAAAATGAAATAGATAGAAGATACAAAAAATACAATTGAGGTAAAATAAGAACAGTTGAGTAAAAGCTGTACACTGCCAATGTTACCATGCCCTTACGCTCATGATTCTTCTCAGGGGAACTGATGATTCTTAGGGACAAGCAAACGTGACACTTAAGTAAATTGTAAACTTTCATAGAAAAGGGGCTTGCTTAAGTAGTTTTGCAGAGGGGCTCTATTCTGGTAATCGATAAATCCAAAAATTGCTATATCTTTCAACGAATTTTTTTGTTTATCATTGTCAAAAACAATAATAAGATTGTCGTTCAGCAAATGGATAAAGTTTCAACTGTTCATTCATGGTTCTACATTTTTCTTTTTTCCTTATCACTCCTGTTTCTAATGGAGCAAAGATGGTCCACCTGAAACGGGAGATCTCCCTCAAGGGTCCACCAATTCCACATCCAACATCCAAAACCTAAAAAGAGAGGAAGGAGAAAGATAAGCATCACTAATAATCAAATGCAGTAAGTTAAGATTCTCTTGATAAGTTCTCAATGACCTTATATCCTGGTTTTAAGCCTAGTTGTAAAGCAAGAAAATGCTCATGTCTTTTGATGCTCTCTCTAAGAGACTCCCCTTTCCATCTGTAGGTTTAATGCAAATAATATAACATCTTTAGCATGATTACGTCATCCATAAAAGCACAAAACTCATATCAGTGCTGACAAAGAGTTCAAAGGGAGAAGAGAAAGGTACCTGGTTGCAAAATGGAAAGACTCCCCCCAGCCAAATTCATAAAAGCTAGTAACAAGATCATAATATTTATTGACCTGCACTTAAGAAAGATAGCAATAAACCTACAAGTGCTTCAGCATTGAACCAGATGAGACAAGCTGGAAAAAGCAATGATACTTCAGATTCAGAAGTTTCTTGCAATTAATCGGTCTCAATTTTATGTAGTGAAGTATGAAAATTTTCTGACAGTAATGAGCTGCTGTTACCATGTCACTGTAGTTAGCTTTCCTATCTTCTTCTTCCCCACCATAGCAGACATGATACTTCTCATATCTGAATCATTCAAATAAAAGCATTACTGCTAACCGTATGTCATGTACCTGGGTGGTTATGATTGTCTAACACTATAGAGGGATAAAAACACAGCAGGTGATCAGATATGAAAGCAGTGTTCTAGTATCAACAATGACTCTCTGAAATGTGCTGTCATTGCATACTCAAATAGTCCAACTAGAACACCAAATCAGAAAATTCACATACCCAATTTGCTTTGCACAACATTCCTCTTCTCATTTTACCAGTATCCTACGGCTTCTCAAATGCAAACTTCTTTTTAACTTTCCTTCGACATACATGTACAACCCAGTTATTCAGATTTCAACTTGCGACATTCTATGCTTTAATGCTTCATATGAACTCAATCCTAGACACTTCACCATGTAACCTGGGTATAATATGCTTAATTGCAATACCATAACTGTTTTACTTTCGTATTCTACAGTTACTCCTCAATCAGTTATTTCATTATCGATGCCCCCATCTCTTCAAAGCTTTTGGTATATATTGACCCATACTTAAATACTTGCATTTTGGAGTATTTCCCAGAGCTCTTGATTTCCGGAATTGTCATTGTTCCGTATGAATCCAATCATCATTACCGTCTCTAATTAATTGGTTGAAGGAGTGTCATACGTAATATGACTTACATCTATCCCAGAAATATGAGCATGCTCTGGAATGTAAGCCTATGGGGTTTGATCTCTGTTTTTTTTTTGGTCATTATGAGGTTTGATCTTTAGGTATTCTGATGCTGAAAAGGTAACGAAACGTGCATATTATTAAGCATTTGTTAGTGGAGAAAAATTTTTTTTGGGTAAGTTAATAGCTGGAGAGATCTTTAAATCGTGACAATTAAGAGCAGACAGAAAGAAAACGTCATTCTCATAAAGAGGATAATCAAAACAGAGATGAGACACGCACAAAAAGTCTATCAACCACCTGTTTTTTCGATGCACCTCCACACAACCACCACCCCCAACCCCCCCCCCCCCCCCCCCCCCCCAAAAAAAAAAAAGAAAAACCACCAGTTTACTGTGCTCTGGTCCTAATCACTAAAAATAAACGTACGTATAGAACTCTCTTCTTTAATGTCGATTTTTCTTGAGCGTGGAAAATATGTAAAAGAAATTCTTCCTTTACACGTTCAGATATACAATTCAGTCACGTTACCAGCTAACTAGCTAGCATTTTAGGCCACAGGCCCCTTACCCCAATGTCATCTATCATTTTAAATTATTCCTCTCTCTCTCTCTCTCTACACTAATACTATTTCACAATTCCCAAAAGAAAGAAAGAAAGAAAACAAGCAGAGTACGTATATATAAAACTAAGCTTAATTTTCCAAACCGGGAAAAAAAGCAAAAAGCTTGATTTTCACCCCTGACCTAAAATCAAATCAAAACCTATCAATGGAATTAATGTACATCTAATACGCCCAGTTCCTTATAACAATGATAGTAAGTCACATGATAATGAAAATTAAAAAAAAAAAACCCAAAGAAATCAACTTTGCATGAACAACAAATAAATTCAATATTAAAAAGAAGAGGGAGGGAAAAAAGGTGATCGCAATTCCAGATTTAACGTAAGAGCAAATATTACTTATCGACGGCGGAGAGAACCTCGGCTTTGTCGATCTTTCCGCCGACTCCGGTAGCCAGATCCAATGCTCTCGCTTTCGACATTCTCACTCACTGAATCGAGAAAGAGAATCTGAATGAGAATGATAACGAGATCTAGAGAGGATACAGAAGATGGAACCAAAAACAACAAGCAAAATGCAGAAATTGGATCCATGTTTGAATTAGGTTGAATCGATCGGAATGAGAGGAAGAAAGGGAAAGAATAAAAACAAAAAGGTGATCGGATTATAGGACAACACTTGCCTTTTTCTCGCTCTTCCCCGACGAGGATATCTGTCAATGGAGATTTCTAGGGAAAGATTGAGAAGAAAAAAGAGAGTTAGGGGAGTGTGAGAATGGAGGAATATACATATGGTGATGGTGGGGGAGGGTTTTATTTAATTTTTTTCCGTTTTTCGGGGTTAGCTAAGAACTTCTTTCTTGTCGAATGGCACTGGCGTCCATGCAATGTACTGTACGTATATTTGGTAAAATAAAGAGCAATAAGACACAATTGGAAAATCATTTTAAATGAAAGGGTTAATTGTTTTCACCTACCAGCATGTATGTGGTTTTGCCGGTTCACGTGATGGATCAGAGTGATTATTACTATTATTATTTTTTCAATAAAGATACTATTTCAAGAGAGTTTTTGAATTTATTCTTCATTAGAAAGCACTGTTATCTCCTATCGAGTATTAATGTTTTTAAGCGTATATAGAATAGACAGCCGTCCAGCTAGGATGAAATCACTGCATGGAAACGAAGCAATAAAATTCGGAGGAAAAGGAGGTGGAGGAGGCCTGTAAACTGCCTTTGGGAAGAAAAAGGAGAAGAGATGAATTTAATTGGAGAAGAAATTAAATAGCACTTAGTAAAAAGGAGGACCAGTTTTGTTTGGACAAAATGAGAGTGGGCCAATTGAAGAATCGCATGTATTTGGGCCCACCATGTGTGGAAGAGAAAACCTTAGCTTTTATCTGGGGACCTGCTGTTTCTCTCTTTGGAAAACTCAAGATCGAGAAGCTGCCAGCTGGCATTGCCCCTACATCGGAAATACGTTAATTCAATCTAGTACGTTACGGTACACGTCTGAATGAGTTTTGAGTAAGACTATAAACATCTAAAACACATATCAGCGATAACGATTAATTTTTTAATTTTAACGTGTGAAAAATTTTATTATTACTTATATACTATGTAACAATAATAGTATTGGCATGTTAAAATTTTTTGGTTATTTTCTCTATGTTCTTATCGATAAGTATTTAAGCTTTGCACGTATAGAGTCTGTAAGATAATACATTGTAAAGAGATATTAAAGTGTTATTTGGTGTGGTCACTCCAATGCTTAATTTAGCAATAGAGTTTTTGAGAGTAGGAAATAACTTAAAATAGTATACAAGCTTGATGTATCAGTCTATAAAGAGCTTTATCATTGGGTAGTGACTTAGTATTTATGGTAAAATGAAAGAAGCCAGTTGCAAGGAGAGATCTTCTCCTATAAATAGGGTCATAAGTCCAACGTGTCTCATTTATTCTAAACGTAATTGTTTATACTATTTGATACTTATCTTGTACATTCCAACTGTTGTAGATGTACTAGGCTTGATCAATGTAGGTCTAGGACTTAAGCCCATAAAGGCGAGCTATCACGTCCCGAATAAGAAGAGTCATAATAGTCCCACCGTGTAAACTAATCTAAGATAGAAGCTGACCTCACAGCTGCTATCGTAGACGCAATTTACACAAAGCGTACAACTCAACCAGCTTGAAACGTCTGTTCTGACACCTATTAATAACCAAACCTGTTGTAGAGCTTTTACAAGATACTTGTTTTATACAACCTGCTGTTTAGTACCACAACATTATTTAAACAAACATTTCACGTCCAAAAGTAAAGTTTACAATCAAAGTTTATTAAAAAAACACAGGTTTTGCGGTCCATATACAATAAGTTAAAAAACTAGTGGGCTCCCAGGGAATTCCCAATTAGTTTTCCTCAAAACTTAGAGACAAAGTCAAGAGCTCATGTTCAGTTAATTCCTCGATCTTCACTTTCCTACATAGCAGTACACTAACCTGGGAACGGTAGTACCTGAACATCTTGTCTTAACTCAATACCTGCAAAAGAATCTGTAGGGATGCGAGCACAACTAACTCAGTAAGTGGGACAGAGTCAAAAGAGGACTGTACAATCACAAATAAGGTTAATAATCATGATGAAATGTAATACAATCACTCAAATGAAAACATTGCACAATGTTATCCAGTCCACTGTGAGGTTAGAGAAATTACATCCGCTCCAACCCGGATTGAGGAGTTTTATCGCGACTTAAGTCAAACCAAACCCGGGCTTGTGCAATGGAGAACACCCTCCTCCTATGACTGCCTTCGAACCACGACCCCCAACCTTGCCGCGACCTCCTCGCCTGTTACTTAGTTCGACTAAGGATGAGAAAATGACCATTTCAGCTATCCTCATCGAAGGAAGTCGGTATTTGGCCTAACACTCTTAATCGTTTCCCCTAACGGGTGATTATGCATGTCCAACTACATTTTAGTCGAATAACTATTAGTGTTAATCGGGAGTGACTAATAAGTTCACACAATACAGAATCCATGCAAATATACAGAACAGCACACCAAGGAGTTAAACTCCTATCACAACAAAGTATCATTCACACATACCGCATGCGTATAATCATCTAATTACAAACACAACCAGAAGTACTCTTGGGTCCCTGGATACTTTAAATAGTACCCAACAAGCAGTAAAGCCACAATCCTAATTTACTTGTTTAGATGTTCGTTATTGCTGATCTGAATTGTCAACCGTCTTTGTATTGGAAGGTCTTAATTACACAAAAGACCCAAATTCAGTTTTCCTAATAATTACGAAAATATTAGGGTTTAATCTAAAATGGTTATATTTATATATATATATATATATATTATTTCCATAATATACAGTCATGTTATTACTATATATCGAATTAAATTATTAATTATTGATACTGTACATCATATATACTATTACGTATTATATATCGTTTTGATCATATCGAAACGTACTTTTTATTTATTAATTCATATTTTAATTTCGGTAAGGTTACCGAAATGTGTATATTCTTGAATATGATATAGTTATAAGCTAAATTACTTAAGGTTATCCGATTTCAACAAAATTAGTGTCATTGAGTTCGTATAGATCTAACAACATGTTTTACGAGTCCTGTTTCTAGAGATGGCTTTTAACGAGTAGTTTGAGTTTTTAATACAATTATACATAATTATATAAAAATGATCGTATTATGCGTAATTTATAGATTTAAATTATATTTTATCTAACTTGTCCTTATATTGTAACAATATAAGTATTATTCAATTCTAATACACCTAAACTGTATCCCGATCAGAAAATATTAATAAATATAATAAAAATCTCCATTTAATCCAATTTGATCAGCAATCTTATATATAGGTTTTATTTAACTATTTAATTCATTTTAGCCTATTAATATTACAAATACACCCCGACTTGTAATTTAAGTTATTTTACTTAATAAATTCGCAATAAATAGTTTGGGTTACCAAATAATTACCCAAAAATTTCTATAGACTTCTAAAAATATAGGGAATTCAGTTATCACTTGGTTTCAAGTTTCCGACCTATTGCCTATATTTTCATATTGACGATTTTACCCCTAAATTATGATAAATTATCTAATTATAATTCTTTTAGCACCAAATTAATTTCAATCTGACTCAATACTATTACTATTTATTATAGATCAGTACATGTCCATTTCATCAATTAATTTCATAATTTCCTATTAAATTCATAATTTCAGCCTATTTTCCAGCTAATTTCAGGCCTAAAAATTCAATAAATATTAAAATTATTCAAATCAAAATTCGGGCTATATAGCAATTACCTATATATCATGCACATCCTACACAAAAATTTTCAACTAGAAACAACATTATTTAATACATTTATTTTACAATTATATATTCAGGTGAACAGTAGATTTTTTAATAAAGTATATTAAATATTACGAATTTTTCAAAAATAAAAATATCACATGAAATCATGTTTAAAATAACCTAAGTACAATTTTTTTCATAATTTTCTGGGTAGATTTACTAATTTTTAAAAATTCTTGAAAAACAGGTCAAGAATTTGACCTTGTTGTTCTTGGTATCTCCGGCAGCCGTGGGGTAGGGGGGGTGTGTCGGATCGCCTAGACGCTGGGGGTACTCCTTGGTGGTGGAGTAGCGTAATAGCAGATCAAAGGAAACTCTAGGAACTAACTCAGCTCGGTAATTGCTCAGTTTTTTCTAAATTTTTTTTTTATTTTCTACGATTTTTTTCTAATTTTTCTTTCTATTTTTTTTTTGTTCCAAAAGATGTAAAGTGATTTGTCAACAGCTTTATAGTTGTTTAGGTCAGTTCCCTTTTTTATTTTTTTTCTTGCTTTTTCCTTCATTAATTGCAAGTAGGAGGTGGCATTGGCTTGTAAATTCACCTTTTGATTCAGCAATTGTCCAACTTTGATGTTTTCCAGCAATTTCTAGGCATGAATCAACAATTGGAAGGCTTTTGGATAATATTTTGCAATTTTTTTAGGTATTTTGAGTATATTTTATTAATACTTAATTATTTACTTAATATACGAGTATATATTCCTTATGAATATCACGTGTAATATATAACTATACTCATATAATTAAGTTTCTACCATATCTTTCATTTTTAGAATATGTTCTAAAGTTAATTTCATGAATTCAATACAATAAATATATAATTACATAATTTAGGGTTAATTTACGCGTATAATTATTATTTATACCGGGTATACTCATAAAATTACGTGTATTTTTATATAGTAAATTATACTATATTATCTCATTTTATAACTCAATTAACTTATCTTTAAGTTTTCATTGCAATCTAAGTTCGATTTTAGGAGTTCCGAACATTTTAATGCTATACTAAATATTCCAACTTCTAAGGGCAAAATTGGCATTTCGGGTCATTATTACTAAAATCTAACTTTACTATAATATCTCGACTAACTTTTTGATTCTAGTCGTAAAGTTTGAGCTCAATTGGATAAGTTTCCCTAAAAGTCCTAAATCTAAGCTCGCTTGTCCTAAACTCAATTTTGGGAGCTTACACAAACCCTAAGCTACGAGACATGTTGGATCAGATCAAGCTTAAGGAGCCCATGTCTAAAGAGCCCTGTCAACACTTGCTTCCCCACAATCTCATTGCCGAGGCAAAGGTAAGGAGAAGAGATATATAGGTTGCTTGAACATGACCAATCTGACTTAAAAGAGTTTGACCTGGCGCTACCGTGCCAACATGGTAAAAGTGTAGGTCCGAGCTGGAAGCTAGTCAAGGTGGAGATATCCAAGGCAATGGATACCCAAGTCAAAAACATCCAAGGTGGGATGGACCAAAGTAGTTAGCAATTATTTTGAAGCGAAGTATTGAAGACTCGGGTGAGACTAAGCCTTGGCTAATATTGTGAACCATAATCAAGAACAGACAAGGCCGGACGTTAGATAGATCCAAGCTTATAGAAAGCTCGAAAGAATGAATGGAAGAAAGTACGAAAGAATGAATGGAAGAAAGTATGAAAGGAATGAATGACTAATGAAAAGTAAGTAAAACTCACGAACAGCTCTAGAAGATATGACACACCAGTATAATATTCGAGAACTCAAGGCATAATTTGATATGACGTACGAATTGGTCCGGTCAGGTTACTCGCCACTTAACCTTGCTCAAGGGTTAAGATAAAAGTGATGCCAAGAGTAAACATAGTGTTTACGCAAGGAAGAAAATAATCAAGTGTATTAAGAATAATCTGATTCTCATAACTACAAGTACAAAGGTACTTATATCTATAAGTTAGGGCAATTTGCTTAAAAAAGAAAAGACAAAAAGGGCATTTTCTAAGAAAGTAACGAACAAAATAGAAAAGGGTATAAATTAATATACAAGAAAAACAATTATTGGTGCAATAGATTTTACACATGATATTATACACGTGGTGATGCCACATTAGCAAAGTTGTTAGAAGATGCGGACAAAAAGTATGGACAGCTGGCTTGTCCAAGTGTCCGAGCAGGAATAACTTAGTTTGTTCGAAGTTTCTCTTTCTTGGCTTCTCGACAAGAAAGATGCCGAGTAATTGGTTGGCTCAAGCACAGGTGAACAATCTTCAATTCGGTGTACTACAGAAAGATAGGTAATCATACAACTCGGCATGAATTGTGACTCAGCAAGGAAGTACTCAGCCTTGGCTTTGGCAGGGGTTGGTTGGAATAAAAGGATTCATTATACCAATCCCTCTAGTCCTCGAACTCGGTTGCAAGTCAAAGGTCCAGTAGCCCGATTCCCATCATTCCCTCCAAATTGTTTTGGATTTGGAATCAAATCTGAATGTCTTCACTCAATTCTTCGTCAAGGTGATACGAACTGAGGTTGACAATGTTGAAGGTGTCAAAAACCCCATTGTCCTTGAGCAATTCCAATCTGTAAGTATTATCATTGATCTTTTAAAGGATTCTGAAAGGTCCTTCCATTCTTATAAATAATTTATTCCTCCTTTTGTTCAGGAACCATTCCTTGTTGTGCAACCACACCAAGTCTCCTGACTGAAATTGTTTAGTCATCCTATCCTTGATCTTTTTTCATATTCTTCTAGCAGCTTAGTCGATGTGCCGAATGACCTTGCCATAGATGTACTGAATGTATTGTGTTCTAGCCAAGGTGTCATGGTCCTCTTGCGCGAGTATAGGTGCATGGGTATGATCGAGGGGAACTCGGGATTGAAATTATGAACCACTTCAAAGAGAGTCTACTTAGTAATGTCATATACTATCCAGTTGTAAGCAAACTTAACCACAAGTAAGCAGACGTCCCAATCAGCTAAGTTTTTACCCATTGCAACTCGGTTGTAAGTGAACTTAATCGAGTTTTATTTCATCATAGTAGTCATCTAGTTGTATTATACTATCTTATAACTTAGTTTTATAATCTCTCAAGGTTTCTTGTTGGCTTATCCTCTATTTATGTTTTGTTTTACTTATTCTTAAGTTTTATTTATGATCATTAGCAGTTCTAAGTTCACCTCTTATCATCACCTTTCCTCTTAGCTATAATCTTCTACTCACAATGACTATACTGCTATCATAGTTTCTCATTTGTTCTTCATACAGCTTAGCATAGAATCAATAAAAGCGAATATGGCAAATCTCGACTTATTTCCATCTCGGATTCAAATAAGATGGTTAACAACTCAATTTGATTTGACTCAACTTAACTTGTTAAGAATGAATACGACTCTTGACTGACGAATTCAGTAAAAGAGACAGTATCGACATTATTACTGGACAAGACACAACATGATAGGATATACTGATAGAATAAACATGACATGGGACTCAACAATGATGAATTGACCATCTTAGATTTGCCATTCCTCTGTTAGGTTACCTATTGCAACCGCTCATATGAAGTGTAGTGTAACTTCATAGTTGTCTTGTACATTGGGTTACTTTAATGAATTTTCCTTCAATCACAAATTTAACCATTTCAATATCCATAGAAATTTATTCTCCGAATATAACTTGCTTAATGAAAGAAGTATTTTCTCCTTTGAAAATCACATGTCTTCCATTTCAATATACCACTTATGATCACTCAACTTCAAGAATGCTATGCACAAATACTTTGTATATCAAAATACTATTGACGGTTACCACAACAAGCGCTTTCATATATAGATAGCACGCATACGATTCTCATAATTCTATGAATACAATGTATGTACTAATCCTATATTGGTACCATTTCAATCTGATGTTATTTTAGAAAAATATAGTCATTCCTTTAACTCCTAAGGTTTCATTTACATTATCCAATACAAAATTTCTACTATATATTCGATTAGTAGTTAAATGAATAATAAAGTTCAAAAATCTGCAAAATAATCTTCAGAAATACATTTAAACCTTTATATATTACTAGTAGATTCGATATTTATTGGAATTTTCTTCAATCTCTTATTTATAGATATCAACAAACTTCTCATCATCTACCGTCAGTAGTTTTCCTTTTAAATTTCACTTTAATCATATCCAACAGTCTTTTGGATTCATATTCTTCTTCCAATATAAATTGATAAGTAATGATAATCCCAATCACCTTAAGTCTCTTTCCACCCACTAGTTTCTAACTTGTAAGGGATGAATACTTCAATATTATTATTATATTTGCATTTCATCCATTTGTACATACCCTACAATGATGATACTCATCAATCAATCCTTTTGTTCATATTTATTATTATTTAATTAAGATTAAATGAATGTCCTTTGCAAAAATCACTCCATATCTCCTAACTTCTTTAAGCTTTAATCCCTAAATAACTATCTGTCATCAATATTACTTATCATCCTGTCATAATTAGTTTACTAATAGATAACCATCTTACAGAATCCACTTTCTGGAGGGTTATATCTTTCTAGATTGATTTTGGGATAACTAAGTAACTTTTCATTAAAAGTCCTAATAATCTCCAACTTGTTGCTTTGATTCCATCTCCACCATCACTTGTTACTCATCCTACTAATATTTTAGGGTGCTTGGATACATATTCAATTATAGTTTACGTAATAATCTTATTTCATTTCTCATGTACCATTTAATAACTATCCATCTCTTATAACCAATTATAAGTATCATACAATGATATAATTCCACTTGCCTTAGTATTACATAAAAATCTCATTATCAATTTCATATTCGTTTGGCTTCACTCACACTTAATTATCACTCCGAACTATAATTCTTCAATTTATGATTCACTAAAGGCCTAAGAATTCATAATCCGATTATAATCTCATAGGATTATTTCTTCTACCGTTTTTACACATATAAAGGACTTCCAAGATTGATTACCAAAATACATTTGATCTTTTACATTCCTAGCTATAAATATGATGATTATCATTGTATTTGCACATGTCCAAAAGAATACACTTTCGTCGAAAAGCACAATTACATCCATTAAGAGATCGTTAAAATTTCCACATATATGAATAACTAACATAGAATCAATTATAATTCTCAGGAAAATATGATCAGCTATCATACCATATCCATAATTCAAATTACTTATAACAACTATTCATTCAAAAGAATTCCACCACATTTATCTTCTAATTAATTCAGTATCATTTATACTTATTGATTTAGTACTTTATACTTCTATAGGAAAATTAAAAATAATGATCATTTCATATACGTTATCATTATCAAAATACTTAAATGTTGTCATCATCTATCATCTCCTATACCACATTCTTATTCTATATAAGATTTATTCCTGAATTAGGTTTTGATTATACCTCTAGTATAAGTTCTGATTCATTTCTAAATCAATTTCTAACTCTTCCCTTTCAATGTTTTGTCTTTCTAGGATCCTCTTCTACACCATGCTTTAATTCACTTCTAACCATACCATCTCGTATTGGTGCTAAGCACCAAGCTGAGATCATCTCCGAAAGTCTATAGGTCTCTAATTCATCTTAATCTACAATAAATATCACCATATTTCTATTGTTCCAAAACTCAAATTAATCTCTGCTATTATCCATGAGCTCATCACATCATCACATCTCATCAATAAAAACACAACTCCATCAATAAACTTCTCAATAGCCTCATCCACAATGTTAACATATCTTAACTAATCAATTCTACCCATATTCTTCACATCTTAGCTCTATATTAACTCCAAGATTCTTTTTCATTCAATCTAAATCACTTTAACAAACCACTAATTCTCCATGTGATCTTATCACTGGGTTTAAGTCTAATCAATATTTTCCTCAATACGGTATTTGTTACGCCCCGAAGTCGCAGAGTCGCAACAGTCCCACCGTGTAAACCATTCTATGATAGTAACTGGCCTCACAGTGCCTACCATAGACATGACCTACACAAGGCGTCGACGACTCCTTACTTTGAAGTAAACAGTCCGATTAACAATTAAACTATAATTATGATAAATAGTGCAAATTTCTAATAACATGTACAATATTATATATATAAGTCCACAAAGCTTCCTAGGAAATTTTACATAAACATAACGGTTCACTAGATTACATAATAACTATCAGTCTTTCATCCCTAATTACATGGTCACTCTAGTTACATATTATACTAAGTAACTTGATCCCCACACCCCTAGCTTCCAACGAACTAACCTCTGGGTAATTGTAAGGCGGCATAGTACTTGAAATGTTCATAAATCAGAACCAGCAAAAGGATCTATAAGGGTATGAGCAACTACGGCTCAGTAAGTTGAATTGGAGACTCACGAATGCATACAAGCACAAACAGGGTTATCAAACGATTATTTTCATGCAATGCAACAATCAAGTGTCATCGCACAATGTAGTTCGGTCCGTTGTGAAATCAGAGAAATTTCACCCGCTCCAATCCAGGTTGAGGAGTTTCCATGTTATGCAACAGCTCACAACCAAACCCAAGCTTATGCAATGGAGACCTCGCTCCTCCCGCGACTACCTTCGAACCATTGACTTCACCCTCACCGCGACCTCCTCTCCTGTCACTTAGTTCGACTAAGGATGAAAAAGGGACCATTTTGCAATCTTGCGTTATCCCTTTCGAAGGGGTCGGTATTTGGTTGGAGAATCCCATGACCCCTTAATGGGTTGCAATGCATGACATTTTTGGTTATTAAGGTCGACTAAGATTAAATTTCGTTTAGGGTGTTCAAACAATTTCATACCAATTCAATCAATCACAAAATTACTCACAATACAAATTCAGCACGAATTCAGATACATCAAACATATGCGTAAACTACTTACAATCACAATCATATACAAGTCTAAGTCTCCAAGTACTACAAAACTAGTACTCTATTACAATAAGCAATAACCCAACTTACTTGGAATTGCTTGATCGCTCGATCCCTTAATCGCAAGCTGATTTGTCTTTGAGTGTCCTATAATACAAATAGGTCTTTTTAGTACTTATAATTTATGGTTTCATATTTGAAGTTATATTTTAACTCATTTTTTTCCGTGTATTTCTATTATGTCCTAATGATTTGTTGTACTCTATTTCGGTGTTTGAATCCTAAATGAGATTTTGAATTTTGATTCCTAAGCCTTAAATATGCTCGAATCCTAATGTGAAATTAATCATATTAAGCTCGAGTGTCCAAATATCCTATTTGATTGTAATTTGGTATTCTAAACTATTCGGTACATGCTAACCCTAATTGCAGTATTGGATTTATTCTCGATGTATGAAAATCTTACATTTTGAGACTTTTACTTAAGATTAAATGTTATTTTCAGATTTATTATTTTTCTAATTTCTATTATAATATTATCTAAATAGCCCTATTTTTTTAGATTTATTAATTTACAATTTCACATATTACTAAAATCTTATATTAATTATCTAATTTCCTAAATTAACCATACTTAATACTCCAAAGGTTAGGATTAGGGTTTTACATCAGAGATTAAAATCCCTAAATATCTAATTAATATCTAAATCAGTAATTAACATCTTAATCACCCAATTAACCCCAAATCACCCAATTTTTCTATCATTTTGGGGCTAAAAATTAACTTAAAAATTTTGAAAATTAATTTTAAAAAAATGGCTTCATAACACTGTTCTATATCATATGAGCATTCTACAGAAAAAAATTGAGCTCCAAACTACACTCCTAAACCTAATTATTTTCCGTTCTAATCATGCTTGGTTTTGAGCAATTTGTTAAGAACCCTATAATTGTAGACGTAGTCCGGTCCGTTGTGAAATCAGAGAAATTTCACCCACTCCAATCCAGGTTGAGGAGTTTCCATGTTATGCAACAGCTCACAACCAAACCCAGGCTTATGTAATGGAGACTTCGCTCCTCCCGCGACTACCTTCAAACCATTGACTTCACCCTCGCCGTGACCTCCTCTCCTGTCACTTAGTTCGACTAAGGATGAAGAAGAGACCATTTTTCAATCCTGCGTTATCCCTTTCGAAGGGATCGGTATTTGGTTGGAGAATCCTATGATCCCCTAACGGGTTGCAATGCATGACATTTTTTGTTATTAGGGTTGACTAAGATTAAATTTCATTTAGAGTGATCAAACAATTTCATACCAATTCAATCAGTCACAAAATCACTCACAATATAAATTCAGCACGAATTCAAATACATCAAACACATGCGTAAACTACTTATAATCACAACCATATACAAGTTTAAGTCTCCGAGTACCATAAAACTAGTACTCTATTACAATAAGTAATAATCCAACTTACTTAGAATTTCTTAATCATCCGATCACTTAGTTGCAAGCCGATTCGTTTCTGGGTGTCCTATAATACAAATAGGTCTTTTTAGTACTTAGACTTTAAGGATTCATATTCTAAGTTACAATTTAACTCTTTTTTTCATGTATGCTTATTATATACTAATAATTCTTTATACTCTATTTCGAGGTTCATACCCTAAATAAGATTCTAGTTTTGATTCTTAAATCCTAAATATGCTCGAATCCTAATGTGAAATTAATCACATTAAGCTCAAGTATTCAAATATCCTATTGGGTCTTAATTTAGTATTCTAAACTATTCAATACACGCTATTTCTAATTGGGGTATCGGATTTATCCCCAATGTGAGAAAATCTTACATTTTTATACAATTACTTAAAATTAAATCTTATTTTAGATTTAGTATTATTTTGATTTTTATTCTAATATTATCTACATAACCTTAATTTTTTAGATTTATTAATTTTCAATTCCACATATTACTAATTTTTACAATAACTACCTAATTTCTTAAATTAACTATACTTGATACTTTAAAGGTTAGGATTAGGTTTTCACATCAGAGATTAACATCCCTAAACATATAATTACTATCTAAATCAGTAATTAGTATCTTAATCACCTAATTAACCCAAAATTACCTAATTTTTCCATCATTTTAGGCTTAAAAGTTAACTTAAAAATTTTGAAAATTAATTTTAGAAAAATGCCTTCACAGCATTGTTCTATATCACATAAGCATTATACAAAAAAAAATTGAGCTACAAACTACACTCCTAAGCCTATTTATTTCTCGTTCTAATCATGCTCGGTTTTGCTTAATTTGTTAATAACCCTATATTTTCAGACGTGATTAAACTAAACAACTATTTTTCTCTAAATCTACATATAATAAAACCTTAGAATAACAAGTTTCATAATTTTTTGGGCAAAATAACTAATTTTACGAAATTATTCAAAATCAAGGCAAATAAGGGACTCACCGGTTCTATGCTTTTTGGCCGTCCAACTCCTGTCAAAGTGTGTCGACCGGCCTAGACAGTGGGGCTGAAGGGGGGTGGTGGTGGTTGCTCGGTCCCAGGTGGTGGTGAGGTGTGGGTTTAGCTCACTAGCCCTATCTGCACAGTTTTTTTTTTTTGGATTTTCTCTCGAATTTTTTAAGTTCCCTATTTTTCTTTGATTCAAACTGTCCAAAAGAGTTCTCTGAAATTTTTCCCTATAAATAGACGTTTTAGGTAATTAGTATACATTAATTAGACATGACATTGCCCCATTTCCTTGATTTTTGGCTTTTGTGTTGCTTGATTCTAATTGGATAATTTTTCTTTTTTCAGATCCTGACCTGCCACAACCAGATTTGCATCATTCTACACCTTTCTGATTTTTCTTAATTAATTTAATTATTTACTAAGTTTTTGGCCAATTTAAGTAATTTCGCGTATTTTTACCTACACGTAAATACATGTAGGGTACATGTGAACATTCCTAATTATTATTTAGGTCATTCTATAATTTTTAGTATACATATAATCTATCTCTAGTGATTTATTAGTTATTTTATTATACTTTTCTCCTTTTCGATAATTAGCAATTATTATACTTAAAATTTGAAAATCTTATAGTCTTCTATTTTATTACTTATTTTCTTAAATTCAAGTTACAGGGTTATTTTTACTAATATTTCTCTCAATAGTTTATAATTTTGGTTTGATCAGATCCTTTAACCAATTATCCTAAACCTTGTGTTCTAAGTTCAATCTTACAGTTTCTTGATTTAACTTTAGGGCTTACATACTTTACTACCCATTTACTTCTACCCACTCTTAAGGTACTCCTAAAATGTCTAATTCTTTTAATTGTTATTTTTCAAAGCGAGCTCGCTAGAACTTTGCTCCGATACTATTTCAGAACCGTCACGCTCTGAAGTGGCAGAGTTATAACAGCTCCACCTTGTAAACCATTCTAAGATAGAAGTTGGTCTTACAATTACTATCTTAGATCTAATCTACATAAGGAATCTATGACTAACCTGCTTTGAAGTGAACAATTGATAAATTAAATAAATTGTTTACTTGTGAATTGAAGAAAAATAAATATTCACATTAAATTAATCTGAGTGTATTTACAAGATTTAGCAATCTATTCACAATCTAACTGAGTAATTTGTAATATAATGTTAAAAGCTTTAAAATAATTCTAACTAGAGAATGAATTTAGTCTTCTATTTACATCCTCTCTCTTCAGGATCTCGTAGTTGCTAGCGTCAAGGTGATTATAGGCCGCTTCATTGCTAGCACCTGTAACAATGGCTATAGGGTTGCGAGCAACCACAGCTCGGTAAGTTAAGACGGAGGACTTAAAATTATACCACAAACATAAATAAGGTTTTCAACTAACTTATTAGGTGCAATGTATGTTCAAATACTGCTATCGTACAACGTTGTCCAGCTCGTCATGAAATTAGAGAAATTGCGCCCGCGTTAATCTGAGTTAAGGAGTTGCCGTTAATGCAACAGTTTACTACTAAACCTAGGCTTGTGTCACGCCCCGAAGCGGCAGAGTCGTAATAGTCTCGCCGTGTAAACCATCCTAAGATAGAAGTTGGCCTTATAACCGCTATCTTAGACCTGATCTATACAAGGCGTCCACGACTAACCCGCTTTGAAGTAAACAGTTTGTAATTTAAATAAATCATGTACCTAAGAAAGTGAGGAAATATATATATACACTATCATTCAATTATTGAAATTCGAGTTTATAATAATTCTCCGTAACATATTTCCTAGTTATACATTATTCAGAAATGAAAAGTAATAAAATATGTGTTGATTCTTCAATGTTTTTCCTTACTCCCTAAGATCCAGCAGTTGCTAGCTTCAGAGTAGTTGTTACCGCTTCTTAGCCAGCACTTGCACGACGTCTATAGGGATGTAAGCAACCACAGCTCAGTAAGTTAGAATGGAGGACTTAAAACTATACCATAAATACAACAAGGTTTTCAATCAACTTATTAGGTGCAATGCATGTGCAAGCAAATACCATCGCACAACGTTGTCCGACCCGTTGTGAGATTAGAAAAAATGGCGCCCGTCTAATCCGGGTTGAGGAGTTGCCATTAATGCAACAGCTCACGACCAAACCCAGGCTTGTGTAATGGAGACCTCGCCTCCCGCGACTACCTTCGAACCATTGTCTTCATCTTCGCCGCGACCTTCTCTCCTGTCACTTAGTTCGACTAAAGATGAAGAAGAGACCATTTTGCAATCCCGCGCTATTCCTTTCGAAGGGGTCGGTATTTGGCCAGAGAGTCCTAAGTTCCCCTAACGGGTTGCCATGCATGTCCAATTATGATTACTGGTTGTATGTTTGATTAAGTCCAGTTTAGGGTGATCAATCATTTCATACAAATCATACAATACATGCTAAAGCAACAAACAGAATCATAGTATCACCCATAATCAAGCACATGCACACATCCAACTATCTAACAAGTACAACCAAGCATAATCTCAACCCTCCCAAAATACAGCATTATATTAATCCCAACTTACCTCTACTCCCCGCTCACTCATTCGAGGTCCGACTTGCTCAAGCCATCGCCGATCATCTCTATAACACAAACGTGGTTACAGTTTTTCATATAACTGTTATAGGTTCGTTTTATCCTATAACGCATATTGTTATGTGTTGTTTAGGGTTTAATATACCTAATTATCTAGATCTTAAGTCTTTTACAATTATTCTAGGTTTGGGGTTAGGTTCGGGTTCGGTTTCCGCATCAATTTCAAAATTAGGTTTTAGTTCGATTTCTAAGTCCTAAACATGCTCGAATCCTAATGTGAAATTAATCACATTAAGGTCGAGTATTCAAATATCCTATTGGGTCTTAATTTAGTATTCTAAGCTATTCGGTATACTCTAGTCTTAATTAGGGTATCGGATTTATCCCCGATGTGAGAAAATCTTACTTTTTTATATAATTACCTAAAATTCAATCTTAATTCAGATTTAATATTATTTTGATTTTTACTCTAATATTATCTAAATAACCCTAATTTTTTAGATTTATTAATTTACAATTTCACATATTACTAATTTCTTATATTAATTACCTAATTTCCTAAATTAACCATACTTAATACTCCAAATGTTAGGATTAGGGTTCCACATCAGAGATTAACATCCCTAAACATCTAATTACTTTCTAAATCAGTAATTAATATCTTAATCACCTAATTACCCCCAAATTACCCGATTTTCCCATTATTTTAGGGCTTAAAATTAACTTAAAAATTAAAAAAAATTAATTTAAAAAAAATGGCTTCATAGCACTATTCTATATCACATGAGCATCCTACAAAAAAAAATTAAGCTCCAAACTACACTCGCCTATTTATTTTCCGTTCTAATCATATTTGGTTTTGCACAATTTCTTAAGGACCCTATATTTTCAGACGTGATTAAACTAAATCACTATTTTTCCCTAAATCTACATACAATAAAACCTCAGAATAACAAGTTTCATAATTTTCTAAAACTATTTACTATTTTTACAAAATTATACAAGAATCAGGCTGGAAATCGGACTCACCACTCTGGGTGGCTCCGGCCACCGCCGGCCGCCATGGCCTTGTCGGCTGGCTTAGGCGCTGCTACCGCCATGTGGTGATGGTGGCCTTCCACTCCCAACTGCCCATCAGGTCTGGGTTCTCCTTTATAACCCTAACTGCATAGTTTTCCTTATTTTTTTTTCTTTGGTTTTTCTCTCAATTGTCTCCTTTCCCTAATTTTTTCTAATTTCTAATTGTCCAAATGAGCTTCTGAATTTTTCTTGCTATTTATAGAGCTTTAGTGTAATTATTGTGCATTAATTAGACATGACTTTACCCAATTTCCTTGATTTTTGGCTTTTGTGTTGTCTAATTTTAATTGGTTAATTTTTATTTTGTGGATTCTAACCTGCCACGACTTGATTTGGATCATTCTTGATTTTTCCTGATTTTTTATTAATTAATTATGAATTTTCTTTAAGTATTTAGTATTATTTTAGCACATTTCGCGTATTTTAAGTAATTATGCGTATTTATACCTACATGTAAATTCATATATAGTACAAATAAATATTTCTAAATATTATTTAGGTTATTTTATAATTTTTAGTATACATATAATTTATCTCTAGCGATTTGTTAAGTATCAGAATGTATTTTACGCATTTTCGATAAATAACGAGATATATACTTAAAATTTGAAAATTTTTTTATCTCCTATTTTATTACTTATTTTCTTAAATTCAAACTTACGGGATCAGTTTACTAATATTTTGAGTTTTACTTTATAATTTAGGCTCGATCGGGTCTTTCAACCGATCGAAACCTCGGATTGCTAGTTTTGGGGCTTACAGCTCGTGCAATGGAGACACCGCTCCTCCCATGACTACTTTCGAACCATTGACTTCACCTTTGCCACGACTTCCTCACATGTCACTTAGTTCGACTAAGGATAAAGAAGGGACGCATTATACTATCCAGCACTATCCCTTTCAAAAGGGTTGATATTTGGCCGGAGAATCTTAAATTTCCCCTAATAGATTGCTATGCAAGTCCGATTTATGATTACAAGTTGAATATTTGATTAGGTTTAGTTTAGGGTAATCAATCATTTCATATAAATCATATAATACAAGCCAAGTAGTAAATCAAAAATCATATCATCAGCTCAAAACAAGCATAATCAAGTACAATTTCAAGCCTCCAAAATATAACACTGTATTAATCCCAACTTACTTGGACTCTTCGCTTGCTCACTCGAGATCCGACTTGCTCAGGCCATTGCTGATCATCCCTATAATAACAACGTTGTCTCTGTTTTTATATAACTGTTATAAATTAGTTTTTATCCTGTAACACTTATTTTTATTTTTGGATTAGGGTTTAATATATCCAATTATCTAGATTCTTAAATCTTTTATAGTTATTCTAAGTTTGAGGCTAGGTTCAGATTCAGTTTCCGCATCAATTTCTAAATTAGGTTCTAATTTAATTTCTATGTACTGTGTTATACACGAACCCAACTTGTTTCAACTCATAGTGTTAAATTAATCACATTACTTTTAGATATCTTAAACACCATAATTACCATTAATTAGTATTTTATTCCACCCAGAACACTTAAATCCTTATTAGTGTACTGAACTTACTCTTAATGTGAGAAATTTTTACATTTTTCACATAATTACATAAATTTAAATTTTCTATCGGATCTATTATATATTCTTATTATTTATATAATATCAATTTTTATCCTAATATCTTCTATTTATTATATTTCCAATAATTACATATTATGCATTATTACCTGTTGTGTACATAATACACATCTAGTATTTCTATAACTCTAATTACCATCTCCCAACATCAATTGACATTTCAAAATGTCTAAATTCATCCAAAATCAGATTTTACACCTAATTACCCTAATTGACAAAATTAACTTAAAATTTACTATTTTTTTCTATTACTTATTTATTATATAATTACCCTAACAATTACATCTAACACCCTAAAGGATACAAATATCATACTTCATCAAATTTGAACATCTTAAAACATATAATGATTTACTAAATCAATAATTAACTATTTAATTACTTAATTAACCGAAAATAATCTATTTTATGCATCATTTTAAGGCCTAAAAATTATTTAAAAATTTCAAAAATTAATTTTTGAAAATAGACTTCATTGCACTGTTTTATATCATCTAAGTAGTTTACACAAAAATTTTGGACTCAAAAATACACTCTTAAAATCATTTATTTGTAATCCTAAACATGCTCGGTTTTTATTCAATTTCTTAAGGAACATATGTCATAAGGCATTCGAGATGGGCATGGGGCTTCATTCCCTAACGACAAGGAGGGGAAAATACGAAAAATATGGATTAGTTCAAATTTAATCATATGATCAAACATTAGCCACATCACTTTTACGAGTTTCATTATCCAATTTGTTTCATTTCATTGATACTCAACACACACACATACATACATACATATATATATATATATATATATGCTTTATTAATAAATAATTATATCTGAATAATAACAAATATTTATGATGTATACTTCATAGTCCTTTTATAATCAAATAATTAGATAATGTATATTAGATGATATTATATACATGTATAGAAAGTTATGTTATGTATTATTATGCTATGTATTTGCCTATATGGCGAGCAAATTTCGAAAATTCATTACGTATGATATGACACATGTCTACCTAGACTTGAGCAAGGGTCAGTTCCAAATCGTGAACCAACTCAGGCAAATAGTGTTTGGGTCAAACCGGCAAACCTTAAAGGCTTGGGTGGCTCGTGTGGTCGAAACCGCCTAAATTATCGAACATTAAGAAAATAAAAAACGAGTAGGTCTTTTTTTTACTAACCCCCTCCCCCGTTTACCCACTGCTTCCTGTATTTTTTACTTTCAATGCATGCAATTCAAATTTGAATTGAAAAATTCAAATTTTGTATTGCTAAAACATTTAAAAATTTTAATTTTCTAAATTCAAACAACACTTTCACACATTCATCGATCCGTATAAATTGTAGCTTATGATATACAACACCTATTACTCAGCAAACTAATTAAATCTATGCAACTCCAATCATTCTGCCTTCGAATTTTTTCAATTGTAAAATATTGTCATAAAAATATTTCCTTTTACTAACCACTAATATCTGTACATGATTCTCCATTCCACTGCACTGAACTATTTGCATTAACATCGACATATACATACCTGCGATATAATTTCCACTTTATTTTGTCTTGTATATTATTTCTGTCTTTCATTCATAAATCTTGGTTGTAGTAAATAAGAAAGAAAAATATTAGCATCCATGAAAATATTTTTACACCGTATATTCTCTAGTAAAAACAGGGTTTATCATCTAATAGGAAAATTAATGGTAAGAGCAAAGGTAAGGGCAAGAGCAAGAGCAAGGGCATTGGAAGTTCCAATACATTGTCTGAGCTACAACAATTAGAGGATACTCAGGCATACCCAAATAATGAGTACGACCTGAATAAGCAAAGAGCACACGATGTAATTGAGAACATGGAAGAATAAGTTACACCGCCTCCAAGCTTCAATATAGAACTTCATTGCACTAGTAATCGCGACATACTACCTCCTAGCTTTGATGTTGAACATCAATGCATGAGTTACCAGGGCATACCACCTCCTAGTTTCGAACCTTCACACATGAGTATCCTTGAGCGTCTTATTAGATTTGAACCTCTTCATATGAGTGTCCCTGCAATACCCGTAAGATTTAAACCCCTACGAATGAGTTACCCTACAAACATGTTCGAGGGTGAGGAGGACGAGATAGAAATTATTCTTGATACAGAAGAGCAACATATAGGACAATATAGGCCCAGCAATTCAAGACCATCTGGTTTAGGTAAGCCCCTTAAACCTAGTAAGTCTAATATTTTTACTATACATCTCCATAAAAGTATAGACGAAAGGGGGAACTTGAGGGCATTTTGCAACTATTGCAACACGAGTTACTTATGAAAAATAGGTTAGGGATATGGTACTCTTAATAGGCACTTAAAGTCGAAGCATCCAAGAAGGTGGAAATAGATATTACACATCAACAAATTGCCCAAGGCGATGGTTCCTCTAATCAACTGCTAATAAGGTATAATGAAAAGAGGCATAACTATAAATTGGCACAGTATTTGGCAAACATGCAAATGATATTCAATGCGGGTACATTAGAATGGTAGAGTCAATACGAACGGGAGATATTCAACCCTAGCTCGCAATAGTTTAGTCATAGAACGTTAACTCAAGCCACATGGGAGCTCTATCATAAAGGTAAAAGAGAGCTTGCAAGTAAGTTCACTTTCCTTAATATGCATGTGTCCATATGTAGGCATATAGACAGATTTTTTTCGTAATAATTCTTATATAGGTATTACCGTTCACTAGATAGACGATAATTGACAACTTAATAAACGACTATTGACTTTAAGGTCATTTAACAAACAATACATAGCGCAAAACATCTATAAAATTATTAGAAAAATACTAAATGAGTACATATTAGTGAAGAATTTTTTTTTCTATTGGTTTTGATAATATAAGTGACAATAATGCAACAATATCTAATTTACAAAATTACTGCCAACCAGTGTTTGGGGGGAGGCGGTAAGTGGGAGGTTTCCACATACGTTATACATGTAATATTCTTAATTTATGTATCAAAGATGGTATATGCAACTTTGTACAATAGTATAGCTCTAATCAAGAACATTATCAAAACAATAATAGAGAGGTTGTCCTTTTATGAAAAGTGAAGGAACTTCTGCATGGAGCGGAGGAAGAGGCTCCAGAAGTTTAAGATAGATATGCAATACCGCTGGAACTTGACTTATGAGTTGTTGTATAGCGCAATTCCTTACAACGAACAGCTGTGTTATGATAAAGACATATTTTTCATGTTTTAAAGTGCAAATTAAAAGAGAATCATTATAGATTTTATAAAAATCATAAAGAATTGGTACTTAATTATGTTCATTGGAACATTTCAAGAATTACATAATTCAAAAGTGGAATTACAAACAATTTAGAGGAAATTTAAGCAAATAAACAATGTTCGGATCAATGCATGCAAATTGGAATTAAAGATAACCAGCCTAACACCGGCTTACAACTTACAACTGCCGGCCTTGCACTTACGCCGTCGGCCTTCATAGCTGGCCTTTATGAAAAAAGAAATCTCACTTGAGCCAACTCTAATTTTTCATATAAATAGCTTATGTTTCATCGATTGAAAAAAATTTAGACACTTTTTCCTTAGACAACGAGAGTCGTAGAATAGCTTTAGATAGTTTTTGAAGAATTCTTCGGGAGAAGCACTTTAATCATTGAGAGGATTTTGCTTTTGCTATAGAGACCAAGATTGAAGTTATAGTTGAAGATTATTTCTTTTCAATACAGAATTAGTGACATCTATTTCAATTATTCTTATACAATTCTATGAATTACTTATACTTTCAATTATGAATTTCCTTACAATTTCAATCAATATTTGTGTTTTTGTTTTCAAATCCATGGCTAACTAAATTTATTTGTGGGAATTGATGAAATCCTAGATAGTTAAGATGATGATTGTATTCATGTTATAGGATTAAGAGATATATGGATGATTTATTATTGCAATTTCTATGATTTTGATTATAATTGTTTGATTGATTATAATTGTTAGAAGCCCTAATGATACAGGAGTTGATTAGGGTTTGTTAGAAATTCCTAATTGATTTGATTAATCAATGTAGAGGCAGAGTTAATTGAATTAATTAGAAGTTATCTAGAGATTAATGCGATGTCCGGCAATTGATTATTCATTAAAACATTAATGATAATTGATTTAGAATATTAAACAATCATAGTATTGAGAGATATATGATTATAATTTAGAATTCACTGTTAATTGGAAGATACAGAATCTGACTGATTAATTAGGGGTTTAAATCTTTAAGGTATAATAATTTCACTTGAATTACCATATAGCTATTAATCTATATAATATGATAACAATTTGATTTGCGTAATCTATGATGGATTCTGTTTTCCCACAATTCTCAATTGATTACTTAATTTTAGATTTTTCATAGTTATTTTCTTCTCAATAGTTTTAGAGTAATTAGTAGATTAATTAATTTAATTTTGATTACTTAAATATTAATAAGAAGTAGCATAAGATTAGTAATTTCTTAGTCCTCAAGGGATTGACCACCTTACTTTCTCTATATTACTTGATTCTGACCCAGTATACTTATTAGAATATTCGCGATTTATTTTTATATATATATATAATGAATCATATTACTTTGTAATGTACAATATGTAGGAAGTTAACATTTTTCCTAGTAATTAAGATATTTGTATTCTGTTGCTAAAAGTTTTGAAAGTTTTCCATGATACTACTAAAACTTTCTCATGAGTTTATAAGCCTAGTGTTCATTTGTTTGTTATGTTAACCGTCGGTATATTTGGCATGCTACTTTAGCCCCGTGAGGACCCAAACCTCCACTCATGCATATACGATATGACGTTGAAGTGGTTAATTTATTATAAAGACATTCCTTGTATTTATCTTATAACGACTATTCTAGATCTTCGTGGTAAAATGAAATTATTATTAATACATTTGAAAACTTATTACGGTTACATTCAAGATCTAATGAATTCCCAAAACGTGTACATCTTGGACTCACAGTAGGAAGTATCGACAGCGACGGCCGATATAGAGGAGATGCTCAATCATTACTAAAGTCAATACCGTGGTCAGTCATCAGTCTCTTATTCGCTATCCACCAAGGAGCAACATTACTTATTTATAGGTAAGCAATTACTAGCGCAAAAATTGAAAAGGTAACAGTCTAATGATCCAATGTCTGAGATGCAATACTATACTAATACGAATTTCGAGTTTTTTGAGAATATCTCGATCAAGGATTTCGATATTTTAGAATAGTGGCAAAGGCAATAAATGAACTGTCCACTCTTATCTCATATCGCCCATGAAATACTTGTTGCTCCGGCTTCAATTGTCGCCATTGAGTAAGCATTTGGTACAATAGACCCGATCTTCAACGAACGTCAATCATCCCTATCTATTGTCAACGTTGAGGCAAATGTTTGCATAGAAGATTAGTAGAAGGTGGTTTGCAGACGACAAGAACCATGCAAGACATAAGCGAGGAGAATAATTACTTCAATGACTAGAACCGATTTAATGGAAGCCCAAGCTCAGTTGCGAGTTCCACTCCTGGTCAGGAACATGAACAGCTACCTTAAAAAGAGATATAATAGGTTTTCTTTTTATCTTTTCTGAAAAGGTTTTGTTACGTAGAAAAATCTTTTTTCCCAATTATTAAAAAAATAGTAAATTATATGATTTTCCAAAATCGGTGATCTAGCATTAGGTTTCTCTAAATTATGATAACGTAATATTATTTTCCTTTAAAATAATTAAATTGGATAATTGCATACATTTTGATTCTTTTTGCAAAATGTAAAATTGACCAACAAATTAAAGATTTTCTAAAAATCCAAACTAAACTACGACAATCTAATTCCAATTAACAGATACATAAACACATTTCGAGTGACTATAAAATACAATAAAAAATATTTTTCCTCTAATTACTTCACTCTAATTGATCAAATTAATTATTCATACTGTAAAAAACTTTTTTTATATTTTCATTTTAGTATATTTTTAATGTATACTTTATGAGAATAAAAAAAAAAAGAAAAAGAAAGGTTGAAGGATTGGCAAGAAAAAAAGAAAAAAAAAATTATGTAAAAGAAGGGAAAAAATCGAGAAAAGGGAAAAAAAAAAATCAATTCAAGGGCCTTGAGCTAGCCTTCAAACCGACGAGCCCATTAAACCTACTCTAAATCGTCAACTTATGAATTGGTCACAATTCACTATGTTATCGACCCGTGAATCAATAATTCAGGACCCGTTCGATCAAATGCTCACCGGTGAACAAATTCAAAGAGAATTCTCCGATCTATTACTTAAGATTTAATGATATGTTAATGTAATAGAATCTTATAGGATCATACAAGTGAAAACATAGTGAATCATTTTTTGTGCACAGTTAGCATCCCTTTTATTAAAGGATGATATAGGACTTGTATTATCTTATTTTATTTTGGATTATAGTTGCTGTATCATATCACATATATACATTTTATTACAAAGATGGTAATGAACAGGTGCATAATGCTGGTTGATTTTTATAGCAACTGCTCATAGCCTATAAAATAGCAGTTAAAAGGGAGAGAGAAAAAAAAAAAAAACGGTGTACCGTTACATGTAGTCCTCTTTCAAAAATTACACAATTTAAAAAGAAAAGATAGCAAGATAAATAGTTCTGGTTACATGGAGTCCTCTTTCAAAACTTGGACCAATGTTTGTTTTTTCTTTTATCGCTAATGTCCCGGTGGAATATTCTGATGCTCTTTCTTTTCTTATTTAAAAAATAACATTTCATATCTTATAGAGTTTCGTAGCTATATATAGCAAGCTATGATTTAATTTAAATATAGATATAGGCTCTAGCATTCCTTATGAAGAAACCCAGCAATGATTAAAAACAACAAAAATAGTTATAGTTCAGCCAAGCGAACAAATGCCGTGCCGACAGCTAGCTTTTTACTTTTAAAATCCAAATTACAATCTTTTTTTTTTTTTTTTTTTAAGTCCTCATACATAGGGTTTAGCACCTGCGGAATTGGGTTACTCGGACTTCGTCCAGTATCGGTCCACATAGAGATCCAAAGTCATCAATCCGTGTGTGGTAGAATGAGCTGTAGAAAGTGATCCTTGTCCTGTCCGCAACCGCCTTAAACTTGAAACTGGCTGTCCTGAACCTGCCCTTCCCTTCCGATTTGAAAGGAACTTTGAGCGTGTCCTTAGCAGCGAATGCTTCCACCATCATGGACCCATGGCACCCATTCCTCGCATCCCCAATAGTAAAGCTAAGGTTGTAGCATCTGCTAGGCACCGTCCTGATTATCTGCGCGATCGCACTCTCCCTTCCTGCCACCAACTCCACCGCAGCAAATCCATAAGGGACATTGAAGTGCTTCTTGTCGATGAACTTCACAGCTTTGAGGGATTCGATGATCCATCCCGGAAGAGGAGATGTGAGATCCTCCTGTCTTGGGGGGAGGAGCACGCCGTTAGATGAATTAATCAAACGGTGAGGACCCTCTTCGAAGCCGGGATTCTTAACCAAGTTGCCTGCATCGATTAGTTAATTTAATTACGGTGGGGGTGGGGCGGTGGGGAGCAGATAGATATGAACAGAAGAAGCAAAAGCGGCTTCATGCGAATCTAGATCTAGAAGGTTCTTTTTTTGCTGTAACATTGAAAACGGCGATGATATTTGTTTCAAAGGTAGTTAAATATTAAAAAAAAAAAAAAAAAAAGATTAATGGAGAGTACTACTTCTACTACCGATCATCCTATTCGATCCCATTGAGATTATTTATATAAAATTGAAAGCCACCATAGATCTGTTTTATATAACATTCTGATCGCTCTGTTTGGCATGGATGAATATCAGTGGAAATGTTGTATTTAGATATTAAAAGTGAAGTTGAAAATGGGTAGATATGAGGAGAAATCTTTTCACTTTAAAAGCTACTTATTTTCTCTCAAAAAAATAAATAAATAAATAAAGAGAAATGAGCAGAAATCCACTAAAATTACAAAAATATCCCTAAAAATAAACAGACACATAAAAATTAGAGATATTTAGTTCTATTACTAACATTATTATTTTTTTCTATTTCTTCCTTATAGACCCAAACAAGTTCCTTTCATTTCCTTTGATACCCCTTGCACACATTTCCGATCTAACTTAGATTTACCAAACAGAGTATTAAACGATTAAACAGAACAAGACAGTTGCCAGACAACATTACGAATTAATTAACAATTTCTGCACAGTTAACCAAAAACTCTGGAGTCTTTATAAAAAGTCAAGTTGGAGCCGGAAGAGAATATTATTCCTTTTGGTATATTTTTATCATGATATTTTGGAAGAATAAACCAATGAAATGGTGAATAAACAGGCCGATAAATAGCGCATAAAACCTGTCTCTGTGGCGCATGCCTCTTGAATTCAAAGTTCACATAGACCTGAAAGTTTAAACCTTTTTTACTTGTTCAACACGGCATGAGATTTAGATCCAAGGAAACACGACGCTACGTTGTCGTGCCATACGTGACTCCTAGTACTAATGTAATGGCCAGATGAGATGACCCTTTTAAACAAGAACCACCTTTCGGTAGAGCTCCTCTTAAGATGAGTGTTTTAGGTTTTTTTTTTTTTAATCGATCTGTTCTGTTTCGGAGTCATTTTAGTAATGGTTTAAAAAATAGGTTCTTGGAATTAAAAAAGATATCAAGAAATAACATGAAAAATATTCATGCAGGACAAAAATCAAATACAGACAAACAAAAGGGGGAGAATCATTACGAAAACACTACTGGTAAAGTATTTGTAATTTAATTCGATAAATTACAAGCAAAAACACACTATGTTTAACAGTAACCGTTACGGATGGGATGCAAGAATATGCTAAACGGTACCTCTAGCGGGCCTAGGAGGAAAAAGCTCCTTGACAGCAACAGCATCCAGGAGAGGACCACAAGCAGGGTCTTCTTGAACCCCAGGGTTATGGAAGATCACCTTAGCAACATTCGAAGTAGCTCTAAAACCCCAAGCATAAGTATCACCACCATTGCTACTGTACAGTGTCTGCAAGGGAAGGTCTCCCGATTGAGGAGGAACCGACACCCTCAACACCTCATCTTGGGCACATGTCCTTGATGCTCCAAAGGTAAGTGCGTAGAGCGAGCCTTTCTTAACAGGTATCGTCTGCGAGATGGATGCATCGTTGCCCAGCCTCACCGCATGGACACCGTGTGCCACGGCGAAAAACATGCCGCCGGGTTGAGGGCCTCCTGAGATGTATTCCACAAGGCCATTGATTTCCCATTTTGGGAGTGAGTATTTGCCTTTTATCACCGTCTTTTTGAGGTCGCTCGATTTTGGGGCTTCTTCAAAGTTGCCATTTGGGAGCAGTCCTAAAAAGCAGCTCATCGAGTGTGAGAAAACGAACAGCCAATATATACACATACACAAACACAAACACACACACTCCAGAAAAAGCTAATAGTGACAGATCCAGGATTTAACCTAACGAAATATGATGAGAAGAATATATACATTTATACTCTCAAGTTCTTTTCCCCCACCCCCCCCAAGAAGAAGAAAGGAACAAAGATATAAGAGGCGTCTTATAGCAGTCTATCCACTCGATGATTTGCCTTGGCAAATGAAACTAGTAACTGTTGATTTCAACGAAGAATGAACCATGTAGTCGACCGGACTGTACACTAACTCCATAACAATTAAAACGGTGAAGCGAGCGGTTTCTGTTAAACAAGCAGGAAACGAAACAGAACAAGATCCTATGAAGGAAAATGTTGACAACAAAGAGTGAGTAAAACGTGGTTTTTTTTTTTTTTTGAGTTACCTTCCCATGGTTTTGCTGCTAGAGCTGAACAACCGAGCACCAGGAACAATGCAAGAAAAAGTGAAGTCCACACCGCCATCTTCCACATCCACACACACACACACACACACAGAGGAGTAGGTTAATCAGTTCAATTTTACATTGCATTATAACTAATATATATTTATAGACTGTGCGAAGTGATAAGGAGGTCCTAGTCCTAGGAGATGGGGACAGGCTGGCCGTGTTACATTACCATGTTGAACAACCAACGTTACTATAGTTAGCTACAAACTTACTGTTGCATTTTGTCTTTTCGTGGAAGGCCTTTTGGACCGATATTTCCTCCATAATTCATGATGGTGGCATTTTTGTAATTCTGCGATCCTTTTCTTTCTCTTTTTTTACTTTTATCGTCTCAAAAATCGAAGCCGTTGCCGTGCTTTATTTTATTTTTCAATAAAAAAAAAGGGTATGTTTCAAAGTTTGTTAAAAGCGTGTGGAAGAAAATTTTTATCCAAGGTGTAGTCTTTCAATTAAAAACCCAAATGTACTATAGAAATTGGATTGTTAAGTACTTGATTCCTTTCCCAAAAACCCAAAGTGAATCATGTAGTGTATGAATATATATATATATATATATATTTCCAAAGTCACTGCAACCGCCACAAGAAAACACTGTGTGAATTTTTATCCAATTCATTTTAATCAAATATCATATATAATCCCAATTCAAATTGCGAATCGGTTATAACTAGTATGAACCATTAAACTAGTTATTTATATTACGATTCTGCATCTTATCTATATAACTATCTATACATTCTGCTGTATATCAATAAAAAAGAAAAACAAAGAACCGGAATTGAACGACGCTAGTCGCTACATATAACAATGAACCTAAAAATTACTTTTAATTTAACTATGGAAGTTTAAAATGTAGCCATTAACTTTTTATTCATCTTTTCATCGTCCTCGAACAGAACATCGCGTGACGGAAGAGGAAGCTAACAGTGCAATACTGAAACTTACGGAAATAAGCAATCCATCACAAGAACAGCTGATGAGAAGCTTCATTTATGCCAACTATTGTGCCTTATATTAAACAAACTAATAAGGTTAGAGAGCGAGTAAAAAAAAAAAAAAAAGATTGATTTATATTTTGGAACTTTATAAAGAGTTTATTATGCCTTTTTTTCTATAAAAATATCTGATTATATTTTATAATTATTTGTTAATTTTAATTAGAAGCATCGCCATTATTATAATGGATCATATAGCTTACTCATGACCACTATAATATAGTAAAGGTAGTTCAACTCTCCAAAACTTAAAAAAATAATAATAAAAATTAAAAAAAAGTTCAAACGAGAAAAAGTTTGATAAATTCTAATGGGCTAAAGTGAAATGCAGGACCCATAGAGTTTGAAGACTTTTTCTTCTTTTTTTTTTAACTTAAGGATAGCAAAAAAACAAAAATCACTTATTTGTGAAGGTCGTCAAAAGCAAGGATCATGTTTGTAATTTTCTTATTTAATAGATTTCAGCTACAGATTAAAAATATGGCTAAGTCCGTAACTTTGTTCTTCTTATAGGAAATTAAAATGTCACCATCAATAGAGCACACAACATAGGCACGCATCTTAAGCATAGAATAAGATTCTTCGTTGAAAATGATTGTAACGAGAAAAGATTTAGTAGTACTAATACGTTACATAAATTAATAAATAATATATAAATATTAATAAATTTTTTATATGTTAGAATATTATTGACAACTTTTTAAAAGGTACGTGTCACGCTTTAAAATAGTAGAGTTGTAATAATCTTGCCGTATAAATTATTCTAAGATAGAAGTTATTTTTACAATCGTTATTCTAGATCTAATCTACACAAGACGTCTACGACTAACCCACTTTAAAGTAAACGGTTCGTAATTTAAATAAGTCATTTACTTAAGAAAGTAAGAAAATATATATATATATATATATATATTAGAATTTAGTTATTACAATTAACGTTTACAACATTTTATCATAATCTATTTCCTAGTTAATATATTATTCAAAAATGTAAAATTCTAAAATAAGAGCTTAAATTTTAAAAATATATGTCCGTTTTTCAAATATTTTTTCTCACTTCCCAAGATCCAGCAATTGCTAGCTTCAAGGTAATTATAAGCTACTTCTTAGCTAATACCTCCAACGATGTTTATAAGGATGTGAATAACCATAGCTCAGTAAGTTGGGGTGAAGACTTAAACCATACAACAAACATAAACAGGATTATCAATCAAATTATTAGATGTAATGTATGTTTAAACAAATGCTATCATACAACGTTGTTCGACTCGTCGTAAAATTAGAGAAATCACACCCAGTCTAATCCGAGTTGAAGAGTTTCCGTTAATGTAACAGCTCACGACCAAACCCAGATTTATGCAATGGAGACACCGCTCCTCCTACAACTACTTTCAAATCATTGACTTCACCCTTACCATGACATCTTCTCTAGTCACTTAGTTCGACTGAGGATGAAAAATTGACTAATTATGCCATCCAATACTATGCATTTCGAAGAAATCGATATTTGGCTGAAGAATCCTAATGTTTCCCTAATGGGTTTACTATGCGTTTCCAGTTTACGATTATAAGTCATAAATTTGATTAGGTTTAGTTTAAGGTAATCAATAGTTCCATACAATTCACATAAATATAAGTCAGACAACAAATCAGCAGCTCAAAACAAGTACATGTATATAACCAATTATTTAATAAGCACAATCACGTACAATTTAAGCCTTTAAGTACTACAAATTACTACTCTAAAATACGGTGAAGTATTAAACATAACTTACTTAGACTCCTCGCTAGTTCACTCGAGGTTTAACTTGTTCAAGTCATCGCCAATCATCCCTATAATATAAACGTAGTTTCAGTTTTCTACATAACTATTATAGGTTGATTTTATCTTATAATGCTTATTATTATCTTTTTTTTATGATTTAATATATCTAATTATCTAAGTTTTTAAGTTTTTTACAATTCTTCTTGAATCATGTTAAGTATTATTTCAGTTTTCACATTGATTTCTAATTTTGATTTTTAACTCAGTTTTTTTGTTAAAGATTTATACATACACCTTAAGAAATCATTTCGACCCATAATATAAAATAATCACATTATCTTTAAATATCCTAAATATCGTTTTTAGTCTCTAACTAGTGTTTTAGTCTGTGCGGTACACCCAAATCCTAATTTAATATCCCCGTTATGAGAAAATCTTATATGTTTTTCATATAATTATCCTAATTTAAATTTCATATCAGATTTATTATATATTCCTATTATTATCATAATATCAATTCTAACCAATATTTTCCTAATTATTAATTTATCGTGCTTACATATTACATATTATCACCTAATGTGTATATAATGTACACATCTCATATTCTTATCACTTCAAATATCATTTCGTAACATCAAATAACATAAATCAGATTTTGAACCTAATTACCCTAAATTACCAAATTAACTTAAAATTTATCATTTTTACCTATTACATATTTACTACTTATTATCCTAATAACTACATCCAACACTCCAAAAACTACAAATAGCATATTCCATAAGATTTCAACATTCTAAAACATACAATTGTACATTAAATCAGTAATTACCTATTTAATTACTTGATTAATTTTAAATTATCCGTTTTATGCATCATTTTAAAACCTAAAAATTGTCTAAAAATTTCAAAAATTAATTTTTGAAAATGGGCTTCACAGGACTATTCTATAACCCCTAAGAAGTCTACACAAAAATTTTGAGCTAAATTTTTTTTTTTCAAAACTATACTCTTAAGGTCATTTATTTCTAAACGGAAACATGTTCAATTTTACATTATTGCTTAAGGATCATATATCACGGGACATATTTTTATCAAAATAATATTTTTCCTAAAAACTAAATACAAGAATATTCCATAATAGCAAGTTTCATAATTTTCCAACTAATTTTGATATTTTTAACGATTTAAGAAAATTTGGGTAGAAATCGGAACTCATAAGAATTGAAGGCTTTGGCCACCTTCGATGGTTATGGGTGTATCGGCCCATCTGGGCACTGCCACCATCGTATGGTGGTAGTGGCCGTTCACTCCTAGCTGCTTGTCGGATCTGGGTTTTCCTTAAAAACCTTAACTGTACGATTTTTTGTAAAAACCCTAATTTCTTCTCAATTTCTCCTCTCTCTAATTTTTTTTTAACTCCAAACATCCAAAATGAGCTTTTAAAATTTTTTGACTATTTATAGAGGCATTAAGCAATTTTGATGCATTGAATTAAGGGGATATTGGTCTTATCCTTTTCTAAATTACCTTTTTTATTATTTTAATTTAATTGGTTGATTTTCTTTCTTCCCTCTCAGCATGTCATGTCCCTCTTCTAGACATTTTCACATTTTTTCCTTGATTTTTATTTAATTATTTAGTATTATTTTTAAGTAATTACGTATATTTATACTTATATTTAAATACATATATGGTATAAATAAATACTTCTAAATATTATTTAAATTATTTTATGATTTTTAGCATATATATAATTTATTTTTAGCGATTTTTTAATTATCAGAATGTATTTTATGCATTTTTTATTAATAATGGATAAAATATTTAAAATTTGAAAATTTTATATGATCTTATTTTATTACTTATTTTTTAAATTCAAATTTATGGAATTACTTTTACTAATAATTCTAGATTCATTATAAAATTTGAGCTAGATTAGACAATTTGCTTGATCGTCCTAAATTATACGAATCAAATCTTGAATACCTGATTGTAGGTCTTACAGTACGGATTTTCATTTTCAAGTATTTAAAAATTATTAATATTTACACATCATTTATATAATATTAGTACTATTGAATCTTTTTTTGGTTCCAACACTTTTAACAAAAAAGATAGCTTGACTAGTGGTTTTTAGCCACTTTTGGTGTTTTTATCATTTTTTAAATATTTTATAGAATAATAAAAATGATGATTTAAAGTTTTAAAATATCTTTTTAAATAATTTTTTCGGTAAGAATTGTAGACATCTCATTTTTGCCTCCCTTATTTTTAAAAATTTTTAGAATAGAATCTTAAATTAGAAAAAATGCAAAAAAAAAAAAGAAACAACCTAAAAAAAAGAAATTTTAAAAAATAAAAAAGTAGAAAATTTAAGAAAGAAAGCCAAAAAATAAGAAATTTAGAAAAATAAAAAAATAGAAGATTTAAGAAAAGCTAAAAAAATAAGAAATTAAAAAAAATCACAAAAATATAAAATTTAAGAAAACTACAAAAAAATAGAAGATTTAGAAAAAATAAATAAATCTTTTAGATAGTTTAATATAATATAATAAAATAAAGAGAGGGTTATTGGGCTTGGGTTTAGATTTAAATTCGTCTATTGTTGACCTAATTCATATGTGCAATTATTGTATATATAAATAAGGAAAAACCAATAGCTCATCTAGATAAGCACTTGAACTTAATATTACATATGATTTAAAGATCCTAGATTCAATTCATGAAAGATGTAAAGTGCATTTTTTATTTTCTTTTCTCATTTTATCGTCATGTCATCGCCACGTCACACGCCACATTATTTATCAACTCACTTCTTTGTATAGTATGTATACTCCTACATACATTGGACATATCTGACATACACCTACATGTGCAATTTTATATTTAGCACGACATATTGTTTAGGTTCACCCAACCTAAACATGGAAAAAATCATATTACTTTTAATATTTTCTATCGTTAACTCGACTATAATATTTATAAATAAGAGATTACATATTACTACCAACCATAAACTCATCACTCATAATCATTGAAAATTCATTCACAACGCCTCTTTCTCTCTCTACATGTCCCCCTTTTTCTTTTTCTAAGATTCAAGCTAGGATAGGTTGTGCTAAAAACTCCCTACGATAAGAGCTTTCCAATCTGATTTGATCGCTCCAGTACCTAGCTCCAACCCGTACGAACTCTAGCTTGGTCTATCTTTGCTTTGATTTTGACTTGTATTTTATTCTTCGTATTTTGTATTTTTTATATTGTACTTTTCTTTTTTTGATTTCTTTTATTATTGTTGTTATGACTTGTAAATTGTAAAAAGAAAAAAAAAACAAAAGAAAAGAAATAGGAAAAGAAAGAAAGAGAAAAAAGATGGAGAGGCATAATTTATTTATTTATTTACTTATTTTTCAAGTCAAAATATAAAACAACAAATAAATGAATAATTAAATAAAATAATCATAAAAATAAATTAAAAAAAAAGAAAAAAGTTTATCACTTAGAAAAAAATCATTTTTTCCAGTAAAATAAATAAACTCTTTTTAGATTTAGGGTTTCTTGTAGAATTTTTTTTCTTTTAGGCATGTTTTCTATAATTCAGATATCTTTTCTATAATTTAGATTTTTTTTCTATAATTAGACATCTTTTTTATGCTTCAAGCTTTTTTCCTATAATTAGGCATGTTAGCCATGATAATTGTATATTTCATGAAAAGTTGTATTTAGGTATTTTAAGATTTTTCTAAAAAGTTTTATCACTTAGAAATTTTTTTTTCCAAATAAATAAAAATAAATGAACCTTTTTTTTTTCAAAAAATTGAGATTTATTTATTTTTGTTTAACTTAAGGATAAAAAAAAACAAAGATCGCTTATTTGTGAAGGTTGTCAAAAGTGAGGATCATGTTTGTAATTTTCTTATTTGATAGATTTTAGCTACAGATTGAAAATATGGCTAAGTCCATCATTTTGTTCTTCTTTTAGGAAATTAAAATGTCACCATCAATAAAGCACACGATATAGGCATACATCTCAATATAAAGAGAAATGATTCAATAGTACTAATATATAACATGTATTAATAAGTGATGCATAAATATTAATAAAATTCTTACATGTTAGAATATGATTGACACTTTTTTAAAAAGTACGAATCTTTATTTCCAAGTATTTAAATATTATTAATATTTACACATAATTTATATAGTAATAATACTATCGAATCTTTTTTTGGTTCCAATGTTTTTACTAAAAAGATACAAAAAAGATAGCCTGACTAATGGTTTTTAGCCACTGTCAGTGCTTTTATCGTTTTTTAAATATTTTATCAAATAATAAAAATGGTAATATAAAGTTTTAAAATATCTTTTTAAATAATTTTTTGGGTAAGAATCTTTTTAGATAATTTGAAAGTTCAAGTGTTTAATTTTAAAAATAAGAAATTAAAGGCATACAAAGTAAATAAAAAAGAATTTTTGTACAATTTATACTATTTTTATTTTTCTAATCACTTAGGTAATGTAACACGTCAGCTTTATTAACCTCCCACCATTAACCATTATTAGCAAGTAAATAGTTTTATATTATTATTATATAATTTGAGCATTATCAATACTAAAATTTAATCAACATACAAAGGAGATATTAGATGTGTTGATAGGCCTTTTAAGCCTATCGTTTTAGAGGCTCAAGCCCAAGTGATTAAACTTACTCGATGCCTCTCAAGCATCTCTCGCGATGAAGTCTTGGCCTCCTTTCGATGGGCCAATTTGCTTAGATCTTGAGGAACACACCAACTCGAGTAACTTGAGCTTGAACATAAGCAAACCATCGATGCACTAGCTATTCACACATAAGCTCGGAAAAACTTGAAGGACTCCTCTAACCTTGGGCTAAAAAAGAGACCAAAAGCCTTTAGTGAAATTGTCAAGATACTTGACTTTTTGGACTTAAGCCCCAATAGCTTGAAGACTCTAGGGTGACTTAATCCGCGACCCAACATCCTCATTCTTACTGCGGTCCCCAAGCCCACTAAACACTCGATGCCCAAGATGAAGAGCATCCCGTAAGAGAATGTCCAAGTCATCCCTTTTCTCTCCTTACATTAAATGTTACATGACATTCTACTATACAACTTAGGAATTTAGCCATCCAAGCTATGACGGCTACCTACGCCAATGTAACAAACACCCTTCTTAAGATTCACCAATCGATAAAAAGGAGTTATCCTTTCCAGTACCGAGCACGTCTCCACTTTAGATCATGTATGAGCTAATCCCCAATCGACGTGTGGCTCCAAGAGTTAAGCTCCATGCCATATAATTAGGGCATAAAACTTAAGTTATGGATATCTTTCTCTCCTAAGCACTCTCGATGTACCTCTATCTCTCTCTTTTCACTCCTAAATATTCTCTTTTCTAACTTAAATATCAAATGACCCATTTAGCAATGCCGTAAGAGGCTTTTTTAAAAGTTCACCGCTACCCATGGCTATTTGACCACCAAAAGTGTACGTAAGAACTACCCTAGTGATAAGCACTATAACCAATATGTTTTGCTAAATAAAGGTGGCACATGTAAGAAAAAAAATGTGTACTTTTGGATTCACTTTTGCAAATAGTTTTGTATAAGTTATGAGATATAATAAAATTTAGTGTTATTCATTAAAACAAGTTGAAGGAAAAAAGTGGTTTTTTTTTTATTATTATAATTTGGTTTATGGTTTGATCATTGAATCGAACTCGATCAAATGAAATATTAAAGCTGTATTAAAAAAAGAAAAAACTTATAATTAACACATTTTCCATTTTTCAAACCGTTAATACCTAACTTTTTGCCTTAGTTTATCAAACCATTATTACCTAAGGGGAGGGAATAAATAAACCGACACATGTTACTTTTAAATACTACTTAAAAAAAGAGGAGAGATGTTACAAGTTATCAGCAATCGGTGAGCTAGTATAGTAGCAAGATCCATGAAATAAAAATTAAATCCCGTATTAAATCGTATATGTTTTGTTGGCTTTTAAGATGTGTGGCAACTGCCCCTGCCGTGATCGAATTTCTTTTCTTTTATTGGTGCTACGTGACAGTGAAGTCTGTTATAGTTGCACGAGGAACATGGATAAGGGCATTGGTGCTCGTCGATAGCGTCGAGATTGTCCAGTGCTTTTGGGTGATTGTTGTTGGTCACAATTGGTGTGTGTCGAGTGGACATTGGCATGCGACTGTGTTTGGGCCTGAGCAGTGGGCGATGCTATGTTTTGTGGATTCCGTTTGTATGGGGTTTGCTAGCCGTAGCAAGGGTGACGAGGGTTGTTTATGCTGTGTGGGTCACGAATAGTTGGATGGTGTGCTGCTGATGTGTTTGGGCGAGAGGAGAAAGGGACTGTTGTGCATCGGGCTTGTTGCTGATTGCTGCTGTGTAGCATGGAGCTGGTCATACTATGTTGGACTGGGGGCGATGATGGGTGGTCGCGTGTTTGTAGGCTGTCGTTAGTGGCTTGGCACTGGGCTAAATGTTGGTTGTCATCGCGTAGGGGTTGGTGTCGGGGCATGAAAGAAAAGTCGATGAGGGCCTGCTAGTCATGCGTTGGTGCTGTGCGAGAGAGGATGGTTGGCAAGGCTATGACGTATCCGACGAGAGAGAAAAAGGGTCAACGAGTGAGTAGCCTACGGTGTGTACTTAAGCTTCAAGCGAGAGAGTGACTGCTACGTTAAGGTGGAGAACGTGTACGGATTCCTGCTGTAGGTGTTGCAGCAATGGAATTGTGTGTTCAACTGGGTCGTGTGCCTGGGCTCCTATGGAGTTTAGTGATAACCAGCTTATAAAGAAAAAGAAAATCTAATCTTTTAACAAATCTTTGATCGTTAAACTCCTACTTTGATGAGATTTGAATCCACTCACAACCTTATCAAGTTTTGATTTAGTTGTCATTGATTCAAACCAATAGAAGATTTGTAGTGCTTACTAAAGATTTGTTTAAGATTTCACCAAACCCAATAAGATTCGATAAAGATTCAAGTTGAGCAAATTTCTCCCGCTATTTTCTAACTTATTCATATTTGTTGAAGGAGATGATCATGTGTACATGACCAAAGAAAAAAAAAAAGGCCCCTTTTACATATTATGAGAGTCAAACCTTAAATCTCTAAGTTAAATGCCATTTTAAGTCAAAGTGTAGAACCATTAAACTATTGACCTGTATCTTAAAATTCAATATAATTAAATTATATTTAAGATATATAACCTTTTAAAATAAAGTTACTCAAAACGAGCCAGACCAAATCCATTAACCCTAAAATATATTATTTTCTAAAAATCTAATTTCCTAAAAAAAATCTCTATACTTTTTTACTTTTTTGAGAATTTTTTTATTATTTTTTCAATTTTTGTTATTTTCTAAATTAGGACCTTTTAAAAGAAATTAAAACTACAAGGAAGCAAAAATTAGATGTTTATAGCTACCCCTTTTTTATGGTAAAATTTGAGTAAAACTTTATCATAAAAATACAAAAGACACCATTTTTGCCTTGAGGATAACTTTATCTTAAGAATCACTACAACTAGCTAGATATTCTAAGCCTGGTTCGCTAGGGATTTAATGACAAAAGGCTCGACAAGAAAAGTGGTGAGAGTAGTGCCCTACGAGCTGGCTATCTTAAAAGATACTAAAAGGAAGATAACCTAAATAAACGGGTAAAGCGCTCTTTGAGTTAGCTAAAACCCTAAAAGATACTAAAAGAAGGGTAGCACTTGTCATGTCCCGAAACGGCAGAGGCGTAATAGTTCCGCCATGCAAACCATTCTAAGATAGAAACTAATGATACAGCCACCATCTTAGACTTGATTTACACAAGTCGTTCACAACTAATCCGCTTTGAAGTAAATAGTTTGTAATTTAAATAAATCATTTACCTAAGAAAGTAAGAAAATATATGTATACACTAGAATTCAGTTATTACAATTAACGTTTACAATATTTCACCGTAATCTATTTCCTAGTTAATACATTATTCATAAAAGAAAAATTCCAAGATAAGAGCTTATACCTTAAAAATATATGTTTGTTTTTCAAATGTTTTTCATCACTTCTCAAATTCAACAATTGTTAGCTTCAGAATAGTTATATGCTACTTCTTAACCAACACCTATAACGACGTCTATAGGAATGTGAGCAACCACAGCTCAGTAAGTTAAGATGGAGAAATTAAAATTATACCTAAAACTATACCATAAACACAAATAAGGTTATCAACCAACTTATTAGGTGTAATGCATGTTCAAGCAAATAGCATTATATGACGTTGTTTGGCCCGTCGTGAAATTAGAAAAATTATGCCCGCTCTAATCCGGGTTGAGAAATTGCCATTAATACAACAGCTTACGACCAAACCCAGGCTTATGCAATTAAAACACCGCTCCTTCCGCAACTACTTCCAAACTATTGAATTCACTCTTACCACGACCTCCTTACCTGTCACTTAGTTTGTACCTTTCATATCTGAGTCTTTATAGGTCTTTTATGTCAATTTTCATTAATTTATACCTTTCTTATGAGTCTTTTATGTCAATTCTCATTGATTCATACCTTTCATATCTCTTACATAAGTTGCATGTTTTAACACAAAGTTGTATACTTTTAGTCTAAATTGGATATTTTAATAAAATTCTATATTTTTGTTGGGAATTGCATTCTATAGGACATTTGCATCTTTTATTTAAATTTACATGTTTTTCATTAAATCTACATTTTTAAATGAAGTCGGTATTTTAAGGATTTTTAACAAAATTATTGTCACTTGTTAGTTTTTCATGATCTTTTCCATGGTTTAAGATTTTTTTTCCATGGTCTAGGCATTTGTTCTATAATTAAATATCTTTTCCATAATTTAAACATCTTTTCTATAATTCATATATTTTTTCTATAGTTAGGCCTCTTATCCATATTTTAGGTATCTTTTCCATGATTAGTCATATTATCAATAGTAATTGCGTTTTTTCATAAAACAATACGTTTTTCATGATAATTGTATATTAGTATAATTTCATAAAAGTTGCATCTTTTATTTATTTATTTTTCTCATTTAGGTGCTTTAGGATTTTTTTTTTTAAGTTTTGTCATATAGCAGTTTTTCTAAGTACATATATACTTAAGTATTTAGTTTTTTTTTTTTAATTGGGAATAAAAGTTATTTTTTTTTAGGATTTTTCTTAATAAAAATAAATTGGTTAAAAAACATAAATCTGACTCAATTTTCAAATTAAAAAGAATCAACTCACTAAATCTTTTTTTAAAAAAGAACTGTGTTGGTTTAATCTCGACTAACAAGTACATATATACTTTCGAGGCAACCATAAAAAATTAAAAAACAAAAATTTTTCTAAAAAATTCGTAATTAAAAATATTAAAAATTCATCTTTAACTATATTTTTGCATATCTGTATATATTTTAACATTTTGAGAAAAATTATAAAAAATAAAAAGCCCATTAGTTTTTTTTTTATCTTTACATAGTGAATTAGTCTTAATAGGTTAGTCCTTAAATTCTTTTTTTTTTTGTTTAATTTTCTAAAATAATAATTTTTTAGAAAATCGACGGATTAGTAGTTAAATTAGGTTTTTCTTACCTAGAAACCCTAATTTTATTTTTTACTAGTTTAACTAGTTGGCGACTTCAAGTTCTTTTTTTAAAACATTTTTTTTTAAAAAATGTTTTTCCTTAATTTAATGTCGAGTATTTTGTATTAAATGAGCTGGGCTTATTATAAAATAAATTAAGAAAAACGAAATAGGACTTGATAATGAGCTAGTTAAAGCCTTAAAAGAAAATATAGATTGGGATAGCACTCTATAAGTTGACTATACCCTTAAAAAAGAACGTAGATGGAGACAATACTCTATGAGTGGTTAGAGCCCTAAAAAAAACATAGATTAGAATAGTGCTCTATGAGTTAGGTAGAACTCTAAAAGAAAATAAACAAAGGATAAACCTTAAGAAGAAAGACTAGGGGATGTAACCTTTTGAAAAATCTCTTAAATTGAGAAATTTACAAAACCATTTATGATAAAAAAAAAAAGAAGCATCAAGGATAAGGTTTTCTTAACTTGAAAAGGAGTTAATGGACATCAAAAACTAAATTAGGGAGAATAACTTAGAAGTAAATGATATGAATTAAAGATTTGGCCGCTTGGGTTGACATGGATTTGAAAATAGATGGAAAAACTTATTATGAACCTTTACTCTCTCTCTCTTTTTTCCTTTTCTTTTGTCTCTTTCTCTTGTCCTCTTTTTTTTCCTTTTTTTTTTAGGCTCTCTTTTCTTTTCTTTTTTTTGCTCGCTTTTTTTTTTATTAAAAGTTTGCTAACGGATATAAATTCTTATCTAAGAAACAAGTGCTATAACCATTCCGTTCCTTAGTAATCATGTAGGGCATCTCATATCCGTGCTAGTTTTTTGCCTTGATATTGAGCTTCTTGGTTAAGCCTTATGATTTTAAATATTCATTTTCCTATAAAAAGGTAACTCATGATTATTCTAATTAAAGAAGATTAACTTGCGCACTCTCAATTTAGATTTCGCTCTTGATTACTATTCCAAAAATTATAGTCCAGTTTGCAAATGATATACTTTGATCAATTTGTTAGGTCTTTTTGGATTCAATATTGTGAATTGAGTTTTTGGTCAAATGGTTTTAAAAGGGATTAATGAGATGGTCTATTTTAAAAGAAATAAGTTTATCCAACCTAGGTATATAAATAAAAAAACCTTAGGAAAAACTAAAATTGTGCTTGCCCTAGTTAAAAAATAATTTTATTTTAGACAAATTATTCTTTAAGATCAAAAAAGCTTTTATCAAGTGTAGGAGATATTATAGGCATGGAGGTCTTATGCGATTAGAGATAGATAAGAAGGTTTTGTGTTCCTAATTTGTAGCGCGATTCTAAAATGAATGTGGGGTTTTGTGTTAGTGGTTGGGAATGTAACCTAAGACCTTGTTTTTTTAGAATGGCTTGAGTTTCTAGGCTATCTTTGGTCGAGGCTTTTCACAATCTCAATGTTCAAGGCTTTCTTCCTTTCTCTTTCTTATGCTTTTTTTTCCCCTTTTTTCTTTCTTTGTTCTCTCTTTCGTCCTCCCCCTTTTTTTCTTTGCCTCATTATTTCTTGGTTTTCTTTCCCCAAAAGTAATTATCTCTTTTGTTCAGTCTTTATCTTTAGATGAATCAAGGCCTTAAATCCATGAGTTCTGAATATATGGGCTTGGGAAAGGTGGTCTTGAGGTATTTGAAAAAGTATTAGCTCTTCTTCAAAAGGAACAATTTATTGAAACCAAAAGTTATCATTGAATTGTTACTATTAAGGTAAGGACAACCCGATTTTATTCTTCTCTCCCTTCTCTCCTAATCAATGACCCTAACTTTTGAATTTTCCCACTATGTGATGGTTTTTGATAGGGTTTACATTCGAAAGCACTCCAAATTGGTTCAACGAAGTTAACAAAGGATAATTGTATTTAGAATTTAAAAAATAAATGCCTAACTGCATTTTAATTTATGTATCACATTCAAAATAGTTTTCTTTTAAGGAATGAGTATCAAAATCCCTTACTGTGATGTCTCTCATCTCTTAAAGTATTTAAGGGTTACTGTGTAAAATATAGCTTATCTCTTTTCATTCTAAACTTTTTATTTTAGGAAATGAGTTAGTAATTCTCTACGCAAGGATTGATTTGCTACATAGTAAAGATTGACCTTGCCCCAAATTCCTTAAGACATGCTTTGATTGTGAAATGATACCTTTCATTTGATTTAAGTTTAAAATAAAATTTCAAAGACTAATTACCCCGGTATAAATACCTCGTTTTTGTTACCCTTATTTTAATTTCAGTTTTTTTTTTTTTACTTTTGAGCCAAGTTTAAAAAAATTTTGAAAATTGAATAAAAATAAATAAATAAAGGAAAATTGAAAGAAAATAAAAAAATATAAAGTGTTAAGTCGAGTCGTATTGTTTAGGGTTGGATTGGATAGTAGATAAAAATATATATTCAATTTAATAAATTTCAATTCTTAAATAGTTAGGCTTCATTTAAAAAATATTTTTAGTCCAGTCTAATATAAAGGGGATTTTTTTATCTAATTTATATTGGGTTAAATAGACTTATGATTTATTAAATAGGTTAGCGTATATTTTGAACTAAATTAAAACGAACTGAATTGGCTATAAGAAAAAAGCCCAAATAAGTAAAGGGTTTCTAAAAACTAGATTGAATCTTCAATGAATCTAATAAATCAAATCGGATATTATCATATCTTTTGAAAATTAAATTAGTTAAGATTAAATCTATGATAAAAAGATCTAAATTTATGGCTTATAAATAGTAGATAATAGGCTGTAAAAAGATAGGTTTTCCAAATTCACAACACCTCATAAACACATTCACACATGTCCTGACTATGCCCATACACATCGCTGCACTCAATCTCTATGACACGACACACTATCCAACGCTTGTGTACCCACAACACTTCACATTATCCACGTCCAAGCATAGTGACCTACAATCTGAACACGATCACACACCTACACTTCCTTCACTACTATACACGATCATATACCTGCACTTCCTTCCTTGCTACACACATATACGATTACATGTTGCACTATTGAACACGACATTCTCACACACGCCGAACACAATGCACCATCCATGCACGCTGACACACGTCGAACATAGCACACCGTCTACGCTTTACACTAACACACGCCGAATACAATCACAATTGCACTGATCAGCAACGTACAAGTACATGCTGCAGCAATAATGCATTGACATGTCTACAAAGTCCAACGCTCAAGTACATGAGCCAACACATAGGTAATTGGGTAAATTATTTTAGTTAGTTAGTTATTTTATTTTATTTTAATTAATAATTTTATTTTACTAATTTGTTTTTAGTGCTGTTTTTTTTTATTTTTAATAACTGTTATGCCATTTTATAATTTTAGATAATTTTGGTTAAATTGCTTTTTTTAACCAAAATTGCATAATTTGAAAAATCGTATGTCTTTTCTTCGAGATCCATATCTTTGAAAAAGATATGTATCATAATATATCTTGCATTTAAGATTTAGAAAAGAATAATTTTTGGCAAGTAGTTTTTCTTTTAAATAAAAAATTTTAATTAGAGTTTTCGAAAGATTTAGTTAGTTAGTTTTTTTAAAAAATAGACTTGTGAAATTAGATTTTTTTAGGGTTTTTTTTTAAAAAAATAATAATTTGATAATTAACGTAAATTTGATTCAATTTATTTAAAAAAGATTCATCTATTGAATCTTTTCTAAAAAAGAACTACATTAGTTTGATCTCAACTATACATAAGCATTTATGGGACAATCATATAAAAAATAAATTTTATTATTTTTCTTAAAAATTTGTAATAAAAAAATCATAAAAAATTTATTTTAGTTACATTTTTGCATATCTATACATATCTTAACACTTTTAGAAAAATTATAAAAAATAAAAGCTTATTAATTTTTTTTTACATGATCATTTAGTTTTAATAGGTTAGCTTTCAAGTTTAGATTTTGTAAAAGTTATTTTTTTAGAATGTTTACAGACTAGTGGCTAAATTAGGGTTTTCTTACCTAAAAACCTAATTTGACTTTTTTACTAGTTAAATTGGAGGACTCTAATTTTTTTAAAGAAAAATGTTTTTTTCCTTAATTTAATATCGAGTAATCTATATTAAGCGAGCTGAGCTTAATATAGATTGAATTAAGAAAAATCGAAATAAGGCTCGATACCTGTACCTTTCTTGCTCTTGCTTAAATTGCCCCCAACTCATAAGTCTTAATGCCCCTTAGCTACTATGTGTGATTTTAAGCCTAGTTCTTTAGAGTTGAATGGGCTAGCATTGACGTCTTTTAAAGTGGAAGGGATCGTGAATTGCCTTTTTTGCTTATACTAAGGATTAAGCTTAAAATGGTGTTTTATGACTTCGTGTTTTGACTTAGTTCATGGTTGAACTTGATGGCTTAGAGGTTTTGAGTTGTTTTGGCTATCTTGATGGGTTAGGGGTCCATGTTTGGTTGGCTGCACTAATAGGCTATGTAGTTCATGTTTGTCCCTAGTTTTATAAAGATTTGTAACCATTAGCAATTTTTTTTTTTAGAGAGAGAGAGAGATAGAGCTTTATTTTACAAAGACCGAGTGATCAAATTATAAATGGGGGGTTCCTTTTTTAGGAATCTATATATAAACTTATAGAATTTATTTACATATAGGACAATACTACTAAGAGTCTATTTACAAAAGAAGAATACCAAATAATGAAGAATAATAAACTAAAGGATCATGACAAAAAGAAATAGAGAAAATGGAGCTTAACATTGTACTCAATTATTATTCAATGGAACAAAAGATCACTTTTAAATCCTATTTATTCTGAATGAGAAAGCTTATTTACAAGGTGATAATCTATTTGAAAGAATTAATATTCCTAGCTTGCAATGTGCTTGGCGAACATAAAATGAAAATCCTCCAGGAAAACCTCATGGGTAAGCTGTAACAAACATTTTAATACAATAATTTATATTTTACAATTTAAAAAAAAAATTTACAAGAGTAATAGTATATTTTGAAAAATTATACTAATTTTGAAAAATTCAAGTACCTAGCCCTTTTAACAAGGTTAGTGAAGTCGCCAAATTGTCTGAGTCTGATTTTTTCGGTTTCTTATTTTAATTTCATTTCTTATTTTTCGACTAATACTAAACTTTAACCCATTTAATATTTAATCATTAACTAGAGAAAATGGAAAGTTGCGGTTCCCTTTTTAATTTTAAATTAAAAATCTTTTAGAGTTGCCATTTAATTGAAGTTGGGAAAAGAGATAAATTGTAATTAATTGGGTGGATTAATTATAATTGAGTTAACAGTTTTCGATTTTAAATTGATAAGAAAAAGTATTTAATTTGAATTTAGAGGCTTACCACTTTAATTTTATGAAATTAAGCTTTATTTTTCAAAATTACCTCTTTTAATATTTTAAAAATTTTTCACTTACCAATAAATGAATTAAATTACATTTATCTTACAAAAGTATTTAATTCGAGCTATAATTTACAAAAAATTTTACAAATTTTATGTCATCTCGAAGATGACTACATATCCACTAGTTGGAATTAGATATTTATAGTACATTTTAATGTGTTGTTTCATTTTAATTTTAAAAATGCGTTTTTATCGATTTAATTTTATGAAAAATTCTATAAGGATCCTAATTCTTGAGTTCTTTATTTTATGGAAAATTATTTTTAATGTTCTAGTTTTGAAAATGATTTGTTATTTTTTTGAAAACAATTTTTATAAGTGAGAAAAAAATATACATTATTTTTTTATTTCATTTTTCTTTTAATAAAGATTTAACAATTAACTAAAAAATAAAACGCATAATAATAAAAAGAAACAAAAGTAACAACCAGAAACGATCCAAGCACGCGGATCAGGAAGTCAGGCGCAGATCAGGTTGATGGAGTGATGCAGGTTGGATCCGGGTTCGCCAAATCGGTTGGTGGATATAAGAGACAACTGTTGCAACCGACATCTTGCAATGACTTCTAAGCTAAGAATCAAGCGGGGAAGGACAGCTTCGTGAATTTTCTATTGGAAAAGGATGGTTTAGCACAAACGCCACAGTATTTGGTAGTCGTTTTAGTGCTTTAGACAATTGGTAGGTGGCAGCGGTCCGAGTTGTAAAGTTCAATGGTTGAGGCTTTTGGATCGTGTTCAGCGTGTGTTAGAGATGGGCTTGGTCGTGGATTTGAGATGTGTGGCAACTGCCTGATGCTCGAGGAAGTTGGATGGGAGTGTCGATGCTCGTTGATAGCGTCGGGATTTTCAAGTGCTATTGGGTGATTGTTGTTGGTCATAGTTGGTGTGTGTCGAGTAGACAGTAGCGCGCGACTGTGTTTGCGCTTCGGCAGTGGGCGATGCTGTGTTTTGTGGATTCAATTTGTATGAGGTTTGCTGGCCGTAACAGGGGCGACGGGGGTTGTTTGTGCAGTGTGGGTCGCGAGTAGTTTGACGGTGTGCTGCTGATGTGTTTGGGCGAGAGGAGAAAGGGACTGCTATCGTACGTCAAGCTTGTTGCTGATTGCTGCTGTGAAGCGTGGGCCTAGTCGCACTATGTTGGATAAGGGGCGATGATGGGTGGTTACGTATTTGTGGGCTGTCGTTGGTGGCTTGGCACTGGGCTGAACGTTGGCTGTCATCGCATGGGGGTTGGTGTTGGGGCGTGAGAGAAAAGTCGATGAGGGCCTGCTGTTCGTGTGTTGGTGCTGTGCGAGAGAGGATGGTCGGTAAGGCTATGACGTGTCCAATGAGAGAGATAAAGGGTCGACGGGTGAGTGGCCTACGGTGTGTACCTAAGCTTCAAGCAGGAGGGTGACTATTGCGTTAAGGTGGACAATGTGTATGGATTGCTACTGCGGGTGTTGCAGCAATGGAATTGGGTGTTCAACTGGGTCGAGTGCCTGGGTTCCTATAGAGTTTGGTTGGTGATATCTAGCTTATAAAGAAAAAAAAAGAAAATCTAATATTTTAACAAATCTTAGATCATCTAAAATCTTCGTTGATGAGATTTGAATCCACTCATAACCTTATCAAGTTTTGATTTAATTGTTGTTTATTCAAACCAATAGAAGATTTGAAGTGCTTATTAAGGATTTGTTTAAAATTTCACCAAACCCAATAAGATTCCATAAATATTCAAGCCAAGCAAATTTATCCTGCCATTTTCAGACTTGTTCAAATTTGTTAGAAGGAGATGATCACGTGTACGTGACAAAAAAAAAAAAAAAAAAGGCCCTTTTGCATATATGCCATTTTAAGTTAAAAGAGTGAAACTATCAAACAGTTGATCTATCTTCTAATATTTAATATAATTAAATTATATTTAACATTTTACCTTAATTTATCGAATCATTAATATCTAATTGAATCCTTTTAAAGGTTAAGGGGGGAAATAAATAAAGCGTGATGTGTTACTTTTAAATACTCTAAAAAAAAAAACAGATAAGAGATGGTACAATTTGTCAATCGATGGTGAGCCAGTATAGTAGCAAGTTCCATGAATTAAAAATTAAATCCCATATTAAATGGTGTATGTTTTGTTGGCTTCCTAACATATGTTGGAAAAAAGATTATAGAAAAGTACGTAAGATTTTTGCTTTTAATTCTTTTTTTTTCTTGAAAAATAGCTCTAGAAGTCATTTATTAAAATGTTATGTTACAGAAACGAGCTCATCCTGGGCTAATTACTTGATAAGATTTGACCAGCTCAGTACATCTGGCCATTTTAAATTTGTTCCTTGTTGTCTTTTGGAAACCAAATTTCATCCCTACCCTTCACCCTATGTTTGGGACGTGGAGAGGAATTGGAAAGGAGAGAGTGTGAGAGGAATGAAAGGAGAGGAGGGCATTTTGGAGTATTTAATTCGTTTTCATGTGTTTGGAAAATTGAATGAAAGAAAATAGAAAAAATGTTAATTATTATTACTAGAAAAGACAAAACAGGATGTGGTGTAAATTTACTGATATATCTTTTAAAAATAATAATATTCATAAAGAAATGACAAATAAAAGAAGGATAAATTTGCAAGTTGAAAGAATAGATTTGAAAATTTTTCCTTCGTGGATAAGAACCTATTTGGCTATCCTTTTTTACGTTACATAGAAAGAGGTGCAAACTGCAATAATGGCAGTCGCAAGCAGATGAGGAAACGCTAACACTTCTATCAAGGTGACACTGTGGTCTGTGGTCCGTGGACCAGGATCGTTGGCACTGGCACCGTGGCCGTGGCTTATCCATAACTCCCAGAGGCCGCCTTCATATCGTTACTGCATTATTGTTTGGCTGTTCCCTATAATTGAATTATTCAGTTGAGAATTAAGATCAACATTCATTCGAACCTAACCAACCTCTCATTTTAACTTGCATTCGACAGGAAGTTGGACTCTTCTCAAGTTTATGTATGCACCAAAACAAGAGTACAAGCTTCTGAGCTCTCTGTGAACCTCCTATTCTTAGAATGGGTTATTTAGACCCTAAGGTTTTTTCTTTTATTATTATTACTATAAAAAAAAAAGGAGTATATACGGATTCATGTATGATCATTTTTCTCTTGATTGAATATAATATATATAATAATAAAATATTATCTAAATACACATTTATCAAAGATTTGGATATTTGAACAGATAATTTTAAAGATGAGAAGTTAAACGAGTATAGAATAATTATAAAAGAGTTTATTCATAATTTACCCTAAAGCAAATGTATATACTACATCATGAATCGTGTTTTTGGGTGCTGTAACATTATGCCTTTAACGGAAAAAAAAAATGGCTGGAAAGCAAATTCAAGTAAAGGACAGAAATAAAAGGGAAGGGAGTTAAAAAAAAAAAGAAAGAAAAAAAAAAAACTTTGTCATGATTGGAAATACTAGAGGTGTCGAAAGTTGATGTAAATTACACTTAAAATAATAAAGTAAACCATTGTGTTTACATTTTCATCCTTCCAAATGATTTAATCTTACAATAACATCGAGTTGAATAAGATACTAAAAGGTCAAAAAGAAGGGGGACAAACTAGGAAACTTCATGACGTTACGGGGACAAACCAGGAAACTTCATGTCGTTAGGCACTTTCATTCTATAATTCCTTCCATTCACGGTCATTAGATTCAAGAAATTCTTATTACAAAAGAGGGAAAGGGGGGAAAAAAAACACTCTACACTCTATTAGAATATAAATGAAACGAATTTACTTATAAATTACTCAAATTTGATTCAAAATTTATTCAAATTCGATTCGATTTACATCGAGTTGAGTTTCAGCTAAAACTCGAGTTACTTGAGTAACTTATCGAGTTGAATTTGAACTTTATAATACTTAACTTGACAAGTTTGTAAACTTAATCAAACTTGAATTGAAATTAAATAATAATCAAGTTCAAGCAGAGTTTAAATATTATTATTATTTTATTTAAATATATAGCACTTTTTAATATTATTGAGTGTACGAGCTTAATCAAGTCAAGACTAACCTTATTAAGTATTGTTTCAAGTCAAACTTGAACGAGTTGGAGTTTCGAGTTTTTCCATTTGAATCAAGTTCGAACTTAGCATTATGTCATCTTAACATGACTCATTTATAACTTTACTTTCTATCCTTTTTGGCTTTTACAATCCCTAATAACAAACTTTCCTTTTATGGTCCATCACTTCATATAGTATTTTTCTTTCACTATAAAAATTGAAAAGAAAAGAATATAGAGGGAAGGAAGTCGAAAAAAATATGTGAATTCTTTGGTTAATAGTAGAGTTAAGAGGGAGAAGGAAAAGGGAAAGGAACGATTTAAGTATTCTTACTGTCGTCTGGTGATTCTACTCGTAGAATGTTGTGAAGCTGGGCTTTGCATGAAAGGCAATAAGCTTGCAAAATAAATATAGTAAGGAGTGCCAGGGGATTATCCAGTGTGATCATTGTTACGCCCCGAAATCGTAGAGTCGCAACAGTCCCACCATGTAAACCATTCTGTGATAGTAACTGGTCTTGCAGTGCCTACCATAGACATGACCTACACAAAATGTTGACGACTCCTCGCTTTGAAGTAAACAGTCCGATTAACAATTAAACTACAATTATGATAAATAGTGCAAATTTCTAATAACATATACAATATTATATATATAAGTCCACAGAGCTTCCTCGGAAGTTTTACATAAACATAACAGTTCACTAGATTACATAATAACTATCAGTCTTTTATTCCTAATTACATGGTCACTCTAGTTACACATTATACTAAATAACTTGATCCTCACACCCTTGGCTTCCAACGAACTAACCTCTAGGTAATTGTAGGGCAGCATAGTACTTGAAGTGTTCAGAAATCAGAACCTGCAAAAGGATCTATAAGGGTATGAGCAACTACAGCTCAGTAAGTTGAATTGAAGACTCATGAATGCATATAAGCACAAACAGGGTTATCAAACAATTATTTTCATACAATGCAACAATCAAGTGTCATCGCACAACGTAGTCCGGTCCGTTGTGAAATCAGAGAAATTTCACTCGCTCCAATTCAGGTTGAGGGGTTTCCATGTTATGCAGCAGCTCACAACCAAACCCAGGCTTGTGCAATGGAAACCTCGCTCCTCTCGCGACTACCTTAGAACCATTGACTTCACCCTCGCTGCGATCTCCTCATTTGTCACTTCATGTTCAATGTAAGCCCCGTAATCAAGTGTTCGAGGTTCGATTCATAAAATTTAATGATTTGGTAACTTGTCCAATCGAGTTCAAATTTTACAATGAAGTTAAGAATACTAGTAAAAGTGATTCTGTAAGATTGGATTTAGAAAAATAAATAATAAAATAATTAATTGTTATAATATTGAAGTATATGTATATTACTATTATTTATTGAAAATGCGTAAAATAAGTTATGATAATTAACGAATTGATAGAGATAAATTATATGTACACTAAAAATTATAAAATAACATAAAAAATATTTAAGAGTATTTATTTATATCATATATGTATTTACGTATAGGTAAAAAATACTCAAAATTACTTAAAATAATGCTAAATAATTAAGGAAAATTCATAAAAATATAAAGAAAAATCAAGAAAATTTTGGAAAAGTGAAGAATATTCTAGATTGTGGTCTTGGCAAGCTAGGATTGAATAATAGAAAATTAACCTATAGAATTAAACCAACTAGGATGTGAAAAAAAGAAGAGATAAGAACATATGTCAACCAAAGACTAAAAGAAAAACTCCAAGCACTACTATAAATTTAGAAAACTTCTTTCACAATTCATTTTGGACTCTTACGAATTTAGAAACAAATTGAGAGATATTAAGAAGAGAGTATTTTTAAGAAAAATTAGCAATTTAGTGTATAATTGGGGCTTATAAAAGGAATCTACATTTGATAACTATCTAGAGAGGAACAACCATCACCACCGAATAGTGGACCCATGCTTGGAGCTTTGACAATGGTAGAGCTACCATTGGTGGTTGGAAGCTCTTCATTCGGTTAGTTTCGATTTTCCTTCCAAAATTGTTTAGTTTTTTTTTTAAATATCAAATATGTTTGGAAAATGATGAAATTCGGTATTTTTAGATATTTTAGTATGTAGATTTAATGAAAAGTATCAATTTGATAAATTTAGGCCTCGAGATATATTGCTCTTAAGAAATTATTAAACTTGAACTAGTTTTCGATTTAAATTTAAATGATCTTAATTGTCACACCTCGAAGGGGTAGAATCATAACAATCTTACCGTATAAACCATTCTAAGATAAAAACTGACCATATAATCATTATCTTATACCTAATTTACACAAGGCATCTACGATTAACTTGCTTTGAAGTAAATAGTTCATAAATTAAGTATATTATTTATTTATGAACTTAAAAAAGATATATACTTATATTGAAATAACTTGAGTATCTTTATAAGATTTAAAAACTTAATACTTAAGTAATTTGTAAATTAATATTAAAAGCTTTAAAGAGTAATCTATACTTCAGAGTATATCCAGCCTTCAGGTTATATATTCGTTCCTCAAGATCTCACAGTTACTAGCTTTAAGGTAATATAATCCGCTTCCTAGTTAGCACCTGTAATAAAGTTTATAGGGATATGAGCAACTATAACTCAGTAAGTCCGGGCGGAGACTTAAAACTATACAACAAACACAAATAGGGTTATCAACCAAATTATTAGGTACAATACATGTTCAAACAAATGCTATTGTACGACGTTATCTGGCCGTTGTAAGATTAGAGAAATTACACCCGCTCTAATCCATATTGAGGAGTTTCTGTTAATGCAACAGCTTACGACCAAACCTAAGCTTGTGTAATGGAGATACTGCAACTATTTTCAAACCATTAACTTCATCCTTCCTACGACCTCTTCACTTGTCACTTAGTTCAACTAAGGATAAAAAAAAGAACCAATCATACTATCCAACGCTATCCCTTTCGAAGGAATCGGTATTTAGCCAGAGAATTCTAATTTTTCCCTAATGGGTTACTGTGTATGTTTGATTTAGAATTTTAAGTTATATATTTAGTTAGATTCAGTTTAAGGTGTTCAATCATTGCAACAATTTATACAAATACAATCTAGAGCAGCAAATCAAAATTATAGCATCATTTAGAAATATACACATATGTGTAGTCTACTATCTAACAAGCACAATTAAGCATGATTTTAAACCTCTAAAATACAATACTATATTAATCCTAACTTATCTGAATTTCTTGCTTGCTTACTTAAGGTGCGGCTTATATTGGTCATCACAAAAAATCCCTATAATACAAGTGTTGGTTTAGTTTCTTATAACTATTATAGATATGTTTTGTTATGTAATTTAGATTATAAGTGTCTTTGGTTTATAATCTTTTTACATTTAGTAATTTAGGTCAAGTCTTTTAGAATTACTTCCATTATTCAACTAGGTTTTGAATTTGTTTCTTATTTTGATTACGGTTTTAACTTTTGAATTAGATTCAAATATAAAAATAATCTTTATTTAACGTGTTTGCTTATACATAAGTATATGTATATATTAGCTTTAAATCATGGGTTTCAAGTTTGGGGTTATAATTTTATGCATTTATCTAAATTATATATCTCCTATAATCGAATTAGTTCCAAATTAATTGTTGATTCAATTTCTGAATCATTTTCTAAATTCAATTTTTTTTTTAGCTTTTGATTATTGTTTTTTATTTATGAAACCTAAGAATTCTTCTCAAACTAAAATTTGAGATTCATTTAACTATATTTAAGTATCCTAAATTTATGTTTTAGCTCATAATCGGTATTTCAATCAGTATGGTATATTACGTTTGTAATTTAAACACTGAATTAGCTCCTAATGTAAGAAAATTTTAAAATTTCCATATAAACATCTAAATTTAAGCCTCTTATCAGATTTTATATATATTCCTATTATTATTATATAAATTTTAACCTAATATTTTCTCCCTCATCAATTTCTTATACTCATATATTCTACATTATCACCTAATATATTCATAATGTATACATTTGACATTCCCATCACCTCAAATATCATTCCTCAACATCAATTAACACCTTAAAATATCTAAATTCATCATAAATCAGATTTTACACCTAATTACTCTAAATTACAAAATTAACTTAAAATATGCTATTTTTACCTATTATATATTTGCTACATAATACCTTAATAATTGCATTTAACGCCTTAAATGCTACAAATATCATACTTCATCAGATTTTAACATCCTAAAAAATATAATTATGCACTAAATTAATAATTATTTATTTAATTACCTAATTAACAAAAAATTACTCATTTTATGCATCATTTTAAGGCATAAAAATTATCTAAAAATTTCAAAAATTTATTTTTGAAAGAGGGCTTCATAGCATTATTTTAAATGCTCTAACTAGTCTACATAAAAATTTTAAGCTAAAAATTACACTCTTAAAGTCATTTTTTCTAAACTAAACAAAATTCAATTTTATTTAGTTTCCTAAGGACAATATGTTTCTAGACAAAAAGTTTATCAAAATATTTTTTTTTCCTAAATATACATCCTAAAACATCTTTAAATAATAAGTTTCATAATTTTCCAAATATTTTTAAAAATTCAAGCAAAATTAAGTAGAAATTGGAAGTTACCGGCATTAGTTGCTTTAGCCACCAAGGCCTTTTCAGCTGGTTTGAGAGTTGCCACCATCGTGTAGAGGTGGTGGCTATCTACTCTTAGGTGGTCATCTAGTTGGGAATCTCTTTACAAGCTCCAATTACATAGATTTTTCTCTAATTTTTGAAAACTAATCATAACTCCCGTATTTTGACATTCTCTATTTTTTCTACTTTTCTAACTATTCAAATGAGTTTTTAAATTTTTTTTTGGGTATTTATAGAGGTCTTGGGTATTTTTTGTGCATTAAATTAAGATGACATTTGCCTTATCTCTTTTTTTTTTCAATTTTTATTTATTATATTTTAATTGGTCAATATTTTTCTCTATTTCCAAGCTGTTACGCCTCAAATCTGGACCATTCCTCATTTTTCTTGATTTTCCCTTAACTAATTGTGAATTTTCTTTAATTAATTAACCTTATTTTGACATATTTTGAGTATTCTAAATAATTTTGCATATTCCTATTTACCTGTAAATTCATATGTTGTACAGATAAATATTTCTAAACATTATTTATGTTGTTTCATGATTTTTAGTATGCATATAATTTATCTCCAGTGATTCGTGAGTTATTAAAATGTATTTTACGTATTTTTGATAAATAACGGGTAATATACTTAAAATTTGAAAAATTTATATTTTATAATTTTATTACTTATTTTCTTAAATTTAAACTTACGGGGTTACTTTTAGTAATATTCCTAATTTCGTCGTAAAATTTAGGTTAAATTAGACAATTTACTTAATCGTCCTAAATTCTATGAACCAAACCTCAAGTAGTTGATTGTGGGTCTCATATTAATGATGTAGTTTTGACTTTAAATTTTTTATGTAAACTATTTATAATATATATTCCAATGCTATAAAGAGTTTTTCTTACATATAATTTTTTAAATTTTTACTTAATTTTTAGGCTCTAAAATTATGCATAAAAGACAATATTCAAGCTCAATTTTATAATTGAATGTTAATTTGGTAAAAATTCTCATTTAGTATGTAATTAGATGTTTAAGGATATTAATTGCCGACGTAGGATGATATTGGTAATATATGGAGTGTTAAAAGTATATATTATGTGTATCATGAGATGAATAATGGGTAAAAGGGTATAATTAAGCTAATGTTGTTATTTGGGGATTAATTAGGTATAATTTTTTATTTAGAGAGTAATTAAGTATTTGATATATTATTGGTGATGACAGATGATAATTATACTATTGGAAATGTTAGAATGTGTGTTTAAGTGTAAATCATGTAATAATGTATAATATTAGTATATAAGAAATTAATGAATATAAAATATTATGTCAAAATTGATAATAATAATAATAATAATAATACGAAATATAAATTTGAAAAATGTAAATTTTTCTCATATTGGGAATTAATTTGATAGTTAAATTAAGAATTGGATGTACAGTACAAATTAAAATACTAGTTAGAGGCTAAATACGATATTTAGGATACTTAAGTATAATGTGATTAATTTCACATAATAGTTCGGAATGAAATCTTAGGGTTCACGTATAAAACCCATAATCGAAAATTGGATTAGAACTAAATTTAAAAACTGATTCGAAAACTAAATTAAAACTTAGTCTAAATTAAGAATAGTTGTAAAAAACTTAAAAACCTAAATAATTGAGTATAATAAAATCTTATACTGAATATAACACAAAGAATTAGAGAATAAACCTATATAAGATAATTATATGAGTACTAAAACAATATTTGTATTATAGAGATTATTGGTGATAGCTTGTGCGAGTCGTACCTTGATTGAGTAAGCGGAAAATCCTGATAAGTTGGGATTGATACATTACTGTATTTTGGAGTATTATTTTATAATATTTGGAGGCTTGGGGTTATATTTGATTATGTTTGTTAGATGGTTAACTGTGTGTATGTTTGTATGTATATATTTCTAGATTTGATTATATGATTATGGTTTGATAATCTGAATTGAAAATGGTGTGATTTGTATGAAATGTTTGAATACCTTAAACCAGATCTAACTAAATATATGACTTTTAAGTTTAAAACAAACCTGCATGGTAACCGAATAAGGAAAACGTTTATAGTTCTCTGACCAAATATCAATCCCTTAAAAAAGGATATTATTGAATAGTATAATGAGTTCTTTTTTCATACTTAATCGAACTATATGACAAGAGAAGAGATCGCATTAATAGTTTGAGAGTAGTTATGGGGGGAACGGTATCTTCATTGCGAAAGTTTGGATTTGGTAATGAGTTGTTAAAATATACACTAAACTCTTCAACTTGAATTTGGACAGGTGTAATTTCTTTAATCTCACGATTGATTGGATAATGTCACGAGATAACATTTATTTGTATATGAATTGCATCTAATTAATTTAGTTGATAACCCCATTTGGGTTTAATGTCTAGTTTTAAGTTTACTTTCCAACTTAGTAAGCAGTTGGTTACTTATTTCCCTATAGATATTGTTGTAAATACTAGCTAAGAAGTGACTATATAATTACTCTAAAGCTAACGACTACTAGATCATAAAGAGTGGATATAAACCTAAGGATCGATTACATTCTTAAGTTTGGATTTTATCTTTAAAAGCTTGTAGTGTCAATTTATGTATTACTTAAGTAAATTATAATTAAGCTACTAAATCTTGCAAATATACTTGGGTTATTTTAGTGTAAATACGCATTTTCATGATTTTATAGGTAAATAACATGTTTAATTTATGAACTATTTATTTCAAAACGGATTAATCATCGACACTTTATATAAATTAGGTTTAAGCTAATGGTTATAAGGTCAACTTCTATTCTAAAATATGGTGAGATTGCTACAATTTTACCGTTTCAAGGCATGGCATTCAAAATACTCTATCAATATATACCTCTCAAATTCAAGAGAAAATGGAGGATAAGTGAAGAAAAAAAGGAAAAAAAAATCTTAGATTTTTTATTCTACCCTTTTCATTTACCATTTCTTTTATTTGTTATTAGTTTATAAGATTTTTCTGTGGTTCAGTCCATATTCTTGATGGGATTGGTCTAGCCATTAGTCCTACTTTTGATCTAATATTTATTAGATGTAGACTATTAAACCGGTTTATCTTCAATGATTTAAATCTAATGGATATTAAATCAAAAGTGAGATGAAGGATATAACTAATTCAGTTAAAATTGAGAATAGGAGCTTAGAAGCTCGCTTGGGCATAATAGAAATTTTATATTATAACTTTCTTCAATAATGATTTAAAATTATTTTACTTTTTTTTTCCCTTCATTATCTCATACCATGTATATGTTAGCTTTCAATCTTCTCAGAGTAGGTATAAAGGAAAGACAAGTTTCTTCGATATATTTTCTTTGTAATAAATCAACAATTATTAAGTAAAAACTATATACGGAAAAATTTTCTGTATCATGGAAAAATAAAACATGCATTTGTATCATATTCAACGCGAATGGAGTTCCCTGTTTTTTTTTTTTTTTTTTTTTTTCAACCATCAAAACATAAACACGATTATATTTAGTTAAAAGAGATGCTTTAGACTGCAAGACAAAACCACTAAAGCATTTGATGAAAACACCCAAAACTAGAGTAGAACCATCGCAGATACCATAGAACATGGAATTACTAGTGACATATATGAAATGAATGGTGGATTATTTTATGATCCTGTCGTGTGACAGTCGAAATTTTCATTATATAAATTTTCAAACTGTTCTAACAACCAGATGATCAACCGAATATAGATAGAAATGAAAAAAGTTGTTTACACGCAAATTTAAAACTAATGGTGTGCGTTGCAATGAACTAAATGTGAGATATTCAACGGATAAGCGAAGTTTCACACGAATTGTGTGAAAGTTTGGTATTAATTTATAAAATTATAATAATAAATATTTTTTTAGTATAAATTTAAAACTTTTTAATTAAATAGTTAAAATAAGTTCATTAAAATTTATTAATTTAGTTATTCATAATTTTTAGATCATGGCTTATCGAATGTTTAGGGAAAAACCAAGGGTTAGTTTATATATGTTTTTGCATCAAAAGGAGAGAAAGTGTTGGTTGCTGTAATAATGACTGGGGATAATGATATTGGCAGATGAATCTAATAATGGATGTTTTTCTTTTTCCTTAAAATGTTACGTTAGGTCTCGTCGACGAAAGTAGGTACACAATTACAAGTGTTTTGGCGTTAAGGCGCTTATTTTACCGACAAAATTTGAGTATGTCCATGTCCATCCTTAACCAGGTTGGACTTCCTCCACATTAAAATGAAGGTCGTGAGTTAGATTGATACAGAATTGTGTTGATGTGGGTGTTCTAATTTTGTTAAAAGCTTAAACGAATTGTTTATTTCTTTATTGTTGCCCGTTTGTATTATGACAAAACAAATATATATATATATATATATAAAGGTAAAGGATTTTTTTTTTTAATAAAGAGTAATTACAACTCCAGCAGTAATTTCATAAAATGTGTTATTGTTATGGTAATGCTGAGTTGCATTGATTGACAATTGTAAACTTGCTTAAAAAAGCGAGTTGCAATAAAGGATGATGAAATTATGGATATATTTTTTTCAATTTTAAGAGTAAAATTTCAAAAGTTTCTAAATCTACTTTTGGGCCAAAATACCCTCTCTATCTAGATTAAAAAACCCTAGGTTTTGGATTTTAGAATTTAAATGTATATTTTGATATCCGTTTATTACTACTAATATTGCTGCTTGGACGTTTTAAATCTGTAGAGATCCATTAATGTATTTGACATAGACCAGCTAAATAACTATATTAAATATTATATTATACGGGAAACTTTTATGGTCTTATTTATATTTTTTACAACATTGATTCCATCTTTCATCGTATCATTAATTTTATATTCATTATATTTTAACGGTTAAAAACATAATTAGTTAAATGATATCGATTTAAAGGAGATTAAATCAAATATAGGATAAAGAGTAAGATCAATTTTGTAAAAAATATGTACATGATAGTAAAAACATCCATAGCCAGAATGTGCTGTGTGAAAATACAAAAGTGTTCGTAAATGGCACCGCCTTAATCTAATCCAATTGATAGCGAAATTAGAGGAAACATCGCCATTAATTTCGACAATATACGCTTTACGGACAAGGATATAATGCACCGGATATGAATGATATATTGAGATATGGTGACTTATGGTGATAGCTACCAAATCCGGAGGGACCAAATACTAAGATTTTGGATGGGCCATCAAGCATGAAAAAACGAGATCGAGATGGAGAAGGAGATGGTGTCACACACACACACATGTGCCTGTCGGTGCAGGATTCATAGGATTCTGTCCAATTTGGTCAAAAAAGGGAAACACAAAGGCATCCACGACCAAGTCTGCGAGTCCCATGTGCAATTTTACTAATAAATAATTACATTACGTGATGCAACCTTCAATCCTCTTATCCATAGGCCATATTCACAAGTATGGTCTATGAGAGAAACAAGAAGCATTTCATGTATAGTATTCATGATATTTAGTGTCGGTCCCATTTGTTAAAGACGTTAATTTGGATTGTCTAAATAATTTAGGTTTGATCTTGTGGAGAAGTAAATAAAAGAGATTTTTTTATTTATGGACCTCTAAATAAGTATAAATCCCTTGTTTTTTATTTGTTCAATAATTACTTGCGAGATAAGGAAGCATGTAAATATATATATATATGTGTGTCCATATATAACGCTTCAAACCCTAAAACGCTAAAATTTATTATGTATCCTTAACCTTTATTGACACGTTAATCGTTTTAAACGGCATGCTAACATCATTATATACTTCACTTATCACCAACACCTAAAATAACTCAAACATCACATTACACTGATGTCTTAAAGAGTCTCAAATCACCAAAATTTCAACTCTTGAATTACTTTATTCATAAGTAGTAAACTTAAACTTTATTCAACACAATACATTCAGAAAACTTAAATATAACTCAAATCTTTACTTTCTCAATTTGACCTAACAATACGAAACCAAAAACCAACCATAGAGACCTAAAATACAAACAGAAATGAATAATTAAACGCAAAACAACATATCCCGATCAATTTCACACTCCTATTCAGAATTTCCTCGAGTACGCCCGTAATGGAGGGTGTAATCAGTGCTGGCCATTCCAATATTTCATTATCACACTCGTGATGTAGTATATTTTGGTTTTATTTTAAGGTTTTCTTCTCTTTATGATCATGATTGCGTTAAAATTCATTGTACTTGTGTAAATTTCATTTCATTGCTCTTGATTAATCTGAAATCAATATATTATATAATTAAGTACAAAAAACTTAAGAAATGAACACAATTATGATATATTTATGTCTAAATATATCTTGAAAGTGTAGGGTAATTTACCCTTGTCATATACATATCTAAAGATTCGAAACCCTATTTTCACTATGATATTTCCAAGAACTTAATTATCCTTACATTTAGAATGCTAATTTCATTCTAAAATCCCATGAATAAAAGATGGTAATTCACTATTGTTGAAGGGGAAAGGAAAGCAAAAATGTTAAACTACATTTGTAAACATCATTTATGGTGAAGTCGACAAACATTTCTTTACTTATGATATTTGCAAACTCGAAATAGTAGCGCTACCTCATTAATGGGGCCGACATCGACATCTAGAGAGAGAAGCAGAGGTAATGTGTCTAAAGAACGGAAATAAAATCGTTTTTAGTGCTTAAAAATTTGTATAAACAAACGATGATTTGACTTTAAAGGTGATGACAGTTAGGGTTTCAAAAACCTTTCAATTTCGTTGGATTTGGGATTTTCAAGATTTAATGATTTATTTTAGATATAAACTAATGGTGGTTAGTCTCCTTCTAGCGTGTGCATGCGGTACTAATGGGTGTAGTGTAGGTCTGGTGGTGATGCAGAGGACATAGTGTTTATAGTGAGGAGTGGTTGTGCTACAGTAGCATTGGTTTACAAGGAGTAACTTTTTGTTGTGCTAGTAGGAATCGGAACCCAGACCAGACCAATGCCTAAGTAAAGAAGCTTACAATCAAGTTTCTGACTTATATGCTTTTCATATGTGTATTAATGCTGAAATCTAGCATACCAACTTTCTGCTATTCACAGAACCTTTGGTTCTAATTATGATTTCTGGTTCCTAATAAGTTTATGCCTCTGACTTGAAGTTTTGGAGCTTTGGCAAGAACGGCGGTTTTTTAATTTCGATCTGAGCTACGGATAGTGTTCTGGTTTCGATAACGGCCATGTTTCCATTCCATCAAAGCTCCTACAAATATGATTCTTATAGAAAGTCATCCCACATCTTGTGTATAATATTTTTGGGTAGAGTTGTCATTAGTTGCTATTAGTTGTCTTTTGTTATTTTAGGATGATTAGATTTAATTTGATTTGTGATATCTGTTTTTTTTTTTTTTTTCCTTTTCAGAGTCTATAGAATGTTTCCTACTAGAAACGTTAATCGGTTATTTTAGGATAGATAGAATACATTTCATGGTTGGCAGTTTCGGCACAATTGTTTGTGTTTCCATTTTCTGAGACTTTCTATAGTAGCAATTATTGATAATGGTAACCATCTTGGTTATAGCATTAATATACCTGTAATGTTGTCGCATACAATGTAAAAACAACCTTTTGTTAATTAATATAATTTCATGGATCGAGTTTATTCCAAATTTCTTTAGTTTTACGACTCTATAGTATATCTTATTTTTTTTTTTTATCTTTTTTAGATTATGGTGCACATTTGTCATTAAAGATTCATACATAATATCGGATCCTTATTTAATGAACTTTGTTCATAAGTCATATCGATTCTTTTATCTTAATCCAAAACTGTAGTTTGATTTGTTGTTTGGTTTATCATATCTAAATAACATATAGTCTATATGCATTTATTTGTTGTTTTTATAAAAAAAAAAAAAAGAAAGAAAGAAAAAAACCCAGGAAAAGATTTCTTTTTCTTCACGTTTATTTCAGAAAACACCAAAAAGCAACTTATCTTATTAGTTGATACGCTTCTATTCGTGTCCAAAATTCAATCCGAGATTTTATTGATAAGTGTTCAAATTCATCAAGCTCTTGGTTGCGAATCCTGGTGTGAAAGATATTAAATTTGTAAGTGGTGTATTGATGAATCGTTTTGTGACTTATTTGTATTGTACGTGCTGAATTCTCGTTTATTGTTTGGTGTTTATTGGCAATTTGTTTGTTGTCTTGGAAGTAGAGGGATTATACTTTAATGGCGAAATTGAACAGTGACTTCTATTATTTAAAATCAGTAATTGCCATCCCAATTTAATCTCCGAAGTTGTTGTTAGTAGGTTAGGCTTTGATGTTTTCGATTGTTTGTATTCTTTTGAATTTATTTGTGATAATGAAGTAATTCGGGTGACAAATCAAGAGAGAGCGACATTTTCCATTAATGGCTTCTGAAGTAAAGATCTACGTGATGTTGTTGATACTGACGATTGTCACATCATATATGTTTAATAGCCCATGACATTCTAACAATATATATATATATATATATATATATCTTCTAGCTAAGGATAAATGCATTTTTTTTTTTTTTTTTTATATCCCTTATCCCCATAGTCAGTCATTAAGCGTTTAGAAGTTGTTGGGAATTCGGTGAGGAGATGGTGAGCTGAAATATACGCTTAAGGGGAAAAGTCAAAATCATTTTATAAGAATAAGGCTTCCAGCAAAATTATAGACAGAGAGACTCCATAGGAAAAGGAAGATTTACCAAAAAGTGGAAGGAGGAGAATGATTAAGGAGAAGCCAATCAAGCGGAAGTCAAAAGTGTTTAGGTAATGAATGGACGCTACTCCACTATGTTGTTTAGTATCCACGACACGTTGTCGCACATTAAAAGCCTTATCGTGGAGGAGGGAGGGCATAGAGGTATTGGAGATTAATTGAAGAAAAAGCCCCCACAAAAAAGATCGCCCAGGAAACCTCTTATGATGTTAAAACTGAAATCGGTGCAAATCATTAGACAGAAGAAATATAGGGGACGTAAAAGGAAAAGGGTTCTAAACCAGCACCCAGCACCATATGTAATCGAGTTTCCACTTGCTCCAATCTCCATGACCATGAGTTCAGTCGTCTTATGTTAAAGGCTACACACTTTAGTCATCGTGATTGTGCGCTATAAAGGTTATAAAACCATTTCAGGGTTCGTACGATTTCGATTGACAGAATCCATTAATTAAATGGAAGGAGTTTGTGAATAGATGGTGATGTCCTTCGAGCTACGATGTGTTGTTTCTTTTTGGACTTTTGTAGATTTATATTTAACCCTAGAGGATTTGAAGTTCCGAAAATTCAGGATGAATCTTTTTCTAAAGTAGGGGTGATGATGGGAATCAAAACCCAAACCAAGACATTTCGTAGAGTCTTTTTCTAAAGTAAAGAAGCTGATGATGCATATGGAAGAAGGCTTCTGATGTGTGGGTCGATGTTGAAATCTGGCATATCGACTCATGATATTTTGTAGAGTCTTTTGTTTGTAGTTATTATTCGTTATATGCTTTTGGCAGCAACGACAGTTTGTGATTCTAATTCGAGCTATGGATGTTATTCCAATTGTTCTTATAAAAAAAAGTCATACCATATTTTATGTATATTACTTTTGAGTCGAGATGTCATTAGTTGTTACTAGTTTCATTTTGAAAGACTGAATTTAATTTGATTTGTAGTCTATAAAAATATCTTTTGACATGCCAAAGCCAATCAGTTTCTTCATGATAGAATATATTTCTTAGTTGGCAGTTTGAAGACAGTTATTGTACTTTGAATTTTTTAGGACTTTTCTATGGTGATAGTTGTTAATCCATCCATAAATCTATAGTTTTTATAATATGTAAAAACGAGCTTTAACGAATTAATACATTTTTATTGATTGATTTATTTATTTATTTTTTTCTCGATTCCTTTGTCTTTATCAATTCATAGTACAGATTGTGTTCAACACTACTTTTCGTACTTGTCAATCTCTTTGCCACTGTGGAGGACATCTGTTATTGAAAATATGTGCATGATATGAGACCCTTCTTCACTGATCAATCGTATCAAACCGTGAGTGATATTGATTCCTATATATTAACCGAACCATCGGTTTCACTTGATGTGCCATATCCGAATAACATATTGTTGATATCCCTTTATTTATTATTTATATTATTAAAGTTAACCACCTTTTTTTAATTCCCACAACTACAAAAATTTGATCTCTTATAATTTTAAGACATTTAATATATTCTGCAGGTATATTTCATAATTATCACAAAAGTTTGAAAATGCATCCCACAACCTCTTTAATCGTACCTTAATTCACTCACGGAATTTGTCTTTACTTTTCACCATATTCACTTCAACATTTCTCTCAAACTGTCCCCTTGAAGATTTGTTTTATTCACTAATTCTCTTATTCCTTTCATTTTGCATAAGGATGCCATAAATGAAATTTTTTTTTATTTTTATAATAACGAAATAACATAATTCGATTAACACTAATAACGTTGACTTACTAAAATGAAAAAGTTTTATATAATTCATAAATTTTATGATTAGGCAGCAAAACAAAAAAAATTTAAAGGACTATAATTTTTTTTTTTTTAGTACATGTATCACGAATGCACGATCAACTAGTTTTTTTAGACACAAAAATATTTCTTTTTCGGTATCTCTATTTTGAAAACACCAAAAAGAAGTTCATTTGATTAGTCGGTGATCTTTTGTTTGTGTCCAAATTCTAACCGAAGATTTAGGCACATCACATGCTCAACATGATCTGGTGGGTTAAACTATACTTATGTAAAAATTGGTTTCGAATCGTAAACATGTCCATCGAGTCATTAAGCAAATTTGAGCCTGTCTTGGATTGGCTTAAACCAATTGTTGAACCATTAGACTTTAAGAGCTTAGATGGTTCAATAATGGCAATCGACCAAGTTGACAGGTCACCAAATTAGCAAGTAGCCTAATAGTTTAAGGTCAGGTCAATCTTAAAAATAAAAAAATATATAAATAATATATATAATATACTATATATATAATCCAAATATAATACATATTATATATAATATACTATATATACTATATTATAAAATGTAAACAAGTATATCTATATGTAATATATAATAATTAATATACTACATGTATTATAATATAAATATATACTACATATAATATAATATCATATAATCAAGCTCACATGCTCTAAATAAACTATTTTGAGATCGAAAAAAACATTAAATTGAAAATAAAATTTTCTATTCATGAGTAATGACATAAAATTTTAGATTTAAGTGGAAAAAAAAAAGACGAATAGTTCACGCATTATTTATAATAATTAAGAAAATTTTGGAGAAAAAAAAAAAATAGTCCTATGGTTTAAGAATCATTGAACTGACTCGGATCCAGTTTACTCTTTTGCTAGCTTAGTGAAAACCTCTAGGTCGAACGCAATGAATACGCATGCCGACGAGCCAAACAAGAGGGAGAATTTTAAATACTTTTGGGTATATTGACAAATTAAAGACATGTACACAAAATATTGTTGGAAATAACACATTAAAAACAAATATGATGTTTGATAATTAGAATAAGGATTTCACCTTGAAAGATTTTTTCCATTCCTCATCGTTCCAATGGGTTTCTATCCATATAGAAACCTGACTCAGTGTATCATCTAGGATCACCAATATAAGTTTTCAAAAAACTCTTATACATATTCCTTTACACCAATCTTTTAAAGTGGAGAAATTTGAACGTGAACTCCCTTTGTAGCATTTTAGATGGAGCTATTTCCTAAACTGTGCACAAGCTCTCAGAAGTGATCCCATTTGCCGTTATTCTTTTATCATATCATTAGGTTAGTCTTCAAGTACAAGGCTACGGTCCATACTTTACTTGCTTCATTCGTAAACTCAATAGCTCTAGCATAAAGTTTGAATCTTTATCGACTTCTCTCGCGAACTGCATTCCTTAACTTTAGCACATCTAATCGGAGGCTACCTGAATGATCACTCCACTGGCCATGACTATCCTACAAGCTGGGTTTTAAGGTTGTATTTCTCCTTTCTTATAGCCACAATGACTCATCTATCGTTTTTTCGTATCTTCTTTTTTTTTTTGTTGTCCCAACTTCCAGATTATCAAACTTAGGCCCTAGTCTCATTATTTTCCTTCAATGTTGTTGTCCAAGGTCAGACAAAAAAACTGCGAACCATTAATCAAATCGTGAACCGAACCGAATCAAATGAAAAGTTGGGTTTTTCTTCTTCTTTTTTTTTTTTTTTTTTTTAATGAGATTCGGTTATTGGCGTGATTCGGTATTGGTCTTAAAAAAACAAAGGACCCTTAGAGAATTTATTTCTTCAGTTTTGTTTTGCTTAGTTGTGCCATGCGTGTCTAGTTCTCAAAAAGTTCTCCAAGTCAATGAAGGTGAAGATGTGCCTTAGTTTTGCTAGTTGAATATCAAGAAAATTAGTTCATTATCCAACTTCGTAGGGGTTCGAAAAATTAATTTGTTTATTTGTCTCCTATTTCTTTTATAACAGTCAATAGGATACTAGAGAACCATCCAAAATATTCACTGAACCGTGCTATAGCCATGGTCTGCTCTCCAATGCAATATTGCAAATTTCTCTAGCATTAATAATGTACCACCAATACAATTTTTTTTATTTCAGTTTATGATTTGCTTTATTAATGTCTAAGCTGCAAAGACGAAGTTACGTTTGTTTTAAATATGATGGTCAACTTTGTAATATTTTATTAAAAAAAAAAAACGATTTGAACCCACAACCAAATTATACCGAATTTTTTATTTTTAGATTTGAAAGATTTACAAATCAAACCATTAATTTTAGGTTTGATTAGGTAGGAATGACAAATTATACTAAACTGAACCGCACTCACCCCTAATGTTGCTTAACTCAGCTTCCATGGTGTAGTTGACTTACCTTTGCAATATCTTATTGAGACTATCCTCCACATTTGACACAGAGTGACTCTAATATGTCCCTTGATTGAGTACTCTATGCAAATAATCAAACACTCCTTACAATCGATCACCTCTTCAATAACTTAGGTATTGTTCTCCAATCTTGAAGACATCCTTACTTTTGCTCTTAAAAACTCTACTTTTACACTATTTATTATGAAAGTTTTGCTTTAGGGTCCTCCAACACAGCATTTAAACACTTGTAGATCACAAGAAGATTGCTAAATTAAAGTAAAATCACAAACACATAAGTTTTAAAAAGAGAAAGTAGAGAAAGATGTTTTTAGAAAATGTGCTTTCAATTGGTGGATAGATCATTCACAAATGACAAGAAACCATTTTTGTATACAAGAAACTTTTAAAATAAATGATCGAATTGTTGTCTCTTGATTTTTTCGGTAGAGATTAAAATAATTCGTTGCGTCGTGTGGCACTTGTAAGATAAAAAAAAAAAGGGCTACGAGAAAGGGATACAGGAGCAGTGCTAGAAAGTCTTTCGATGTGACTGTTCTGATGCCTAAGTCAGTATGGTAATTATTAAAGTTGTATAAGTGAGTTAAGTAAGTGAACCTACTCTGCCCTGCATTGACCCATAGGTTAAGTAGGTTAGCCCACATTAACCCTCTTCCATATGCAAATTGAATTTTCTAGCTCAACCTACTCTACCGCGTATTAGTAGGTTAAGTAGGCCAACCAACTAATACATAATGCAATATTTTGTGCCTTGTTTGATAAACCATGAATGATATTTTGTCATAATTTTTCTACCATAAACATTAGGTTTGAGAAATAATGATTCTCGTAATGTGGACACTATCATACCTTGAAGCAATCAACGTTGTTAAAGGGGGGAATGGGGCATAATAATTATTATTATAGCTTATCCATTTTCAAAGTAATTTCACTATTGATGGAAACCTCGGTATGAATCAATGAGACTGTTAACATAATTGATCCTCACAAGGTGACCAACACCATATAATGCTAAAGATCTAGTGTTTATCCAAATGAAAGAAGGTAAAAAAATAAAAAATAAAAAAGCTTTTTGTTGACTGTTGTAACACCTAAACAACATCATCAAGTAATACCAAACTATAAGCTACAAATTATGACAATTTTGTGCCTCGTTTGATAAACTAAAAACCAAATCCTCTAACAAACCGTGATAATCATTTATAAAAGAAAGATCGTTGCTAAGCTTCCAACAATCCTTCAACAACTTTGGCAATGTTTATGTTTACTACTACAGTAGACTTGGTTGTGACAAGAAGAGATGCAAATAGGCTTCTAGTGACTAAAATCAAATACCATAATATAAATGCACGACATCTATGGCTTATAATTCGAAGATGTCTTCTAATTTTGACGTGTTTGGATAGAACAAAAGCTACATCTGAATCTACTTAGAACATTAAAGCGAAATCTTGCAGCCTTAGGATTTGTAGATAACAAATCAGATGGAAAAAGTACATACACTAGGAAAATAACCATTGTACGATAAAGCCATGACAAGAGCTCTATGATGCAAGCTATAATGTCACTCAAGATGAGATTACCGAAGAAAGGAATCTGTGATGCTCTTGAGGCGTACCACCATATTTTGTATGCACTTTCGTCTAAGAAACAGGAAAAAACAAATATGGAGAGGATTTTCATTCTCTACGTATCTTTCAATCATCAACAACCAAATTTGAGTCCACATTTGACGAAGTTGTCTCAATTTCTTCTTCATCATCTATACATAAAATAAGATATGTAATTAGATAGAAATGTTAAAAGCTTAAAATTATACATTTAAAGGAAATTTTAGTAAAACAAAAAACCACCTTCACAAGTAAATCCCTGTAACCAATTACAGGTACAAATTAAAGCTTCCACATTTTTAAGGAGCATAACACTGCAATACTTATTAAGAACACGTACACTAATATTGAATTGCGATACGTATTAAGAATACAAGCACCAATAATAAAGGCTAACTAGAAAGCTACGTAATTAAAATACTGAGTACATTACAGGCCATGTTGGACAAATCTAGATATCTTTGGCTTTGGGTCTTTCAATATTGTAGCACATCCAACTTGGAATAGAAATTTATATCCATTACTGGCTGATCTAAATAAAGATCCAAAGAAGACTTACTCGTAGTCTTTATTTCAACTTGGCAAGACTCCTACATCATTAGAAAAAAAAAATTAATTAAACATCAATATTTAAATAAAAGAAATGTCATTAAAAATTAAATAAATAAAGTGATTCCTCAACTTACATCTAAAGTAGCTAAATCGATGCCTAAACTTTTTCCAAATGTCAAATTCCTCACTAATGCACCTTGACCTCCACCTCTAAATGTTTGTTAAACTTGAGAAGATGGGCCAACTTGAGGACTTCTAGAATTTGTATGATTATCTTACTCCCAGCATATTCTCCAAAAAGCTTATACAATTTGCTTTTTATGGTGGCTAACTTCTCTTTACATGTAAAAGAATCAATTTTATTAAAGCAAAAACTTAAAAAAATTAAACTTCATCTGAGGATCAAGAACAGCTCCAAAAGCAAGGATAATAATGTATTCCTTCCAATATTTGTCAAACTTTTGCTTCATTTTAATATATGTCCTTTACAACAAAATCTTCACTCCTCAAGTTTTCATTCAACATACATTCAATTCTCCACCCTTGCAAAAAATACACGTTTGAAGTTGGATACAAGGAACTTAACATCAAATTGGTGATAGTATAAAAAGGGCTCAAAACTTGCATACGTTTCTTACTCTTTCCCACTCATCTATTGATGAATAGTACTTATAATTAGAATCATTCAGTTGAAGGAAAGAAAAAGCACATTAACACTTTAATGCACTATCAAGCACCATATAAGTGAAATTCCATCTAGTAGCTACATCTAAATGTAGACCAACACTGGTATCAATGTTTCTAGCTTATTTAACGCAATCCAAAAAATGATTCATTCTACTCTCCGACCCTTTACATACTTTACACTCTCTCTTATTTTATGCAAAGCTTAACTAGCTACCGTCAATCCCTCTTTGATAATCAAATGTAGACCAATACTGGTATCAATGTTTCCAACTTATTTAACGCAATCCCAAAAATGATTCATTCTACTCTCTGACCCTTTACATACTTCACACTCTCTCTTATTTTATGCAAAGCTTGACTAGCTACCATCAATCCCTCTTTGATAATCAAATGAAGAATATGAGCACAATATCTGATATGAAAAAACTCACCACCACATAAAAAGCTATTTTGTAAACTAAGTTGCTCTTTCAAGTAATCTTGCATGCAGTTATTCATAGATGCATTATCTAATGTAAGAGAGAAGACATTTTTTTTCTATGCCCCAATCTTTCAGAAATTCAAACACTTTATTTGATAATTCGAAACCTGAATGAGAAGGGAGCATTTTACAAAAACAAAGAATTTTACTGTTGAGTTTCCACTTCTCATCAACAAAATGCCTAGTTAGACAAATATAACCTTCACTTGTGCCCGCAGTCCATACATTAGAGGTCAAACAAACTCTACCATGAATTCTCCGTAAAATTTGTTTTAGATTCTCCTTCTGAGCCATATATAAATTCCAAACATTTGATGTAGCAGTTTTTCTAGAAATGGGCACATAATAAGGATTATATAACCTTATATATTGTACAATATACTTATATTCAACAAAGAAAATGGGAGATCATGTGCAATGAGAGCCATTGCTATAGTCTCACGAGCAACTTTTGCATCCAATTTTCTTGATCTTAACTTCTTATAACGATCAATTATCATATCACTTATGTTATGATAATTAGGAGCTTTGCTCAAATGAAACTTTTGAAGATAATGAATTAAGGATGATGTCCCTATCTTATGTCCACCAATCACATATTGAGCTCCACACCTTTTACATTTTGCTCTCTCTTTACCATTTTTCCCAATCCCTATTTTCATAAATTTTACCCAAACTTCAGAAGTGTTAGCTCGAGCCTTCTTACCTGGACGTTCCTCCAATTGAGAAGATCCTAAATCCATATTGACATTTTATCCACTGATTTCAAATTCATCATCCACATTAATATGTTGTTGTTCTATTATAGTTTCATTGCTTGTATGATCAATTCTATAAATACATAATACTTATATTAATAGCATGAGGAAGTCAACAAGATATAATTATTCATATTAATGAGGAACTTGTTTACGATAATCGACTGATTATTCAAGAAATAAAACAAAAATGCAAAGATACGCATGTGTAATCAATTGATTATTCAAGAAAGCCATACTTTTTACCATAATCTCCAAAATCCATAAGCATCTCTGACAAAAGTTTTCAGGCAATACATAGCCCTATGATAGCGGTAAGAGTTAATGGTAAAAGGATAGAATGAGGAATTCGGTAAGGTACCTTCATTCTTCTCAACTTCTTAGAATCATTTGAAGTAATCACCACCCGAAAGCACAAGCATACGTATATTAATTTAGTAGCTACCTTGAAAGAGAAATCAAAACGAAGATATAATACACATAGAAGGTCATAACCACTATAAAAGCAACCAAATACAAGTGTACAAGCATAATCCTTTTGGAAGTCAAGATATTGCCTAAGAAAGAAGGGAAAGAAAAGAAAAACAAATGTACATATGTTATAAATACCATGTGGCCTAACTTTATGTTGACCTTAGAATTGAAACTCAGAGAAGTATTGTACCAAAAGGAAAACTACCACCAATTGAAATTATTCAAAATTAGGAGACGCCCAAAGTAAACACGTTACCACCTATAATTTCATAAATAAACCCGAAACTCGGCCAATCTAAGAGATAGAAAGTTCCATGCCATTCCGAGTAGGCAACATACTACACTACCGATCTAAATCAATAGCAAATAAATCAACTGATAATTTAAGATCTCATTATATAAAGCATTGCTTTTTTCACATACGTGGTCCAATGCAACAAGAAGAAGCCAATCTCATTCGGATAAGAAGCCATTACTTTATCTCAAAATAGCCAAAATTAGAATGTTTGGCTATGATCTAGTTTCTTTTTTCAAGATTCCAAAGCCAAATCAATCAATAACAAAACTAGACCTTTTGGGTAACAAATTAATAGCATAATTAGTGGTTTTGTTCAAGAAAACCATTACTTATCATTAAAATCTTCAACGTCGTTAAGAAACTAAACTTTCTATGAATATATCACTCTTTCCAATTCAAATCAAACTACTAGCAAAAGCATATAAACAATAATGGAAATTTAGGAAAATCAAAATAAATTAATCAAACTCAATTGAAATAAAGGGCACGTGGATACATCGTAGTGAGATAAAGCTAGGAGCTTAAATAGGGGATGCACCAACCTGGAAAGCTAAGGAGGTCGAACTCCGGACACGAAATCTTTAGGAAACCTTCCTTTATTAATGTTTACTGAACTTGTTTAATAGAAGGAGCAGGGAGGTAGTATTGGAAAGTAGAAAAGGGAAAGGTAGTTTAGGGAAAGATAAGATTACTGGGGTTTATTCCTTCTTCTTTTTTTAACCTTTTACTCAAAATAATGTTTATTATTATTTTAATTTTATTTATTTTTTGCGGGTTTATGGGGTAACCTACCTTACTAATGGTTGATGATGAGAATCAGCCTCCAATCATATCCAAGCCGAAGCCTATTAATACTCATCGAGGCCGAGCTATAGCTAGAGGGATGAGAGGAAGGACAATAAACACTTGGCATCAACTATGTCATCAACCAAGGTGCTGAGAAACTGTAAGGCCGAGTACTCGAGACCAAAGAACCATTCGGCACCGCATCGAGAGACTTGTGCCGACTAATTCTAGGGTTCAGCAATTACGAGTCGACTTTTGTGGTGTCTCGACCAAGCCATGCGAGACTTCAGGGACTCTTTCCTGAACCCGTATATCAAATTGCCGACTCCGTTCGATTCGAATAGTATTACTTCTTGGACATGTCGAGTGACTGCATGCTGACTTCTGTAAAATGCATAATTTTGTATTCTTATATATATTTTCCCTTATTTTGTTTGTAGGTCCGATTCTTTAGGGTTTAAGACCATGTACGTTATTTATAGTTTTGCTACGAGGGTTTAGGACTTACTATAAATAGCAACATCTGTACTAACACAGAGAGAGATAGACATATACAAAAGAATATATAGGAAGTGAAACTTTCCTCTTTCGAGCAACACTGTATTTAAGCTAGTAGAGCTTGCGTTCGCTGAATTATTGAGTGTCGATTATTTTCTTTAATCTCTCTCATGTTCTTATCAATCTTATTCTCAAGATTGTAGTGAACCCTTTCATTTGAACCGATTAGTGAGTTATATTTAACCCTCATTTGAATCCCGAGCGACATTTAGTGTTCGTGGGTTGTATCAAACTCTGTTTCAAGCTCAAAACCCCTGATTATGTTTGTGTCTTAATGAGCTATATCCATTCACATTTACGATCAAAACCTTCTTGTTCTTTGTACCCATTTTCTTTTGAATACCCATTCCTATTTGTTAGAGATTTGCTGCCGTTTCTAGTTTAATCCTTTTCATATTGGTATCAAAGCTTTAGGGAAACACGCGTGTTAGTATTCTTCAAAGTAAATTTTGTGGTTTTAACATTTCTATTAATCATTGTTTTGTAGTGTAGTGTACTGCTCGTAGTAGTCATAAGTAGTTACAGAAGCCGAATAGTGGTTGTATCTAGGTTAATGTAATTGTGTTTTGTTGTTTATTCGATTTTTTAGAAAATTATTATACAAACAAGAATGTCAGAGGATAGTGTCAACAACATTGGTGAGAGTCATCATGAAAGTTTGAGACGACATGTTGATAACTTGGAATATCAGATCTAAAATCTCACTGATTCCATCCAAGAGCTTACTAGCTTAGTCAGAGGCCACAAACGTAATAGTCAAGAAGAAAGAAGGGAGCAAACACCTACAAGTGGAAGTGGTTCCAATGAGCTTGAAAATGATGAATGACAACTGAGAAGAGTTACTAAGCCAAGAAGAAAAAAAAAAAAAACAATCTGTATTGAGAAGAAGAACTGATAGGAGTGTTGACTCTTACACAAATCAAGAAGCTTGGAGAAGAGAGCCAAGGCGGAGAAGAAACATGGTTGAGCAAAGCTTTAACAGAAGTAGTTGATCTAAGGTGAATGAAGTTGCTTAGAATGCAAGGGAAGAACCCCGAACACCTGGTCAAGGAGTTGACAATGTTAAGTTGAAACCACCAACCTTCTATGGAAGTAGCCACCCTGAAGAGTTCCTTGACTAAGTTCCTCGAGTCGAGAAATTGTTCAAGTACTACTAGTGTGATGATCGAACAACGGTTAAGCTGACTTTACTATCCCTTGTTGAATATGTGAGTCTTTAGTAGGATAAGCTGGTTGCCAAGTGAGATGCTGAAGGAGAAGAGTCGATCAGAACATGGAGACTTATAAAGCGATTGATGAATTAGCGCTTTGTGCCGACCTACTTTAAGTAAGAGATGCTCCAAGCCTTCCAGCACTTGAGACAAGGCCGAAACGCTATTAAAGAATACTTGGAGGAGTTTAAGACCCTGATGACAAGATGTGAAATCGCGGAGCTACAGGACTGTACCATTGCTAGGTTCTTTAGTGGACTCTGAGATGACATTATCGACATAGTTAAATTGCAGCCATTCAATTCTCTGGACAAGCTAATCAATTTAGCATTAAGAGTAGAAAGACAAAAGAGGAGGAGGCATTAAAGGCCAAGTAGCTAACCTCAATAAGGCAACCCTGAACCTGAGAGATATGCTAAGAGAAGGCAAGAAAAGAAGATAGAGAAAGGCGAACCTAGCCGACCAATGCATGCTAAGAAAAAGATTGCTAAGAAAGAGAAGGCACTCGGCAACAAGGCCCAAGAAGTGAAGTGCTTCAAGTGCTTAAGCTACGGATACGTTGCATCCCAATGCCTGAATAAAAGGGTCATGGTCTTGAAAGGCGAGGGGCTTAAGGCTCGAATTGAGATTTAGAGTGATAAGAGCTTGGATAACCAGTTTATAGAAGAAGATGTCTATCCTAAGGACCTCGATACACTTTTAGTTATGGCGACAAGAGCCGACCTAAAGACAGATCTCAAACAAAGGGAAAATTTGTTTCATATGTGGTACTTGATGCATAGGAAGACCTATTCCTTGGTTATCGATGGAGGCAGCTATATTAACATCATCTCTACCGAGCTAGTGGAAAAGATGAAGTTGCCGACTTATTCGTACCCTCAACCCTTTGGGTTGAAGTAGTTTAATGACAAGGGTATGGCTCATGTGCATAAGCACGCTCGGATTGCATTCAAGGCAGGACAATACAAAGACAAGATTGAATTTGATGTGGTCCCTATGAATGCCACAAATCTACTTCTTAGCCAACCTTGGGAGTATGATCGGAAAGTGATCCATAATAGATTCTTCAAAACTTATACTGTCTAGAAGGATGGAAAGAGCTATCTCTTAACCCCGATAAGCATTGAGGAAATTCAAAGACATTCGGTACCCATGGTAATACGAAAAAGGAGAAGGAGCTTATTTGGCATCCTGACCTAAGCTCAACACTTAACATCGAGGACGACTTCCTTTCAAACCCGTGGTAATGATGGGAATTAACCTCCAACCATCTCTAAGCCGAAGCCTACCAATGCTTGCCGAGGTTGAGCTATTGCTAGAAGGACAAGGGGAAGGAAAATAAACACTCGGCATCAACTCTGTCGTCAGCCGAGGTGCCGAGAAACCACAAGGCTGAGTACTTGAGACCAAAGAACCACTTAATATTACACTAAGAGACTCGTGCCAACTGATTTTAGGGTTTGACAATTATGAGTCGACCTTTCTGGTGTCTCAACCAAGCTACACGAGACTTTAGGGACTCCTTTTTGAACCCTATATCAAGTTGCTGACCCCGTCTGGTTCAAATACTACTACTCTTAGGACATACCAATTGACTGCATGTCGATTTCTGTAAAACATATAGTTTTGTATTCTTGTATATGTTTTCACTTATTTTATTTGTGGGCTTGATTTTTTAGGGTTTAAGGCCTTATACATTATTTACAATTTTGCTACTAGGGTTTAGGACTTGCTATAAATAGCATCATTTGTACCAACGCAGAGAGATATAGATATAGATAGAAGAATATACAGGGAATGATACTTTCCTCTTCTGAGCAAGGCTGTACTTGAGCTCATGAAGCTTGCGTTTGCCGAATTATTGAGTGTTGATTACTCTCTTTAATCTCCCCCATTTTGTTATCAATTTTATTCTTAGGATTGTGGTGAATCCCTTCATTTGAACTAGTTAGTGAGTTATATCTAACCTTCATTGGAATCCCGAGTAACATTTAATGTTCATGGGTTGTATCGAACTCTATTTCAAGCTCAAACTCCTTGATTATGTTTGTCTCTTGGTGAGTTATATTCACCATCAAAACCTTCATGTTCTTCATACCCATTTTCTTTTGAACACCCATTCTTGTTTGCTCGAGATCCGCTGTCATTTTTGGTTTGATCCTTATCAGGTTAACCTGCCCCAACCCATGAGTCAAGCAGAGCGGGTTAAAAACACTCGTATTTAAGTGGGTTAAAATTGTTTAGCCCAACCTACTTTTTTTTGCTAGTTAAATGGGCTAACCTGCATGACCCGCCTTGCTTACATAGCTCTAATAGTTATGGCTAAAAACCCTTAAGGAGCTTAAGAGAGAAGAGATAGAGAGAGAGCCCACCATACCTAGAGGCCTCATCTATTATTCATAGTGGATGAGGCTAAGTTAAATCTAAATTGAGCTATTAAAGTTGGGCCTTTATCATAGGCTTATTGGTTTGGGCGTGGGAGGCCTATGTCTAAAAAGGCCTATCAACAATTGCCCTGTCCACTCTCATTGTTGAGAGGCTCGATAAGGAGAGTAAGCACATAAATAAGCTCCTAACACTCTAAATCGAGGTGTATCCTAAAGAGGCCAATGTCAAGGTGAGCTTAAGGAGGCTGAGGTAGATTTGAAGAGGCCAAAGCAAGACCTGAAGAGGTCAATGCTAAGGTGGGCCTAAGGAGGCAAAGGTGGGGCCTGAAGAGGCTAAGGTAGGGGAGTTCCTTGGATGTACGGACTAGTATCCTATCAATGAGGTTACTCAATGTGGTCGAGTTGGTGGCACTCTAACTGACGATGCTTAAAGAGGCAAGAGGAGAGTTCCTTAGATGTATGGATTAACATCCTATTGACAAGGTTACCCAATGTGGTCTAGTTGGTGGGGTTTTAATTAATGATGTTTGATGTGGTCGAGATGATGGGGCTCCAATTAATTATGTCTGAAGAGGTGAGAGGGGAGTTCTTTGGATGTATGGATTAGCATCCTATCGACGAGGTTACCCAATGTAGTCAAGTTGGTGGGGTTCTAATTGACGATTCCTAAAGAGGCAAGAGGGGAGTTCTTCAGATGTATGGACTAGTGTTTTATCAATGAGGCTACCCAATGTGGTTAAGTTAGTGGGGTTCCAACTGACAATGGTTGAAGAGGCAAGAGAGGAGTTCTTCAGATGTACAGATTAGTGTTCTATTGATTAGGTTACCTAGTATGGTCGAGTTGGTGGGTTTTTTTCTGATGATGCCTAAAGAGGTGAGAGGGGTTATGAGTAAAAACCCTAAGGAGCTTAAGAGAGAAGATAGAGAGAGAGCCTAACATACCTAGAGGCCTCCTTCATTATTTATAGTAGATGAGAATAAGTTGAATATAAACTGGGCTATTAGAGTTAGGCCTTTATCATGGGCTTATTAGTTTGGGCTTCGAAGGCTTATGTCTAAAAAGGCTTATCAACAAGAATTATTTCAATCTAATTATTACAAATTAAACATACAACTTAGATACTTTTGAAAGTAACACTTCCTATTGGATCTCAATTTCGAATAATAAATCAACTTAGCTATAATGATTAAGATCCTAATAGATAGTAATTTGGGGCTTTATGTAATTTTCCTATCACATGAACATGGGAAATGCATTTGAAGTCATGTATATAACGAAGTATAGAAAGTTTTAGTGAATTAGTCTTTTGATATAGGGCCAACAAAAATCGAGGCCTCTCTTAGGAGTTACACGTAATTAATCCAGCAACCTCTCATTCTTGATGCGAAAATATGGAAGGAGTGAATAATGACCCAATTAACCCATTGTAGGAATAAGGGGGAGAGTGGTTGGGCAAAGTTGTTTGTTAACAATTTGAATATGAAAACAAAAGGAAAAATTACAAAAATGTTATTTGTATTATGGCGCTTTTACAATTATTGAGTTGTTGTTTTTCTTTTAGTAATAAAAAAAATCTATATAATCTTGATCATGCAACTGTGAAGTGTTTATTAAAATCTTATATAACATGCATATTGCTCAAAGAACTCTTGAATTGCAAACAAATATCAAAAAATGCAAAAGGAAAAACCTCAATATCTCTCCTTCATTTGATTTAGGCTTCTAGTGATGTTTGCATTTTTTTTTTCCATCAAGTATCATATCATAATATAGAAATGCAACTTTCACATCTAACTATTTTACTTTTTTTTTTTCATTTTTTCTCGTTCTCGTCTAAGAAACGTAATAGAAAAAACATTTCATACCATTTCCTCCCCTAATTTTTTTTTTAACTTCTTCCGATTTTAGCTCGCTTCCCCTTATTTTCTATTTCCTACTTTTACCAAACATGATGTAAAGGTTTACGGTTGCCAAAAAATAAAAAAGAAAAAGGAATTTTAGGCATAAATTTAGATTCTGAAAAGAACCCTAAATAATGGCAACGCATCTCTTAGTATCTTCCCATTGATAAACGTAGAAAGTTGAATTAGCAATGATTATTTGTTTAAAATTAGTCTTCATCGGCATAGATAGTCTCATAAGAGACTGTTAGGGTGACTGGATAGCTAGATGTTAAAATGTTAATGAATATGGGAATACCTATCAATTAAACTTCAAGAACTACTCTTGGATTGTGTATTTTCCTTTGTTCGTAAATCTCAATAGTCATTATTGGATTTAATGCTTTATGTATTGTCAAAATGTTACAAACATCAATTTGAGCTAACACTTTCAACAAAAATACCATAAAAGAATGTATGTAGATCCTAAAGTTCTTTTGAGCAACTTAGACACGTCGTGGTTTAAGGAAATAGATGTAAGCGTTGCAATAAGATGTTTAAGAGTTAGTACATAAAATTTAGGATGATCGGATAAATTATTTAATCAAGTCTAAATTTTACAACAAAGCTAAAAATATTAGTAAAAATGATTTCGTAAGTTTAGAATTAGGAAAATAAGTAATAGAATAATTAAATTTTATAATATTGAATTATAAGCATATTACTTATTATTTATAAAAAATATATAAAACGAGTTCTGATAATTAACAAATCGACATAGATAAATTATATATACACTAAAAATCATAAAATAACATAAATAATATTTGAGAGTATTTACTTATACAATATATATATTTATGTGTAAGTAAAAATATATAAAATTACTTAAAATACCTATATTAAGCTAAAATAACACTAAATAATTAATGAAAATTCATAAAAATTAAAGAAAAATTCATGAAAAGTGTGGAATGGCTTGGAAATAGGTGTAGCAAGCTGAAAATTAAAAAAAGAAAATCAACCAATTAAATTAGAACAAATAGAAAGTTAAAAAGAAAGAGATAAGGGATACTTGACAATCAAAAATCAAAAGAAAAATCCTAAACCATATTATAAATTTAGTAAACCTCATCTAAAATTCATTTTGGTCAATTGTGAGTCCAAGAAAATTAGCAAGAGTTTAAGCAAAGAAGCGAGGGTATTTTTACAAAAAAAAAAGAAAAGAAAGCAAAATAGTGTGTATTTAGTGAATTATATGAGAACCTACACCCGAATAACACTTAGGGTGAAACCAAAGCAACCACTACCTAGTAGAGCCCACGCAAGGTCGTTGGAGTTGGCAACATTGATGAGTTCAAATTTTCTTGTGATTTTTGTTTAATTAATTAAAAATATCAAATAATTATGAAAATTTATGAAATAAGGTATTGTGGGATATTTTAGTATGTAGATTTAGGGAAAAATATCAATTTGATAAATTTAGGTCTCAGGATATACTACTTTTAAGAAATGACTAAACTTCAGTTAGTTTTCGATTTAAATTTAAAATGACCTTAATGATATAGTTTTAACTTCAAAATTTTTACATAGACTAGTTAGGATATATATTACAATGCTATCAATAGTTTTTATTAAATTTAACTTTATAAATTTTTACTTAATTTTTAGGCTCTTAAAATTATGCATAAAAGGTAATTTGTGGGCTTAATTTGGTAATTAATGTTAATTTGGTGAAAATACTGATTTAGTATGTAATTAGGTATCTTTGGATGATGATTGATGATGTGGGATAGTATTTGTAGAGTTTGAGGTATTGGTTGTATATAATAGCCATATTATGCAATAAATAAGTATAAAATAATAAGCGATAAAATGATATATTTAAATTAATTTTACGATTTTAGGTGTAATTAGATATTTTGAGAAGTTCGATACTGATTAAGGATGGTCTTAGTGATGTTGGAGAGGTTGGATATGTGGTAGGTGCGTAAATTAGGAAATAATGGATAATATGTGAAAGGGAAATTAGATGAGTAAAATAAATTAGGTTAAAATTGATAATATTAAAATATTAGGAATAATATATAAATTTAATTTGGAATATGAATTTAAGAAATTAATGTGAAAAATGTAGGTTATACTCACATCGAAAATAAATACAGTAGTTAAATTAGGATTATAACGTATCGTACTAACTAAAATACTAATTAAAAGCTAAAACGAAGATTTAGAATCCTTAAGTATTGTATGATGAATTTCACATAATGACTGAAAAGGACATCTTAGAGTTTACAAATAAAAATGGTAACTAGAAGCTAAAATAAAACTTAATTTAGAAATTGATTCAAATATTGAATCAGAAACTAGTTTAGAACTGGTTTAGTTATAGGAAATTTAAAACTTAAATAATTGAGTAAAATTATAATTTTGAACTAAAAGCTAAAGATTTAAAGCTTATATATACAGATACACATTTGTATGAGTGGTATGTTAAAATGTAGACAATTTCTGAATTAAAAACTAATTCAAAAGTAGAAATGGAATTAAGGTTAATATACCTAAATGGTATATTAAATAGTAAGTCAAAAACCTAAACCAAAGGTTATACTTATCAAATAAACCGTAAGAAAAGATTAAAAGCATTTAAAAGACTTACAAACAAAGGGCAATAAAGAGGTAAATTAAAACCTAATTTAGAAGCTAAATCAAAATTGAAATAAGAAGCAAATTCAAAACTTAATTGAGCAAGAGAAGCAATCTTGAGAGACTTAGACCTAAATCACTGAATATAGTAAGACCCTAAACTAAAGATAATTATAATCTACATTATAGAATAAAACCTATTTATAATAGTTATATGAGAACTAAAACAACCTTTGTATTATAAGGATTATCGGCGTTAGTTTATGTAAGTCACACTTTGAGTGAGCAAACGGGAAATCTAAGTAAGTTGGGATCATTATGTTATTGTATTTCAAAGTACTATTTTATAGTACTCAAAGGCTTGAGATTATACTTGGTTGTGTTTGTTAGATAGTTGATTGTACGCATGCTTGTTTATAAATTTGATTATATAATTTCGGTTTATTGTTCTAACTTATATTTGTATGATTTGTTTGAATTGATTTAATACTTTAAACTAAACCTAACTAAGTATATGACCTCTATGTCTAAAACGAACCTGCATAGCAACGCATCAGGAGAGATGTTTAGAGTTTTCCAGCTAAATATCGATCCCTGTGAAAGGGATAGAGTGGATAGCATAATGGTTCATTTCTTCATCCTTAATCAAACTAAGCGACAGAAGAGGAAATTGCAATAGAGGTGAAGTCAATGATTTGGAAGTAGTTGTAAGAAAAGCGGTTTCTCTATTGCATAAGCTTGGGTCTGGTCATGACCTGTTGCATAAATATGAAAACTTTTCAACCTAGATTAGACCAAGTATAATTTCTTTAATCTCATGACGAACTAGACAACATCATGCAATGATATTTGCTTATACATGCATTGCATTCAACTAATTTGATCGATAACCCCGTTTGTATTTGATGTATAGTTTTAAATCTTTGTCCTAACTTACTAAGCGATCGGTTGCTTACATCCTTATAAATGTTGTTGCAAGTGCTAGCTAGGAAATGGCCTTTTAATTATCTTAAAGTTAGCAACTGCTGGATCATAAGGAGTGGGGAAATGAATTTGAAGAAAAGATATATTACTAAGGTCTTAATTTTTACTTTAAAATATTCCATTTTTAAATAACGTATTACTTAGATAATATAACGTTACAAAATCATATAAATATTAATTATAATATTTAAATCCTAGTATATATATATTTATACTTTTTTAGTTAAATAACTCGTTTAATTTGTAAACTATTGACTTCAAAATGAAAAACGAGTTAATCGTAGACTCTTTATATAAATTAAGTTTAAGATAGTAGCTATAAGATCGGTTTCTATCTTAGAATGGTTTACACGGTAGAACTGTTACAACTACACTATTTTGAGGCATGACAATAAGCACACGATAGACTTCAGTATATTGAACATAGTAGTCTGGAACTTCTTATTCTTCTTCCTTTCTTTCCTAATTTCATTCCGGACTTCTCTAATTTTAGCACTCAACTGCTCATAACTATCAGCTGGTGAATGATATGAAGTAGACGCTCTAATAATAGGAGGATTTTCAGGAATATCCTCCTCATCAACAATATGAGGCTTATAATTTATCTTAACCAATCCCAAAGCCCTAAAGGGTGCAGCAGAAATAGGCTTACATGGAATATCATCGTCCCCCTCCGATTCTCGAAAAAGCCCCATACCATTCAATAATATTGTAATATACCCACCATAAAAGATAACTTGTATCCTGGTATCATCTATCTGTTTATAGATAAAATTTGCTATTTCTATTCCCAAATCTATCCGATACCCAGAAATCATATTGTATAGATAAAACTTGTCAAAACCGATTACCTTGCTATGGCTAGTCTTTTTACGGCTAAGAGTATGAGCAAGAATATGGTGGAGTAGCCCGTGTTCCACTGTTGAGAAAGTCGTGACGAATGACTTTGAAGGTACAAAATCCTCTTACCTGGGATAAATCAACTAAAACCAAAATCTCTTAACAGTTATATCACTAAGCTAGAAGTTAGGCAAATTGACTTCCTCCTCATCATATAAACTCATAAAATAACCAATTTGACTCAATTCAATTACATGAATTTCTCCATAAACCTAAAATGTGAAGTAGACATTCGCCCACTTCTCTCCAGCTGCAAAGTGGATAATAAATTAATGTTTATATTTCTAAAAGTGGGTTCTTTTACCCCAAATAATCGAAACCATGTTTTATCTAGAACCATTTGCTGGATTCCATCCTCCATTCCATACTTTTACAAAAGAGTTCAATCCAGATATTGTTGATTCATGAATGTCATATGTTGTAACTTCTTCTTTCTTTCCCTAACATACCCCTGATGTCAATGTTGATTCATGAATGTCATATGCGACCGTCGTCTTCTGTTTCTTTCACTGAGTTTGCATCTTCTCGGACGACATGGTGAATGTGGAAAGCATAGATTTGCAAAGAAGAATGGAAATGTGTGTAGAAAAAGTGAAGATAGTGAGTATATGTGGTTGTAGGTGTGTGGGAGAGGGAGAGTTTAAGAGAAATCTGGAGAGAGAAAGAAGGTAGAGAGAGAAATCGAGAAGAAAAATGAGTGAGGAGAGAGAGAAAATCGACGATAGTGCTTTAAAAAGCACTGTACGCCAGTGGCATACATTGTCGACGTATATGAGTAGGCTTGCTGATTAGCCGGCGACCTTGATGCCAATGGCTGGCTCTTCTACTTTTTTTTAAATAAATATAAAAATAAAAAAAATAGTAATAAGATAGAAAAAAAATTAGTTTGGTTAGACATGAGTTGTTTCTTATGAAGTGCTTAGTTTATAGTCACTAACCCGACTTTTCCGATCTTACGGTAAATTCTCGCTCACCACCATAGTGGTGTCACTATCCATGTTTTCTCCTTCAAAATAGTGTTAAAGGAGATAATCATTTACCTTGAAAGTACGATTGTCTCCTTCCTTTAACTCAATTGTACCATAAAGGAAAACATTAGCTATTTCAAATAGTCTAGACCATCGAGATTTTAACTTACTTAGGAATAGCTTCAGTTGAGAGTTATATAATAATACTTTCTGACCAAGCACGAACTATCGCTATTGAATGTTCTTGTCATGCTATTGCTTAGCTCTTTCCTTATAGATCTAGTGTTTTCATATGCTTCTTCTTTGATCTTGTCTAGCTGGTTCAATTAGAGCAATCTCTTTTCACTTGTAGCTTATAAATCAGAGTTGAGGTATTTTATGGCCTAATAGGTCTTGTGCTCGAGCTCTACAGGTAAGTGACACGACTTATCATAACCGATTTTCTATGGGGACATTCCTATAGGGATTTTAAAAGTTATCTTATAAGCCTACAATGTATCATCAAGTTTTAAAGACCAATCTTTCCTAGATGCATTGACAGTCTTCTCTATGATATGTTTTATTTCCCTATTGGACAACTTAACTTGTCCATAAGTTTATGGATGATACGGGGTAGCAATTTTATGAGTGATTCCATATTTTGTTAACAATATTTGAAACTGTCGATTGCAAAAACGTAACTCCCCATCACTTATAATAGCCCTGAGTACCCTAAACCTGGAAAAAATGTTCTTTTAAAAAAATTTAATTACCACTCTGGTATTGTTAGTTTGTAGAGCAATTACTTCTACCCATTCTGACACATAATCTATTACCAAAAGTGTATATTTGTTTGAAAAAGATAAATGGAAAGGACCCATGAAGTTTATTCCCCACACATCAAAAAGTTCGATTACCAGAATTCTATTTTGTGGTAATTCATGTCTCTTAGAAATATTCCTAGTCCTTTGGCATTGAGCACAAGACATAACATAATTCCTGTAATCACCAAACAAACTAGGCCAGTAAAATCCACAAGATAAAATTTTAGCTGCAATTCTTTCTACACTAAAGTGACCTCCTGCTTCTTTAGAATGACAGTGATGAATTATGCTAAGCTACTCTATTTCAGGCACATAACGTCTAATTACTTTGTTAACACAACTTTTATATAGATATGGTTCGTCCTAGAAATAAAATTTCACATCATGTAAAAACTTATTTTTCTTTTGAAATAAGAAACCGTATTGTATGATCTTGCTAACTAGGTAATTGACTATATGAGCATAGCAAGATAACTCTTGGATCTATACTGCATACAATTATTCATCAAGAAACTTTTCATTAATAGGTGGCTCTAAACACTTAAATTGTAAATGAGATAAATGATCAGCAATTACGTTTTTAATTCTCTTTTTATCTCTAATTTCAAGGTCAAATTCTTGTGGTAATAAGATCCAACAAATTAACCTAGGTTTAGCATCAACTTTAGTAAACAAATATTTTAGAGTAGCATGGTCTATGTATGCTATGATCTAGAACCTATGAGATAAGGCCTAAACTTATCATAAGCAAATATAATCGCTAAAAGTTCTTTCTCTATTACGGCATAGTTTCTTGTACCTCATTCAAGGTTTTACTCGCATAGTATATAACATGAAATAACTTACCTTTCCTTTGCTCAAGCACTGCTCCTACAGCATAGTTGTTGGCATAACACATCATTTTGAAAGGGAGCTCCCGATCGAGTGCAATGATCACTAGTGTCGAAGTAAGCTTCTCTTTTAATAAATTGACTGCCTACAAACAACTGTCATAAAAAATAAAGGTAAAATACTTTTTAAGTAAATTACAAAGAAGTTTAGAGATTTTAGAGAAGTCTTTGATAAATCTCCTGTAGAAGCCAACATACCCTAGGAAGCTCCTGACTCTTTTGACTAAAATAGGTGGTGGTAGATTCTCTATCATCTCCACTTTGGCTCTGTCAACTTCAATCCCCTTTTTTTACACCTTGTGACCTAAGACTACTCTCTCTTTTACTATAAAATGGTATTTTTGTCAATTTAGAAGTAGATTAGTCTCTTTGTATTGTCTGAGTACATAACCTAAATTAGTCGGACATGAATCAAATGACTTCCCAAAGACAGAGAAGTCATCTATAAATATTTTAATAAAATCTTCTAACATGTCAGAAAATATAGATATCATGCATCTTTGAAAAGTAACGGGTGCATTATAGAGACCAAAGGGCATTCTCCTAAAGGCAAAAGTGCCATAAGGACATGTAAAAGTAGTTTTCTCCTGATCCTCGGGTGCGATATGAATTTGATTGTAATCAAAATATCCATCTAAAAAACAATAATAATCATGCCATGAAAGTTTTTCTAACATCTGATCTATGAAAGGGAGTGAAAAGTGGTCTTTACGAGTAGTATCATTCAATTTTCTATAATCTATGCAAACTCTCCACCCGATTATAGTATAAGTAGGGATTAGCTCATTATCCTCATTTTTTACTATAGTCATACCACCTTTTTTTAGCACTACCTGAACGCGACTAACCCACTTACTATTTGAGATAAGGTAAATAATACCTGCATCCAACAATGTAAGTACCTCTTTCTTTACTACATTCTTGAGAGTTGGGTTGAGTCGTTTCTATAGTTGTAATGTAGGTTTGCACTCCACCTTAAGTAATATCTTGTGTATTGAAATTAAAGGACTAATCCCCTTAATATTGGCAATGTTCCACCCGATGGCTTCTTAATGTTTTCTCAAAACTCCTAGAAGTTGTTTCTCCTAGTCACTTGTCAAAAAAGAGGAGATAATTATTGGTAAAGTATCATTTATTCCAAGATAAGCATGTTTTAAATGACTAGGTAAAGGTTTAAGTTTAAGCATCGAGGGTTGTTTCAATGATGGGACTGGCTTCTTCTTACTGGTACCTAGCTCTTCATAGTATCGTGCATTGATTTCTGACAACTGTTCCTTACCTTCTTCTTTAAGCCCGTCGTCATTGCTCTAATCATTTAGATCCCTAAGAACTAATTTTATGGTATCCATTCCCGCTTTCTCTTCTATAAACTCACAGGTAATCTCATAAGAAATATCAATAGTGTAATAGAATTTGCAATCATCAAATGCTTTATGGCTTCATAAACATTAAATGTTACTTGCTCGTCTATAACTCTTAAAGTAAGCTTACCCTGTTCCACGTTTATCAACACCTCACCTATTGTAAGAAACGGTCTACCTAGGATCATGGGTACTTCTCTGTCCGCTTCCATCTCCAGGACTATAAAGTTGATTTGTCTACCTTCACCAAGACATTTTCAACAATACCCCTTGAGTATGTGATACTCTTGTTAGTAAGTTACAAGGTGACATGAGTCTCCTTATAATCTCTAAGTCCCAGCTTCCTAAAAATAGATAAGGGCATTAAATTTATGCTTGTACCTGAATCAATAAGAACCTTATCAAAGTGAAAATTTTTTATAATGTGAGGAACAGTAAAACTCCCCTATAAGCATTACTGGTTCATTCCTATCAATCTTTCTCTTCTTGGTGAGCAAATCCTTCATGAATCCGGCATACGAAAGTATCTATTAGGGTGCCTCTGCAAAAGGAATGTTTATTTACAACTTCTTGAAAACATCTAAGAATTTTTTAAATTGAGCGTCTAGCTGTTGTTGCTTCAGTCTTCCTGGAAAAGGGACTAAAGGAACATATGGTTTCACTTCTGGTGTCTTCTACTGTAGTTCGTCCTTCGCTTGCTTCCCTTTTTCTTCCTTTGGAATCTCTACCTTTTCTTCAACTCATCTGTTAACTGTCTCTACTGCTTTTCCACTCCTCTACATAATAGCGTTGACACCTCTGGGATTTTCTTCAGTATGGCTGGGTAAAGACCCTGATGGTCTATTACTCAACTGTTAAGAGATTTGACTAATCCAATTCTCTAAATTCCGAATAGTCACCTGTTGATTCTGTAACATGGTGTCAGTCTTTTACATATAACTCAACATAAGCTCTTCCATTCTAAATTGATTTTGCTGAGGTGGAGCGTTCCGAGTAGGACCTTGCTTCTAAAATCCAATTGGTGGTTGAAATACATTGTTCTCATTTCTCCATGAAAAATTTGGATGATTACACCACCCAGGATTATATGTATTTGAATATGGTCCTTGATTGCTACGTTGAAAATTGTTGACAAAATTCACCTGTTCTTTACTAGTTAGAGTTGAGTAATTCCCAATTAGGCACTCAAGAGTTGAATGTGGTCCTGAACATAACTCATAAAAAACAATAGGATTAGCATTAAAAGACTATGTTGAGGTGAGTTTACTTACCTGAGTAATGAGAGCTACAATCTGAGTTATTAATTGAGGTATAGTGTTATTGTCACCGATTGGTGCCACTCTTAACTTGCTTCTCTCGTTTTGCCAGTTATGTGCACTGGAGGCCATCTTTTTTAATGCACTTACTTCATTATAGGTCCTACTAATTAGAGTCCTTCCAACTACAGCATCAACTAAGGACCTCAATGTCTCATCCAAACTTGGATAAAAGATTTCAATCAAGAGATTATCTAGTAAGCCATGATGTAAGCATTTTTTGATCGCCTCCTTTGAATCTCTCCTATGCCTTATAAAGTGACTCACCACTAAACTTAGTGAAGTTGGTGATGTCGTTCCTTAGTTTTATGGTCCTAACTGGTAGGAAAAATCTCCTTAAAAACTTCGATGAAAGATCAACTCAGGTGGTGATAAACTCTTGTGGTAGTGAATGAAACCAAGCTTTGGCTTTATCCCTTAGCGAAAAAGGGAAAGAGCTGTAATCTAATAACCTCATTGATCACGTTGTTCATCTTAATTGTATTGCAATATTAGAGGAATCTTGCAATATGCTTGTCAGGACTTTCATTAGGGTATCCTTTAAATTGATTTGTCTGAACCATCTGAATGAGGGACAACTTCAACTCAAAGTTGTTAGCCTGAATGGTGGGCCTCCTTATAGCCGAACCCATCATCGTAGGTACTGTATAGTCTTGTAGTGCTTACCTTAACTAATGCAAAGTGTGCTCTATTTCAGAATCTAATGGTAGAACTTCAGCACTTCTACTCTTGCGCATAGAATACCTACAAAGAGAATAAAAATAACATACATCATCGAATGCACCTAAATTACCAATAGAACTAAAAGGTTTAATATTTGCAGTCTTCGGCAACGTTGCCAAAAACTTGATTCACTTAAACTATATATATAAAAAATTAAATTGCGAATGCTCTAGCAAGTATATTTGATTAAAATCAAGTAATACAAAGCAAGTAAGGTTGTTAATCCCTCAAGGACTATAATATTATTAAACCTATGATAGTTCTTATCAATATTCAGACAATAAAAAATAAATTAACTAATCTAATAATTATACTAAAACTATTGAAAATAAAATAACTATAAAATTTCTAAAACTAAGTAATCAATTGAGAATCGTAGGAAAAATAGAATCCACCCTAGATTATGTAAATTAAATTGTTATCATGTTATATAAATTATTAGCTATATGGTTATTCAAGTGAAATTATTATGTCTTAAAACTTAAGGATTTAAACCTCTAATTAATCAGTTAGCTCCTACATCTCCAAGTAATAGTGGACTCTAAATTACAATTATATATCTCCCGACACTATGATTGTTTAATGTCCTAAATTAATTATTTCTAATATCTTAGTGAATAATCAATCGCCAAATATTGCATTAATCATTAGATAATCTATAATTATTTCAGTTAACGCTGCTTCTACAATAATTAATCTAATTAACCAAGAATTTCGAACAAACGCTATATCAACTCCTGTATCACTAGAGTTTCTGACAATTATAATTAATTAAACAATTATAATTAAAATCATAGAAATTGCCATCATGAATCATCTCTATATCTATTAATTCTACAACACAAACACAATCATCATCTTAGCCATCTAGGGTTTTATCAATTCCTACAAATAAATTTTCGCAACCATAGAATTTGAAACAAAGTGCAACTACTAATTGAAATTGCAAGAAAATTCATAATTGAAAGCATGAATAATTAATAGAATTGCAAAATCTAATTAAAATAGATGTCACCAATTCTAAAATTAGAAAAGATAAACTTTAATTGCAACTCTAAAACTTGATCTCCAAAGCAAAATCTTCTTAATGATCTAAGCGATTCTACGGAAGAATTCTTCAAGAACTATCTAATGACTGTTTTACGACTCTCTAAATCTAAAGAAAATGTGTGTCTCCAACAAAAAAAAAAAGTTTTTTAAATGGTGAAACATAAAGCTATTTATAAGAAAAATTAGGGTTAGCTCATGTAAGACTTCTTTTTAATGAAGGTCGACTGATAGGCCGATGGTGTAAGCTTCAAGGTTGGCAACATAGACTCCAAAAGTGACCGGTGTAAGTGTAGGCTGCTTGAAAGGCTGGCTATGTTGAATTCCAAATTGCAACGTATTGATTTGAACTTCGTTCATTTGCGTAAAAGTCCTCTAAATCGTCTTTATTTTTACTTTGAATCCTCCAATTCCTAAAATGTTCAAATGAAAATAATTAGGTATCATTTCTTAATGATTTCTATAAAATCAATAATAATTTTACGTAATTTGCACATTAAAACATGAAAAATAGGCCTTTATCACTTATAGAGTGTTTTACACGATTTCAGTGAGTTAGCAAGACAGTGCATAAACAACTCGAGTCAGATCTAGCACGAGATTAGTTATCTCGTCAGGTCTTTTGTCAGTGTTTATGGGAGTTCTCTAAGATTGTTATTCATGGTGGACAACTTCACTGTCATCACCAGTATCAATATTCAAACTTAGGTCTGTCATTTTTTCTTACTGATTCAAATCTCAAACAAACACTTTAGAAAGTCAACAACTAACAACATAACAGTTAAACGAACACAGTAACTAACTCTGTTTCACATACGCAAAACAAAGTACAATAAAACTTCAAGAACTAACTACAATTCATACAAAACCTCCACTCTGATACTAAGATGTTACGAACCGTGACTAAGAACAAACAAGGCCGGTCACTGGATGGATCCAAGCTTGCAAATAGCTCGAAAGGGGTTAATGGGGAAAAGTGCGAAAGAGTGAAAATGAAGAATGAAAACAGGAAGCAAAACCTACGAACAGCTTTAGAGGATATGGCGTACCAATGGAACTTCTGAGAACTTACGACACAATTCAATATGACACAGGAATTAGTCTAATGAGGTTACTCGCCACCTAACCTTGCTTGAGGAAAAGGATAAGAGTGACGCCAAAAATAAACAAATGGTGTTTATACAATGAAGAAAGTACTCAAAGTGTATTGAAGATAATTTGATGCTTTACAGTTACAAGTATAAAGGTATTTATACCCGAAAGTTAGGGTAACTTACCCAAAAGGGAAAAGACAAAAGGGTATTTCGTAAGGAAATAATATACATGATACAAAAGGGTAAAAATAAATATATAAGAAAAATAATCATTGGTACTACAGATTCTACATACGATACTGTACATGTAGTGATGTTGCATTGGCGTAGTTGTTAAGAAATGCGGACAAAAAGTACAGACAAATGAGCTTGTCTGAGTAGGGATGGCTAAGTCAATTTGGATTCTTTATCTCTCAACTTCTTGGCAAGGTTGATGTCGAGTTATTGGTCGGTTCGGCATTAGAGAGTAATCAACAACTCGGCATATTACAGAATAATAGGTGGTCATACGGCTCAACATTAAAGGTAACTTGGCAAGGAAGTACTCGGCCTTGGTAGCGGCAGGAGTTGGTTGGAATAGAAGGATTTGTTGTACCAGCCTCTCCAGTCCTCGAACTCGGCTGCGGGTTAGAAGTTAGGTAGCCTTATTCCCATTAGTATTAAAGAGCATAAAATAGTTATTGAATGATATGTTTGAGAATGTTGTCAAGGAATTAGGGAAGAGCATGGTGGTATTTAAGGTATGTTTTTGCAGTACAATAATTTATTTAATCATTTTGAAAAATAACAAAAAAGTTATATAATTGCAATATTGATAAGGAATCAATGGACGTATTATTTGAATTTTTTATTCTCTTTGATGGATAAAAATATTCCACATTTTCTTAGATAACGTATGATTACTAGAACCAAATAGAATAAGGAGAGTTAGACAACACAAGTATAAGGAGTACAAATAGTATAATCTTATTATTCCACATTTGGTTTGCACTGTATTAGAGAAGGTTGATAATTCATGTTATTATGTCCCGTTTCTATGTCTAAACAAGTTCACATTTGAAAAATTTAAACCCGTGATACAATTTGTTTATTAAATGTGTGTGAAAATCTAAACCGGTGAACTAATGTATCTCATGTCCAGATTTGATCCATTTATATTAAGGCTGACAATTCATATTACAATGTTGTATTTCTTTTATCTTAAGTTTGATACTATTTATCAATTAAAAAATTATAATTAAACTATAAAATATTTATAAATACAATGAGAAAAGAACAATAATGATATTTAAATTTTATAAAAACAAATGAAATAGTATGTTCATAATTAAAATACAACTTAAACAAAAGTTTTAGTAAAATAAAATCTTACCAAATATGGAAATATTGAAAATTGAAATTATTTAACATTATTAAATCAAGTGGAGCTATAAATTAAATGGATAATAATATTGCCATCAGTGTTGATTTCTAAATTTATCATATTATTTGTTAGATTTTCAAGCGAGACGATCAATGAATCTATACATGAGTTTATAATTTTTTATCTGTTTAAACTTTAGTGCAATAAGAAGAGTATATAACATTATTAAATTTAAGTAGAGACATAATTTAAATGGAGATTCATAATACTATTGATGTCTATTTCGATTTGTCATATTGATTGTCGAATTTTCAAGGGAGATTGTTAAATAATTTACATAGAATTTATAAATTTTTACTTAATTAAACTACAATACAATAAGAAGAATATATATCTAAAATTATCTAATACCTTTAATTAAGGTATCTGATCTAGAAAGTAATGGTTTGTGTAACAAAGTGTAAATACATAAGAATATATGATATGTGTCGTGTTCTATGTTTGGGTTTAAAAGCTTAAATCGAACTTGGACATTAATTCAATTGTGTTTAAATAGTTTGGTCCATTTGTGTTTTATGTCAATTTTTTCTATATACTAACCAATTTAAATTGTGTCGTATCACATCTAGGTTTATAGTGTTTCTATACCAAGTTATCATTTATGATGTCTCTAATCTAATATACATAAGGATTGTACTAGAAAGTTGAGGGGGAATAATTATACCATTTCACCTCTACTACCTCCAAATAAATGAGCCACCAATTTATGTAGCTAGTGTGAGGAAGTTCTGAACTCCTACGACTTGATCTGTAATAATTTTTTTTTGCATTTTGTTTAGACTGAAATATTAAATTCTTAAGTTCACAAGAAAAGAAAAACCCATTTAAGAGTGTAGTCGGATGAATTGTTAATAGGTACTTAACTTGTTCAACTTGACAAAAATCTTATAGGGTTTAACCCTATATGGTTTAGGATTATATGTCGGAAATCAAGCTAACCTACTATAAATCTATAAATAGTCGTGTAGCATAGTTTATATTGACTCGTGCCAACCCACGAGCCACTTAATAATCATATCAATCGTGCCGTTATGTATCAACCAAGCCAAAATCCGCAAGAGTCAAATTCAAAGGCCGATAATCCTTCTCCTTCCGCTAAACAAATGTCATGCAAGAGTCATATGATATATGGAAGCCTTTTTTTTTTTTTTTTTCCATGAGAGGAAGTTCAGTTCGGCGTGGTTATGAAAAAACCAAATAAATTATGAGCATTTTGAGTGATTTTATGAAGTGAAAATGTACGACTTTATAATAAACTTACAAACTCTTATGAGGAATTATAAATTTTTGAGTAAAATTATGAATAACAAGTAAATATTTTGTGGAATATATTATGAGTTTACAAAAAGATCCTTTCAAATGTTCCTAACAAATCGTATGTTATAAAAATTTGAGGAAAGTCACTTTTTTCTTTAATTGTTTTTATGAAAATAAATATGTTACAAAATTTTAAATTCATTTAAAATTTAATAAGTGAAATTACTAACTTCGATTTCATTTATGACATTCACTAAGAATTAAAACAAAAGAGTTATTTTAAAGAAGACTGCAAACTTGTAGTCCAGTTATGAATATATGCAAGTTCATATTGCGTATTTTTGAGTGAAAAACGAACTTAAAAGAGAGTTTAAGAAATTTATTTTTAACTTGTGAGTATGGTTGTAAGATATAAGAGAAATTATAAAGAATAAAGTCATTTTATAAAATTACGTGAATTTATGATGTTAACAAGCATTTTATGAAAAGTTATCTATAAAAATCTTAAGTAGAATTACGAATTATTAAGCATGTTTGTGAGATTTTTAAGGCAAATTAACAACAATGAGGTTATTTACAAAATACAGATTTATGAAATATATTCAATGTTATGATCTTTTAACCAAAATTACAAATTTAAAGGAATTTTATAGAAGTATGAAAAGTTACTACCTTCAAGGAGGATTGCCATTATTTAGGATAGTTATAATGGTTATTCTTCTTGTTCTTCCTTTTTCTTTTTTTTACATTTTTTAGAATATTTGGTGAAATAAATTATGATCAAATAATACATAAAATCAAATTATTGCAATGCAATCAAGGAATCTCCTATGTTGTGATAGGTGGTCCCTTTTGGTACGATAGGAGCAAATAAATTTCTTTATTGTAGAGAGAGAAGTTATTGCATAAAAAATCTACACAATTTTATACACCCTGTTCTTGCCCTCAAACATTATTGTTTTAAATTGTATATCTTGATCCAAATAATTGTGTCCCATCATTATACATGATTTCTTTTTTAAAAGTATTTGTCTTCATCATATATTTTAAAGTTTGTAGTTTATGTGTTATGGAAACTACATTTTCATTGAAATAAGCTCAAAATTTGTATTGTTGTAAGATGAAGTGTACACTTTGCAAATTTATTTTATTTTATATGAAGTTTTGTATATTTATCTCTTCATTGGGCGGGTGATTTCTATTGTTAGTGAATTTTGGGATTAAGGAAAATCCTATAAAAGAGAATGAAATGCTTGGTATTGGGGCCAATTCGATGTGACTACTTTGATGTCTAAGTTAGTAGGGTGACTTTGTATAAAAAGTATGTAAATGAAGTGTTAGAGAGATCTTACAGAGTTTTCTTTCCCATATTTATAGTTGGCTGTAATGTCTAAGGCAGTTGTCGGAATAACTGTTAAGACACGTAGAAACTTCTTGATTTAACATATTTCCTGATATGTAGGGAAAGCAGGTGGTTATATAATATAACTGTGCTTATGATAACTGTTTGTACCATGGGCTTGAATTCAAACTAGGATGGATTTAAGATACTTGGCATAAATGTCTTGTGTCATCTTTCCAGAGGCATGTGGAGAGATTCAAAATATTCGACATATCGACGACCGAATGAATGAGTATGCCAGATGAGTGAAAACTGACTATCAACATTTACCCCCCAACTCTCGTATTCGAGTAGTTGACAAAGGGAGTGACATATATATATATATATATATATATATTGCACTAGAGGCCAAGTAGAGGATCGATTCTTTAAATTGATGTTGAGCAAGATAGGAAGTACAACGGATCACATCCTAGTCGAAACGTCACAATTTCTAAACTTTTACCCATTCGAGAAACCAAGAAATTAAAGGCATGACATCTGTCGCCTATGTTATCATTTTGCTGTAGGCTTAATAACTATCAAAAAGTTGTCAGGAATTAGATTTCTATCACGAAACATGTGTCGACAATCTGCATCATTACCATCAAAAGCAGACTTGCGGTTACGAGGACAGATCGCCCATATATAAGGTTGATAAGGATCAAACTAGAAACAATAGCAGATTTAGAACGAATAGGAATAGGTATTCAAAAGAAAATGGGTACGAAGAATGGGAAGGTTTTGATGGTGAATGTGAATGGATATAACTTATCAAGATACAAATACAATAAGGGGGTTTGAGCTCAAAATAAAGTTCGATACAACCCACGAACACTAAATGTCGCTCGGGATTCAAATAAAGGTTAGATATAACCCACTAACTGGTTCAAATGAAAGGTTTTACCACAATCCTAAGAAAAAGATTGATAAGAACACATGGGAGATTAAAAAGAGTAATCGAAACTCAATAATTCGGCAAACACAAGCTCTACTAGCTCAAGTACAGCCTTGCTCAAAAGAGAAGAGTTTCACTCCCTGTATATTCTTTTGTATATGTCTATCTCTCTATATTAGTACAAATATTACTATTTATAGTAAGTCTTAAACCCTAGTGATGAAGCTGTAAATAACATATAAGGCCTTAAACCCTAAAGAATCGGGCCCATAAATAAAATAAGGGAAAACATATATAAGAATACAAAATTGTGCATTTTACAAAAATCAGCATGCATTCACTCGACATGTCTTGGGAGTAGTAGTATCCGAACCAGATGGGGTAAGCAATTTGATATACGAGTTCGGGAAGGAGTCCTTGAAGTCTTGTGTGGCTTGGCCGAGACACCAAGAAGGTTGGCCCATAATTGCCGAACCTTACAATCAGTTGGTACGAGTCTCTCGGTGCGGTGCCGAGTGGTTCTTTAGTCTTGAATACTTGGCCTTGCAGTTTCTCAACACTTTGGTTAATGACAAAGTTGATACCGAGTGTTTATTTTCCTTCCCCTCATCCTTCTAGCTACAACTCTGCCTCGGCAAGCATTGATAAGCTTTGGCTTGGATATGGTTAGAGGTTGATTCCCATCATAAGGTACTGTTCATAATTAGATTTCATTTCTCTGGTTACATCTTAGACTTTCGCTTGTTTTCTCATCTTCGAATTCACATTCTTTGACTTGTGTTATTTCATTTTATACAACCATTCAGGTATGGTTCACAAAGTTTCTTATTGACTTATTTTATCCAATTTTGAGCCCTCCCTCCCCCCAAATAAAGAGTGAAGCAGCATGTTCTTCGGGAGGTTCGACCGATAGTATGGAGGCAGGGTGGGATAAACTTACTCGTATTAACGAGCTTCCTATGGATAATTATCCCCAGGATAAGGAAAGGAGGTCTTCAGCAAGATATTTGTACAACACAATAGCTTACTCTTATGACTCTCCTGATGATACAACCAGTTCCGTCGATAGAATTCTTGTCACAAAGTACAACTAGTACTGACGAAATTTTCCTAGAACATTGAACTTGAGGAGGCCGATAGATGGGGAGAGAGTATGCTTCCCAAAGGAGTACGAGTTCCACATATACCCGAAGCATCTAGATTTTAAGTTGTGCTTCCCTTTCTTAGTTTTGTTCAGGGCTTCTTCAACTACTTTAGAGTTACACCGAGTATGTTCTCACCAAACACATATCGGCTTTTGGTGGCTTTTGAGATAGTTTGTGAAGAAGTTAAGGTCAGGGCTACGCCTCAGTTGTTTAGGTTTTTCTTCGCTATTCGGAGGTAGCCTGATAGGTGGTACTTCGTCGCTGTAAGGCATAGGCACAAGTTCATCGATGAGTTAGAATCCAAGATTCCCAAGTGGAATGACAAATTCTTATCAATAGTATCCGATGAGGACTTGGGCTTTTGGACCCAATGGACTGAGTTGATCCATACAAAAGATATAGATATGATGCCAAATAATGCAGTAGCAACGAGGAAAATTTAATAAAGGAGGAAGAACAAAATATTCTTCTTGACGCCGAGAGGATTATATGGCGATATGAAAATGGAGACCCAATCTTTTCTAAAAAAGAAGGTACTCTAATGAGTTGTCGCCGTGCTGAGTATAACTACGAAGAAATCTGTTCTCAAGACTTTGGGGGGAGAACTGTAGCCTTCGAGCCTTTCTTGATACGAAAATGTAAATTCATCTTTCTCCTGTCTTTATATTAATTCCTTTATTCGTATCGTAGATATGGGTGTTGGTAAGGTGAATCTTGCTAAACTACTTGCTCAGGCCAAAACTAAGAAATCTAAGGTTAACAAAAGGGCGACTACTGTAGTAAATACCACTTGGCTTACTATTGCAAAGAAGGCCATTAAGGAGGCTGCAGCGAAGCAGGTGACTATACAGAAGATCTCTTGTCCTACCAAGAGGATGAAGGAGAATGAAGAAACATTGTCAACTAACGTTATTTATTTTGAGGGGCCTTGGGTCGAGATTATTCAAACTTCAGTTGAGCCGAAGGATGGTGAGTGTCGCAGAAGGCTCATTGCTGGCAATTGTGGTGGCTCCAAGTGGTGACAAAAGACCAAGGAAGGAACTCATCGGCCAACCACTTACCAAGAACTCCAAAGGCTTGGACGAAAGGGCAAAGGAGCCAATACGTTCTAAAGCTCTCAACATCAGTAACGCCGAATTCATCCCCAACAAAGAGGTCGACGAGTACTTCATCCCTTGCTGGAGCCACAAAATTTTGGACATTAACTTGGCCCTGGGAGATAGGACGAAATCTTTAGCTCTAATGGAAGGTATCATTCTTCTAAAAGATAAAGATATTGCCAAGAAAGATGTCGACAAGGTCGACGGTTTCAATAAAGCCCATATTGTAGCTAAATTGTATGATGTGAGTATCCATAACTATTGTCTTTAATTATCGAATTCGTTCGGGTAACTAACATATTTGCTTTTCCAGATGAGCAACTACATTCTGATGGCTTTAGACTAGATCGACAAAGAGGCAAAGAAGGTAATATCTTCAGTTGTATTTATGTCTCATACCTAATCATTCTTAATTATATTAAATGAATTTGCTGTAGAAAGTTGAGGATGAATACAATTCATCAGAGGCCTAAACTGCTATTGCTGAGAATGCAAAGATTAAGGTTGAGATGAGGCGAGAAAGCTTCAAGAAGAACTTGCTGCTAAGAAATTGGCACATGACCTCACCGTTGATAAAATCTCTAGCTTGAAGGCTAAAATGGAAGAACAGTACAAAAAGATTGAAGACCTAAAAGAGGAGCTGTAGAAGAAGAAAGAAGAGTGTTGGGGCTTGAGGTGAACTATTTGCACGATGAGCAATGATGAAGATAAACTCAGGATACAGATAAAGGAGTTGGAGACCAACTACTCAAACTTACAGAGTAGTGCAGCCCAGTTGGAGGAGACTTTGAGGAGAGGACCATTAGTTGAAGAAGCTCTTGGTATAGTCACTCCTAGTCGGCAACACGAGAGGCTTCTACAAAAGAAGTTGTAGGAGGGGGTTTAAGCAATAAGAGAAGAGGTCTTGAAGCTTTATCCTGATTATGATCTCTCCTGTCCTAACTTTGTTGACGACGACAACAAAGTCAGCAATGCCAACAAAGATGAAGGCAACGAGATAGGAACCAAGAGTATGAATCAATGTAACAATGAAGCTCATGCCGAGGAAGTTGCCTACTCCAAGACCCCAGTTGCCAAGGAAGCCTTAGCTACTGATTTAAAAATCACTTTTTGCTAAATCTAATGATAGGCCATAGGACTTTTATTATATTGGCACATTGCATTCTCATGTAATTATCGATTGAAATATATTCAAGGCAATGCCAAGTGCTTATGACACTTATTGAGCAAAAATAGTTGACAGATCTTCAATACGTTTAATTTCACGTACTGTACTTTCACGCCATATATGTTATATGTATGTTGCTTCATACTCTTATTCGTCGACATATTTTATTTCACACGCTAGTTGTTACTTAGCATGTTTTATTTCACGCGCTATTTGTTTCTCAGCATGTTTTATTTTATACCCCTAACTATCTTTCGGCATGTTTTATTTCACATGCCCAACTATCTATCAGCATGTTTTATTTCATAGCCCATTATCTTACACTGTTTGTTAATCGTTTGAGGTGTGGATTAGCCACATTACTTAGCCGTAAGGTTAATTTGTATAGTTCGTCAACTGCGTTTGGCTAAAACCTAGATTAATTCGTTTGTCGTATAGCCTAGAACTTGTTAATTTGGCAATCATGACAAAAACAAACATAATGAGACTTCAGATATAATTCTCATAAATAAGTATTACAGTTTTACAAACATGTTGCTTGTTGCCAAATAAGTGAAGATAGAAATCATCCGATAGATTAATTGAAATGAAATTTCAGATTCTTAATATTCCATGCTTGAGGGATAATTGATCTATTTGACCTTTTTAGTCGATAGGCCCCCTCGCCAACGACTTCCCAATCTTAACGGGATCCTCCTATCACACTAAGCTTTCCTTAAGTCGCTCGCACACCAGCGACTTCTATTTTATAGCAAACCAAATCTTTGAGTTAGAATACCTTGTGCTTTACTTTTTTATTGTAGTACCTTGCTACTCTATGCTAGACCTTGGCTCTTGCAATATCTTGAATTTCCTCAATAGTATCCAGATTCGTTGTTAGTCTAACTTGATTAAGCATAACATCAAAATTATGCGTCCGCAGATTAGGCAAGTCCAACTTAATCAGCAATACAGCTTCCGTACCGTATGCTAACTTAAATGGTGTCTCTCCCATTGCAGTTCTATGAGTATTTCTGTATCCCCATAAGACGTTTGGCAGTTTGTTTGCCCATCTCCCCCTAACTTGATCTACCTTTCTTCTTAAGTCATATAATGTGATTTTGTTGACGGCTTCAACTTATCCATTCGTTTGAGGGTGTGCTACAGACATATAATTGAGGTGAATGTCATGCTTCCACCTTTTGCTTGGTGATCTTCCCTACTACCTCAGTTTTGGCCTATTTGGTAAAATAATCTACAACAATAATGACGAATTGTTGTTGGGTGGTAGATTTCGAAAAGGGTTCGAGCATGTTTAGCCTCCACTAAGCAAAAGGCCAAGGGCTAGTCAAATTACATAACTCAGTAGCTGGTGCATTACTCGACGAGTCATGCTTCTGGCATTGAGGATAATGCCGAACAATGTCCTTCACATTTTCTCTCATAGTCGGCCAATAATAGCCGAGTCATAGAACTTGAATGTATAGTGTTTGCACCTTTAAATGGTTATTGCATATGCCACCATATAGTTTAGATAACATCCTTTGGGCATCTTTTGGCGAAACGCTTCGAAGGTAGGGTTGAGTTGTGCTATACTTATATAGCTGACCATCAATCATCGCGTAGTTTACAGCTTGGTAAGCCAATCTTCATGCCTCCTTTTTATCGTCAGGGAGAGTACCATCTTTTAGATAATTTGCTATGGAATTCATCAACGATTCTTCTCTCGGGTAAGGAGTTAACTCACAGTTCTGCAAGAGATTAGATAAACTTTTTTGCGACAGAAACTCGACGAAAAGTTTCTCACTCAGCTTAGGGAATTCCATACTAGCCAACTTCAACAACTTGTCGGCAATAATATTCTTGCTTCTTGGAATTTTGTGAATGGAGAAAGATAGGAATTCTTCTACAAGCCTTTGTACCACTAATAACTACTAGCTCATCTCTTCTTCTCTTGCCGCATAATTTCTGGTGACTCGATTTACCACTAGCTGGGAATCAGAGAACATTTTGAGTTTTTCGGCACCAATTTCTTTTCCCAATTTCAATTCAGCAATTAAAGCTTAGTACTTTGCTTCATTGTTATTAGCTTGGAATCCAAATTTCAAAGCATAATGAACTTTAACATTTTAGGAACCTTGAAGAACTAAGCCTACACCACTTCCTTCTTGTATCGAAGAATTATTTACATAAAGAAACCAAATAGGTTTCTCGACAATCTCCATACGGTCTTCCTCTTTAGTGAATTTGGCTACAAAATCTATCAGTACTTGAGCCTTTTATATCATTCTGGGTCTATATTGTACACTATGGGTACTGAGTTCTAAGGCATATTTCATCATCTTCCCTAAGGAATTAGGCCGTTGCAATGCCTGCCGTAATGGTTGATCGGTAAGGATAATAATCTGGTGAGTTTCAAAATACGGCTTCAACTTTATTGTCGAGAAAACCATTACTAATACAAAATTTTCAATCTTTGTGTATCGAAATTCTGGCGTTTGTAGAACATAACTCACGAATAAACAAGTTGATGCTCTTTTCCATCAATTCAGACCAGTATAAAGGAAAGTGCTTAATAGCTGATTGATAGATACAAGTATAAATTTTCTCCTGGAATGGGTGTTGAGAGTATCAGGAGTGACGCAAAAAATTCCTCGAGCTCATTGAAAGCTCTCTTGCAATAGTTGGTCCAGTTGAATTCCATTAGATTCTTCAAAATTTTAAAGAATTCTAGGCGCTTATTTGCACTTCTCAACATGAATCTGTTGAGGGCGGCAATTCTTCTGATGAATTCCTATACCTCTTTGACCGTGCGAGGTGATTTAATATTCTTTATGGCTTTAATCTTTCTTGGATTGGCTTCAATATTGTGTCGTATAACCATATACCTGAGAAATTTCCCTGATGTTGCACTAAAGATGCACTTATGTGGGTTGAGTTTCATGTTATATCTCCTCAATGTGGCAAACGTCTCCTCTAGATCAGCGAGATGCCGATCTTCCTTCATACTCTTCACAATCATGTCATCCACATATACTTCTACATTCCTATAGATCTGAGATTTGAACATCTTCGCCATAGTTCTTTAGCCCAAAGGGCATCATTGTATAACAGTACGTTCCAAAATTAGTAACAAAAGATGTGTGGACTTCGTCTGCCTTGTCCATCTTGATTTGATTATAAGTAGAGAAAGAGTTCATAAAAGAAAGCAATGCATGTCCTGCAGTTGTATCTACCATCTGATCGATTTTTGGCAGTGGGAAACAATCTTTGAGACAAGCCTTGTTGAGGTCCGTGAAGTCTATGCACATTCGCCACTTGTCGTAGATTTCTTGACTAGTAAACAATTTGCTAACAGGTTGGATAAGGCTCTTTTTCCGAATGAATTCTACCTTTAATAATTTCTGGACCTCTTCTTCTATTACCGTTTGTCTCTTTGGTGTAAAATGTCTCTTTTTCTATTGGACCACCTTCACATTCGGGTCAATTTGGAGCTTGTGTACTACAACATCTCTCAGAATACTCGGTATGCATGTTCAAAGGTGACCAAGCAAACACATCAGCATTGGCTTGTAGGAAGTTAATCAGACTTTGTTAGACATCTACAAGGGTTTTCCTATCCTTGTTGTCTCCCCGGAATCATTTCTTAAAGGAATTTCCTCCATATCATTCTCGGCATTCTTTATGTTGACTGACTTACCTCCTGGAAAGGTTTTAACTTAAAACACTTCTTCTTGTCTTAAGGCCCTTATATATAAGGACTATGCCAATTGCCGATCCCCTCTACACACACCGACCCTCGTAAGAGTAAGGAACTTGGCCTTAAGATGTACCGTTGAAGGGACAATGTCGAATAAATGTTGGCATGGCCGTCCCATTATCATGTTGTAAGGGGATCAACATTTGACAACGAGAAAGTTCACTTTATCCTCTACAACATGCTCGTCATCACCTATCTGTATCAGCAAAGAGATAACTTCGGCTACTTAGACGGGTTGATTATTGAAGGCATAGAGATTATACCTGTAAGTTCGTAGCTGCGCTTTGATCTTGGGCCTCATTTGATCAAAGGCATACTGAAAAATGATATTGGATGAACTTCCCATGTCAACATGAATCTTCTTGACTTCAAAGTTGACAACTCTTGCATTGATGACGAGTGCATCATCATGTAGCCTCTGAATACCCTCAAAATCTTTCTCTCTGAAAGATATCGTATTGTCAATCTTAACCTTTTTTTAATGAATATTGCAAACGTAATTTTTGCCGTTAATCAAGTTCGAAGAGTTCGATTGGCTTATACTAGGTTTGCCAACGATGGTATTAATTACTTCGTTAGTTGCTCTACTGAGATTAACATCCCTTGCATTTCTCACGACCATTACTAGTTGAGTGTCATTCTCTTATTCCTTTTGTTTCCTTTGAGACAGTCTTTTCATTCTCTCAGCATCATACGTTAGAAATTTTCGCAGGTGCCCACGTTGTATTGCATCTTCAATTGCATTCTTGAGTTGAATGCACTCATCTGCATTGTGACCCTTGTCACGGTGGAAATCATAGTATTTTTTCAAATTTCTTCTTGAGGGATTCCCTTGCATTCTTTCTGGCCATTAGAAGATAACTCTCTCCCCACGTACCTCCATCAAAATATCCGAGATTGGACAATTGATAGGTGTGTGGGATGAGAATGTTAGGATCTTCGATATCTTCCTCTTGGCATCTGAACTGTGGTCATTGTTTATGCCATGTCTATCATTCGCACTTTTTCGCTTGTTATTCTTTCCATCTCCTTTTCTCTGATTGGCCTTTTGTTGTATCTTTATGTTGTCTTCTTGTCGAATGTATAAGATAGCTTTAGCCTTAAACTTAGCAAAAGTTTTTGGCTTGTTCTTTATGAGAGACTTGAAAAAATCTCCATGAGGCTTGACTTCGTCGATTACGATGTTGAGGGCCACACTTATATCCAGCTCTGGGATTTGGACTATCTCGACTATAAATCTGGCCAAACAGTCCATGATTGACTCATTGGACTTTTATTTAATGGTGTTAAGGATCGAGGAGTTCTTAATAGGAAGTTTATTCTCAAGGAAGTGTTGAAGGAACACTTTTACTAGTTCATCAAAATAGGAAATTGTATTTGGTTTCAAATGTTTGAACCATGTGCTGGCTGCATTCCTCAATGTTAAAGGATAAGCTTGACAGGCCACTGCATTACTTAAGTCATGCAACTTAGCCAACGTACAGTAGTACTCCAAGTGGTTTTTAGGGCCCTTTGTTCCATCGCAAGTCTCAAATTGTGGCAACTTTATGTGCCGAGTTATTACTTTCTCCAAAATTTCTAGAACAAAGAGACTCTTTTTAATTTGAAACTATTTGCGTAAAGCAGTAAGGGTGTTGGCAAGCAAAGGACCTGCATGCTGCACCTACTGTAGTTGTTAACCTTTGTCATTCCTTTTGAAAGTAGGAGCTGAAGATCTTATCATATTCTCAGCTTGCTTTTTTTGCAACTCAGGTGAATAAATGGAATCATCGCTTTTTTCAGTGTCGTAATCGCCTTAGTCTTTGTTTTGGGTTAGATTTAGGTAAATATTAAGGACTTGCTTGTGTTTTTCGTTTAATTCTTGGTTTTCTTTAGCTAAGTCGAGGCAGAGTTGCTTGAGCTTAGCCAATCGCTGTTCATTAGTATGCCTACTCCCCCTTTTAGGGTGTTGGGAGATAGTACCGGCACGTGCACTCTTAAATACTCTTGTCTTAGCTATGTGGGTGTATTTAGGAAAAAACATGCGATGCCAAATGTAGTTGGTGAATTTCAGGATTAAGGAAAATCCTGCAAAAGAGTATGAAATGCTTGGTATTGGGGCTAGTCTAGTGCGGCTAGTCTAGTACAGTTACTCCAATGTCTAAGATAGTGGAGTGACTTTGTATAAAAAGTATGCAAGTGAAGTGCTAGAGAGATCTTATGGAGTTTTCTTTCCCATATTTACAGCTGGCTATAATGTTTAAGACAATTGTCGGAATAAATGTTAAGATGCGTGAAAGTTTCTTAATTTAACATCTTTTTTAATATGTAGGGAGAGCAGGTGGTTATGTAATATAACTATACTTATGATAACTGTTCGCGTCATAGGCTTGAATTCAAACTAGGAATAGATTTAAGATACTTGGCATAAATGTCGTTTGTCAAATGAACGAGTATGCCAAATGATAACTGTTCGGTATATCGACGGCCAAATGAACGAGTATGCCAAATGAGTGAAAACTGACTATCAACAATTTTCTCTTTTAATTTCTCAACTGCTTTTCAACATTATGTTTTATAATATGTATACGGTAAAAGGGCTTAAAAGATATGAAATCTACCTTTTTGTATCATGGAGATGCAGGAAATAACCTTTATATCGAGTTGCTTTTAAATTGTATTTTCTATTCTTAGTATTGGATATCAACAATTTTCTCTTTTAATTTCTTGACTGCTTTTCAATGTTATGTGTTATAATATATATACGGTAAAAGGGCTTAAAAGATATGAAATCTATCTCTTTGCATCATGGAGAAGCAGGAAATAACCTTTATATTGAGTTGCTTTTAGATTGTATTTTCTATTCTTAGTATTAGATGTATATGTGCCTTATGATATTAATAAAAATCAAACATACAAATTGATGGTAATGTAATATATTTTGGTATTATTTATCTTAATTATTTATTGAAATTGCTATTGCTTTAAAGTAATTTCATATATTTCTATTATTAGACAATTAATTATGTTTTTTATTTTTGTCAAATTGCAACTTTCATTAGTATTTTCTCTTTTAGGATAAGTCTTATAGCAGTTAAATAAGGTAAAATTACTTTGCATTTCTTAGTCATTGGTCATAATATTTCTTCTTCTTTTTTTTTTCCTCCTTTACAAAAGGGGTTTGTTAACATGTCGTTACATGACTATTATAATTTCATGCATGTATTGAAACTATAATGAAAAGTTGCAGCTTTAAGATTTATTCATTTATTTGACTTCATCCATAGTTTAATGTAGTTGGTAGACATTTTGAAATTTATTTGTATTTTTTTATGTTTGGCATTTTGAAATTTATTTATACTTTTTTATGTTTGGAGAAATATAAATCAATTTATAATATGCAAACTGAATGTTGCTTTAATCATTGTTTGTTTACAAGGCGATTAGACGTCTCATGAAGCTTTAATTGCAATAACTTAGTACATGTATATATTTTTTTGAAAGCTAGGTTTTTAATTAGTCCGATTTTCATATTTTGATAGGACAATTGTGTTATTTATATTGATTTTCCTTTTTATTTTCTTCTTTTAGGACCGACGTTATTTTTGCACGGATTTATGAACTTGCGTTTGTATTACTTGTAATGGAATACATTAAATGGTTGTTAACTTTATTTATTATCGAATTACGTTGGCCATAGATTTTGAGATCAGAGGTTAATGAGAGATTAAATTTAAGAACTTATGATAAATGGAACTTATAAATAATAATTAGTCTGATGATAAATTTGCACACATAATATCAATACAGCGTTGCTAGTATTGTTACTGTAGGACTCATAAATAAATAAAGAAAATTAAATGGACTTCTTTAAGAATCTTATTAATGAAGTATAAACCCTTTTACATATTTCATTTTTTTTTAGATTTTAATATCCCATCTCAATAAAAAAAAAAAAAAACTTTTTATTTCTTTGAAGGTATCTCGACATCCCACCAAAAAGATGTTTAACTCTCAATTCGGACGCCTTTGTTGGACTACCCTTTATCTTTTTCATGCTTGTTTTTCAATTATGAATAATATTAATTTGTGTTTTTTTTTCTTAATTTAGTATCATAAAAATATTCATTAACTGTTCACCTATTCACGATGAGAATATATTACCTACTACGGACGAATGGTATTTATAATATTGAGGAATTTATTATGATTTATTAAAATATTGTGAAAGGTAGTTGAATTTGAACACTTTTCACCGTTTTTCTGAATTCAAATTTCTTCTTATTGGTTTTCTCGTATAAAATTCTGTAATTTAATTTCCACTCAAATTTATGAATTTGAGAAAAGAAATCATAATAAAAGGAAAACCAAGTACACCACAAACACAAGCATCACTAGGCCTATAAAATTTAAAGGTACGTTTAGTTTAACTATAAAATAAACATGTAATGGAATCTTTATTCAGTAAGAGTTGAATAAACTTGTAATATTTATTATGTTGGTTATTTAGACAAAATGATAAGGAATAAATCCATAATAAAAGTAAAATGATTAAAGCTACCCTTATCTTCCATCTTCATCCCTCTCTCCTCTATACTAATAACAACATAACATCATTATAGTAAATAAAAATAAATAGAGAAAACAAAAACAACATACCATTAGATTTAAATTGACAATTCCACATCAAATAGTTCCTAAAAAATAAAAAAAACGAAATAGAACCTAAAACTACAATAATGATAAAATGAAAAATTGGAAAAAATAAAAAAACATTTTTCTTCTTCGGTTACGCACTTAGCCTTTGGAAATCTCCATAAAAAATAAAAAATAAGTCAAAAGAACAAAGAAACCCTATATTCTATAAAATTGATGAAGGAAAAAAAAAAGTAATCTTTGGCTAGTACTTTAAAAAAATGAAATCTTTGGCAATATAGACGAACACACAATTTTGAAGAAGAACACTACAAATTTAATTAACATATGACCAGATTTGATGCATATATCAATTTCCTACATCATTCTCAACGGAGAAATAATCGGATCTAATGAAATTATCATTCACAATATTAAAGCTTATTTATTTTATTTTTGCCTAAATCTAATTAATATATCAGACATGGAGAGAGAAAAAGAAAGATCAAAGAGAGAGAGAGAGAAAACAAATCAGATAAAAAAGAAAGAGAAGATAAAATCTTAGAGAGAGCGATACAACAGATTAGCAATGAGTAATTATAGACATAGTGCAATAGTGGTAGAGGATGATGATGGTTAGTGTATGGTGGAGTTACAGTGGTGTTGTGTTAAAATAGAAAAGGGTAGGGTGAGTAATTTGCTTATTGAATCCCAATTCATAAGTCTTATTAAAGAATCCCGATTTTATGTTTTAAAGAATTACAATTTAATTGTAATTTATCAAAGTAAATACGGTAATAGGATATTTATAAGGAATAAGGAGGGAATGGATTTACTATTCCTTCCAAGTAAATATACCATAAGAGGAATCAACTCATACTAATATTTATCCAATCTCGTAGTAATCAAAGCATTAAAAAAAATAAGGTGAAAAAAAAAACCCCACTGTAACTTTTTTTTTTTTAAATGACTTCAAATGCAAAAAAAATAAAGCAGAACCATGTCCAGCTAGCCGACCCCGACTGCAAGTTCAATCCCTATGTATTTAATTTAAAATCAAAACCCTAACGGAACCCTAACGTCCAGATTTTTAACCGCTCGAATTCAAATTTCAAATATCTCAAGGTTACCTTCAAGACATTTCTCTCCCATTTAGAAAACCCTTCTCTTCACTTCACCTTCTTTTACTTTCGACACTTCCCACACCGTATCACTTTCCCAAATCTCTCTCTAGACACCTCCTCTGTGTCACTCTCTCTCTCTCTCTCTCTCTCTCTCTCTCCCGCTCTAAAACTTTCTTCCTCCTTCAATTCAATTTGAAAAGCAACAAAAATACAAAAAAAAGAAAAGAAAAAAAGAAGAAGAATCTAAGTCTACGGTTAGCTTTAAGTGTTTTTAGTTCTCAAATCCTTCTTGAAAAACCCTATCAAGCAACCTCGAATTTGTTATCAAAGTCGCCATGGCAGCCGCCAAGAAACTCCCTTTACAATCAAGCAACAATGCCAATGTTGCCCCTACTGCTCCTTCAATCCCACGTAAGACCATTGAAGAAACTTACCAGAAAAAATCCCAACTTGAGCACATCCTTCTCCGTCCAGATACCTACATCGGTTCCATTGAGAAACACACCCAAACCCTATGGGTTTATGAGAACGACCAGATGGTACACCGATCTGTGTCCTACGTCCCGGGTCTTTACAAGATCTTTGATGAAATTCTTGTTAATGCCGGCGATAATAAGCAGAGGGATCCAAGTATGGACTCGCTTAAGGTTGTTATCAATGTTGAGGAGAATTTGATTAGTGTTTTTAACAACGGGGATGGTGTGCCTGTGGAGATTCATCAGGAGGAGAAGGTTTATGTCCCTGAGTTGATTTTTGGGCACTTGCTTACGAGCAGTAATTACGATGATACGGTGAAGAAGACTACTGGTGGGAGGAACGGGTATGGTGCTAAGCTTACAAATATCTTTTCAACAGAATTCATTATAGAGACTGCTGATGGAAGGCGCCAGAAGAAATACAAGCAGGTGAAAAATCATTTCACTGTTCTTTTATTTTTTTTCAATTTATTCTGAAACGTCTTGCTTAATTGGGATTAGCATGCGTATTTTATTCTAATGTAATGTATTTTATTTGTTATGTACTGCATCGTGATGGTTTTAGCTAAGTGAAATTTATTATCTTTGGTAAGAGGTGCTATTAAGATGGAATCTTTCCAAGGATTCGGGTGTAATGGTATGGTGAATTCTTCAGTACCTTTTGATTCTTATCAATTCATGATTTCTTGTCGATTAGCTATGAAACATCTCGTTGCGGGTTTGGATTATCATGAAAGTCGGTCAGGACTTTGTGCTTTGATTTCATGTAATAATTTGTGATTTGTTATGTATGGTTAGAATCACATGTGTCAGTTCCGTACGATGTTTATGTATGTTAATTTCTATGATTTTTGGATTAGACATAGTGGGGACTTGGGATAATTGGTATAAACTACCATCAAGATCGAATCTTTATGTGGTTTCGGGTGATGTTCTGTAATTTCTTACGGTAGTTAGGTTTATATTCTTTGCAGTACAACATACTCTGAGTGGAAAGATAGGTTGTCAGTTATGTATAATGTTTTGTACGTTTGTTCATCTAGATGAAATTTATGATCTTTGGAATAGATATTGAGGAAAATTACCATCTTCGAACAGGGATGATTCAGGTGCTGCTTTATTCAGTTACTTATAATGTTCCGATGTTTTCTTTTTCTAGTTAGCTCTTCTTTTAGTAGCTAGTCAGTGCTAACTGGAAATGTGGATGTAGGTTTTCTCAAATAATATGGGGAAAAAATCCGATCCTGTCATTTCTAAGTGCAAGGAAGGCGAAAATTGGACCAAGGTTTCATTTAAGCCTGACTTGGCGAAATTTAACATGACACGTCTAGAAGATGATGTGGTCGCTTTGATGAAGAAACGAGTGATTGACATGGCTGGATGCCTTGGAAAAACTGTCAAAGTCGAGTTGAATGGTAAGAGGACTCCCGTAAAAACATTTGGTGAATATGTTGGTCTGTACCTTGCCTCTGCCTCAAAGAACAATTCAGAATCTCCTTTTCCAAGGTTTGTATTCTCCTGTGGTTTCTAACTTCAATTCACCATATTTAGGGGAAATTATCTAAATAGGTTGATTCGGCTTTCGCAGGATTGAAGAGACCGTGAATGATAGGTGGGATATTTGTGTGTCTCTCAGTGAGGGCCAATTTCAACAGGTAGATCTAGAACAGACTTTCTTTTTGTTTTTCCACTTTATTGCTTGGTATGATGACGAAATTTGACTTTCTGATTTTTATCCATCGGCAGGTTAGTTTCGTGAACAGTATTGCCACAACCAAGGGTGGAACTCATGTTGATTACGTTGCAAATCAGATTGCAAACCATGTTATGGCTGTTGTAAATAAGAAAAACAAGAATGCCAACATCAAATCCCACACTGTTAAGAATCACTTGTGGATTTTTGTCAATGCTCTTATTGATAATCCGGCCTTTGACTCCCAAACAAAGGAAACTTTGACGCTTCGTCAGAGTAGCTTTGGATCCAAATGTGAACTTTCAGATAAATTCTTGCAAAAGGGTACGCGTTTCTCTATTTTCACTGTAAAGTGAAGTAGCTATTGAGTGTTAGTAAGACTACTGAACTTTCTCTGTCGCAGTGGTGAAGTCAGGAATTGTCGAGACCCTCCTCTCGTGGGCAAACTTCAAGCATAGCAAAGACCTGAAGAAAACAGATGGGTCAAAGAAAGAAGTCGTTCGAGGAATTCCGAAGCTGGATGATGCCACTGATGCTGGGGGGCGAGACTCAGACAAATGCACCTTGATTTTAACCGAGGGAGATTCAGCTAAGGCACTTGCGGTGAGTTTCGGTACAGCGTTTGTCGTAACACCCCTCCATTGTAAAGTGTAACTTTTGTTTTGCCTACTAAGTTTTTGGCGCTGACAAAAGCTGCATTTTCATAGGTTGCTGGAAAGTCTGAACTGCCTCGAGGCCGTTATGGTGTGTTTCCTTTACGGGGAAAATTGCTCAACGTACGGGAAGCTAGCCACCACCAAATCATGGAGAACAAAGAAATCCAGTATATCAAGCAGATTCTTGGTTTGCAGCAAAACAAGCAATATGATAGCGTCAAGTCATTGAGATATGGTCATTTGATGATTATGACTGATCAGGTTATCGTCAAATTTCACTTCATCCATGTCGTTGTTCCTTTCCAAAGCCATGAGACAATAGACTAATGAATTGCCGTATCTAAATTATATTCCTTCATATCTACGTTAATATCCAAATTCACAGGACCACGATGGTTCACACATTAAAGGGCTGCTGATAAACTTCATCCACACATTTTGGCCATCGTTGCTAAAAATTCCATCGTTCCTGGTTGAGTTCATTACTCCTATTGTGAAGGTATGTGCTTGCATTAGTGCTAGAGAAGATAGATTACCTTCTTTCATTATTTTTCAAAGAGTTTGTCACATCTATACAATTCTCCAATGCAGGCTACTCACAAAGATGGCACAGTGCTAAGTTTCTATACTATGCCAGAGTATGAGTCATGGAAGGAAAGTTTGGCTGGTAATGCAAGTGGGTGGTCTATCAAGTATTATAAGGTTGGCTTATTATTCCATAGACTGTTGCCTGTCTAGAGTAGGTATGAAGTGAGCTGAATGTTTCTCACATGGTGATTTTTCCTTTACTATCTAGGGGTTGGGAACAAGCACATCTAAGGAAGGAAAAGAATATTTCAAAAACATTGACAAGAACATGAAAGAATTTGTTTGGAAGGATGAGCAAGATGGGGACGCAATAGAACTTGCATTTAGTAAAAAGAAGATTGAGGCGAGGAAAAACTGGCTTCGGCAATTTGAGGTTGGAATCACCAAAATCCGCATCACATGAGATTTAGATGATAATCTTGCAATATTTTGTTATGAATTGCATTTTAAAGCGTGTAACTTAATTTGAATATCCTTTTGCAGCCGGGTACTTACCTCGATCAGAAGGAGAAGCACATAAAATACTGTGATTTCGTGAACAAGGAACTTATATTGTTCTCCATGGCGGACCTGCAGAGGTCTATACCTTCTATGGTGGATGGCTTTAAACCTGGCCAAAGAAAGATATTGTTTTGTGCATTCAAGAGGAACTTTGTGAAGGAAGCAAAAGTTGCTCAGTTTTCGGGTTATGTTTCTGAGCATTCAGCTTACCATCATGGTGAGCAGAGTCTGGCCAGTACCATCGTTGGTATGGCACAGGATTTTGTTGGAAGCAATAATATTAATTTGCTTGTTCCAAGTGGTCAATTTGGCACTCGCCAACAAGGAGGGAAAAATTCCGCAAGCCCCAGGTATATTTATACCAGGCTCTCACCAATTACTCGCTTCATTTTCTCCAAGGATGATGACAGCCTTCTAGACTACATGAATGAAGACGGGCTATCTATTGAACCCACTTGGTAATGATTGTCAGTGTCTTGGTGTTTTCATTTTCTGTCTTTCATAATTATTAACGGACCTACAACTGTTTTCATACATAGGTACATGCCCATTATACCAACAGTTTTGGTAAATGGTAGTGAAGGAATTGGAACAGGATGGAGTACTTTCGTCCCTAATTACAATCCGAGAGATATGATCAATAACTTGAGGCGTCTATTGAACGGTGAGATGATGCAACCGATGGATCCTTGGTATAGGGGATTCAAAGGAACAATAGAGAAAACGGCTACAAAAGAAGCTGGATCTACCTACACTGTTAGTGGGATCATAGAGGATGTTGGTGAGGGATGGCTCAGGATAACGGAGCTGCCACTTCGCAGGTGGACAGATGAATATATGGAGTTTTTGCAAAGTGCCCTGGATCCGTTTATTGAGGTAACTGCATTTTCATGTTGTGTATGAATTCCACCCCTCATCTTTGGAACATTTTGACTATGGCAAGTGGTGCTTGTTACAGGAGATCAAGCACGACAATGACGATGTCAGTGTGGATATCTTAGTGAAATTGTCTGATGAGAACATGATGATCGCACAGCAAGAGGGTTTGCTGAAGAAATTCAAACTGACTTCCACAATGAGCACCAGCAACATGCATCTATTTGATTCTAAAGGAGTTATTAAAAAATACGATACCCCTGAGCAAAGTAAGTACACTATTTTCTTTTTCTTCCCTTCTTTTTGTCCTTCGTCAAAATATTGCATGAAACACATTATATTTATAGCCCTTCTATCCACTAATAACTATATAATTTTATTGATTCTTTACATTAATGAATTAATTATGACTAATATCGATTCATTAAAAACAATTTTATTGCTTGAGGGAATAGAAGTTTCTGACTGTTTCCTCTGGTGAATTACTGTTACCATATGTTTTAAGATTCTCACATATTTAGTGTCTTTTTACAGTCCTTGAGGAGTTTTTCCACTTGCGGCTTGAATTTTTTGAAAAGAGAAAGGTAATAATTTCGATCTATCTGAAGAAATTTCAGTCTTAACACTTTTATGAATCGCTCATTACTGTTAAATTTGATTTCAAATGCAGAAAGCTTTATTGGATCACATTGAGTATGAACTATCGAAGTTGGACAACAAGGTCAGGTTCATACTTGGAGTTGTGAATGGAGAGATAATTGTAAACAATAGAAAGAGAGCCGAATTGTTCATGGAGTTGCGGGACAAAGGTTTCACCCCTTTTCCGAAGAAAACTAAAACTGTTGAGGTAGCCGTTGCTGGGGCAACCGATGATGTAGAAGAATCAGAAGAGACCTCCGAGGCCCTTGGCAGGAGAGGTGTCCGGGCTAGTGACTATGAGTACTTACTTTCGATGCCAATTGGGACGTTGACACTTGAGAAAGTTCAACAGCTATGTTCTGAAAGAGATAAGCTCTTGAATGAGGTTGACATCTTGAGAAACACAACTCCGAAGCAATTATGGTTGAAAGATCTAACAGCTCTAGAGCATGAAATTGATGTATGTTACTGCTCTTGAACATATTCTGCTGCTAACCACTTTATCCGAGTTCTATCTCATTCCTTGTATGTTTCTTTTCAGGAACAAGAAAAAGGTGATGCTGAGGCAGAACAAGCTAGAATAGCTGCAAAGGAAAAAAGAAATCGTGCTAGAGGCGAAGCTCCTCCCAGACAAGCACCCAAAAGGGCTAACAAGCCTAAAAAGGCTACAAAGACAGAAGCAATCCAAGAAACAGCACAGGTGGATTCTTCTATAACATCCATGGAAACAGGTGAGAGGGCGAGTTATTATACCGTAGAAGCAGATATTACTGCTGTTTAAGTTGAAGGTGTTTGAACATCAGTATGTATATATATAACTGAAAGTGCTTACTATGAACACGAACTTCTAGTATTTTCTAATTTAATACCTTTTTTGACAGATAATGCTCCCATTAATGTGAAGGGGAAAGGCAAGGCAGCCGCTAGTAGGAAACCTCCTGCCACCAAGGTTTGTTCGGTTTCTGCCTTCTCTTTTGTATTCCAGTTTAGAACAGTTTTCTCAAACTTGTAGTTTTTTTATGATGCATCAGGCAAAGAAAAGTGCTGTCGTCCTGGATGATGACGATGATGATGAGGTTCTTCAACTGAAAGACCGACTAGCTGCTTATAATCTCGATTCTTCACCAGAGAGCTCCACTGGTAATGAATGATACAGCACTCTGTTTTTTTTTTTTTCTTTACCAAATTGCTAATAGTAAAGCGAACTGCCTCAATAACTGGCTAGAATGTTGGGGTAGGCACTGCAAGTAATGATCTAGATTAGTGGGAAAACGAATTACATCAAGAATTGCTAGAATGTTAAGAGGAAGGTGTCCAAGGAAGTAATTTTGTTGGAAGTAAATCGTTTGGCAATGCTGTTTGCGGTCGGTAAAATTTTGTGTGGATTTGCTTGTTTCAATGATGCTTGCTCCTAACAATTTGCTTAATTTCTTCCTGTCAAAATTATGTTCACTCAAAATGGGGAATGGTTTTAATTTCTTCTAACAGCTATGGAGACTGAAGCAGCTCCACAAGAACCAGCCAGGAAGAAAGAACCAAGCAAAAGAGCTGCTGCCGCTCAGAAAAAGCCAGTAGTAACCCTCTCGGAGAGTTCAGAAGAAGAGGACAATGATGCTAGTGATGATGAGTTCGATGTAGAAGAAATCAAGCAAGCACCGGTGCAACCTGTGAAAAAGGGAGGGAGAAAACCTGCTGCAAGTAAGCCCCCAGCCCCAAGGAAAAGAGCTGCAGCCAACAAGCAGCAACCTCAGACATTAGGCCAGAAGCTCTTGACTGATATATTGAAGCCAGCAGCAGAATCGACCGGGATCTCTCCAGAGAAGAAGGTTAGGAAGATGCGTGCATCGCCTTTTAACAAAAAAAGTAGTTCCATTTTGGGGAATCCTGGCAAGGAAGAAGTGAGTTCCACTACATCTAGTGCTGAAAAGACTAGCTCGGAAGATACTTCTTCAGAGGAAGTTGCGATTGCTCCTCCCCCTGCAAGAGCAAGACCCCAAAGAGCAAACCGCACACAGAAAAAGTATGTGATAAGTGATTCAGACAGTGATGAGCAAGCATCCAATGATGACTCAGATTTCAGTGAAGATGATGAGTGACATGTGGTCGAGGCGTGACTCGTTTGGTAATAGGTGTCCTGTTTTTAATCTGTACGTACTACTATACTAATGTTGTAGTGAAATAGCACTGGTCCACCGGAGCACCAGTCCAGTCCAGTCCTTCACCTGGCAACACCAGCTAAGCTGTGATGTACTCCTAGTTCTCTGACCACAGAGTAAACGATTTGATTGTTGTAATTTTTCTTAAATTTTGGGTCTTTTTCTTTTTCAATGTTTTTGGTTCATATCTAAAATTCCATTAACAAAAAATATAGAAGCTGGCTGTTTGTTTTAATGATGTGAGGTTATTGTGCTCTGCCTTTTTGAGTTTCCACTCTTTCTAAGTATAATAAACTTATATTTTCTTTAAATCATCGCGATATATACCAGTTTAATAACACTATCTATTTTACTTGTGTATTATATATATAGTTACTTTGAAATTATTAACTTAGTCCAATTAAGCAATTATATGACTAAATATTTATTTATGTGGTTTCCAAGAAAATTATTGTGAGTTTTGCCAATTTTCAATGTTGAATTAAGACTCGCTAAAATTGTATTTTAGCTGCTAATTAGCACAAATTATATATGCAAACTCACTTTCATTAAAAACCATTAGTTAAAACTTTCATAAAATAAATAATTAATAATGACTTTTGTAGAGAAGTGGAAAACTATATTTTTAGTCTGTAAACTTTATTATTTTTTTTCTAATTGAGCCATTAAACTTTTATTTTTCTATTTCAATCCTCAAGTTAACCAAAAGTTTGCAAAAGAGTTTTTCATAAACTAATTTGTATGGGTTGAGAATTGAGATAAATTAAAAATAAAAATTTGAATACTTAACTAAAAAATGTAGTAAAGTTTGAGCATTAAAAGTACATTTATGGGAAAAGTGAAAAAAGTTTTCAACGTTTTATCTTTTTACGAATCGGTTTTTTAACCTTTTATTTAGTCCATTTTAGTCATTAATCTTTTTAAGACGTATCAAATAAATTCTTTTGTTAAATTTATTATTACTATAGATACGTATCACTATATAATTTATTCATATAACTACAAAAAAGTCTATAACATTTACTTATATGTATGAATCAGTTCTTAATATTTACTTGTATATACGAATCAATAAAAGGTTGAAAACTAATTCGTATATACAGATCTACTTTAATCGTCAACGTATTCGTGCATAACTGAAAAACTAATAGAGGGTCTGTTTTGTGAATTTATTAAAACATTAAAGACTAAAATGGATTAAATAAAAGATTAAAAACTAATTTATATATATAAGTAAATGTTAGAGAATTTTTTGTACTTTTTTCTATATTTATGTGTGTTTTAATTTACAACATATATATATATATATATATATATATATACCCGCACACATACATACATATTTGTTTTTTTAGGACATGATTTTTAATAATATTTATAACATAAAAAAAAGAAAAAAATATTAGATTTATAATTTTTAAAATTTATATATAACAATAGCTTTTTCTTTTTCTTTCTTTTTTTTTAGAGCCAACTAAATTATATAATGCAAATATTTTGGGGAGAAGGATTTGAATTTGGTCTAAATAATCCTATGGAATTTACTACAAGTCTACAAAATTACATACTTTAATTTTGTAAGAGATTTATACTATTTTTTGTTTATATTTTAATTTTTATTTGTTTTTAATGTGTGCTTTGTCAAAGGATGAAAGGAAAAAAAAAGTTGAAGAATGGGCAAGGAAAAAGGGAAAAAAAATTATGAAAAGGAAGGAAAGAAAAAAGAAAAAAAAATCAACAACAGAAAAACAAAAGAAAGGTTTAAGGGTCTCGAATCAGCTATCGGACTTATTGAACCGGCCTCAAACCATCAACTTACGAACTAGTTCACCTTATTACCAACCTGTGAATCGGCGATTCAGGACTAGTTCAGTCCTTCACCAGGGGTTTACCTCTAAATAATCCCATGGAATTTACTATAAGTCTATAAAATTACATATTTTAATTCTTTTCAAGTTTCAATATAAAACTAAACTATTCATAAGTTTAGTAAAATTATATTTTAGGCCCTATTTTACTATAAAATTCATAAATAACCAAACTGATATGTAAAATCAAATTCATATATTCCTTTAATCGTAATTATGCTCTAGAATTTGTAATATATTAGATTCATTATTTGATAACAAAGGTTTCTACAAATATAAATTTAATAAATATTAAAACATTTTTTGTTAAATTTTAGCTAAAAAGAAACATCATTTAATATTTCCACATACAAGAGCATAAAGAATAAATAACAAAATTTGTAACAATTTTGAAATTAGAAATATTACAAGAAATAAGATGAAAAATGATGCTAAAATACATTTTATTGCAATCAAATTTATTAATTTAATTATTTTTTAGAAATTAAGACAAAGTTCTAGCAAAAAACATAGCCTATCATTCCTTGAAGCTTCTTAGCCAATTGCCAGCAAAGGGCTGTCTGTAAGACCTACAATTAGCTACTTAGAGTTCGGCTCATAGAATTTAGGACGATTGACTAAAGGATCCGATCGAGTCTAAATTATCAAATAAAGTTAGAAATATTAGTAAAAGCGATTTCGTAAGTTCGAATTTAAAAAAATAAATAATAAAATAAATGAATATAACATTTCTAAATTTTATATATATTACTCGTTATTTATCGAAAATAAGTAAAATCAATTTTGATAAGAAACAAATCGCTAAAGACAAATTAAATATTTACTAAAAATCATAGAATAACCTAAATAATATATAGATAATTATATAAAAAATGCAAAAATTCCTCACATTAGGAGTAAATTCGATATACTAATAAGGATTTAAGTGTATCCAGTAGAATAAAATACTGAGTAGGAGTAATTATGGTATTAGTATATCTAAAAATAATGTGATTAATTTCACATTATGGGTGGAAATTAGTTTTTAGGATTTGTGTATAAAACTGTTATTAGAAACTGAACTAGAACCTAATTTAGAAATCGATGTGGAAACTGAACCAAAACCTTGCCCTAAACGGAGAATAACTGTAAAAGATTTTATAACCTAGATGATTAGACATATTAAATCCTAAACCAAAGATAATAATAAATGTTATAGGATAAAACAAACTTATAACAATTATATGAAAACTGAGACAATATTGATATTATAGGGATCATTAGCGATGGATTGAATGAGTCCCAAATCGAGTGAGTAAGTGAGAAGTCGAGATAAGTTGAGATTATTACGTCGCTATATTTTGGAGGCTTGAGATTATACTTAGTTATACTTGTTAAATAGTTGGCTGTATACATGTGCTTGATTATGAGTGATGCTATGATTTTTTTGTTGTTCTGGCTTGTATTGTATGAGATGATTGATCACCCTAAATTGGACTTAACAAAGATATGACTTGTAACTATAAACTGAACCTACATAGCAACTCATTAGGGAAAACCTAGGATTCTCCGACCAAATACCGACCTCTTCGAAAAGGGTAGTGCTGGATAGCATAATGGGTCTCTTCTTTATCCTTAGTCGAACTAAGTGACAGGTGAGAAGGTTGCAACAAAAGGGAAGTTAATGGTTCGACGGTAGTCGCGAGAGGAACGATGTCTCCATTGCATAAGCCTCGGTTTAGTCGTAAGCTGTTGCATTAACGACAACTCCTTAACCCAGATTAGAGCGATCGTAATTTCTTTAATCTCATGATAGGCCGGATAACATCGTGCGATGGCATTTGCTTGAATATGTATTGCACCTAATAAGTTGGTTGATAACCTTGTTTATGTACATGTGTTTGATTATAAGTGATGCTATGATTTTGTTTATTGTTTTAGCTTGTATTGTATGAAATGATTGATCACATTAAACTGGATTTAACAAATATATGACATGTAACTATAAATCGGACTTGCATAGCAACTCATTAGGGAAAACCCAGGATTCTCTGGCTAAATACTAACCTCTTTAAAAGGGATAGCATTGGATAATATAATTGGTCCCTTCTTCATCCTTAATCGAACTAAGTGATAAGTGAGGAGGTCGCGGTAAGGGGGAAGTCAATGGTTTGGAGGTAATCGTAGGAGGAGCGATGTCTCCATTGCACAAGTTTAGGTTTGGTCGTAAGCTGTTGCATTAACGGTAACTCCTCAACCCGGATTAGAGCGGGTGCAATTTCTCTAATCTTACGACTGGTTAATTAACGTTGTGCGATAGTATTTGTTTAAACATGCATTACACCTAATAATTTGATTGATAACCTTATTTATGTTTGTGGTATAATTTTAAGTCCTTTGTGCTAACTTATTAAGCTGTAGTTTCTTGCATCTCTATAGCCATTGTTATAGGTGCTAGTGATGAAGCGGCCTATAATTACCTTAATACTAGAAACTGTGGGATCCTGGGGAGTGAGGATGTAAACAGAAAACAAAATTCATTCTCTAGTTAGATTTATTTTAAAGCTTTTAGTATTAGTTTACAAATTACTCAATTAGATTGCTAAATCTTGTAAATACACTTAGATTAATTTAATATGAATATTTATTTTTCTTAAATTCATAAGTAAACAATTTATTTAATTTATGAATTGTTTATTTCAAAACGTGTTAGTTGTGAACGTTTCATGTAAATGAAGTTTAAGATGGCGATTGTATAGTTAACTTTTATCTTAGAATGGTTTATACGGTGGAATTATTACAACTCTACCACTTCGAGGTGTGACACTGTCGACTAAAGAGATGAACTTTGGTTTTTCATTCCTTTAATCCATGGCAACTTGATGTACATGGGCACTTCTGGTAGTATACAAAATGAGATATATATATATATATATATATTAAATGCTTTGATGTGAAAATGAAAGGTATTTTATTATTATTACCATTTTAGGTGTTCCTCTTAAAATAGAAGAAAAAGTGAATTCAATCAAGAATAAGTTTGACTGGATGAGTTCAACTTCATATACATAATAAACCCATTAAGGTTAAATAGTAACATGGTACGGTTTGTTTAGTTGGTATTTAGAAAGAAAAAACCGTATTATATATTAGTCATTCATTAGCAAATGACTTTTTTTTTTTTTGGTAAACCTTTCGAAAGTTCAACTAATTAAATAGAAAAAAAAATAAAAATTTAAGGATTTAATTAGAAAAAGTAGTAAAGTTCCATAATTCAAAATGTAGTTTTCTTTTAATTAATTCGATTTGACTCTTTGAATCAAAGTAACAAGGTGTAAAGAGTCAAGTCTATATGCTTGGAATAATCAAAGGAGTTTTGGTATGGTAGGCTTGTAGTAAGCCTTGTTGGATCGACCCCTTTGATTTAACTTTTCTCAAAATTGACTCATGCTAATAATAAGGTCTTATTAGATCTAAGCTTATAAAGGAAACTCACTTATGGTCTATTTAAGGAAAGTGATTGATCTTGGTCATTAGTCAGCATAAAAATCCTGTGGGTGAGATCAATGGCAAATTTTTATAAATACCCATTTTCCTCCCTTATTTGAACAAGAGAGATATTAGCATAAACGTTAAACCTTACTAATATCCTACCTTGATAGTTCAAACACAAAAATATTGTCACTCCATGAAGCGGTAAAGTCGTAATAGCTTTCCTATGCAAACCATTCTAAAATAGAAGTTAACCTTACAACCATTATCCTAGACCTGATCTACACAAGGCGTCAACGACTAAGTCACTTTGAAGTAAATAGTTTATAAATTAAATAAATTGTTTACTTGTGAATTTAAGAAAAAGAAATATTCACATTAAATTAATCTGAGTGTATTTACAAGATTTAGCAATCTATTCACATTTTAATTGAGTAATTTGTAATCTAATGTTAACAGCTTTAAAATAATTTTAACTAGAGAATGACTTTGGTCTTCTGTTTACATCTTCACTCCCCAGGTTCTTGCAGTTGCTAGCATCAAGGTGATTATAAGTTGCTTCATTGCTAGCACTTGCAACAACGGCTATAAGAATGTGAGCAACCATAGCTTAGTAAATTAGGACGAAGGACTTAAAACTATACTATAAACACAAATAAGGTTATCAACCAACTTATTAGGTGCAATGTATGTTCAAGTAAATGCTATCGCACGACATTATTTGGCCCATTGTGAGATTAGAGAAATTGCGTCCTCTCTAATCTGGGTTGAAAAGTTGCCGTTAATGCAACAGCTTACGACTAAACCCAAGCTTGTGCAATTAAGATATTATTCCTCCTGCGACTACCTTAGAACCATTAACTTCACCCTTACTACGACCTCATCACCTGTCACTTTGTTCGACTAAGGATAAAAAAGAGACCCATTATGCTATCCAGCGCTATCCTTTTCGAAGAGGTTAGTATTTGGTTGGAGAATCCTAGATTTCCTCTAATGGGTTGCTATTTAGTTTCAGTTTATGGTTACAAGTTATATTTTTGTTAAGTCTAGTTTAGAGTGATCAATCATCTCATACAATACAAGCCAAAACAGCAAACAGAATCATAGCATCACTCGTAATTAAGCATATGCACACAACCAACTCTTTAACAAGCACAACCAAGTATAATCATAAGCCTCCAAAATATAGCAACGTATTAATCACAACGTATTAATCACAACTTACTTGGACTTCTCGTTTTCTTACTTAAGGTCTGACTCACTCAAGCCATTGCCAATCATCCTTATGATACCAACGTTTTCTCAGCTTTCATATAACTGTTATAAATGAGTTTTTATTCCATAACACTTATTGTTATCTTTGGTTTAGGATTTAATATGTCCAATTATCTAACTTTTCAAATCTTTTACAATTATTCTGAGTTTGAGGCTAGGTCCAGGTTCAGTTTCCGTAGCGATTTCTAAATTAGGTTCTAATTTAATTTCTAAGTACTGTTTTATATACGAACTCTAGAAACTCATTTTAAATTATAATGTAAAATTAATCACATTACTTCTAAATATCCTAAATACCATAATTATCCTTAATTAGTATTTTATTAGTATACCGAATTTACTTCTGATGTAAGAAATTTTTACATTTTTCATATAACTACATAAATTTAAGTTTTCTATCAAATTTATTATATATTCCTATTATTTATATAATATTAATTTTTATCCTAATATCTTCTATTATTATATTTCCAATAATTATATATTATGTATTATATCACCTATTATGTACATAATACATATCTAATATTTCTATCACGCTAATTACCATCTCCTAACATTAATTAAAATTTCAAAATGTTTAAATTTATCCTAAATCAGATTTTACACTGAATTACCCTGATTTACAAAATTAACTTAAAATTTATTATTTTTCCCTATTACTTATTTACTACATAATTACCCTAATAATTACATCTAACACCCTAAAAGATACAAATATCATACTTCATCAGATTTTAACATCTTAAAACATAAAATGATTTACTAAATTAGTAATTAACCATGTAATTACTTAATTAAACAAAAATAAGCTATTTTATGCATCATTTTAAAGCTTAAAAATTATCTAAAAATTTCAAAAATTCATTTTTGAAAAAGAGCTTTGTGACACTATTTTAAATCATTTAAGTAGTCTATAGAAAAATTTTGAACTCCAAACTACACTCCTAAACATATTTATTTCTAATTCGAAATATACTCGGTTTTGCATAATTTCTTAAGAATCATATATTACTGAATATATTTTCATCAAAATAATATTTTTTGTAAAAAATAAATACAAAAATATTCTAGAATAATAAGTTTCATAATTTTTCAATTAATTTTGATATTTTTAACGATTTAAAAAAAATCAGATAGAAATCGGGACTCACCAAAACTGGTTGTTCTGGCCACTGTCGATGGCCATAGGTATGACTCTCTTAGCTGCTCGTCAAGTTTGGGTTCTCCTTAACAGGTCTAGCTGTATAGTTTTTTGGTAATTTTTTTTAAAATCTTAATTTCCTCTCAATTTCGCCTCTCTCTAATTTTATAAAATTTTAGACATCCAAAATGAGTTTTTTGAAAAATTTAGGATATTTATAGAGGTCTTAAAAAATTATTGTGTATTAATTTGATTAGATAATTGCCTTATTTTCTTTCAATTTGCCTTTTGTGTTGTTCTAATTTAATTGGCTAAATTTTTTCTTCTTTTCCCTAGCTATCATGACCCAAATCTAGATCATTCTTTATTTTTTCTTAATTAATTATGAATTTTTTCAAAATTATTTAGTATTATTTTAGCACATTTCGCATATTTTAAATAATTACGCATATTTCTACTTACATATAAATTTATATATAGTATAAGTAAATATTTATAAATATTATTTAGGTTATTTTATGATTTTTAGTGTACATATAATTTATCTCTAGTGATTCATTAATTATCAGAATGTATTTTACATATTTTCGATAAATAACGAGTAATATACTTAAATTTTGAAAATTTTATATTTTTTTATTTTATTACTTATTTTTTTAAATTTGAACTTACGGGATTACTTTTACTAATTTTATAACTTCATTTGTAATTTAGGCTTGATCGGATATTTTAACTGATCGCCTTAAATTCTATAAGCCAAATATTTAACTGATTGTAAATCTTACAAATATTTGCAGAACATCAGCTTGTTTTTCATTAATTGTGTAGTTTGATATCTCTTGACTTCTTCACCTATCACTATGAGTATTAAAGTTATGTTAAGATTGCCTATTCCTCCTCCTTATTTATTATTGTGTAACACAATTTAATACATAGTATACATGTGACCTTTATACCTTTACCTACACCCTCACACCTATGATAGGGACACTTAAGAAAAGAATAGATGAAATTTGTAATGATCATGAAATTACAAAAGTATTATGTGAAACTAAATTGAAAAGTGATGCTTACGAAAATTTTAATACAATGACAGAGTTTTGATGGAATACATAGCTTACCATTCATCGGAGCTTGCAAAAATTTTAAATGAACTTTTGTGGGAAATTTTTGTCAAACTTTTGTAGCCACGTGGTAAAGTTGGAAGAAGAACACTTGAGCTTGGGCTGGGCTTAGGGCCTAATATTCATTTTGTTCCAATTGGTCATCACTGTAGTCTTCTGCATGGACTCACTCACCATCTTCTTTGTTCACTGAGTAAATATGCAATGCAACGTCAATACCGAACTCTCATTTACTTGCTTACTTATATTCGAGTTTAAGATTAAACAAACAAAAACAAAAAACAACAGCAAGAAGAACAATTTATGCAAACATATAATCAATAATGATATTGAAGAATTATAACCCAAACAATCATATACTGGAGCCCCAAGAATGTCGTAAGACTTGAATCGATATATTGTTGAAGACTGAGTTACCTTTCGGGTCCTTTCATACCTTATAACCAATCATCAGGACACCCACAGTCATACGGCATTCCATTCACAACAATCGATAAGATTAATATTATAAACACAATAAGCCGTTGTATTAACAAAATACAAAGGCCTAAATTCTCGCTTGTACCAAAGTCATTCCTTTATTCGTTATGCCTACCTTCATAGCTTCACCTATAAACATTCATACACACATCTAATTATTATTTAATTAATCTTGAAATACAGTTATATTAAACTTATTGTATGTCGTTTTTTGTTTTTACTATTAACTTCTAGCTCCCTAAATTCTTTGTTTGTAGTTTGATTTTAGTGTTTGTTTATGTCATCATCATCATTATTCTAAGAATAATGCAAATATATATATATATATATATAAATTAACTAGGTTAATGAAACTACTAGGTTACTCATTTTATATAATCTTTTATTAGTACGTTATCTTCACTTTGCAACTAGTTTGAATCACATTTCATAATCAATTAATTATCTTAACCTCACCATAACTCAAAACTTATCAGCGACCTACTTTCACCAGGTAAATAATTATCATATTACCTTCAAATAAACCCAGGTAAGAATTAATTTCAAATTGTGAACCGACCCGACTTGGCTCGACAATGACCAGGTTGAACTACCCTAGCTAACCATTGTGTCTTAAGGGCTCAAATGGTTCGTTGGATCAAAACTGCCCAACTTGATGGTCCTTAAACTGCCGGATAAAAAAAAATTAAAAAAGGGGGTTGGTCTTTTTTTACCAACACCCACCTTCCCTCTGTCTTTTTTCCCTTTCCTTCACCACCCACCCCCCCTTCCCCCCCCCCCCCCCCCCCCCCTCCCCCCCCCCAATTTTTTTCTCTTTAAGGCCCTTCACCCCTTTTCCCTTTCGACGCCTGCAATTTAAATTTTGAATAGTGCCGAAATGTTTGAAAATTTAAATTTTCAAAATTTAAACAACACGTTTACACATTTTTCGATTCTTATAAATTGAATGGTGCCAATATGCAACTACTATTATTCTACAAACTAATTAAATTGCTCCAACTTTAACTATTCTATATTAAAATTTTTTCAATTATAAAACGTTATCATAGAAATATTTTCTTCTATTAGCCACCAATATCTATACATAATTCTCCATTCCATTGCACTGAACCATTTGCATTAGTAAATAACACTAGCATACACATACCTGCGAAATAATTTTCGCTTTGTTTTGTCTTACATATTATTTCTGTTTTTCATTTATAAATCTTTGTTGTAGTAAATAAGAAAAAAAATATTAGTATTCATGAAAAGATTTTTGCATCGTACCTCTCTAATAAAAAGTACGGTTGATCATCTAATAGGAAAAGTAAGGGTAAAGGTAAGGGTACTGAAAGTCCAAACACATCATTTGAGTCACAACGGTTCAAGAACATTAGAACGTACCCGAATAACAAGCATGATTTGAATGAGCAGAGGGTATATGATGTGGTTGAGAACGTGGAAGAACAAGTTAAATCACCTTTAGGCTTCAATGTAAAACCTCATTGCTCGAGTAATCGTGTCACACCACCTCTTAGCTTTGATGCTGAACATCAACGCATGAATTACCAAAGTATGCCGATTTCGAACCTCCATGCATGAGTGTTCCTGAATGCCTTACTAGATTCGAACCTCTTTGTATGAGTATCCTTACATAACTTATAAGATTTGAACCCTCATGAAGCATGTTCAGGAAGATGGAATAGAAATTATTCTCAAAACAGAAGAGTAACATATGAGACAATATGGACCCAGCAATTCAAAACCTTTCTATTCAGGTAAGTACCTTAGAACCAGGAAGTCTAATATTTTTACTACACATTTCCCTAAAGGTACAAACGAAAGGGGAAACTCAAGGGCATTTTACAACTACTGCAATGCGACTTACTCATGGAAAACGAGAAAAGGATATGGTAACCTTAACAGGCACTTTAAGTCGAAGTATCCCAAGAAGGTGGGAATAGATAGTGCAACAACAAATTACCCGAAGCAATGGTTCATCCGGTCAACTGCTGATAAGGTATGATGAAGAGAGGCATAAGTACAACCTGGCATAATACTTAGCGAACATGCTCTTGTCATTCAACGCAGGAGTATCAAAGTGGTAAAGTCAATATGAACGGGAAACATTTAACTCGAACTCGTGACAGCTTAGTTACAGAACATTAACTTGAATCACGCATGAGCTTTACCACAAAGGTAAAATGAAGCTTGCAAGTAAGTTCACTTCTCTCGATATGTATGTTTCCATATGTACGATACATTTATAGATCCTTTTCATAATAATTCTTATATGGGTGTTACTATTTACTGGATAAACGATAATTGGTAACTTAATAAACGATAATTGGTTTTAAGGGTATGTAACAAGCAACACATGACGTAAAATATTTATAAAATTATTAGAGAAATCTTAAATGAGTAACGAATAGTAAGGAAAATTTTTTCTATTAGTTTTGATAATATAAGTGTCAATGCTGCATTAATATCTAATTTGCAAAATAGCCGTCAACTAGCGTTACAAGGGGGAGGTTTCCATATACGTTATGCATATCATATTCTTAATTTGTGTGTCAAGGATAATATTGCAATTTTATATGACAATATAACTTAAATAAAAAATATTGTCAAGACAATAACAGAGAGCCCATCCCTTCACAAAAAGTGGATGAACTTTTGCGTGAAGCATAGGAAGAAGTCTCGGAAGTTTAAGAGAAATGTACAATACTGTTGGAACTCAACTTACAAGTTGCTGCATAGCACAATTCCTTACAGTGAATTGCTATGTAACTTCGCAATGTACAATATGCAGAAAGTAAACATTTTCCTTAGTAACTGGGATATCTGTATCTTGTTGCTAATTTTTTTAAAAAAAAATCATAATACTACTAAAACTTTCTCATAGGTTTACAGGCTTAGTGTCCCCTTGTTTGTCATGTCAGCCATCAGTATACTTGGTATGTTACTTCATGCCCGTGAGGACTTAAACCTATATGTATGTGTATACGATATGACGTTGAAGTGGTTAACTTATTGTAAAAAAATTCCCCGTATTTATCTTATAACAACTATTCTAAATCTTCATTGTAAAGCAAAATTATTACTAATGTATTTGAAAACTTATTATAGTTACATTTAAGATCTAATAGATTCTCAAGACATGTATAGTTTAGAAGCACAACATGAAATGTTAACAGCGACGACAGACATAAAGTAGATGCTCAACCACTATTAAAGTCAGTACGATGGCTAATCATCAGTCTCTCCTTCGCTACCTATTAAGGAGTAGCATTACTCATTTATTAGTAAGCAGTTATTGGCACAAAAATTGAAGAAGCAATAATCTAGTAGTCCAATGGCTAAGATGCAGTACTACACCAATACATATTTTGAGTTTTCTAAGAATATTTCTATTAAGGATTTCGATATTTAAGAGTGGTAATAAAGATGTAGAAGGGATTACGTACTCTTATCTCGCAATTCTGGTGAAGTACTCGCTACTTTAGCTTCAACAATCGCTATTGATCAAGTGTTTAGTATAGTAGGCCTAATCATTGACGAACGTAGAACTTTTGAGGCAAATGCTTACACAAAAGATTAGTACAAGGTAATATGCTAATAATAAGAACCACGCGAGATATCAAGCAAGAAGGATGATTATTTCAGTGATTGGAATCAATTTGATAAAAGCCTAAGCTCAGCTACAGGTTCCACTCTTGGTCACTAACATAAATAGCTATCTCAAAAGGAGACATAGTAAATTTTCTTTTTATTCTTTCTGAAAAAATTTTATCACGTAGAAAAATTTTTTTTCTCAAGTATTAAAAAAAAAGTAAATGGCATTGTTTTTTCAAAAATAGTGATTTAGCGTTAGGTTTTTCCATATTATGACTTAATAAAATTATTTTTCTTCAAAAAATTTAAATTGGATAGTTACGTACACTTGGACCTTTTTTCGCAAAACGTAAAATTAACCAGCAAACTAAAAGTTTTCTAAAAATCCAAACTAAATTATGACAATCTGATTTCGATTAGCGGATACATAGATGCTTTTTCGGCAATCGTAAAATATAGTAAAAAGTATTTTTCCTCCAATCACTTTACTTTACTTGATCAGATTAGTTATTTATACTGTAAGAAATTTTTCTATATTTTAATTTTTGTCTATTTTTAATGTATATTTTATGGAAGGATAAAAGGAAAAAAAAAAGGGTTGAAGAATAGGCAAGGGAAAAAGAAAAAAAATATATGGAAGGGAAGAGAAAAAAAATTAAAAAAAAAGGTTTAAGGCTTTAACCCGGCCCTTAAACCGTTAACTTATAAGCTGATCACAGTTCACCATATCGCTGACCTGTGAACTACCTATTCAAAGCCGATTCAAGGCCAGTTCGACCTTCACTTGGGTCAATCTCCAAATAATCCCATGGAATTTACTATAAGTCTATAAAATTACATATTTTAATTTTTTTCAAGTTTCAATATAAAACTAAACTGTTCATAAGTTTAGTAAAATTATATTTTAGGCCCTAATTTACTATAAATTTCATAAATAACCAAATTTATATGTAAAACTAAATTCGTATATTCCTTTAATTGTAATTATGCTCCAGAATTCGTAATATATTAGACTCATTAGTTGATAAGTCCATTTATTTCATTGAATAATAAATATTAACATTATTTCTTGTTAAATTTTAGCTAAAAAGAAACGACATTTAGCATTTCCGCATAAAGGAGCATAAGGAATAAGGAATAAGTAGCAAATTTTGTAACAATTTTGAAATTAAAAATATTACAAGAAATAAGATGAAAAATGATGCTCAAAAAATTTTTATTGCGATCAAATTTATTAATTTAACATTTTTTTTTTATAAAAAATTAAGAAAAAACACAGTCCATCATTAAACGAAGCTTCTTTAGCAAGTTGCCAGCAAGGGTTTGTTGACCGAAGAGAAGACTTTGGTTTTCCATTCCTTCAATCCATGGCAACTTGCTGTACATGCGCACTTCTGGTAGTGTACAAAATGATGTATAGATATATATATATATATATATATATAATTGCTTGGATATGAATATGAAAGTTATTTTATTATTATTACTATTTTAGATATTCCTGTGAATTCGATCTAGAACAAGTTTGACTAGATTAGTTCAACTTCATTATACATAATAAACTCATTTAAGGTCAAATAGTTTTGTTTGGTTGGTATTTGGAAAGAAAAAAACGTATTTTATATTAATCATCTTGACTCAATTACACACTTGGTTGGAGGAAAAACTAAGGGGTGTAAATTCATGGAAACGCATGGCGGCGAATGAGGGGCTATGTCCCTGTCTCTGTAATCACGATCATCTATCTAATAATGGAAGACGAGGAAATCCAAGGGATTTCTTTCCTTCGTAGAGATTTTTTGCTTCAACAACAATCAGAGAATTGCACTATCTATATAACATATGAGATTGTTGATCCCTGTACATATTCTGGTTAGCATAATAAAAATGTAAGAAAGTAAAGAAAAATTTTGGAAAGGGAAAGACCAGAAGAAGATAATCTGGTAAACTAAAAGACATCTCTAGAGCTACAACAGGGAAAAAAAATAAAATAAAATAAAATAATACTAGAAAAAACCTACAACTAAAACTACATATGCCAAAGTAAAAATTCACTTGACATGCAACAACGCACGCACAGCCCAGCCTGTTAAATGAAGAAAAAAAAAAAGAATTGATTCATAGGGCAAGGTTCCGTTTCGTCGCCTCCATTTTCACCAACAGATCCTTGATATCTGCTTCCATCCTGATTTTCATGTTGAAATAATCACGGTGTGCCTTTTCCAACGTCTGCAGCTCTTCGTATTTTTGTTTGCGTATTTCCTTAGCTTCGACCAGCCGTAATTTTGCAATTCGTGATGCGTACTCCTCTTCCACCTTTTCGTTCTTTGCGATCGCTATCCTTTTCAAGCCTTCAGCTTCTTTCCTTGCATCATCCGCCCGCGCTTGGAACATACTGGCCTCTGCCTGTTTAATTCTTATTATACTATCCAATTCATCAAAGACAGGGTTTTGTTCCCTCCTTGCCAACTCTGGCAGCAGACCTATTCTGTCCTTCCTGTCAAGGCTGGAACTTGGATGCACAGCACTTGCATGTTCTGCTTGCAGGGGACTCCTCTCTGAATATGCAGGGCTCAACCATGCAACATCTTGCTTCAGTCCAGAAATCCCATTGCTACCTTTCCCTTGTTCCGTCGTTGCTGCCACCTTATTTCCAATTCCAGACGAATCGTTATCTGCATGGATGCAAAAATGAGATATGATCCATTGAATTGATGAAAGAAATAAAAGAAGGGAAATTGTATGGGGAGTCTTATATTGATTGGACTGAAAAACACAAAAGTATTGTTTTACAGGTTAGTCGCCTAGCTCACTGGATGTTATTGCCTCTCGATCTATTACAACTCAAAGAGGCCGATGCAAGAATTATAGAGAATCTGCTGGCAACTAGTACAAGGAGCCCCTCCTAAAGTGTTTTTTCAATTGATTCTTGAATCGACCGATAACTGACGGATCAATTACAAAAGTACAAAGCATGTCAATTGTTGACAGTATTTCATAATCCACATTGAACTCCTAGTTCTGTAAGTCAAGAAATGTAAGACATTCATGGTATTTCTAGGAGACTGGCATCCTAATAACAAAAAAAGCATTGATATAAGGTTGGTACTCATGAGCACAATATTCGCAACAAGAAAATGACAATTTTCGGTTTAAGCTAAAGGGCTCTTTCCAAGAAGTTGTGGAGAACTTGTCCAGTGAGGTTGTGTGTGCACGCTATGAGAGTGAGGATAGCGAAGGTTAGCTCAAAATGCCAGAACAAAACCAAGAAAAGCATCCACAAAAGAGACAATGCTCACCATTCAGGAAGCTCATAATGTAATTATAAATCTCGCCAAGGTTAACATTGTTGGCCAATCTCGCTAATGTGTGATCTGCAATTTCAAACAGCCGTTTCCCTCTCAAATCCTTGGAGCCACGGAAAATTCTCTTGACATATTCAAGCTCTCGGTAAAGGTCTTCGGCTGTCCAATCTCTCGCAAAATTTTGGAAAACCTCCTTAACAAAGCCGAACATTTCCGATGGATGATCACAAGCAACGCAATGGAACTGCATCTCCATGGTCCCCTGCCCACCATTTGGGCTCTGCCCATTTCTAATATACATTTCTCGCAATGCACAGTCTACATGACAAAAATGCACGCAAATATCGCATCCCACCCAACTACATGTATTAGTAGCCATGTCAAACTTAGAACACACAAGACACATGCAAGTGCTGCAAAATCCATTCTTCTTCCCACAAACCTTGCAGTCACAATCATCGACAGGCAAAACAGCTTTACAGTTTAGATTTCTGCATCTTAAATTAAGAAAGACCTCAGCTAGATGAGAAGATGAAATGCTACTTTGCACCTGAAGAAACTCAGGTAGGCCAGTTTTCAAAGCAACCAAGATCTCCAGTTGAGCTCTATGAGCGTGTGATAGCACATCAAGATTTATATCCGACCTATTCTGAACTGCTCTTTGAAGAGCCAATAGTTGCCCACGCTTGTCTGCATTTAACATAAACTCGCGTACACGCTCCTTCAGAGTTGCCAAAGATTCCCCTCTCATTTCATTAAATTTTCCCGCCATTTCATTTATTGGCTCCAGAACAACTCTTTCAACAATTGTCCCAATGTATTCAGAGCTGACAGACAACATATAGTCAATTTCCTTATAGCTACCAGTCCGATACATGCTCCCACCATGCTTTTCCCTCATTGCACGTTTCCTCTCTAAACTATAGTTTGAACCCATCTCATGGGATCCAACACTCTGTGAAGGGGATTTGATGTCATCATGATGCTTTGAATGACCTCCAGAAATCTGTTCGTGAATGCTCATCTGTCTATCCAGTACTTTGGGCACTTGGGAACTTCCTTCTGAAATCTTGAGATCATTTCCTTGTGTATGCTGACTGTTTGAATTGCCATGATCTTTCCGAGAGTGGTGGACTGAACCATTATCATTAATCGTAATTTGTTTATTCAAGGAAATTTCCTTTTGCTTGGACTCGTTCTGAGCCAGCGCCTGCCAATCTACTCCTGCAAATATTGGACGACTCTTGACTGATTGCTCCAAATCCAACGAATTCTGTGTCAGTGAGCAACTAGGATTGTGGAAAAAAGACTGAGAACCCGAGAAAGACATTGACATGGTGAAACCTTCAGAATCAGAACGAAAAGTGGACCATGATTGCACACTCTTTGCAGGGCCAGGTGAACCAGGAACTGCAGAGGTTTCTTGAGCACCAATAGGTAACAATACGTTTGGCAAACTAAGTGACAGATCAAGTGGCTCCAATGCCTGCTTCTCTTCTTTATGTTTGTTGAAAACCGACTGGTCAGCCTTGTCTGTTTTCTTAACAGGAGATGTAGAAAACAACTCAAAACCCCGGGTGCTTGGCCCTTCCTCATCTATTTCCATGGTAGTCATTCCATCCCTGGTGACTTCACCAGCTTTGGCAGACTCCACATTATCAGCTGGTGAAACAGCAATACTTTTGCCCTTGTCATTATGAATATGAGCTAAGGTTGACCCATCTGTAATAGGAGCGGCATTTCTGAGGTGCACTTCATTTTCCTCTATTCCTCTGTCCGTATCTGCGGCTTCCATCAACTCTGCCCCAGTCTCAAGATTAATGCCCATCTCTTGCCGAGGTAACTCTTCTACATGTGACAGCTTTTCAACTGTGGCATCTCTACTTATATGCTCGAATTCCTGACTTCCTTTAAAATTTCCAACCTCTTCTGCTTGAGTCTCTTCCTCTTTATCACCTGCACTAATGGATTCAGTTTCAGTCTCTTTACTACTGCTACTGCTCCGGCTCATTCCATAAGTAGCTGTATTATTTGGATGAATCGGCAAGTTGTCATCTTTCAACTTGGACACATTTCCCTTAGAACCCTCTTCTTCCGTATACGAAGACTTTCCAACCTTCCCAGCAACTGTATGCATATCCTCCATTCTTCTGCCATCATCATCAGTCTTCAGATGATTGGGACCCTTGGCATCACCATCTTCAGCATCATTCCCATTCTTAAGTTCAGGAAGTGGATCTACTTCCCCTTTAGCTTCTGGTTCAAGTTCGCCTTCTTCCATTTCACTACTGCTGGGACTCTCAACTGGCACATCCTCATTCTTCTTCACCTCTATGCTCCGTGATTGCCCACTCGACCAACTTGGTGATGACCGTTCCTTCTCCTTAACAACCCTCTTATCCACAATACCCTTGGGAGACAATCTCATCTTTGATTGCTGCTCACTACCTGAGTCACCTCTCGACAAACTGGGTGACTTATCCTTCTCTTTCTCTCTCACTTTTCCATCTCTAACACTCCTTTTTGACTGCTCACTACCCGAATCCTTTGACCAACTAGGAGACTTCACATCCCTCAATCCCTTTCTCTCCTTCTCATCCATAAAAAGACCTCTAGCCCCTCTACTATCATCAAAATCTTTCCCCATGCTTCCAATCCTCCGCCATGAAGAAGTTGATCCCCCACCTTCATGCCGCGATCGATCCCTATGAGATCGAAACCCCTTAGGAAACTCTCTTTTTGAAGCTGAAAAACTATCACTACGATGAATCAAACCACGATAACCACCACCGTTATACCCATCTCTATCAACAAATTCACCACCACCATAACCTTTCCTTTCACTATACCTATCAAAACCAAACCCCAATCCTTTCCTCCTATCAAAACCTTCCAAATCATGATCGGATCGCTTCCGCAACAACCGTGAGCTCTCACGGCTGCCATCATCATCCATGGATCTATCTCGATCGTACCGTGAAGACGATAGCAATCCCTTGTGTTGAGATTCATTGGATTTATTATAATAGAAGCTCCGATGAGAAGAAGCCGATCGATTCGACATGGAAGTCTCTTTCTTATCGCTATACGAATCAAGATCGTCGCTTGACCGTAATCTCTTCATGTTTCTTCAAAACCCTAATTCGATCAAAACATATACAAAGGAAGAGTACTGTTATGAGAAACGGAAACCCTAATTTCAATTACAAAATCTAATCTTTAGTTAAGATAGAATGATAAAGAGGGAGCATAAAACCTAAAGATGCCCTAAAAACCTAGCATTTTGTCTAAATCGTAAAGCGGATTATAAACTTTGCCCTAAGAATTAAACCAAATCTACCGATTTGACCGAATAAAGCTTCAAACTTTACACTCAAACAAAGATATTATTTAAATAACTGTTTTACGGAGAGAGAATACCAAAAAAAAAAAGAAAAAAAAAACGTAATTTTTCAAAACGAAAATGGGGAAATCGATAGAGATGAAGTGGTACACATGGTATGGAAGGAATACCGGAGGAAAGAAGGCCGCCGGCAGGAAGTGGAAGAGAGAGAAAGTGGGCTTCACCGGCTAGTGGGAGAGAGAGAGAGAGAGAGAGAGAGAGAGAGAGGAGAGAGAGTGAGATGGATGAGGGGTGTGCATGTGGAGGTGTGGTCAAACTCGAACATGAAAAACTGAAAAAATTTCGGTGTTTAAAATTTAAAAAAAGGGAGAAAATGAGAGAAAAAGTGATTCGTGTGTGTACCATCAGTCAACGCACTTCATCTACTGTGTAATGCAAAGTGTAAATCGAGAGAGAGAGAGAGAGAGAGACGATTGAATACGCAATTAGCGTTGCACCTTGCTGTTGAATGTCTAGTGTCGAGGACTCATGCCGATAGAATATTTTATTTTCTTCCATCCATTACCATTAGCCGGTTCAATAAACGAGCTACATGTGTTCGAGTTGGAAACTCTTTCATAATTACTAGTGTGACTATGCATCATCATTAATGCGTTTGCGTAAAAAATTCTAGTTGATGAAGATAATTGAATAAAATACAAGAAGAGTAGGGTCTATGGCCGGTAATTTGGCACCCAATTCCCTCACTAACACAAATATAAGTGGGTTTTTATAAGAAGTATTTCGTGCTATTAATAAATGGATTGAACTTGATTATAATATATTTTTAATTGGGTTTGACATGCATGTTTGTTATGTAGACTGTCATCAATCTCGCTAATTATTATTATTATCGATCTAATTATCATCTTTGTCCGCTTTAACTTTAGTTTTACAAGACTAATATTCTTGACTTTTAATTTCCCTTCTATATTTTAATTTGTATGGAGAAAAACATAGTACAAAACATTTCAACCATTACTTTTGTATACTTATACATTTAGGCAGGCCTTATTACAACTAATTGAATGATTAATTAGATTTTTATAAGTTAGTTACATAATACTCCATAGGATAATCATACGATGAATTTTAATTTAAGTTAGTCATACAATAATTGGTCAGTTTATTAAGTTGACTCATCCACACATTTATCCTATAAATTTATATGATTTTGAATATGATTCATAAGCATTAAGCAAATTAAACCCGATATATATTTTCAAAAAGAGACTCGATAGTTATAAAATATACATTTTAAAATTTTCTTAATCAATAAGCAAGTTCAATTTGGACATGAGATATGCTTTTTATACGAATTTGAGTTACATGTTCTGGTTTTCAAACACAAACGATTTGTTACAAATTTAGGTTTTTAAATACAATATCATTTAAACCTAGACATAACACTAACTGTTGTTCTAGTAGGGCTATGATAGTTGTTTTACTTTTAGAGGGATTATCCATGATTATCTTTTTTAAATATTTAGTAGTATTGTAAGTAAATCAAGAGCTTAAGACATTAAAGTTTCTTACCGTTAATAATACTAGGGAGGCAATACCCATAATATGTGTGTAAAAATTAAATCAAGTGGTATAATTTAAAATATAAGACAATTGTTATTAAAGATATAGATAATTATACGTATAAAAAATGTTAACGACACATTATATATATATGGCTTCATAATTCTATATGAACCAATTTTCATGGTACATAACATAGTAAATACACACCTAATTTACGTCAATATTATAAGTAAAACAATTAGTTAAAAAAGAGGAGATAGCCGATATAAGGCGCAGTGAAGTAGCAAAAGTGTTGCCTAAAATAAGTAAAAGATAGTAGATGTAAGGTGTAGTTAAGTAAATTATCTAAAAATTTATTATAATATCCAATACAATTATTTTGATGGTATTAAATAATATGAACTTTCAAATGCATTTAATGGAATTTTATAAAGAAAAGAGCCGAACACCAAAAGTAGTTATTTAAAACTGTTGAAATTTAAATAATATAGATTATATATATATATGTTTATATGTAAATTATAAGCAAGTTATGCTAGTATTTAGTTATCATGTTTTCAGCCGTTTATTGATCGAAACATATACTGATGTATTAACTCTTTCTTTATTTATATATTCTTTTATTATTAAATTGTAAAATATTAAATTCTATTGCACTAGAAATAGATCAGAATACCCATTCCTAAACTTGATTGGAAGCAACTGTAAAATTCGCAAAAGGGTGAAACTCCGAAGCAAACCACCGTGTGGGATGTAACTTTTGGCTTTTGGCTTATGGTCTATCTGGATTAACCGGAACTGAAAGCTTTTTAGTCAAGAAAATACAAATCTTTCTTCACATCACATTATAGCACACGAATATTGCACGACGAGATCCTTATTTTTTCATGGAATTTATATTGTATTCATCTTATTTTTAATTTATATTTATTTAAATTTGAATTATTAAAAAAACTATAAATTCAATAATTTAGATTTAAATTATAAAAATAAATGATGACCAATCCTATAAAAATAAAGAACGAAGGTTATATTATCCAACATGCATGAAAACAATATCATGGCAACCACTAATAGAAGGTTGTGTCAAACTCAACACTGATAAATCACACCTGATGAATTCACAAGCAACGGAGGGCGAACAGCTTGAGATGACAAGGACCAATAGATCATGGATACTCGAAAAAGGTGGAGAAGATTACTATTTAAGCATTGAATTATGGGGATTATTTTGAGGCTACAATATTGCAATCTAATGAGATTTTTAAGTATTGAAATTAACAGGGATTCAAAAATTTCAATTGAACAATTAAAAGATAACTATAATAATCTTGATATTTCTTTTATTATTAATATTTTTTTTTATAACGAAAGAACACTACCGTACCATAATCGGTTACTTTTGGCCATGTGAACAACCCCATAAAACCTATATACTGAGTAAAGATAACTTACACTATATAAATAACTCCAAGAAGTATCCATAGCGAGATTTTAACCCAAAACCTTATTCAAATTGTCATAAGTATGTTTTAAATTTTAACTACTAGGTCAATCCCTTGAGGGTTAATCTTGATCAATTTCCCTATGTTCTTAATGCATGTTGAGAAAAACTCTCGTTTTTTTAAAGACGTTAAACTAGATTTTTGTTTATCAAGAGTCAAATGCAACAGTTGATATAATGCAGTTATGGACAAGTAGGTTCAATTCTATAAGTTTCATCCCTCGTTATCGAACCGAGCCTAATATAATGATTTAGTTATTTTTTTTAAATTGAATTTATTTATACAATTTGGTTTATAAATTTTTTTGAACTTAATTAAAACCGAATTGTATAAATAAGTTCAAAAAATTTATAATTTACCAAGAAAATAAGACAAAGAATTTATCCATTAACATGTTTTTCTTTTTATTAAATTTTTGATATATTTCCAATTAGTTTACCATATATTTGTCATATATAATGATGCTAAGCAAAAAATTATATAAGATTTTCACAAACCCAACTTGATTGGACGAAAATAAGAGATTCTGTTTTGATAAACTATAACGAGAAGGAAGAAATAGAGTTATTCGCTCAAAAATAATACGAAAAAGATAAAAGAGACACACTAAAGATTATAAAAGAAATGAGAGACATGTAAAAAATATTAAGGTTATACCCTTAATTTGAAAACATATAATGAAAATTTTAGATATGAAATTTTAGTTAGAACTTATTTCACTTAATGTTAATAATTGACCAAGAAAATAAGACAAAGAAGAATAAGATATGAAATTTTTGATAAAATCCATTAAGACCAATGAAAAAAAAAAAGAAAGAAAGAATTGCATTAATTTTTTTTAAATAATCGGTTTGGTTAAATTCAAAGCGGTTCGGTTTGAACCAAATTGCAATTTATTTATATATAACCGAATTAAATCACAAAACAAACCATTTTAAAAAAAAAAATTATTTTTTTTATTTATTTTGATTGGTTGAATTTGCTACTCCATCCACGATTCGTGTTTTTTGTATTTTTTTTTTATTCCTAACCCTGAATGTAGTAGAATCGATATAAGGCAATATCACATGGATAGAAGTTAGAGGAAATGGTCTGTTTAATTCCTCCTTTTGACTTACCCAAAATTTTCTTTGGAAGGATCTATACGTGTATGCTAGTTGTAACAGTATAGAACTTCCATATCGGTAATGGGTGGCTGAACACCCTTGTTTTAATAAATAAAATTCCCCTTATTATTGGCAAAAAAAAAAAAAAAGGAAAAAGAGAACAAATAAGACACCTGAGGTTCCCCGTGTAGTAAGTGCTCCATGTAAAATGAGAAACAATTCCATCCATGCATAATATATATCATGTATTTTATATGTATATATATATGATGTATAAATATCAATATATATAATATGTGTAAATCATAAATAATAATTAATGTGAATATTTTTTTTATTATTATTCATATTAATATTTATACATCATATATATATATATATATATATATATATTAAAGATAAAATATAATAACTATTAAATCTTTATGCCGGGTAAAATTACATGTGGTTGATCGGTTTCATAAGGTTCGATGGTGATGCTTTAGGGAACAAAATGTCTCAGAATCGGTGGAGTGCTGGAGCAATCACTTTAGTTTCGTGGAAGGGTTCGATGTTAGTTGGTCGATTGTCATTTTATTGTTTTCAGAGTATCTCCTTAGATTGGTTGCACGGTCAGCGTTGATGTTAAAGTCATAGTTATTAACTCATTGGTCGTCATACATTCTTTTTCATTCGTTATTTCCTTAAGATTTCAAATAAATTTTTATTATTTAACATATTAGTTTCACTCGCACGACAAAATTGTGCGGCATAAACAAGTGTTAAGATATCTAAATTACTATAAGATAGCATTTTACTGCTGTTTAAAAATTTTAAAACTTACTTAATCATAGAAAATAGAAGCCTAAACCTAATGGTCTAGAAGCGCCTGGTTCCGTTTTTCCAAAAAGTTTACATAACAAGGGCGTTGATGTAATGTTATAGGTATAATCGATATGGGTTAATGGTTTTGGTGGACTTCGGAAAAACAAGATAAAAAGGGTGGAAAGTGAGGTGGGGGTACTTGTGGACTTGCGTCTTCTAAAAAGCTTGAGACTTTAATGGAGTAGCGTGGCCTCCGCGCCCTAATAAGGCAAGTGGGGTGTGCAACTGCAAGGGCATAAAACCGACCTAAATAACCTTGGCTTGAAGACTCAATCAAACAAACAATAATCGTATTTATTTAGAATGCCACTTCGACCAATCCTAATCATGTTGCCACTTGGAGTTAATTAATACGCATGTACTGTGTTAATGCCGATTTTAAGATTAAGTCCTTATTAAACTTATGGAGATTAAAGAGTGGTTAGAGTGATTACATCGATTCAAATTTTATTAACCAAGCATTTTAATAAGCTTACTTAATGCACATTGAGCATTTACTTAAATTGACTTTCTTCCATTTGAGTATATTTTTAATTTGAAGAGATATTGCAACGAGGGTTTGTAAATGATTTATGGTAAAAAAAAAAAAGGTTTTCAATTTCAATACATAATATCTTTTTAAGAAATCTCAAAACAAAATTTCAATAAACCATAAATCGTTTTAACTTATCGAGATCTTATAAATAATAAATGCTGGAAAATTAATTTTGTATGGAAAGTGCATGGCCATGGGGCTCCAATATATAAATCGGTAGGAACTAAAAGTGCAATATATATATATCAATTAATCCATAATTTAACAAATTCAAATAGTTATGATTCATTGCTCATGACTCTCTATTTACTTAAAATAGCTCAATCTCAAAGTTTTTTTGATAAAGAAATCGGTATGAAAGGAACACATATGTAAAATACCGGTAAATTGGGTGTTATTTTGTGCATTAGAGGGTAACGTAGGGCTATGTTTTGAGGTCTTTATGCGTTACGGTATCGTTATTCTCAAACAAGAATATATGGACCCTCGTTTATGTTACCGTATACCCTTACCATTGGAAGATGGAAATATTCTTTAATTTTTCATAGACAAAAACAAAAAAAAAAAAAAAAAAAAAAAAGACCACCCGGGCACACGTAGCATCGCCATCACGTGATGGGCTGCTGTTCCATTTTCATTTTCTTGTTCTTATTCGAGTTAAAAAGTCCATGAACGGGACCCCACCTACACTACAGCTATCTACCATCTATATCTTCCTATATATGTTTCTATTATTAACTCCCAAAATTAACACATTTTGCTTTAATATTGTTACTCTACATCCATCTGTGTGCACATAATTATAATAGTTTGATATGTCTAGAATTTACTTCACATAAAAAATTGGAACTGTATAGTAACTAAGGAAAACGTTAAGATATTTTTTCTAATTATCTATAAACTTACATTTTTGTAATATATCCCTTATTAAATAGGATCAAATAAAATTCTAAGTATTAATTTTCCAAGTTTAGATAAATTTCAAAATTAAGTATGATCGATGAAGAGTATTTCCAAATTCCAATATGAGTGATCTTTCATAAAATAATCTTCACCAAAATAAAATTATATAATAAAATGAAGTATGTTAAGGTAGATTATATCGAACAAGCTTCAATTGTTATGGAATAAATATCGAAAGGTTCGATAGGGTGGATATTGGTTAACGGAATTCGGTGATGAATAATTCCATTAGTATTTCAACACGAAAAAAATAAAATAAAATGCATTAGTATATTATGAGAACAAGGATGCGTGCACCAGTCAACGGGTTAATGGTCAATCATGGACTTACGGGGTCTCTACTCGTCTCTTCTGTCAATAATAAATAATAATTATATTATGGTCATCGTATATTACGTGCACGTGGTCTTTTTGTGATGAGACTCCATGGTCAAAGTGACTGATCAATTAATTAATAAATAAGTTAGATTTTAAATTTGATAATTTTTAGGTGGGTCGAGTTTAAACTTTTAAAAGTTCACTTCGGCTCATTTATTGTTTCCTTTTTCTTTTTCTTTGTCATTTATTTATTTATTTTTTAAAATTTTAGGAAGACACAAAGTTATAGCTTGAAATGCTGAACAAAAATCAAACGAGAACATAGAAGAAGACCAAGGAGGGAAAAAAGAAAAAGCTTGGAAGAGAATAACTAAGTTGGTCTCTTCAATTGAAAATGGATTCTCCTGGATCCTAATGCGAACAACTGTACTTTCAAAACTGCTTTGCATTTCTGTAAGGTCTTTACAAACCTTAGGTATCATTTGATTGTTATACTTTTGTGATATAATACTTTGACAAATTTTTTAGTCTATTGGTTAGTTTGAATATTATCTAAACTTACTAGACAAAAGAACCTTTGAGATCCTAGACCAAAACCAAAAAATTTATATTTAGTGGTGCAAAAATCTATTTTACAATGCAAAATAAACATTTATATTATTAAAGTTAGAAGAGGTTTAGGTAACCATTTCTTTTAAATTACTATTTATGCCTTCAATTGAAAATTATATAATATAAAAAAAAACCAACACTTAAATAACTTATTAAATACTTTATATATAAATAAAATTAACATTTTTCTCAATTTCACCACCCATATATCTCAATTAGTTTTCCTCATATATCTCTCTTGTTAATAACTCCAATATCTACGGAAAGTTAACCATTAATATAGATAAATTGCTCCGTAATTGAATGCGAAAGTCGAATTTAAATTTAAAGTTTTCTAAAACAAATGTAAAAGTATACATTCACATATCTATAATATTTTAAATTTTTAATAAAAACATAAACGTGAAAATATCGACAAGAAATTAACCGTAGATATTAATAAATCGCTCTCCAATTGAATGTTGAAATTGACTTTAAACTTTAAGCAAATGCAAAAGTGTGCGTTCACATATTTGTAATATTTAAATTTTTTAATAAAATTAAATTGCTTAAGACCCCAATAAGTTTCATAGATTTCTTTTTTCAATTAAAAATATAAAAAGAAATAAGATAGTAAAAAAAAAAAACAAATTATTTACCTCAATGTTATAAATTTTATATGTAATTATTTTATAACCATAGCGCAACTGTGTTGTCTACTAGTATCCTCAAAATTCTCAAATTTCTAAATGCTACCCTACACTAACTTGACAATTACTATACTGAATTTCTATTATAATTTATAATATAAATAATTGATGTATTTTAAATTTTTCAATATCCATCTATATTAAACACGAACAAGAAGGTTTTACCATCCTATTCTTCTTGAACATGCTATTTATCTTATCTAATTTTACTAACCAAACAATACCTTAAAAGAAAAAATTCCCCTTGTGATTTTGTTTTGCTTGAGACTGTTTTTCAGTTTTCCAGACATACAAAAACTTTCCGCTCATCAAATTTTATATAATACTATTCCATTTTTTATCGTTCTTATATAACATTGTAAGATTGATGATGCATTGATTATTAGTGATAAATATTACTAGAAGATAATAATTGTGGCTGACCAAACAACCTTCGAAAATGAAAATGAGAAAATGAACAACATGATTTCCTCTTTTTAAAATTGGCTTCTTCTTCTTTTTCTAATTGTTAATGATATATCTGAAAAGACAATAACTAGGACAATCAAGCTCCGAAACAAAAGACAACGACACCATTAGACCACAAAATTTTCTTATCTTAATAAAGAAATTACAAAAAAAAAAAGGTAATATATATATATATATTGAATTTTCTATGATTATAGTATGAAAAAAATATGAATAGCTCTCCCACAGATATGCTTCATCAAAGAAGATCATACTACATCGAATCTGTAGTGATATAACTCATTTAAAAAAACAAAAAAAAAAAACAAAAAAACTAGAAAGTTCACTCGCTACAACCAACGAGGATTGACAAAGAGTAAGGAAATTGAAAGAGAAGAACTCACTCAACATAAGTGTAAATTCATTCAATCTTCAACAACTCACCCTTTTAGGTTTCTGAGTGAATTATTTATATATGGGCATATATAACCCCAACCTAAAACAGAATCAAGCTGAGAAACTGATGTGGAGCCCATAAAGCAGAAGCTAACTTCAAATCAGAGATACTCAATTCAGAAGTCAAGGTTAAACCCCCACCATCAATAGACTTCCACCCGATATGACATGACCAAAGAAGAAATTAAGTTGAAATACTTTGCTCTTTCGAAAACAATGATGAACCTTCAAAAACCCTCTAAGCTAAGTAACCCAAATCTCTGATTCGAGCTTCTGTCAAAAGACCGCTTCCTGCCACTTAACCCCTAACACATTCTCACCATCAATTGCAACCAAAAGTCACACATCCTCTCACAATTAATAACAAAAATATTTAATGATTATGAAACGTTCGTTATAACATATGTCAAAATAAAGATTTTGAAGAACATCTTTCAACAAATCAAACACAGCAATAGCTGCTTGCAATTGCAATTGCAATAGCAATAGGACTTACTGTTTTACATGGCAGAATACCTAAATACGTAAGGTGATTCTTAGCCACATGAAAAGCTAAACCCATCAATTCTATGTTATTGAAAGGATTTAGAAAAGAAACATCGAAGTCTACGATTTAGCAGATTACCTCTTTGCCTATTGTTATATCACGACCATTCCATGTAATTTCAAAACTTTTCAAATACATTTCTTTAGAATTACAATGTATGCTTAACCTTGATCTTTAAAATAAAACAAAACAAAACGAAACGAAACGGTTAACACTCCCGATTCTAAGAAATTACGATTATACATCTACATAACCATTTCGCCGTTGATTTAATGTATTTTCTTTTCATTTTACTAATTTTTTTATTCTCTTCTCCAAGAGTAAGATGGTAGTGTAAAGAGTCTAAAGCGCGTATTTTAAAGATAAAGAAGTCTAAATGCTCAATTTTAAAAATGATATTAAATATAAGAGATGCAATTGCAATTCACCCTTCTAGAAAGCAACTCTAAAAATTATCGAATGCTTCAGTGCTCCGTCGATCACTGCTACTAAGCTGCCAACTTCCACCGCATGGCAACTGTAGCAAGCCACACTGAAGAGCTGTATTCAAGTAGAAATAGAGAGATACATCCGGTAACATATATTTATAAGTACAACTTACTCCAAACTTTTGACACACAGGAAATTTGAATACATATTTCAATAACAGAACAACACATAAATCATGTTTTCCCTGTGTATCAGAGATTTATCGAACATGCATCTATTTGTATATGCTAAATTATCTCCCCGTGATATGGGAGCACTGAAGTGCTTAAATGGTTCTCAACAAAAGTAGACATGAACAAAACCATCACGACTGGAGAATTCCCACCTCAATCTTAAGAAGGTAATAAGACTTTGCGAGACAGAGGTCCCCCAAAGCCCCTAAAAAACATTATTAGTAACAACAACAACAATAAAATAAAAAAAAAAAAAAAAGCAAGAATGATGCTTGCCGTGAAAATAGTCAAAAGCACCATAATTGAAAAACCCCACTATAATATCAAATGTACACTCTAGGATGGGCAAATTATAAAGAACCAACAACTGTTCTCAGCAAGACGTCCAAAAGTTCCAAGTCCGACAGTTTATACATCATAAGCTCTAGTTAAGACTTTGGTTGAGAAAGATGTATTATTTATGCAAACCTGAATCAGTCTTCTTTATTCTTTGTCCACTTGAAGATGCGATAAAATAGTGCTAGCAACCACTGCCAGAAAACAATTAGCCAATTTCTTTTTTGGGGCTTTGTTTCGGGTCGAGGACCAAATATACCTTTGTAGATTTCCTTCTGCTTCTGGTAAACAGCCTTGTCATGTTCAGCAAGCAAGCGCAGTTCTCTTGCAATGGCTTTATCTTCAGGAGCATATTTTCGTGCCTTTAGGAAATCTTCACGTGCAGCATCAGTTTGCCCCAATTCAGATCTAGCTTTACCTCGTCTAAATAAAGCTTTAACATTGTTCTCATCCTCAGCCAAGACCTGCAGAGTGGCTCTACTCAATTAGAGAACATGTTTTATTACAGTCGTGCGTAACAATTATAATACTCGCATAGCCTCTACAACAAATATCAAGAGGACTAACTTGTCACTTACAATGCTGCAATGCCCAATAGCTTCTTCGTAGCGCTTGAGCTTTATCCAACATGCCGCCAAGTTAAGATGGCAGGGATTTTTAACAGCCAAAGCCATGTCTCGGAATTTTCCAAATAGCTGGAACATGAAATCATCTCCCATGTATGCTATGGCCTGAGGGAATTGCATTCATCAGACTCATCAACATACAAATAGAGAAGGACAGGGAGGAGGAAGGAGGAAAGGGTAGAAAACAAGAAAAAGAATGAAGTGCAGTGCTCGAGGAATACAGGTGCATAACCATTTCATATTGCTGCATAGCTTCTTCAAGTTTTTCCTCTTTGAATAAAGCATTTCCATCCATTTTTCTTCTATCTGCAGCTCCAATCCTTTCCTCCACCGTCATGTCACTTTGAGCTTTCCCCTACCAATTTCCAAATTATCATACATTTAGGGTCTGGTAAATACAATCTGACAAAAACATTAATTATACAGTTTTACTTCTCAGAGTCCATGGACGGCAACATACTTCTTTTGTTTTGTCAAAACCAATGAGCTCAACTTCATAGACTATATCTGCCATGGGCGGAACATTTGGGAAAGAGAAACTTCCCTCTTTTCCATAGCCCAGTTCCCAACCCACATGCAATAAAGCACGCTCACCAGATTTCATGCTGTATATGCCAAGGGCCAAGCCTTCCATTTCTTTCTTCTCTGTTGACAGAAAAGAGGTAAAGTGTAACTTTAGCACAAAATTCACAAGAAAGCAAACATTCAAATCAGATCAATTTTCTGGCCAAAAAAGAATAAGCTTCTACATTTTCTCTCTTCAAAATTCAAAAGTTGACATACTGCAATTTAAAAAAACAAAAAATTATCAATCCAGAACTGAGACAATCAGTCTTAAGTAGTCTAACCAAAGAGGGGAAACACCACAAATGCCACAAAGCAGAGCCACACTGTCTAAACATCTATGTTTTTGCCTGCTATTTCCAGAAACAATAAAATAAAACAATAAAGAAAATTATGGACCTAAAGTATTTTATATCAGACCACATGTTTCTTGGATCATAGACAACATGACAAACTGTATAGGCTTTACCAAAATTTTAATTAGCCATACAGGAAGTAGTCATTCTAGAATCTGTTCTGCATCTGGATCAAGATCTTATATTTTTATTTTCTACAATAAAAATCCCACTGTCACCAAAAAAATTTGCATTACAATTCCAGTTGATGAATCCAAAGCTTACAAGGTCACCCACACTGAAGTTCAAAATAAATGCATGGCTTTAGACAAACTTCGTTACCTTGCAGACGAATGGAGCCATCATGTCACTGAAAGGCAATGTCAGAAACAAATAGAATCAAAATTCTTCAGCTTCACTGAGAAGATTTCAAGGATGATAAAAAAAAATGCTAACATAAATGCACAGAGAACTTTGACCCCAAAAAAAAAATACACAAACACAGAACAATTTCATCAAACATTTTTGACGAATTTTTATATAAGAAGCATGATTTTATAAACTTCATGAATACTGCAACCAGCATCATCCAACTGACATTTACCTTTTCCTAAAACCAATTCAATTGGTTGTTGCTCATGCCAGGTATCTTCAAACTTGTGCTGGGTGCTTTCTGTCCATCCCCTGTAGTGCACTATGGCAAAAGAAAAAATGAAAATCAGTTAATCATTTGCCATGCCACAAGCATTAAGTTTGCCGTCTATGTTTACAATTCCATGTTTAAATGGTGTATCTGACCAGAACTTTAACAACATCAGAACATCACATATTTAGCAGTAACAAAATTACAGATTTGTTGTAACAAAATTACAGATTTGTTGTTGAACATGCTGTAGCCTCACCAAGATTGACCAAGGAAAAAGTTATGCAGCAAAAAATTGCAAACTATGAGCAACCCTGTTCATCATCAATTTGTACATGTATCTAGAAGTACCCAGGTAGTTCTTATTTTTCTGAACAAAAGAAAATAATTCCTTTCTTCTTGTAAATTTCACTAGCCAATGTGGAATCAGAGACCCCAGGGAATTTATTAAATTACCCATGGAGAAGACAGCAATAACCGAAACAAGAGGGGGACTTTCCAATCAAAGGGAATTCAATGATCAGGAGAAGTCCAAAATCCCAAGTGCATCCACTGCCATAGATCCAATCATGGCAAGTTCATCTTCCTTTCAATTTTACTAATCAGAAGATGAATGGAGAAAAACTACTTGGAATGGGTGCAATCTGTGAATCTGGCTATAGATGGAATTGTGGAAGAGAGAGATTAGGCTACATCATTTGTGACGTGAAGAAGCCCAACAAAAAGGATTCAACTTTGCAGATTCTTGCTATATACACTTGAAATGTAGATTCTTGCCACAGCATTCTGCTTTAGCACGAAGTTATGGCATTATTTATCTAAAAAAGTTCTCACCCTTAGCTAAACTGAAAACAATAAGGCTCCTCCTCTCAGTTATAATGAATCTTGATTAGCAACTCTAATCTGAATAATATGCTTTATCTAAACTCTAAACTAAATACAACATGCCTTCTTGAATAGAGATTTGTAAAGAAGTATATGTAGATCCACTCCAGGATAGTGATCCATTTGGGTAGAAACGGGTTTAAGCAGTCCTCACAAGCGTGGTTTGAACTGAATAAGTTTCTAAAAAACAATAGGATATTCTTAAGCCCAAATTGATCACACACCATTTTTACAATTTTTAACAAAGGTAAAGTATTTGTAATGAAAGTATATGTGTATGAAGCTATCCTCACAGGTGACATAAATGGGATAAACTAGTTAAAAAGGAGATTTGCATCTGAATTCAAAATCAAAGATCTTGGACTTTCGAGATGTTTTCTAGGATTGCAGGTGGCATGATCAAAAGAAGGGTGTCTTTATCTCTTAGAGGAGATATGTCATGGATTCCCAAAAGTAGACAGGTAATAGTGGATGCAAGCCAGCTGATATACCAGTAAATCCTAATCACAAGCTAGTTAACATTAGAGGGGGTACAACTGTAGAATACTTGGAACCAATGCTTGGTTAGAAGACTTCTTTATCCGTCTTGTAGTCATTGTGATATTGGGTTTTGAGTAAGAGTTGTCTATCAACTCATGCACTCTCCACAACAAAAACATCTTGATGCCATGCATAATATACCGTTATTTGGAAAATCGAAGTCCAAGAGCATTCAAGTACTCATAGTCATAGATGCAGATTGCACAGGTTCTACAGTTGATGGGAGATCCACATCTAATTATAGTTTGTATGATTGAGGAAACCTTATTACTTGAAGGAGTAGGAAGCAGAAAGTTGTAGCAAGAAGTAGCGCTAAAGCAGCCAATCAAGCTATGATGAATGGAGGATGTGAAATATTGTAGTTGAAGAAAATTCATGAAGAATGAAGAAGACCACTAAGCATGCCAATCAAAATATACTGTGAAGACAGAACTGCTATAAGCATGCAAATAAGCTACTACAACATGACCAAACCAAACATATTGAGATTAATCGATACTTTACCAAAGAGAAACTTGGAGCTGGAATTATATGCATGCCTTATCTACCAACAACACAACAACCGATTGATATATTGACCAAGGGTTGGCACATTCTAGTTGTTAGAAGTTTAGCAACAAGTTGGGCATGATAAAAAATATACACAACAACTTGAGGGGGAGTGTTAAAAGAATTGACAAAAAATGTATCTTAAGAAATTTAGATTAGTTATCATAATATTAATCAGATCAAACTGTTTATTGTGTTGATATTATTCAGAAGAGTTGATAAGATTTGTTTTAGATAGAATTTTGAGATTTATGCTTATCATCAATGTGTACACATATATATAAGTACACAGGTACATCTCATTTTTCAAATAAGAGAAAATAATTCCATGACAAGAACATCTTTGATGCTATTTATAATACACTTGAGGTATATAAAGAGAACCTGAGGGAACAGACTGTGAGTTGAAAGTCCTGAGTCTAGGAGTATTCGAGTATCCATGGATGCAGATTGAGCAGGTTTTATAGATAATATGAGATCTATGCCCGGTTTTTGTCAGCATGATTGAGGAAACCTTGTCACTTAAAGTAGTAGGAAGCAAAATGTAGCAGCAAGAAGTAGTGTTGAAGCAGCATACTGAGCTATGATGAATAGAGTATGTGAAATATTGTTGTTGAGGAAAATTCTTGAGGAATGAAGATGACTGCTAAGCATTGCTAATGAAACTATACTTTTGACAACAACAAGCATGCAAATAATCTACTGCAACATGACCAAATCAAACATATTAAGATTGATTGAAACTTTACCAAAGGAAAACATGAAGCTAGAATTATATGAGTGTCTTATCTACCAACAATACAACTAGCGATCGATATATCGACCAAGGGATTAGCACGTCTTGGTTTTAAGAAGTTTACAAGTTGAGCATGATAAACTCTACGCCATTAACTTGAGGAGGAGAGTTGAAAGATTTGACAAAAAATGTATCTTAAGAAATTTAGACGAGTTATAGTGTTGTCAATCAAATTGGAATCTTATCTTATGGATATGGTTTAGAAAATTACAAAAGATTTGTTTCGGAAAGAATTTTCAGATTTATGTTTATCATCAATGTATACATGTATATATAATTACTCAAGTACTTCTCGTTTTTCAAATAAGAGAAAATCATTCATTTCTTGTCAGACATATCATTGGCAAGTAAACTTAGTATAATGATCATTTAAAGGAGTTTGATCCATTCAAGCAATGATAGCCTGATCCCTTCGATCTTCATATTAAAACAAGATAGATAATTGAACAAGAACATGAGGATAAGAAAACATGCAACCGAGTGCAAGATATATTATATTGGATCCATAACTAGCATGGAAAGGGAAAGAAAACATAGAGTATGGGGTGTCAGAATAGAGATGTCTCCGTAAAAAGGCAGAACCATTCGCCGTTTGCACAACAGTGAGTCAATGTATCGAGACTCCAATCAAGCATGTTACCAATGAATAGACGAAGAAGAGTCATATGGTGATTACCGAAGCATGTGGCATATTTGGACGGTTTCTGCCCATGACCTTCCTTAATGATCTGCTTTGTGACTTTCTCGTGAAGTATTTCCACTGCAGTGTCGACCTTTGGAGGGCCGGCATCATCCTGAGGGAGCTCTCCATGCACAACAGAATTTCCTTCTGTCACTATTTCACTTTCATCATCTTGACCTGCAAAGAGCCATTATTTCATCTAAGAAAGATCTCAGCAGCTTTTACAAATTACAATTTATTTTCAAATACACAGTTTGCAAAATTTGAAGCATTCTATTGTAAGAACGGACACACAGAAACGCAATTCATGCCAGACTAGTGCTGAAGTTGGCAAGTCCTTCGAGTGTAAGCAATATGAAAATAGAGGATAGGGAGATCAAACGCATCTTACTTTCTTCATTTAGCAACAGACAATAAGAAATCTGTAGCAACCGACCAATTTTTATAATTCAAATTCACTCCAAATGCTTTAATTGAATGTCTTTCAGAATACATGTCTCTTAACAAAGCCGAAAATGACTTATCAAACATGGTGGCAGAGCTCTTCATGGTCAAGGAAGTAATTCACGCTGTCTCATTAAAATTCCTAAATTTAAATAGAATTCAAAAATAAATTAACTTGGATCCAATACTATGGATTTGGAGTCCTCATTATAATGAAACAGCTGTGAAAATTGAGCTTCCTTTCTTCAACTGAACACTCCCTCCGACACTTCTTGACAAAACACTCGACATCTTCAATTAAATGCATATCTTCGTATCACATGCTGTTGAGAGAACTGGTTTTATAATTGCCTTGACATGAAAAAATGCAAGCTACGCCCCAATTTTTTATGGCATGGAGATTGTTTCTATTGATTTCCACTCTTTATCAAGTTGTGATAGCAAAAGTCAGAAGCAAATGAAGCAAAGAAAATCATCATGTCCATAAAACGACAAGAAATGAGCTTAAATTCAAAGAACGCAGAGTAGAAGGTACCATTTCTTTCATTTTCTTGGTCTTTAACAGCATCTTCCATCTTATTAAGTCTCTCAACACGATCAAGATGTGGTTTTTTTATTTCCTTTCCTGCAGTCATAACAAGAAAATTAAGCTAAAAAGAGACTAATTGCAATGCTAATTTATGCAAATTCAAAGGATCATAAGTGTGCAGTACTAGTTCAAGAGTCAACCGTGAGAGGTTTTTAAGTGGAAATTGAAAATGTGTAGATGAAATAGGGCTTGATGGGTATCTGGAAGTTTTGGTTTTGATGGGCGATGTAAAGGTTTGGGAATCGATTGCTAGTAAGTGAAGTCCGATGTAGGGCTTGACATAGTGTTGATCGAATAAGAAGCTTCTAGAGAGAGAGAGAGAGAGAGAGAGAGAGAGAGAGAGGTATGAAAATCGGTGTCGATGAGAATCGAGTCGACCGGTCTCTCGTCGTGTGTCGCGTGTGTTTGGTCGTCAGGACTTAAGAGAAGAATTAACACCGTGATTGGCTGACTTTTTATTGAGAAAGGGTGAAAAAAGCAAAGGGTAATAACGTCGCGTCGCGGTGCGGTATGATTCGATTTAATACGATTCGGTCTGCAATTAAACCGTGGATCTAAAAGCTGAGCTTTCTATGGTTTGGTTTCTTGCATAGATGGTTGATCTCTTTTATGTTCTCACTTTTATGGTCTAAACTGTCTGCATTAAATTTGGTAGCAATAAATCTAACCTCGAGTTGTATATCATGGACAAAAATAAATTAAAAAGAAAACAATTGGAAGTTTAAATTTGGTTTAGTTTCGCAAGGATTGTTGCCCATCCCAAGCAATTCATCAATAATGGAAAATATTTGCTTATTGCTTTATATGTATGTATATTTTTGTTTTGTGTTAATAATAAAATGGAATTTTAATATAAATGAAATTACATAATTGAGCGGATCGTTTTGTTCAATATTAGCTAATATTGTTATAGTGGTGCGGATATAATTTTCAATTTATGCCTTCATATTCTTATCGAATTCTTTTTCATTCTTTTTTTTGTAATTAAAAAGAAAAAAAAAAAGATGTCATCTATTCCCCTCAATTAACATCTATAATATTTAAACGAATAAAGAGTGATCAACTACCCGTAACTACTATTGAGTCTCCACAATATATATTATGTTTTTTTTTCGTGTAACTGTATTCAATATATTGAATTATGGGATGTTTATCGTTCCGCTATATAGTTTTTATTTAATTTTCTCTTTCCACCTATTCCTATTTCCTCTCCTTTCTCTTTCCCTACATTCTTATTTAGCGAATTCAAAGAAGTTGTTAAGCGATAGCTTTCTCCCGAATTGTGACAATTTCAAGTAACGAAACCAAAGAGAAAAATTTAAGAGTACATGTTTTATATAGTGCAATTAAAAAATTGAAAAATGGGTGCGTGATTTTCTTGAATAACATGTACTTTTAGTATGATCCGACCAGTATATATAAGAATGTATTTGTTAATTTATACAATATTTTTAATAAGTTTTTATATTATTTATTTCTTACTTCTACAAGCAACACTGGGATATTCCTTTTGTTAATCAATACTATTTTTCCAAAATTAACAATTTACTTATAGCTCTTTTTATTTCATTTAAAGTTATTATCTTTTCTTTTTGCATATTATGCACTAGGTGTGATTTTCTTTTATTTTATGTAAAATGAACCTTCTACTATAATTTTTTTATTTATTTTTTCCCCTAACCCGACCTATCTGATTCATTGGTTTGGGTTATCATTTTCAATGGTATTACACTTACTCATTAGGGACTTTAATAAGAATTTTGAAATTATTCAACTTGTAAATTACATTCTAACTAGTAGACATACACCTATAACGTACATACAAAAATCATATATAGTGTTAAAAAAAAATTATTAAGTATTAATAGGTTGTGCATATTGATGCTTAATTCAACAACCCAAACTAATTTAGGGAAAGAATTTTATAGGTTGAGTGCTTAATTTTTAAGTATATGTATGTTTTAATTAATATATATGATATATTTACATTTTGTTCTCATGAATATAAATATTTTAGATATTAATTGGATAGCTCTATTAGTGAAATGCAAATAATAATACGATTGAAGTTAATATTACTACAATCTTTTTTCTTTCTATTACTTGTGAATTTTTAATGTAACACAGATCCTTCTTCTTCTTCTTTTTCTCATTTTCATAGATTTATGAACAAGTTATGGATATCTTTCATAATGTTGCTCCATTTGATTTTTACACAAATAACATACTATATGGTTACTAGTATGAAATAATTACTCCAATAACATTAAGTTTGAATTGAGGGAAGAAATAAGGAGAGAAAGAATTTGATTGGAAAATAAAACTTTTTCCATATTTGGAAATGGAAGGAAAAGGGAAAGAAATGGTTTAGAGGAAATAGTTTTCCATTACCTTAGAAAAATCATTCTTTTTTAAATTGAAAAAAAAATGGAAGGAAATCGAATAAAATCACAATTTAACCATTAAAATCAAAATATACTTCTAAATGGGAAAATTTATAGTTTTTAATGAAACAGAAAGCTATACAGCCAATTCTCTCTAAACTTTCATTACATCGTTATAATTTTTTTCCTTTACATTCTTTTCTCTCTAATTCCCATTCTTTCCATCCTAATTCTTTTTTCTCTTTTTAAACATTGTGTTAAATGATCCATAGCCTTACTCTTTTGTGTTTTTCCTTTTCCCTTAGATTATGTTAAGTTTGTTTACAGTAAGTGCATGGAAGTTGAATAGGGTTGATCAGGATTAGTCCATAGATGCATTAGGTTCGTAAGCAGCAAGAAGTCGAATTGGGTTTGCTTGAATTGAAGCGTGCTTGAAGTTTGAACTAAAATTGATATTTGCAGATGCACCAAAACGTTCAACTACTTCTCAGCACAAATAACCAAGAGCTAATAGTCCTCCTTCTCCTCCTCCCTAACATTCAAACATTATAAGTTCCAGTCGGTCAATTGCTCCACCAGCCGGTATGACTGATGAGCAAGTAGACAAATTCAAGGAGTTCGCCACAAAGAAGATGGTTAAAAGGCATTATGTCATGGATTGGGATGTGTTGGGGGAGTATGGCTTAAAGATAGCCATGCAACGATTATTAAGGAATGGACCATGGCTGAACTTGTTTTTAGTGTAAGAAAAGACATATCGGCAAACAACCCTGGATTTTCTCTCATCCTTCAAGATTAAGTACGAATATATTAGCTTTGAGATGGATAATGAGGTGGAGTTCTTTGTATTTGGAAGGACTCACGCCTTTGACATGCTGACATTCATTTGGGCAATGGGGTTATATACCCGAATTGAGCTTCAAGATGAGGAGTTTGTTGATTTACCTATGAGCTTGCCCTATGGAACTTCAATAACTGAATTTTGGAGAGAAATCTCCAATGAAAACAACTTCAGGGCAAGTAAATCAAAAACGTCTACCTTAAAGAAAACCAGTACTTGAGTCTTCCTTTATATTCTAGTCAGGACAATTTATGAGAAGCATAAGAGCTCTGGAGCAGTGGGGGAGAATGATTTATTACCTTTATATAGTGTGTTGAAGGGGTTTCTAGTGAATGTAGGCTTCTTAGCAGCATATGGACTTCGCCGGCAGACTTTCGATAAGAGCAAAGGGACATTCGTAGGGGGTTTGATCACTAAGATTCTAAGGAATCTAAGGTTGTGACCTACAAGTAATAAGCCAAATGACTCTTGCGCTGATCTTGAACTGCTTCCAATAACCCCTTTTAATCAATGGGGTATTACAATAGTCTTGGATCTTGATTTGGATATCAAGGTCCCTCGAGCTCCTAAGTTTGCACCTTTAACTTCTAGCTTCTCAGTTGGCAATTTAAAGAGATTAGAAACCGAGATGGCTGAGATTAAGGAAACTCAGAAGGAGATCATCAAGCTCTTGAAGAATATAGCCACCAGAGTGGAAGCGGCTATACCTTCCCATTTTTCTAGTCCCCAAACTCAAGAGGACGCCGGTCCCGGTCAAACTTCGATTCCCCCACCAAGGCTAGCTTCCCAAGAAGAAGAAGAAGAAGGAAGAGATGAAGAGTCTGTAGAGGATGACTCTAGTGATGAAGAGGACAACTTCAACAAAGCCAATAGTGATGATGAAGAAGCTCAACAAGCACTAATTGGATAAGATGGTGAGGATGGAAGTGAAGAGGAGTCTTCTGAGGAAGATGAAGATGGGTGGGATGAGGAGACAACAGTCAATGAAGACTGACTTGTTTCTTGTTATTTTCTTTGTTTTCATTTGATGTGTGTTGTTGATTAGGATTACCAGTTCGTTGAGAGCTTACTTTTACTGATGTATATTGTTAAGGAGACTCTTGTATCACGAGCTTGTCATCTTTTGTATTGTTTTGTCTTGATGGTTAGGTGTATGTTATTGTTCAAGTTGTCATGGTGCGAAAGCTGTACTATCTGATCGTTTAGGAATCAATGAATTACTCAAACTTCATGTTTCAGGAAAGGGCAGTTCTTGTTGTTATTTTTATTTTTTTTCACTTTCATCTTTCTAGTTATTTCAATTATATGCCTATTTTATGTTTACCTCCTTCCGACATTGAGGATAATGACTCTCATTAAGTGTAGGGAAGGGTAACTAAATTATGTTTATCAAAAACCTTCCACTTAGTTTGTTTGTTTTAAAGTATGGCTTGATTTAATGGATTGTAGATTTGACAAAATAGCAAACAATTTGGTGGGTTAATTTTATGCCTCACTCAATTCTTGTGAACTTAGTTTACATGATTAAGATTATGGGATAAAATCTCAATGAATCACACTTATTTACTATTTAACAAATGAGTTTAGGGGTTGGAAGTAAATTGTAGTCTTTGTTTCAAAGCTAATTGGTTATACTTCTAAATTTTCTAAGTAGTATATTTACTTTTTGAGTACTTTTTCAAGATCATTTAATATTGAATGAAAAGGACAATTGAAGTAGTTCACTTGTTGATACTTCTTAAGAATCTCTTCGAATTAAAATAAATTGAAGTGTAAGGACTGAATTAGTAAGGGCGGGCTTCAGTCTCTCAAAAGAGCGAAGTTTGACCTCGCTACTAATTTTTGCTTTTATAACTTTGTAATAAGAATTTATAATGATCAAGTTAGTAAGGGTGGGCTTCAGTCCCTCAAAAGAGAAAAATCTGACTTCACTATTGAACTTTGACCTTATAGCCAAATTAGTAAGGGCGGGCTTCAATTCCTCAGAAGAGCGAAGTCTAACTCCGTTGCTGATCTTTAGTATTCTTATTTAAAAAAAATATCTTTATTATTCTTATTTAAAAATAAATAAATGCAATGTGTAAATCATATTGGAGAGATTCAATAAAAGAAGTAGAAATTGTCATGCCCCAAAGCGGCAGAGTCGTAACAGTCTTGTCGTGTAAATCATTTTAAGATAGAAGTTGGCCTTACAACCGCTATTCTAGACCTAATCTACACAAGGTGTCCACGACTAACCCATTTCAAAGTAAACAGTTTGTAATTTAAATAAATTATTTACCTACAAAAGTGAGAAAATATATATATATATACACTATAATTCAGATTAACGTTTACAATGTTTTACTGTAATATATTTCCTAGTTATTACATTATTCAGAAATGAAAAATTCTAAAATAAAAGCTTAGACCTAAAATATATTTTTATTCTTCAAGTGTTTTTCCTCACTCCCCACGATCCAGCAGTTGTTAGCTTCAGGGTAATTGTAAGCCGCTTCTTAGCCAGTACCTGCACGACGTCTATAGGAATGTGAGCAACCACAGCTCAGTAAGTTAGGATAAAGGACTTAAAATTATACCATAAACATAACAAGGTTATCAACAAACTTATTAGGTGTAATGCATGTTCAAGCAAATGCCATCGCACGACGTTGTCCGGCTCATCGTGAGATTAGAGAAATTACGCCGGCTCTAATCCGGATTGAGGAGTTGCTGTTAATGTAACAACTCACAACCAAACCCAAACTTGTGTAATAGAAACACCGCTCCTCCTGTAATTACCTTCGAACCATTGACTTCACCCTTACCGTAACCTCCTCACTTATCACTTAGTTCGACTAAGGATGAAGAAGGGACCCATTATGCCATCCGGCGCTATCCCTTTCGAAGGGGTAGTTATTTGGCCAGAGAATCCTATATTTCCTCTAATGGGTTACTATGTAGGTTCGATTTATGTTTATAAGTCATACCTTTGTTAAGTTTAGTTTAGGGTGATCAATTACTTCATACAATATAAGCCAGAATAATAAACAGAATCATAGTATCACACATAATCAAACACATGCACACAACCAACTATCTAATAAGCACAACCAAGTATAATCTCAAGCCTCCAAAATATAGCATCATATTAATCCTAACTAACCTCGACTCCTTACTCACTTACTCGAGATTCAACTTATTCAAGTCATCACCGATCATCCTTATAACACAAACGTGGTTTCAGTTTTCATATAACTATTATAGGTTGATTTTATCTTATAACGCTTATTGTTATCTTTTGTTTAAGGTTTAATATGTCCAATTATCTAGGTTTTCAAATCTTTTACAATTATTCTGGGTTTGGAGCCAAGTTCAGGTTCAATTTCTGCATAGATTTTCTTAAATTAGATTTTAGTTCGATTCTAAGTATCGTTTTATACCCGAACCCTGGAAACTCGTTTCAACTCATAATGTGAAATAAATTACATTACTTCTAGATATCCTATATACCATAATTACTCCTAGTCAGTATTTTATTTTACTTGGCATACTTAAATCCTTATTAGCGTACCGAATTTACTCCTGATGTGAGGAATTTTTATAGTTTTTATATAATTACATAAATTTAAGATTTCTATTAGATTTATTATAGATCCCTATTATTTATATAATATCAATTTTTATTTTAATATCTTCTATTTATTATATTTCTAATAATTACATATTATGTATTATCACCTATTATGTATATATTACACATTTAATATTTCTATCACTCTAATTACCATCTCCTAATATCAATTATCATTTGAAAATTTCTAAATTCATTCTAAATCAGATTTTACACCTAATTACCCTAAATTACCAAATTAACTTAAAATGTACTATTTTTCCCTGTTACTTATTTATTACATAATTAACCTAATAATTACATCTAACACTTTAAATGTTACAAGTATCATACTTCATCAAATTTCAACATCCTGAAACATATAATTATTCACTAAATCAGTAATTAACTATTTAATTACTTAATTAACCTTAAATTACCCATTTTATATCTCATTTTAAGGCCTAAAAATTTCAAAAATTAATTTTTGAAAACAGGATTCATAACACTATTTTATATCATCTAAGTAGTCTATGCAAAAATTTTGGGCTCAAAACTACACTTCTAAGATTATTTATTTCTAAATTGAAACATACTCGGTTTTGCATGATTTTTTAGGGACCATATACCACGGGATATATTTTCATTAAAACAATATTTTTTCTAAAAATAAATACTAAAATATTTCAGAATAATAAAATTCATAAATTTCTAAAAATACTTACTATTTTTACAAAATTACACAAAATCGGGTTTAAAATCGAACTCACCGGTTTAGGTGGCCATGGGTGTATCGACCCACTTAGGCACTACCATCACCGTGTGGTGGTGGTGGCCGTTCACTCCCAGCTGTTCGTTGGGTCTAGGTTCTTCTCTAAGGTCCTAATTGCATAGATTTGAGTAATTTTTTTTAATTAATTCAAGCACTTACTATTTCGGCCCTCTCTATTTTTCTCACTCTCAAAACTTATTAAATGAGCTTCTGAAATTTTCTTGCTATTTATATAGTATTAGGAAAATTATTGTGTATTAATTAGACATGATAATTGCCTTATCTCTTCTTTTTTTTCACTTTCCGTTTGTTGCATTTTAATTGGTTGATTTCCTCCTTTAATTTTCAGATTGTTATGCCCCACTTCTGGACTTTTCCTCATTTTTCTATATTTTTCTTAATTTTTCCTTAATTAATTATGAATTTTATTTAATTATTTAGTATTATTTTAGCACATTTCGAGTATTTTAAGTAATTACATATATTTCTACCTACATGTAAATTCATATATAGTACAAATAAATATTCTAAATATTATTTAGTTTATTCTATGATTTTTAGTATGCATATAATTTATTTCTAGTAATTCGTTAATTATCAGAATGTTTTTTACGCATTTTCAATAAATAATAAGTTATATATTTAAAATTTTGAAATTTTATATTCTTTTATTTTATTGCTTATTTTCTTAAATTCGAACTTACGTGATCATTTTTACTAGTATTTCTAGCTTTACTTATAATTTAGGCTCAATTAGATCTTTCAGTTGATCAGAACCCTAAGTAACTGGTTGTGGGGCATACAAAAATGCAAGGGAAAAATGGATACAATATACGTTGCTTCTAGATTAGTGTCCTTAAAAAGTAATTGAAAGTTTCTTATACACTTAAGAAAGTTAATGAAGTATAACCAATTATCATTGATTTATTTAACTTTGTGATTGACTTTGAAACTTTGAAAACCTTTATTAAAATAGTAGAGGTTAAGTGTGTTTTACTTTGATTAGTCTTAGAATATTGCTTTTGTATTTTAAGAACACAATGGGGTATGCACAAAGTTAAGCCACTGTAAATGTTTTGTCAAATGTACAATTAATTTATTTGAGTGTTTGCTTGAGGACAAGCAAAGCTTAAGTGTGGAGAAGTTGATAAGTGTAAATTACTTTACACTTCAAAGCATGTTTAGGCATAGAATTGATCATAAATGTGATTTAATTCTGTAAATTGAATACTTAATTGAACAAAATAATGATTTCAGGTAAATTACAAGTAAAGGGAGGAAATATACACTAGAATAACAACTTTCAAGTTAGTCACAACCGTGAAAAAAAAAGAAATAAGTGTAGACGCATGGTTACGGGCATGATAGCGAAGCAATGAAGAATACACCTTAGTCACTCTTTCAATCATGGCCGTGACCAAGGAAAGTTTTGTCCCTATCCATCTCGGTCGTGATTGAATAGCAGGGGGACGATTATGGCCATGTTCACGGGCATGATGATATTTCATAATGCGACGAAGAGTTCACAGCCTCGATAATAGCCGTGATTGGTGAAGAATAATTTTTTTTCGAAATTATTACACTTCGAGTTATGGCCATGATAAGAAGGGGGACAACTATTCTTTTCAACCTTTTTACATAAACCGGTACATAAGAAACATCAAGTGGTACCGTTAAGAGGTAAATTCTAGTCTTTTAACGGGAAGAATATAAAAAGTTACCGCAACTAGTGAAAGAAAAGGAGGAGATGTTTTTTTTTTTTCTTTCTTTGGAGAGATCAACTTTTAAGAGAATAGACATCAAGTGGATAAAACACCATCTGCAGAGACACACATTTATTCACCTTTTTTGCACCAAGTTCTTTATTATATAGTTCTAAGTGTTGTACCATCTACTATTCCTGGAATTACTCAAGAGAGATGACAGAAGTTCTTTGTTTGTATATTCATCAGACTTCTTCATTAGAATAAAAGGGATTTTTCTTTTCACTTATTCCATGATTCATTTTTTGTATAATTATATTTCATATTAGTTTATATTATTGTTTCATCATGTGTGAGTAATATGTTAGGACTTGCTACGTCATTAACATGATTAAGAGTTTAAAAAAAGTAATTTCCTGACATTTGTTAATTACGATGAATTGCACTTAATGAATCTAAATATGGTGTAGTGTACGACATTGACTTATGACAGATTTCAATAGAATATGTCAAGAAACAATTCTATTAAATAGGTTTAGTTCATTGGAATAACTTACTCTTGATAATAGAGATATTATTAGGAAAGTTGTTGCATCTTTAGGGGAATCGATACATTAACATGATATCAATGCAATCCTAGTTGGTTGTTAATTAAAAAGAGATTACAATAGATACAATTAGAATTAAACGTAAGTAGTTCTGAGAAGAATACTTATATACTGTAATTTCTCGCAGTTAACAAGTATTAAGATTAAGGTATTTTGGTAAGATGATGCCAATTGATGAAGTAAGTTTGCATGTTAAGTGTATTTTTGCAGTTGTTCTCATAATCATTGTTTAATCATTTTTAATTTGTGGATTAGTATAGTTTAGTTAATATTTGGAGTCTTAATAATCAATCACTTAGTAAATTCAACTGCTAGATAATAGGAAAATTATTAAGCACTAGTGTTTGAGCCATTTTTCCCAATGGAGACGACTCTATACTCATCCATGCTATAAAACGATAAGTACATTTGCCTATCAAACCGAGTTAAGGATAAGATATAGGTTTATAAATTGTAAAACTCGAAAGCTTTGTTTAGAGGCGATCACCCGACTACTCGTAGAACTAATAGTTGAGGTCCCTATGCTAAGTTACCCTGAAGCTATTGACCAATTCGACCTTAATTCTACCTAGTGAAGCTATACCTACTCCAGCCACAACACTTGTCCTTTAACATCTATACCTGTACAAATGCAAGTCACATATTCCCCTTATATGTTATAAGTTTATACATTTCCTTGTATATTATCTTTGGTTATGTACTATTTAGGAAATGGGTATTGTCTTAGTTTGAGGGTTACCCTAAACCTTTGAGCATAAATACCCATTGTACTGTAAGCCGCATCAAATCATCATTAATTTAATATATAGTGTTTTCTCTAAAGCTTATTTTATCTATTAGTTTTACTCTACTCTTATCTAATCTCTTGAGTAAGGTTTGGTAGTGAATACCTTGACTAATGCAATTAGTCCAATTGTGCATTATATCAATTGGTTTAATTAGTCCATGAAAGTTCCCTAGTACATTATATCCTTAAAGCTATTTGTAGGTTTGCTTAACTTCACTTTGTTTCCTGTTCTTCATTTTTTTATCCTTCTATAGGTTTGGCCCTACCCAATATTGCTATCCTTATTGGTTCTTGGTGTAGCATATAAAAATTAAATAAACATGAGAAAAAGAATGGAACCTGGAATCATGATTCCATATTATAATTTCATTCTTCCATACTAAACGTAACATAAAAGAAATAAACAATTGTTTGAACTTTTGCATAACAATACTGATATGTCAATTCTAAAAGAATGATCTAGCAAATCAATTTGAGTTTAAAAAATACGTTAAACGATATGACAATATTAACCTATAGAAGACATATAATAAACAATTTAAGGAAGAGTTCAACAATGTCAAGGATTATTATTACTTCGTAGCACTAAAGAGGGTTAAGCCTAAAATTCCCTTGAACTTTGAGAATTTATTTCTTATAATTCATGTGTTAGGTAAAATATATCTTATTGCTCATCCATTGATACCCTGATGAAGGGGGTTTTCTTTTACTAATACGACTTTCACTTCTCCTTAAATTTGACGTTTATCTACTAATTCTCCATCTTATATCGAACATAAGTGCTAGATAAATAAATATAATGCATAGAACAGTAATCAAATTACGCATCATCTTTAGCAAAAAAAAAATCTATACTATATCGAAAGTGATAGTTACACTACTGTGTTTGCTAGATTAAGGCTAAGGGATGCTAAAACAAGCCTTATCGATACATTTACTATTAGGAATAAAAGGAATTGTATGTTACGATCACGCATAAGTTTTTTAGAAGAATTTATATTAAGGAAACGAGGGGAAAAATATTGATTAAACCACATATCGGATTTTCTATTGAATTATGGATCAATTAGCCATATCACCAATGAAGAAAAGAGCTAGTTACTATAAGAGTTATAGGTTTCGAAAGATGTACTAAAAATTAAACAAAATTCTGAGTACCATAAAAACATAAAAATAACCTTTTTTTTCCCCAAAACATAAAATTAACTTACTTATTAGAAGAATAATCTTTGTAAATTCAAAATCAACTCATGTTGCATGAAGAAACCTTTACTAGGTTTCAAGGTTTTTTGTTATTAATGGTAACAAATGATGCGAAGTACACCTATATGCTCTTAACGTAACCACCTAAAAGAAAATTGAGAATTAAGAGAAGAGGCAATACTTTTATTATATCAAAAAGAGAAGCACAAAAAGAGATGATATACCGTTTTATATTATAATACATTAGGAAGAAAATAGAATTGTAGTAAAAATGAAAGTGAACATGTTTTTTAATTTGGGAAAAACTAGGGTCCGTATAAAAAAGGAACTATTTTTTAATTTCATTTGGATAACCACTACCAATTAGAAAAAATACTTAAGACTACTTTATTTTTGGAAAACTGTCCCCCTACCATTATAAGAAAGAGAACACGAGAGAATAGATTAACTTTCCTATTAGAAAAGTTTCTTGTTTTGCCTTTGAATATTTTTGAATTAAATTATGATAATAGACTATTGTGACTTAGTAATATTAGCATTAGTCTTCCAATAGGATAAGTCGGGTTCGAATCCTCGTACCACCCCCCCCCCCCCTTTCCCCCAACCACAACTGCCCCCTACACAAAAAAAAAAAAAGAAAATACAAAGGAATATTACAATTCATTATTTAATTACATATTTTAAATAAATTTAATGAATTTTGGGTTAGTGTAAAATTGCAATTTAAAGACATGAAATCCAACAAAAAGCAAATTTGCTTAATAAATAAATAAAATTAAACAATTTATGCAATTCTATGTTGATAGTATCATTGTTTTTATCTTTCTTACAACTCTTCATTATAAGTGTTATTATCATCGCTGGTAGTAGTAGTTGTTGTTGTTATATACATACAAGTATATGTGTACATGATTACTATGTTATGTTGTTACATGGTTAATATTATTAGTATTGTTCTTTGTTGGTATCATAGTTATAATATTCCTAGGGTTTATATGATATATATCTATTGTATTTTCATATTAAACATATATGACATTGTTAATTGTAATATATTATGATATATTTATCAACTTATACTAATACGTAAGCTATAATATTATATACGATTTTATCCCTCGGTACAATTACTTTCTGATAGGTCAATGATCACTCCCCTTTAAGTATGCTTAAACTCAAAATTTTGATGAACTCTAGACCGTTGTACTAAAAGTTACTTCAATTATTAGAGTTTTATCACCTTCCACTTAATAGATATTGCAATCTACCTCTTTTATACAATAAACGTTCTCATCAGTCTTGTTACACAAGTCTAAGATCATACAAGGGAGGGACTTTACCTTTTTAGATGGTGTGCTACTATAATTGCCTTGTAACAACTCAATTGGAATATCGTACACTAAAGTATTATCTGCTTTAATGTGGAGTGTGGTACGATTTTGTCCTTTGGTGTAACAATTTCTTAGGAGGTTACCTATTGCTCTCGCCAAACATGATTTACATTAGAGATCTGATGAACTCTAGACCGCTATGTTAAAACATGTATTGATGATTAGAGTTTTGTCATTTTTCATTTATAAAATATTACATTTTAAACTTTGAAAACCAACTATGTCCCTATATTCTTCTAAAAACATCCAAAACTAATGATATGGAAACTTCTTGACATTAATCTTTGTAAAAAAATTTCAAAGTGATTTTTTTTTTTTTTAATACAACAACTTAGAGCAACCTCTTCATTACATAAAATAGGAAAATTTTGCTTATGATTCTTCTTCTATTTTAACTTCACTTAAAACTTCTGCTTTCACTTCTTGTTAAAACTTTTGCCATTACAACTATATTTGCTTATTTGTATAAAACCTCCACTTCAATCATATTTTTCCAAAACTTCTTTTCAACATTCTTTTAATTATAACTTCTTTGTTTCTTATAAGTATCTTAGAGCTTCTCTACAATTGCAATATAATTTCTTTTACTTGCATGAATTTCTTCTTTCTTTTTTGAAAAAATTAAACTTCGTTTCAATTACACCATAATTTCCTTTACTTACATAAAGTTCTTCTTTCTTTATGAAAAAATTAAGTCCAAACATCTTTTTTCTAAAGTTCCATTTTTAAACTTCTTATTACTTTTAATTTGCACATTAAATAATATCATCAATAAACACTTGATATAGGGACTTGTTATTTGAAGCGTCTTTAAATATTTAACAAAACCCTTTTTACTATATGTCTTCATAACCACATGTGACAAAATATTCATCTCCAGAAAGATTTGATAAGGTAATAAGGGATCTACTTGCCTAATTCCTTTAATAAGATAGATTGTCAATCTCTTTTTTCTATAACAACTAGTTTCTACGATACCAAAAATATACACTTTATCATCTACTACTCACTGAAGCTCGTATTTTCAAGAGTTTTTTAAAAAAACACCAATTTACTCCATTGTATTTTGTCATATATAACTTAATAATATCATATGATTTTCTAATTCTCCTTTTTTTTATTTTAAGGAAATCAAAAACCTTTTAAGCTACCTTAAATTATCCTGTATCAAGCAATTAGGTATAAAAGTATTATGAAAATGATTGATAATATAATTTAACAACGGTTTTAAGCGGTTAGCTAGAACTTCATAGATCAAACGTACAAGCAAGGTTTCAATTATAGTGGTTACTTACGTGTGATATAAGTCTTGTGCTTCACATGAACCTAAAAGAGTAGAATGGAACGATATATAAAGATGATATGTAAAGAGTTAAGGAAGAGGAGCAGGTAATCCATGTAGTTTGCACGTACATGTGATAGATGAAGGATTTATATACCATTAACCCCATTATTCTTAAGGAGGATTTGAGTATTTTTCACTCCAACTACTTGATCCTTCAAGATGATGGGTTGATAGCACAATATCATTTATACTGAATTTATGTATTCTCAAATGAGTAGAGGTTTCGAGCATTAATAATCGTTGACAAAGTATATCATGTCACATTGATGTTCAATGGTTGAGATCATCAAGTTCTCATCTTGATGGGTCTCTCTATGAGCTCTTTTTCAATTCAAGTCTAGGATCTCTTTAAGTCATGGAACTTCCCGAAAACGTTAGAGAGAAGATGGATCAATCTAACGGTCTCTATTACAAACTTATCTTATCAAATATTCATAAGTTATAAAAAAACCTATGATTTTAATCCCTTAGACCATGTTATTTAGCCAAAAAAGTTAACCTAAGATATTTTTTAGGTCAAAGCTCAAAATCCATCATATCCTTCTACAAATATAAAGGAAAACTACATAGATTTTATGCTTATATTGTTGTAAATTTTATGGATTACAAAATTTAAGGATCAAAGCTAAGTTTCATTAGAGCGATAAGGGAAGTTACTTATTCCCATGAAGTGATAAAAGACTTTAATATCGATGATCTAATTATACTTTTTACTTGGTAGAAAAAAGACCACCAAATTTTTCAAATACTTATATGTTGCTAACTTATAATTCTTTTTTCTTTTTTTGGCTAACAATCATATTACAATTGTTAGGGGCAATGGGAATCGGAATTGGTCAATCCCTTTACTCATCTATTCTTGTAAGAGAAGCATACATTTCATCTTAGCTCAAACTTAAGAATGACGTTAACAACTTCTTCCATGTTGGGCATAATTTTTACCTTAAAAGTTTATTAGAAGTAATCCATAAACTTTATTTATAGCTATTTCTCACAATCAATCCATTAGCATTCACCACTTCCACACTTGATTCTTTGGGATTTGTTTCTCGAGCATTATTTGGTGAAAAAGCTTTTATTTTCATTATCATGTTTGATCCAGTTTAACCTTACTCTTTGCTTCTAGTAGATTTTTTCATCATTTACCATCGTTTATAATAGTAGCAAAGTTGTTGCTTCCTCTTTATCGTCCTTTTATCTCTACATTTTAATAATGCACAAGCACAACATGCCTTATAATATTGTAATTCGTGGACTTAATTACATTCATCTTATTCCTTTCCTTTAACCATAAAGCAATGCTTTGTGAAACGATGGTTATTGCCTTCTCAAAGGTTTTATTTTTTAACTTTCATTTGATATCTCCATAAGGGTGAATAACTTTGTCTCTTCTACATTCTCACCTAGAGCATTAACTATCAATGGACAACTTATTTTGAAAGTTCTAACAATAAGGCTCATGATTTGCTTGGGGTTGATCTTGGTCAATCAGTGTTATGCCCTAAAGTTGTAGAGTCATAACAGTTCTGCTGTGTAAACTATTCTATGATAGTAACTAGCCTTACAGTACCTATTATAGATATGATCTATACAAGGCGTCGACGAATCTTCACTTTGAAGTAAACAGTTTAATTAGAATTTAACTAAAGTTACAATAAATATTAAAGCTTCAAGTCAACATATATATATAATTACATGTACATTATTGTAGAATTCCTAGGTGATTCTACATCATATCATAATAGTGAGCTGATTTCATATTAAATATTAGTCTTTCAGTTGTAAAGAAGCTGGTGAGATTCTAGATATACATTAACTATTAAGCAAATTGCTTCTCACACCCTCAGGCTTAAAAAAGAACTAACCTTCGGATAGTTGTAGGGCGGCATATTAATTAGAGTAATCAAAGATCAAGACTTGCAAAAGGATCTATATGGGTATGAGCAACTATAGCTCAGTAAGTTGAATTGGAGACTCATAAATGTATACAAATACAAACAAGATTATCAAGCAATTATTTTTATGCAATGTAATAAGCAAGTGTCATCACACAACGTAATTTGGTCTGTTATGAATTCAGAGTAATTCCACTCTACCTAATTCGGGTTAAGGAGTTTTCATATTATGCAATAGCTTATAACCAAACCCAGGTTTGTGCAATGGAGACGTTGCTCCTCCTAAGACTATCTTTCGAACTAATACCCTCATCCTCACTTCGACCTCCTCTCCTGTTACTTAGTTCAGCTGAGGATGAGGAAAAGACTAATTTACTAAGCAACGCTGTCTTTTTTGAAGGTATCAGTATTTGATTGGAGAATCTTAATGATCCCCTAATGGGTTGTAATGCATGACAATTTAAGGTTTTAAGGTCGATTAAGATTAGGTTCAATTTAGGGTGTTTAGACAATTTCACATCAATTTAGGCATTATAATCATCAATCACAACACAAATTACAACACAAAGTCAAATATGCAAGTACATGCATAAAACTACTTACAATTACAATCATATACAATCTTAAATCTTCAAGTACCCTAAAATAGTACTCCAAATACAGTGATGTAATAAACCTAACTTACCTGGAATTCTCAATTGCTCAATCGCTTAATTACAGGTTAGTTCATCTCCGGGTATCCTATAATACAAATACGTCTTTTTAGTACTTATACTTTGATGACACATATTCTAAGTTATAATTTAACTCACTTCTCCACATATATCTATTATTTAATAATGATTCACTCTACATTAGCTCGGGGTTCGGTTTCTGAATTAGATTTCAGTTTTGGTTCTAAATTGTTTTTAACTACAAGGAATCCTAAATACGCTTGAATCCTAATGTGAAATTAATCATATTAAGCTTGGGTATTCTAATATCATACTAGATCTTAATTTAGTATTTAAACCTATTTGGTACACTCTAATCCTAATTGAGGTACTGGATTTATTCTCGACGTGAGAAAATTTTACATTTTTTATCTAATTACCTAAAATTAATTTTTGTATCAAATTTATTTTAGACTAATATTATTATTGTATTCTCCAATTTAACCTATTTTTTATATTTATTAAAATCCCAACTTCACATATTTCTAAATTTCCTATAATTACCACATAATTCCCATATTAATTACATTTTGCCTTTTTAAGTGTTTGTTTTTTATTGGTTAATATTTTCTTTCTTCTCCCCTTATTGCTACGACTTGATCTGGTTTATTCTCTCTTTCCTTGATTTTTTTTAATTTTTCCTTAATTTTTTTATAATTTTCTTTAATCATTTAGTAAATTTTTAGCTAATTTTAGGCAATTTAAGTAATTTTGCGTATTTTTACTTATACGTAAATACACGTGGGGTACAAGTAAACACTCCTAAATATTATTTAGATCATTCTATGATTTTTAATATACATATAATTTATCTCTAGTGATTTATTAGTTATCAAAATACATTTTACACACTTTTGACAAATAACAAGTAATATACTTAGAATTTAAAAATTTTATATTCTCTTATTTTATTACTTATTTTCTTAAATTTAAGCTTATATAGTCACTTTTACTAATATTTCTAGCTTTATTTTATAATTTAGGTTTGATCGAATTCTTTAATCGACTTTCCAAAATTTTGTATACTAAGTTCGATCATATGGTTACTTGATTTATCTTTAAAGCTTACAATCAACCACTACAGCTAGATTTGTGCCAGCTCAAAATCACCAGTTTATGGTCTGATGGCAAAGTGAACTGCGCCCAAGCTGATTTAGCCTAACCGACAGTTCAAAGATTGGTTCGGTAGCTTTTGAATCGATTCTTTGGTCTTTTCTTTTTTTTTTCTTTTTCGCATTTTCGTAAATTAATATAAATAATTTTCTACCTTCTCTTGTAATTCTTATTTTTCCCTGCATTATTGTGAACACTAATACTTTATGTATACATTATATGTAATAACGATGTGTGAATGGTCTAATGGCAAAGTTTAATTCAAATTTTATTCTGTTCCAAAATAATTGATTTAGATTGCTTAAGTGTGATGTTATTTTAATATTACAATGTTGAATAATATTAAGCAAAGTAAGAGAAATTACAAAGGAGAAAAATTTGTTATTCGATTCTTGGAATATATTGTCAATATAAAAAGAAATAAATTATAACATAACTATTAACTATAAATTGTGACAACACATTATGAAATATCATTTTCCATGTGAGAAAATTCTCTATACTCTGTAATGTATTAGTGAATTATTCATGTTGCATAGGGACTAGGGTAGAGACTAGATAGGTAGAGTAGGAAAATGATTAACATTTTGAAACGAGAGAGGAAAAGAATAAAGATAGGAGAATAATTAGAAGAAGAGAAAGTGTAGAGATTAAAGTGGAATGTCATAGTTCATGAAGTAAAACGACAAACTTAATTGCAGATAATGAGATAATTTTTTTTAAATAAAGCAAAGTCCAGGCGGATTGAACTATCGGTTTACCGACAATTTGGGCCTGTTGGGTCAATAGGTTCATTGCGTTGAACTGGCAGGCTTACTGTCGAGGCTTTTAGGGCTCGATGGTTTGTAGGTCGGTTTAAGCCCACTAACCCCCGGCTCGGATAAGTCCAGTATCCTTTGCTAGTTCACAATTCGGAACTGACCTTTGTGTAGGTTTAACTACAATCGTCAACATTATAACATGCTTTTACTACTTTAAGTTCAACTAATGATAAATGTTTTAATAGTATTAATATGTCACGTGAATTGAAAAATATAATTTAAATTTTTTTTAAAATATATATTATTTTATTATTATGTGTCAAAATTTTATTATTATTATTTATATATTACTTCTTAGTATCAAAAATTTTTTCTCAACAAGCTCGCTCCAATAAGAAATGCTTATTTTTTATTCATTTTATTCTAGATATACACGCACTGAATCTTTTACCCTGAAAATTTTGCTTTTTAAGTTTTCTCTTCAACGCCTCTTCAACTGAAACGTGTTTAAAACTTTTTCATCGAGTACCCTCTGGGCGACTCCATCGACTCTATCTCTCTCGAGAAAGCTAATTCCCTCGCGACCCTCATTGGGCATTCACTCACTCTTTTCCTTTCTGTCTCCAATTCTCTTCCTCATTGGGATATGATGCAGATGCTATGGGGTAAAAGAGACAATGCTGTCGTCTGGATATCTTTTGCACAATAATCGGTAGGAAAACAAGCATTCGTAATGTAAACTTAATTCTAAGTGAATAAATGCTTGAAAATTGAATTTATAACACATATATTGCGATAAGATAAAATTATAAGAAAGTGACGCTTTGTCTTGAATGGTTTGTTTATCTATTTATACACTTTTGCAACTTGTAGGAAGATAAAGGTCATTATTAATCTTAATAAGAAAGTATAGGTTATATTATCAAACTTCAGGTTATAATTATTAAAATCGTGATTCTATTCGTATAATTCTATAAATTTATAATTTTAAAAGTTTTTTTCGAATTATCGTGTATAAAAACGTTTTTATATATACTTGTGGTGGAATCATGATTTTAGGTATATAATTTTATGTTCGACTCTAAATGATTATATAGGATTTTATGTAACTCTACTTGGTCCATGTTTAATGAATTATCAAAAGTAAAGAAAAAAAATTAGGCTTGTACAATTTCAAGTAAGCCAATCATTTGGGAATAAAATGATGTCATAATTGAGGAAGAGGGTGTGTATATATATATATATATAATGATTTGTAATATAATTTATATTGATACTAAGATTTATATTTTATTTTCACATATTAGCATAATAATTTAGACTTAATTATCTATACTAAAGCTTATATATTATAACTAAAATTTATGTCGAATTTATTTATTTACATCATATATAATTTTATTTTATTAATGATTTCATAAGCATATATATAGTTTTTAAAAGTTATTTTACATAGATTGTACTACATTCCGATTTTACTTTCTAATTCCACGAGACTCTCGGTGATTTTTGATAATAAGATGACGAGTTTAATAACCTTGGTTGAGGCCTTAGTGATCTAATGTTTAAATTAATTACATGAGAAATACAAATTACAATAAAATAATTCATTACAGTTAACACGGTGATTGCTAATCTTATGTGGTAAGTAAATCTTATTACCAATTAAAGAGAGTTTAAATACTCTAATAACGAGTATGTATTTATTTAGTTCTAGTATGTGTTTAGATCAATGCATGAGGAGGATAAATTTATTTATCCAGTAGGTTATACTTGCATTTAGTTTGTTAATTGCATTAAGCATGTTATGTTAGTAATTCTTTTATTGATTTGATTTTAATTTTTTTATATCATTTTTATGTCCTTTTAACTAAAAAGATTTTAATAGACGTCATACAAAAATTATAAGGTCATCTTATGTCAATATCAATAAGATCATATCGAGTGTGATTGATTATAAATTAGGTTACTAACAAGTTAACTAGTTGAATATGATTGTAATACAAACATTCCGTTTATAATAAGAAACACAATTAAGGTGCAACAGCATTTAGATGAAATTATACTGTTTCATAATTGTGTTAATATGTTGAATTTCAATTGACTAGATAGATTATAAAACTGTTGTAATTCAATAATATCAAATAATATTCTTCTAATAGGTTATAATATATTTGATTTACCTTTTTTTTTTGGTTACAAATTTAATATATTACGGACTACCGACCTATAATGTGTTGAATTATTAAGTAGATTGCATAAACTAAAAGATGGAAGCACCGCTACTATACATAATATTGGATAATATGCAAGGAGGGAATCAAATTCTACCACATTTTTCACATTGAGTCTAAGTCCCATTTCAACGTATAATGGACAACGTGACAGTAGCCCATTGGTGGTCGCTAAACTCTGGAGAGGTTCTGTTCTGGTCAACCGCGACTCCATGCGTTTAAAGAGAGGAAAGACAGGGGGAGAGAGAATTCATTTCCTTGCTGTTGCTAGTACTACTGATGCTTTCTTTAGCTTTGGGCTGCTAATAACAATACATATCCATATCCAAACAGACAACAGGAGCACACAACCACAACACACATCCCTTCTCTCTCTCTCTCTCTCTCTCTCTCTCTCCCTCTCTCTCCCTCCCTCCCTCTTCTAGATAGACAATTATTGGTATATATTATTTTTTATTTTATGTAATCAAAAGAAAATCATATTATTAACTTAAATAAAATTAAATTACAATCCCCCTAAATTATAAATCAAATCACTTCTTCTCGTCTTCTCACACGCACACTCATATACATTTTATATATAAAAGAGGCTTTTTTTATCTCATGGAGTAATAATTTTACTTTTATTTTTATTTTCTATTTTCGTAAAAAAAGCGAAACGATCTCTAATCGTAATCGTAATCTTCCCTCTCACTTTGTCAATAATTCAAAATCAATCTTCTTATGGCCTTTCACGTCGCTTGCCCAATTACATGGTACGCTCTCTTTCACTCTTTCTCCTTCGCTCTCTATTTCTTGCTCGCTCTCTCGCGAGTTCTATAGCTCCCTCTCTTCCTAACTCTCTTTCTCTCTCTCCGTCTTCGTTGCCCTCTCCCTCGCTTCCTCTCTCCCTCTCTCTCGGGCGCGCGGTTTCTCTCTTCTAATTGATTTGCTTCGTTTTGGTTGTTGTAGCCGTCGAGTCTGTTATTGTCCGCTAGGGTTTGTGAAGACTCTTGGTGACGAAGCATCGAGGAACGGGTTTCTCGAGGAGGTTTCGAAGGTCGAGCGATTTCTGAGCGATCCTTGGGGATTTAGGGTTTGGGATGGCACAGCGACTGTTCAGGTTCCGGTTCCGAAGGTTGTACCGCCGCCACCTCTTCCGCCTCAGCCTGCTGCTGTCGTTGATGCGATGGGAAGTGGCGCCGGAGATGGTGCGGACGATGCGCTCGCCTCCGCCTCTGCCCAGGCTAAGCGCGTGGCATTGCAGAAGAAGGCTGCTGCCGATATGGTCGCCGCTGAGGATTTTGCAAGGCGGTTCGAGTCTGGCGATTTTGTGGTGAGTGTTTTATCTGTCTATTCATTTACTATATTTCGATTGAATTAAATTAAACTCTCGTTCGAGAAAGCGTGTAATTTTTCGGAATTTGACATGTCAATTATTGCTTGAAAATTTGTTTGCTTTCTTTTTTGTAACTAGATGTCGTTATATTTGCTGTTCTTCTTTTTTCCGTGAAGATATACCGAATTTTATAAAGAAAGCAATCTTCTTGTTTACTGATTTTGGACTTTTAGACCTAATATATATGTGCATTTTATGCGATCATTGTTCCGAGCACACCTGTGGAAAAAGTAATTTCAGTTGCTAGAATCATGGAAATCGGAGTACTTATAATTGCATTTGCTGTGCCGGTAGCAGCGACTTGGGAGTTCTTACTTGAATTGGACTGAATTTATAGGATGCCTCCACTGATGTTGTTGGAGAAGAACAAGCTCAGGGTCAGCCAAACTCAAAAATATTGTGCCGGATGTGCCTTTTTGGCGAGACTGAAGGCAGCGAGAGAGCAAAGAAGATGCTTTCTTGCAAAAGCTGTAGCAAGAAGTACCATAGAGGCTGTTTAAAAAATTGGTCACAGAACAGGGGTGAGGCATGGTGTGATAAGTAATACCTTAGGAAAAGGATGCTGGTTTTCTTATACTCATGTTTGTTGTTATTTTCCAGATCTGTTCCACTGGAGTTCATGGACATGTCCGTCCTGTCGGATCTGTGAGGTAAGCATTCAAACTTTGTGCTAGTTTGATTCTAACTAATGTTTTACTCTCAAACAAAAGTGTTCAGTATGGTCCTCCAGTGACATGCAAATCGAGTTCTACAGTGGCAATGGAGTTGGATTCTATATGATATATTTCACATTTTAGAAAATGGTTTTTAGTTAGAAATTTTGGAACATTTGTTTGCTTTCTGCATATCTATAAAGGAATTGAGCTTTGTGTAGATTTATATTTTGTGTATGATTGTCTATAGAGGAGTAAAATTTTAGGAATATTACACTTAATGGCTGTTCAAAATCATGCCATATGGTATTTTATTGGTTTATCCCAAGTTCTTGTACATTAGTTGAATCGTATTGTGATTGTTTTTTTCCCTAGGTATCAGCTACGCTGTCATGAGTTGTAAAGTATAATATGGAACCAGCCCCTTTCTCTTAAGTCATTATTTAGATCTAGACATGTCGTCCTGTCAATTTAATTCAGGGGAATTTGGACAATGGTTTCGCACAACTACTAGCTTAGCTTTTGATGTGATGACGATTGACATCACTTGCTGATACTAGGCTTGTTCTTCATGTTTATTGGTCCTAAGAAAATTTCATCTATCTCACACTTCCTTTTTTCTCATTGTGGAGTTTAGATATGCCGAAGAACTGGGGATCCTAAAAAGTTTATGTTTTGTAAAAGATGCGATGGTGCTTACCATTGTTACTGTCAGCATCCTCCACACAAGGTGGGTGTGCATCCCTTACAGCAAGCCTCACCGAAACATATATACATTTTGATGACTATTTTACTATATTTGAGCAATATACATTTCCTATTTGATGCAGAATGTAAGCTCTGGACCATACTTGTGCCCTAAACATACAAGATGCCACAGTTGTGGATCAAATGTCCCAGGAAATGGCCTGAGTGTGAGGTGTGTATGCTTTTCAATATATCTAATATGCTTGCTACTTGTGCCCTATACACCATTGTGTCATTACATGTCTAAGAAACCCATTAACTTGTGTATATATTAGGAAGTTCATTTCTGGGTGGTTAGTGCTGCACTTGGTGCTTGTTTTCATGAAATACGAGACAATATGTGTATGATTTATTTGCCAAATTATGGATAATATTGTGAAGATTGTTGAGAGAGTAAAATTGGTAAATCAAAATTTTATTTGCTAGCCTCATGTTATGTAACTCTTGAGAGTACACTTCTAGCTGCTTTCTTGAGGTTTTCAGGAGAAAGATATGTTGGCGTTTGCTGTGTGATCGAGGAGGAAAGAGTTCAATGCATTAGAGTTATTTTTATGTTTAGTGTGGCTCATCCATTCACCACCTCTTCTATCATTTCAAATTGGTGTAAATCTAAACAAAACATAGTGTTGTTTAATTGAGTTTGATGTTCCGACCTGTCCTCGCTTTTATCATTCAGAGTATGGAAGGTGTGAACTTCCTTTAACTAGGAAGATGCAAGTCAGATGAGCATTTTTTTACCATCTGGAACCTGACCTGTTACAACTATATGCCATATCCCAGTATTCAATAGAGAAAGTGGGTGCTGTTTGTTGAGGATCTCTCTCTCTCTCTCAAATGCATGTTATTTTCCCTTGCGAATTATTTATTTGCGTATGGTACATGAATGTTTCATATATGTATGATTTGAGACAAGAAATGAACTAATAAGAAATCTGCATTGTAAATCATGATGGCTTCAAGCAATCAGGTGTATACAGTTACATTTACATATATGTATATATATTCCAATTCATAAAGTAAATTCTACCCGTTTCCTGCATCAGATAGTGTGCTCAGTGGCTGCTAAATCTTTGAGTTGTGGGATCTATTTGTTTGGATGTCAATGAAATTATAATGAATTGGAATGATATCATCCATTATATATAGGAGAGCTGACAGCTTATTAGACTTTTGATTTCTAGTTAATCTTAGGAATTTTGCATCATATGAGCTTTAGATTAATATTTGTAATCTCATTTAGCAGGTGGTTTTTGGGATATACATGCTGTGATGCATGTGGAAGACTGTTTGTTAAGGGCAATTATTGCCCTGTTTGTTTGAAGGTACATGCTTGCTCCTTGAATTGTTCCTTGAATTCCTCCTTGATTCCTGTGTCCTAAAGCAAGAGATTTGATTTCTTTATTTGTTTATTTCTTTTCATGCAGAGGCTAATGTATTATTTGAATATTTTCTTGTCTGTAGGTTTATAGAGATTCAGAGTCGACACCAATGGTCTGTTGTGATGTCTGTCAGCGCTGGGTTCACACACATTGTGATGACATTAGGTTTGTGTCTGCTTCTTATTAATGGAAGTCCTCATGACTTCTTTGTCGATGATGGCTTGTTGCAGATAGAGCCATATCTCTTCTTGGTCTTTTTATCTTGGCATTGTGTTAATAATTTATTATTGAAGCCTGGAGCATTGAATTTCTGAATTCACTATATGGATGATAGATATTCTGAGGGCCCTTATCTTTTTTCTTCCGTTCCTGCTTATTTAAGTTATGTCCTTTTACTGGATTAGGGGATTTAGAACATATTGCTTTCAGACTTGGTGCTGAAGTTGCATTAGTTTCCACCTTCAGGTAATCTTTGACATACCCCAGGACTACTCCAGATTTAGATTTTGACTAAACTAGTTTGATCTTGCAAACCTTGTTGTAATGGGCGTTGTTGACCACCAACTGCTGTTATTTTATGCATAAATTTTGTTTAGATAATCACCTTTTTAGTGCTTTAGTATTGTTTTAGATTTAGTCTTCTTTGACTTGCTGTGTTAGGCTTTTCATGCCAATACCCTTGCATATCTTCTTTTGAAGTAACATTTTCTATTTTGAGAAAATTTTTTACAATGACCGAAGCTTTTTTGGTTGACTTTGAGTTGTTGCTTATATGTCCTTTACAGTGATGAAAGGTATATGCAGTTTCAAGTTGATGGAAATCTTCAGTATGTGTGTCCAACTTGTCGAGGAGAGTGCTACCAGGTACATCTTAAAAGGCACATTTCCTATTTTTTCTTGAGATGGTTTCTAGTATTTGCTCATTGTTCTTTCTCTTTGTTGGCTTTCAACTTATCTTGGTGTACTTTTTGCACATGACTGTCTCTTTCTCCTTGCTTTTCTATCAGGTTAAGGATTTGGAGGATGCTGTTCAAGAGCTTTGGAGGCGGAAAGATATTGCTGACAAGGATCTTATTGCAAGCTTGCGGGCTGCTGCTGGATTGCCTACTCAAGAAGAGATATTTTCTATTTCTCCCTACTCAGATGATGAGGAAAATGGTCCTATGATACTGAAGAGTGATTATGGGCGGCCCTTGAAGTTCTCACTCAAAGGTTTAAATGAGCAATCACCCAAAAAGTCTAAGGAACATGGAAAGAAGTCTTTAAATAAGAAGACTTTCAAGAAAAAGGCATTTCGTGCGAATTCAGTTGGGGTGTCAAGTTTTACCGTTGATAACGATGTTCAACCATCTTCAAAGAACTTGGCTGAGGAAAAGGAGGATGATTATATGCTGCAGACCCATGAAAGGGGAGCAGTTGATGTTCTTGCTTCTCATGCTGTTAGCAGCTTGAAGCAAGAAGGTATATGCTCCATCAATCAGCCAGGGGTTTTGAAACACAAATTCATTGATGAGGTCACTTCAGGTGCAGAAGATAGGAAATCCACCATTTGTATCAAGAGTCACAAGCCTCATGCTTTTGATGGTGGAGATGATACGGGAAAGCCTGCTAGCAAGTTGAAGAATGAAAAGAAGCTAGTTATACATTTTGGTAGTCGGAATCGAAATGCTACTAATTCTCCCAGATCTGATGCCTCTAGTAGTCAAAGAGAACAAGATTTATTAACTTCAAATGGTAAGACAATTCATTCATGTACTTAGTTAAAGTCACTAATGAAGATTGCATTAGAAAAGTGGGAGTTCCCATTGTGACTACTGTGAAATTTTCTCTTTCCGTTTGTTTTTATGATTGCACTGGCCAGTTCAGGCTGTGTATAATGGCCACGTGCTTGTGCATTATTATATTATGTGGTTTCTCAGATTACCTTTACATTTCTTGAGTGTCGTAGCAAGATTTTAGATTGAAATAGATAGATCTTATGCTGTTCAAATGCATGAGTGATTGGTTGTAAATACATATCTCTACCTTGGATTATACTTAGTTGAATTCCACCCCAACCGCGCCGTGCACACCCCCCCCCCCCAACCCCAAGTTTAAATTTGGTTTGTTGATAGTCTGTTAAAAGTGAAAGTTTGTGCACACTACTGCATGCTTCCTGTCTCGTCATTCTCTGTTAATATGAGATATCTCTTGCATATGAGCAGGCAGTGAATTCACAAGTCACCAAAGAATTGCTGATAGGTCTGAGGTTGATAAATTAGAAGGCACTGGTATGCTTATTAGTCTTTTTATGTCATGAGCTCTTTGTCATGATTTTTCTTCTCTTTTTATCATCTTTAACCATTTGCGGTGTGTCTCCTCACAGAAATCAAGAGCAGCAAGTCTGATATTCGTTCAAGCTTTGGAAAGGTGTCGAACCTTTATCCAAGTATTGGCAAGAGTAATGTGGGAGATGAAAGGCATCCTCCGGAGCACACTCGCATTGTATTTAAGAAAAGGAGCAAGGAAGGAAGTGTTGCAGCATCAGGAGCTGCTGGTGATCTACAGAACTCTTGTGCAGAGATCTTGTCTTTGGGGAGGCAGATAGAAAACAAGTCTGAAATTCATAGTGAAAGCAACAGTGATCACAGTCAGACTCAAATTCGGCAACCTTTGCCTAAGGACCCAAAACCATTGCTGAAGCTTAAATTTAAAAATATCAGTCGAGATAGCAGTCCTTCGTTTCTCCTTCAAGAAGAAGAAAAGAGTTCCGTCAAGGGCCAGAGGTCCAAAAGAAAGAGACCATCTCCATTTATAGCAAAAACATTGAATGATGGAGAGGAAGATGCTAGTAGGTCTCATCAAGACAATTTATTGGACGAGATCATGGATGCTAATTGGATACTAAAGAAATTGGGGAAAGATGCAATTGGGAAAAGAGTTGAGGTTCATCAGCAATGGGACAATTCTTGGTGAGCGTTTTTCGAGTAATCTTTTTCTCCAGCCTCTGCTCATATTTTAACTTTAGAAAAGACAAACTATTTTAGCTAAGTAGAGATAAGCTGCAAGCTTGTGACGTTTGGTTGCATGTGAGGATGTGATGTATAATTGGGGAGGACATGCCCATGTATTTGGGATACCCTTTACAGGCAATGGAAGAAGAACACCATCCTTCATTTGGATTTGATATGAGAAAAACCTTGCATATGTGGGGAATATAAGACAATCCACCCGGTCTACATTCCTTTCTAGCTTCATTTGTGTTTACCCAACGTGATCTTCCCTCCAATAATTATCTCTGAGCTCTTTGGTTTAATTTGCAATTAAAAGTCTTTTTTCTGCGCTTGCAGGCATAAAGGAGTCGTCAATGACATTGTTGAGGGCACATCCGTGCTATCAGTTGATCTTGATGATGGGAGGGTAAAGAAGGTTGAACTTGGGAAGCAAAGTGTACGTTTTGTTTCACAAAAGCAGAAGAGGTCCAAAATATGATGACTAAAGCAGAACCAATGGAAAAGTATGGCAGTGGAATTTCTTTGATGTGCTTTTGATAATCTGTTTTGGGACTTTTAACCCCAAGCAGAAATTTCAGTGCTTGCATGAAGCAGTGTTTGCAGGATAGAATAGGATCTCAGTTGAGGCACAGTGACGAACCAATGATTGCTGAAGCTCCTTGCTTATAATTAGGAAAGAACAAGTCCTTTACAAAGGTCTTGACTTTTTTTGTTAATTCATTTGCCTGGTACGTGTATCGGGGTTTTGGAGGGCGATTTTGTGCTTCCAAGTTTAAGGTAGGATGTATGTTTTTAGGAATCTTTATGCATCCAATGTAGGAAATCAGATTGGAAGTTTTTACTTTTAGAGGAGACGGTCATCCAGTAGTTTAGTGCGATGTGTATCATATTTCGAATGAATTAGCATTTCCCTTTCAGTTCGGAATAGTTAGAATCTCGAGAATATTTCTTCCCCCAGGGTTGAAATCCAGCTGCCAATTATTTTAGTACAAATGTATTCTTGTTTCTGTTGTAAGGTGGATTACTCAATCCTCTGATGGAAAGGGAGAGAAAATGTAAGTTATTGCCACATACAAGCTTTGAAGTATGTAGAGACCTGGGATAAAAGCCATGGTGACGTTTCAAAAGATGACTCTGGTTTTGATTGTGTGGGTAATTGGTATCATGGAGTCATGATCTGTCTTTTGGAGTTCCAGAGAAAAACAGAGTTCATCACTTGGCTGGTTTGAATGAAAAAGTAAAGGGCCGTGACTTCGTTATGCTTTAAATCCACAATGTATTCTTTCGTCAACTCTACGTTATGGAGTTATGTTGTATCCAAACTCCAGATAGGTGAGCAGGACTGCAACCGTGCCATCGCTTTCAGAGCCTTGGTTTACTTGGCAGTGTTTAAAGCCAAGAAGAAAAAGGAGACGACACGGTGGTTTTACTAGTTGTGTTGCTGGTGCCGTGCATTGTGTTTTTATGTTTTTAGTTTTTTAGTTAAGATCATTGGTGAAAGGGGTATTTCGGATTCTGACGTAAAGCAACTCTTTGAAAGGCGAGTATGAGATGCATCGGGTCACATATCGTGTATAGGATGCCTTACCACCAACACCACCACCAAACCACCCCCCCCCCCACAACATAGATGCCGAAACTTGTTCGTGGAATGTTGAAACAATTTAAATGTATGTCTTCGGACACGTATGTATAAACTATTTCAATCCCTCTGGAAATAAATTAGAATTATATATATCTCGTTATGCCTATGCTAAAAAATATATAGATAAATACAGTCTTTATAAACCTGTTTCTTTTTCAATTTGACTATGAGTCGTCAATGGTTGAGAACGAAACCGTTTCTATTCTTTTTCTTTCTTTCTTTTAACGGCATTATCTTCTGCTTTATTAGATGACACATGGTGCAGTCTAATTAGTCCAAACAATTGTTTCAACTAAATGCTACAATTATGTCCGTACAATAATTAATAAATTATTTAATAAATAAAAATTGAATTAAAAAAACTACAACAAATAAAAAAAAAAATGTATGTCCACTCAAGGCCTAGGGTTATGGCCACCTGCTACTAGTGGCGGCTTCGTAGGTTAAACGATTTACTTTTAATTATGGAATGCGATTTACGTATTAACATGTGACCGTTCTAGTTGCTTTAAACATGTGACCGTTCTAGTTGCTTTAAACATGTGACCGTTCTAGTTGCTTTAATTTTTATGGGTGATTAGAATTATAATTTTTTCAATTTGCTATAGAGTTTTTTTTTCTGTTTTTTAATTAATAATTTTATTTATTTTTATATATTTTAATATAGTATTAATTGTGAGTCCCGTACTCGACAAATAGGAATTAAATAGGTAAATTTGCGGTATCATTGAAACTAACTTGATTAACATAAGCTCGAGAGTTTAGTCAAATAGATCCTGTGGACTCGGATATTAAAAGCATAATAAAATAATAATAAATATATCTAAAATAGTATAATTTAACTACATTAAATATTATTTACCGTAATCACGTAAAATAGGTTTCATTAATTCTTAAACTTTTACAAATAAGTTATATATGTAATAAAATTTATATATGACATAAAATAATGTATATAATATATACGTATGTATCGTGTATAATTTTTAAGTATGTACATATACTAGTATTTAGTTAAAATACTTAAAAAATTAATTTAAAAAGTCATTAAAAATTTATAAAAAAATTTATGGGCAATTGGGAATTTGACATTTAAACATATGAAAAGAGCATGGATAGGTGTTTATGACTTAGGACATGAAATCACGTAAATAGAGTGAAGATACTTAAAGGAAATTGCAATGAGGAGAGAGAATAAATTTATTCCATGCAAGAACAACTTCAAAAATTCAGAAAACCCTCTCTATAAGTTATTATAATCAAGTGAGGAATTAGGAAAAGCTAGAGTAAATTAAGTTGATTGAAGAAAAAAACAACAAAAATTAATATGCAGTTTGGCGATTCATTGGTGTAAAGTGGAGCTGGAAGGTAACTGACCACCCCACCATAAGAAGCAGTTAATGACTAGAGGTGCTGACAAGGTAGAAGAGGTTGCTGGTGGCCAAAGTCGAATTTTCCAGTAAGGATCATTTTTGAGCCATTTTATATAAATTATTAAAAATATTAAAAGTGTCTAGAAAATTATGAAAGAAATTTATTCTTACATATATTTGTGTATAAAACCTAGGAAAAATATCAGTTTATATAAATTTAGTAGTTAATATATACATCATTTAAAAATCAAAGAAATTGGATGATTTTCGAAATTAAAATAAATTGGATAAATGACATTGTTTCTATTTCAAATTTTTTCTGCAAACTATCCTGAGTTAATACTAAATTATTATATTAAAGTTTTTCATGATATTATTTTTCATATTTTTATTTCATTTTCAAGCCTAAAATAATGCTTAAAATAATGTATTTAGTGGAAATAATGTGTCTCTTTTAATAATCTCACTTAGTTACTGAGTTTAAATCATATTTTGGAGTATGTATATTGTTCTAGAGTTATTAAATTGGTTGTTGAAGTGAGAAGTAACGAAAAGTGGGAAGTTGGCTTTAAATAATGAAGTTGGTATTGAACAATTGGGGGAATTCAAAACAATTGAGGAATTGTGATGGGATATATAAGAAATTAGGAAGATGAAGCTAAAGAAGGTTTGTTGAAGTATTACTTGTTGTTTAAAAACTAATTTCATGATTGTCAATTTCATGAAATTTAAGAAATAAACTAATTACATGACATTAGTAAAAGGTAAAGGATGATTAAGAGGATTTTGATAATGGATAATGCATTAAATCGATATTCAAATAATAGGTCAAAGGAAAAATTTATTAAATAAAGGTAAAATAGGGGACGTAGAGGATTAGTTAGATGATAATTTTATTAAAAATTCTATAGATAACGAGATCAGAGGGTATCTTAAAAGATATTGTAATAAGTGCTTACTTTGGAGGAGTTCAGAAGTTGTCTTAAATGATAAAATCAGTATGATAAATAACCCTTGAATAGTTAAGAGAGAAATTCTAAGGATTTTTTTTACTAAAGGAAATTATTATAGATACACTCAAAACTAAACTCAGAGGACTTAAACTAGAGAAAATCACTATAAATCTATTCATGTAATAGCTTAGAGGATTTGGTTGATTAGAGAAACTTGTGAAAATCATTAATCGGTCAAGGAATCATGATTTTTAAGGGAAAATAACTTATAAAATTTATGATTAAACAACAAAAAAATATAAAACAAACTAATGATTAATTAATTAATGCTTAAAAACTAATATATTATGTTATTGAAAATTAGTGAGGCCATGATCGGGAGTAACTGCTAGAAATGTAGATAAGTTAGGATTTATGTTTAGTGGCATATTAAAGTATCATGTCATGACACTTGGAAAAATAAGAATACTTGTTTGTGGTTGTAATTAGATTGCATATGCATATATCATATGTGTGCTTATGATACTAAGTGGTGATTGAGAGTTGAACTTTGAGTGTTATTTTTTATTGATATATCATGTCTTGTGTATATGAACTTGATTACTCACCTGATAAACCGAATTAATCTTAAATTGATTAAAAACCTAACCTGGCATTTATGATAACCTGATAAAGGTAACAATTAGATTATTGGACTAAATATTTGTAGAGGACCAAATTTAATAATGGGCTTTAAGCTCATTAATAAAATGGATTTGACTCTTCGAGCTAAGGTGACAGGGCCCAAGAAGTCAAATTCATAAATTATTGGGATGATCAAGGGAGACTTGACATGGCAGGTTTGGAATAGGGTCTATTGGATCGGTCCATCCGAATTAACCTTTCTTAGTGTGGCCATACTAGAATAATAAATAAAGCCTTTATCTGAGCCTAAACCTTATGAAAATAACCTGTCACGCCCCGAAGCGGCAGAGTCGTAACAGTCTCGCCGTGTAAACCACCCTAAGATAGAAATTGGCCTTACAACCACTATCTTAGACCTGATCTACACAAGGCGTCAACAACTAACCCGCTTTGAAGTAAACAGTTTGTAATTTAAATAATTCATTTACTTAAGAAAGTGAGAAAAGTTATATATAATCACTATAATTCAGTAATTACATTATTCAGAAATGAAAAGTAATAACATATGTGTTGATTCTTCAATATTTTTCCTCACTCCTCAGGATCCAGCAGTTGCTAGCTTCAGAGTAGTTGTGGTCGCTTCTTAGCCAGCACCTGCATGATGTCTATAGGGATGTGAACAACCACAGCTCAGTAAGTTAGGATGGAGGACTTAAAACTATACCAGAAACACAACAAGGTTTTCAATCTCTTATTAGATGCAATGTATCTGCAAGCAAATGCCATCGCACGACGTTGTCCGGCCCGTCGTGAAATTAGAGAAATTGCGCTCGCTCTAATCCGGGTTGAGGAGTTGCTATTAATGCAACAGCTCACGACCAAACCCAGGCTTGTGTAATGGAGACCTTGCTCCTCTCGCGACTACCTTCGAACCACTGTCTTCACCCTCGCCGTGACCTCCTCTCCTGTCACTTAGTTCGACTGAGGATGAAAAAGGGACCATTTTGCAATCCTGCGCTATCCCTTCCGAATGGGTCAGTATTTGGCCGGAGAGTCTTAAGTTCTCTTAACGAGTTGCCATGCATGTCCGATTATGATTACCGGTCGGATATTTAATTAAGTCCAGTTGAGAGTGATCAATCCTTTCATACAAATCATACAATATGTGCCAGAGCAACAAACAGAATTATAGTATCACCCATAATTAAACACATGCACACATTCAACTATCTAACAAGCACAACCAAGCATAATCTTAAGCCTCTAAAATACAGCATCGTATTAATCCCAACTTACCTCGACTCTTCACTCACTCACTCGAGGTCGGATTTGCTCAGGCCATCGCCGATCATCCCTATAACACGAACGTGGTTTTAGTATTTCATATAATATTATAAGTTCATCTTATCCTATAACGTTTATTGTTAGGTTTTGTTTAAGGTATAATATGCGTAATTATCTAGGTATTAAGTCTTTTATAATTATTTTAGGTTTAGGTTCAGGTTCCGCATCGATTTCTAAATTAGATTATAGTTCGATTTCTAGGTACTGTTTTGTACCCGGACCCTAGAAATTTGTTTCAACTCATAATGTGAAACTAACCACATTATTTCCAGATACCCTAAATACGATCACTATCCCTAGTCAGCATTTTATTCCATCCGGTACACTTAAATCCGTATTAGTGTACCAAATTTACTCATGTTGTGAGAAATTTTTACATTTTTCATATAATTACCTAAAATTGAATTTTGTTTCAGATTTGTTATGTTCTAATTTTAATTATTTTATTATCTAATTAAACCTAATTTTTCCATATTTATTAATTTTTAATTTTACATATTCCTAATTTTCTACATTTACCACATAACACCTTCATTACTTATACTTAACACTCCATAGACTAGGATTAGGTTTCCACATCAGAGATTAACATCCTTAAACAGCTAATTACTATCTAAATCAGTAATTAATATCTTAATCACCTAATTAACTCCAAATTACCCAATTTTTCCATCATTTTAGGGCTAAAAATTAACCTAAAAATTTTGAAAATTAATTTTAAAAAAATGGCTTCATAGAACTATTCTATATCACATGAGCATCCTACTGAAAAAAATTGAGCTTCAAAATACACTCTTAAGGTCATTTATTTCTAAACCGAAATGTGCTTGGTTTTGCATGATTTCTTAAAGACCCTATATTACGGGACATTTTTTCATCAAAATAATATTTTTCCTAAAAACTACATACAAAAATATTCCAGAATAACAAATTTCATAATTTTATAATAATATTTACTATTTTTACAAAATTACAAAAAATCGAGTTGGAAATCGAACTCACCGATTTGGGTGGCTCCGGCCACCGTCGGTGGCCATGGGTGCGTCGGCCCACCTGGGCATTGCCACCACCTTGTGGTGGTGGTGGCCGTCCACTCCCAGCTACCCGTCGGATCTGGATTCTCCTTTGTGGCCCTAACTGCACAGTTTTCCTTTTCTTTTTTTTTCCTGTTTTTTTTTCTCAATTTTCAAGTCTCTCTATTTTTCTCAAATCTCTAACTGTCCAAAGGAGTTCTCTGAATTTTTTTCCTATTTATAGATGTTTAGGGAATTTATTGTGCATTAAATTGGATAAGACAATTGTCTTATCCCTTAATTTTTGGCTTTTGTGTTATCTTAATTTAATTGGCCGATTTTTTTCTATTTTTTTCCAGCTGCCACGACCCAATTCTAGATCATTCCTTATTTTTCCTGATTTTTCTTTATTTTTCCTTAATTAATTATGAATTTTCTTTAATCATTTAGTATTATTTTGGCACATTACGCATATTTTAAGTAATTACGTGTATTTATACATATATTTAAATTCATATATAGTACAAATAAATATTCCTAAATATTATTTAGGTTATTTTAGAATTTTTAGTATATATATAATTTATCTCTAGCGATTCGTTAATTATCAGAATGCATTTTACGCATTTTCGATAAATAACGAGTTATACACTTAAAATTTGGAATTTTTATATTCTTTTATCTTATTGCTTATTTTCTTAAATTTAAACTTACGGGATCATTTTACTAATATTTATAACTTTACTTTATAATTTAGGTTCGATCGGATCCTTCAACCGATCGAAACCTTGAATGGTTAATTTTGGGGCTTACATAACCCACTTAAGATCCTTTAATAAGAGGCATCAATTCCAACCATTGATGATCGTCAATGATTTGACGAATATGGTTAATTACTTTTTTCTATAAATACCTTATTCACATTCTCATTTGAATAAGAGAAAAACCCTCCATTAATACCATTACTCCGTTAAAACTTTGTCTCAAATATTAAACACTTAAACACTTCAAGAACACTACCTCGTTCTTTATTAATTTGGAATTTAATGCTATTGCGCTCCTCCGCCTGTCACCATACGTGGTAGAACCTTACTAAGATCGTCTACTTCTTCTTTTTATGCTTCTCTCTTAATCATCTCATGCAAGTCACTCAAATCATATCCTTTGTCACGTATAACGCGACTTCATACGCGACACACATATAACACTTACATCTATACTCAACACCTCTATAATATTGACACTTTAATAAAAATAGCAGAAATTATTATTTTCCTAACCTTTTTCTATTTGTTATTTGTTAACAAAAATGTTGGTGTCGAAAAAAGTTTTTATTTGCAACTATTTGATGAGTACATAAATAAAGAAAAAAGGTTTAAGTTTTAAATAGAAATCCAATAAAACTTCAAGAGCTAAAAATATAGGTAGATAGGTGGTAGCCACCTACCTATATTTTTCTTTTTCTTTCTTAAAAAAAATTAAACCTCATTTAAGTTGTGCAACTTGTTTTTAACCCCTTTGTTTATATTGAGATGGTAGATGATCTCCCACTATCGATTGATGGGTCTAAAAACAAACTTCTTTTAGTAGGTCGTGACTAAGGGTTAGTGAGTATTAGGTAGCCATAATATGAGACTCTATTCATATCATATCTTATAAGGTATAGGTTTCCAAATTTTTGAATTGTAATCTACCTTATAACATTTTAAAACCACCTTAGAATTTGTACTTTGTAAAACTTATAAGATATAAGATATTTTGTAGAACTTATAAATTTTGTATTTGGTTCTTATAAATTTCAAGTTTATGTAATATATATATATATATATATATATAAGAGAGAGAGAGAAAGTAATCTATAAGTGACATTACAAGTTATATATATAAAATTTATGAACCTATATCAAAATCTATGAAATTAAAAAAAGGTAATTTTTTCCATCTTTATTATTTCATGTTTATGAGATCTTACTTAACACATGAGAAAAATTAAGGAGAAAGAATTGAAAACGTAAACTTAGAGATGAAAGTGAAGAAGAATAAAGAGAAAAAATGAAAAACATAAGGTAAAAGAGATAGCATTAGGTTAAAGTTTTCTTTTCTTTTCTTGCTAAGACATTTATCGACTAAAAAAATATACCAATTGCTTGTTATTCACTTATTAATATTATTTAATGATTTCTAATAGGGTGGATGTAATGTAGCTTAAAACCTATAACTAGAGGTATGCAAGTGTAGCTTTGGTCAATAGGATGGCATATTTAACTTACTTCTTAAAAGCGGGTTAAATAAGCTAAACTCATTTAATTCATAGGCTAAAGTGGCCCGATTTCGATCAGCTTGTTATTTTTAAATGAGTTAAGACTAAAGTTTTTTGACCCATTTAAAAGCAGACAAAATAGTCCCGGCCCATTTAACCCACGAGCCAAAGTGGGTTAGGCTGGGTTGAATTGACTCGTTTAACTTGTTTGCGCATCTCTACTTATGGTATGGAACTTGTAACCTTTATATTTTAAAGTAAGTTTTAAAAAATTTATACTTGGAAACTTATTATATAAACCTTATTAGTCACTCAAAACTCTTTTGATCGAATAAATTATGAACGAGTGCTATGCAATAAAATTATTAATTACAAATTGCTTTTCTAGAGCACCATCTAAGTAGTTGCATGACCTTTTGTCTTGGGTCATCGAGAGTTAACTTTGTTTTTTTCCAAGATTAAAAGCCATCTTTGCCTTAAGCTAATTGTACCTTTTTACATTTTTTTTTTGTTTTTTCAAATTTTAGTGTTTTTTTTCCTTTTTTAGTTAATTTACTTAAATAATATATAGATATATTATTTAATCAAATTAATTGTTCATACTTATTAGGTGTCCCACTTGTCAATAATAACAAAAAAAAATAAAAAATAAAAAAGGGCTTACAATTCAAATGAAAAATTGGAAAACGAATTGAAAATATTTATCATCGATACAAATTCAACATAAATTGAAACATAACCCTGTAAGTTTTTTTTTTTTTCCCTTGGTATTCAATCAATGATTTTCGAAAATACATATTTATTTGAAAATCCATATATAGCGTCAAGGAAGAGAAATTAGTGAATGAAATGTAATCCCTTCTTGACTACTTTTGGGGGGAAAAAAAGAGTAAAAAAAAAAAGACCATAATGTTCAAAAATTGAAGTACCCGCTATTAGACAGGCCGGTGTCCGTCCAGTGAGCAATTCCTAGTGATCAAATCTTGGAAGAAAACGTGAAACCTAGGGTTTTAGTTGAGGTTTAGGGGGGTTTGTGAATTTGGGGTTTTGCGCTACTTTCAACTCCGTACTAAATATGGAAGCCATCGTTGTGGATGCTGGCTCCAAGCTCCTCAAAGCAGGTCCCGCAATTCCAGACCAATCTCCTTCCATGGTAACTTCAAATTTCTCCTCTATCCTTCTTAATTTTGCGCCTCAAGTTTGAAATTTTGTGTTTAATGTAGAGCAAAATTGGAATACGACCTCCCAGTTCGTATTTTTGTATGTAAAAAATTTGATTCCAATTCATTGAATTGAAGTTTAGTATCAGCATTTTTTTCTTTTTTGAATTTCATTCCACTATTCTCTCATTCACTTAACGCTGAGTAGAAATGTAATTGGGAGTTATATATGTCCAACTTAGTGATGATGTATAGACTATTTATAAATTCATTTGGTAAACCTTAAAGGGTTTGGTTTTAGTATTTGATGTTTGGAAGGGAAAAGCATTCAGTATTTTTTCTGTGCCAATATCTGTATGCTGTCGATTGATTTATCTTAGTTCTTTTTGATTTTCTTGTAGTCACAATCATTCTAAGAGCAGGACTATTGATATTTTATACAAACATTAATGGGTCATCTAAGAAAATGCAAAGGTTTTTTTCTTCCCATATTTTCCTGGTGTTAAGTATATTAGGGAAAATTTCTATGTGGATAATCCTTGTTGTCATAACAATATATCACCGATTACATTTTATTGATGGCCTAATAATTTAACCTCTTGAAGTTGTTTAGACTCATATTGCAAAGGCTAGGCTTGTTTCCATGTGGTAGCCCTTGGCAGTGCTGCCAAAGAAGTGTGCCCTTTGTCTTGTCTTTTGTTGCAATATTGGTTTCTGCAGAAGGATGATGCATTTGTTCTTTACCCATGTTTAAGTTGGTTCAGTGCATGGGATTAGTGGCATCTGCAGCTTCAACATAATAGTAGTTTTGGATGGGAGCACTTCTCCTATTTTGATTGAAGTTGTTTCTTGGATAGGTTATTCCTACCCAAATGAGAAGGGTACCTGAAGATGAGTCAACAAATGATAACTCATTAGAGGAGATCACTGTGGATCCTGTTCTACGAGGATTTATCAGAGATTGGGATGCCATGGAAGATCTGTTGCATCATGTTCTATACACTGGTCTCGGGTGGGAAATAGGGAATGAAGGACAGATACTGTTCACGGATCCACTTTGTACCCCAAAGGTACATGCTTTTGGAGAATTTTTTTTTGTCAGTTGAAGTTAGAAGCTTGTGAACGTGTTGATTGTTGGAATCTTCCATAGAATTTATGATTAGAAAACATGAAATAAATTAATGGCATTGCTAGGTTTGATCATAACACTTGAACAAACCTTCCATGATTAAAAATGGTCTAAGTTACATCTTTGACCAGGTTTGTTGAGATATTAAAGGTAAATGTTGTCTTTCTGTCTCTACTACTAGGTATTACCTTCTTTCACATCTCTCTTGGCATGTACAAGGTCGGTTGCAATCGAGGGATCATGTTCCTTTTCTTTTCTTTTCTTCTTTTTTTGTTTTTGGGGTTGGGGGGTTTGGGGATGTGGAGGGGAGGGTTGGGGGTTGGGTGGGGGCTCCATGCTTTCAGAGTTTCTGACTTTAATTTTTATTTATTTTGCATTTGGGAGATAAGTATAATTTTTCTGGCTTATGGTTATTTTTCTGGACATTTTTATTCCAGGCTGTGAGAGAGCAATTGGTGCAATTGATGTTTGAGACATTTAACATCTCTGGATTTTATGCATCTGAGCAATCAGTATTATCTCTATATGCAGTTGGACGTATTTCTGGGTGCACTGTTGATATTGGCCATGGGAAGATAGGTATGTGATTTGGAGTGGACATTAGAGGATTGGCATACAATAGAAATGCTATAGTATCACTTCCACCTTAGGGAAATGCTGAAGTTTTTTCGTCTGTTATTGAATGATATGCTAGCTTGTTCATGTGACCTTTCCTTTTGGGGATAAGTAAGTAAGTTGATGACACAATTTCATTTGATACTCATGAACACCTGATGTCCTTTAACACTCAAGCTATGTAGTCCAAGTGCTGATACTTGGAATTTGGATAATCCATGAAGAAATATCTCATAGCTTGGCCCTCTATGGTTTCTTTGTAGTTACGTGTTAATCAAAATGACTGGTTGCTTTGTTTGTCATCATCTTTATGCAGACATTGCTTCAGTAATTGAAGGTGCTGTCCAGCACATTGCTTCAAGAAGATTGGAACTTGGAGGTGTTGATTTGACTGAGCTACTTTCCCGGGAGCTATGCAAATCTAATCCAGGAATTACTCTCAGCTTGGCTGATGTCGAGAAATTGAAAGAGAACTACTCATGCTGCGCTGAAGATGAAGTTGCATATGCAAAAATTATGAATTCAAATGACCTTGAAGAGAAGCATACTCTGCCTGATGGACAAGTGAGAATATACTATATTTTATTCTTTCAACTTCTTGTTTAGATATCTCTGGAATTTTAAAACAAATGGCAATTATTTTAGGTTTAGAAACTAGAAAGACTTGAGAGTAGCTTCAGGATTTTGGATATTAGGATCGACTACTTTGATATTTTTATTTTAAAAAAAATGGCTTCATATGTGAGGAAATCAACTCATTATGCCATGTTTTAGTAGTTTTCATCAAGTGGACATAGTCTTGACTTTGCTTATTGTCTGTTTCATCATAATAAGTGTTGTCCAAGAGCATCCAACAACATTTGCATCTCTAATGTAAGAGTTCGACGTAATTTACCAAACAATAGAAGATTGTCACATCCCCTGTCAAATGTTGGTTGTTAATGAATTGCTGCAAAACTTGTCAGGATGTCTGCATCATCTCACAATTAGTGTAATCAAGGTGCATTCAGGATGCTATAAGCCAAATTTCTCTAAGATGAGAGGCATGGAAAAAGCACAAACCAAAGTGAAGTGAGGTGCATTTCGTAAATTTAGTTGGACTGTTCTGAAAAGAATAATGCTCATGAAATAATGCATGTAAAAATTGAAAGAGTTAAATTAATCTTCATAAACAACTATTGTCCAAATCTTCATCGTTTTCATTATTCCTACCTTCATATCCATCAATATCTTCTTCTGTATCTTCATTGAATAACCTGTTCTCTTCTCCATCTACGATCTACTTGATAAAGAGCTTTAAAGGTTGCTTTGAATCATGCTGGATATCTTGTACACTTTTATGGTTTTTGATACTAGCAGCTTGATTTTGTAAATATGCATAATTTTGTCCCTCATGGACGAAGTGTCTTCAGATTCTCATGTTAAATATCACTAAACATTTGTCATTCCCTTAATATCACTGACATGACTCTCACCCATGTCATGGACATGTTAGGCATGTGTTTCCTTCTTTGTGCTCCTTTTGCAAATCTAAAACTAGTGCCCCTTAATCTATGGCTGTGTGTATGGATTTATCTTATTACGTATTATGATTTTCTTTTTGATCAACTTGTTGCTAGAACATGATATTATCTATAGGATATGATTTCGTATTGGAATAATTGAGTTAAATTTTGTGTTGTTAAATGGTGCTTCAGCTCATATACACACACAAGAAGAATGCACAGATGCACATGCACACATGAAGTTACTTATGTTGGTTGTTTGTGTGTATTTTGATGTCTAACTTGTACATTCTTGATCCCCTATGTCTACATCTACATCCTTTCAATTTAGAATTGCTGAACCTTCCGCTTGTGTAGGAGCTGGACTCCGCCTACCTTGCTCTTTAACCTTGTTAACTGGGCTTTGCATTTCCTCTCTCATGTGTAAACCAAGATCCAGTGGTCTCATCTGGGTTTCCTGCTTTCCTTTTCTGATGAAGGCTGCCAAGCTTGACTAAGAGAGGAGGGATATCATGTATTCCACCACCATGTTATGATCTCAGACCACTTAGCCCTAATTCAAATCATATAACACCTCTTCGCTAGACAAATGTCATGTTTGAATGGACATTACTTTGAACTAGCCTGCAGTGACTTGGTTAAGCAAGATTGTTTTCACTGCAAATTCTTGAGATATATTTTAGTAGGCTGATTGGAAAAAGAAATTGTCTGTTTCATAGCAAATGCCATGGTGTGGTAGCTTTTGTACATGTGCAATATGATATTGTTTATCATTCTTGTAGATAGAAGTAAGCTACATTTTAATTTGTTCTAAGGTCTATTTCTGGCTAGCGGTAGAGCACAATAGCAAAGTGGGATTTATGTAGCTAACACCACCTTGTGTGAATTTGACTTGGGTGCTGTTGGTGGTTGTTTAAGGTTCAATTTGAGTCCTCCTGCTTTAATAATCAAGGGGAACAATATAATTTGCTGCTTACCTTTTGGAGTCAATTTATGTTTATTAATTTGTGCTTGGCACACGTTTTATTGGATAAAGGATATTGATTCTTCATAAGTTTGCTCATAGAGGGTTCAAATGCACTTATAGATCACTTACAACAAGTCTTCTATAGCAAACTTTTTTGTTGATTCTGCATAATTAATGTACATGTCACATCTTTTACATGGATATCTATCTTTTCTATCTATCTATCTATCTATCTATATATATATATATATATTGTAATTTTTTGATAGGTATGTGCATGTAAATCCTACTGAAAAACTATCAAAATTTTTTACTATTTGCATTGTCCTATATTGACTGGAGGGATTGCATAGACTTACTTTAGCTACAGTAAAGAGATTTGAGCTAGTCACAATTGTTTTAACATAGGAAGATTTCTTGTTTGGGGGTTCTGAAGTTCAAGTACATTCAAATTGCTTGTCTTGTAAATATGGATATCCAAGGAGCTTTTCTAGGATGACATTTCCTTTTTTCAGGTTATCAAAATTGGAAGAGAAAAATACACTGTCGGTGAAGCTCTATTTCAACCTTCAATATTGGGTTTGGAGGCACATGGCATCGTGGAGCAGCTTGTTCGCAGCATTACACCCGTGTCTTCAGACAATCACAAGCAACTTTTGGAGAACACTGTACTCTGTGGTGGCACTTCTTCAATGACTGGTATAATCTTTTTGTATCACGATGCTGTAAATTGGATATACGGGATGTTTGATTTTGGTTTTGGATGTGTTAGCTTCTTTTTGGTGACTGCTTTCTTCTGTCACTTTTTTTCTTTGCTGTAGTGGAGACAACGAATCAAATCTATTTCTTTATTTGTCATTGTGCTCTGCTCATGCCAAGAGAAAGATAGGTGAAATATACCAATAGGCAGATTCAATGATGCATTGATCTCTCTTTTCACACTTGAGCTTGGTGCCCGTTTGAAATTACTCAATTTTTCTGATTCAGTATTTTATTTCCACCTTTCTCATCAAGTGTTTTTCAAAATAAGTCACAAATAAGATTAGATAAGATAAAAATGAGCCACAAATAAATACAAACAGGACATGAAAAGATGCTTTCTAGAACACCATATTTCAATAAGATGCAAATATGAGACAAAGGAGCATACGAATGAGACATGAATGAGGCAGAATAGGACACAGACAGGATATGGATATGAGTAGGCCAATCCAAATTGACAAATTTTTGAGTGAATCGATAGGCTGGATTCAATTTGACTCAATGACCTTTTTGAAGTTAGAGTTCGATCTCTTTTACTGCTTGGATGTGCAATACAGAGATTAAGAAGCTAGTGTCTTTTCTCCCTCTCTCTTTAATGTTAGGATAAGGCGAGAAAGAATTATATAGTCTGCTCAACTATGCCTGACTTGTAGAACTTTCACATGGAATTTCATTTAATCTGCTATAAAAGTAGTAGGAGCAAAAGTATTCCTTTTAAGGCAACCTTTAAACAATTTATTTATGGTACATTTAGGAAGGGAACTAGCAGTTTAGTGCTTATGCTTATCCTTAAATTTTATTTGTAATTAAGTTTCATGTAGTTCTGAAAATTTATGCACGCAATTGTTTCAGCATTGATGCATAGGTGCTCAGCTGTCATAGGGTAATTATTTGACAGATATTTGTGTAAACTTTTTGCTCGCGTCCTGTAATATAGGATTATTGACGGTTTGTTGTGTTTCTGAATTGTATTAAAAGAGAAAGAGGGTGGAAAGAAATCATCAGAATTTTCTCAAAGAAAAATAGCGTTCACAAGATCCGAAAGTTCTCTCATTTAACAAGCGATCGTTATAATTGTCAAGATAGGTAAACAAGGTTGAAAGGGAAAAATGCTTCCTATAATACTGATTTAGAAGACCTGATCCGTGGAAGTTCGTAACAAAAAGTTAATCATCCTGTATGGAGCTGAATTGGATTTCTACCTAATTTTCTTGATCCCAGTCAAATTTCATGGTAAGCAGGCTGAGCTGGGTTTATTTTGGCTTTATACTGCAGGCTTTGAAGAGAGATTTCAGAAAGAAGCTGGCCTTTGCTCATCAGCTATTCGTCCTGTGCTTATTAAGGTGAAATAACATCTATATTTATTGTTTCAAAAAAACAAAAAAAAACAAAAAAAGAGAAGGAAAAGTGCATGCATTCTAAGTTTTTTAGACATTTTAGTGATGTCAACCGCATTTGTAATATGCCAAGAGGTTATGGTGCTTTTGCATCTGAAGAGTGACTCTGGAACTTTTAGCTGGGGTGTTCCCATTGGGAGGAAAAATGTTGGGAGTTTTACGATCGAAATTCTGGAGATAATGGGAGATTGGTGTCATCTTGTGTTGACTTGGCCCCAACTCAATTGACTTGTACATTTGTGTACCTGTGCGTTTCTTGCATATTGCAAATTTCATCTTTTTTTTTTTTTTTTTAAATTCATAAACATGGAGCCAACTATTTTGCAGCTCGTCTCTTTTGACTTAGCAAAACAAATTGTATGCTTTATCTCATCTGTGTCTAAAATGCCCTAAATTGTATTCATCTTTTGTCATCTCAGCCTCCAGAATACATGCCGGAGAATTCAACCCTTTATTCTGCATGGATCGGAGGGGCTATACTTGCAAAAGTGGTTTTCCCTCAGAACCAGCACGTGACAAAGGCGGATTATGATGAAACAGGACCATCTGTTGTCCACCGGAAATGCTTCTAGTTACTTCTATCATGGTGAATCATTTAAATGTTTAGTCTGATCACTGTTGTAACATATTATTAGATGCTTGCTGTGGAACGATGGCTAGTGGTTGGACAGTTGCACTAGTCTTTAGGTAGATGGGGGAGTCAAAGAGCATAGGGATTTTTGCTTAGTGTGGCATTCTTGGATGTGAAGCAAAAGGCTTAAGTTACTGAATGCAAGGTGTGATGGCATGCAATTCAAGTTGAGTTCATCTGTGGGTCATCTTTTTAATTTCCTTTAGAAGCATGCTGGCTCATAATCCTTCTATGTTGAAACAGAATGCATGCCTTGAGTTCCCTGGCCTTTTTTTTTTTTAAACAAAATTTCCTTGTACAATTGCTATTCATCATTGATGATAGAACTTTTCTTCTGAAACCGAAGTTATAGAAAACCACTGTTCACTATGTATATGTATCACACTTTTCCTTTTTTTTTTTTTTAAATTATGGTGAATAGCATACTGGCATGATTGCGTGTGGTCCAGCTTTGCATGATTACAATGCCATTATGACCATAGACAGGAGGGATATTTAATATCGAAAGCAACTAGGTCCTATTGAGAAATCCGGTAAAGCATCCATTAATAACTACTGCATCGCATGTGTGGGAGCAGATTATGATTGTCTTCATCCTTTAGGATCCTTTTAGTTTTTGTAAATTCCAGGTTCCTTCATGTCTAGATTCCTACACTACTATACCACAACCTTTTTTTTTTTTTTTATAAATAATTTATGTATAAATTAAATAATAATCTATATTATTTAAACCAGCTACCCACTATCTACTTATAACTACCTTTGTCTCCATCATATACTAAAAAAATTAAATATAAAACAGTTATATAATATTATTTATTAAAATTTCAATAAAAAACTATTTATTTTTTCTCTATCGGTCTACGTTTGAAAAACTACGCCCACAGCCCACTTTATCGTCGGTTTCCTTATTTTTCTCCATTTTAAACACTCTCTTCAATTTGTCGTCACATTACGTTTTGTTTTGTTTTGTTTTGTTTTTTTTTTTTCTTTTCTCCAATTTAAACCTTCTGTGTGTGTGTGTGTGTGTGTGACAATAATGCTTCCTTCAAAGTTACGTCTTCTGTGAATTTTGCTAAGAAAACTTCAACCCTGCCCGATTTCATAAACACCTTAGTATGAATGATCCGTTTTTCGGGTTTTAATAAAATCTCATTCTCTATCGTTCATACCTTTACAGCAAATGTTTCCAGCGAACGGTTCTGAGAATTTTTTATTTTTTAAGGCTGCTCTTCGATACTTTCAAGCAGAGTTCCCAATCCTACTTTTAATTACAATTCTACTCCATTATATTCTAAAAATATTAAATGTAAGACAGTTATAATATCTAGAACGAGGGTTGTTCAACTCTTCCCAATTACCATTTCCCTATTAAAGTTTATATGGTGACGTGTACATCACTATCTACACGTGTACCGCTAAAACAAGCTATAACTCAGCACGTTGGAAAACCTACGTTGATCAACTGGTGCAAACCACCCTGCTATAACTCACTAATGCTTGAAAAAAGGTGGCTCCATGCTAGACCTCTGCTTGAACTTATGCTGCAAACATTCAATATAATCATTTTCACATGCATTTTAAGCAGGTTTCTTTTGGATAGATACAAATTTATAAAATGAAGAGTAATAAATAGGAATATGTCTACTTGTATACCATATTAATTTATCTTTAATTTTGGAAAAAAATAAATGAGTGGGAAGTGTAAAATACCCTCAAAAGCAAAATTATAAAGATATGTAAACGAAATATACATTTGATTTCCTAATTGAAAACAAAAGCCGGGTAATATAGATAATTTTAAATATTCTCTTTTTCTTCACTGATATTTTCCCATTCCAATCCTTTATAAAAGTTAGTTCAATAAAATCGGTACTTCTTGGACCTTAATAATTTCTTAGGAAGATATACCAATTTTTTATATTGATGTAATCAAAATTATTCAATTGATAAGAAGATATACTTTTCTTTTCAAATTTTAGGATGGTGATTGTCCTCTTAAGGTTTTCATCGGTAATCATTTGAATTTTGCACATAATGAGTCTACAAAACAATACGCAGTGAGGGAATGCCGGGAGGTTGTTTGGTGTGGCCACTCCGATGTTTAAGTCAGTAATGAGCTTTTGTAAGTAAGAAATGCTTAAAGGTAATATGCAAGCCTAATGTGTAGAGAGACTTACCATTGGGTAGCGACTTAGTATTTATAGATAGAGTGGAGCCGACGGTTGGAGATCAGTTAGCGGGAGAGATCTTTTCCCACAAGTATAGGAAAGTAGGGTTGTTATGTTTAACTTGTCCCACTTATTCAGGACGTGGCTACTTCATCTTTATCTTATTCGTTTTAGTTGTTACAGGACTTATTGGGCCTAATCCATTCAAACCTAGGGTTCAGGCCCTTGGAGGTGAGCTCTAGGCCATGAAGAACGTTGGATTTGGTCGGGCCTGAGGGGCCTATTTCCAAAGTGCCTTGTCAACACTTGCCTCCTCTTGGTAGTCTTATTATTAAGGCAAAGGTAAGGAAAAAGGATATATGGGTTGCCTAGGCGTAACTGATCCGACCCAAAAGAATTCAATCTAACGCCATAGGGTCGACGTGGCGAGAGCATAGTCCTAGATTGGAAGGTGGCCGAGGTAGTGGGTGCCTAAGCAGAACACATTTAAAATGAGGTGAATAAGAGTGGCCGAGAGTTTTGACATAAAGTACTGAAGGCCCAAGCAAGGCTTTGGTTGGGATATTAGAGCGGGGCACTTGCGACATGATGGGTAGATGCTTCAAGGCTACGAACCAATCTGTTCGAACAATATTCGACGAGGACTGAGCAAATGCAGTTGCACCATGTCTTTATCATGCCAATTGGATAGAATTCGAATGGTCCCTAAAGAAGCTTTGTATCGAAGGATCTTTTTCAAAATATGATTTTTGTCCGCATGTCTTTTGTACATTAAATGCGACATGACAGGTGTTGTGCTGTAGCAGATTATCGTGCAGCTGCATACCTTTTGCCTTTCAAAGGTGGTTGTCTAATTAAAATGATTTCCATGTGTTTGCTATGTAGCATTTCAAGGGATTCGTGCTTATATGGGTTCTTGTAACCGCCTATATAGCTTTCTAAGCAGTTTGCCTATAAATAAGAGGATCATAATGAGAAACTATTTTTCTGCAATCTCTTTGTTTTACTATTATCAGACTCTAAACTTTCTTCAAAATCATTTAAACTTTCTCAAAGCCTCTTTTTTCTTTTTTCTTTTTTCTTTTTTCTTTTTTCTTTTTTCCTTAAACAAGTACTTCCATGTCAACCAACAGAGGTGAGACTGGTTCCTCTTCATTGTAGCAACTCTCTAGTTTAGAGTCTACAAGGAGTGATCCCCCTTAAGCACGAGAGGGCAAGATCTTGTCATTAGCACAACTTAACTAACCTATGATGATGGTTGTGAAGGCACTGGACATGGCCAGAATTATCAATGTCTCCCCTAGGGATATATATGCGGACATTGTCTTGCCCCTTCACGACAGATTTGTTCAATACTCTTAATACGGGTAAGGGGCCTAATGGTCATGTGAGTAGGAGTAAGCAATTTGCCTCCAGTTGGATCATTAGCAACTTTCTTATAGGGGCGATCCTTAGGTGGTAGATTAGGTTGCCGAACAGGGATGAACTGGTGGCTTTGCTGTCAAAGAGGTGATTCGTAGTCTTTGAAAAGTGTCTGGAGTTTGGGCAGTACCTCCCTCCTAATTGCTTCGCTATCATTGCTACAGTCCGTCACAAGTCCCTCCCAATAGATGGACCTGTGTAGATCAGGTCTAGGATAACGGTTGTAAGGTCAACTACTATCTTAGAATGGTTTACACGGCAGGGCTGTTACGACTCTGCCGCTTCGGGGCGTGATAGTTCTAAATTGGTATTAGAGCAAAATTCTAGTGAACTTGCTTTGAAATGAACAATTAAAAGAATTAGACATTTTAAGAGTACATTGAGAGTGGGTAGAAATAAAGGGATATTAAAATATCGTACTTTAAATTATAGAATAAGTAGCGATTATAATATTAAACTGAGATAGGCGTTAATCAAATTTAACTCTAGTGATGGAATCATATGGAGAAATTGGTGATTCAAGTGGAATGAAGAAGAATCCCTAATTTAATCCAAAATTGAGATGTGGATAACAATATTATAATTGGTTAGTTAGAATATGTTAATATTATGGACGGTATTACTGAGAAGTTTGTTAACAGAGTTATGTTGTAATTGATGAGATGTGATGGGACTTATGGATAATAACAGAGATTAATTTGAGTTTTAGCATAATAGGAATCATGTGATATGTCTTGTTGCATAAAGATGATTTGGAAGTGAAGAATTATAATTCAAGTGATGCTAGATATATATGTGTAGTAATGGTAGAAGAAAAATACCATATTTTGCTAGTACGATTTATACTATAACCAACACATTATATATCTTTAGATGATTAACCCTAAAGGTTTATTGAATGGCTTTCACATTTTTCTAAATCAGTTGGAGTAGATTAAGATTATATACAGTATGAGAATCCAATATATGAGGAGATAGTTGATTTGAACGATGAATACAATGTATTAGCTGGTTATATTTTGTCAGGAGTTAGAATTGATTATATGATTAGCTATTCATATAAGTTAAGATCCTATTGATCTTGTAATATATATAGTTGTACTCATTGATGGATGTGTATTCTTTAGATATGTACATATGCTATAGTGTATTATACATTTGTGAGTAAGAATGTAAAAGGAGATTAGATGCGTCTTAGGTGACTGATTTTGAAAGTGTTTTGTATACGTAAGAATTGGTGGTTTATTGAAATGATTTAGATTGAATGAAGAAGAATCTTTGAGTTAATATAGAGTTGAGAAGTAAAGAATATTGATAGAACTTATTAGTGAGATATGTTAATATTGTGGATGAAATTCTTAAGAAGTTTGTTGATGAAGTTATGTTGTAATTGGTGAGATGTGATAAAATAATGAGACTTATGAACAGTAGTGGAAATTAATTTGAGTTTTAGAATAAGAGAGATATGGTGATATGTATAGAAAATTTAGGTGAATCTGAAACTTATAGGATTTCTAAGATGATCTCAGCTTGGTACTTAGTATAAATATGAGGTAATATAATTTGAAGTGAAATAAAGCATGGTATAAAAATAGATTCTAGGAAGACAAAACATTAAGAGGGAAAAGTTAACAATCGATTCAGAAATGAATTAAAACCTATACTAGAGGTATAATCAAAACCTAATTCAGAAGTAAATCTTGTATAGAATGAGAATGCGGTATAGGAGATGATAAATGATGACAATAATAAGGAGTCTAATAATGATAAGGTATATGAAATGATCGTTATTTCTGATTTTCCTATTGAAGTATAAAGTTAAATCAACAAGTGGAAATGATACTGAATTAATTAAAAAACAAATGTGGTGGAATTCTTTTGAATGAATAGTTGTTATAAGCAATTTGAATTATGTATATGGTATGATAGCTGATTATGTTTTCTTGAGAATTAAAATTGATTTTATGTTAGTCATTCATATATGTGGATATCCTAATGATCTCTTAATGGATGTAATTGTGCTTTTTGACAAAAGTGTAATCTCTTGGACATGTGCAAATGAAATGACAATTGACATATTTGTAGCTAGGAGTGTAAAAAGATTAAATGTATTTTTAGTGATTAATTTTGGAAGTCCTTTATATGTATAAGAACAATAGAAGAAATAGTACTATAAGGCTATAATTAGATTAAAAATTCTTAGGCTTTTAATGAATCATGAATTAAAGAATTATAGTTTGGAGTAATAATTAAGTATTAGTGAAGCCAAATGAATATGAAATGGATAATGAGATCTTTGTGTAGTGTTAAGGCAAGTGGAATTATATCATTAAATGATACTTATAATTGGTTATAGGAGATGGATAATTATTAAATAGCATATGAGAAATAAAGTAAGACTGTCAAGTAAACTATAATCAAATATGTATCTAGGTACCCTCAAATAATAGTAGGATAAGTAACAAGAGACGATGGAGATGGAATCAAAGCAATAAGTTGGAGATGATTAGGATTTTTAACCAACAATTACGTAGTTATCCCAAAAATCAATTTAGAAAGATATAACCCTTCAGGAAGTGAACTTTATAAGACAGTTATCTATTAGTAAACTAATTACGATAGGATGATAAGGAATATTAATTACAGATAGTTATTTAGGGATCGAAGCTTAAAGAAGTTAGGAGATAAGTAATGATTTCAGCGAAAGACTTTATTTGATCTTAATTGAATAATAATAAATATGAACAAAAGGATTGGTCGATGAGTACCCTAACCGTAAAATATACAAATGGATGAAATGCAAATATAATGATGATATTGAGGTATTTATTGTAAGCCCTAAAGTTAAGTCAAGTGACCGTAGGATTGAACTTAGAACACAAGGTTTAGGACGATCGGTTAAAGGATCCGGTCAAATCCAAATTATAAACTACGGAGAGAAATATTAGTAAAAATGACCTCGTAAACTTGAATTTAAGAAAATAAGTAATAAAATAGGAGACTATAAAATTTTCAAATTTTAAGCATAATAAGTACTAATTACCGAAAATGCGAAAAGTATAATCTAATAACTAATAAATTACTAAAGATAGATTATATATATGCTAAAAGTTTTAGCATGACTAAAATAATAATCAGGAATATTCACATTTACCCCACATGTATTTACGTGTAGATAAAAATACGCGAAATTACCTAAATTGGCCAAAAACTAAGTCAATAATTAAAGAAAATTATAAATTAATCATGGAAAAATCAGAAAAAAAATTAGAAGAGGATAGAATGATCCAAATCAAGTCGTGGCAGGTCAGGATTTACAAAATAAAAATTAGCCAATTAGAATTGGACAACATAAAAACCAAAAATCAAGGAAATTGGGTAAAGTCTTGTCTAATTAATGCATAATAATTACAAAAATCGTCTATAAATAGGGGAAAAATTTCCAGAACTCATTTGAACAGTTAAGCATTAGGAAAAAATAGGAAAACTGAAAAAATCGAGAGAAAATCCAGAAAAAAAGAAAAGGAAACTGTGCAAATTCAAGATCAGTAGAATGAAGTGTCGTACATAACTTTATAAAACTATCACGGAACTTGTATCTGTAAAATGTAAGTCCTAAAGCTAAGCCAAGTGACCTAGGATTGAACTTAAAACATAAGGTTTAGGGCGATCGGTTAATGGATCCGATCAAACTCAAATTCTAAACTATTGAGAGAAATATTAGTGAAAATGGCCCTGTAAACTTAAATATAAGAAAACAAGTAATAAAATAGGAGACTATAAAATTTTCAAATTTTAAGCATAATAAGTATTAATTATCGAAAAGGCGAAAAGTGTAATCTAATAACTAATAAATTACTAAAGATAGATTATATGTATACTAAAAATTTTAGCATAACCAAAATAATAATCAGGAATGTTCACATTTACCTCACATGTATTTACGTGTAGATAAAAATACGCGAAATTACCTAAATTGGCCAAAAACTAAGTCAATAATTAAAGAAAATTATAAATTAATTATGGAAAAATTAGAAAAAAAAAATCAGAAGAGGATAAAATGATCCAAATCAGGTCGTGATAGGTCAGGATTTATAAAATAAGAATTAGTCAATTAGAATTGGACAACATAAAAACCAAAAATCAAGGAAATTGGGCAAAGTCTTGTCTAATTAATGCATAATAATTACAAAAATCGTCTATAAATAGGGGAAAAATTTCCAGAACTCATTTGGACAGTTTAGCATTAGGAAAAAATAGGAAAACTGAAAAAATCGAGAGAAAATCCAGAAAAAAAAAAGAAAAGGAAACTATGCAGATTCAAGATCAGTAGAATGAAGTGTCGTTCATAACTTTGTAAAACTATCACGGAACTTGTATCTGTAAAATGTAAGTCCTAAAGCTAAGCCAAGTGACCGTAGGATTGAACTTAGAACATAAGGTTTAGGGCGATCGGTTAATGGATCCGATCAAACTCAAATTCTAAACTATGGAGAGAAAAATTAGTGAAAATGACCCCGTAAACTTGAATATAAGAAAACAAGTAATAAAATAGGAGACTATAAAATTTTCAAATTTTAAGCATAATAAGTACTAATTACCGACAAGGCGAAAAGTGTAATCTAATAACTAATAAATTACTAAAGATAAATTATATGTATGCTAAAAATTTTAGGATGACAAAAATAATAATTAGGAATGTTCACATGTACTCCACATGTATTTAAGTATAAATAAAAATACGCGAAATTACCTAAATTGGCCAAAAACTAAGTCAATAATTAAAGAAAATTATAAATTAATTATGGAAAAATCAGAAAAGAATAAAATGATCCAAATTAGGTCGTGTCAGGTCAGGATTTACAAAATAAAAATTAGTCAATTAGAATTGGACAACATAAAAACCAAAAATCAAGGAAATTGGGCAAAGTCTTGTCTAATTAATGAATAATAATTACAAAAATCTTTTATAAATAGGGAAAAAATTTTTAGAACTGATTTGGACAGTTTAACATTAGGGAAAAATAGGAACACTGAAAAAATCGAGAGAAAATCTAGAAAAAAAAAAAGAAAAAGAAACTGTGCAAATTCGAGTAGTGAGAGAAACCCATACATCACCACCACCTGGGACCGAGCCGCCACCACCATACCACTCTAGCCCTACCGTCTAGGCCGGCCGACAGCCTTGGACCGGGTTTGGGCAGCTAGAAAGCTTCGGACATGTTAGTATCTTTAATTTCCCAATTTTGAATAATTTTGCAAAATTAGTTATTTTGCCCAAAAAATTATGAAACTTGTTATTCTGAGGTTTTATTGTATGTAGATTTAGGGAAAAATAGTGATTTAGTTTAATTATGTCTGAAAATATAGGGTCCTTAACAAATTGTTAAAAACCGAGCATGATTAGAACGGAAAATAAATAGGCTTAGGAATGTAGTTTGGAGTTCAATTTTTTTTTTCTGTAGGATGCTCATATGATATAGAACAGTGCTATGAAACCATTTTTGTAAAATTAATTTTTGAAATTTTTAAGTTAATTTTTAGCCCTAAAATGATGGAAAAATTGGGTGATTTGGGGTTAATTAAGTGATTAAGTTGTTAATTACTGATTTAGATATTAATTAGATGTTTAGGGATGTTAATCTCTAATGTGGAACCCCAATCCTAGCCTTTGGAGTATTAAGTATGGTTAATTTAGGAAATTAGGTAATTAATATAAGAAATTAATAATATGTGAAATTGTAAATTAATAAATCTAAAAAATTAGGATTATTTAGATAATATTATAATAGAAATAAAAAAAATAATAAATCTGAAATAACATTTAATTTTAAATAAATGTCTCAAAATGTAAGATTTTCACACATCGAGAATAAATCCGATACCTGAATTAAGGCTAGCGTGTACCGAATAATTTAGAATACTACATTAAGACCCAAGAAGATATTTGGACACTCGAGCTTAATGTGATTAATTTCACATTAGGATTCGAGCATAGTTAAGGCTTAGGAATCAAAATTTAAAATCTAATTTAGGATTCGAACCCCAAATTAGAATACAACGAATCATTAGGACATAATAGGTATGTATGAAAAAAATGAGTTAAAATATAACTTAGAATATGAATCCATAAAGTATAAGTACTAAAAAGACCTATTTATATTATAGAATATCCAAAAACAAATTAGCTTGCGACTAAGGGATCGAGCGATCGGGCAATTCCAAGTAAGTTGGGATATTGCTTATTGTAATAGAGTACTAGTTTTGTAGTACTCGGAGACTTAGGTGTAAGCTCCCAAACTAGTAATCCGAGGTTTCGATTGGTTGAAAGACCCGATCGAGCTTAAATTATAAAGTAAAGATAGAAATATTAGTAAAATGATCCGTAAGTTTGAATTTAAGAAAATAAGCAATAAAATAAAAGAATATAAAAATTCCTAATTTTAAGTGTATAATTCGTTATTTATCGAAAATGCGTAAAATGCATTCCGATAATTAACGAATCGCTAGAGATAAATTATATGTATATTAAAAATAATAAAATAATCTAAATAATATTTAGAAATATTTATTTGTACTATATATGAATTTACATGTATGTAGAAATACGTGTAATTACTTAAAATACGCGTAATGTATCAAAATAATACTAAATAATTAAAAAAATTCATAATTAATTAAGAAAAAATCAAGAAAAATAAGGAATGATCTAGAATTGAGACGTGGGAGCTAGGAAAAAATAGAAAAAAATCGGCCAATTAAATTAAAACAACACAAAAGCAAAAAATTAAGGGATAAGACAATTGTCTTGTCCAATTTAATGTACAATAAATTCCCTAAACGTCTATAAATAGGAAAAAAATTTAGAGAACTCCTTTGGGCAGTTAGGGATTTAAGAAAAATAGAGAGACTCAAAAATTGAGAGAAAAACCAAGAAAAAAAAAAGAAAAGGAAAACTGTGCAGTTAGGGCCATAAAGGAGAACCCAGACCCGACGGGCAGCTGGGAATAGACGGCCACCACCACCATACGGTGGTAACAACGCCCAGATGGGATGACACACCCATGGCCACCGACGGTGGCCGAAGCTACCCAAATCTGTGAGTTCGATTTCCAGCCCAATTTTGTATAATTTTTTAAAAATAGTAAATATTATTATAAAATTATGAAATTTGTTATTCTGGAATATTTTTGTATGTAGTTTTTAGGAAAAATATTATTTTGGTGAAAATATGTCTCGTGATATAGGATCCTTAAGAAATCATGTAAAACCGAACATGTTTCGGTTTAGAAATAAATGACCTTAGGAGTATAGTTTCGGGCCCAAAATTTTTTTATAGATTACTTAGATGATATAGAACAGTGCTATGAAGCCCGTTTTCAAAAATTAATTTTCGAAATTTTTAGATAATTTTTAGGCCCTAAAATGAGGCATAAAATGGGTAATTTAGGATTAATTAAGTAATTAAATGATTAATTACTGATTAGTGAATAATTATATGTTTTAGGATGTTGAAATCTGATGGAGTATGATACTTGTAGCATTTAGGGTATTAGATGTAATTATTAGGTTAATTATGTAGTAAATGATTAATAAGGAAAAATAGTTAACTTTAAGTTAATTTTGTAAATTAGGGAAATTAGGAGTAAAATCTGATTTAGGATGAATTTAGATATTTTGAAATGATAATTGATGTTTAGGGATGGTAATTAAAGTAATAGAAATATTAGAAATGCATTATGTACATAATAGGCAATAATGCATAATATGTAATTTTTAAAAATATAATAAATAGAAAATATTAGCATAAAAATTGATATTATATAAATAATAAGGATATATAATAAATCTGATAAGAAACTTGAATTTATGTAATTATATGAAAAATGTAAAAATTTCTCATATCAGGAGTAAATTTGGTACACTAATAAGGATATAAGTGTACCGGATGAAATAAAATACTGATTAGGAGTAATAATGATATTTAGGAGATCGGGAAGTAATGTGATTAATTTCACATTATGAGTTGAAACGAATTTCTAGGGTTGGAATATAAAACATTACTTAGAAATCGAACTAAAATCTAATTTAGAAATCGATGTGGAAACCGAACCCGAACCTAAACCCAAACTTAGAATAATTATAAAAGACTTAAGACCTAGATAATTAGGCATATTAAACCCTAAACAAAACCTAACAATAAGCGTTATAGGATAAAATGAACCTATAATCATTATATGAAAACTAAAACCACGTTTGAGTTATAGGGATAATCGGCGATGGCCTGAGCAAGTCGGACCTCGAGTGAGTGAGCGGGGAGTCGAGGTAAGTTGGGATTAATACAATGCTGTATTTTGGGAGGCTTGAGATTATGCTTGGTTGTGCTTGTTAGATAGTTGGATGTGTGCATGTGCTTGATTATGGGTGATGCTATGATTCTGTTTGTTGCTCTAGCATGTATTGTATGATTTGTATGAAATGATTGATCATCCTAAACTGGACTTAATCAAATATATGACCAGTAATCATAATTGGACATGCATGGAAACCCGTTAGGGAAACTTAAAACTCTCCGGCCAAATACCGACCCCTTCAAAAGGGATAGCGCAGGATTGCAAAATAGTCCCTTCTTTATCCTCAGTCGAACTAAGTGACAGGAGATGAGGTCGCGGCGAGGGTAAAGACAGTGATTCGAAGGTAGTCGTAGGAGGAGCAAGGTCTCCATTACACAAACCTGGGTTTGGTCGTGAGCTGTTGCATTAATGGTAACTCCTCAACTTGGATTAGAGTCGGCGCAATTTCTCTAATCTCACGACAGGCCAGACAATATCGTGCGATGGCATTTGCTTGCACATGCATTGCACCTAATAAGTGATTAAAAACCTTGTTGTGTGTATGGTATAGTTTTAAGTCCTCCGTCCTAACTTACTGAGCTGTGGTTGCTTACATCCCTATAGACGTCGTGCAGGTGCTGGTTAAGAAGCGGCAATAACTACTTTGAAGCTAGTAGCTGCTGGATCCTAGGGAGTGAGGAAAAACATTGAAGAATCAACACATATGTTATTACTTTTCATTTCTGAATAATGTAATAACTGAATTATAATGATTATATATAACTTTTCTCACTTTTTAGGTAAATGAATTATTTAAATTACAAATTGTTTACTTCAAAGCGGGTTAGTCATGGATGCCTTGTGTAGATCAGGTCTAAGATAACGGTTATAAGGCCAACTTCTATCTTAGGATGGTTTACACGGCGAGGCTGTTACGACTCTGCCGCTTCGAGGCGTGACATTAGGCTTGTATATGATTATGATTGTAAGTAGTTTACGCATGTGTTTGATGTATCTGAATTCGTGTTAAATTTGTAATGTAAATGATTTTGTGACTAATTGAATTGGTATGAAATTGTTTGAACACCCTAAATGGAATTTAATCTTATTCGACCCTAATAACTGAAAATGTCATGCATTGCAACCCGTTAGGGGATCTTAAGATTCTTCAACTAAATACTGACTCCTTTGAAAGGGATAGCACAGGATTGCAAAATAGTCTCTTCTTCATTCTTAGTCGAACTAAGTAACAGGAGAGGAGGTCACGGCGAGGGTGAAGTCAATGGTTCGAAGGTAGTTACGGGAGGAGCGAGGTCTCCATTGCACAAGCCTGGGTTTGGTTGTGAGCTGCTGTATAACATGGAAACTCCTCAACCCGGATTGGAGCAGGTGAAATTTTTCTGATTTCACAACGGACCGGACTACGTTGTGCGATGACACTTGATTGTTGCATTGCATGAAAATAATTGCTTGATAACCCTGTTTGTGCTTGTATGCATTCATGAGTCTCTAATTCAACTTACTGAGCTGTAGTTGCTCATACCCTTATAGATCTTTTTGCAGGTTTTGATTTCTGAACACTTTAAGTACTATGCCGCCCTACAATTACCCAGAGGTTAGTCCGTTTGAAGCCTGGAGTATGAGGATCAAGTTACTTAGTATAATGTGTAACTAGAGTGACCATGTAATTAAGGATGAAAGAATGATAGTTATTATGTAATCTAGTGAACAGTTATGTTTATGTAAAACTTCCTACGAAGCTCTGTGGACTTATATATATAATTATACATGTTATTAGAAATTTATACTATTTATCATAATTGTAGTTTAATTGTTAATCGTACTGTTTACTTCAAAGGGAGAAGTCGTCAACGCCTTATGTAGATCATGTTTATAGTAGGCACTGTGAGGCCAATTACTATCATAGAATAGTTTACACGGCGGGACTGTTACGACTCTGCGACTTCGGGACGTAACATTCATTACCTATAAGTTAGAAACTAGTGAACGGAAAAGGATTTAAGGTGATTGGGATTATTGTTACCTATCAATTTAGAATTTATATTGGAAGAAAGATATTAATCTACAGAATCGTAGGATATGATGGAAATGAGATTTAGAAGGAAAGTTACTGATGGTAGATTATGAAAAGTTTGTTAGTAGATATAAAGAAGAGACTGAAGAAAATACCAATAGGTATTGAATCTACTAGTAACATATAAAGGTTTAAATGTATTTTTGAAGATTATTATGTGGATATTTGAATTTCATGATTAAGTTAATCAAGAATCAAGAATCAAACCTATTATCGAAACTCTGTATTGGATGATGTAAATGAGGCCTTAAGAATTAGAGGAGTGATTATTAATTTCTAGAATAATATTAGATTGGAATGACATTAAGATAAGATCAGTGCATAAATTGTATTTATAGAATTAGGAGAAACAAATGCATGCCAAATGTTTATGAAAACGCTTCTTGTGATATCAGTTAATAGTATTTTGATATACAAAGTATATGTGGATAGCATTATTGAAGTTGAGTAATCATAAGTAATATATTGAAATGGAAGACATGTGATTTTCGGAGGAGAGAGTACGTTTACATTAAGCTCGTTATATTTGGAGAAGGGATTTCGGTAGATATTTAAAAATATTGAATTGGTGATTAGAGGAAAATCTATTGAGGTAATCTAGTATACGAAGAAGTTATGAAGCTACAATGTATTTCATATTAGTAATTGCAATAGGTAATCCAACAGGGACATGACAAATATGAAATTGTCAAATTGTTGTTGTTGAGTCTCATGTCATGTTGATCTGATCAGTGTATTTTGTTGTGTCATGTTTTGTCAAGTAATTAGTTCTTCTTAATACTATCTATTTTGCTGAGTCTGTTAGTTAAAATTCATATTCATCCTTCTTAAGTCGAGTCAAGTCATCGTTAACCATCTCATTTGAATCCGAGATGGAGAAGAGTCGAGATTTGCCAAATTTGCTTCTGTTGATCCTATGCTAAGCTGTATGAAGAACAAATGAGAAGCTATGACAGTAGTATAATCATTTTGAGTGGAAGATTATGAATGAGAGGAAAGGTGATGATATGAAGTGAATTTAGAATCATTAATGATCACAAATAAAACTTAAGAAACAATCAAACAAGGGATAAATGGAGAATAAACCAATAGGAAAATTTGCGAGGTTATAAAGTTAATTTATAAGATAGTACAATACGATTAAAAGACTACGGCGATGAAATAAGCCTTGGTTGATACTAAGATAGGGAATGCAAAGGAAGGAAAATTAAGAGATCGAGCAAAGGTCCAAGTAGAGAAGAAGTGGAATGTTAACTAGGAAGCAATTCGAAAACTTAATCAGTAGACTACATAGAAGTTTCATTTGAAGATGGTTCAGTAAAATGGAAGATGGGTTTTAAGGTTATGAAATAACAAAAAAAAATACTGGATAATCGGATTCAAAAGTTCAAGAGTTGAGACATGGAATAGGTAAAGATACGATTGGACGAAGGTCTAGACTAAGAAACTAAAGTAGAGCTTAATGTAGTGAAGATAAAGCATTACTTGTGGGTTCTTTGATTTTTAGAGTAGTAATAATAGATAAACTATTAATTTTAGTAAGTAAGCAATACATAGATATATAGTAGTTTCGAGAATAAAACTATTTTAAGGAGGGTAGAAATGTAAGCCCTATAACCAGTCACTCAGGGTTCCGATCGACTGAAAGATCCGATTGAACCTAAATTATAAGTAAAGTTAGAAATATTAGTAAAACGATCCCATAAGTTTGAATTTAAGAAAATAAGCAATAAAATAAAAAAATATAAAAATTCCAAATTTTAAGTATATAACTTGTTATTTATCGAAAATGCGGAAAATGCATTCCGATAATTAACAAATCGCTAGAAATAAATTATATGTATATTAAAAATCATAAGATAACCTAAATAATATTTAGGAATATTTATTTATACTATATATTAATTTACATGTATGTAGAAATACACGTAATTATTTAAAATATGCGAAATGTGCTAAAATAATAATAAATAATTAAAGAAAATTCATAATTAATTAAGGAAAAATCAGAAAAAATAAGGAACAATCCAGATTTGGTCTTGGCAAGTCAGGAATTAAAGAAGAAAAATTAGCCAATTAAAATCAAGCAACATAAAAGTAAAAAATCAAGGGATTTGGGTAATGTTTTGTTCAATTTAATGCACATTAATTACCACAAAGCTCTATAAATAGGGAAAAAAATCACAGAGCTCATTTGGACAGTGAGAAATTAGAGAAAAATTAGGAGCATCGAAATTAGAAGAAAAAATTCAAGTAAAAAAAAATTGTGTAGTTGGGGCTTGTAAGGAGAACTCAGACCCGACGAGCAGCTAGAAGTGGACGGTCACCACCATCACATGGTAGTAGCAGCGCCTAGGTGGGACGACACACCCATGGCCACCGATGGTGGCTGGAGGCACTTAAAATGGTGAATTCGATTTCTCGCTTGATTTTGTATAATTTTGTAAAAATAGTAAATATTCTTAGAAAATTATGAATTTTGTTATTCTAAAATATTTTTATATTTATTTTTTATAAAAAATATTATTTTGATAAAAATATGTTCCATGATACACAGTCCTTAAGAAATCATGTAAAACCAAGCATGTTTCAGTTTAGAAATAAATTACCTTAGGAGTGTAGTTTTGAGCCGAAAATTTGTGTGTAAACTAATTAGATGATATAAAACAGTGCTATAGAGCCCGTTTTCAAATATTAATTTTTGAAATTTTTAGACCTTAAAACGAGGCATAAAATGAGTAATTTAGGGTTAATTAAATAATTAAATAGTTAATTATTGATTTAGTGAATAATTATATGTTTTAGGATGTTGAAATATGATGAAGTATGATACTTGTAGCATTTAGGGTGTTATATGTAATTATTAGGTTAATTATGTAGTAAATAAGTAATAGGAAAAAATAGTAAATTTTAAGTTAATTTTGTAAATCAGGGTAATTAGGTGTAAAATATGATTTAGGATGGATTTAGATATTTTGAAATGATAATTGATGTTGGGAGATGGTTATCAAAGTGATAAAAATATTAAATATGTATTATGTATATAATAAGTAGTAGTACATAATATATAATTATTAGAAATATAATAAATAGAAGATATTAGAATAAAAATTAATATTATGATAATAATAAAAATATATAATAAATTTGATAGAAAACTTAAATTTATGTAATTATATGAAAAATGTAAAAATTTCTCACTTCAAGAGTAAATTCGGTACACTAATAAGGATTTAAGTGTACCAGGTGGACTAAAATACTGACTAGGGGTAGTGATGGTAGTTAGGATATCGGGAAGTAATATGATTAATTTCACATTATGAGTTGAAACGAATTTTTAGGGTTCGAGTATAAAACAGTACTTCGAGATCGAACTAGAACCTAATTTAGAAATTGATGCGAAAACTAAACCCGAACCTAACCCCAAACCTAGAATAATTGTAAAAGATTTGAGAACCTAGATAACTGGATATATTAAACCCTAAACAAAACATAACAATAAGCGTTATAGGATAAAACCAACTTATAATAGTTATATGAAAAATAGAAACTGCGTTTGTGTTATAAAGATGATCGGCGATGGCCTGAGCGAGTTGGAACTCGAGTGAGCGAGCGAGAAGTCCAGATAAGTTGGGATTAATACATTGCTATATTTTAGAGGCTTGAGATTATGCTTAGTTGTGCTTGTTAAATAGTTGATTGTGTGCATGTGCTTAATTATGAGTGATGTTATGATTCTGTTTATTATTTTGGCTTATATTATATAATTTGTATGAAATGATTGATCACCCTAAATTGGACTTAATCAAATATACGACCTGTAATCATAATCGGATCAGCATGGAAACCCATTAAGGGAAATCTAGAATTCTTCGACTAAATACTGACTCCTTCAAAAGGGATAGCGCAGGAATGCATAATAGTTCCTTCTTCATCCTTAGTTGAACTAAGTGACAAGAGAGGAGGTCGCGGTAAGGGTGGAGTCAATGATTCGAAGGTAGTTGTGGGAAGAGCAATGTTTCTATTGCACAAGCCTGGGTTTGGTCGTGAGCTATTGTATTAATAGCAACTCTTCAACTTGGATTAGAGAGGGTGCAATTTTTCTGATCTCACGATGGCTCGGACAACGTCGTGCGATGGCATTTGCTTGAACATGCATTGCATCTAATAAGTTGATTGATAACCTTGTTGTGTTTATGATATAGTTTTAAGCTCTCCATTCTAACTTACTGAGTTGTGGTTGCTTACATCCCTATAGAAGTCGTGCAGGTGCTGGCTAAGAAGCGACATACAACTATTCTGAAGCTAGCAAATGTTGGATCCCGGGGAGTGAGGAAAAACATTTGAAGAACAAACATATATTTTAATTGTAATAATTGAATTTCAGTGTATGTATATATTTTCTCACTTTCTTAGGTAAATGATTTATTTAAATTACAAATTGTTTACTTCAAAGCAAGTTAATTGTGGACGTCTTGTATAGATTAGGTCTAGGATAGCGGTTGTAAGGCCAACTACTATCTTAGAATGGTTTACACGGTGGAGTTGTTATGACTTTGTCGTTTCGGGGCATGACAAAGGTTCATGAGGGTGCGATAGTGGAGAAGATGGTCATCGGGGTCGCTCATGCCATTGTACTGGTCTAGGGACGAAAGTTTGCAATTAGGGGGTAGCACTTCATCTTGGGTACCCCTGGTGAAGGGAGTCTTATTGTTGGCAATCAGCTTGGCGTTGCCAGCAGGCTTGCTCCCCTGTTGTTTGGAGAGCTACCTTACTGTAGTGTAGAGCTTGTTTAGGTGGGCATCATGTGTTAGGTAAGCTTGTCGTCCTGCGAGTCGACTTCTTGATCATTACTAGCCAGAGCTCAATCGTGGGTAGTTGTAGACCTTGCTGGTTGTTGATTCAATGGCAGATCAGGTTGTTGATCCCTGCCATTTTACTGCTATTGCTAGATATTATTTCGCCCAGTACAAGCATCTGAATCTTTGGGGTGGTGAGTTTGCGCGCTGTGGCGCTCTGCTTAGTCTAAGCAAGCTCAGAGGAACTTATTCTATGTGGCATACTCTTTTGCCAAACGTTCTATGCACTCCTCTAGCACAGTTCTTGGGAGTGGCTAATTGGCCCTAGGTTGATTGTTTACTAACTATTGATTTTCTTGCTCATAGTGTTGAGACATGATGTCGAAAGGATTGCTTGCGAGGTATGTGTGATGTGTTTAAGGTTTCAGGTATAGGAATTCAATCTTCTCACAGACGGTGCCAAATGTCATCTCAAGGTTCTTGCTGGTAGTCTTTTTGATTATGTACGTAACAGGCCTGCAAAGCAGTACATAGTGAAGGGACATCAGGGATTTGTCTAACACGATTACTCCAATGCTTAAGTTAGAAACGGGCTCTTATGAGTATAAAATGCTTGAGGGTACACGGGCTTAGTGTGTAGAGTATAGATAGACTAACTGTTGGGTAGTGACTTGGTATTTATAGACAGAGTGGAGTCTGTGGTTGGAGATCAATTGGCGGGAAAGATCTTCTCCTACAAGTGTAAGAGAGCTAGGTTGTTATGCTCGATATGTCTTACTTATTTAGGATATAGTTGTTTTATTTTTATCTTGTTTATTTTAGTCATTGTAGGACTTATTGGGCCTGGTTTATTTAAATCTAAAGCTTAGGCCCTCAGAGGTGAGTCATAGGCCACGAGGCGCGTTGGGTCTTGTCGGGTCTGAGGGGGCCTATGTCCAAAATATTCTATCAACGGTGACTATTGGTGCATTGCCATGAAGTGTAACGACTATACATCCAATGGATAATACCGAATCAAATTGGAAACAATAGATATGTATTACTTTTACATTACAATTAATATTCCGCTTATATGATAATTTAAATTTATGTACACGTCGTAGGTTCTCCATTTGTTAGTAATAATATAAATGGTAAATAAATGGATACTGTGTAATAATTTAGTCATAGTTGTTGAAAGAAAATGATTTCCGCTTTTGCATTCTTCCATTTCCATAGGTTAAACTCTTTTTTGTAGGTCTTCCCCTAATAAAGGGATTAGTTTAGTCAGAGGAGGCTTAGAATGGATATAAGTTGGATTTGCAGAGAACAATTATGCTTCAACAGTATAATTTCTTTTATATTCTATTGAAATGAAAATGTTTTTCATTGGTCTAGTAACTTTTTTTTTAAAAAAAAAAAATTAATTGTACAAATATTTTAAAATGTTTTCAGACGGGCCTTTCCTCTCATGCGGTCATTCTCTTTGTACAGAAATACAATGATGTTGTGAGGTACTTTTACATAATTGATCCTATCTTATCCCTTTTCATGTTTCCTTATTATAAGGTTGGTAATGCAGTAATTCATCATACAAATGTACTCACTCTCCTTTTTCCTAAATAATGAGGCACTCGTAATTTGTAAAGGACAGACCATTCCGATGATCCCATGTCCATGTTACATCAATGACGTTCATCTTTTTGTGTTGTGTCTTTTATACGAATAATCGATAGTTGGACCAAATATGTAAGGATCTAGGCCCAATTTTGTATGTGGGTAAATATCAAAAGTAGGTAGACCTTCTTATTATCCGTTTATAGCATTTATAGAAATTTTTATCTGATTATTATTATTATTATTATTCTGATCTCTAATCATCACAGATTTCCTCAATTTGGGCAAAAGATAAATGAATAAAAAAGGTCCATATCTGTCTCATGTTTTCGAACAGCAGCCCACCATTCTTTTTAGAGTATAACAATAGGAGGTAATCACAGGAAAAAAAAAAAAGCTTTTACTTCTACGGTTATAATTTTATGAGATGATCTAATTCTAACCTGCACCTTCAATTAAAATTAGCAAATGGGGAAGACGCTATGAAACACAAGTGTCTACTGCATAGTGGGACCAAAGTCCCACGCCGGTTCAGTGAACGATCAAGCCAAAATCCAACGGCTCCAATCCACACATCAGAATCTCATAAAATAATTGTTCTCTACGTCATAAAAATTAAAAAGGGAAGTGGACAAATGTTTCAGCATCCATCTCCAGCCAGACTTTAAAAAATAAATTAATTAATAAGAAGTTCTTCCCTTTAGAACAATCGACGTTACAACCGCCCACTCTTTTTCTCCTGCCTTTTCCCCAAGTCACCTTTCATGCCTTTTTGACATAGTCAAAGGCCAATTAAACAAAGAAGAGTACGAATACCTTATAGTAGTTTATAAGAAACATTAAAAAAGAAAAAAAAAAATAAAAATAAAATTGCAGTATTTTATTTTATTTTTTGGTCTTAGAATAATAAGTGCTCCAGCTACACCCATTGCTGGAACTTTTAAACAACGTATTTTAGAAATGTAAACAAGAGAAAAAGAGAATTTTTAAGAAACACTTGATATTAAATGGACAACTTACATGTCATGAATATAGAAATGGATAATCATGATTTTAAGAAGATATGGGAATTTTCCCCACTAAAAGTGATAGATGGTTACTTTTGGCTGTCCTTTTTCTTTTTATATTTAAAATGGGACTACTCCAGCATATTTTCTTCACTTATATATATATATATATATGTATATATATGATTTTTATATACAAAAACAGATCCCTAAGATGTTAGGCCTTCCCCACTTTCACTAGAAACTAATAATTATTCCACTTCCCAGCTTTGTCTGGGTGCAACCTGGTCATGGACTGGTTCATATTCCTGCAAACATTCAACAGAAAATAATTATTCCAGTAAATCATCATTCACTTCCTTTTTCTCTCTGTAGCTTTGTTGAGTCATTATTCTCTCCAATAAATTAGAGACTGATGCTTATCTACAAAATGCTTTGACACCATCTTTTGAAGCCCAAAAATAAATAAAAATAAAGATGATAAAGTGGGATCTTCCACTCTTCACCCTTTCTCTGTTTTCGTGACTCCACAACTAAGCTGATGTAAAAGTTGATGTGCGCTTTATGTATCGTTAATAATAATAATACTTCCTTTCACACTCGTGGGTTGAGACTTTTAGTTGAAGTCCATCAGGTGGAGATAAGGAGTAAATTGATGGGGGGGGGGTTAGGGATTGTTCAGCTCCATAGCTAATCGATCTAAAATTTTAAGCTTATATAGGATGTTGTAGTCTCTATATTTTATTATAAAACAATTGATTCTTTCGGGTCTAATGTCATTCTTGTATTTTCTTAATCCGACTTAAAAAAATTCATGACTGGAAGGTTCCTTCTTGTTTGAGTGGGATATTAGGATTTAATTTTACCTCCATTTTCTTCAGTAATCCTGCTGCTGTATTTGCTGAGATTAGGATATGCCTTGCAGAATCCTCTATGAACCCTTCTTCCACTCCTTTGTCAAACAAGGCGAGCAAGCAATCATAGTATCCATCAACATTCAGTATTCCAACCTGTTTATATGTAGTGGAAATCAGATCGCCCAGTCTTATTTATTCAACATGTCTTTTCACTCCCTCAAACTTCTGAAAAGCCTGCGTTTACCTTTCTTGAATCTTCCTATTTAACGACAATTTAGGAGGTAAAATCACTTTTTACAAGTTGTTAGAGAGGTGAGGATGAGTTTGGGATGAAAATGGAAATATCCTTACATACATTCGGGATAGGCGCATCATCATTCATGCAAAATTTGACTAAATCACAACATTCCATGAAGATTTTCATTTCGACCAAATTCTAAACCGATGAGAAAGCAATAATAATAATAAAAAAAATGGGCCTGTCTTTCTTTTGGACTGACTTTGACAAAGAAATTATTACATGTTCTGAAAATAAGAAAGGCTGTTAAAGGGAAATGACTGACTGGTTTATCATGTATTCCTAGCTGAGACCAAGTAATCATTTCTAGGAGCTCTTCCATGGTTCCATAGCCACCTGAAAGAGATTCAACCTTCTTAGTTTCAAGGAAGCTAGTCTAGTGAGGTTGCAAAAGGTTTATCTAACAAAAAAAGAAAAGAAAAGAAAAGAAAGAATGGCTCCTCTCCTCCTCACCAGGAAGTGCTATAAATGCATCAGCATTTTTGGCCATCTCCGACTTCCTCTGGTGCATGCCTGCTACCGTTTTCACTTCTCCATTGGTTTGTCCTGATATCTGTTGCAAATTTAACAAGTTATTAAAGATCTATATACACCTTCCTTTTTTAAGAACGATTAGCAGACATAAACATGGAAGGATTCAGGTAAAACATCTGCCTAGGATTTTATTAATGAACATCACAAGAAACTTGCTTTCTAAGGAAAAAAAAAAAAAAGAAATTAATACAGTTTGTGAAATACTGCTGATGCGTTTATTATATCATACGAAGTATGAAAGCAAAGTCTTACCTCGCGTGCCATAAGTGCTCTAGGAATCACCCTGAAAGACATGTAAATCATAAAATGATAATTTGTGTTGTGATGGAGGGGAAAAACCATAAAAAAAAAAAAAAAAAAAACAATAATAATTTCTCAAATGATGTTTGGAGAAAGAAATAGGAATGGTTGATATAAAAAGGTAATACCCGAGAACATGGCGGCCTCCATTATGCACAGTTTGAGATATAAGACCCATTAAACCTATGCTTCCTCCACCATAAACCAAGTCAATCTTCCTCTCTACCTGATCACAACACCAAAACTAGCGTTTTGAGCCCAATAACAACAAGATGGTACATGCTCCTCCTCATACTAACTACATGGATCAAGACCATAAACCAAGTCAGTCTTTCTTTTTGTTCACTTGAATCATGTAGAGAGGAGAGTATACGTAGTATTCGAATGGAGTATTATGGCATGTGAGATTGTGCTGTGCAAGTGATTTACCAGGAGTTGACCAAGCTGGAGGGCCGCTTCACTAAAAGATGACTTGGATCCAACTCTACTCCCACAAAATACGCATATTCTTTTGAATCTTCTTCCTTTTCCTTCACTACTTACACAAGCACCAGATGTAGTAGCGGCAGTACTAGCAATCGACCCTTCTCCAGCTTCCATTTTAACAACAACAAAAGAAAAGATTTCATGTATAAAAAAAAAAGATCAATTACTACAAGATTATTATCGTTTCGCGATGGAAAGATGACTTTACTACCATTAAGAAGCAAAGGATGACTTTACTACGATAAATTTATTTATTTTTTGTATCCCACAAATACCTCCTTTTGTCTGCTTTACACTACTAGTACTAGTACTTGGTGTTGGAGAAGACCCCAACACCAACAAACCAATAAACCTTCTTTGATCATCATCTTCTCCTTCTTCTTCTTCGTCGTCGTCATCATCATCTTCTCACTCTCTTTATTATAGACATATATAGACCACACAAATACACACTGTACATATAATTTGCCTGTGTGCATATGCACGTTGTTTATATAGATATATACATATGCCAACGTACTGCTCCTCGCTGAGAAGCCCCCACTTTGTTTGTCTTTCTTTTCGTCGCCGAGACCTGTCTCAAAATACTCCTATTTTTATTATTCATTCTCTTCTCTCCCGAATGCGCGATCGGACTGGACCACATCCACATACAACGCTTATTTTAGGTAAAAACTGAATCTTTCTATTATTAAAAAAACCTCAATGAATACGAAAGAAAATGGAATTCGGTGTTATATGTAATATACTTCTAGACCCGATCTACATGAACCACGTGTTTTGAACCATTACATAAGTGGAGTCCATTATCTTTTTAAACGAGTCCGGTAGATTTAAATAAAATTTTCATCAAGGGCTACGATATGGGAACCCATTAAATCTCTAAATGCATCTATAAGTCCGTTAAATCCATATATATATAAATTTTACGCAGTATGAATTGTGCTTTTAAATTGATGGAGCCTATCTTATCTTATCTTATAAGGTACGATCTCTTCTTTGCTTGGAATTATGTAACCTTTTATATCTTACAGGGTTTTTGGATTCAGATACTATGTAATTTATATAAAGGAAATATTAAATTAGTATCTTTTATATTTTTAGTTAGGCTAAATTTTTTATATAGACTAATCAAGTTTTTTTAATGGTATGATCACTTGAAAGTTAAAAATAATCATATAATATAGTTATTTTTTAATTTATTAAGATACCTTTATTTACTATGAAAATGAAACCATAAACAATAATAGTAAAAGTAAGATTATCGATGGTTTTCATGAAAACTAATTTTTTTTTTTTTTTTTTTTGCTATTGATAAATATTATTTGAGTATAAATCAAGATGATTTTCTTTAAATTTTTTATTTAACAAAAATATCAAATCCATATAATCAATTTATCTTTTAATATCGGCCAATCAGGTCTCCAAGTTTTTTATTTGACTGATTAAAGTAACGTAAATCGAATAAGTCATCAACTCACATATCATGGAAAAACCATGGACTCATCCTGAAAAAGTATGCTGTAAATTGTCCTTTGTGGCAACTGGCAACTGGCATAGTTGGTTTCTTCCATTCCTATTAGTTCGCTATGGTTTTTCCGTAACATCGAGGACCCCATTTGGCCCACTCATTCAAACTAGAGTTGTGGACCAAAATCGGTCATCCCAAAAATATGAGGGACCATTGTGGTATTTTCCCTCGCTTGTACGGAACATACTATCAATCATTTACTTCTCATACCCTTGTTATTATTATTATTATTTTTTTTCAAGTCGTATCCAACACTTTATGAAAGAGCGATTATTGCACCTATAGTATTTTAGATACATAATATTGCTTTTATATAAGAATCTCCATTACTTAATATTATCATATATCAATTCATTCTAGAGATTCATAAATAATTGTTCATTCTTACAACTATTTTATCTTTTCAAAATTTCCCCAAATGAAAATAACATTTATATTTTTTTACTATATTTATCAAAATTACGATTCTACTAATACGATTATATGCGATTACGATTTTAGAAAACTCTTCAAAATTAACTCAAGTGTAAAATTTTTTTCTTATAGAAACTTATATTTTTAACTAAATTACATTTTAAACTAAATTATATTTTTAAACTTGATAAAAACTTAATTTTTTAACCAAGTTTACTAATTCTACACATTTGAGTTAAATGAGTTAAAAAAAAATTTAACTAAGCTTGTACAAGTCGTTTATTATTTGAACATCATATTATTTTTCCTATCCTATTTCATATTTTTTCGCTTTCGCTCTTCCTTAATCCCTTATTTGGTATTCACAACTTTCAATTAGGTTCCAATTCTAATAAAAAAATTTATAAGCAAAGCTATATAATTTACGATAAAGAAAAGTACAAAAAAAGTCCCTAATGTTTTTTTTTTCTATTTTAGTTTTTAGTGTTTTAAAATTTTCATTTCGATCCTCAATGTTGTCAATTTTTAACAAATTGGTTCTTTCGTCAAGTTCCATTAAGTTTCCCTTATTGTAGACACATAGCATTACAATATTGTTCCACGTGTAATTTTGAAAATAAAAAATAATAAAAAGCTTTAAAATAGAATAAAAACATATAAAAATAGATTAAAAAATAAAAATATAATTAAAAACTATTTATGCGCTTACATAAATAATTATATATTGTTAATATATGCTTATATAAATATAAATTTAATATATTAACCAAATGGAAAAATTAAGAAAATAAAAATTCGATCGCCTAAGGGTAAGGGGCGATTTGTGGTAACTAGGTGGGAGTTATAAAGCCCCAGGGGTAGTTGAATTTCAATCGTCGAAGTATGTAGATTGTGACCCAATCGTTGAAGTGGGTTGTGCAACCCTTAAGGCGGCTGTGGGTAGTTAACCACCTACCCACGGTCGCTTAAAGAAAACAAAAAAGAAAAGAAGGCCAAAAACCCATCGGGTTGAAGTCAGGTCATGGTAACCCTTCGCTCTTAGGTGATCGGATTTCTATTTTGTTAATTTTTTTATTTTTTTTAAATTTTCTGGATTTAATTAATATGCTATAATATAAATATTTATGTGTGTAAATGTTATTAATATGAAAAAAATATAAGTATCTATATATTATTTTAGTTTATAGATTTTTATTTCATATTTTGGTTTTCTTATATATTAATATATGTTTTATTTTTTAAAAGTATTTAATTATTTTTCATTTATAAAAATATACATGGTTGAATGACGTGTTGTCACGTATCTATATTGATGGAAAACCTAATGAAATCTAATGGAAGGACTAATTTGTTAAAAATTGAAAATGTTGAGAATCAAAATGAAATCTTGGAAACGTTAAGAAATGAAATAGAAAAATAGGTAAATGTTAGGAATTTTTTGTATTTTTCTCTTTAATTTATATCATCATCGACTCAAAATGAGCTAAAAAGGTTTGATTCTCTTTAATTTTTTACTTAAAAAAAAAAAGAAAAATGTTTAGTTTCGATTTTGCTCATCCTTCTTCTGTACATGCCAAATCAAATGTTAAGAATTTTTTTTTTTAAAAAGGAACTTAACTTCTTTATTTTTTTATCTCCATCGTGTATTTCAAGTTTTTCATAATTATTATAAGTATGTTTATAGTTTTTGAAAGTTATTTTACGTAGGTTTTAGAAATTTATATTTTTATATTTTGACTTTACGTTTCAAATTTACACTTTCTAGCATTTTTAGATAAAATTGTGAATTTGATAAACTTGATCTTTTTAAAGTAAACATACTATTTATCGATCAAATAAAATGAGTAAATAAGTTTCTACCAATAAAAGAAAAGTGAATGAGATGTTAAAAATGATAATAAAATAGCTTTTGACATTTTGAACCACTTATGCATACTCGGAATAAAACATCGATATATCTCTAGCAGCCATAATGGCATTGATTAGTTGGATCGAAGTGAAACATTTGGCTTGACTTTGAAGAATTAATTTTGCAATTTTTCGTTGATATATGCAAAATCCCGTAAATTTAGCTAAATAATAAAAAATGACATATCGTAAAAGAATAACGGTAGCTTAATGACAAAGAGCGCCTCAAAGAATAAATTTAATAGATGTTTATGAATCAGAAATGCAAGGCATTCAAAATATTTTACCTTTTGATTTTCTGATACCGAGGATAAGGAAACTTAGAATATAAGACTAAAATAATAATATATAAATTTTAAGTACATATTTAAGTTTAGAATATTTAAATTTAGCCTATAAGTAAAATTCTATACAAAAAGACTATAGTTTGAATAATTAAGGGCGTTCAATTTTATTGGGGGGTGGGTTGGGGGTGGGCGGGGGTTGCTGGGGGAGGGGGGGTTGGGGTGGCAACTAGCGCCGATGATGATCTGAAAAGTGGAGTAGTTTAGTTACCATATGAAGACAGTTAACGGGGATGATAAAATTGAAAAAATTGAAAAGAGTGAGTATAAATGGTTAAATTTAAGTTTAGGTTTTAAGCTTATTAATTAATTGAGTTAAAATGATGAGGTCTAAAGTGTCAAGTTTGAATATTTTAGATTATTAAGGGAGTTTTGGTATAATAGATTTGGAGTGGAGTAGAGTAGAGTAGAATCCCTTCTATCCAATCTTTCTTAATATTGATTTATGTTAAAAATAAGATTTTGATTAAATCTGAGTTCAAAGGAATTTAGAGAAGATCCATTAAGGAAGGGGATTGATTTTGGCTATTGATTAACGTTACAATCTAATGGATGCGAATAATGGCTAACTCCTATAAATATCCCTATTTCTCTTTATTGGAATAAGGGAGATCTTGAAACAAAATGTTGTTATTTTGTCGGATTTTTATCATAAAAGATTAAATATTTAAACATTTCAAAAACTTACCTCGTTGTTCATTAGTTATGAAGTTTGATGCTTTTTGGCTCCTTTACTTATCGCCATGAGTATTAGAATCTTATTGAGATGGTCTATTCTTTTTTTTTTTTTTTTATGCTTTTCATTCCATACATACCATTCAAGTCATTTCTTTAGTCACATATAATACAACTTAAATGCATTACATATATGAACCTTATATTCGTATCGACAGACATACTATGAAAATCTTGAAAGAAAAACTCGTAGAATAATAAAAACATGTTAAAGTCGTCGATACTGGACATTATTGGATTGGTATAGCCATCGATTCACTTGCAAATGCTTGTAAATGTCTCGATGGAATTAACAGGGAAAATTGTATCAACGACCCATTTTCTAGACGAGGGATCCTTTAAACTACTTTAGATAATCGATAACCCGATTTGAGACACTTGCAATCGCTAACCAATTTAACTTTGTCTGATTTCGCACTGCATTAAATATAACTTCATGAGTTCTCATCGTGGTAATAGTGCTATGTGAGGGACAAACTTAACTAACCATCTAGCCATAGTCGTCGAGTACCTAATAATGGTTTGATTTAATTTGTAATTTGAAATTCATATCAATTCCGTACACGATCATCATGGATCGATTTGCTTACTTTTTCGTTCCCATGTAAATTAGACAAGACAGAATTATCATGCTATAGGCTTCGAAGACACACTACTATCTTAACTAGATGGCCCATAATTATATACAGTCTCAATTAACAAAGAAATGAATCTCATCATTACTTGTCTCGTATGCTTTAAGGTTATATTTGATCACTGTCCTCATGAAGATCCTTGGAAGAGTCATTTTTGCCCATGCGAAAGTATAATACTCCCTCCCTTGTAATTAAAAAAAGAAAAAAAGAATATATAACACTCCGATTATTAATAAAGAAGTTACTAATAACATTATTCATAGCTACGTTTCCATTTGAATAGGTATAACCTTATCCGATGTCCTTAAATCTAGTGAAAATGACTTCCTTGTGAAAATTTTCCTTCTAAGCTCTCAAATGGTCAAGGGCAATTTAAAATATGATGTAATATCACGAAGCCCTCCTACGAGAGCTTATGATCCCAAACTTATCATATACGACTTAAATTAACGCTAAATTAGGAAAAAAAAAAACCTTTTAGTATAAACTCATCGAATATTTATCTAAACGACACCTTCATCTTATTACGTATTTTTAGAATGCAATTCCTTCCAGGAAAAAGCATGTATTTGATTTATCATCATTGAATATGGAGATGTCGTTTAGCTAATAAATAATAATTAGCTAAATTAGCTTAGGATACGTATCAGCTCCCATATCACTATGATAAGAGACAATAATGGCGTTTGTTTGCTGATGGTGGTAGTTAATTCTAATTAGTAGAATAATAAAAATATTAAGAATAACGATTTTCAGTTTTTAAATCAAAATGAGCAATTTTTCCATTTTTAATGAGATAGTCATTTGAATAATATTGTTTTTACTATCCAATATAACTATTTACTTATTTATTTAAGATATATGATTTTTAGATTTTTCAACTAGCTCGTTCATATTTTGGACGAGATTTAATTAAACCTTTGTTTAACTTTTGATTTTATATCTATTAAATTTAAATTATTTTAATTAATTGTATTGTAATAGTTTAAATTTAATAAATATAAATTAAGATGCGATGGAGAAAGAAAGAATCCCAGCGTGGTGTCAGATCGTAGAGGCTCATTCAACAAACCTTACGCTCCGCTTTTTGCGTTGGTACTGTTGCTGTCTTGCTCTGCAATACATCCTTATCCTTTAATTTTTAATATCCTCTATATTTGTTGTAGGACCCTATTTATCAGACCCTCAAGTGTATTTGCATTTAGTCAACAGTTTGAAATGTATTTAAAGATTCCGAATTTAATTTTCTCCATTAAAAAAATTTATTCCTCATCTTGTGGAATCCTCACCCACTCTCTTCATCATCCCTTTTATATGTACATTTATGCATCCAACTACTATTATTTTCATGATTACTAAAATCTCTACGTCTATATTTTATTAATGCAATATATTTTCTTCAACTCCATGTTAAACTACGATTTTAAAATTTAATTCAAATTAAATGGGCTGCAGCCTTCGTCGACAGTTTTTCTGACTTACGTGAAGTCATTCCAAACTGTTTTATCTTTAGCATATATACGTTATTGTCGACATGTGTCTCTCTAATATAATACTGTAGACAATATCCACATACAGAATTGTATATAATTCCTTTGGGTAACGTTGGGTTGTTAAACTCACAAGATAAGAAAGAGCCTAACGAATACATGACGTTACGATATTTTATATTAATAGATTTTTATGATTTTTTTATTTGATATATATGAATACTGGATTTATCATTATATTTTGATATTTATAGCCTTAATATTATCTAATATTTATTTAATTATATTTTTATATTATTTTAAAAGTATAAAATTTAAATATTGTCTTGTATCATTAGATGAGATAAAATTTAAACATTTTATTTAATATTTTAGGTTTTTTCTTTTTTTTTCTTTTTGTTTAGTGACCAAACTCAAATTGTAAATTAAACATTAAATAAAATTTTTTATCCAATATAATATCATAAATTTTGCACAACTAAATAATACCTAGATATATATCTATTTCATTTTCCGTTTCTTCCCCTTCCTTTTTGTTATATACATATATACCCCTATGTATGGTATTGCCAATATTCTAATAATTTATTTTAAAAGAGTTAAATTTTCTCTGTTCACGAGTTGGAATTCTAGAAGAGGGCTAGAGAAACGACATTTTAAATTACTACGAATAGTCATTATCTTGACGAGTATTTCGAGCAAAAGACTAATTGCCGTCACGGATAAAAAATGAGGAGACCGACAACATGCTCTTATGGCACACTCAAATGTAATATAACTTTATAAATACATCTTTTGCCGATATTCGCTAATAATTTATAGTTGCTAAGGTTAAGCAGATTCAAAATCAGTAGAATGAAGTCTCGTCCATAACTTTGTAAAACTATCACGGAACTTGTATCTGTAAAATCTAAGAAACTCAAGGCATCCCATTCATCCGTGAACGTTTATCACCTTCTTTTTGTAAATTTAAATTCATATTACTAATTCATGTAACAAATCATGATATTCAATTTTTGCAGTTAATATGACTTTTACATGTAACTTATGATAAATGTAAATATAACGATTTTCAATGAAACATTCAAAATGACTGCTTAATGGAAGATTTAGGATAAACTCGACAATTTGATCGTATTGAATCAAAATAATTGATAATTAGCTAAGCAACATGATTGAATTTCTATTATACTTGCTAAGTTAAATTATATGTATTGGCAATATTGTACTAGTTAGATTCATAATACCCTATGTATAAGGAGAAATTTTAGTACAATAAATGTAAACGAGAGGATTTGGTTACAATGATTATGTATGCACAACACTTCATGCAATCTAGAAGGATTGACGTAGAGGTGAACATATAAAGATGAACTTAAGAGAGAGGTAAGGAGAAAGAGCAAGCAAGGGGCTCGAATGTATTAGTGACAGATGGAAGAGTTTTAGTGCATGAACCAATTGTCTTTAAGGAACGATGACTCATTCTTCATTTTGACCCTTATTTGATCTTTGAGAGAGAGGCTTAATAGCATGATTCTATTTCTCTAATATCAAAATTGCACTAAATGAGAGGAGCTTTGAGTATTTATAGGGTTTGGCCATAGGCTATATCCTTTAGATTGCATCAATCATCAATGGTTGAGATGTGTCCTTCTTCCGATGGATCTCTCTATAAGCTCTTATTGAATCTAAGTTCATGCAGAGTCTCTTTAATTGTATTGACTTTAATTAGAAAGGTTGGGAGCAAATAGATGTTGAGTTGAAAATTCGATTTTCCTCTTTTTTTAGCCAGATTTATATTAAGTTCGGTTCGCTTAATATAAATTTCTTGACTATGCTAAGAAAAATATTTTAAGAAAAAAAAGATTTTTAGAAAGTAGAGTTACCATCTGATTGAAATTAAGAAAAAGTGAAATTAAAGTTCATGAGTGGATAGATCCTAATTTTAGCTATTGTTCTATGATTTTTCTAAAAAAATTATTTTAGAAAAAGAAACCAAATATTTACTAAGCTTAGAGGTTAATATATTTAAAACATAATAGGTTTTATAGAAGAAGTCTATAAAGTAAATAAACGAGCCTTTGATGAGTTCTCAAGATAAAAAGGTGCTTAACATAGAAAATATTTTTTTTTTTTTGTTATTCTTTTAGGTCACTTGAAGTGACCATATACTTGCTAACTAAGATCAAGCCCATAAAGTTCTAAAACTATTTTATAAAACTTTATTGGGTTGGTCTGTTTATTTTCTTAAAATATTTTACTTTAAGTATTTACATGTTGATTAATTCATAAAATATATTTTTGTCTAAAATAAAAAAAAAATAGGAATCCCTAATTCTTAAAAAAAAAAATGGTTAGTTTAGATTTTTATTAGAAAAAAAATCTTTGTAAGGTGACAAAACATTTTTTTTAAAGAAAAGAAAAGGAAAGGCCTCTTTATTAAAAAAAAAAACTCATTAAAGACAAACATATTAAATAAATCACGTAAGGTACAAATTAATCAAAAATCATAGAATATTGTAGAATCACAAACATATTTAGATGGCATGCTTATTATTTATATATTAACAATTTATAACTATTAATGAAAAAAAAAACTACTTTGTTGTGACATTTAATAAAATTCTTCAATCAAAGCCTTTATTTTGTTAATAAATACATATCTATTACTAAAAAATATCAACCTATACAAACATGAATCATGATAAATATATTTCAATTCATCCATCAAAACATCTAATTAGATTAAATTGATCAAGAACTATCGTCAATTTCAAGTGCATTTATTATCAAGCTACATGAATAATACATTGTAGAAAGAAGAATCCTAATAATTATTCTTACAAAATTTGCATCAACCTACTTTAATACATAAAACATGATTTCACAAATCATTGATATATAACATGCATCAAAATTACCAAGAACATAAAAATAATCAAGTATACCTAAGGGTTTTAGGAACTTACCTCTCATAGTAACGAATTGGTTATTAGTTTAAGGGCTTTCTAGGTGATTTCCGACAAGGCGGCGATGGTTCTCGACTCTTAACTTCCTAAACTACGAAATCCCTCCACTAATTTCTAGAAAATTCATGCTCCACTCCTTCTGTTTGCCCAAATAAATTCAATCTTTCAATGAAAACTCAGAACTAAAGTGTAGAATGAGAGTTTACAGATTCTCTTAATCTAATACGTTTTTATTGCAATTGTGTGTGTTAATGAGAAAAAAAGGAGCCTTATTTATATTGTGGACTTAGAGTTTTTTGGCTAAGAAATATCCTTTTTGGGATGGGAAATTAAATCATCTTGTATTCTACAATTTTAGTTTGTTTTTATTTTTTCTCCATTTTTGCTCAATTTTAATGTGTGTTAGACGTTATTTCCATCAATTAAATGGATAAAATTAGTCTCCTATGGCATACTACCAATTATATACACTAATTACATAGTGGGATTGCATCAATACATTCAATTTCCCACCTTTTAGAAGATATGTACTCATAGTTTCCTAAAAGAAATCCTGTTTTGTTATTTTTTCGTTGGTGTACTTTCCCTTTATTATTTTTAAAGCTTTTAAAACCAAAATATTGTGCACTTGTTTCCCTTTCAATCTATATTTTTTTTCTAATTTTTTGATGCGAAAAATGGATCAAATCGGGTGCCTTTTTGGCCAAAATATGCCTTGTTTATGATGCTTTCTGTTCGTAATACACCAAGGAAGAAAGAAGAAGAAGGGAAAGGGGGCCGGTAAGGTGTTCACGTGCCTTATGTGTGTGTGCAATGCATGCGCGTGTTAGAAATTTAAAAGGGGAGCGCATGCCACGTGGCATGCTTATGTGGCATATCGGCAATAACTTTTTTTTCTTTTTGTATTTTCTAAAACTTTTGAAAATTTTATTTTCTAAATCTCTTGAAAATAAAAAAAAAAACCTACATTCTTCGTGGGAAAAAAAAAGTGACATCTACGATAGATAAGTCTAATGATTTTTATTTCAAACCTACCATACTAGATCTACTTAAGTTATCTCATTCTTATGACTTGACCTTCTAGGTACTATTACTATTCCAAGATGTCAAGCTCAAGTTACTTTTGGTTAAAGCTTAAAATATTGTAAGTTCATTTTAGCCCACTATAATAAATAAGAAAAATGGGTAATGTTATAAACACTACCTAGTATGTTATCGATAGAAGAGTTATAACGAAGGAGATAAATGTTTGAGAATAAATTCAAATATAAGATTAATATTTCAAAAAGTTTAAATAAAAGATCAACATTTCGAAAAGTTCAAATAAAAAATTAATGTTTTATAAAATGGTTCAAATAATATTGTTAAATAACAATAAAAATTATGGTCTTACAATTACTCAATTTCTTATTTAAAACATTTCATAACATATTGATCTTTTATTCAAACTTTTCAAAATGTTAATTACTCATTTGAACTAGCCCCAAACGTTCATTTCTTCCACTATAATTCCCCCTTATGCTTGAAATTTCAAATCACTAAATATTATACTTAATGAAGTCTTTACTTGTCAAATTTCATTTCTAAAGTTTTTTTTTTCTGGGATTAATACTAATATTTGAAATTGCTAAATAATATATCTAATCAAATTTATTATCTCTATCATTTTGAGAATGGTGTTGGATAAGTAATATAAATATAAACAATTAAAAGTGAGGTAGTAAATTGATAAGTAAAAGTTTGATTGCATATAAAAATCTAGCAACTTCAAACTTTGGTGGGAATATAAAAAAAAAAAAAAACCAAAGTTTGTATGGTAATTTAAACATTTTCCCTAAGAAAAATAGGTTGCTACTTTTTTCTCACTTTAGACCATCCTGGACTTATAATAATCGATTTTGTATCCTTTGATGCCATATCAAAATCTTAAACTTTTTCATGAAAGTTGCTTAATATTTTTTTGATATTTTTGTGGGTCCTGAATAATACATTTTAATTAATCAAAATTCAAAGCTAAAGAAAAAAAAAAGGAATATAAAGTTACATGTTAGAGCAACTTTATATACTTAGCTAAGTAACTCCCCACAATGGACAAGTAACTCTATGTTGGTTCCTTAAGCATGGAAATTTAGGAGCTTTCTTGTTAAGGGTAGTCTTATACATCACTTACTTTTATCTAGAAAGATATATATATATATATATATATATTCTTAGCAACTTGGTGTAAGTAAGTAAAGCTCTTTAAAGAAAGTGATTACAGGTCTTTAATTTTTTTTTTTTATTTTAACCTACATTTTTAAAAATATTACGTTTAGAATGGGACGTAAAGTCATCCTTTGCAAATTATTAGCCAGAGACAATGGTCCTCGAGTTTTGTCATACATTTGTCACATATGATAGGTTAATGAGCTATGGTGTAATCCTGTTGTAGTTACAAATCTACAAAAGACTAGTACTCTTATTGTTGCATTAGAAGGTCTTGGCATAACTATTTATATATTTTATAAACTATTATTCACAATTTGTTAATGTAGTTTCAAGTATCTATTTAATTTAAGCTACTTATTCAAGTTTGGATGTGGCTCAAGATGAGATGGTTTGATAACTAAGATTGAAGCTTTGTGAAAAGTTTCACATTTTCCTTAACTCTTGGGAGTAAATTTTAAGTACTTAAGCTTAGTGGTAAATAATCGAGAATATATGGTTTGGAAGCTAAAGTCATGCAAAAGATTCTAAACTATTTTTACGCTTGTTAATACTGAAGATTAAAGTACATCATAAGTTTAACCTAGTTATTCAAACTTAGTTGTATCTCACAATATCTAGTTATGAATATAATGTGATTTAATGTATGAAATTCATTTGCTTTGAATATATTCGGTTGTGGTCATGGTTTGAGCTTGTAGGGAGATAAGTGGTGGTCCAGCAACTGCGTGGTGTACTAGACCTACAAGAACATCCTCTATAACTAGGCCAGTTAGGTCTTTTTGATACTTAAGTTAATAAAGAAAGAAGAGTATGTATCTTGGGAGAAGAAAGAGTGAGATAGGTTGATGGGAATTAGGTTACCGGATTGTTGACTTGCAACAGAAGCCTAGGACTAGAGAGACTAACACGATGAATCCTTCTGTTTCGACGAATCCTTCTGTTTTAAGGTTGAGTATTTCCTTACTGAGTCACCCTCCATGCCGAGTTACCCTTTATGCTGAGTCGTATGATTGCCCATCTTTTTGTAGTGTGTCGAATTAAAGATTACTCACGAGCACCCAAGCCAATCAATTATTCGGCATCTTCGTTGCCGTGAAGTTGAGAAAAAGAGACTTTGAATTGATTAAGCCATCCTTGCTTAGATAAGCCATTTGTCCGTACCTTTTTTGCCCGCATCTTTTGATGACTTGACCAATATAGTATCGCTACGTGTACAGTATCATATGTAGAACCTGTTGCACTGCTGATTATTTTTCTTGCATATTCATTTTTACACTTTCGTATCTTGTACATTACTTCCTTAGGAAATGCCCTTTTGTCTTTTTCTTTTTAGTCAAGTTGCTCTAACTTATGGGTATAAATACCCTTGTACTTGTAGTTGTAAAGTAATCAGATCATCTTTAATACACTTGAGTATTTTTTTCCTTATGTAAACACTCTATTTACTCTCAGCCTTACTCTTATTTTAACCCTTGAGCAAGACCAGGGGGCGAGTAACCTTATCAGACCGATTTGTGCATCATATCGAATTGTGCCGTGAGTCCTTAAAACTTCCATTAGTGCATCATATCTTCTAGAGTTGTTTATAGGTTTTGCTTACCTTTTATTAGTCATTCATTCCTTCCACACTTTCTTCCATAAGTTCTTTCAAGTTTTCTACAAGCTCCCCTCTAGTGATTGGCCTTGTCTATTCTTGGTTACGGTTTGCATCATAGGAGCTCTTAGATTGTAATCCTTTTTGTACCTTTAACTCCATGACCTATTTAGAGGACATGGAGTTTACATGCCAGGTGTCACGCCCTGAAGCGGTAGAGTCGTAACAGCCTCGCCGTGTAAACCATCCTAAGATAGAAGTTGGCCTTACAACTGCTATCTTAGACTTGATCTACACAAGGCGTCCACAACTAACCCGCTTTGAAGTAGACAATTTGTAATTTAAATAAATCATTTACCTATAAAAGTGAGGAATTATATATATGTTATAATTCAGTTATTGCAGTTAAAGTTTACAATATTTTTCTATAGTACTTTTCTATATCATTACATCATTCGGAAATGAAAAATAATAAAAACTTAGACCTTAAAAATATGTGTTTATTCTTCAATATTTTTCCTCACTCCCCAGGATCTAGCAGTTGCTAACTTTAGAGTAGTTGTTGCCGCTTCTTAGCCAGTACCTGCACGACGTCTATAGGGATGTGAGCAACTACAGCTCAGTAAGTTAGGACGGAGGACATAAAACTATACCATACACACAACAAGGTTTTCAATCACTTATTAGGTGCAATGCATGTGCAAGCAAATGCCATCGCACAACGTTGTCCGGCCCGTCATGAAATTAGAGAAATTACGCCCGCTTTAATCCGGGTTGAGGAGTTGCCGTTAATGCAACAGCTCACGACCAAACCCAAGCTTGTGTAATGGAGACCTTGCTCTTCCCGTGACTACCTTCGAACCACTATCTTCACCCTCGCCGCGACCTCCTCTCCTGTTACTTAGTTCGACTGAGGATGAAGAAGGGACCATTTTGCAATCCTGCGCTATCCCTTCCGAAGGGGTCGGTATTTGGCCGGAGAGTCCTAAGTTCCCTTAACGGGTTGCCATGCATGTCCGATTATGATTACTGGTCGGATATTTAATTAAGTCCAGTTTATGGTGATCAATCCTTTCATACAAGTCATACAATATGTGCCAAAGCAACAAACAGAATCATAGCATCACCCATAATCAAGCATGTGCACACATTCTCTATCTAACAAGCACAACCAAGCATAATCTTAAGCCTCCAAAATACAGCATCGTATTAATCCCAACTTACCTCGACTCCTCACTCACTCACTCGAGGTCTGATTTGCTCAGGCCATCGCCGATTATCCCTATAACATGAACGTGGTTTCAGTATTTCATATAATATTATAAGTTCATCTTATCCTATAACGCTTATTGTTAGTTTTTGTTTAAGGTATAATATGCGTAATTATCTAGGTATTAAGTCTTTTATAATTATTTTAGGTTTGGGTTTAGGTTCGGGTTCCGCATCGATTTCTAAATTAGATTCTAGTTCGATTTCTAGGTACTATTTTGTACCCGGACCCTAGAAATTTGTTTCAACTCATAATGTGAAACTAACCACATTATTTCCAGATACCCTAAATACGATTACTACCCCTAGTCAGTATTTTATTCCATCCGGTACACTTAAATCCGTATTAGTATACCGAATTTACTCATGTTGTGAGAAATTTTTACATTTTTCATATAATTACCAAAAATTGAATTTTGTTTCAGATTTGTTATGTTCTGATTTTCATTATTTTATTATCTAATTAAACCTAATTGTTCCATATTTATTAATTTTTAATTTTACATATCCCTAATTTTCTACATTTACCATATTACACCTTCATTACTTATACTTAACACTCCATACACTAGGATCAGGTTTCCACATCAAAGATTAACATCCTTAAACATCTAATTACTATCTAAATCAGTAATTAATATCTTAATCACCTAATTAACTCCAAATTACCTAATTTTTCCATCATTTTAGGGCTAAAAATTAACTTAAAAATTTCAAAAATTAAATTAAAAAAAAATGGCTTCATAGTACTGTTCTATATCACATGAGTATCCTACAGAAAAAAAAATTGAGCTCCAAACTACGCTCCTAAGGTCATTTATTTCTAAACTGAAATGTGCTCGGTTTTGCATGATTTTTTAAGGACCCTATATTATGTGACATGTTTTCATCTAAATAATATTTTTCCTACAAACTACATACAAAAATATCCCAGAATAACAAAATTCATAATTTTCTAATTATATTTACTATTTTTACAAAATTTCACAAGAATCGAGCTGGAATTTGGACTCACCGGTTTGGGTGGCTTCGGCTACCTCAGGCCGCCGTGGCCTTATCGGCCGGCCTGGGCGCTGCCACCACCATGTGGTGGTGGTGGTGGCTGTCCACTCCCAGCTCCTCGTCTGGTGTGAGTTCCCTTTAAAATCCCTAACTGCACAGTTTTCCTTTTTTTTTTTCTGAATTTTCTCTCGATTTTTTCGGTGTTTTGATTTTTCTCAAATCCTAAATTGACCAAAGGACTTCTGGAATTTTTTCCCCTATTTATAGATAATTGTAGAAATTAATGTGCATTAATTTGATGGGATTTTGCCCCAATTCCATGATTTTTAGCTTTTTGTTTGTCAAATTTTTATTGGTTATTTTTTTTCTTGCTGACCACGACCTTATCTTGTTGCAGCTTATCCTCTTCTGTTTTTTCTGATTTTTCTATAATTATTTTGTATTTTGTATTTTTCTTTAATTATTTGCTTAGTTTTAGGCTAATTTACGTAATTACGCGTATTTTTATCTACACGTAAATACATGTGGTGTACACGTGAACATTCCTAAATATTATTTTGGTCATTCTAAAATTTTTAGTATACATATAATCTATCTCTAGTAATTTATTAGTTATTTCATTATACTTTTCGCATTTTCAATAATTAATACCTATTATGCTTAAAATTTGAAAATTTTATAGTCTCCTATTTACTATTTATTTTCTTAAATTTAAGTTTACGGGGTTATTTTTACTAATATTTATCTCAATAGTTTATAATTTGGGTGTGATCGGATCCTTTAGCCGATCGCCCTAAACCTTGGGTTTTAAGTTTAATCTTACGATTACTTAGCTGAACTTTGGGGTTTACACCAGGTACACGTGGCAGTATAAGATTTTCTTATATATGTTGGTGCAGGAAATGTGTACGTAATATGGGAGAGGATAGGGCCTCCTCGTGGGTTAGTAAACCTTGAGAATGGTAGATGTCACATCTTATGCTAGTGCAGTTGTCATATCCAAGGTGACAAATTATACAATTCATACCACAAACATAAAAAAACATTTAATGAGAGAGAAAGAGAGCATCAAAGGCTCTGCATCGCGCCTTGAGCACCTAGCATGTGCCTGGGGAGGTTCAGGGTTGGTGTTGCATGGTGAGCTTGGATTAAGGTGGTCGAATCCTCGAGCTTCGAAGTTCAAGGAGTCAATTCATAGAAGGCCTTGGATGGAGTTTTTGAGGGACTTAAGGAGGTCAGGGCAGAAGGTGTTTAGGGTAGACCAAATGGATTGCACTGACTTACAGGTAAACTGAATAGGATGATCCATTAGGTAAGGTGTAAGGAGGCATGCTCGGGGGGTCAAGCAAATAAAATTACTAAAGAGAGCTGAGCTTGTCAGCTTGAAGTAGTGTTTGGGGGTACTTGAGTAAGTAGAGATGCTTGGACCTAAACCTTGGGAGCTTGAGCTCAAAGTAGCCTATCAATAGGTAAAGGAAAAAAGGACATAGTATATATCCATACCATTTATTCAAGATCGGAGCACCTTCCTTGTTGATTGATTTATGCTTTTTCATGAACAACTTTAGGTTTTGTATTTAGTTTTTCCTTTTCTCTCGTAATACATATACATACTCTACTCAATATATATTTGTACCCTATTGTTAGGATCGAGCATATATGATTTTGAATTAAAGTAAAAATATTTTCTAATTCTCACAATAAGTAACTAAAAAATTCACAAGAATCCTAAGTATGACTCTCAACAAGAACTCATAAATTTCAAATTAGATTGCCTATAAAATGAAGAAACAAAAGAGGAATGTGGACATTAGCCAAATCTTGCATGGCTACTTAGGTAGATGTGGACCTATTATCGTTCCTTGTCAACAGGTTTGGCAGATTTGGCCTTACCTATAGGTTGTCCATGAATTTCATCCATAAGTGTGACCTAACCATGTAGCCATGCCTCTAATTTTCCTTTTGAGTTTGTTTGAAGTAACATGTGTAATTGATTAAAAACATTCAGTACCATACTCTGTTTAAGATATTCCATCTAAAAAGCATTTCCTTTATAAAAGAGTGGTGATAAAAGATATAAAATGTTTCTCTCTCTCTCTCTCTCTCTGAACATTGTATAAGTATAAGCAACAAAATGCATGTAAAAGTAGTGATTCAAAAGCTATACATATACTCGATCAATCAAAATATAAAATGAAGATATTTCATTTAAGAATCTAATCATGTACGATCAATACATTAAATTAAAGCATCATAAAATCGAAAGTAAGGGCGATTGAACAAATGTTTTTGTTTTTAAATGTGGACAGTACATACATTTAAGTACAGATTCATCCCCTAAATTTTTAAATATTGTAAATGACTCCCTTAAAGTTTAATAAATTGGTAAATAACTCTCATAAATTATAGATAGCCCCCTTGAACTTTGATATTGGCATAAAAAAAGTCTCTAAACATATCAAGCTATATATTAAGATCCTTAAACTTCGATTATAGTGTAACTTTTTGAATTAAAAAAAAGGAAATATCTTTTATAATATTAATTTATCAAAATTAAATAGGATGATTTGCAATATTTACAAGTTTAGAAAGTAAATCTATATTTAGATTAAAATTTAGGAGGATTATTCAGAATTTTCCCTACATTTAATAATTGTGAAAAGGAGATAGTAACATGATGGGTAAAGAGATGGGCTAAAAATAGTTGGAATAATACATAATAAGGTAACCGTAAATGTCTATATCCTTAGAAAATATCTCGTAGCTCCTTACTCAAATTAAATTCTATAAATGTATAGTTAAATTCTAATCGGACAGTAATTGAGTCTAACTCAAGATGGAATTAATTGGCTACTTTATTAGGGTGAAACACAAACTTTGTGATATTTATCTCTATTAGTTCTCAAACCCAATTGAGTATAAATATTAATTGAACTGTAGTTGAAGCTTGATATAATCATTATATTAATTATGAGAATAATATTTTTCAAAAATATTTAGTTTCTAAGAGTTTAATAGAGTTAAATTGGAGCGAGGTGTTAAAAATTCACCATTCTAAAACATTTCAAAGTGTTTGGAGAAAATGACAAGTACATTTCCAATCAAGAGGGCCCCATATCTTTTTGTCCAGAGCCATTTGCTTTGTTAGGTCATGGGGTAGATTCTTCTCCATGTTCTATCTTTCGTGCATATGTATGTAGGGTCCACACCATCCTTCTCATGGGGATTGACTGAAAATGTAGTTTTAATGTAATAACCAACAACTATTACTTTATTGAACAAAGTAAAACATATTCACCGTAGGGTTTGTTGTTCTTTTCGATGTTTCTATCTATGCAGTCAGTTAGTCAGGCTTCTAAAAGCATCAGATCATCGGGGTCTGGGACATGTGGCCCATGGACCCCCACCCCCCACTTCCCATCAATTTCATAATTTAATTTAATTTTTTTTAAATCATTCCTAGTTTCTTTAATTGAAAAAGCACATATATATTTATTTCTATTTTATTTTATTTTTAATTCGAAAATTAAACCTTGCAATCCGTACATGATCTTTTAAAAGTAATATGGCTCACAAGATAATTTGTGATAGAGAGGACTCTGAATAAACTTCAATCACCTAATCTACTCTACCTCTTATTATTTGATAACTTATATACAAAAAAAGAGAGCTAACGTCTAAGATGAACTAGCATCCATTACTTTGTCAAAACCTATCAATTTAATTTTAAGGGGAATGGGGAGAGGGAAGAGGGGAGACGCTAGGGAGAAAGGGATAGGGTTTAATGGTGGATGGTATTGGTACAAGTGATCTTGGAGTTTTTATTTAGTATTGATAATAGGAAAGTAAGTGTGCCAAAAAAATTGAGGTTTTTTATTTAATAATTTAATAAATTTCCTCGCGATGTTTAATAAATAAAGAGATAATATTATGATTTATACCTTAATTTCACTATTTTTGGTAATAATATACTTGAAATTTTGATTTGTCTAATTATATATCTAGTTCAAGATTTAGTTATCATCGTCTATATCTTAATTAACTTAATTCATACAGTTAATTTAGTTAGCATAATTAATCAATAAAGTAATCGCTCGTTATCTTAAGGGGGTTGCATGACTTGTTTAAGACTATGGGCGATCATTCATTGCTTTTTTAAAGTAGATTGCAACCTATTGTTTTGTAGAGGGCGATCAGTGGCCACTTATGGGGGGTCGCATGACTCTCGTATGGTTGTGAACAATCATCCCATTAACTGATCATATTAAATGAACTAATAATATAAATTAGACTTAACTGAGGTATAGATGATTGATAATTAAATCTTTAATTCAATTAAGTGTATAGTTAGAAGAACTGGAATTTTAGATATATAATTATAAAAGTTGATAATGATAAGGGTCAGGTGTTAATTGTGTTTTGTTTGTTGGTTACTGTATAGCGGCTAATTGGTTTGCAAAGAACAAAGGTAACACATAGTCTGTCATCCTATAAATACATATTCTTAAAGTAGGACCAGGGCTACGTATATTTTTAACATTGTCACATTCATTATTTATTCTTGCTTATGGATGGCCCAAAAATCATAAAATTGTTTAGTCCCTAGCTCTAAAACAGTCTGTTTTCTGTTAATTCGGTTAAGAAAAGACAACACAATTTTGCTATTTCTTTTTTAATCTTCTCCACAATTTTCCACACTCTTTCGTCACCCTAATCGTCACATATATATAATAAAATAAACCCTAAATTCTTCACCGCCATATAAATATTATATTTTGTAGGCCAACCTCACCTTTAATTTGCATATATAAAATGGGTAGTTAGATTTAGAGATATTCTCTCCATGAAATTTCATCACAACGCAAATGATAATAAATAATGCAATATATACTCTCCTTCTAGAAATAGGGATAAAGAGAGAGGAGAGGCAAAGTTATACATGCATACGTAATGTATTCTTTAAGCACGATCTCTGTCGGCAAACACTAAATAGATTCATTGATTTCTACGGTCGGTTGTGTATGCTAAGTTACATGAACATTCCCACACGCAAAACTAGTAATGTTTCTAAGCAAACTGAATAGGGAAAATGAAAAATTTGTTTGTAATTGGCACAAGTAATGTTTTTTCTTTTATATTACTATTTTTTATTTTTTTCTCCTTTTGTTTTGTCAATTTGGCATATAGTATATATCAACTCATGATACCTGCATTAGACTAACTTAGTAAACGACATCTAACGGTGATAATGAAGACAATAAAAATATCAATAAGAACTTTAGTTATATATAAAATTAGTGTTTCAAAAGTTTAGATAATATTTTTACCATTTTAAAAAATTTTGAATAATAAATTTATCATTCTCCCAACTAAATATCAGGGGAAGAAAGGGAGAAGGGACATTCTTAGCAACAAGAAAAGTGCAGCTAAGTCTGAAAATTTCTCAAGAAACAAAACTGATGCTCTCTTTTTCACAACTTACCCTCTTTTAAAAGTTGTTTCGATCCCAACAAGTATCACGTCATGAACACAGGATACAACTTCTTTGCCACATTTTCAGATATTGGTATGAACGTTTACAGACTCAGAATACTTGCTAAATACCATAATTACACACATAATCCCCATAGACTCTCATTTTTTAATATGACTCTACTTACACGGTTCAACTTATCTCTCAACATTAAAATATAATTAAGTCTAAGTAAATCATTTTGTGCTCTAGAGTATTTAGGACTCAACATCCTTATGATTCCCTGCAATCATGCTCATCATTATATGTATAATAACCTGCATCATAAATATCATCATCATCAACACTTGAATTCGATTTTATAAAATCCTAAGGTGAGTCATAAAACCCGATACATAACTATTACGTGTACTCACACATATGCAACACTCGCATACAAATTACATATTTCGAAATGCAACAAACAATCTATAAATTCAAATATATCATCTAGTTTGACTCTAATAATTAGAATTATAAACACTTTAATTTCACTTTAAACACAATCAAGCAGCTAATTAGTATTAATCAGAACTCATTTAGATAGCTTCATTGACTTAAGACACGTGATTCTAAAAATCTCAAATCAATAAAATCGACTGTGCTTATATACCTGTCATTTGTGAAATATCATGCAAGAGCTAATCTTGTTACCTTTTGTCAAAACTCCTTAATTATTTCAAACTAAGTTCATTATCTATATCCAACCATCAACTATTAAGTTTGTTATAACGTTCTAATCAACATCCCATTGCATTGATCAAGATCTTTGTTGTAACTTTTTCTTGTTAGAAATTTTGTTTTGATTAAGATAATAAAAATCTATATAACATTTCTCCCCTTACTAATTGCATCATAAATGAATTACTATTATCGATGACCTAAGAAGAGATCACAGTGACTCTAATGCCTAATCTAACAATTTCCAACTAGACGTATGATCTAACATACTTCTATCTAGACCTAAAAAAAGGCCAGTTCAAACTTGTAAACTGAGCTAGAACTAACTTGCTGGTTTTAGGTCATGAACTAGATCATCCCTACGCAAAATTGAATCGCCCATAAACCTATCAACTTAAGTAGAGTTAGGCAATTTATGGCTACAAACCTACTTGAAACCCATTAGTTTGTAGACTAGCATAAACATATATATATATATATATAGTGAAATGAAAAAAAGAAACGATGGAAAAAAAGTTGAAAATTCCGGTTTGCAAGCAATGAGTCGATGGGCACGTGAATTGGGTTGGTCACAATTCCATATATTTTAGAATTACAGCCTGCCGGTTAGACTTGTTCACTAGATTTACTCTTGCCCATGGTCATCACATTGGAGGTCCATATGGCTACGCATGGAAAAAAAACACTACATTTAATTAAGCAACATACTTATTAGTTTAGTTCCACAATCTAAATATGCATATCAAACACACAATAGTAGCTACATATTTGAAATCTGTCCACAGCATCACTGTATATTAATATCAACACCTAATCCCATGTGTACAACATAGACAAACACTCAATATGTTCAAAGATCATAAACCCTAATATTAAAACTTAATAATTTCATTTATCTAAGTGATTATCGTGTTAGAGACCTATAGTATTTAATTTTTTGTTCAATATTTATTGAAAAATAGAAGGCTGTTCGCCCTCACTTATTTTATTTATTTTTATATCTTTTAACCAAAAGAACCTAAGTTGGTAATGCAGATTTTGTTCCCTTATATTTGCTTTTGTTTAGTGTTAACTTAGTCTGAATTTCCTTACATTGGGATTCGATGGACATCGTTCCTCATAGGATAGCGTTGGACATGGCCCAAGGCCCTAATTATATAAGGAAAACTGGTGATGCTTAATACAATTTATGACGTAGTAAATCTTCGCTTATTCCTAAAATCTTATGTATCACTTATCATTAATTACCAGGCCCTCTTGAAATTCTTGGAACCACAATAAAATAATAGAGTTAGGAAATATGTCAAAAAAAAGCGGCTTGGTCAAAATTAAATAAACAAAAATTTCTTCTTTCTATTTAGTTAAGATAGGACAAATTATAAATACACTTACAGAGAAAATAACTGTGAATATTTTGCTAGGGAATGGAAGTACGAGAAAAACCTATTAATTCTATCCTCTTGGCAATGTGTAACATAATAAATTAAGGTCCATTTCAACTATGTATCATTTTATTTTATTTTTTCCGTTTTTTTTTTCCTAATATTTTATTTTATTTTTGTTTTCTTTCCACCTTATTTGCGTTTAAGGTTTTTTAGAAGTGCACCGTGAAGTTTTTAGTTGGTGGGGGCCGAAATGGGTAGTGATGCTATTCAGTGGGCCTTTTGCAGCCACAACTTGAAGAGGAATATTGCCTTATGGAAGTTGTTTCTCCTTTCACGAACCTCAAAAGGCCCATATACTGATATTTGAAGGCCCTATTTAGTCCTGTCCTTCAAATTTGCGCTCTAAACCATGGCGGTGAACCCGAGCTTGAACTTGATTGTTTCATGAATCAAAAACTATACTTAAATCAAGTTTAAACATTAGTAAAATTTGATTTGAATTTGTATTTCAATATTATTTTAATTAAGATAAAAACTATTTTTCAAACTTATAGAGCTAAACAAGTTTAATTCGTTAAGCTCAAATTTAGTATTGTGTTGATTTAACTCAATTTGTTTGTGATCCTAATTACATAAATAACTATAGAAAATTGCAAGTTAAATATACGATTTTACAAGTTTATAATTTTTTTTAGTTAAAATTTTAATAAAGTCATTTCAATGCAGAATTTTAATAAAATTATAAATTTTGATGTACGATTTTATAAGTTTTATACTATTTTACCAATTTTAAACATTCATATTAATACTAGAATCGCGATTTTGACGATTATGTTAATTACTTCATGATTCTACAAGGTAGAATGAGTACACGAGAGAAATTGTAAATTGAGTTTGTAATAATAAACGTCACTTTACCTTTTTGAATTAAGAATGAGAAAGCCTAGACGCGAAAAATGCTATACCCTCATCAAGACAGATAATGCTACTAATTTTATAAGAACATGTTCTTGCACAGTCAAAATTCGATCGTACATTTATTAAAAATAATTGAGAGTGTTAGAAATCTGCGATCATAGTAGTTATTTGATATTAAAGTAGCCCCTTTTCCCTTTTAAGGATAACTAAATATGCAGTATAGCCTTATTTTATTTTGTCTTGAAGAGTGTGTGTATATATATATATTTAAGTATGTATGTATATAGAAAAACAACAATTAACCAAAAATAATTAAATTAAAAGAAAAAAAAAGTTACATATATTGTACTAAATTACATGATAATACTCATACTTGAGCGTAAAGAATCTATACATAAAGCCACTACCTGCAAGCTGCGTGGGCTGTTAACTAATTACTTACGTTAGCTTAAGAATTAAAATAAATAAATAAATAAATAACAAAGAATTGAATGTATACAACAAAACTAATCCTTAGTCTAGGGAGTTCGTTGTTTGTTCTTTTTCCTTTGGAAAAATCATACAGAGACCTTTCCCTTCTTGGTAAGCATGACGTTAGCGAGTGAAGCCTTGGCATCTTCGTCCGACAGGCTCATTAGGTTTACGTTCTGCAACAAAATTCCTGTGCACGGAACGCTCTTGCTACAGTGAAATTTAACAGCTACTTCTGATGCACTTGTTCCAGCTATATTTTTATACACCACGTTGCTCACTTCCACAGCTGATGCCTGAAACCATTATATATATATATATATATATTGAATTAATTTTTCTGGATTAATCGCTCTAAATGGTGAATATTTATGTGTAATTAAGTTGCGTCTAATGTACCTGCTCAGGACACGGGTCCTCTTGATCACAATAATTTTGGTCTATTATTATTGGGTTGGTCACGTTACGCATCAAAATATTTTGAAATGTGATGTTTTTGGCAAATCCAGATCCTCCCTACCAAATAAGAAAATTACTAATTAAGATAAGAAAGACAATGTCCTACAATACAATGTAATCATGATAATTAATATTTGGATATTTTACAAGCAAATATATATATATATATATTATATGTATGTATTTAAGTACCTGCCAAGTCTTTATTCTAATACCATTTGTGGTTCCTGAAATTCTTGCTCTATTTACCAAAACATTAGAGACATATTCTGTGGAACCATCAGCTCCTAGACTTCCAATGCTGAATCACAAGAAGAGGAAGGAATGTCATATTATGTAAAATGAAACGATTAGTAGTAAATTCATTAGTAAAAATAGTTAATAGAATGTTATTTGGGATTTTACCTTATACCATGACCGGGTCCGCACACAATATCAAAGGCATGAACATTTTTAGATCCGTTTACAATTGAAATACAATCATCTCCTACGTATAAAAAAAAATATATATATTAAATATAAATCTGATCGTTTTAAATACAGACAAATTGTTGCATATAATTTCTGTTTTCATATTATAGTACTAAATAAATTTCGTGGAGTTTCTAATTAATATAAAAATTTTAATTCGTATTTTACCTGTTCTGATGACACTATTCTTTATAAGGATATTTTGAGTGTTTGCAACATGAATTCCATCAGTGTTAGGGCTGTTTTCTGGAGCAGCCACCAACAGATTCGACACTTCCACGTTCTCACACTTCTCAAAGGAAAGGTGCATTTGTTGTGCGTTATGGACAATCACGTCTGCTACTTTGAGGTTGTTGCACTTGTGAAAAGTCATTGCCTAAAACGAAAACGAATATTTTCTTTAGAAAAACCATATATCCAAAGTAACAACTATATATATATATAAGAGGACTTTTTGATGAGTTATATTTAAACAATTTGCTTTATTAACATAAGAAAAAAAAAAAAACGCATAAAGAAGCACGAAACATTTAGTCAACAAAGTACTTTTTGTTATTTTTTGCACCTAACCTAACATATAACATGGAAGTATCAATGAGAAAAAAATGATTTAATGGTACTATCTAATATAATTCATGCGTTTTTTATAAATGAGATGTAAATATCAAATATAGTATATAGTTTTTTTATTATTTATATTTTTAAATAATAAAATTTTATTTATATTTATATATTACTAATTCATTTCCGTAACATGCTAATATTATTAATGAATACTATGATATGTATCTCGATTTATTTTATGTATATAGAGAATAGAAAAACTTAAGCAAATTAACTAGCTAGCAAGTGTCTAAAGCACTAGACCGTTATTAGCATATAAGAAACAAAAATAAAATAAAATTACGTGATTTTCAAAACATATACATGGACAGTGAATATAAGATTTCATTAGCTAGAGAATGAGAAACTTACTGTCGGTGCCGTTGTACAAGGCTGCAGGGAAATGAAAGAAAATTTACAATGTTAGGACGTAACTTTGAGATGAATGATAAAGTTCATTGGAAAAAACTAAAAATAAATCTTTGATTTATAATAAACCACATGGATACAAACCATTGATTTGTTGACTTTGCATGATCTTTGCCACCATTTCCTTCCGTTTCCATTGATGAATCCACCACCTTCTACGGTGATATTGTTTAAATATTGAAACATAATCCAATGTCTTCTATCATTATCATAATCTGATAATCGGGTAGAAGCTTTGACTCTCCCATAAACCTAAAATATATATATATATATATATATATATAGGGTATAAGAGTTAGTTCTCTACCTTGTTTTTTTATTGTTATACTTAATTTAATGCGTATTAAATAATAACAATAATAATTATTAGCATTACCTTAAATGTGAGTTGAGAATTACAGGGGCCTGAGAAAGTAACGGGTTTTATATGATATGTTTTATTCTTGGGGACTTCAATAACAGCTTTTCCAGTATAAGCGCAAGCATCCTCCCAAGCCTTCTTGAAAGCCTGCAGTTAAATTATTGATGCGATTATTAATTAAGTAAAAATGCATTTTCCACCAACACACAAAAAAATATATATATATATATATTATTGCAATATGACATTAATATACTTTTTACACCCGATAATTATATCATTGAAGGTTATTGAAGCAAACCAAACATTGTGAATATATATATATATATATATATATATATATTATAGCCAGTTAAATTGAATTATCTCAAGATACTCGTTAATGATATATATGTGGCTACGAAAGAAAAGAAGTACCTCGGAGGAATCTTCACCTCCATATGGTTTGGCACCATAGTTATCCACATCGAATGATTTTAGGGAAGAAGCAGCTAGTCTTCTTTTTACCATGTTTGATGAAGAAAAGCGATCGAACACCCTCGGACTCTCTAACAATATGTTGGTAAGGCTAAAACATGTGGTGGATGAAAAGGAGGACAATGCCACCAACGAAATCCAAATAAGAATATTTGGTAAGCGGTACATTTTTTCTGAAGAGGACGATAATAACATAGTATATGTCCACATAGATATATAGATATGACTGACAATATAATCCGGAAGTATAACAAAAATAAAGTGTGGGAGAGTTTAATGAAGAAAGATGAAAAGAAAATGTTGATGGAAATAAAGCAAAGGTGTAACAGGGTATTTATACATCGTCACTGAGAGGGTTTGATTTTTTCTGATTAACTTGAAGAAGAGATGACGATAGTGGTTTTTGAACTACAAACAGAACAGGCCATAGTTAGCTAAAAATAGATCATTGACCAGCTTCTGGAAGTCAAAGTTGTATACGAATTGAGTTGAATTAAAATTATTAATTAGCATACGCTACGATGTTTTAACGTAGACCTAATAAGGGCTGACTATGTTGGAATAATGTAAGGTATAAATTTAGGCCGTAGGAGAAAAATGAGTTAATTGGTTAAAGACTAGTGGTAGTGTACCAACACCAGCCTACAAACGTATTACACATGTGAAAATGAGTCTCGTTGTAATGTGTAACTATTGCATTATTGTGTCTGTGGCTTTGTGTTTTCAAACATGTAACGAGCCGCGTTGACATTTTTTACGTTGCATCTATTTTATTAGCTGGTCAACATTAACACACCCATCGTGCATAAAATTTTACCATGAGAGGCAAGTGATCCCCAAAAAATGGTGGTTCCACGTAATCCATTACCTTTCAGTTATGTACGGTGATTTAGCATCAGGGTGTGATTGTTTCAAAAAAAAAGAGAAAAAAAAAAGTTTTAACAAATTTATTTACTTTCAAGATGTTTATTTTAATCAAAATCTTATAATTATTGAATCCTGTTGATAGGCCTTCTTAGGCCCAAACTTTAAAGGCCTAAACCCAAGTACCTTAACATGTTTGTGTTCCCTTGAGCACTTCTTTGTGGGCCAATAACTTGGCCTCCTTTAACAAGCTAGCCCACTTGACCTCCCTCGTAGGCTTGCTCCAACCCAAATGTAACCACATGGTTGGCATGCCTAGTAGTAGCACAACCTGCTCGAGTCATCTTGGAGTACTCCTTCAACCCGACCAATCAAAGATCTTGAAAACTCTAATCAATGTCTTGGGGGAGCCTCAATCCTTAGCACATGCTAGGTGCTTAGTAAGCGATGAGGACCATGATGTCACAATTGCTATACTCATCATTTTTCTCTCTCTTTATTAAATACCATTCGACGGCTTATTATACGACTTAAATGCCTAACCGCCTTAGCAGTGATGGTTACTTATATTGATGTGATAAGCATCCTCCTTAAGAGCCGCCAATCGATAGAAAGCTGTTGTCCTTTTTAATAATGAGTACGCCTTCATGTACTAACCATCCATGAGCCGATCCCCGTTTGCTATACGTTTGAGGTAGGTGAGCTTCATATCATATAAATAAGGTGTGAAGCTATAGGTTTAACGATTGAATCCCAGACACTTTATATATGCTTTTAAACACTCTCTTTTTCCCTTTTTGCTAACTTATGGCATCGCCACAGAGGGCTCTCATGTAGTTTTGTTGCTACAAATGACTGTTGTACCACTAGAAGACCACCACTCATGATATCCACTATCACCAGATAGTATTATAAGAATCATAAAAGATTAAGTGGAGTTGTTGGTGGTTTTAGCAACAATTAATGGTTAGTATAAAGGTCATTCCAAATAACTAGCAACTATCCTTTGGCCTTGGGGTCGCTGGAATGATCACTTAAAAAAGAGTGAGTTGTGATTGACCTACCAAAAGTGGGTTGCGCAACTCATAGCTAGGCATAGGTGGCCTCCTATTACATAGGAATTTGTGTAAGCCTCCTAGGTGGTGGGCTACCATGCCTACAATCCCCTAAATAGAAAGAAAAAAAAGAGGAAGAATACCTAATGTTATGCCCCGAAGATGCAGAGTCGCAACAGTCTTGCCATGTAAACCATTTTATGATAGTAATTGGCCTCATAGTACCTATCATAGACATTATCTACACAAGACGTTGACGACTCCTCGCTTTGAAGTAAACAGTCTGATTAAAAGTTTAACTACAATTGAGAAAAGTATTATAAATTTCTAATAAACATGTGTAATTATATGTAAAGTCAATATAACTTCCTAGGAAATTCTACATATTCACAACTGTTCACTAATTTACATAATAACTATCAGTCTTTCATCCTTAACTACAAGGACGCTTTAGTTACACATTAATACTAAGTAAATTGATCCTTATACCCCTACCTTCAAAAGGACTACCCTTTGAGTAATTGTAGAGTGGCATAATACTTGAAGTGTTCAGAAATCAGAACTTGTAAAAGGATCTATAAGGGTATGAGTAACTACAGCTCGATAAGTTGAATTGGAGACTCATGAATGCATACAAGTACAAACAAGATTATTAAGTAATTATTTTTATGCAATGCAACAATCAAGTGTCATCGCACAAGGTAATCCAGTCCATTGTGAAATGAGAGAAATTTCACCTACTTTAATCCGGGTTGAGGAGTTTCCATGTTATGTAGCAACTTATAACCAAACTTAGGCTTGTGCAATGGAGACCTCGCTCCTCCCGCAACTATCTTCAAACCATTGACTTCACCCTCTCCGCGACCTCCTTTCCTATCACTTAGTTCAACTAAGGATGAAGAAGGGACCATTATACAATCCTACGCTATCCCTTTCGAAGGGGTCGGTATTTGGTTGGAGAATCCTAATGATCCCCTGACGGGTTGCAATGCATGGCATTTTTTGTCATTAAAGTCGAATAGGATTAAATTTCATTTAGGGTTTTCAAACAATTCACACCAATTCACTCATAACACATAATCCATCATATCATAATTTCAGTATGAATTCAGATACATCAAACACATGCGTAAACTACTTACAATCACAACCATATACAATCCTAAGTCTCCGAGTACCATAAAACTAATACTCTATTACAATAAGTAATAACCCAACTTATTTGGAATTTTTCAATCGCCCAATCACTTAGTTGTAAGCCGATTCGTCTCTAGGTGTCCTATAATACAAATAAGTCTTTTTAATATTTATACTTTAAGGATTCATATTCTAAATTATAATTTAACTCTTTTTTCTATGTATACTTATTATATACTAATAATTCTTTCTAGTCTATTTTGAGGTTCAAACCCTAAATTAGATTCGAGTTTTGAATCCTAGGTCCTAAATATGCTTGAATCCTAATGTAAAATTAATCACATTAAGCTCGAGTATTTAAATATCTTATTGAGTTTTAATTTAGTATTCTAAACTATTCGGTACACGCTATTTCTAATTGGGGTATCGGATTTATCCTTGATATGAGAAAATCATATATTTTTATACAATTACCTAAAATTAAATCTTATTTCAGATTTAGTATTATTCTGATTTTTATTATAATATTATCTAAATAACCTTAATTTTTTTAGATTTATTAATTTTCAATTCCACATATTACTAATTTCTTACAATAACTACCTAATTTCCTGAATTAACTATACTTAATACTCCAAAGGCTAGGATTAGGTTTCGACATCAGAGATTAACATCCCTAAATATCTAATTACTATCTAAATTAGTAATTAGTATCTTAAGCACTTGATTAACCAAAAATTACCCAATTTTTCCATTATTTTGGGGTTAAAAATTAACTTAAAAATTTAGAAAATTAATTTTAGAAAAATGGATTCATAGCATTGTTCTATATCACATAAGCATTCTATAGAAAAAAATTGAGTTCCAAACTATACTCCTAAGCCTATTTATTTCTCGTTCTAATCATGTTGGATTTTGCTCAATTTGTTAAGAACCCTATATTTTCAGACTTGATTAAACTAAATCACTATTTTTCCCTAAATCTACATACAATAAAATCTCAGAATAACAAGTTTTATAATTTTTTGGGCAAAATTACTAATTTTACGAAATTATTCAAAATCGGGGCAAATAAGGGACTCACTGGTTCGATACTTTTTTGCCGTCTAACTCCGGTCCAAGTGTGTTGGTCGGCCTAGATGGTAGGGCTGGAGTGGGGTGGTGGTGGTGGTGGTGGCTCGGTCCCAGGTGGTGGTGAGATGTGGGTTTGGCTCACTAGTCCTAATTGTACAATTTCCTTTTCTTTTTTTTTTTTTTCTGGATTTTCTCTTGAATTTTTGAAGTTCCCTATTTTTCTCTGATTCTAAACTATCCAAAAGAGTTCTCTAAATTTTTTTCTCTATTTATAGACTTTTTGGTAATTAATATTTATTAATTAGATATGGCATTACTCAATTTCTTTGATTTTTGGCTTTTGTGTTGCTTAATTCTAATTGAATAATTTTTTTTTCTGATCCTAACCTACCACGATCAGATTTGCATCATTCCACACCATTATAATTTTTTTTATTTTTATTAATTAATTTAATAATTTTCTTTCATTATTTATTAAGTTTTTGGCCAATTTAAATAATTTCGTGTATTTTTATCTACATGTAAATACATGTGGGGTACATGTGAACATTCGTAATTATTATTTAGGTCATTCTATAATTTTTAGTATATATATAATCTATCTTTAGTGATTTATTAGTTATTAGATTACACTTTTTACCTTCTCAATAATTAGCAATTATTATACTTAAAATTTAAAAATTTTATAGTCTCCTATTTTATTATTTATTTTCTTAAATTCAAGTTTACGGGTCATTTTTACTAATATTTCTCTCAATAGTTTATAATTTGAGTTTGATCGGATCCTTTAACCGATCGTCCTAAACCTTGTGTTTTAAGTTCAATCCTACAGTCTCTTGACTTAACTTTAGGGCTTACACCTGATTAAGTTGAAATTGGTCGTGTGAGTCGAGTTCATCTCAATCAGGATTTTGCTTTTATTTTATTTTTTCAAATTTTAACGGTTGCCCATAACCACCAATAAGTTGCATAATCTACTTTTTAGAATAGGTCACAACCCACTGTTCATTTAGGTCGAAATCCAATTACATAATTGGGAGGGGGGGTGGGGGGTGGTCATTTCCTTTTTCTTTTCCAATTTTTAGTTTTTTTTTTCTTATTTTTTTGAATTATCTAATTTTTTTGTTTATGTACTTTTATAGTATATATTATATCATTACATTATCTTTTACTTATTTATTCAATTTTTTATTTGAATTTTTCTACCTTTTTTTAATAATTTACTTAATTAATATCTATTATTATACATTTTTAATTAAATTAAATATGCCAACCACTTAGACTACAACAGGTGTGAATGTTTAATGGAAAATTTAACACCATCGTTAAAAGAATTCCATGCTAGTCCTTTTTGTATCTTTCTAATTTTATCTGATGTCTCCTTTACAAAATTTTCAAACGTTGATAACTCAAATACAAAAATTGAAAGGTAAAAAACTCAAATAGAAAATGCGATAAACTTAGAGGATTGAATTTACACTTTTCCATAAATTATTAAATCCAAATGCATTTTGGATTCATTGTAGGGTATACCTAGCAAAGGCCAATTCAGACTAGGTATATATAATAGAAACTTAATTATACTTATTTATTAATAATTATAATATTTTTTAGTTTCTTCCACCAATATATGTCCTATAATTTTACTATATTTATTTCGATAAACGATATTTAGATTCATTTTAATTTGATCTTCCAATTAAGATAAGATTTAAGGAGTTCTCTAGACGATTTGGTTTATTTAGAACATGATTTTAGTAAATGATAGGAATTAAGTTGACTAGATAACGAAAATGATCGATTGGGAGGCATCTCAAATCAATTCGATCAACCGAGTTCACATGTAGTTGATTGGCTGGCTTCTAGAAAGGGTCAATCAAATTTCCATAATGGCCACACTTATTTTGGTCAATTAGTATAAATTCTATTTTTTTTTTTTTTTTTTACTTTAGGTAGTTTTCCCTAATTTAGGATCCACTTCTAATTAAGATCCGGTTAGTTTTGTTGATTTCGTAACAAATATTAACTATGTTTTATTATCTTTTGCAGGTTTTAATTGTTGTCAAGGGTTCTAACGAAAGATTAAGTTTCTAATGTTTAGAAAATCTTGCTACAAATGAAACTACTGCTTTTGTATTGCCATTTTCTTGCTTCACTCTTTTTTTTTTTAAGAGCTACAGCATTGATAGAATTTAGACTTTAGGGTTTTCTATTGATTTCAGCCTTAGATCAAGTCTTCTAGTTTTTTTTTTTTTAATTTAATTTTGTTGTTTTATTATTGTTCATATTTCTAAGTTAAATTAAAGCACTAAGGTTTAAATGATAATATTGATTTTCTGTTGAAGATTCAACTTTGTTATTCGATATTTGGGTCGCATCTTCTCTATGAACTGATCAAAGTAGCAGGTTTGAATATCCTGGCACAAACACATCCGATGTTGCACCTTTGTCAACGTGAAGAAATACTTTTGATTTTTGTAAAAAACTTAAACAATCACTGTTGTTCCATAATAACGAGGGAAAGTCCAAAGCAACACAATCCTGCGATCATAGAAGTCAGCTGGATATTGAATTGAGGTTGCTCCCTTTTCTCTCTCATAAAGATAACAATAAATGCATTACGGCCCTTTTCATTGAAAAAATAATAATAATAATAATAATAAAATAAAATTTTTTTTTTCAAAAAAAAAAAAAAAAAACACAACAACAATAACAAGTACATGGTATTTGAGTAACCTAACATGTCATTACTCAGTTGAGTCTAAAGAATCTGTATGAAGAGCCACTACCTGCAAATCGGGTGGGCTCGAACTAACACTCATATAACAACTTAAACCAAAAATCTAACCAAGAAATGATGAACACATACACAATCTGAATACAACTGTAAAAGAATGATGATTTATCGTCTAGTGATCGATCGTCATATCTAACTCTTCTGGTGGAAAATTATACAGAGACCTTTCCCTTCTTGGTAAGCTTGACGTTAGCGAGGGAGGCTTTGGCTTTGGCATCTTCCTCTGAGAGCCTCACCAAGTTTACGTCTTCCAACAAAATTCCTGTGCATGGAACGCTCTTGCTACAGTCAAATTTAACAGCTACTTCTGATGCACTTGTGCCGGCTATATTTTTATACACCACGTTGCTCACTTCCACAGCCGATGCCTGAAACCATTATATATTAATTCAAAGTTAACAACAATAGGTTTTAATACACTCTCGTCTCATGAAACTCATCCTTATTTGTGATGAATAAATTCGAATTCAAACATGTAATTGTAATCGATTAATTTACCTGTTCAGGACACGGATCATCCTGGTCGCAATAGTTTTGGTCAATAATTATTGGATTGGTAACATTACGCATTAGGATGTTTTGGAACACGATATTTTTAGCATATCCAGATCCTCCCTACAGAACAACAAAAACAAGAAAATTAAGACGGGGGATATTGTACAAATGGTTAAAGTTCTTTTATTTTTTGATGGTCCAATCGAAATATGTTTATACTATTATTATACCTGCCATGTCTTTATTCTCACTCCATTGGTGGTTCCTGAAATTCTCGCTTTATTCACCGACACATTTGAGACATATTCTGTAGAACCATCAGCTCCTAGACTTCCAATGCTGAACCACAAAAGCACGTGTGATGAAGTGGACAAAGATTTGAGTAGAAATCATAATTATCGTATGTTGTAGAATAAAAAAAATTATCGATAACTTCATTTATTAGAGCTAATAGTTATTTAACTCAATAAGGTTTTAAGAGATCACCTTATACCGTGACCGGGTCCGCACACTATATCATAGGCATAAACATTTTTGGATCCGCTTACGATTGAAATACAATCATCTCCTGTGTTACAATATAAAAAATTTCACTATGAATTTTCTGGTACATATATATATATATATGTATATGTATTTTACTCGTGTTTTAATTACCTGTTCTGATGACACTATTCTTTATGAGGATATTATGAGTGCCCGTTACATGAATCCCATCGGTGTTCGGGCTCTTCTCTGGGGCTGCTACCAACAGACCTGATGCTTCCACATTCTCACATTTCTCAAAAGAAAGGTGCATTTGTTGTGCATTATGAACTATCACGTCTGCTACTTTCAAGTTCTTGCACTTGTAAAATGTCACTGCCTATACCACATAGAAAAAGCAACCAGAACTTTATTAACAAACCATCCAAAGAATGTTGGAAGAAATTGACTCTTGAAAAAATCATATTTATATACTCTGTCCTATGCATGCATTTTAGATATGCATATATGATTATTATTTGTATTTTGAATATATATCCCGAAATTTTTTTATTAATATATATATATATATATATATATGTGTGTATATATGTGTGTGTGCATACGTGTGTGTAAAATAAAATTTAATTATATTAACTTGCTACGTGAATTAATGAGTAACGTGTAAATAGTCATGAAATTTTGATATGTAAAACGTTTTCAAAATAATATAGTTAAAATATATAAGATAATGCAGAGAAACTTACTGTTGGTGCTTTCGTGCAAGGCTGCAATGGAATGAAATAAAAATCACAGTGTCAGAACGTTATTTTTAAGCTATAACATGAATAATAAAGCTTAATGAAAAATAAATGTTTGATCCAATAAAAATTAACAATATTATGATAGACGCATTAATATTACCATCGATTTGTTAACTTTACACGATCTTTGCCACCATTTTCTTCCATTCCCATTGATGAATCCTCGACCTTCTACAGTGAAGTTATTTATGTATCGAAACAAGATCCAATGTCTTCTATCCTTATCATAGTCCGATAATCGAACGGAAGCTTTCACCGTTCCATAAACCTGCAGATAAACGTAGCCTAAATTTTAATTCTCTATATAAATAAAATAAAGATGTAGATAAATATATATATGGATATAGAGCTATTATTTTAATCAATCATGGTCATGCATATTAAATATTATTACCTTTAATGTGAGTTGAGATTTACAGGGGCCTGAGAAAGTAACAGGCTTAATATGATATGTTTTATTCTTGGGGACTTCAATGGCGGCATTTCCAGTATAAGCGCAAGCATCCTCCCAAGCCTTCTTGAAAGCCTGCAATCAATGCATATAATCAATTTAGTTTGCGTAAGCAAAAATGTGATCCACCAGCATCAGAAATATCATATTATTTTACCCTTGAAATTAAAATATTCTTGAAAATGTTAGCAGGAGCCTCTGATCCACCAGGACAAACAATAATGAAAATTTTGCATATTGAGATAAATAGAATTTCTACAATCTCGTTCTCTATTTATCTCGTATTTACTTTACATTTCTTTATATTTGGATCGTTTAATTTACGATTTGTATAATGATTCAAATATAAGGAAAAGAATTATAAACGAATTATACCGATTATAAAAAAAAAAAAAGTAAAATAAGTAAGGGATAAAAAAAAAAAAAAAAAAAAAACATACAAAGTTGATGAATGGTACCTCTGAGGAATCTTCGCCTCCATATGGTTTGGCACCATAGGTATCCACGTTGAATGATTTGGAGGAGGAAGTACTTGCAGCAACAGCAAGTCTTCTTTTTACCAAGTTTGATGAAGATAAGTGATCGATAGCCCTTGAATGCTCCAAAATGTTGGTGCTGGTACATGTTGAATAAGAGGACAATAATGATACCAACAAAATCCATGTGATAATATTTGGTAAGTAATACATATTGTTATGTATAATAAGAATATGTATGTGGTCGGACAGTTATAATAGAGTGAAGAAAGTTGACGCTAATAATCTCAATGAAAAAGCGAAGGTGTAACGTGGTTCTTATATACACATAATAAGAGGTCTCATGTTTTTTAAGAAGAGAGGGATCGGGATCATAGTGGTTTCTGAACTACAAACCGGCTAGTTAGCTATAAATAGATTAAAGACCAGCCTCTTTCAAGTCAAAAGTTTTAGATAAACTGAGTTGAATTTTAGGTAAAAAAAAAAAATTCAATAGCACAGGATGCCGTAGACTTTATAATTAGTTGACTCTCTTTTAAAGTCTTAAAGTATCACTTGATTGTCAGATTTTTATGTAGTGCAAAACAAATTTTTCACTTTATTGTATTGATATAAGTTAAAACTAAAAAATTTGTACATTATATAAAAATCGATTTTGTCATACAAAATAAATATATATTTAAATTTTTAAAAACAACCTTACATTAAATGCTCAAATCATGAACAAACTATATTCGATGCACAACAAAAATTAAACACAGTATTGTTTAGTTTTACGATGTAGAAGAGTCTCGATTAGCTGTTATTTAGTTTATACCAGTGCCAGCGTACCAACACTAGCGCCCCAACGTATAACATATTTCAAACTTTTATACGAAAATGAGTCCGATATTTTCAAACATTATTTGACGAACCACGTTTGACTGTCTTTATACATCTTACATATATTTAATGTTTATTTATTAACTGGTCAACATCCCTCGTGCATGAATTTTACCTTGAGAGATAAAATTACCGTATAGAAAATGGTGGGCTCCTTGTAAGGTTACTTTTCAGCGATGAATAATAATTCAATCTTATTTGCTTATTGGAGATATATTATTACACTATACTTTCTCTCGAAAATCAAATTAATGGAAACCTGTTAGAATTTTTCATCCTTCTTTTTTATTTTTATTTTTTTTAAATTTGTCTAGAATTTACATGGGTAGAAATTGTACATGCTAGGATTCGACTAGAATAATCATTTACGTACTGTACGAGTGATGCACTACATGTGATTTCACAAAAATAAAGTACGAATGATACTTGAAAGGATGATTATGTAAGAATAAAGGAAGAAAGATTAGGTGATCTCAGTATTCTAAATACACAAGTGATGAATAAAGCAGTTTTAAGAGATCACAAGTGTTTATCTTGTAACTTGAGCAAATGAGAGTAGTAGAAGTTTCGCAAAACAATATTGTTTCTCAATTCTTTTCAAGAGTTTCAAATGAGAAGGAAAAACTGAATATTTATAAGCTTTTGGATATAATGGTATCCATTAGATTATTTATGTGATTAATGGATGAGATGGAGCTCACTTAATTCATAGTTATTTTGAATGATCTTGCAAATGAACCTAAAACCAGCAGTCTTCCCCGTGAGTGCATGAGCTATTGGAGAAAGACTGTAGGTGGATGAATTGACTGGTTGGTCTAACAATTCCAATTTAGAGCCTACTAAGCTAATTCTTTTTAAATCATTCTAAAATAGATTGAATTCCTTAAGCTTTACCATCTGATCCAAGAAATCAAGCTTAAATATATAATATAGTAGTTTTCAATCCACTATATAAATTAATCAAAATTTGTTGGCTTCTTGTTAATTTTTTAGTTAAATTTCAATCCACTATACAATTGATTTTTCCTTTGGACCCTTGCTCATCTCTATGACACACAGGGCTATGATCCATCATGCTTGTCAAGATACAAGACCCTTAGGGGATACAGGTTGACACCTAGCATGTCTTGCTAGCCCTGCAAAAAGCCTAAAGGCATATTGTAGAAGTAAAGATCCCCTACCATCTGCCTCGATCTAGATAACTTCTTTATTACTCAAAGGACCTATACCTACTAAGGGAGATCCACTATTGACCTATCTCCATCTTGAACAAAACAAATACAAGCCGAGTAGGATCATCATCTACATACAAATCCTAAGATATGTCTCTAGCCTTTAAATCCACCTGGACAACTCCATAGATTTGAATCAAACCCTTGTGATTGGAATCCATATATTGATTTTGGTGTACTTTCTAAGTTTAAAAAAAACCTATCTTGAGTGTTCATATGGAAGATTATCTCTTTTCATTGAGTTACCTTACTGACTTAAATTTTGGTGTGGATGCGCTTTAACTACGTCCAACGGCCTATTAGTTTGCATGTTCTTTTTCAACCTAAACCGAAGCCTAAGTCCATGCTAGATGATCGAATCTAAAGGAATATTTAAACCACTAACAACCTAATCTCTACTTTTTTTTTTCTACTTGTTAGTTTTTATGACTATATTGGTAATTTTTATTGTATAATATTTCATCTTTAAGGATGAATAAATTCTTTCTAGTTTCCTTCCCTCTGTGATCCAAATACATTATTAGAACAAATCAAGTACTCCAATAATGCATTCCCTCTATATTCTTTTCTTCTCCATTCCTTCCCTCTTGCATACAAAATGTTGAAATAGAGTATAGAGGTTTTTAAATGGAAGAGATACTAAAATGCTTATGTGACATCTTGGAAACATGCCTATAGGAAAATTACACAACTGTCACTTGATAAGGTAAAAAGTTCTATTTAGTGAGTGAAAAAAGAAAAAAAATAAGAAGTTGTGAATGTAAAACGAATGCAACTTCTAAAAGTAGTTTGATATGTATGAAAATAGGATACACATATATATGCACATATACGCATATATTAAAACAACTATGGGATGAGGGGGAATTGGATTTTTTTGTCCAATTAGGAGATTAATATTCATGTCACTTAACTATAAAAGTCTTGAAAAAAAGAAAAAAATGAAAATACTGCTCCTCGAAAAATAACCTCAGGAGTATAGTACTTGAGAGACAATTTCAATTTGATTTAAAATTTTCTCTTTAAGAGGCGATTTCAATTGGATAAGGATGGGAGATGATTTCAAGTCCAAATAGAAATCGCCTCTTTAACAATTTTGTCATCGCCTATAACCCCACCAAAATCCTTTCTTCTTCTCCATTGAGTTTCATCTTAAAATTTCTTTCTCTCTCTCTCTAAAAACCTACATATGCCATATCTTATATAGATCGCCATTTCTCTTCATTTTTTTCATCAAATCAATTGCTGATTTGAGATCTTAACACAACATACAGCATATATTTGCAACAATTTTGAAAAAACATTACTGAATGCACGCGATTTTGTCACTTTCTCTCTCTACACACCAAGGAAGGAAAAGGCACTTTTTTTTCTTGTTTTGATTAGTTTTACGTATATATAATTGTGAAAAATAGCTTTGTTGTTGAATATTTTGTTATATATCAATGGTTATGTTATTTTTTTTTATTGAATTTCTTTGACTTAGTATATTTTATATGCATGTATAATAAGTAATATAGATACACTTAATTATTGTTGAATCAACTGGCCGAGCTAATGTATTTTCTATGTGATAATACTAAGTATTAGATCAACTATCGTTGTGAGTATGTGTTAGTAAATTCAATTTAGCTGTTATGTTAGTGGTATCCATGAATATATAGTTATAAATAGAAGTTATGGTTTCTATCATTGTTGTGAATTTTATAAGTTTATGTAACAAACAAGTGAGAATGGATGATATGAGGATGGTTTGCTATATTGAAGGAAATATTATAAAAGGGAAAGATGAGGTGTGCTACAATAGACTCCTAACAATAGTAGTTGAGGTTCAAATGGGAGCAATTTTTGATCAAATTAGTGGGCTTGATATGTAATCGTCTTTGAGTTAAAGTGATGACTCATCGAGTCGAGTTGATTCCTAAATGTCCCCTTATCGGAGAGAGTAAGGACTTGTTCTGTACTGTGCCTATAAATGAGGACTATGATATCATTAACTATTGGCATCCTCTCAAGAATGTGGTGGAGTTAGTGGTTCAATAGAAATGTATGTTGAAATTTATGAAATCAATATCCCCAATACAATTGAGTATTGTTTTGGAGGACATGATAGCAATGTTAGGCTTTAAGTTAAACTCAAGTGTTTGAATCTCAACTAATTCCACCCATTGACATATTGAGTAGCAATTGAATACCCCGTTAAGTTTACATATTGATCACAAGCGAATTGACCAGGAATATAGATGTGAAAATGATTTAGCTTATGAAGACATTGTAGAAGACTCTGATGACATCAATTCAAATGATGGAATTACTAGTAGCGAGAGCTAGCTCCAGTCTATAAATGAAGCTCAAGGGTTGAGTAGGAGGAATAAGTAGTTGACGATAGATGTGGATGTAGTTGAAAGGTCAAAACCTATGCGATTCTATATGGCTAGTATAGGCAATAGACTTTTATCATCTAAGGACAGAATGAATGATGGTAAATGGAGTTTCAACAATAAATTTAAGGTAGCAAACGATTTTAGAAGAAAGAACATTTACAAACGGCTGTAAAGATATATCATGTTTTGAACCATCACGACTTTGTACTTATGGAGTCTAACAATAAAATTTGATCTATTAAATGTGTTGATTGGAAAAAGAGTTGCAAATGAAGGCTACGGGTATGTTAGAAGAAGCATGCTATATGTTTCATAATAAGTAGGTTTATAGGCCTACATACGTACTTGAATCCCACTGTTAGCTAGGACCATCCTCAATTGGACTTACTACCCTATTTGCTATATTATTAAGGAAGTACATGAATTATCGAGTATTATGGTAAAACATCTTTAAGCCACCATTTATGAGTAGTACGAATATACTGTACACATAAAGAGAGGTAAGTACCTTTCATACAGCCTGATGGACATTTGATTACTATCTTAATGCAGTGTTGGAGGGAGGAGACATATATATTTCACTTTCACATTGGCAAGATAATAGTTACGTTGTAGGATATCTTTACTTGTCTTGTTAGTTTACTTGCTAATAGTGAGGCTATGACAGGTGTTACATAGTCAAATTGGCAAGATGTATGCCATTGCCTATTAGAACTTCGCTTAACCAAGAGTGCTATTAAAGGTAGTTAAGTGAACTTGTCTTGGTTGAAAGATAATTTCAGTGATTGTGGAGATGCTCTTTTCAGACAAGTTGAATAATTAGGTACACCTCACGTTCCTCCCTTTTCTCTCGGACCTTACTACAATTCGGTACTACACTTATTATTAATGCTCTTTAACCGAGAAAATAAGCACCAAAATGAACAAGCCATTAAAAGAAACATATGACTCAAATTCACAAGTATAGCGAGCTCCCATGCAGCTTGTTATTGACATGTTGGTGGAAGAATTCACTATTAGTGTTAGATATACTACTACATATTAGATCAGTTGTAATCAAATCTTTATAAACCCGATTCATACAAAAATTTGCTATGATTTAGTGATATTGAGCACTTTAAGGTTGGGTTAAAGAGCATCTGTGTTTTCAAGTGTTCTTGCCTCTTGTTTTGTAATACATGCTTAAGTACTAAATGGCGAATTTCATTATTGAAGTAAGCAATTCTGTCCTCATAGGAAAGTAATACTCATTCGAATTCTGAGTAAAAATTGCATAGTTTAAATATGTGTACAAGATTTGTCAATTGTGTTGTTGGACAAATGATCATTAAAATAAAATTTGCAACATATGATGTTTTGAAGAATTGATATGTTGACTGAAAATTGTTTTTACTATATATATAGCTATATATGAATTGAGTTAAAATAATACAATGTTGAGATTATCTTGGTGATGCGATATGGAGCAATAATTAAAAAAAAATGTGTGAAGAAAATAATTAATATTAGGTGATAACTGAGAATTATATTGTTTCATAAGATTGTTTATATATAAGTAAAACCCTACAATTAATAAGGAAATAGAATAAAATCGAAACTTTAAAACAAATAAATGAAACCATATTAGACTTTCCTAAACTAATGGAATTTTTTTGAAAGTCTGATATGCTATCAAAACAATTAAATTTGGCTCAAATGCATCAAATTGCGAAGCTATTTGCAATAGCTGGTAGTAAACACCAATCAACCCTTATTGATATAATATGAACCTGTATCTCCTAATAAGCAAAAGGTCACGACCTTTCACAATTAGTCCAATCCACAAGCATGAAAACAAATTTTGCCCTTCTAATATTTTCATTTCCAATTGACTCTATTTTTTATTACTCTTGACTTTTGATTACTTCTGACTACTACTTGATTTGCTTCTAATTCCAACCAGGTTTTAAATTGATCTTTTTTTTTAGGGCTTCTACTAATCCAGATGCTCCATATACGGTAAGTCTAACTCATCTATATCACTTGAGCTCAACTTAAAATTACAGAATTCGAATTTAAGTGAGTTTGGAATTTTTAACTCAAGATCAACTCAAAGTAACACTTACTAAGTTCAAGCTTCACTCAATTAGATTTAAAATATCTAATAAAATACTTTACATCTAATTAAAATAATAATATTGGTATCCAAATTCAACTTGAGTTAACACTATTTGATCTCAACTCTAGCTTTATAAAACTCTACAGCTGGTGAAGCAGTATATATTATAAAGCTCAACTTGATAAACTATTGGAATGATTTGGGCTTGCCTTAACCTTTTATCAATTAAACTCAAATAAATCTCCGAGTCAAACATTGAATAATATGCAGGTGAATTTGGCCCTCCTACACCTTTACTTTGACAATATGAAAGCTTTTGAAGTTGCTAATGTCTTAATTTAACCTTGTTTAGTCGTCACTACTGCAGTTTATATCGTCTCGCATGGAGCCAACATCTGGTTTATTAAGTCATTTATCAATATTAGTTTAGCAACATAAGAATGTATGTCATCCTTCATACGGATGTCGATCAAAATGAAAGGCTGAACTGAACTTGACTTTCTATATTTGGTATGTTGCAGAAGAAAAGAGCTATTAAAAATATTAATTGTTGACTTCTTTTCCAAGGCTCAAATTGGTCAAAGGTCAAAATATATGTGCATCATCTATCTTATTTAAGGAATAAAGTTAGTTATCAGATCATTTCGGATGTATCGGGAACATGGTGGCGTAACTGAATTAACCAAACATGGGATTTTGGAAATAAGAAAACCGAAACCTAACATTAGAAATATCTTCTACAGTGTTATTATAGAACACTTTTTGTTATCACCTCCTCGTTCATTGCCATGTTATGAATTAAATATTCACAGTCACATGTATGTCTCAATCAATGTTATATTACCAAATAAAATCTTCAATATGTAACAACATGTAAATAAATTAGTGATCATTAAATAAAATGTTAACATTTAAAAATATGAAAAGTTGAAGTCATGAAAAGTGTTTTTTTTTTTTTTAACATTATCCACTAATATAGGTACTATTGCTATTTACTCACCACGGATTCGGACATATGATACATTAGTATTAGTGATTTTTTTTTTTCTTATTGTAAATGAAATACCCTAATGTTGTAATATTTTATTATCTATATAATACCATAGCTATTTAATGTTAAGGGCTGGATATTTTATAATTTAACCCCTTTCTAAAACTATACCTTATTAGTACGTTTTTCTTCTTCTTTTTCCCCCCTCTTCCTATAGTTTTCCATCTCTCCCAATCATATTTTTCTTCTCCTTACCTTGCGCGTTTTCAATAGGAGATTGAAGGTAAGTCTTTTTCTTTCTTTTTTTGTTGCAAATCTTGTACTTTTTGGTCTTTCCCTCGACCAAGTTCTTATAAATACAACTTAGTTATTTTCTTAAATATTGATTACTTGATTACACCTAAGTTTCTATTAATTTATTAAAGGTTTCCCACGTAAGACTTATAGGCAATTAAGTAGAAGGTCAAATAGAAGATCGATTAGAGGGTTTAGGGTAATAAACAGATTATCTAGTTGACTTGAGATAAATGTTAAATAAATAATATTAGTGTTTCAATATGAAAATTTATGATTAAGGAAACTCACTTTCAAAAGTTAAAATTCCAGACCAAGTATGTAATTATTTGCTTTATATTTCTGCATGTTCAGATAGGAACTTAATGTACCTAACAACTATTTGACTTTCAATACACGTTTGTCTATATGGCCAATGGAATGGGAATGCTAATGATGCTGGCATGGCAACTAATGATTAATATTTCGTATGGTCTTAATGGAAGTTGTACATGGAAAGGATTTGGGTATATTTAGGTTGACCTTAGACTCTAGGATGACAGAGAATAGTTGACATTGCCTATGTGCACTATTTATATGCATTCCGCATTACGAGTTATTCCTAATCCTTGTAAGATTCATTAAAGGTGTGGGATAGATGCTAGTGCTAAGGAATATTTAGAGTATTGTGATCATTAGGGATACTAAATGGAAGACATCCAAGTTAGTTATCTAGGGCGGTGGATGACCATCCTCACCATGGTTAGATCGATTTACTCACTTTTATAAATTAGTTGTAACCCATCACTTATCTTATGGCTATTTTAGTTACTCTAAGGTGATGGGAATTAAGATCCAAACCCAAGATCAAAACTAAAGAAGTTGCTTCTAGCTTGGTACTAACTATATCAAGCTTCTAGCTCTGCTTAAGGTTAGGAATGCTTCTATGAACGAGCTTTTGCCAATAAGCCTCTTATCACAACTTTTGCAGAACTTGTGGTTTTGATTGCTATTTCTACTTCTTATTATTTTTGTTAACTTTGGTTCTAACCGATGTTTTTGCTCTAATTTTCATTTGGTTCTGACTTTATGTGGTTTTACTTCTAGATGGAATCCACTTTATCCTAACTTCTATAGAATATTCATCTTGTATTGTCTATGGATATTATTTCATTATTTTACTCATAGTTATAAGTTGTATTTTTAGGATTTAATTAGTTGAAGATTTCTTTTACAATTTGGGAAGTCAAATTTTGATTGTATTAGATAATATCTTTTATTTCTTTTTGAGTCATTAGGAATATTTTCTAGAAGATATTGGTCAATACTTAGCCACCAGGTAACTTAAAAAGTTTTCTTTTTCTAGTAATTTCCTTTTTAAGTCTTAACACTCTTGGATTTTATTAGTCTATAAATTGGCATACTGTGAGTAGTAATTGATAGCGCTTAATCAATGAAATCAAGACATAGTTTAACTCTTTTTTTATGAATATTTTATGAGAATGAATTTTCTTGTGAATTATTTTTATTCTTATTAATCTTAGATTTAAGATTTTAAGAACACCACTCTTACCAATCTCTTGGATATTGTAGTAAGCTTAACCAATTGATTATAGCCAATAAGGAAATCATAAATAATATCTATTCTTGTTTTTAATTAAACCGTAATTTGTTTCTTATGTGTCATGATGTTAATATTTTCAAAAATTCATGATAGATATTATAGATGGCTAAAATGGATTTTAAGCTTTAATCTTCATTCTTTGGATTAAAGTGATAGGGTTTAAAGAGTCCAATCCATGATAGAGATGTGGTATGGCCTATTTGGAGTAATGACAATTAAGCCAACCTGTTTATTCTCAACCTTTCTTAGGGAAAGCTTGTGCACATAGAGAAACTCACCACGAACTTGGATACAACAAAAGCTTGTGGAAAAATCCATTAACAAGATGATGCATCTTGGTGATCAATTGTCATTGTGATCCTACGAACATCATTGATGGCCTAATTCTATAAATAACCCATAGCTTGGGACAATTCATCTATTTAAGAGAAGCGACATTATTCTATTACACTGTTATTGCAAAAGATCAAATAAAGCTCAAAGAAAAGAATATATTTCCTCTTATCTAGAATAGTGGGGATCGATGCTTAATAGTTCCTCCACTTGCTATAAGTACAATTGAGCTCCTTGAGATTACTTACTTTTTTTCTTTACTTCTTTTTTTACTAAAGAAGTTATAATTAGTACAAGTTTATACTATATGCACGTGACCATTGCAAACAAATACCCACATCTATAGATATATTATACTGTATATTGATGTGACATGACAATCTTAATGAAATAATAATAATAATAAGTTTAAGAATGAAATAAAAAAAAAATGTTAAACCTTATGGACTGAAAAAGGTACTTTTCCTAAATCTTCAAAAAGCAGATGAATAAGTTTTAATTTACTCTTTGCCTGTCTCCTAAACACCTAATGGCATTACTTACAAAGATCGCATGATATACAAATTGTCCCACGTATTGAAGTGACTATGTGACTATCTTCAATCGGTGTAAAAACAATCTGTGTTATCCATCCTAAGATCAAAGAGAAGAGCTTGTGATATCAATAGAATACAACCGTACAGCATTATTACGAAGAGACCTCTCCCTTTAAGGTGTACTCAACATTGGCGAGTGAGGCTTTTGCATATTCACCTGACGGGCGAATTAAGTTAACTTGTCGCAACAAAATTCCTGTACATGGCACACTCTTGCTGCAGTCCAACTTAATAGCGATTTCCGAGGCACTTGTTCCTTCGATGTTCTTGTACATCACGTTGCTTATTTGCACGGCCGTTGTCTGCCATTAGAGTTACCGTCGACCGATTGATTATAAGACTCACGGTCCATGTTAAAATTTTTTCTATGAATTTGGGCGAGGTACGGATATCATGCATAAGGCTAAGGTACTCATGTCTCGCACCCATGCTATATGATATGCCATGCATCAAAAATCAGATTTACAATAGAATACGATGATGATGAGTTCAAAATCATATGTTACCAGATCTGGACAGGGCTCCTTTTGGTCACAATAGTTTTGGTCTATTATTATTGGATTGGTTACGTTGTGCATTTTAATATTTTGGAAGATGATGTTTTTTGCATAACCTAATCCTCCCTGCACAAGGACAACGAACAAAATATGAATAATAAATTGTAAACATATTGTTTAAATGACAATAATAATAATAATAATAATAATAATAATAATAATAATAATGAATTTGATATTAAAATCTTAATAAATATTCGACAAGAAGCATTAAGATAGTCCAAGTCTAAACCTGCCAAGTTTTTATTCTCACACCATTTGAAGTTCCCGAAATTCTCGCTCTGTTTACCAACACATTCGAGACATAATCCGTTGAACCATTTTCTCCTAAACTTCCAATGCTACATTCAGACGATTTAAAAAAAAAAAAAAAGAAAAGAAAAAATCAATCGAGCTCGGTAAATGTTTTAGTAAAAGAATTACAGGCTAATTATGGGTAATAAAAAAAGGGAAAATAATTATTTCCTTAAATTTCAAACAATCTGTATGAAGCTACAGTTATTTGGGAGTTAGAAATTGACCTTATTCCATGCCCAGGGCCACATACGATATTAGTTGCTTGAATATTTTCAGATCCATTTACAATGGATATACAGTCATCTCCTGCCATAAAAATAAAAATTAATAGAAAAAAACAACTAAACAAAAATTAAAAGAAAAAAAAAATAAACAAAACTTTTATTGAAACAATCATATATTATGAGACAGTTAATTTTAGAAAATTTTTCATTTTTGAAATAATTCACAAAGAAAAGAAAAAAGAGAAACCAAAATTGATAAAATGTTCACTTACTTTAAATTGAGAATCAAGTTCTTTTCATATTAAAAAAAAAAAGAAAAGGATTTTGATCTATTTTATCAATCTTAACTAGATTTCAAAAACTATGATAAGTGGTTTCCTAACTTCTCCAACTTACTTGCCATAAATGTTACCAAATATATCATAAGGATTCTTACATTTTAGTGGCTGTAAATAGTAAAATTATTTTCATTATTTTTCTCTTAGAGAAATGTAATTGGAAATCGAAAAGAAAAGTAAAGATGAAAAATTAAAATATAATTTTCTACAAGTAAACAGAGCCTGAGATTGTATATCTATTTAGGTAGTCATCACTCTCATATTTATTTGCTAATGTGCATTTATTTTTCATTTTTCAAGTACTATATATTTTAAGGAGGAGGGGTGGGGTTTGCGTGGAAAAAGGAAATATGACAGAGCTAAGTTAATTAGTGTTATTAGAAATATAAATGACCTGTCCTGATGACGGTGTTTCTAATAAGGATGTTTTGGGTGGCGGTTACATGAATACCATCGGTGTTGGGGCTCCTGGCTGGTGCTGATACCAGGAGGTTCAACGCTTTAACATCGAAACACTTATGGAATGAAATATGCATTTGTTGTGCATTTTGGACGATTAGGTCATCTACCCTCAAGTTCTTGCACTGATTAAAAGTCACGGCCTGTGTAAACGATAAAACTCCTAGAACTAGTTAGATCATTACGACATATAAATGTTATTAAGCCTTAGAAAGTACCATTGCACCCAAAAAAAAAAGTTCAAACTAGCTGGAGAAATAAACTTACAGTTGGTGCTGTTGTGCAAGGCTGCAATGAATTCAACGAAAATCCTCTAATGTTAGTAAGTATAGACAAATTTACCAGATATACTAACCTAGTTCATTTGTATTAGACAAAACAAATAGTGGTTAATATTATGATTTACATTTTAACTTTGCTACTTTTTGCAATATATAAACTTGAAGTTTCTATTAGTCTAATTATACGCTCAATTCACATTTAATTATTACCATTTATATTTCAATTAATTTTAATTCACACCATTAGTTTAGTTAGTATAATTAACCAAAGGGATCACCGCCTACAGACATAAGAGGCCTCGCTACTTTCGACAGCTACTTGCTGACCATCTCTTTCAAAACAGCAAATCATGATTCATTTAAAAAATACTAGTGACAATGCTCATTGGCAACGTTTCATGACTTAAAAGGGGTCATGTAACCCATCTAAAATCATAAATAGCTACTCTGTCATATTAGCTAAAATTGATGATATGAATTAGAGTTAACTAAAATATAAACGGTGACAATAAAATTTTTAATTAGATGTATAATTAAATAAATTAAAAATCGAAATTTCACGTATCGACAAAATTGAGTTTTAATCCATGGAGATATGTGAAAAAAAAAAAACAAAAGAAACAAATGAATGATAAAACAATAATGCGGGATCCTCCGATATTTTACTAAGTAAGATTGTCCCGTCCAATAAACCAAATCTGTACCTTAATATTTGGGATTTCTGAAATTACCAATCAAATTGAATAAGTACCATAGTTTTATTGACTTTACAGGAACGTCGCCACCATTTTCTTCCATTGCCATTAATAAACCCCCCACCTTCTACAGTGAAGTTGTATAGGTCCTCAAATGCAATCCAGCGTCTTCTATCCTGTTGATAGTCCGATAATCGAATAGTGGCTTTGATCGTCCCATAAACCTGCAGGAATGCGAAAAAATTATTACTTTCTATGTGAAAAATTTTTAAGCTTTTATTGTTGGATGGCGTTGATACCTTCATAGTTACTTCTGATTTACATGGACCAGAGAATGTGATGGGTTTAAGGTGATAGACCCTGTTCTTAGGGATTATGAGAATGCTTTTATTTAAACAAGAGCAAGCATCCTCCCAAGCATCCTTGAATGCCTGAAAACCAAAATTACCAAAGATGAAATAATTAAAGCAGCTTTACTTGCAAAATCATACGGATTAATTTCTAAAACATTCCGTGCTTTAGGTGATGGAGTGGGCAAAAAAAAAAAAAAAAGAAAAAGAAAAGTAGGTAGATCACTTACTTACTTACTTTTATTGGATGTGATATATTAAAATAAGGAAAGACCATACAACCTTTTATATGATTATATTTGTCTTATACGTTAAATCCTTAATGGAGGTATGCCGTTTAGATAGGTAGACCAGTTCTATTAGTCGGTGGAGCGGCAATTGATGCTTCTATTTCTTGGTGCTTATTATACTAATTTGGGCTATAAAAAAAATAAATGAAGAAAATTTTTATAGTAGTAAATACCTTGGAGTCATCTTTTCCATCACCTTTGGCACCATAATCATCCACATTAAAGGACCTGCATGAAGATTCAGCAACAAGCAATCTCCTCTTGAGGAAGTTTGAATTTGATGGTGAAAATAAGTTGTTTACAGCTTTTGAGTGCCCCAATAGCTTGGTCATGCAAAAGCTTGCCGACAAAGAGCACGATATCAAAAATATCCAAAGGAGAATATTTGGAAAGTAGTACATTTTTCACTTCTCTCGGGTTTTTTCCTTTTTTTTTTTTTTTTTTTTTCCTTTTTATTTCCTCCTTTCAAGCTGATATAAGGCACAAGAGGTATTATCCAAATGAAAGATGGATAAGAAGAAGAAAAATTTGATGATATCCGAGTTATAGGAAGAAAGATGAAATTGATTTTAAGGCTTTATGAAGGTACCAGACTAATGATTATGTATATTTATCAACGAAAAGCTTCATGATACAGCTAGAGTTTGAGGATATTTATTTAGAGTTGAAATGGCTGAGAACACAATACCAACACTTTGATTAAATTGATGTTTTCCTTTTTCTTATGGCTTTCTGTTTTTTTTTTCTTTTTTTTCGCCTCAAGTGGGCCTAACTTCCACTCGGGGCTTATTTTATAATGGGACTTTCATCCTTCCTTCAAGAGAATTTATCGAGATTTGAATATCTAACTTTAAACTAAATATTCACCCACACATTCAAGTACGTTTGTAATTAAGGTTTTCGCAGGTACTAAAAAGTTAACCATGTTGGTTAGTAATTGTTACTAGTTTACCAAACACATCCACACACGTGTAAAGCATATGGAACCATGTTAACAACGAAGTAGAAACAATGCAGGGTGCATGACGTGAAAAGAATTTGGTGGTGGTAGCCACGCCTATTTGCTTTCATTGGCTTTTTAAATGCAAACGGCAATCTTCTTTTAGAGGAGAAAAAAAAAAAAGAAGTTGAATATACGAAACTTTACATTTGTGGTTGTTTGTGTGTCGGTGTGATGAATGCTTCATTTTAACCATTCAATCACTTGTCCCGAACTTTTCTCAGAAGATTAATTGGTCAAGAATAAATAGGAATAAGATGCTTATCATATTCTATTCATGGCTATTGTTTTCAAAATTTTAATACCTATATTTAGATTTATGCAAAAGACAATTTCGAACCGTAAACCTACTTGAAACCTATTCGAGCTAACTTTAGATAGAGCTGAACCGGTTATTGAATCGCGGAGCTTTAAAAGTTTAGGTAGTTCAATCATGACAACTTGTCAAATTGGAATGCACTAAAAAATTAAAAAATATATATATGTATAAATAATATATAATATATTATATATACTATATATATAGTACAAATAAATATATAGTATATGTAATATATAATAATAAATATACTATAATATACATATATACTGTATAATATACTATAATCTATATATATAATATAACATCACATATTCATGTTTATGCAGTTTAAATAAATTATTTTGAGATAAAAAAAAAGAATCGAGAATAAATTTTTTTTAGTCACTTGTCACTACATATTGACATAAAGTTTTATAATTAGTTGAAAAAAAAAAATTGACGAATAGGCTACAACTTATTTATATTAATTGAGGGAATGAAAAAAAAAGAAAAAAAGAAAGAAAATAACTTACAGATGAAGATCTTTCGAATTGGCTCTTAAATTACTGATTCAATCAAACTAACCTGAGCATAAGGCCTTAAAGGCCAGGCTCGGTTCAATCCGTTGTTAACCTATAAATTAGCAGTTCTAGGTCGGTTCGGTTCAGTGACTACCTTTAATTGCACCTTATCTTATCATATTTTGAAATCATTATTTACCATATACCTTATAGACTGTATAGGTAACCTGTAGATTTTCTTTTATTTTATTTTTTTATAAATTTTAATATGAATATTTTTTTCAAAAGATAAGACAAACTTGACCCTATTTTTCAAAAGCAATTACTCGATTTAGCAATCTTTCAAGTAGCACTGGTGAATTGAGTCCATGAGGTTTCTTTCCAACCTTTTTTTTTTAATGGTTCTCTAATAGCTATTATTGTGGACGAATTTTGCAGAAGTATTATAAAAACCATTTTTTATGTAAATAAAACATTCATTTTATAATAATTATATTGCAAAAATATTCCAAAGAATAAACATACAGCTTTTAAGAAATGAAGATGGTAAAAACATCACACTCAATGTAAGATTTACAAAGTTTACAAAATATGAATGGAAGATTCACCAAGGTTCTTACTTTAATAGCCAAATCAACCAACAAAACAATCTTGATATTCTACTCCTCATCATGCCAAAACATCGCACACACATATTTCATCATGGTAGGGCAAGTAAGTAACAAAGAAAATCCAAAATAAAATCTTCTAAGTGGCTCATTTAGACAATGATATTACAAAATCTTTTGCTAGGCTAGGCTTCTTTATTTTAATGAGATGATATTCTTTTTATTTGTTAATTTTTTTTTAATTATTAGTACAAGATGACAATTGAATACCCTTAAAACTTATATCCTGTACACTTCAAAATACAGACTCTATGATGGATACATGATATTTTGAATTCTTACCCATATCTTACAATACAAGTTCAAAGATGGCTATAGGATACCTTCACTTCATACATATACCTTATCTTATGGAAACATTTTCTAAAATATTACTACTCAAAACCTATTCAAAACTTACTTAATCGAACAGAGTATGAATGGATATTCTATGTAGTAGGATTACCAATTCACCCTATCATGTTAGCAATGTCCTTTTAGCTTAAACGAGTTCATCTTAAACTATTGGACATTTCATTCTATGATATGGTCTATCTAATAATTATTAGTGTAATCCTAAATTTCAAAACTTTTAAATCCCAACAAACCCCAAGCCTCCTATGTGATTAAAGGATGACCATTTATATACTCTACCTTTATACTATACACCATAAGATTAAGTTTTGACATTTGACCAATGTCTTAAATATATTTAAACTAGTTAAAGAGCTCACATAATACATGGATAAAAAGTTTAAAAAATAATTATAATTTTTTGAAAACAAAAATTATAAATATAATATAATTTTTTTATATATTATAAAAAACACATTAAAAAATTATTTAAGTAATATAAAATCTCGAAAATGAATTACTCATTACATATGTTTGGTGAATATTCAACGAGAAATAAACCTCGAAAACTCTCTCTCTCTCTCACATACTATGTGTGCGCATTGACATATTTTATTATCAAATTATATATAATATATGTAATTTTAATATAAAGAATGACTCGAGATAAATTACTAAATAGTATCTGATTTTGAAATTATTTAAAAAATTTGTAAGAATTTATTATAATAGAATATAAAAAGCATTAGCTTCAAAAATTATATTAAATTGACAAAAAGTAATGAAAATGCATTAATGATACTATAAAAAGTTAAGATATAAAAAAGAAAAGAGATTTTGAAATTATATAATGTAATATGATATAATATGATTTGAGAAAAAAAATTATAAATTGCATCAATGATAGCATAAAAAGGTGGAATATATAAAAGAAAGAGTTTCCAAAGCTATATATTAATAATATAAATGTATGTGATAATTTTTTTAGTAATCCAACCTCCATTTACCACGTAGTTAATGAAAAAGACGTTCACCTCGGAGTTCACTCGTTTAAAAAACAAAATAAAGAAATAGAACTTATTCGTAATGATAACACATTTTTATGAGATTGGACTTATACTAACTACTTTTTAATTGTGTATAAAAGCATTTAAATAGTTAATCTATCTTATCTTTTGAAATGATAGTACTGTATGCAATAACATTTTTATATTATAAAAATAAATTGAAAATTCCACTAAATTCTGTAACGTATCATATAATTGAAGATTCTCTAGGTACAGATTTAGTATGGTTCAAATACCAGATAAGTATTGACATTATTGAATCTCATAAGTCATGCCTATGAAATAAAATACAAATTACTAAGTTTTACTAATAATATTAGACCCGACTTAAATAATTAATCTGAACATATAAAAAAACCAAGGAGTAAAATCTTATGGTTTAATTAAAATTGGACTAGATTCGGAACGAAACTGAACTAAACCGATAATATGATCGATCAAATCGAATCATATTGAAGCCCTAAGGATCAAAGCAGATTAGAGAACATTTATTTATTTATTTATTTTTTTGCCAATAGATAACATTTCATTTTGCTTTACCTAGTCTAGACCGTGTCACCCTTCCTTTGGCCAATATGCATGAAGAAGTGCCAAAAAGGAACGAAATTTAAATAAGATTTAGACGGTAGCCTGCAACCTTCAAACATGCAATACTAAAATGACAAAATATAATAAATGGAAAGTATATCTCAATACGTTTATTTTATGAAAAAGAGATCTCTAATCGGTTTTGACATTTGACACTGTAAAAAAAAAAAAAAAAAAAAATCATTCAATATTTTAACATAAGAAAATTACATTTGCATCATTCTTCTTTTTATTCATAAAAATAAAGGTAAAAGAACTCCAACTTAATCCGTATATTCATATCATTATATTATAATTTTATATATATTTATTACTTTCTGATTAATCAAATGAAGGTATGTTGCGGCCTTACATCATCTTAATCTCTGTTTCATCAATAACTTCATTATGATTATATATAATGCATATGTTTATTATTGATTAATCAAATGATCCTCCGCGTGCACTTAATATCAATTTTACATAGGGAAAAACAGTGCCGATAATATATATTCTTGTCCGTACATGGTGTCGACGTAAAAGCTTCTTATAAAAATATACATGTAGAGTTGCTTAAAATGTTAAGGTCATTTATAAGAAGTTTATGTTTATTATGAACGAATCATATAAGTCTTTTATAAAAAAAAATAATTTAAAAAAAGAAGAAGAAGAAGGTACAATCGTCCTATAACTAGTTCTTAGCTAATGTCTCGCATTAGAGATATCCCCATTGCAAGTAGCCTGAGGCAACATTTCAGAATGTAAGCAACACTATCCGGGTTCTTCAGCGTTGGCGACTTGACGTGAGGTGCTTAAACCGTGTCCGGTGCTTGTTGGAATACCTGGACTTTTGGTTTTATCTTTTTGAAAAATTGCCATAAGATCATAGCCTTTGGCCATTATAATCCAATAAATAATACGAAAAAAATCTTAAGAAATTGATTTAAGAATAAAAGATAGCGTCTTTCAAAAGTCAAGATACCACCAAAAGAAATAAAAATGAAATACCTAAAATTAAAGATGGCAATGGCCGTACAGCACTTGGCTGATGGGCGGAGCGGAGGGCATGCTAGTCAAAGAAGTACGTTGCACTTTATTGCAGGCTCTCAACAACATGGAAGAAGGTATTAGTCATTTTTCTGGTAATTAATTATACATTTCCATCAAAATTCATTAATTTCCCAAATTATTTGGTATTCAAGCACGTACGTATTCATATAATCCCATTTCTTATTTTATACGTTTGAAGATCTGTATATTTTTGACGCAAGTCATGTTCGATACAGTACAGGTCTAATTTGACCGTCCTGAGTTTCACGTGGTTTTTCATCAACATGTTGCTATTTGAAAAGGAAAATAGTGTTGTGTCCCAATGAATACACCCGACAGGCTGATAAGTAAAATACTTGCACGACAACGTGGGGGATCCCTACCCTACATCGTCAAAAATCACAGCATTTCCAATATAAAAACACATTCCACTTACGGCACACCAAGAATTAGTTATTGCAACAATTTCCGTTGAGATCACGACTAGGAACTAACCGAAGATGCATCTCCTCGACATGGAAAAATCATAGGTTAAGTTATTTAAAAACCCAATCTACATCCTCTGAAACTATAATTTTGAATAGACCATATTATATGACTTTACCATTTTAAAACTTTTGAAATCGTGAATACCGAATGCATAACCCCCACCACCAATTAACCCCTCCTCTCCAAGTTGATCGCTCCAATCATGAAGTCAAGCTGATCCTTCACTCAATTAATTACATTAAAATATTTATAATCTGGTTAAATTATGATTAAAATTAACTAAACATTATGATAACTTTATAAGAAAGAAAAATAATAAATTAAAAATGGAAGTGACACTTAATTATGTCATTTATTCTTCATAGGATATTTGAACTTAAATGATCAAGGAAAAGTTTTTCAAAAAAAAAAAAAAAGGAAAGAGGAGAGTGCTATAATGCCTGTTTGATATTTTACTTATATAGGATCGAAGAAATAGATAGATAGATAAATATTGGTTTATTAGTTGCATAAGTTGTGTTGTTTATGCATACTCGTATGAACTTATGTGGTAGTCATGAACAAGAATCTAGTCTCAACAGAAACATTAGATTAAATACTAAGATTGACACGATGGTGATTCATTAGGTTGTCGATACGAGAGAGTTACGTTCAATGTGATTAGTAAAAGATAAATAAGATTTTACAGGCTAATTAAATATTGTAATAGACCTAAGTGACTAGTAGGAGATAAAGAAGATTTTACGGGCTAATTAAACATTGTAATAGACCCAAGTGATGATGGCTGGATATCAAGTGAATTAGACAATTCGTAGTTTACGAAGGCAGTAACGGTATCAATCATCGCATGTGTATTGAGTTTCGTGGAACTGTGAATCGTGTTTCGTGGTTATGATTGAGTTGTAATTGGTGCCGAGCTGCTTTTAGACCATTTAAGAAAAAAAAAAAAAAAATCCAAATTTCAATTCCACAATGTACTTATAGATGCATATTATGTGCATGCAGTGCCGCAAGTCGCGTGCTTCACATGATGAGAGAGGAGCATGTGATAGAGGATGAACACTTCAAGTCTGGAGACGGTAGGGAAGGAGGAATGGGTGACCTTAATAGGCTTCTGTACTTGTATGACAACTGAAAAGAGTTTGAATGTCTGTCTTTATACTACTTCGTCTTAGAGCATGAGCACACCGAACGCAAGAAACATTTCTTCTATTGGTCATTTTAAGTCTATTCCATGAAACTTTAAAATAGCATTTAGTTGCAATAACTAAACTAGATAAATAAAATTAAACAAAATAAGTACAAAGAGAATTAGATAATACAAATTTATTGTATCATGTTTGATTTATGTATTATTAAATATAAAATTTATATTAAAACATTAATTTTTATATTATAAAATAATTTTTTTATAATTTTTAATAAAAATAATATTAATTAACTCAATATTATGATATAAAAGAATATTTTTGAAAATATAAAATATTTTAGTTTTTTTCAATAAATTTTATTTTTATACTGTGAATTCATGATGTAGATGGAATAAAATCCGGTCCTTTTGTCCTGTTTATTAACCTAATATTTTGTTCAATCATTAAGTAAAATTACAAATCAAATATAAAATAAAATGTTTTATTCAATCCAGTACCACTATATTACCCAACAAAAAATTACCTAGCGCTTCATAACTTATTAACCTCTCTAAAAGTAAGAAGTTAGATAATATTTGATGAATGCAAATGTTAAAGCTTTAAAAGATCATTCATGAGCTTCTAGTGGATATATGTTTAAGCACAGTAGCTTGTGAACACTTCTGCTTAATACATAAGATTGATAAGAAAGGTTGAGAGTTATTAGATTAGCCTTAGTGATCCATACTCTAAGCCACAAAGCTAAAACTTTCTAAATCATTCAAAGTATAGATATAATTATCTGGATGTTGGCCACCACTTCAAATAATTAGTTTAAATTGTTATTGGATTTAGCCCATTTTAATATAATCATATTCTAACCCTCGACAATATTTGCATAATCCTTAGTGCCAACATTATCTATATTCTATAGCGACAATGAGTCTAGTGCCCCATAATGGACCTGCCATGCCCCGTCCAAACCCATAGGCCACGGGTCCATCCCTTGGGCCCCATGCTTGGCCCATAGCTTTTTTTTTAAAGGTCAAACCCATTTTAAAGTTTTTTTTTCCTTTTTTTTTTCCAATGACATTTTATTTACATATTATAATTTGAAAAAAAAAAAAAAAGAAATTTAATCTTATTCATTTGGTTGGTACAACAATGTTTAATCTATTAATTATAATGCATGAGTATAGTTCTTTGGTAAAATCGGCTGCTTATATCAAAATGAACCGAATATTATAATTCATTTTTTTCTTTTTGATAGATTAAATCTAACTATATAAATTGGTTTATAAATTTACCGAATCAAATAAAAACTGTTTAGTATGATTCGATTCGTGGTTCAAACTATTTTATTTTATTTTTTTTATTTAAAGTATTAAAATTAAAGAATGGGCAATATTAAAAACTAAGAGCTTGAGCGAAGAATTTTTATTTGTGACATCATCACATTAGCCTCTTCCATAAGCCACAACAGCCAAAGCGCAGTCACGTTTTTCACAATATTTACCAACAACACTAGGATCATAATATGGCTTTTTTTTTTCGATTAAAATTATAATATGGGCTGGTAGTAAGAAAATGCTGTTGACTATTATTGCTGTTAATTGTGGTTTTACTCAGGGCATTGTGTGTATGGACATCTTGGCTACCCTCGCAAGCTGCTTTAAGAATCGAGCAAGTGAAGGAAAACGATTCCTGAAACAAAAAGACATCTATAGCGCCTAGTATGAGGAGATTGTCCGCAGTATTCACACAGAGACACAGCACCATATTTATATGAACCAAAGAACAGGACCAATCAACCTAAGCCTTGGCATCTTCAAATCTTCGTAAGTTGTGCGGACATAAAAAGACGCAAATTGATTCCCCATGCATGTAAGCTACGATCTCAGGCGTGAGAAAGTATACCTCACGTGTAGCTATATGTCGGATTCGATATCTTAGTAGTGAGCCGTTATTTAGAAATTTATTATTCATATTATCACATATATTTAAATATAATTTATAGTTTTATATTACATATATATAGCATGTATTATCAATTAAATTTTTTCTTTTTCTTACTCATATAGTTCAGTGCTATTGAGCTATTTTTAAATTTTTTTTTATAATTATGATTATACTATTTAAAACTAAACTGTAAATCGAACTAATTATTGAAATATAAATATATCTATACATATTTTTTTTTGTTTGGTTTGATTTGGTTGGGTTTTTCTGTTTTTTTTTTAAATAAAAAATTAATTATTTATGTTATAAATTACAATAGAATTAAATATTATGATTTGGGAACTTGTTATAACATTATTTTTAAAATTTCAAAGATACATGTATTTTATATCGTGAAATGTATAATATAGAATTTTTAGTTTTAGTTCATTACTTAAAAGCCTTTTTATCAAATAATTGGTTAATATGCAAGTCAAACAATGGCAAAAGCATTTATATAGTGTTGTACCATGATAAGCAAACAATACCTTAAAAAGACTTACTATAGGCCTAGACTCAAAAGTAGTTTAAAGAGGGATCTACTGAGCAAAGGATTTATCCCAATCGTTGATGGACCATGCAATCTAATAGACATCATCAATAACCAAATTGTATAAATATTTGGCAGCTTCTTCTCACTTGAGACAACTCAGAGATTGAGAGAAACACTAGGTGTTGTCAAACCGCTATTTTGAAAAATCAAACAAAACTTAGAAAGAAGAATATCCCATCTCACATCAAGCTATAGTTTCCCATCATTCATATGTATACTCAAGCACCTTAAGATTACTAACATTATCTCTATTCTTCTTTTCTTTTTTCTAGATCATCTTCATGTACATATTACCACATTACCTCTTTAAGACAACATATAGTACAAGATACATACCGTACGGATATGAGACTTGCAACCAACTCCCCTCATCGATCTACAAGAGCTACTTTATGGTGAGAATGCCCAATCTACGGTTGCCCTTAAAAATTATCATGAAAAAACACAAAGAAACTTTCACCCTATATTATAGATAGAAGGATATAATGGGAATAGTCCAAATGGAAAAGACTAATTATCATAGAAATTCCATTTTATTATATAGGTAGGGATGAAAAGACATATCGTTAATACTATCTTATTTTTAGTTGAAAGTTTAATTTAATATTAAAATTTTTAACTTATCAAATTTAGTACATAATTAAAACTTTTTATGTTATTGTTATTACCTAATTAGTCTAATCAACAACCAAAGTAAAATATATATCACTGGTATATGTAACTAGCAGTAATGATAATATAAAATATTTCAATTGAGCATCAAATTTAATAAGTTGAATATTTAGACAATAAATTGATCTTTTAACCATTATTCAGATAACATTCGCAATATTTAAAAGAAAAAAGAGAACCATTATTGATAAACGGTTTCTATATTGGTTAATAATGTTAAGATTGGGGAAATGTTGATAAAATATTCATATTTTTTTTTTTGTTCATAGATTAAATAAAAAAAATTTATGCTTTCTTTCATGCATTTCAAAGTGCATGGTAAATATTCTATGCTATATATTGATTGTTTATAGCAGAAATTTATTATGTAGATCCTATTAATGAGTACTTGGATGCATATATTAATCGCTTAAAGAAGAAATTTATCACATCTTTCTAAAATTAATTATATGCACTTTATGTGAAAAACGATTGTATCATTTCTTTGTCAAACCTATTAATACTTTTGCTCGATATTAGGGATTTAAGTATAAGGTTTTATTTATATCTAAGTATAACGTGAGTAAAGTATGATATCTCGTTGATATACTAGTTTATAAGCTAGAATTTATGTTATAACATTCAAATACCATCATAGAATCTATGAATTTTTTTATTATATTTCATAAAGAAAAATTCTTAAGGTGAGTTATTCAAAAGCTTGTCAATTTTTTTATATATTTGCACTAGCTAATACATTCATCAATTGGACAATTTTCAATAATTTAATGACATAATTTTCAATCACATTATTGTGATAATATAGCTTCAAACAATAGATCATGAGTCATAACATGTAACTTGAAATGTATAACTCCCAACAATTTACCTTCCTATTATAACTCTAAAATTACTTCTTTAGAATAAATAATATTGGAATCATTATATTTTTAATGATATATAAGAAATTCTATTATAAAAAAAGTACTACAAAAATTAATCAACCTTTAAACAATTTTGATGCAAACACAATTACTCTTTTTAATGGGCAAATGGGCTTAACACTATGTTTAGTAATTTTAAGTAGGGTGAAAATGGTTAAAAATAAACCAAAAAAAAAAGAAATGAAATGTTATTTGCATTTCTTATTCAAATTCGTAAGATGAAAATGGAAAGAAATATTTCCTTTTCATGTTATTTAGTCAAGACAAGATAATAAAGGAAATAAAAAGAATCAAAATTTTTTAGAGACTAAAATATCTTTACTTTTTCCTTTCTAGCCTTACTTTTAGGGCTACTATCATTTCCACCCTTCCTTTATTTCCTCCAAATTTAACAAGTGAAAAAGAAAAAGAGAAAATAAAAGTTAAAAGGTCGAATTCCAACTTATTCATCCCATTCTACATCTTATTAAATTTATTTAATATATAATTTCCACTTATGCGGATTTCATTTAATTTTTGCGATTTTTATTTATATAGACTCATTATAAGTTTATAGTATATGTTGATTTTTTTTAATATTATTATAATTTAAAGATGAAGGATTTAATATTTGATTTATTCTAATAGAAAATTAGTGAAGATATTATTAGATTATAACAATATTAATAATATTAACAAGTACGTATTAATTTGAAAATAATATATTTCTTATGTTTGATGTAATTAACTGGAAATTTTATATGAAAAAGGTGGGAAACTACTGATCTACATTGTAGTTTCAATATCCATGCGATGTGTCGCACGGATTCCAATATTCAACAGGTTGGCCGCTCGTGCTCCATAGGATTGATATTGATTAACGTAGACGTGGCACGACATTCACCAGAGACATGGACAACGACTGAACGGATATAACATGGTTATTCTACATGCTCAACTGAACCCTTCACCCTTCACTTAGTAAGTGGGCACAGAGAGAGAGAGATAGAGATGGCGTTGTTGGCGGAGAAAGAAGAGAAACAGAGGCATGATGTTGGTGGTAGCAGTAGTGAGAAAGTAAAAGGAGACAGAGAAATAGTGATTGTGAATCCAAAACCTAAGAAAGGAATAGCTTCCACAATCATTGATTATGCAGAGAAACTAATCGTGAAACTCATGTACGATACTTCCCAGCCTCATCACTATCTCTTCGGTAACTTCGCTCCTGTTCCCAACGAGACCCCTCCTGTCTCCGATCTCCCTGTCATCGGTCACCTACCTGTAACTCTTCTAACTCCATCTCCCTCTCCATTTGATTCCTTTCCTTTTCTTTTACAATTTTATTGATTCAATCATATATATCCTCTTTGCATATTAGGTCAAGCAAACGATTCAATATCATATGACATGATTTTGTCAAAACGGTTTTTGCTGCTTTTTTTTTTTCCTGAATTTTGTTGTAATCATAACTTTGTAATTGTATTGTAGCATTAAGCAGTAAGTGGTGATGAAAAAATATCACAGTAGCGGCTCAGGATGTACCGAACAATATATATATATATATATATATGGAAAAAAAAAAAGATGAAAATTATTTTCTCTGGTTTTGTAGGAGAAACACATTGTGTATATGAAAATGTAATTAATATGGCTGATGCAAATATTATAATGATGACTAGGTTAGACTGTACACTTAAATTCATATTTTATGATTTCATTGGCTCTAATTGTCACATGAATTGCTATAACATAATCACCGAACTGTAGAAGATTGTTCTCAAATAGCATGAGTATTGAAATGCTATTCAACTGTTGCAGGACTGTTTGAATGGAGAATTTGTTAGAGTCGGACCTAATCCTAAGTTTTCTCCAGTAGCCGGTTACCATTGGTATGTTGAAATTTACTGTCTTTTTTCTTCTTAAAGGAACAAAACTGTGTGATTTAATTTCATTTGTTTGATATATTCTTGTTATCTTTTTATGCAGGTTTGATGGAGATGGGTGAGTAAGCTTTTGCTTTTCTAATATAACTATAATCAGCTTGGTTTGGTTTCAGGTTTTTTTTTTTTTATTTTTTTTCCCCCTAATTTAAATGGTAAGTAATCTGGTTATGTTTTGATTTATCAAAAGATAGTTTTTCTGGTAACTATTGAAAATTAAATATAAAATTGATTGTTATGAGCATGTAAGTTTTCCTGTTCTGCGATTCCCTCAAGTGGCGTCATCCACTCTTTTGTTTAAAAAAAGGCAAGTTGCTTCAAATAAAGCTATTTATGAGAGACTTGAAACCTAATCCGTTTCATGTTCTCTTCTCAAGTCATTTGCCACATGCTAAGTACCTGATGATATTGTAGCTATAGCTATTCCAGTAATAATGGCATACAATTGGTATCATCTGCACTAGTTCCATATTTTGCTTCTACAGTTAGATATAGATTTCCTTTTTCATAATTATTTTCTTGGGAAATATGGGAGGCTCCTTTAACTGTCTTAAATATTGTCGACTTAAAATTCCACCACTGACTCCATGATGGAAAGTTGTACTCTGCCAAATTCTCCATTCTCTCTCTCATTTTTTGTTGAATTCACAGAATGGTGCATGGCATGCGCATAAAAAATGGGAAAGCAACATATGTCTCCCGTTATGTGAAGACATCACGCCTCAAACAGGAGGAATATTTTGGAGGTTCTAAATTTATGAAGGTATAATAACTGGAGTAGTGATGCATTGGTTTTAGTCTTCTGCTGGATATATATATATATATATATATATATATATTCCCTTTTCCCTTTTCCCTTTGCTTATACTGATTACTTATCCTCTTAGTCCATAAGATCTAAATTTCCTCAACATATGAAAATGGTATCAACAAATTTCTTTTTAATGATTCTTTTCCACAAGAGCCATGGTGTAGTTAGTTCGATTGGTGTTGAGGAGCACTTCTCTGTAGAAGATTGCTGAAAAGATTTGTAGTGGCAAGGGGTTTTGACACAGTCCTCTTTGAGAAAAGCTTCAACAATAAGTTAACTCTCACTCGAAACAAGTGAAGAAATAAGGAAACTTAGTTACATGTGAAATGCATGAGAATCATATGTTCTTCCCATAGTTTATGTTGTTGCTATCGACCTAATAATACATCGGTTTTCTTTTCTCTTAAGTAGATGTTATCGCTGTAAGTACATACAATTATTCTTTTCTTCCAATTAATTAATTCTCAAATGAAAACTTCTAATTTGTCTTTTACATTATCTTAAGTTGGATTTTGCATCCTCATTATGCTACATTTCCTCTACTAGATGTTTTCTCCTCTTCATTTCCGATATCCCTCCTGTGGATCGTTGTGCGATTTATTGGACAGACATGCTTTAATTGGACAGTTATCTTCCCATTTGCAATATCATGTTTTTTAGATGCTATAAAGCTCTTCCTTTTGATCTATCTTTTAGATTGGAGACCTGAAAGGCCTTTTTGGATTACTCATGGTCAACATACAAATGTTGAGAACAAAAACAAAAGTATTGGATGTCTCATATGGAACTGGTACAGGTACATCTTGTGGTTTTCTGGATTCTCCCTGCTCCCTGGCTAGTCAAGAATGTGCACCTTTGTTTGTTCCTGAATGGACCAATCATCGATTTTTAATATATTCTACACCAGCACAGACCATAGTCCTTTTTATCCTTTTCAAGTAAACAAAAATGTAAGGATAGCCAATATAATTTAATGATAGTAACAATAGCAGCAGCCATAGCAGCAACAGCCATATGCTTCTTGGCACTGCTGATTTGTCATTTAAGGAACAATTATCTATGAAAATTTATAGAAAGTGGGATAGATTTTTTCTTTTCAAGAGTATGGAAAAATTATGCTGTTTTATGTGTTGTATTAAGGAATACTGCATGAGCAATAATACTGTAATTGATGAAAAGATGTAATTTGGTAGAACTAAACTGTCTACTTGCTGTTCTACGGATTCCACATGAGAAAATATTGCTTTGATTGATAAAAGAGATATAATATGGAAAAACTGAAAACTAAACCATTCACATGCTGTTCCAGGAAATACTGCACTTGTATACCATCATGGAAAACTTTTAGCGCTTTCAGAGGCAGACAAACCATGTAAGGCTCCAAATTGCCTTCTTCCATTGTTGGGCATGATGTCTTGAGTATCGTAATCGTCATCGTCATCGTGGTCCATGTTTCTGTGTCTTTATTTACAGTTTGTATTACTAAGAATTGTGCATATACTCTCTCTACAATTATCCATTGCAAATTTCTTTAGAATCGACAGTAGCACTTTATATGTATGCTACTTGTTTTCTTTTCACTTAGACACATCTTTTTTCTTCTGGTGTGCAACGCAGATGTTCTTAAGGTTTTGGAAGATGGAGACCTGCAAACTATTGGAATGCTGGACTATGATAAGAGACTCGCACATTCATTCACTGCTCATCCAAAAGTTGACCCTTTCACCGGTAATGCCCATGATTTTGAGAAGTTAATCCTAGACAACTGATCAAATTTTGATATAAGATTATGATTTTTACTGCAGGTGAAATGTTTACATTTGGCTATTCACATACACCTCCATACATCACTTACAGAGTTATATCGAACGACGATTTCATGCATGATCCAGTACCCATCACAATTTCAGATCCCATCATGATGCATGATTTTGCTATCACTGAGAACTATGCAATTTTTATGGATCTTCCTCTGTATTTCAGACCAAAGGTATGGTGAAAAATTTCTCTTATAGGAGCTTCCGCATAACTTAAATCAAATATGGAGCCTTGTCGATGAGAACTAGAGTTTTAATTTCTGAACGTTTCTGGGAAATTTTGGTTTATTTTTCTTGCATAGAATGTTTATGTATTAGTTGATGCTTGGAGAGTGGAAAACCTTTTGAGTCAAAGTGAATATGTTTTTTATTAAAATAAAATATTCAAATAATTAGCATAAATGTAGAAATTTTCCCTTTAGTTTTCATCCCCATCAGTACCATCAATAACCATTATTGACATTTTCAACCAAGTCCACAGCTATATACTACAACCTCTGATTCCCTCCTACCATTTGTCAGAAGCAACACTACTGAAACCATATAATTAGTAGCAGAATGCATGGGACAGAAGTGCTCAGGCAAAAGATGGATGGTGAGAGATGTGACAATGACAATAAAGAATTAGAAAAATAGGCACAAATGATTATACATGGCAAACCCTAGATGAACTTGGGTTAAAAAAAAGGGCAGCGAGGTAGTAGTTTTCAATATGTCAAAATAGTTGAGGTAGAAGAACCCTCAAAACTCATAGTAAAGATCTATTAGACCCCAACATGTGCAAAGAACAATCTAAACCGGACTTCGAATGAACCATACAAAATTGGAAATTGAATTAATCACATTGCTCACACTTCAGTCAACCTACATAGGGCATTGATTGACCATTGGATACTTAGATTGACCACATATATCCTCTGGCCAACTGAATCATTTGCCATTTGCCTGGTCCTCCTTGGTTGATCAATCTTCAGCTCGTCTTTTCCTTTACCAGTCCATCTGACCCATAGATGAGCCACGTACTCTAGCAAGAAGTTTGGTTCCTGTTGAATATGAACATGTGTGTCAAATATATGTAAATTTGATGAGGCCATAGGCTAGATGACGTTAAATGTGAAAAGGCATCTGATAACAGTAGCAAAGATTACAGAGGAAAAGCTGCCTTTCCAAAGATTTAGTGGTATAGGACTTTGTCATTGTTATTGGTCCCTATCTAAAATCATATAGGTATTTTATCTATTAGAGAAAGTGAATGGATTGCCCTTTTTTTTTTATTACATCTTGTGTTTCTATTTATATCATAAGTTTGTGAAGCTAATGAAGTTTTTTCATTGCAGGAAATGGTGAAGAACAATACATTGATATTCACATTTGATGCGACAAAAAAATCACGTTTTGGTGTACTTCCTCGTTATGCCAAGAATGAGCTCCAAATCAGATGGTTTGAGCTCCCCAATTGCTTCATTTTTCATAATGGTGTGTTCTCATTTCCATTTCAGCCTCTCACTGGATACGAAGAGGTGTAAATTATCTTCATGCATTAGCTTGCCAGAAAGCCTGGGCTGATACTTATTTGCAATTGTGTGGAATGAGTTTGACCTTATTGTTCTCATGCTGCGAAATCCCTCGCAAAGTTTACAATAAAGTCAATGTCTTGCAATCAACCATTCTGCTAGTAGTCAAATTATCGTGCCAGTAGCTACAGGCTGCAGTGATTTTACATATAAAACTTCCTGAATCGATATGCTCATCATGTAGATAGTATCCGTGACCTGTAAAATATTGGTCCATCTGTGATGGGATATTTGTCCATTCACTTTCTTCCTTATTCTCTGCTGTTGTAACTGTATTTCAGTTTATTCCAGAGTTTTTCATAATCCATCAACGAGAAGTCAAATCTAAAGTAGGCCTGTCTTGGTATTCAAAATTTCTCTCTGTTGAAAGTTAAAAGGCACAGTATTGGGTATACCATGCAGAGCCATTCAAAAGAAAATTTCTTCATTGTTATCCTTGTGTTTCCCATGCAATGTTATAGCTCTTCCTAATTTCTGCAATCCCTTTGTCCAGGTTGGTGGTTTTGGTCCACATATTTTGATAGCATCATTTGTAATTTCATATCAATGGAATCGTATGTATATTACACTGCTTATCCTCTTTAAAGTTCTTGAATTGGATTGGCTAATCTTTTATGACTACCAGATACATGGACGAGCTTTTGCTGAATAAGATATCTCCAAGAGCCACCTTGTTTGATAATTATGCAAGGATCTCACCAATTTTTTAATGCAATGAATGGTTTCTTTAGGTTTGGTCTTGTTGCCATTCACTTTCTATTATGCACTAAAAGCCTTGCATTGATTCTCTCTTTTAATTCACGAGATAAAATTACAATGTAGATAGTGAAGTGATTAACATTAGATAACTTGCATCAATCTAGTCCTCTTCTTACTTTTACCTGCTCGAATTACCAGCCAATGCTTGGGAGGAGGAAGATGAAGTCATTTTGATCACTTGCCGCCTTGAGAATCCCAATTTGGATATGGTGAACGGAATTGTGAAAGACAAGCTTGAGAACTTTGCAAATGAATTGTAAAAGAGCCTGATCCTTGTTACTACTCAGCACTTATGGTCCTATGTTAATTGTTCGTGCTTCTTTGCTTCCAGGTATGAGATGAGATTCAATATGAAAACTGGATTAGCTTCACAAAAGAAACTATCTGCACCTGCTGTTGACTTTCCCCGGATAAATGAGAGTTACACTGGCAGGTATGGCATTCAATGCTTGAATTCCCTGGTTATGAACAAAAACAAGAAGATGCAGATGCATAAGAATCAGCTTGCTTTTGACTGTTGTAAATACTAGCTGCAAATGATTTTTTGACCTCATACCATTTTGCCGTTATGGCTGTCTGTCAGATTCTTATTCCAGATATTTTGTGAATATAGGAAACAAAGATATGTCTATGGAACCATTCTGGATAGCATTGCAAAGGTCACTGGCGTTGCAAAATTTGATCTCCATGCTGAGCCGGAGTCAGGAAAAACAAAGATTGAAGTTGGAGGAAATGTCAAAGGCGTATTTGACTTGGGACCTGGTAGATTTGGTTCAGAAGCTATTTTTGTACCTAGAGAGGCTGGCATCACTTCTGAAGAAGATGATGGCTACTTGATATTCTTTGTACATGATGAGAAGACAGGGTATTTACCTGATCAATTGATAGTCATTTTTTATTATCAACTACCAAGAAGTATATGTCGAAAAGACACTAAAAAATCTAATTTTATAACTGTGCAGAAAATCATCAGTGAATGTAATTGATGCAAAAACCATGTCAGCTGATCCTGTTGCTGTTGTTGAGTTACCATATAGAGTCCCATATGGCTTCCATGCCTTCTTCGTGAATGAGGTAATTGTATTTTAAGCTCTTGATTTTCTTTTTATTTACTTTTCTTCGATTTATATGTGTACAATATATATTTAGATGGGTTGAGTTTTCAGTTGGTACGGTGACAACACTTAAGCAACAGTTGAGAACTCCTTTAATTGTTTTTAGAAGAAAAGCAAGTAGTTATTATTATTTTATGATAGGAGGGATGATTTGGATGGTAGGCAAATCCAATATGGCTGACATATGAGATAAGAGACAACGTTATAGGAAATATGAACTCAAAATTGGAGATGTGTAGTTCTAACAAAAAATATATTGCCTCTTTATTGGGGTTAATGCAGATGATTGTTTGAAGTCTTTAATGTACAAACTTCAGGCCCATTCTTTTTTGAAGTGTAGAAAAGTACACATACAGAAGACGGAGAATATGGAAAATTATATGTGAATTATTTATGCTTCTTAATAACACAATATATCTATCTTATATATGGTAACAATTAGGAGATGATGTTTCCATATCCACTTCTGGCTGTTGAGTGGCTTTTTTTTCTTTTTATATTTATTTTTACTTATGAGACCTATGTGATCCCCTAAAAATAATTCATGGTTATATCTTGGGGCTTCCAGAAAATCCAACTGGATACTTAAAACATCAAAAAAATTCAAAGTGCATCTTTGATTGTGGCTCGGTGGTTTTTTTTTTTTTTACTTATTTATTTATTTATTGAAGCCTATCAAATGGACAATTTAATTGAATGGGGTGAAATGATCACAGAAGCATTCAAACTCGCTCGCCTGACTCTAGTACCATGTTAAATTTAACACCACAACCAACCAATCTATAATTTTGAGTATGTATTGAACTGTTGGTTTGATTATTCTCATTTTTCATATGTCAAGACTGAGATTAACGGCTGGTAACATTGCTAATGAACATTAAATTTGCGTCTAACACCCTGCCTTTGTCTTTATGTTTTCTTTCGTTGTGCTTGTGCTTTTACTCTTCCTAATTATTCCATTAACGCGTTTACTCTCTTTCATTGGTCAACAGGAACAACTCCAGGAAATGGCAAAACTGTGATTTTCTGCCCTCAATAAACAATGCTTGCTTCTTGGTGCTGATCTTCACGGTGGAAGCATATAAATAGATAGATATGTATCTGTATCGTAGTCCATGAGGATTTCTTTTGTGCCAAAGAAAGCATTAAGAATTACGATGAGGAACAAGCGTTCTTGGTCAACAAATACATATTGTATAGCACCTATGATTTGGCCTACGTATTAAACAGCTCATACATGTGACGGTGCATCCACCATCCACCTTAACGAAAATGCAGCAATACCAATTGGGAAAGCACTTGAGTCCGGTTTTCGCTTTTGTTTCATGTGTGAGCGCTGCTTGCCGGCGGGACTGCTTGTCCATTCATCATCAGTCGGTGCATCTTTGTTAGGTTAGTTACATTGGACATGACTTAATTGCTTTATATCCATAAGTAGATGTTATACATAATAAATATTCACATTATATCTGCAAGTTTAACCTTTCAGATGGTACGGTAATATGATGTCAAAGTAGCAGGTCACGTGTGAGAATCCCTACAATGTCATTACTCCCAATTTAATTAAGTCGTGCAGTATTTACAAATACATAAATTTTGGTTGTACTCATGACTTAATTTTCAGGCAACTCGGTCCCTTAATACAAGGCAACTAATAAATATAGGTACAGGACATCTTTCTCTAACCATTGATTTGACTAAAGGTCGTCCATCTGTACTTCTTGTGGGCGAGACACCGAATTTTCAATTTTCAAAAGTACTAACGGTGTAGTCACGATTTAAAGATGGGGGGTTGGGGTTCTAATATTCATTCAGCAGATGGAGCATGGGATTTGGATTTAAACTTTGCCGATATTGGTGTATCAAGATAAGATATGAACGTTAAACTTCTTTGAAAAGGCAAGATAATTTAATATGCATGCAAGGGAGGGCACTTGGATTGCACTTTTGTCGGATAGCTATCTTTCGAGAAGCTTCTAGTAACACAAACTTCAAAAGTAGGAATAACCTTGAGCATAAAGTACACTGCAGAGCACACTAGCTATGATTGGATAAAAAAAAACAAAACAAAAGGGGAAACATCAAAGGCACCAAAAGTATAACACCAACTGCTTTCAAATTCAACGTAAACATTCAACCAAGTTTTCCAAGCAATGACAGAAAGTAACTGGAGAAGTACGGCAGAAACGTTTCACGAGCAAGTTTCAGGAAAGTCTGGCAGTTTGGGGGAGCAACATTTCACGGCATTGTTTAACACCAGACACACACCCAAAATTAAAGCAAGCATTGAAACTGTCACAATGAAAACACGCTGGATAACAATCTCCGCATCACCAAGTAAAGCCTAGCTTACCGGTGAATCCAAGAGAAGTTGGTGGTTTTTTTGGTTACAGAGGGATGAAAGGAAGTCTCGAAATGGTAAAAACCCAAATCCAGTGTCAAACCTTTCACCTTGTGTCATCTACTAAAAAGTAATGCAGCCAAGAATGAGTTGCCGGAAAATCTTCCGTGATAAGAGGGCTCCTTCTGCACTGGATCGTGGTAATATTTTAGCCCTGAAGTTGCGGATACCCACCATGGAATTCCGTATAAGAAATCGGCCAGAGCATTAGGACACCCATTTGTGCAGGAACTTACTTTTTTAGGCCCATATGACCCCCATTTAGGAATATAGTTTCTTTCCAGTCACCTATGCAATCCTGATAATTACGAGTCTGTAAATGATGCACAGATGATAAGCCATTGGAGTCACTGTTCCCATTGGAAGACACACTTAGATCAAGCATGTCTCCAGATGAGTTCACGTTTCCAGCATTACCCGCATAATATTTTGAACTAGGCGAGTTGATGGATTGTGCTGATAGATCCATGCTGGATGCGGTAGATTTTTCTGCTGAAATGTCAGATTCCTTATTATCAAGCTTCTTGGTATTGAGAAAACGGCCCCCAGAACCCCTTGGCCTTCTCATAGCATGCTGGTGGCGAGACTCATGGAGATATGGCTGTAGAAGAGAAAAACTATGTTTATACAGTAGATCATAGTAGAAAAGATAAAAATATAGCAGTTGTAGACTCATGAGCATGGCTCCTTGTTACCTTCAACCTAAGAAGTTGCAGGCAGAAAAATTATGGGAAACTTCCTCAAAAAGATTGATTTAATGGAAAACGTGTATATTCTTCTCATTAAATGCTGTAGCTATATCAAAAGAATATGATACAGGATACAAAGTTCTTGACTAGCAATTGCAGTTGGATGTTTTAATACACTGTCAGAGAACGAACAGTAATTATTTGAACATGAAGTTACCTTTCTGGTTTTGACTAACTTGTTTTCAAGTTCAGCCTTAGCTCGGGATTGTCGTCGTCTCAAAATACCACGGTACTGCTTTGCATTAACATAAACTGGCTCATCATCCATTCTAATGGGCAAGGGAATTCTACCATGATACATTCCAAATAAATTCGGTACCTAGAGTTACAAAGTAGCATGAAGCAGGTATTACTGATCACATAAATCTATTAATCCACAGATAGTATGTGGCATAGAAAAGTAAGCATAATAAACAGCGTGAAAGGGACAAAACTTCTATATGGATAATCTAGGATAAGCATCTTCCTTAAATAACAAAATTGCAAGACATACCAGAGCTTGTGATCCATAAGAAGCCAACAGACCACCATATTGCGGATCTGAATAGAGAGGTGAAGTCAGAACCTGCAATTAGACAAAACTAAGGGACGACATAGAGAACCAACACAGGTAAACAACTTTCTTAACTATTTAGACCAAATGCTCCAATGCAAATGTAATTGTTGATTCACTTATCCATGTTATGTAATAAATATAATAATCCATACCGTATTATTAAGTTTAAACTTTTAAAAAAGATGGGTATGCTACACTCCTAACTACACATAACGTGACATCAAAGTAGGAGATACTGTATTCAGACACTTGCATTTTCAGTCGACCCTCATCTAATAAGCCATCCACTCGTTGGGCTTGGGTTAAAGTTTAGCTTATAAATGAAGGGAAATGTAATATATAATATTTCAAACCACATCTATAAGTTTAAGCAATTAAATAAGACGGTTGTGGTACCACTCGTAACAATTCAAAAGTTGACAAAAGAAGTTTGATGTGAAAAATCCTTTTAAACATAACTAGGACACAGGTTACTTTGTTACTAACATAAATTAAGTTCAACCTATTCCTGAACAATCATTCTATATGGCTTTGGTAAAATGAATGATTCAGGAAATCTCTGATTTCTCATCTCTTCAGATTAATCTTTTTGCCATCATCAAGGAACAGAGAGATGGAACTTGAAGAGAATCCATCAAGAAGCTCGTCAAGTGAGATCTAAGATTGCCCTTGGACAGGTCATACAGCTCCCCACTTTCCAGAAGCAAGTTGGAAAGCCAAGGCTCCAGTTAAGGCCCCTTTCTTTGTCTGGATGATGCTCGAGTTCTCACAAATAACTTGAAGGAACAAGGATATACTTGTGATTGTGATAAGTGTTGCATGTATACAACATGCCAGATTGGCAGTTGACCATCTTTTGCTTCACAGGGAACTCAGAAAACTAAAACTGGAAAGCTGCACCTTCTCTTTACTGGGATTGTGTGGTTGAGGTTGATGCTTTTTGCCTTTGTAATCGCTAAAGCTCATCATTTCATCAAGTTTTTTCCACCATTCTTTTATCTCGTTTATCTGCTTGGAAATCATAAATAATTGCACCTTCTTTTTCTCATTAATGAGATTTTGTAATTGATGGATCTTTTTCCCTTCTCTTTTTCCGTTTGTGGTTGAGGTGAATAAGCAATAAAGGAGCGAGGGAGAGAGAGTAAGAGAAATCTTACAACTGAGTGGCCAACAAGTTCCATTTGAGAATTTCCTTCAACGTTTTCACCACTAGCATGCATCGCAGGAGAAGGAAGGACCTTAGGAAGTTTAACTTCTTGCACATCACTCCCATCTGATCCAATAGGAAGTTTCTTTATATTGTGTATATGCATTCAAAGAAATGGTAGTATAGGATATGTAAACATAAATTTGGAAAAACTGGGTGGTGCACAAGCCATTTCGGTAAATTATTGAGGGCACATACAAATTTCTGAAAACATATTAAGGACCCTTACTGAACAATTAATTCCCAAAAAATTTTTATAGAATGTTTAGTGGCTGAGAACTTTAACCTAAATGACCTATAACAGCTTCAAAATGTTCTTTTCTTTGGTAACAAGACCTGCTGGTGAAAAAACAACTAAATGAAATATTGAAGTACTTGAAAAGAAATAGAAGAAATACAGTAGGACAAAGTGCTATAAAACCAGGAAGAGAAGTCTGAATAGCAACCCAATTCAATCAGAGTAAATATCCTAACAAGAAAGCTAAAATGTTGGACAAAGTGACTCAGATTTTTCATTTTCTTTTTTTCTTTTCTTTTCTTTTTTTTTTTTTTTTTGATAAGCGTTGCAGAATCCATATATTCTATACGAAACCAGTCAAGGATGGTTTTCCATTGATGCTATTGAAGACACTAGGTATTATGTAAACAGACAGACTCAGAGACATATTTTGGCACAACAAAGCATGTTACTAGCAAAAAATAGATTCATCAGAGGATTTACCATAACTCACCATGACAATCTCCTTTTCTTTTTAGGATATATGTCATTGAGGACTTTGTTCCAAGATCTGTCCACCAGATAGAAGAAATCAAGCTTGCAGAGAGCATTTCTTTTTCGAATGGTTTGGATTGATAGGTTTTTCTGAGATGGAGCTCAGCAAGAATGAATTGAAAGATTCACATGGAACAAGTTCTGACATGCGTTCCCACATCACTCGGTCAGCTTTAAGACAGTGAAGAGAAATAGAATGTAAAAGGTCTATAAAAGCAACGGTTTTATACAACTTTTGCTCATCGATGTTTCACAGATGAGAAGCTGCAGAAAAGAGAGATGATGTATATCTAGGAGGGGAGTTTCATCAGGAGTATTCATCCTGAGATTATAACCTTTTTTCCCCTTTTCTGCTTGAATATTCAGATATCTTCATTGATAATAAATATTTACAGCATGGAATTACAGGGGGTGAAAACCCTTAACTGGGAAAGCTAAAGAACCATATCTACTCAGAGTGCCTAAAGAGAACACCCAACAGAAGTAATGGCCAAATGATTCAGGTGTCTACAAAAGATAGAAAGAGCACTAATGTGGTCTATAATGAGTTTTAATAAATCCCTAAATATGTCCCTCATATTTTCACTTGATTCCAGTGTTTTCAATTTTGGCAACTACTTCTTTGGGATAGACCTGATCAAGAACTTAATACCTCAACTCAAATTGGCTGGAAAAGGAAGCATAGAACCGGAGCCATCCACAGAAGAGCTCAAAGACTATCAAGCCAGCAAGTGTAATGGGTGGAGGTCCTTGTAATCATGCCACAAGAGTCATGTACCAATGCAAATATAATGAAAGAAGGTATATAATGACTCAAAATGATAGACGGAGAAAGTCTGTTGGGACAATATCAAGAATGGCGCCAGTTCAAAGAGAGTCAGCCACCTTTAATGAAGGTTCCCTTCCTAACCATAAAGCCATTGCTCTGCTTTGTCACAAAAAGAATACCGAAAAGAAAAGGAACGAGTTTGACCACAAGGCACTAATTGCAATAAGACACATACCAAGCGATATCACCCAACATGAGGTACTAAGCTTGAACTCAAGCTCAGAATTTCGAGTTCCAGCTTAGCTTAATCTAGTACTTGACAAGCTCGAGCTTGACTTTGCAAAGTTCGTTTCAGCTTGTTGTATGTGGGGAAAAGAAAAAGAAGAATATTTCTCTTCAAACTATAATAATGTTGATGCCTAACTCAATTGAAACTCAACTTATACTTAAGCTCAACACGAGCTAATTAGGCTAGCCAGTTTAAAAGAATACAGTGAAACTCAAACTCAACCCGATTGTATTTGAATCCAACTGTAGCAAATATCCAGTCAAACTGCAGAAGCAAAAGAAAAGGCCTAGTTCATTTAAACCCCTAGAGTTAACCATTTGTTACTAGCAAACCATAGTGCATGCTTGTAAAAGTGCATCCATAAAATTAGAATAATATCTCACTGAATTCTACCAATTTAGCCACATCTCCAAAAAAAATAAATAATTGAATCCCCACTTCATTATTAAGTAGTGATTGAGTACCTTCAGTTGTGACCGTTAGGTTGTTTCCAACACGCCACCAAGGTTGCGAGTATCCTGTAAGATGCAACATTCCTTGTTCATGCCTATCCACATTTTCAGACAGCGCTGGCATTGTTCAGAAGCTTCAAGAAAGGGAGCACTGACCTATTTTATGTACAAACAAGGCACTGAACAATAAGAAAGGAGTAAAAAGGGACAGGGGAAAGCAATCCCTTACAAAACTACTACAGGTATAAACAAGATTTTGCAACATCAATTTCATACTTTGGTGCTGTAACCAAGGGAAAAGATAAAGAAAAGGAAAAAAAAAAGGAATTAACACCTTGCATTGAGGAACAAAATATGAAGAAAACAGTTCACAACCACATATTATGTACTTATGACTATGCTTCAACTCTTTATTAAATTAGCTAGAAATGGATGCCTATTTCAAGATGACGAAGTAAGCTTTAATTTCAGAATGCTAAAAGGAAATGCTACATGAGCACATCAACTCGACCTATTTCAAGCACAAGAAGGGGCAAAATGGTGGAAATCTAAGCTAGATGGATAGCCATACGAGAATGCAAAAGTTGATATCAATGACTCTCAATATATGCATAAATATCTGCTGTGCCTTCTCAGCTTGAATTGCACGCAGTTAAGCCTCTGCAATTGGATGGCTTTAACTTTCATCTGTGATTGCCAGCAGACTCAATGACCAAACTGGAAGATCATTAACATCCTTTTGTAATTAATGGTGAAAGGTTTCCTAGAATACTCAAGTTGTGAAATAATTGAATTACTCAAATCCAATACAAATATCAGAGTTTTTTAAGTGTATCCTCCTGCATGCTCATTATTGGAAGCCATAATAAAGCAGCAATCTTCAGTTTTGCTTACCATGTAACTCTACACCATTGTGCTCAAATTCGATTCTCATATCTAAGTTACTAGCCAATACATGGCCTAGTAGCGTCAACACCGCTTTCTTATTGGGACAAAACAGGTTCGATTCTTCTCTTTTTCTAAAATGTCATTTATATGTAGTTGGTCAAGAAAATCATTAAGTTACTAATATTAGTATCCCCAAACCCACCCACGACTTATCAAATAATCTCTCCGAGCATTCGAACAAAGACTCGTGAAACGTTCATTAGTGATTTATGCAATCTCACACACTAGCAAGCAGGGCAACATCTTTGGAGTCCAAAATACATTGCAAAAACACCCACAAAACAAAAACAAATAGCTGGTTACATCTTAATTAAGATGTAAACAAGTAATGAAATTTCTCATCGAATACTAGACAGTAGTAAACACAAAGTCAACTCGAATATATCCAAAATAACTTCAAACTTCACTGACCTAAATTTGACAAAGTAGTTAAATTTATCTACAATGTTTAAATCTTTGTCACTTAAAAACGGCTGTAAATGAGAAAAAAGAAAGAATTTTTATTCTTCCTTTTCTACTTTTAGCCAACTGGGTTTCTCAAGGATAAAATTTTTCCAGAAGCCCAATAGGAGTAATTTAATTTTTCTTAAAAAAAAAAAAAAAAAAAAAAAAAAGAAGCGTCAAAAAACATATTAAAGGAACATAACCAAAGATACTAAGAATTGGGTTTTCTCAGGACTCACCAAGTAACAGGAGACGATTTGGAAGTTGGAATTTCTGTCAAGTCATAACAGCAGAAGAAATGGATCCATTTGGTGCGTGTGTGTGAGAGTTGTGTTTCGTGGTTAAAGTGGTAAGTAACCTCAAGGGAGACAGACAGAGACACACCAGCTCTTGTTGTTATTGTTGTTATTGCTGTTTGACTCTACATCGTGTCTATTTATTTTTAAAATTAAATTAAAAGTACTAGTGGACACTGCATGATAATGTTACTTTTCAACCTTTTGCTACTTTTTTTTTTAATATATATATATATATATAAAGTATAATAAGTATTTCAAATTGTGATTTTTTTTTTTAACTTTTAATACTTGAATTCAATTAAAAATTGGGTCAATTTGTGTTTGAAAATTGGATTGAGCTGGATGCGCTTGATGAATGATTATCTGTTTATATATTTATGCTTGTCTTCTTATTAGCCAATACGTATCTATATATATATATATATTAATTTATTGTTTAATGATGTCATCTTACTTTAAAAGAAAAAAAAAAAAAGGAGAGAGAGAGAGAAAAAGGAAAGAAAAGAAAAACATTTTTGTGATTTGATTTGTAACTCACGCAAAGTGAAAGCTATTTCGTTGGGACAGGACATTCAGGTACGGATGAATAGGTTGTTGTCTCTTACGTGGACTGTGGTCTATGCCTCTATTGTCCAATGTGGCCGATAAAATCCACAATGTAGCACACTTCTTCTTCTTTTTTTTTTTAATAGACTTTTCCTTACTTATCCTTCCATGGAGGTCAATTTAATAACGTGTGACAAACAACACCAGATAAAAATTCAGTAAAACAAGTTTATTTTTTTGTCTTAAAATCATACGATTTATTAATAAGACTAGGATGGATTTAGATCCTATAAGATTATTTCTCAATAATTTTTCTAAAGTCATCGAATATAAATATGTGTAGTCAATAATTGAAATTTCATAAAAAAAATGATGTTATTATAATGTTATGGATATTTTAAAAAATCTAAATAATCTTTATTATTAATTGATAACTAAAGTAACTTTATATGATTTAGGATTCAAGCCTTATCTTATTAGTTATTAAGGAGTATATGGAAAATTGTCAAAGTATAAGTTAATCTTACAAATTAATGAATGATTTTTTTTCTTATACTCACTTTTAGGATTAAACAAGCTATACATACAATCTCTCTCTCTCTTTCTCTATCTCTGTGTAGCTACTATTAATATGTTACTTAAATCATTTTAGTCCTTTTTGATGTAAATTAAAACATATTAGTTACTTATAAGAATTAGAATCTTCAGAGCTACGCTTATTTTCAACTCCTCAAATTATGAAGCATGAGTGATGACATTGCAATATTTTATCGAGGCATGATTTTGTAAGAAGAATTGAGATGTTATTCGTTAAATTCCATTGAAGAAAGAAAAGAAGTAACATGAAGAAATTAATCAAACTCACCATCAAGTAAACATTAGCAATTAGACTTGTATATGTTGATTTTTTAGCTAAATAAACATTCAATATGTTAGAAACATAGTAGTCATACACCGAGAGGTCTTGATCTACGATCTACAATCAACAAACAACAAACGAAATTGATGGGATAGTAGTCTATCAACCCTAAAGCTACAACACATCCCTTTTTTTACTTAGGTAGCACCCAATGTGCACATACATTTGTTTCATGGTGAATAAACTTAATAGAACAATTAGAAAATAGAAAATTTAAAACACAAATATCTCAAATCACTCCAAAGATCTTCCACAAACTCCTTCTTAGATCAACCATTGCCTAAACAACTTGCATATGATTCATTTCAACCTCTACATTATCTTAACCTCTTTTAGCAGCAATCTAGAGAGCTTCCTTTACAGCCATCGCTTCATTCACCTCACGATCACTATAAGGAATTCTAATAGCTATGACTTATAACATCGTCCTTGATCGCCTTTACAAACAATCCATACTCCTCATCTATCATAGGCTTAATTAACCGAAGCATCACACTATAATTTAATTCTTTTTATATTTGGAGTAGACCAATTCCTATGTCGTTATTGTGATTCTATTGTCATACATTATATGGAAGAAAAAATCGATTCAATTTGTACAAAATCAATAGTCCTATCTTAAGTTTGCCTCTCTCAACTCTATAATATTATTTTCTATCTAGTTTGGTGCACTACAGCTATAAGCGAGGCCTCTCAATATTAAAAGCACCATGATTATGCAGTTTCCATATATACTAAATTGCTGCAGCCATCTTTGACAATTCTTCTTTCATTTGCTAAAGGGACAAGCTCAGTCTTCTCAGCATCTCATCAATCCAAAGCTGCACTTATGATGTATTAATATATTCATTCTACGAGTTAAACAAATTAAACTAAGCTACTTTAACCCAATCACAATTAAATATGATATGCTCTGGAGTTTTAACATCATTACAAAAATGGCACATAGGATCTAGCCTGACTTTTCTATAAAAAAGATTATTGGTAGATGCCAAAGAATTCGTACATGAACACTATAGCAATTGTTTATGTTTTGGCTAGCATTCTAAGTTCCAAATCACCTTTTGAACTCTCTAACTAATCTTACTTGATGTACTAACATTATTTAATTCACTTTCGATCCTTTGGCCATAATACTATGATATGAACTTTTCACAATATAATCTCCACCTCTCTCTTTAGGCTACATCATCCTATCTTCCACTATAGTATTACTATTATTTATAAAAAATTTAAGGATAGCTCTTTACTCTACTTTTGTTAGGACATCTTCCACTATATTGAGGTTATAACACCCTTGCTACACATCAAAGATATCTCTATCAAGTGAGGATTAATTTGTTTATTTTAGAGAGTAAAACCAGGTAAAGTAAGGATCTATAGATCCTTCCAAAAACAAATTGATGTCCCACTTCCTATTTGCCATAAAATTCTTCCTCAATTACTTCCTTTCCCCTCCAATGCACTTTACCAACCCCATGCATCCCTACCTCCTTTCTTACTTCTAACAAGTCCTCATTTGGAAAATAAATACTCTCGAAAAGCCTTAGCTATAAAGCATCTAGGTTTTGCACTATTCTCTAACCATTTTTCCTAAAAGGGCTAAATTAAAAGCATGTAGGTCCCTAAATCCTAACTCTCTTCTATCTTTTATCTTAGATAATTCCTTCCAACTCCTCTAGTGAATTTATTCCCTTGCTTGCTCTCTCGCCACCAAAAATTTGAAATCAAACCGTTAACTTCATCACACTACTTTTATAGAGAAAAAACTAGCTCATTAAATAGGTTGATATTGCAAATGCCACAGATTTTATCAACGCTTCTTTCCCTCTTGTTGATAAGAGACTCCTCTTCCATCTTTGCAATTTTTGCATTATTTTCTTCTTAACAAAAGCTAATGCCTGAGATTTTGATCTATCCCAACTCATAGGCAAACCTAAATATCTTCTTAGATAGTTGTGAGAATATATATTAAGCACTTTATAATAATCCTATCTCAACTCTTCTAAGGTTAAGCTATTGAAAACTATTGAACTCTTCTAATAGTTGACCTGTTGACCGTACATTCTACAATAATTTCTCAAAATAATCTTTGAATTATACCAGTTTTGCTTATTTGCTTCTATAAAAAAGAGAGAATTGTTAACAAAGAACAACTGTGTTAAAATGGGACTAGGTTATCTACTTATATTGCCTTTTGATACACCATGATCCTTAGCATCCCGAATCCTCATAAACAAACCATCGGTAACTAAAATAAGTAAATATGGCACGAATGGGTCATCTTGTCTTATTCCTCTTGTAAGCTGAAAATGCCCAACTTTCCTCCCATTGACAATGGAGCTAAAAAGACATTAACCTTAACACAATTCATTATCAATCTCACTTAGACAAGCAAGAAGCTCATCTTAACGATAACACTCTCAAGAAAAGACCACTCTGCTCAATTGTAAGCCTTAGTCGTATCTAGCTTAATAGCACATAAGTGTTTCTTTCTTTTCTTGTTCAATTTAAGGTGGTAGAAAACTTTATGAGCCATAATCATGTTGCCTTAAATGAGAGGACCAACAATAAAGCACTTTGGAAATGAAGATATCTAAAAGAGGTTGCAATCTATTGGATAAGACCTTTGAAATTATTTTGTAAACAAAATTACAAAAACTTATAGGACATAATCATGTGATATTTTTTAAACAAAGGAACTTTGGGAATTATCACAAAATCAATATCATTAGACTATGGAGGAATGATACCTAACTCAAAGAAATTTCTAACCACCTCATATATGTGAGATGAGAGACCTATATTAACACAACTAGGTTTGGTAGCCTAGTTTAGGTATTCAGGAAAATAACCAAATAGGTCAAAAAACATACAAGGGTTCCATGATATTAGTCAAGGAATTTTCATAAGCTGAAATTTGAAAATATATTAAATATTAAAAATATAACTAAAATGGTAATAATTTACTACGTTATTATATTATTGGTAATTAGAGAATTAGATCTTAAAAATTAATAAACACTTAGAGATAAATTATATGAGTAAAATAATTAATATTATACATAAAATAATATATAAAAGACATGTATACATATATGTTATAATTATTATATAAATATATGTACCTAAAATCGGCAAATTTAAGGTTCAGAAAAATATTTACAGAATCAAATAAATTTTTACTGTAAGGTCAAAAAAGTTAAAAGAAACACTTTGGTAAAGTGTATTTTGTCAAATTAAGTGATTGAAATATTTAATTAAATAAAAACATATTTTACTGGTTATGAAAAATTAGTTTCGAATATCTAAAACGCAAGATCGGATGATAGAGAGGCCTTAAAAATAAAATTATCTAACTTATAAAAATAATTATTTGAAGTTAATTAAGAGTAAAATAGTTAGTATAAGCATTTCATATACAAGTGTATACACGAAATAAGGAAAAATAACTATATATTATATAATATACATAAAACTATATCCTAATTATTGACTACAATAAACTAAAGATCAGCATGAAATAGTTGTAAGATCTTCAAAATGAAGTAAGAGGTGTGGCATAAGTCATAGGTAACAATATTTAGATAGGAGAAGGAATAGGAGACACCTAATCAACTCAAAAAAGGAGAAAAATTAACAAATGTCCACATGAAGAGTTCTCCACCAACAAAAGGGATTTCTATATATTCCATAGCTCACTTTTAGAAATGAGTTTAAACACTCTAAGTATTAGGAAAAATACTAGGGAGCTTTAGGAATTGTTTAAAAGAATTTTTTACAAAAATTAAAAAGAAATAGAGTAATTTTAGGTGAAATCTAAGTTATTAGGGAAAATCACCACCTAGGAGTGAGCCAAATCACTTGGAGACAATGAAGGTAACACCAACTTAGGAAGACAAACCCCTACTACCAGATGATTACCAGAGTTGTAAGTAGCGATAAGCTTTGGTTTTGGCTGTTTTTTATTTTATTTTTCTAAAAATGAGAAACGAGCTTTAAAAATTATAATTTTTTGCTTCTTTAGGTAATTTTCATATAGAATCCAAAAAGGCAACCAAATTCTTCAAATTCTAATTCAAAATGTGTTTCTTAAGAAACTAATCCATAAATAAGCATTGATTTTAATTTTTAACAGCCTGAATGATGTTATTTTGATTCCAAAATTTATATACAAACATTTAGCTTGTCTATTTTAATTCCATAAAAAGAGTTTTCAAAAATTCAAAAGTTGAATTTTTGGTTTTTCCCTAACTAACATACATATGATTGAAATTACCTAAAATGAGTGTTTAGTAAAGTAATTAAGCCTTCAAGTGTTAGTTTATTACTGTAGTTGAGATTTGAAGTGTCGAGTTAAAGTGAGGAAGCAAGGGGTGTAGATGCTGAAGTTGTATGATTTGAGAGTTCAAAGTATATTTGGTGTAGATCATAAGGTATGTTAGAATGTAATCAGGTGTAAATATAGTGAATACACTAGAAATTTGATCTAAATTAGTATGTGGCTATCCTTAGACTTTACTCTATTTATAGAAAATAAAATGTAAGTTGGAAACTTCTTAAATAAGAATTTAATTTAGGACAATGGGTTAGAAACTTTATCAAAAGCAATGTTGTATGGTATTGAATATCCTTAATCACACTAAGAGTTCAACTATAGATCAACGAATGATTTGTATATGAATTTCATACCTTTATCAAAGTCATAACACGAGTTAGAAGCCACTCAGACAATAGCCCATGTTACAAGACTGAGTCAAAACCTAAGTCAGAAACTCAGTCAGAAAATAGTTCAATGGAAAAAGCAAAATATAAAAAGCAATTAGAAGTATGAAGACGGCTAATACTAAATATTGGATCATTTAGAAGTCGAAGAGTAGAGCAGAAAATCGCTTAAGTATACCTTCTAAAAATTTACTAAAGTCAAAACTAAAGTTAAAAACTACTAGACAGTAACTTGTATCAGGTAAGAACCTTAGTCAGCAGATACTCTACTTAATTAATATCTAATAAATATCTTAGAAAACTTACCTAATATAATTGAAAACATACTTAAATGTTCACAATGAACACATATGTTATATATTGGATGAAACTAAATATGTCATATTAAATGTCACGCTTCAAAGTGATAGAGTCATAAAAATCCCGTTGTACAAATCATTTTAAGGTAAAAGTTAACTATACGATAACCATCTTAAACTTAATTTACATAAAGTGTCCACAACTAACCCGCTTTGAAGTAAATAGTTTATAAATTAAATAAATTATTTACCTAAAAAATTATGGAAATATGTATATACATTAGATTTTAAATATTATAATTAATGTTTAAAAAGTTTCATCGTACTATATTTCTTAAGTAATACATTATTCAAAAATAGAAGTTTTTAAAACAAAAGCTAAAACCTTAACAATATATCTATTTTTTAGATGTATTTCCTCACTCCTCAAGATCCAACAATTATTAGCTTCAAGGTAAATATAGGTCATTTCCTAACTAACACCTACAACAATGCCTATAGGGATGTGGGCAACTACAGCTCAGCAAGTTGAGATAAAAACTTAAAACTATACAACAAATACAAACAAGGTTATCAACCAAACTAATTAGATATAAGGTATGTTCAAACAAATACCATTGCACCACATTATTTGACTCGTCGTGAGATTAGAGAAATTGTAACTACTCTAATTCAGGTTGAGTAGTTTCCATTTAATGCAACAGCTCATGACCAAACTTAAGCTTCTGCAATGGAGACACCACTCTTCCCGCACTACCTTTAAACCATTAACTTTACCTTTGTCGTGACCTCTTCACCTGTCACTTAATTCAATAAAGGATAAAGAAGAGATCAATTCTACTATCCAGCACTATCTCTTTCGAAGGGGTCGATATTTACTCGAAAAACCCTAAGTTTCCTCTAATGGGTTTCTATGCATGTCCGATTTAAAATTATAAGTCACGTATTTAGTTAAATTTGGTTTAAGGTATTCAATCATTTCAACAAATCACATGAATACAAACTAAAGCAGTAAACCGGATTCACATCATTAACTCAAAATCAAGCACATATGCACAATTAACTATGTAACAAACATGATCAAGTACAATTATAGGCTTCCAAGTACTATAAATTAGTACTCCAAAATACAAGAATGTACGCTCGAGTTACGACTTGTACTGGCCATTGCCAAAAATCTTTATAATACAAATATTGTTTCAATTTTCCACATAACTATTATAAATTAATTTTATCCTAAAATTTTTATTGTTATCTTCGATTTAAGGTTCAATATACCCAATTATCTAGGTGTTCAAGTCTTTTACAATTATTCTTGATTTAAACTAAGTTTTAATTTAGTTTCCGAATTGATTTCTAAATTGGGTTCTACTTTTATTTTTAAGTACACTTTTATACGCGAACTCTAAAAACTCATTTCAACTCATAAGATAAAATTAATCACATTATTTCCAAGTATCCTAAAGATCATATTTAACCTCTTAACTAGTATTTTAATTCATACAATATACCCATTATCCTAACTTAACTATCGAATTTACTCTCGATGTGAGAAAATTTTATATATTTCATATAAATACCTAAATTTGAGTCTCCTACTAGATTTTGTATATATTGTTATTATTATTATTATAATATTGATTTTAACCTAATATTTTTCTATTCATTAATTTATTTACTTTCATACCATATATTATCGCCTAATATATACATTTAATATTTCTATCACTTTAAATATTATCTCATGATATCAACTAACATCTCAAAATATCTAAATTCCTCCTAAATCATAATTTATACCTAATTACCCTAAATTACAAAATTAACTTAAATTTACCATATTTATTTATTATATATATACTACATAATATCTTAATAATTACATCTAACACCCTAAATACTACAAATATCATACTTCATCCAATTTCAACATTCTAAGACATATAATTATGTACTAGATCAGTAATTATCTATTTAATTACCCGATTAAGCCTAAAATTAACTATTTTATGCATCATTTTAAAGCCTAAAAATTATCTAATTTATTTTTGAAAAATGGCTCCATAGCACTACTTTATAACCTTAAGTAGTCTATATAAAAATATTGAGCCTAAAACTATACTCCTTAGGTCATTTATTTATAATTCAAACAGAATTTAAGTTTATGGAATTTCTTAAAGATAGTATATTCTTAGACATAAATTTATCAAAATAAAAATTTTTCCTAAATCTACATACTAAAATATCCTAGAATAACAAGATTCATAATTTTCCAAATATTTTTAACAATTTAAGGAAAATCAGGAGATAATTGGAACTTACCGGCATTAGCTTCTCTGGCCACCAAGCCCTTATCGACCAACTTAGACACCATCACTACTGTGTGGTGGTGGTAGCCGTTTACTACTAGGTTGCCTTTGTGTATTGGTTTACCTTATAACCCCTATTTATATAGATTTTTTTGTAATTTTTTTGAAAAAATCCCAATCTTTGTTTTTTATTTTTTTTGTTCTCCCAATTTTTTTCACACTTCAACCAACCAAATGAGCTTCTAATTTAATTTGAGTATTTATAGAGCTACCTAGATTTTTTTTCATTAATTTGAAGTGACATTTGCCTTATCTCTTCTTTCAATTTCTTTTTCTTTGGCCAAATTTTATTGGTTGATTTTTCTTCTTTAATTTCCCAATTGCCACACCTCTCATGTTTCCATATTTTTCATTAATTATTTTGTGGATTTTCTTTAATTAATTAGCATTATTTCAGCATATTTCTACCTATATATAAATTCATATATGGTACAAATAAATACTCCTAAATATTATTTAAGTTATTTTATGATTTTTAGTATACATATAATTTATTTCTATCAATTCGTTAGTTATCAGAACTCGTTTTACGCATTTCCGATAAATAACGAGAAATTTACATATAATTCAGTATTATAATAATTAACTATTTTATTCTCTATTTTCCTAAATCCAAACTTATGGGATCATTTTTACTAATATTACTAGCTTCGTCATAAAAATTTGGGTTAAATCGGATAATTTTGCTTAATTACCCTAAATTATATGAACCGAACCTTGAATACCTAATTGTAGGTTTTACATGAAATTTAGGAATAATAAAGGAAGACCCGAACGATGTATGAGGAGAATGAGTATCAGTATCCAAGTAAGTGTAATCAATGTTTCACCGCACTTCGAAGTATTATTTAAGAATATTTAAAGAACTTAGTATATATCTTGTTTGTGGTTGTAAATTAGTTACCTATATGCATACAACGTATGTGCTTAAATACTATTATGCTATTTGAATACTAAATTGATGTGTTGATTGCTTTATGATATTACATGTTTTAGACTGTTTGAATTTACTTGATCATTCCAAAAGCAATCTAACATAAATTTGGCTTAATTACTTAAAACAATTAGGAGGTGTAGGCTAAACTTGAACCTTTTCATTAAGGATAGCAAAAATGGTCATCTTCCCACCTTGAGTCGAACAAACTAACAAGAGAGGAAATCGCAACTAGGTTAGGGTCTGTAATTCGAAGGTAATTACAAGCGAAGCATGTTTTTCATTGCATAAGCCCCAATTTGGTGACCAAATTCATGAGTGCGCAGTGTTAAACTCCTCGAAACTTAAATTAGAGCAAGTGTAATTTCTCTTATCTCATGACAATTAGTAAACGTCGTGTAAATAGCATTCACTTAATCATGCATTACATCTAACTAAATTTACTTGATAATCGTGTTTGCTTTATGTTAAATATGTACTATTGTCTTCGTCCCATTTATTGAGTAAGTTGTCGCTTGTTCTCCTATAGTTATTTTGTAGGTTTCCTAGTAGATTCACCAATACTATCTCAAGTTCCAAAAGTTTTGAGAATGAAGTTAAGGAGTAAAATTCAAGACTACTCAACTGGACTTCTATTTTATTTATTAGCCTCTAGGAAAACTAATCAAGTCTTCTCAAGTGACTTCTAGTTTTTAACTAATGGAATTTATTCTATGCTCTGCAAGCTTGTAGTTTTTAGTAAAAGTTTGGAAGGTATTATATATTTTTGTAACAATGTAAGCTCTTGAAATTTTTAGTAAATACAAGGTTAGATTCTTCATACGAGTTATAAAACTTGATTTTCTTCTGAATTTAAACTATAAAAATTACTTTCGATAGTTATTTTGAAAGTTTATACCACGGGTTAGTTTTTACCAGGTACTGAATGAGATGCTTCCAAGCAGCGAAGTGGTAAACACCTTACGTAAGCTATATCTACATTAGAAGCTAAAGTGGCTAGCTTCTAGTATAAGTTGGTTTACACGATGAGATTGTTACGATTCTTTGGTTTGGGCATGCCATGAAATCTAACTAGTTAACTCCATTGAAATTGCCGAAACCTAGAAACTTTGTAGTACTCAATTGGAATATTGCCTCTTGCACCTCCTCCACCTTAATTGATCATGCCAGTTGTAAGCTCCGCAATCAAGTGTTTGGGGTTCAATCCATTGAATTTAAGACAATCGAATAAGTTATCTAATTGAGTCCAATTATAACGAAGTTAGGAATACTAGTAAAAGTAATCCTGTGAGCTTAGATTTAGGAAAATAAATAATTAAATAATATATTATTGAATTATATGTATATTATCCGTTATTAATCAAAAATGCGTAAAACGGGTTCCAATAACTAACTGATAAACAGAAATAAATTATATGTCAACTAAAAATTATAAAATAACTAAAATAATATTTATAAATATTTATTTATATCATATATGTATTTACGTGTAGGTAAAAATACGCAAAATTACTTAAAATGTCCGAAATATACTAAATTAATACTAAATAATTAAAGAAAATTCATAAATAATCAATGAAAAATCAAGAAAAATAAAAAAATTGTAGAAATGTCTGGAATTGGGGTGTAGCAATTTGAAAATTAAAAAAGGAAATCAATTAATAATAATTAGCTAAATAGAAAGTTAAATTGAAAGAAGATAAGGAGCACTTGTCCAGTGAAAAATAAAAAAAAAAAAATGCCTAACCACCCTATAAATTCAACAAGCTTCTTCTAGAAATCATTTTGACAAGTTAGGAGTTCAAGAAAATTAGAGAGAGGTCAAAAAGAGAGAGAAGGATAATTTTACAAAAATTAGTAAAAATAGTGTGCAAATAGGGCATATAAAGAGAGTGCATACTCGATGGCCACCTAGTGGTGGATAGCTACCACCACTAAATAGTGGTGGCAGCGCCCAGACCTACTAACAAGGATACGGTGGCCGGAGCTAGCGATACCAGTAAATTCCGATTTCCTCTCAATTTTGTTTAATTCGTTAAAAATATCGAATAGATGTAGAAATTATAAAATTTGGTATTCTAAAATATTTTTGCATGTAGATTTAAGGAAAATTTTTAGTTTGATGAATTTATTTTTAAAAATATGCTATCCTTAAGAAATCCCGCAAACCCAAGTTTTATTTGATTTAGAAATAATTGATCTTAGGAATGTAGTTTTAACTTCAAATTTTTTACGTAGACTATTTAGGATACATATTATAGTGCTATTAAGAGTTTTTTTATAAAATTAATTTTTTAAATTTTTGTTAATTTTAGGTCCCAAAATCATGCATAAAAGGTAATTAGTAAACTTAATTTTGTGATTTAAGATTAATTTATTGAAGATTATGATTTAGTATGTTATTAGATATCCTTAGATGTTAATTATTGGTGTAGGAGGATATTTAGGAGTTGGAGTGATAATTGTGTGTATTATGCATATTAGGTAATAATAAATTAACAATGAGTAAAAATATTAGATAATTATATGAAAAATATAAATTTTTTTCACATAGAGAGTTAATCTAATAATTAAATTAGGAATATAATATACCGTAAGGATCAAAATACTAGTTAGGGGGCTAAATACTAGAATTAAGATACTTAAGTGTAATGTGATTAATGTCACATAATGGTTCATAATGAGTTCCTAGAGTTATTGTATAAAACCCGTAATCGAAAACTAAATTAGAACCTAATTTAGAAGCCAATTCGAAAACGGAATCAAAACCTAACCTAAATTAGGAATAACTGTAAGAGACTTAAAAATCTAAATAAATAGGTATATTAAAACCATAACTAAAGATAATAATAATCATTATAGGATAAAACCAATTTATAATAGTTATATACATACTAAAACAATATTCATGATATAAGTATTATCAACAATGGCCTACGCAAGTTGCACCTTAATTAAGCAAGCGACGAGTCCAAGTAAATTGGGATAAATACGTTATTGTGTTTTGAAGTACTAATTTATAGTATTTGAAGACTTGAGATTATACTTGGTTATGATTGTAGATAGTTGACCGTATGCATACCTATATGCGCTTGTTTTTGAGGTTAATGATATGATTTTAAATTACTGTTCTAGCCTATATTTGTATGATATGTTTAAAATGATTGAACACCTTAAACCGGATCTAATTAAATATATGACTTGAAATTCTAAATTAAACTTGTATAACAAACCATTAAGGGAAACATTAGGGAAACATTAGGGTTCTTTAGCCAAATATTGACTCCTTCAAATGAGATAGCATTAGATAGCATTGGATAGCATAATGGGTCCTTTTTTCATCCTTAGTTGAACTAAGTGACAAGTGACAAAGTTACGACAAGAGCGAAGTCAATGATTCAAAGGTAATCGCAGGAAGAGCGGTATCTCAATTTCACAAGCTTAGGTTTGGTCGTAAGCTGATACATTAAATGGAAACTCCTCAACCTGAATTAAAGTGGGTATAATTTCTCTAATCTCACGACGGGCCGAACAACGTCTTGCAATGGCATTTGCTTGAACATGTATTGCATCTAATTAATTTAGTTAATAACCCTGTGGTTATCCACACGCCTATAAATGTTGTTGTAGGTGTTAACTAAGAAGCAACCATGTAACTACCTTAAAGTTGACAACTACTAAATCTTAAGGAGTGGGGATATAAAACTAAGGATTAGATATACTCTCAAGTTTGGATTCCATCTTTAAAGTTTTTAGTATTAATTAATGTATTACTCAAGTAGCTTATGATTAGGTTATTAAATCTTGTAAACATACTCAAATTATTTAGTGTAAATATGTATTTTTTCATAATTACATAGTTAAATAACATATTTAATTTATAAACTGTTTACTTCAAAATAGATTAGTTATGAATGCCTTATATAAATCAGGTCTAAGATAGTGACTGTAAGGTCAGCTTTTATTTTATAATGGTTTATACAGCGCGATTGTTATGAATTTGCCGCTTTAGGGTACAACACTAACCATTCGTTTTGTTCCTTTGTAACAACTTAGCCAATTTGGTTAGGCACTATTCTACCTACTTTTTCCGTATCTAATATATAAAGCTTTGATAAAAACTCAAAGAAAGCCTTACATACCAAGTGTTCATTTTTTAGCCAACACTTACTGTAATTATCTATCTTAAGAATTTTATTCCTCACCTCCTATTAAGAGTGGTATGGTAAAGAAACTAGGTATGCCTATCTTCATAATTTAGCCACTAATTTTGCGACCTCTAATGCTAAAAAATTTCCTCTTACTATTGTGCAAAATACAATTGTTGGAGCAACATCATTTCTTCCTCCAACAATGCATCATCTACCTCTTTTCCTCGCATCTCAACAAGTTGTAGATGTAACTCCTCAATTTTCTTCACATTATTACCAAATGCTACCTTTCTCCACTTAATTAAAGCACTTCGATAAGCCTTCGACTTTCTCATAAGTCCTAATAAATCTTAAGGCTCACATGTCTCTTGTTACACCTTTTGAACGATCTCTTGATAAACATGTACATTCATCCACCCTTACTCAAAATGAAACATTTTTCGCCCTTTAATATCAACAATCCTTAATTCAAATAACATTAGCTAACAAATGGTCTATTAAACCTAGTTTGATTAAGATCAACCAAAGTAATATAAAAGTACTATATTGTTGAATGTAATCTTTTCTTGTAGAATTAGATTTTGAGACAAATGTTAGTTAGGTCACTCAACTAAGCTTAGCAGTAGGTAATTCACTCTAAAAAGGAAAATTAATAAATAGATTTATCATAAAAAGAAAAGAAATGTAAAAGATGTTGCTAATGGCAACTAAATTCAATGAATGGTCAATTAGACCCTTTGAATGATTAAGTTCAACTGTTTTTAGTGGGTTCAATAGACAAAAATATTTATCGTAGCTAATTGAAGCCTTCTATAAATTTATAAGTTTTGTAGACAACTAAGATGAGTTCTATATTTAGGTAACTCTTATTTAATGGGATTAAGGGCTAAAAATTTAAGGTTGAATGCACCAAGCATATACTAAACTCTCTTTACATGTATGATACTTTGTATTAGTCGTTTAGTTGCCTAGTTATATACTTGTGTGAACTAGCTAAATCCATGAACCTAAAGATGCAATCTTTTATATGTTACTATTGTTTGAAATTAGTGGTGCTTAAGTAGAGAGTATGGGTTAAGATGTTGAAGTGCACTGATTTTGTCAAGACTTTCTTAATATGGAGATAGGTATGCAAAACTTAGATCAATCACCGAGAGTTAGGATAATTCAACCAATGAGTGGACACCTTAGTTAGCACATCAAAACAAAACAACTTTCACCAAATATTACTTCTAATGTCAAATGTCGGGTAAGGTACAATAGTCATTTGATTGATAATCAAAAGTGAGATAAGGATTTGAGCTCTGAACAAATGAGTGGAAAGAGTAGAGAAATAAAAGTGAAGTGGTTCCATTAAGAGCTTGCTCTTTAGCAGGAGTATGATTAATGAATCGTGGATTGACAATTCGAAGTTAAGATGACAAATGGAGCCTTAAGCCATTGTCCATGAAATGTAAGATTATAATTTGTAATAGTTTAGAATAATTGAGTTCATGAATAGAATAGATTATTAATGACCAATAGCCTGGTTCAAAAATTAGAGGAAAGGGGTTATGATATATCAAAGTGCTTAATCCTAACATGGAGTAGGGCTACGAACAACATTAAGTCAAGAACGGATCAAAGAAATCAAGATGATTGAATTTGTGGACGGTAGGATTGGACTAAGGAAGATAAATATGCTAAAATACTAGAATAACTAAGTAAAGCCTTGCATAATAGGTGGATGTTGGTTTAGAGTATTAGCAAAAAGTGATAAATTTACTTCAAAAATATCACATTGATATGTTAATAATATATGTGCTAACATGCTACTTTAGGTTAGCCCCAAGCCTAATTTGAGTAGAGGTCCTTTAAGGCCCGTTAACAATCGGGCAGCTAAACAACTTGACTCACCTAAACACTTTGAAGCCCTTCCTCTATAGGCACCTACCCCAAGCCTTCCCTTCCCATGGAGGTTAGCCCACAACTTATAGGCCAATTAGGACTTCCTTTCCTCTTCTCAAGGTTGTTTGTCCTTTGCGACCCCTCTTCTCCTCTACTCATTTCTTGCTACTTGATATCCATGGTATAGCTAGCACATTGACATCCTTTAAGAATATTAGAGCCCTTGGCTTCAAACATGGCTACCAATGTGTTCATGGTCAATCAACACCCAGAGCCAACCTATTAACCCCGCAACACATGTTTCCTACAAGTAACTAGCATGGCCAAACCCCAAGTCGACATGTGTCTTTAATAGGTAAGCTCCCTACACTATAAATATCATAAGAAGCCAAAAGGTAAGAAGATTTAGACCATTAATGCCTTAAACTTTGCATCTTTAGCTCTCTATCAATCATTCATACCACACAACTTAAGTACCTTCTCCCTCAGGCAAATAATGCTCGAACACTTCGTAGTATTCTCTTCTTCTTCCTTCCTTACTAACTTAAGTGTCGAAAGGCTCCCGTAAAACAACTTACTAGAGGCTTTTTGCAGGTACCCAAGAGCAAGGAGCTCACTTAATACTAAAGCCTAACAACACACTCCCTTGAAAGATCTAAGTGCATTTCCACCTATTATACTTAGTTGATTCCCCACAATCAACAATATAATTATACAATTTTTAAATATATAATAAATAATATTATCTACTTAAACAAGAAGATACTATATAGTAAATAATATAGTGAAAACCAATTGATTTTCCATGATCTGATGCCTTGTTTAAAAAGAGCTATAACATTTCAAAATATAAATGCAAAATGTTATGAGTGCCAAAGCTTTGTTGCTTTCTATTGAATTATGCTAATTATGCGGCTATCTGAAAGATATATCTCTTTAACCAAAACTTCAAAAATTATATATAGAAAAATATATTGGTATATTTAATAAAGTTACTTAAAACATTGTTTCAATCAACTTGTTAACCGTGAATATTTATAAATTGTTAAAATAGATGGTAAATATGAATGAAACATGTAAACCATAAACTCAAATGTTATAAATAAAAAATTGACAATGAGTAAACCATTTTAGGGAGAGAGCATTGAAAATGAAAGGTCAACTAAGACATGTAAGGTTAAATATCATGCCCAGCAAGTTGAAACCATGACAAAAATAGAACATAAAAGATTTCTTGCTAAATTATAGTACACATCTATAGACACCGCTATATAGGTGGCTTTATCGACTTCAAGAACTCATGATTTTATATTACCACATATGAAAACATCATCCCCCAAAAGTAAAAGTGAAACGTAAAACTCCGAAAAAAAAAAATGATACATCTTATAATCATTATGGTTCAATGAAACCCATTTATTCTTCAACATATGAATAGTTGCATAATTTACTGGAGAACAAAATCAAAACATCTTTTGAACTCCAATTAGGGAAGAAGTTACAGAACTAAAATGTTGTCGTCAAAAGTGTGTTAATAAGGCGAAGATAACATTGAGAAGGCACTGTTATAGAAAAGATTTGAAAATTTTTCAATTAATATCGAAAAGGTACTATTTTAACTTTAATTTATATTTATTTAGATCTATATTGTTGAATAAATTATATTTTTAATGATCAAAATATAATGGATATTAAATTAAAAGTGTAATAAAAAGTTAAATTGATCCTCTTAAAATTAAGAATAGGATATACACTTAGATGAATATTTGAGCGAGTGGACGCAGCATGGAAAACTCGGACAATTTTGAGGGTTGAGAGATGGCCAGCGAATTTGATGGACTCATGGCCGACAATAAACTTATATTAGCGACAAGTGGCATTTTAATTTTTGTCAATTTGTGGATGGAAATTATATCGAGAAGGGAGGGGAAAGAAGGATAATTTAAAAAAGAAAAAAAGAAAAGGGCGTATTGACATTCTCACGAGAAAAGAAAAAATCAAATATGCAAGTGCTAATAAAAGTAAATATATACATTGCAAAATGGAATTTTCTTTTTTTTCTTTTTAATGTGCAAGATGGCTGTAATATTAAGTTTAAATTAATGCTATATACTTTTGCCCGTTTAGTCAATCACATGACGTACGAACACACTTGCCAGTGATAGTGGATGTCCTTACCAACCGTACTTCTATATTAAAGTGGAGATTTATTTATATCCTAAAACATGCAAGTATTCACACTTTGACTTTGTCTTTCAATAGCTTCCTAGTCTCGTTTGCAAAATCATCTTTGATTTTTTCCCCCAAAACGGATATGTGCTATCTTTTATGCTAAAGTTGATAAAGCTCTTGTATTATTTGAACTTGGATCGTTTTTATTTTTTTATTTTCTGGCCAATCATTGACATAGTACAACTTTGGAGCGCAAGGAATTAAATCAAAATTGAATATATGCTTATAAATTGAATAAAAAAAATGATTTGATACTTCCATATGAAGAATTTTGTTTTACTAACCAATCTTTGCACATCAAATTCAACTATTAAGGTTTGGTTTGATTTCGAATGTCTTGTGTCACGCTCTAAATTCAAAGTTCAATACTTTTGTAAGTTGTCTAGTTTGAAATGCAACAATTGTTCTATTTCTATAATTACATAATTACAAAGGGTCTAACTTGGCTCATAACATACTAGATGTCATATTAAAAAAATAAATATAAACATGTGTTTATAAAATAAAAAAAAATCATGGAGCGTACGTTTGTCATATGAATCTTCAGGACTGCAAAGAGTTGGAATCCCCCATCAAATGATAAAATGAATAGTGAAAGTAATTCTAAAGATAGCTGTTTTCTCATAACCTATATCTACATCCTAGCATAGGTCCTCCTATTGGATTTGCAGAAACTCTCGAGCACTCAAGATCCTAGCCCATCCCACGGTTTAACTTCATTGACCTGCAAAACACTATAAGGGAATGAGCTAAAAAAACACAGGCTAAGTAAGGAGTAAGAGAAAAAAAGCATATACAAGATAAGCAAAATAAACAAATTATCAATCAATTATTACATGTAATGCATGAACAAATAATATGTCATCCGCATGACATTGTTCGATCAATTGTAAAGTTAGAGAAATTACACCTACTTTAACTTAAATTAAGGAGTTACAATATGATGGCCACAATACGAATCATAAAGGCCACGTGTTACACTCTGAAATCGTAGAATGGTAATAGTATCACCGTATAAACCAACTTATAATAATAATTGACCTTATAGTACCTATCATAAATATGATCTACATAAGACATTTACGACTCATTACTTTGAAGTAAACATTTCAATTAAAACTTTAACTAAAATTTACAATAAAAGTTAAAACCTTAAGTCATATATATATATATATTTATATTCATATTATCATAAAATTCTCAAGAGATTCTACGTATTACAGCAGTCTGCTAACTTACATATCATATATCAGTTCATAATCCTAAAAATACTAGCAAGACCTTAAAAATTTGATCATTTTGCCAGTTAATCCTCACTCCTCTGTAGCTTCAAAAGAGAACTAACCTCCGGATAATTGTATCGTAACGTAGTAATTAGAAGTTGGAACCTACAAGAAAATTTATATAGATATGAGTAACTACGGTTCAGTAAGTTAAGTTGGAGACTTATGAAAATATAACAAACACAATTAAGATTATCAAACAATTAATTATATACAATGCAACAAGCAAGTGCCATCACACAACGTAGTCTGGTCCGCTATGAAATCAGAGTAATTTCACTTGTTTTAATCCGGACTGAGGAGTTTTCATTAATGTAACGGCCCACAACCAAACTCAGGTTTATGTAATAGAGACATCACTCCCTTCAAGACTATCCTTGGAACCAATGCCCCCATCCTCATCACGACCTCGTCTCCTATTACTTAATCGGCTAAAGATAAAGAAAAAACCATTATGCTATCCAACGTTATCTTTTTCGAATGTATCGATGTTTGGTTAAAGAACTCTAAGGATCCTTTAAAAGGTTGCAATGCATGTCAAATTAAGGTACTTAAGTTGATTATAATTAGGTATGGTTAAAGGTGATAAACAATTTCACACCATTCCATTCACATCAATCATCTAACACAACACAGAATACAACACAAAATCATATACCTAAGCACATGCGTACATAACTACTTATAAACATAATCAAATACAATCCTAAATCTCTTAGTACTCTAAAATAGTACTCCAAAAATATAATGAAGTATTAAACCCAACTTACTTGGAATCCTTGATCACTTACTCAACCAGTCGTAAGTTGACTCATCTCTATATGTCCTATAATATAAATACGTTCTTTAGTATTTATATTTTAATGGGATATATATATATGTATATATATTAGGTTATGATTTAACTCAATTTTTTATATGTACATATTATTTATTATTAATTCATCCTAAGTTAGTTTAGGGTTCGATTTTCGAATCCAGTTCTAATTTAGGTTCTAAAGTAGTTTTAATTACAAGTATTATATGTAAAGCCTAAAAATGCGATCCGAACCCTAATGTAAAATTAATAACATTAAACTCGAGTATCATAAATATCACGTTTAGTCTAAAATCAATATTCTAAACTACTCAATACACCTAAATCGTTATTAGTATATTGAATTTATTCCTAATGTAAGAAAATTTTATATTTTTCATAAAATTTCTTAAATTTAAGTTTTGCACCAGATTTAATACATATTAATATTATTATTATATTATCCAATTTAACCTAATATTTTATATTTACCATAATTCCAATTCCACATATTATCAAATTATCAATATTTATTACATAATACCCCTAATAATCACATTTAACACCCTAAACATCACAATAATCATATCACATCAAATATGAATATCTTAAAATCCCTAATTATATACTAAATTAGTAATTGTTCAATTAATCAGTAATTAACCCTAAAAATCCCTAATTATATACATATTTTAAGAGCCTAAAAATCACTTAAATTTTCCACTTAAAATTTCTAAAAAAGGCTTTCGTCGCACTGTTCTATATTACCTAAATAGTCTATACAAAAAATTTAAGTCCAGAACTACACTCCTAAGCCTATTTATTTTTAAATTGAAACATGTTCGGTTTTGCTCGATTTCTTAAGCACATTATATTTCCAAATGTAATTAAATATAACTAATATTTTTTTTATAAATATACAAACAAGAAAAAGTCAAAATAATAAAATTCATAATTTTTTAGATACAATTAACAATTTTAATAAATTTTACAAAATCGGTTGGAATTTAGACTAACCTAACTATTGGACTTTCGACTACCAGTGGTGGTCTAGGGTTTGTTGGCCAATCCAGGCGTTGGGTGTAGAGCGTGGTGGTGGTGATTTGTGGGTTCAGTTCAATTGCCCTTACTGCGTAGAATTTTTATAAATTTTTGAAAAATCATAATTCTCTCTAATTTTCTCACTTCATCGACTACCCAAATGAGTTCCTAAATAAATTTGAGTAATTATAAAGCTTTAGGGAAATTATAGTGCATTAATTAGACTTGAAAATTGCATTATCTACTTCCCATTTGCCTTTCTAAGTAGATAAATTTAATTGGCTAATTTTTTTTCTTTCTTTCTTCCTTAACCTACCACGAATCAATCCTAGATAATTCCTCGCTTCTCTATTTTTTTTTATGATTTTTCTATAATTTTATTTAATTATTTAGCATTTTTCTAGAATTTTAAGTAATTCCGCATATTTTTACCTACACGTAAACATATATGAAGTATAAGTAAATACTCTTAAATATTATTTATGTTATTTTATGATTTTTCATATGCATATAATATATCTTTAGAGACTTATTAGTTATCGGAATTTATTTTACGTATTTCGAATAAATAACGGATAACATACTTAAATTTAATATTATAATATTCTATTATTTATTACTTATTTTTCTAGATTCAAACTTATAAGATTACTTTTACTAATATTTCTAATTTTATTTTATGTTACGCCTTAAAGTGGCAAAGTCAAACAGTCCTATCATACAAACCATTCTAAGATAGAAGCTGACTATACAGCCGCCATCTTAGACCCAATTTATATAAAGCGTTCATGACTAACTCCCGTTGACGTAAATAATTCATAAATTAAATAAATTGTTTACTTATAAATTTAAGAAAAATAAATATTTACATTAAATTAATCTTTGTGTATTTACAAGTTTAGCAATTTAATCACAATCTAATTGAGTAATTTGCAAACTAATGGTAAAAGCTTTAAAATAAATCTAACTAGAGAATGAATTCGGTCTTCTATATACTGTCATGCCCCGAAGCGGTAGAGTTATAATAGCCTCGTCATGTAAACCATTTTAAGATAGAAGTTAACCATATAACTGCCATTTTAGACCTAATTTATACAAGGCGTCCACAACTAACTCATTTTGAAGTAAACAATTCATAAATTAAGTATATTATTTACTTATGAATTTAAGAAAAATAAATATTCACATGAAATTAATCTAAATGTATTTACAAGTTTTAGCAACTAATCACAATCTAATCGGATAATTTGTAAACTAAAGATAAAAGCTTTAAAATAAATATAATTAGAGAATGAATTTAGTCTTCTATTTACATCCTTACTCCCTAAGATCCTGCAGTTGCTAGCATCAAGGTGATTATAAGCTGCTTCATCGTTAGCACCTACAACAACGGTTATAGAGATGTGAGCAACCACATAAGTTATGACAGAAACTTAAAACTATACCATAAACACAAGTAAGGTTATCAACTAAATTCTTAGGTACAATGTACGTTCAAGCAAATACCATCACATAACGTTGTCCGATCGGTCATGAGATTAGAGAAATTGCTCTCGCTCTAATTCAAGTTAAGGATTTGCCGTTAATGTAATAGCTCATGACCAAACCTAGGCTTATGCAATTGAGACACCGCTCCTCCCGTAATTACCGTCGAACCATTGACTTCACTCTTACTGTGACCTTCTCACCTGTCACTTATTTTTACTAAGGATGAAGAAGAGACCTATTATGCTATTTAACGCTATCCCTTTTGAAGGGGTCGATATTTGGCTAAAGAATCCTATGTTTCCCCTAATTAGCTGCTATGTAGATTCGATTTATGATTATTGGTCGTATATTTGATTAGGTTCAGTTTAAGATGATCAATTATTTCATACAAATCATACAATACAAGCTAAACAACAAATGAAAATTATATCATCGGCTCAAAATAAACACAATTAAGTATAATTTCAAGCCTCCAAAATACAATATTATATTAATCCCAACTTACCTAAACTCCTTACTTGTTCACTCACTCGAGGTCCAACTCGCTCAGGCCATCGCTGATCATCCCTATAATACAAGGGCGGTTTCAGTTTTCCATATAACTATTATAGGTTAGTTTTATCCTATAACGCTTATTGTTATCTTTTGTTTAGGGTTTAATATATATAATTATTTGGGTTTTAAATCTTTTACAATTCTTCTTAAATTATGTTAAGTTCTATTTCAGTTTTCGTATTGATTTCTAAATTAGGTTTTTAACTTAATATTTGGTTAGAAATTTTTATGTATACCCTAAGAAATCATTCCAATCCATAATGTGAAATTAATCGCATTATCTTCAGATATTTTAAATATCGTTTTTAGTTTTTAACTAGTGTTGTAGTTCGTGCGATACACCCGAATCTTAATTTAATTACCCAATTCACCCTCGTTATGAGAAAATCATACATTTTTCATATAATTACTCTAATTTAAGTTTCCTATTAGATTTATTATATATTCTTATTGTTATCATAACATCAATTCTAACCAATATTTTTCTAATTATTAATTTCTCATAATTATATATTACACATTATCACTTAATGTGTACAAAATGTATACATTTAATGTTCTTATCACTTCAAATATAATCTCTCAACATCAAACAACATTCCAAATATCTAAAGTCATCTCAAATCAAATTTTGAACCTAATTACCCCAAATTACCAAATAATTGATATCTAACACTTCAAATACTATAAATAGTATACTCCATTAGATTTTAACATCCTAAAACATATAATTGTGCATCAAATCAGTAATTACCCATTTAATTACCTATTTTATGCATTATTTTAAAACCTAAAAATTTTGAAATTAATTTTTGAAAAAGGCTTCATAATACTATTCTATAACCTCTAAATAGTCTACACAAAAATTTTGGACTCAAAACTACACTCCTAAAGTAATTTATTTCTAAACCAAAATATGTTCGATTTTGCGTGATTTCTTAAGGATCATATATTACGGGATATATTTTTATCAAAATAATATTTTTTTCTAAAAGCTAAATACAAAAATATTTTAGAATAACAAGTTCATAATTTTCTAACTAATTTTGATAATTTTAACAATTTAAGAAAAATTAGGTAAAAATCGGAACTCACCAAAATTGGTGGCTCCAGCCATCGTCAATGGCCATGGGTGTGTCGGCCCATTTAAGCACTGCTACCACCATGCAGTGCTTGTAGTTGTCCACTCCCAGCTATTCATCAAATCTTGGTTTTCCTTAGAAGCTCCAACTATACAGTTTTTTGTAAAAACCTTAATTTTCTCTCAATTTCGCCTCTCTATAATTTTCTATAACTCCAGAAATCCAAAATGAGCTTCCGAAAAAATTGGGGTATTTATAGAGGTCTTGGGAATTACTATGCATTAATCTGATTAGACAATTGTCTTATTTTCTTCAAATTTGCCTTTTTAGTTGTTCTAATTTAGTTAGCTAAATTTTTTCTTCTTTTCCCCAATTGCCATAACCCAAGTTTAGATCATTCCTTTTTCTTTTTTTTTTTACTTTTTCTTAATTAATTATGAATTTTATTTAATTATTTAGCATTATTTGAGCACATTTCGCGTATTTTAAGTAATTACACATATTTCTACCTACATATAAATTCATATATAGTACAAATAAATATTTCTAAATATTATTTAGGTTATTTTATGATTTTTAGTGTGCATATAATTTATCTCTAGTGATTCGTTAATTATCAGAATGTATTTTATGCATTTTTAATAAATAACAAGTAATATATTTAAAATTTGGAAATTTTATATTTTTTTATTTTATTACTTATTTTCTTAAATTCAAATTTACAAGATCGCTTTTACTGATATTTCTAGCTTTATTTTACTCAATTGAATCTTTTAGCCAATCGAAACCTTAAGTAGCTAGTTGTAGAGCTTATATTTACATCCTTACTCCCCAAGATCCCGCAGTTACTAACGTCAAGGTGATTATAGGCCGTTTCATTGTTAGTACCTGTAACAACAGCTATAGGAATGTGAGCAACCACAACTCAGTAAGTTGAGACAGAGAACTTAAAACTATATCACAAATACGAACAAGGTTATCAACCAAATTATTAAGTGCAATGCATGTTCAAGGAAATTTCATTGCACAACATTGTTCGACCCGTCATGAGATTAGAGAAATTGCACTCGCTCTAATCCGAGTTAAGAAGTTACCATTAGTGCAATAGTCTATAACCAAACCCAAGCTTGTGTAATAGGGACATCGCTCATTCCATGATTACCTTCAAACTATTGACTTCACCCTTATTACTACCTCCTCACCTATCACTTAGTTCGATTAAGAATAAAGAAAGGATTGAGTATGCCATCTAGTGCTATCCATTTTGAAGGGGTTGATATTTGGCCGAAGAATCTTATGTTTCCCCTGATGAGTTGCTATGTAGGTCCGATTTATGTTTATAGATTGTATATTTGATTAAATCCAGTTTAGGGTAATCAATCATTTTATACAAATCATACAATACAAACCAAACAATAAATCAAAATCATATTATCAGCTCAGAACAAGCACAATTGAGTACAATTTCAAGCCTCCAAAATACAACACTATATTAATCTCAACTTACCTCAATTCATCGCTTGCTCACTCGAGGTGAGACTCGTTTAGTCCATCGCCAATGATCTCTATATTACCAACGTTATCTCAATTTTCATATAATTGTCATATATTTGTTTTATCTTATAACACTTATTATTATCGTTGGTTTAGGATTTAATATATCCAATTATCTAGGTTATCAAATATTTTATAATTATTCTCAGTTTAGGGCTAAGTTCTGGTTCAGTTTCTGCATCAATTTCTAAATTAGGTTCTAATTCAGTTTCTAAGTACAATTTTATACACGAATCTTAAAACTCTTTTCGACCTCATAATGTGAAATTAATCATATTATTTTCGAGTCTCATAAATATCATATTTACCCCTAATCAGTATGTTAATTCATTCGGTATACCTCTTATCTTAATTAACTACCGAATTTACTTCCAATGTAAGAAAATTTTACATTTTTTATATAATTATCTAAATTTAAGTTTTCTACCAAATTTTATATATTTTCCTATTATCAATAAAATATCAATTTTTATTCTAATATTTTCTATTTATTATATTTTCAACTTTTGCATATTATGCATTATTACCTATTATGTATATAATACACAGCTAATTTTTCTATCACTTCAATTATCATCTTCCAATATCAATTAATATCTCAAAATATATAAATTCATCATAAATCAAATTTTACTCTTAATTATCCTAAATTACAAAATTAACTTAAAATATACTATTTTTACCTATTACATATATACTATATAATACCCTAATAATTACATCTAATACCTTAAATGTTACAAATATCATATTTCATTATATTTCAACATCCTAAAATATATAATTATTCACTAAATCAATAATTAATCATTTAATTACTTAATTAACTAAAAATAACCCATTTTATGCATCATTTTAGGCCTAAAAATTTTAAAAATTCATTTTTAAAAAGGGCTTCATGGCACTGTTCTATATCACCTAAATAGTTTATACAAAAATTTTGAATCCAAAACTATTCTCCTAAACCTATTTATTTGTAATTCTAAACAACTTGGTTTTATTCAATTTTTTAAGTATCTTATATTTATAGACGTGATTAAAATTAATCACTATTTTCCCTTCAATCTACATACAATAAAACATTAAAATAACAAATTTCATTATTTTCTAAGCAAAATTAATAATTTTAATGGCAAAATTAATAATTTTAATAAATTTTACAAAATTAGGTTGAAATCAGACTCACCCAACCGTTAGATTTTGGCCACCAATGGCTACCCTAGGAGTGTCAGTCAAGTTGGGCGGTGGTGGTGGCTGTTCATTTCCAGGTGGCCGTCAGATGTGAGTTTCCTTCTAAAGCCCTAGTTACACAAATATTTTGTAACTTTTTGTAAAACTCTAATTTCCTTTCAATTTTATATCTCTCTAATTTTCTACAATTTCAGACACCTATAATGAGTTTCTAAAAAATTTAGGTTATTTATAGAGATCTTAAGGAATTATTGTTCGTTAATTTGATTAGACAATTATCTCATCTCTACTTTTTCTTACTTTCTATTTGTTGCAATTTAATTGGTTGCTTTTATTTAATCACTCCCAAGCTACTACACCTCAATTCTAGAGATTTCTTCATTTTTCCTGATTTTTCCTTAATTATTCATATAGTTTCTTTAATTATTTAACATTATTTTAGCCTATTTCACCTATTTTAAGTAATTACGCGTATTTTTACCTATATATAAATTCATATATAGTGCAAACAAATAGTCCTAAATATTATTTAAATTATTTTATGATTTTTAGTATCCATATAATTTATCTCTAGCGATTTGTTAATTATTAGTATGTATTTTACGTATTTTCGATAAATAATAAGTAATATACTTAAAATTTAAAAATTTTATATTATTTTATTTTATTACTTATTTTCTCAAATTCAAACTTACGGAATTATTTTTACTAATATTTATAAATTTACTTTATAATTTAAGCCCGATCGGATCCTTTAACCGATCACCTTAAATTTTACGAGTCAAACTCCAAGTAACTGATTGTAGGTTTTACATTTTATAATTTAAACTTGATCGGATCATTTAATCGATCATCTTAAATTTTACGTACTAAGTTCGATCCTACAATTACAGGACTTATACCACAGTGCCCTCTCATGTCTAATTTTGAGCTTATGCAATAGAGATCCTTACTCCTCTTATGACTATCTTCAATCCGACGTCCTTAATCTCACCGCGACATCCTCACCTATCACTTAGTTTGATTAAGAGTAGGGAAAGGTCAATTCATCGCAACCTCATTAAAGGCATCATAATTTAGATAGAAAAACCTAATCATCCCCTAATGGGATGCAATGCATGTAGTCAAGGGTGATCAACCATTTCATAACATACCAAATAAGGTCAATCAACACAGTAAAAGATATAACTCAGCTACCAATCAGCATCTTAATAACCAAGCATAGACGTAAAATGTATACAAACAATTATTTACAACCACAAGTAAGCAGATACTCCAGTCTCCACAAATCCTACTTACCTAAAATTTCTATTACCTACTTACTCATACAAATTTGCTATTCTCAAAATCCTTGTCACTTGTAATTCCTACACAATAAAATGGAAGTTAAGGATTTGTATAGTTTTCACGAATGCTATAATTTATTTAATTATATTTGTTTTATAGCTACATGATCATCATGAAGCGATATCTAGCTATATACGGTCCAAAATACCTTTAAGTATATATAACTATAAGATTTATAGTATATAACATTTACATACACATATAGAAAAATTACAAACTAGACAATAATTACATATGACATATTATAATCAAAACATGCTTTACATTTAAATATATATATTCATATATAGTAGTTATATTACTAAACCTATATTTAATAAAATAAAATATATTAATATAAGAAGCATTATATAATTTATAGCACCCAGCAACATACACATAGAAGTAGTTAGGCATTACCCATTCTCTAAATGTAATAGGGTAGTCGATTCAATAGGGATATAGATCCATAAATGGTTAAGTGTCTTTCTTAAATTTTACTTTAACTTTCCCATTTTCTCAACTAACTAGGTGTCTTGTGCTTAACTAAAGTTTTTGTTTTTACCTTTATGTTGATCCCATATATTTGTACCCATGTGTATTGATCAGGCTAGATAGTTACATTTTCTTTTGAGTTAAATAAAATGTGATCAAATTTTTTTTTCAAAGGTAGTTTTACCAATAATTAATACCTATAATACAAGTCTATATTTTTTATTAAATTTCTAATGCATGAATGGAATCTCATTTAGTCACATTGTGATCCTAATAATAGAATGTAGCATTTGATCATGAAAGAGAATCTATTACTCATAAAACTGAAGGTTCCATATCGTTTGTTTGCAAACATGAGATATAAATATGGGGTTAATAACTTATCACATGTCATGGTAAGTCAAATAAGTTCTACTTTTCCCTAAAATCAAAATTTGAACCAGTGTTATGTTTCAATTAGAATCACATTCGAATATTTTATTTATAAAGCTAGATTAAAGTGCCAAATTAATTTGATGAAGCATAAATGCAATAACAGCCTAAGAAGTAGGAAATAAAGACTAGTTTGTTTTCTACATGTCATGATAAAATATATATTAACTTTTTATAGCCATTTCTATTCTTATTTAATCTCTTTCAATTTTTTATATTACTATTTTGATCATATAATATATCTTAAGTATTACTTATCAGCTTTATTGCCACTATTGTTATTTTAATTATCTTGTTTCTATAATTATATTTTTCTTTATCTAATGCTTAACAATTGGATGAGCAAGATAACTTTATGAGGGTTAAATTGGATATGAAGTTGGGTTGAGAAGATCATGTGGTACATATATCCGTATATATGTATGTTACTTTTATGTATTTATTGGTGTAACATATCTATCTTTTGTGAATATTAAAAGTTGATAACATATTTATTTTATTTTTTATTATGGATATATATTCTTTAATACTATTGAAAGTAAAAGAAAAAAAAAACACATAAAAATTATAAAATTACCTAGAATTGTTGAATACAAAACTTGATTGAATTATTAAACTTGGATTCTTCTCTCTCTCTCTCTGTATGCAATCTTATTGCCTATGTGGAATGGCTCCCAACAACCTTAATTAGGGTGGTTAGTGTTTATATTTATCTATATTTATATTTTTTAATACACACATTATATAACTACGTATATATACTTATATATATACATATTAAAACACATCCTAACACAATTCCTTATATATATATATAGGTAGCTATAGATACTAAAGTGTATGTTTTTGTGTATATATTTAGACATATATAAATAGGTATATTGATAAGATATTATATAGTTATCTCTTATTTATTTGTATAGATGTGTAAATATAGATATTTTTGTTCTTAATACAATTATTTGAGTAGTCAAAACATATATTTGAATAGAATATATCTATTTTATGATTCTATAAGATAATGAACAAAAAAAAATATTTAACCATTTAATTACATTGTACTTTATTAATCCATTTCCAAAATCCAATTTATGAAGTCACTTCAATTAATTTTTATGACTTGTCATAAACTTTGATCTGCATTTAGGTATTAATGGCTCAAATGCCACTTTATAGGGGTTACTTTTTTTTTCCCTTTTATTTTTCTCTTTTTTTTTTTGTTCTTAGTATTTATTTATTTATTTTTTCTCCAGCGTAACTAATGGCATCAGTTAATGTCACTCTTCTAATAATGGTCATGGTAGGACATCTCCTATCATATGGAGGATAGTAATAATACCAATCGACACTCCTAAGGCAAAAAGGGCTTGAAATAATGTTAGGAAGACAAAAAGGGAAAAGCTAGCTTGCCTTCTGTAATCAAAGAAAATACATGAGACAAAGGAAGGTCGAGCACCGCACTAGCACTTGTGAGGGGGCTAAACCTCTTGTCCCATGACATACACATATATACATTTATATATAAAATGTTTCTCTGGTGTATTTTTTTGTACTTTAGTTATATTTTTATTTCTTTTTATAAGTTAAATAAGTTATTTTTAACATTACTAGTAGACATTATCTCTCTCCTCTCTCTCTCTTTTATACTCAACATATGTTAAACTGATCTTATTATTGTTATTATAAATAAGTAAAATACATTATAGGTCTAAATTAACTGCTATGGAAATTATGACTCATTTTTATCAATCCAATTAAGTAACACTAACAATGAACTTAATCCTTATTTTCTCATGTCATTTGGTAACTATATACTATTTTCTAAGTTAGTCCTCCTCTAACTGCAATCTATGGTACAAAACAAAAGAAAACATCTCAAATGTCTAGGTATCGATTTTCCCTACTACATACTCCAATACACTAAATATGGATTAAAATTGTATTGCTATTTAAGTTATTATCCTTTCTAGTGAGAATACATAGATTAGATTTTTACTCATTTATAATTATGATACAAACGAATTGTAATATAGATAAGTGTGTGTATATATATATCGATACATAATACCATAGTTTTATTTTAATAAAACTATTTTAAGTACTCCATTAGGTATATTTCTTACCTATAATTATAGACTATCTCTAAGTGTTATGTCGTATCATAAAGTTTGAAGTTTAAGTTTGCAATAGATAACGTATTACTTCGTTCCATAACCTTAAGTTTATATGATATAGATAATAACTTAATTTATTTAAATAAAATAAATTTACAACACTGCCTCATGTAATTTATAGCGATGCATCAAAGGTTTCATGTTATTTCAAAGTAATATTTTTTCATCCAACTCATTTTAAAAATATATATTTCTCATAATTGGTATTATTTAGGAAACCTTTTTCTTTTTCTCCTCCTTTCCCCATTTTTTATAATTTCGAGAAAAAGTCTTAAATATACTTTTGTTAATATTTTTACTTTAAAATGTATTTAAAATTTGTGGAGTTAAATGTATCTTGCTTTTAGTAGATTCAAAAAAATCACTAATCCAAACTGTAAAGTATTATATCTTGTATCATTTTATTCCTATTATTCATATTTTATGTATATCTAATTTGTTTTGTTTCCTATTTTTATTTCTTTTTTCCATCTCTTTTAAATTTATATTGTATATGTTATATTTATTTGAATCTCAATTGAAATTATTTTGCTACCATCAACTACTATAGGCAAATGCAAGTATTTGTTTAAATCAATATAGGAAAAGAAATCTACGTCAAAATGTATAAATATTGGAATTTCTAAAGTTACAATAGTTTTGAAGAAATAGAGATAAAATAAAATAAACAAGTACAAAGAAAATCAAGGTTATAAGAAAAATAAAGAGAGGGATTTACAATTTATCTTTTTTTAATCAACTATGTTATAAATTGAAGGATGAGGGATTCAAACTTCAATACATTTCAATAAAAAACTAATGGTGATACTATGAAATTATAATAGTTTTCATAAGAGATTTGTGATTCAACTTGGTTAGGTATATAAATGAAATGGATACCCATGCTCTCCAGGGTTAAAGGATTGGGTGCCATTATGGTTGGGGAGTAGCAATCGGATGGAGAGCTTTTTTTTTTTTTTTTTTTTTTTGTTTGGAAAGAGCGAAATAAGTCAAGTCAGTGTCTATGTTGCAGTTGAAATGTAACTTGCAATATATCTGCAAAGCACCAATCAACCATTGTTTTTTGCACGTCTCATGATTAATTTTTGGTGGAAAAAAAGGCCCTACATTTACTTTACTTTACTTTACATGTGTGTGTCATGTAAGCTACCCTAGCTTTTTCTACCTGCCGCCAATCCCATTAATCCTAATTATTAACAACCCAAGTTAAGTTTCTTTGTTCGTAAATTTTCTTCACTTTTAGGTGACAATGCTCTTGGCAGCTCAAATAGTCACGGAAGGACATTTAACTCTTTTTTAAATCCTTCCTCATCATGATGATGCGCCAAACATATATAAATATTCAACACTACTACTTCCATTGTTCTCTAAAGAAATTCGTTAATTATGTTAGAGTGAACACTTAATCTTATTATCCAAGATATCTATTTATATATTATTCCATTAGATAAATTTGAAGTGGATAAGGATCACATAAAAATTTTCTAATACAAATATTTTCAGAACTTAATCTCATAAAATAAGGTATGGGTATAATATCTTCCTTTCCTTGAAGCTTATATTCTAAGGTATAAAAGCTACAAATTCCAAAATCCCTTATATGGCCTTTAAAAATTATAAAATAATATTAATGAACAAATAACAAATGATATTATTATATTTTTCCACTAATAAATAATAACAACTATAAACGTGTTTCTCTAACTCTACATTTTCCATTTTTTTTTTTTCATATTCTTCCCATTTTCCTCCCTAACCTCATGTTTTCTATTTTTTTTTTCCCCATATTCTTTCTCACTTGGTAAGTAATAAGACCACGTAAACTTGAAATAAAAAAAACACACAAAAATCATATTTTCTTAATTTCACAGATTTTGCAGCTGGTTCTACATATTTAATACATAAAGAACTTCCAATATCACATATAATTTACTTTTTCTGATAATAAATAAACTTGAAATTTGTAAAATATATATAATTTATAAATTTTATAAAATATCATGTATTCTATAAGTCTTACAAGATATAGATTTCAAGGTATTATAAGATAAGTCTAAAAACATGTAACTCGTAGAATAAAGTATAGATAAAATCCGATATCCTATCCATCTATATCCTATATTTAGTTTGCACAATTTCAAATTTACATTAAAAAATTACATATATTATAAAATAAATAATATTTATAAAATTAATTAACTCAATATTATAACATGGAAAGATACTTTTAAGAATGTAAAATATTTTTATTTTTATCCACTGAATTTAAATTTTGTATCATAGTATAAATATAATAAAATTAGATATTTTTATCCAATCACTATGCAAAATTATAAATTAAATATAAAATAAAATTTTATTGTTTAATTTAATGTCACAAGAATTGCACCAAACACAACCAAAGTGTCGAAGATGAACACATTACGCGTCGGCGAACCACTGCATTCCATTCTCATTATTACTTCAGATGTTTATAATTGATCCGAGCCCTTTAATCAGCATTAACAATATTATATTTCCATCCTCGTTGCAGTTTGGTCCATTATGCTACAATATTAATGCAAAATGAACTTAAAACAATCAACAAAAATGTTTGGAAGAGTTACGAACAAAACATCCTCTGACAATACCACTGCAGTAAATTTCGGACACTGCACCCAACACGACATAAACTTAAACTAGTTTGAACTCCAATTCAGAGGTCACTTTTACGACTTTGAGGAAGCAGTACGTGGAGCCGGGACGTGACATCGGCAAAGGCAATATTAGACCCTCTCACTACCTGCCAAAGCCAGCCGGGCAGGCGGCTGCTGTCTGTAGCATCGCCCTTTTTGTCAAAGTGAAAAAATGAACATCGAGTTCAGGACAACTTTTCTAGTTTCTATCTCCTAAAGTCATATTATATTGTTGCTGCAGCTGGCATATTAAATTATGACTGTTGCTTTGTACTCTTTTTGTATAATTATTGCTTCCAGGTTGTGTCATCTAAAAATTATATGGTACTTGTGACGTGAGTAGTGTGGTATTATCGTTTAATCTATGTTCTTCTACGATGCTGCTGCTTCCCATTAGTCATCAGTGTGATGTGAGTAATACTCCAAACGCAATTGTCTCCCCTTTTGTAAAGCGCAGAAAACTATCAGACAAAGATGGGCTTTCAAAGAAGGAAAAAAAAAGAAGAAGACACCCATCATCTACTGACTTCATGGAAACATTTCCTTAAGAAATTCATCAAAATTCTCTTCGTCACCATCACCATCCCTATCATGCTTACCACTAGAATGCCAGGCCCTTTTTCCTGGAAAAGTTAAAAAAGAAAGAGAAGATTGAGGAATATAACGATAAGCAAAATTTGAATTACACGACCAAGATTGAGCTAAAAGAATATGTGCTCACTAATTGCCCTATCTTATACAGTTGTATGAAAAATCCGAATCCCGCCCAAACTAAAAATTTTGCATCTATCCTTGCAATAAATACAAAGAATTGCCGGTCTTTCCAAGTGACTTTCGGAATTATTACGAGGTAAGTTGTAAGAACAAGGGCATAGGGCAACAAATATTAAAGGAAATAGCAAGAAACATGGTGACAAACGTTTTGGTTAAATGTTTCCGTCTAATTCACATTAATTCTCCCATGCAAAGAAATTTTCCATAGCTAATAATACAAACCCATCTATGTATTCAAATATCACTATAATCAAACCTCATGTCTCTATATACCCATACTATATTTTTATCACCCTAAACTATTGTACAGTTCTCAACTATTATAACATTAACTCATCTCACAAAAATACTGGAGCAGCATCGAGGACTAAAGATTATGCATCTACTGCTACTAAACACAGTTCTCCAGCCATGCATGAATGTATAGGTGAACATGTACCATTACATTGCTCAATTTTTCTTCTCTTCTCTCTGTCTCTCTGTCTCTCTCTCTCTCTCTCTTTTTTTTTTTGGGCCAAATTACTTTGTTCATTCAAAGGGTGGTACTAATCCCATTTTAGTAGAAATGAATTTCAATCTACAAGATACATACACAGATGCATAAATATTAAAAAAAGCATGCATACATATATATGAATGCTCATTACCAGAACCGCGGTTCAAGTCACCAACTTGAAAGTAAAAATAAGAAGTCAATACCTGCTCTTTTACTATCTTTGCTCTCTTCATATCCACTGTCTGGATCACTACCACTTCCGTAATCCCTAATGATTTTATCAGCTTAGCCAGATACAGGACAAATCAAAACCAAACTACATAATGCCTTGAGTGGAACCGTACCTCTTTCTTTTGGACTCTTTCATCTGCTTCCCAAGTTGTTCTTTCTCCCTCTTTTCAAACTTTTCCTTCTCCTTTTGCTTCTTGTAATGAAGCTTGTTAGCACAGCTGCCATCAGAAAAGGATAAATGAAGGAATGCATCAGAAGATTTCCAAAATCCTATACTAATTCCAACAACTAATTAAACAAGAAAGCGAAAAATAGTTCTATTTCCAAAAACTTCATGAAAAAAGAACATGAATAAAGGGATAAAACAACCATTCAGATTATGAATTGATAAACACAAGCCACATCATCATTACAAAAGGGGGAAATAGCAGGGAAAAAAAAGGAGTTACACAGAAAGAGCAATGTTCATTAGAAAGGACTGAAATCGATGAAACTACTAGAGTACATCATCATTACAAAAGGGGGAAATAGCAGGAAAAAAAAAAAAAGGAGTTACACAGAAAGAGCAATGTTCATTAGAAAGGACTGAAATCGATGAAACTACTAGAGTACAAGAAGATTAATAGCAGAATTCAAGAACCAAGGCCATATGCAAAAAATTACATACCTCTCACAAGCTACCAATTTTACTAATGCTTGCTTATTTTCTCCAGCTTCAAAGTAAGAGAAATTCACCTGCAGTGAAGACAGCCAAATAAAGTTCGGTTGACAATTCATTCCAAAATAGAACTGTCACTAGAAATATCACAAGATTCCACACAAAATTAAGACTAAAAAAAAAACACTTCAGTTCTTGAGATGAATTTTTTTTTTTTTAAGATGGTTCAATAGCCTATAGCATCTTTTTCTTATTTTAAGGGCATATTGATAGGTTTCTCTCATTAAAAGACCATTTGGCCAAAGAATTTACAACTATAATGAAAGTCTAACCGGCTTTTTGAGGTATAAAATTGTCATTTCATAAAAAAAAAATAACCTTTTTCTATAAATATGGCTGTCAACTAGGAAAAGCATGCTTCAATGGGGAAATCACAAACATTAGTGGTGACAGGCACAAAGAAAAAAGGAATTACTCAGAAAGTTTGTTGTATCAAGTGTCAAAAAGCCTATCACTGTGTGGTTTGGCCATTTTCTTTTTTGATTTCAACCATTACCAATGTCGAACTATCTCAAGACAACTCTTCCAGAGGAACCTTAGTTTTCTAGTCAAAGAAAATACAAGATGCAACTCAGACTTAGAATATTTGAGCACACTGCTCATCAGAAAGCAATTAGTCCAAACTCTCCACATATTAAATGATGACACAAAGAATCATACAAACTTGTGGATATTAAAGGCTTGTAAGAATTGAAGTGAATGAATCAGGGTTCTCATGAAGCACAAAGTTTAATACCCATTTTTTTTCTACTTGTAAACAAGGCAACATAACAAACCGAATGAAGTTCATAAATATAATGAAAGTTGCAAAAGATGATTCTTAGTAAAGCTTTTTGTCCCATCAAATGCAAATATAGGCAAGAGTCTTCCGGGTAGCAACTTGAACAAGTTTTTTATATCATTGTGTTACCAATAGGTATTAATTTACTTGGCATTATAATTGCCTCATAGGTGGAAGAAAGTAATAATGTCCCCCCTATGTTCTATTAAAATAACTATATACATTCAAACTCACTAACTTAAACCCTCATATGCGGCCATCTTTCTTCACTCTAGTTTTGTTGTCTCTCCTGTAAGCCTCCTTTTTTACTTGTGTCAAAGTATGTATTGTTTAGCAGGTTCATTGGGCAGACGAGAGAAGGTTCTCTCCACCATCCAACCATACTGATCCAGAGCAGACAAGTTGAAGAGAAAAACAATTACCTCATAGCTTGCAAGGCCATTTTTCTCATCACAATGTTTGTTACCACATACAAACTGCCCTGGAAAAGTCCACTGTTACCCAATAATACAGATATAAAACACAAGAATACAATGATGAACTAATCTTTCTCAATGGCATACCATACTTACCTTACTACTGTTTTTCAGAGATTAATAAGTATTTGCTTTTGGACCCCTGGCCCCCCAACCCCACCAAACCACAACCCCCACACACCCCCACCCCCCAAAACACAAAACCAAAACCGAAAAAAGAAAAAATACCCATCTGAGACCTCAGCAAAAAGAAAAGGCATTTGCTAAGAGATGAAGACATTTATCACCATGATATAATTAAGATAAAAGAAGAACAGATACCTTTGCCAGAAATGACTTCTTTTTCAGTTCGCCACCTTAGACCAATCTGAATGATAATAAAAACAACAGTACATGAAGGAGATGATTGGAAAAGAAAATAACTAAAAGGTAAAAGGAGCATGCAAATGGTGGGCATAATAAGTATGAAGAAAGCAAATTAGAAAGTTTACAAAATCGAGACAAAAAATCTAACCACCTAGAGAGCCTTGCCAAAGAAGGTAGTCCAAGAAGGCTGACCGAGTGCACAAATATATATATATGTGTGTGTGTGTGTGTGTATATGTATGTATGTATATTGTATATATTATATAGACATAAAAAATCTAACCACATAAAGAACTTGCCAAAGAAGATAGTCCAAGGAGGCTTACTGAGTGCATCTAAGTTAGACTCACTCCCCATGCGCCCCAAATACATAGATAGAATATGTTTTGATATCTGTGTCCTCAACATTCTGACGAGGAGATTGTAGTTTATTTTTTAGCAGTTAACTTCCACCTTCACAATAATTTGTGCTTATCAGTTTTTGGAACTCTTTTCTTATCTGAATCTTAAGAAAAGGACTCTACCCTACTCTATTCTCTTATATTCTATTCTCGAAACTTCTGCCGAGCTTGAGAGATACGCTACTTCTAATTTTCATATAAGAATGCACGTCCTCACATCCCACTAAGCAAAATATAAACCAAATATATGAAGTGAGAAAAACACTCAAAAGGGAACAAAAATTATTTCCAAGAGCAGCACAGATGAATTCCAATCAGAGTCAAACAAAAAACACTAAACAAAAATTGTAGTAAAGCAAGCAATCACTCACCTTGCCACCTTTATACTTTGTCATGTCAGCTATACAGTATCTTTAAAAACGTTAAGGTAAGAATCAGTAAATTTTATTGGTGTGGATCATCTCTTCAAAGCAATGACCAATGGACTCAAAAGCACATACAACACTCCAAGAAATTGCAATATTGCCACACAGGAAAATGGACTCTGATCAGACAAGTATCCAATGTACTCTCTGATGTGATGATGCAATCTTTACTATGGTGTATTAGGCGACTCATTTGGCACTGGAAAATGAATCAGATGAACATCCAATCTACTCTTTGATGTGGTGAAGATCATTACCATGGTGGTTTTGGTACCTCTTTTGGCACCGTCATATTATTGTGCAAACAACTATAAGAGATCCTACTTGCTGACTAGATCAGTTAAAGAAATCCAAGCAAGGAAATAATATGAGAAAGATTCAATAAGCTTCAGGAAACTGAGTCAAGCAACATCCGTCCCTTAGGTTGATCATGTAGATTCATGTTAATGAGAAAAATGATACAGTTTTACCTAATAAGAAAAAATATACAATTTATCATTTTTCTTTTGATAATAAAGTACAATTTGGGTGAGCATTGGAGTTTGTGGGACCTTGAAATTTGTTGGACCTTCATGCCCAGGTAGAGGAGGAAAAGATCCTACATGTAAGGTTCCAGCATGGAAGAAAAATTGAAATCCATTGCTCTTTCAAGTAAGGAAACATCAAATAAACCTATATGTAAGAACTGAAGCTATGACAACGATGAAGAATTGCTCAAATCAAAATATCTAGCACAATTCTATACCACTTGAAAGTCAAGCAAACATTGGTTAATACATTGCCATGCAGATAAATCAACAATATCTTAGAAGGATACTCCTTGAATATCTAGCACAGTTCTATACCACTTGAAAGTCAAGCAAACATTGGTTAATACATTGCCATGCAGATAAATCAACAATATCTTAGAAGTTTTGATAATAAAGTACAATTTGGGAAATGCTCAAATCAAAATATCTAGCACAATTCTATACCACTTGAAAGTCAGGCAAACATTGGTTAATACATTGCCATGCAGATAAATCAACAATATCTTAGAAGGATACTCCTTGAATAGTTTGTCATAATAACGCTTCACTAATCTTTGCTCCCAAGAGGAATCCATGTCATCTTCCTCAGACCGAATAAACCTTTACAAGGAGACATTGTAACCAGTGTGTTAATATTATAAGAACTTGCATACATATCTGTTCATAATTGAATCCCACAATAAAGTTAACGCTCCAAAATGCAAACTCACGGTATTATTGATGCCAGAACCAACCATCAAATCTCCCCATCTCTAATGTTTCTAGAATGAGGTAAGGATCAATATATATATAAGGAGATTTCTTTATTTGATTCTTCATTTTATTATGACCTCCATTTCCATAAAGCTAGCTCAGGCAATATAAGTTGAAACTTCATTGTGACTCTCACAAATAAAGGTATTGGAAATCTAGGGGCGTTTTAGTAGAAGAACCCAACTTGTCATCATACATAAGTAGTATTTGGATGGCAGAACAAGACCTCAAGGACAGAGAGAGAGAGAGAGAGAGAGAGAGAGAGGAGTACAATACAATCCTATTTGGTACATGTAACAAAGGGCAAAGTCTTCCAATGTTTGCCGTTTGTCATTGTTGTTTGTGAGGAGAATAGAATAATTTATTTCATATATCTTCAAGTAATATGATACATGTATACATATAAGTCTAGACAATCTAAAATAGGAAAGTAAATAAATACATAGGTAATTATTTGATACTTTCTATATTACACTCTATAACACTTCCTCTCAAGCTGGAGCATACATATATCTTTAAGTAATATGATACATGTATATATATATAAGTCTAGACAATCTAAAATAGAAAAGTAAATAAATACATCGATAACTATTTGATGCTTTCTATATTACAATCTATAACACTCCCTCTTAAGCTAGAGTATAAATATTAATTATGCTCAGCTTGTTACAAATATAATCAACTCGAGCCTCATTCAAAACCTCTGTAAAGAAGTCTTTCAATTGTTATCCAGTCTTCACAAACCCTGTGGAAATTAATCTTTATTGAATTTTCTCACGAACAAAATAACAATCTATTTCAATGTGTTTTATTCATCATAGAATATTAGATTCAATACAATATGAAGAGCAACCTAATTATCGCACCATAATTTTGCAAATAGTAAGGTTTTCAGGTCTACTTCAGTTAAAAGTTGATGTATTCACATTAATTCACGTATTGATTGTGTTATAAATCTATACTCTAATTCAGCACTCAATCATGATACAACATTCTGCTTATTACTTTTCCATGAGATCAGATTATCTTCAACAAAAACATAATATCTAGAAGTAGATCCCTTGTCTTCCTTAGATCCTGCTTAATCAATATCTAAAAAACATTCAATGTTAGTATAACCATTGTTCTTATACAGAATACCTCGTTTGGATGCTCCTTCCTTTTAAATAGTATAAGATTTGTTGTACAGCTGCCCAATGATTAACTATAGGAGAAGACATGTATTGACTTACAGCACTGACTGAATATGCAATATCTAGATGAGTAACTGTAACCAATCTCCTATATCTCTCTGGATCCCTAAACAAGTCACTTTCTTTCATGAGTTGCAAATTAGAGATCATTTAAGTACTACACAGTTTAGCCCCCAATTTTACTGTCTCAAATAATAAGTTAAGCACATATTTTCTTTAAGAAAGAAAAGTTCCTCTCTTCTCATTATCTCAACACCTAGAAAGTATTTTAATATTTCTAAATCCTTAGTTTGAAATTGACCTTAAAGAAAGGATTTAAGGGTCAAAATACCCAGTGTCATTGCCTGTAATGGCAATATCATCCACATATACTACTAGCAAAATAATACCAACCTCAAAATGTTTGTAAAAGATAGAATAATCAAGTTTGCTTTTTCACATCCCGAATCTCTTAACTACTTGACTAAACTTTCCAAACCAAGCCTAAGGGCTTTATTTTAAGCCATACAAGGATTTATGAAGATGACAAATCCTTCTCAATTCCCCCTGGAGATTACTCCATATAAACTTCTTCTTTAAGATCACCATGCAAAAAGGTATTCTTAATATCTAACTAATAAAGAGGCCAATTATAAACAACTGCTATAAATATAAACAACCTATTACATATTAACTTAACAACAAGAGAAAATGCGTTGGAATAATCCACTCCATAATTTTAGACATACCCTTGATTGTAAAAACCCATTTACACCTAATAGCTTTCTTTCCGACAAGAAAATTTACCAAATTCCCAAGTACCATTTTTCTCTAAAGCATTCATCTCCAAGATGAGCTAATGTTTCATGAACGGTTTTAGGAATAGAGATAGGATCAATAGATGCTATCAAAGAATATGAACACTAACGCTTGCCTTTGTGAAGGGTAATAAGAAGATTAAGATAATCGTTCGAGGTTAGATCTAATAACAAAGCAGCTAGCTCAAGACATGCATCATGAGCTGGAGTAGAGGTGCATTGTCTACAAGATGTAACAGTATAAATTAGCAAGTTATCATTCTCCCCCTAACCTACATAATTGGAACATAGAGAGAAAGGTGTATCCTTAAGAAAAGTGATATCAAGTGATACAAGATATCTATTAAAACTAGGACAATAACATCTATATCCCTTTTGAACACAAGAATATCTAAGAAAAACAAATTTCAATGATTTTGAATTAAGTTTGGTAACATAAGGGCAAGAATCCCGAATAAAACAAGTACAATGAAATATTTTTAGTTCAATAGGAAACAAAAATATATTGGGAAAAAGTATATGACAAAGAGTCTCACCATTAATAACGGATGAAGGCATTTGGTTAATTAAAAAACAAGTTGTAGACATTGCATCAACCCAAATGTCTATTCTCCCTTAACACCCTCATTTTAGGATGGTGTATTAACACAAGAGAAAGGATTCAAATAAGTACTCTGGCATTATCACTACACAATATTTGTATCGAGACATTAAATTGCGTTTTAACCTCAGCACAGAAATAAGAGAATGACTTAGATCGACTATTCATTAAATACAATCAAGTTATATGAGAATGATCGTCAACAAAAGTAACAAGATACTTAAATCTAAGTTTAGAGATAACTGAACAAGGAGCCCATACATTTGAATAGATTAACTCAAAAGAAGCATGTGCTTACTTATCGACTCGAGGACTAAAATTAAAACAATGATGTTTGGCATACTGACAATAATCACAATTTAACGAATTTATGCTATGAAATTCAAGACGCATTTTCTTTAACAAAGAAAGATACGGATGACCCAATCAACAATGTGCTTCAAAGGGAGGAAAAAACTCTAAGGCAAGCAATAGACTTTGTTAAAGAAAGAATTTGTGCTATGAAATTCAAGACACATTTTCTTTAACAAAGAAAGATACGGATGACCCAATCAACAATGTGCTTCAAAGGGGGAAAAAACTCTAAGGCAAGCAATAGACTTTGGCACCTCTATGTCAAGAAGGTAGAGACCCCCTAGATTCATCTCATTTACCAATAATCTGCTTCGTCGTAAAATCCTAGAACAAACATTGATTGGGAAAAAATAAGTTTAAGCGTACCGAGTAAATTTGTTAACAGGTATTAAATTAAAGGACAAATTATGCAAACTTAAAATGGATGACACATGAATTAGTGGAGTTAGGTTAACAGTACTAGATTTAAAAACACGAGATTTCAACCCATCAACTAATGGAACAGGAGAAGAAGATTGATGCGATGATAAACAAAAAATATACTAGAATTACTTATCAATGACCTATTTGGAAAATGAAGAAACAAGACATGTATTTGGTTTACTTGACTCAACAATAGTAGATACTGGAATGAATAAAGACTAGTGATTCTTAATACTTAGAGAATTTGGCATATTCATCTGCAAATACCATAATGGACTTTTCATATGCATCACTATACAAAGCAATATGTGCTAATATGCTCTCAATTAAGTTCCTTGATTTCTCGTCTACAATTTCCTACAATCATGCATCATGTGTCCTGGCTTATTACAATAAGGGCACACAACTGCTCCAGAATTTTGTTCTCAAGTGTCAACTCCTCTACCACCACCTCTGTATTGCTCTCTTCTAGTCTCAGAGTCATTATACCAACCCATAAAAGCAGTGCTAAGCTAAACAGATTGAGAGTTCTTTATATAAAGTATTCAACTAAATATATCCTCCAAGGAAATGATTTTAGAACCAAAGAGAATGCGTTATTTAGCGGTTTCAAATTCAAAAGGAAGACTAACTAATAAACACATAACAACTATTTATTCTCTCTAAGCTTGTTGAACCTTTATATCAGGACTAAAAGATAATAAAACGCTGAGCTCTTCATAAATTTTCTTGAAATCCATAAAGTAGCTTGTAAGTGATCTATCATGTTTCTCCGCACGATAAAAAACTTTACATATCTCATAAATGCGAGAAATATTCCCTTTCCCAGAATACAAGATATCTAAGTACTCCATCAATTCCTTAGCATATTCACGATGATTGATTAAACCAATTACCTCATTATCAATGAAATTTGTTATCTACAAAAATAATCGAGTATCCTCTCTCAACCATGTCTGCCTTGAATCATCACTAGATGAATCTTTAGTCGAATGATCACCCTTATTAATACTTCGTAAGTAAAGCCTAATAGTTTTATTCCAATCTAAGTAATTAAATCTATTAAGTTTATGTTCTATAATCTTTGACTAAACCAGATACAACTACAGATTTTTGCTCTTCACCCATATTAACTAAACTAAGAAATATCCCAACAAAAACATAAATCTAATCTCAACTTGAGAATTACACTAGCCAAATAAACCAAACAGCAATAAAATAATTTTAACAATAATGAGGTAACATGACCAGATCAAGGAAATTAAGTACATATGAAAAGCGTGATTTAAATTGATGCAAGGACCCAACTCAGAGAAAAAACACCACTAACCCAAATCAACTATGTTGAACAAAGCACTTAATAAGGATGATAGGAAACCTTAACTCCGTCAAATAACTCATGAATCACGAAAGAATATGTACGTTGATTATATAACTATAAGGCACGAATAGACACAAACCTAAATTGTCACATGCACTTCAAGTGGCACTTAGACTTCACACACTAGTCAGACAATCACCAGAGTCCGATGGCTAACCGATCCTAGTGTGTTCTTCCCTTTCAAGGTGGTAGTGAGAAAAAAATCCAACCTAAAGGAGAGTTTTGATTGAACTAGCAAGAAAATCTTGAGTTACAATTTTTTTTTTAATTATACTTTGATACCATGTTGTTTGTGAGGAGAATCAAATACTTTTATTTCATATATCTTTTAAGTAATATAATCTAAACAATCTAAAATAGGGAAGCAAATAAATACATAAATAACTATTTGATACTTTCTATATTACAATTTATAACAGTCATATACAGTATTGTAATGGATAATTATATTTGAAGTTATACGTTGTATATGCTTATTTAACTACATCTTTTTACATTTTGAAAAAATTGCAATTTGATGAGACTTTTTGACAAGCATCAAAATGCATTATTGATACTCTTAATTTAAAATACACTTCACATAGTGATTTTACACCATTTCCATTGTACTTCTAGCTTTCTTTTAAGAAATTGGTACTTAATTAAGTAAAATTGTAATTTCAGAGTTTGAACACATTTTCAAATTAAAACAAAGAAAAAGAATTAAGTTTCATTCAATTTAGAGCTCAAACAAAAAAATTATGAAGTGTTGAAGCAACACATGACCCATACACATGGTTATGTCCAACCAGAAGGTGCATTTTCAAGAGAAAACAAGATTAATAACCAAAAAATTACACAACCTGGGAACACAATTGTGTACTACAACATCATGTCCACCCATTAGGATAAAAATTTTAATTTTTAGTTAGTAAGTTATATAACCTAGAAACATAGACGTATCCACCCAAAGACAAATTTTGGCACCACTAAGACATGACTATGTCTTAGGTTGTGTCTAGTGCCGAATTCTACAGTTTCCTTTTTTACTATAAAAGAACATGCGAGGGTTTTAAGGTTCAATTTTTTTATCCAAATTATAAAAGACTTAACAGGGAGAGAATCGCACAGGCGAAAGTATCACCAAACTTTAAGATCGGGAGAATTTCTCACCATAAAAAGGGTTTTTCACGAATTATTTTCCAGTTTTACTACAATTCTCTATTTTCTAGTTCTTGTATTTAAGATTGTAAAACCTAAGGTTTACATGTGATTATTGAATTGATAGTTAATTTTCAATAAAGTTACTAGATTTCTTGATTCAGTTTTGTGTTTGCATTACTAATTGATATTTTTAAGACATCAATGCTTGATTTTATGTATGAAGATTGAGAAATTGCATGTGTATTAAGATCTTAACATAATTGAAAAGAATTACATATACACTTAAAGATATGGTGCATAATTCTTCTGGAAAGTTGCTATTTTTGTATGAAAATTCATTGTACGTTAATGCAATCTCTCAAATTATTTTACTAAGCGAAGAGATTCCAATAAATAATTTAAAATTAAGGTTAATATACTTGAAAAATGTGTTAAACTTTAATTACGAATTCCTCCGATTAAGAACACTAGAAATGGAATTGGATAAAGTTTAGGTGGTCACTTTAGGAGAAACAAATCCTAAACACGTTATTTTTAGTTCTTTTAATACACATTCAAATTCATCACAATTTTCTAGTTAAATAATAAAGTTAAGATTAATATTAATATCGAGGTATCTAAAGGATCGACTCAAACTCATATTTGCTATATTAAAATTTGATTATACTTACCTTACATCAATTATATATAATATTGAATTAAAAAAAAAAACATAGATTTGCTACATAATTAAATGAATTAATTATAATAAAAATATTACTTAGCTTGTTGATGCACATATTATAACAATTTGCTAAATATTATTATATGTTACAATAATTCATCTTAAGATTTAATAACTACATTGTTAATTAAATAAATATTCTTGAGGAAACTATTATCACAATAAAAACAAGTTTCGATTTCCCTAAATGACTTTCATAAAAATAGTTACATACTAAAAAGCCTTAATGATGCATCAAATATGCTGCATACAAACAAGATTGGCATTCATACATAATAGGCAAATTATGGTGCTCCCAAAAGAGTCAACCATAAAACATCACAAGAAAAATGACTGATGTAAAATAAGTTTGCCTAAAAAACCATCATCCCAATAAAAAAATGTACCAACAAACGAACATGAAAGAATCTAAACATTTTTTAATATCAACTCACAAGATGCTTGGCCATTTGTATGATCCTATGCGTATTGATTTGTGTAGTTAGGTAATTATTGTACTTTACATGTATCCTGGAAGGTTGTAGTGAAAGGCTCATGAGTATGTGTGCTACTACATGTAGTGTGTATAGTGTTGTGATGTCATGAAGTGTTGTGATGTCATGATGTGTTGTGTGTTGAGTAGTGAGTAGTAATGGCATATTTGTTAATATGGTGAAGTGAGTCAATACAAATAAACGAATTAGTAAGTGTTAGTTAATTAGTCAAAAAAATGGCTAGTGAGATTGTAAACCCTAGCAAAGATACTTTCTCATCTAAAAGTATTCATCTCTATTGCAATTCACCACTCAGAGATTCTCCTAAGGATTAATACATCCGTTTGTTCTTCTAATTCATTTGTTTTCTTATTAACATGGTGTCGTCTTCTAATTCATTCCCAACAAAATAAGAATGGAGAAGAAAGTAGATCTAAAAGTTGCAACTCTCAATTGCAATTTGAAGGGATGTACAGGAGGAAATTCTCCTAAGGATTAATACATCCTTTGTTCTTCTAGTTCATTTGTTTTCTTATTAACATGGTGACGTCTTATATTTCATTCCCAACAAAATGAGAATGCAGAAGAAAGTAGATATGAAAGTTGTGACTCTCAAATGCAATTCGAAGGATGTATATGAGGAATGGAGAGAGAGCTTAGCCAGATTACGACAAGAGTATTCAAGGTCATGTTCACATTTAGCAACTCTAGCAAATTCATTAGATGAAATGCAAGATGTACACCAGGAAATGTATAGTGCTCAAAGAGAGCAAGATTTGATCGACGAGACAATGGAGACAAGTAAGGCGCATAAGGTAATCAATGATGTGCTTGAACCATAGAAGCAAAGTGGAAAGAAAGCCAGATCAGAGGCAATGCATGGAGTCCAATGACTGGACAAACAAGATCAAAAAATTGGAGAATGATCTCCATGGATTGATTGGAAATGGAGAACGTCCATGGAAGTCAATTGGTGACTGGCCAGAGGTGAGTAAGGCCAGAGATCTGAAAATGTTGGTTGAAGAGCTGAGAATGCTGATTAGAGGCTAGTAATTGACGTGATGACATCAGTTGGAAAACATAGGTGGACAAGTAGGAGATGACAATCGGTATCTAGAGAATGAATTGCTAACATCATGTGGAGGTTAGCAATTGGAGGAAAACCTTCAAACAGGAGAAGGAATTAAAGTTGGCTGCATTCCAATTCACCACACTATTGGTTCTATCGGTAGCATCTCCGACAAATTTTCCAATGAATTTTCTGACAATTCTTCCAATAAGAAATCTAGAGTTTCTTCACAGTTTCATGATGATATTCATGCAAGCAATAGCTTTGTTGTTCATTTCTCTAGTAACAGATTTGATAGTTGCATGCCAGGTGTTCGACATAATGTTCAAGTCAGAGATTGTTGCTAACATTATTAAAGATCTTCTGCTAGCTCAGTTGCAGTTATAGATAAAGCCAAGGACAACTATAGTTCGATTGAGGTTAAATTTTCAGCTTCAACAGTGGTTTCTACTTCCAAATCAGATGTTATACACTCCATTGAGCAAGATCGTGCAGTTAATGCTAGGGTACTGACAAGAAAAAGTCTTATGCAGTGTTGGAAGGTTCTGTGTTGATTCTTAGTACTAAGCAAGCTGTTGTTGCAATGGGCAGCGACTTGATGACTAAAGGTGATAGTATGATCAAGCGAAGAAAGTTGACAGTAAACATTGTGGACAAATTTCTAGGCCTTGCTTGTTTGGAGAAGTGGCACTCCTTTATCTTGTTCAAGGTGGAAACTATTGATACATACAAACACACCATGGAGAAAAAGGAACCACGAGCAAAATTAATTTTAGCACTACCCATTATGTTTGTGTAGATGTAATTTATTTCAGCCTTTAATACAAACATAAACAATACTAAGAGTGGCTTAGCTTTACTTGTATAATTGCAAATCTTCTAAAAGATGATCGAATCTAAGAGTTAAGAACTCTAAGATTAACTAGATATGAAGGGTTGAATATCCTCATGCAAATGATTACAAATTCACGGTATGAAAAGCTTTTTTAGAAGCTTGAAGGAGAACAAAGACTACTATTTTTTAGTTTCTCATAGGTTGATTTGGCAATGTTCTCCCCCCCTAGGCAAACTTATTTTTCATTAGACATTATTTTTGTGATGGTGTTTATGGTTGGCTTTATTATGAGCACCGTAATGTAATTTTAGGACAAAAAATTTGTAATTCATAATATATATGTGTACACACACACATATTATAATTAATTTATTTAATTATGAAGCAAATAAATGGTTTTATCCTAATACAATGTATAATGCTTTTAATTATATAGTTCAAATAAGGAAACTTTAAAGATTGAAAGACAATACAACCCAAACAAAGCCTAATACCTTATGGCCAACTAAATGAAATCCCTACTCATCCTTCTTTGCCGCAATTTGACTGCCAGCAGCATTGTTCATTTCAAGAGGTGTCTGATACAGATTCCATATCCAAACCCATGTCATGGAGCAGCAACATGAGCACATGTATGGAAGATTTAGTGGAGGTAACAAAGGATAGGATTGTAGTTCAATTTTGTATCTTATCTAGGGGCTTGCAAAGGATGGCTTTGCTACTATCCCAATATTTTTATCGTATAAGTATTTTATCAGTGCAGCCTCATGGTGTTTCCTGTTTGGGCTTTTGCACATAAAATCTTAACATTTTTATTTTCTTTATTTTTTTATTTGTTTTTTTTTTTTGGTATTTATTTGTGAACTTAGCACTGAGAAGAGGTTAAATATACAATGACATAAGCAATACTTTCCCAACAACTTGTAATACAGTAAATGCACTAGTGCAAACAACTTTGGTAAGTGTAAAACGGTTTGACAATGAAGAACAAAGTGAACAATGTATTGAAAGTGTATATATGTATATATAAAATTTGTTAAGGCAACAAAACTAAAAACAAAATTAGAATTACAAACAATAACCTGAACATATGGAGAGATACTGGATACATGCACAACGTAAAAAGATGAAGGAGTGATGAGAGGAACAAACCTATATCCTTCCCTCAAGGTATCATGATCAGTCTTGATAGGAAAAGCCACTTTCTTAGATTTTTCTTTGCCATAGAAGTCAACTGCAAAACAAACAAAATTATGCTCAGTAATGTTCCCATCCGATCAATAGAATTTATATTTAACCATATGTAGATTAGCTGAAAAGCTGTGTGTTATACATGTACAGTTGATTGTAATCCAGTTCCTTCTTCACAAACCAAATTGTTCATCAACCATTTAATATAGGACATCATGAACATGCAAGTAAAATGCTTTTACATTTGCGCTCTTTCTTGAGTCCATGATAACATGTCAAGCAGCAACAAAATAATAAATTCCTCTAACACATAATTACAGAAAGACAACCATATAAATTCAGGCAATCGCACTGCAATAAACAACAAAATATCTGTCTTCTAGTCTCCCATACACCCTGCTTCCTCCATGACAAAAAGTGGGCAGGGGACACATCTATCTATTATAAGTGAGGCTCTCCTGTTCCATTACAGATATTAATCACTCTATCTTTCTTCCACCAGAGTAACCTATCCTGTTCATATTAAGTTGTATTGAAATTGAAAGAAAGCAACCTCAGTAAGTACATCCTATCTTTCTTCCACCAGAGTAACCTATCCTGTTCATATTAAGTTGTATTGAAATTGAAAGAAAGCAACCTCAGTAAGTACATCCTATATGAACTTGATGGTAAAAAGCTTAAAAAACCCTTGAAAGTGGCATCAACACTTCTGCTGAATTATATGATGCTGTGACTTAGCTATGTCAAATAGACCTGGATGGGTAGATTCCATAACCCTATAAGATTCGTTGGTGAAGGTGAAATTCTCATAGAAAGAGAAAATCAATAGGTTTGGATGTACGGACGATTGTAGCCTCCATCAGTGTCGTTGGAGGGGACTGTTCATCATCCTTTTGATGTAGGACGCCATGGAATCACACATAAAGACATTATTATGTGTGTTTGTACGTGCCGTCCAATGGTAAAAATCCATAAATAATAAATCTTATGTTATACTTGATATGTACAAATGGAGTGGAATAGAATTAAAACCATAATGATAAATCCACTCCTATATTTGGAAGGTCTATAGAATGTTGATTCCATTTGAATTTTTTATTTGGTTGTAAAGGAAATGGCTCCTCCAAGGTATTTTAGATAAAATTATAAATCCAATGGTTGTAAAAGTATTATGATAATCATTCATAAACTTTCTCAGACATCAGTTAAACAACACCACGTGCATCTTACCCGGGAGCAATCTTTTCTCCGCACATAAACAAAGAAACATCTACTATATATTACTTTCAAATCCACAAGACAGAAAAAATCAGTGGACAGCAATCCATGTCCATATGGCCATTAATAACCCGACAACAGAATCACCATCATAAAAGACACTACATAGCTCAGATAAAGATCGCAACAGATCATGTTTCACTCCTACAGAAAGATAATATAGATATATCTGAGATTATTCGATTTCATTTAAGCATGCATTAAAGAAAAACAAAAATCAATCTTAACTATTTTTCTTGCAATTGAAAACATAAAAAAAAAAAAAATCATACTTTATTAGCCAGCTGGAACAAAGCATAAAATTCCTTTTCATTGCATCGCGCGACTTATAACGAACCAAAGATAATGATATATTAATAGTAAGGACAAGAACCGTAATCTTTGAGGAATTTCTTGTGGCGATCATAGGCATTAAGTCCTCGAATATGAGCCTGGTATTGTCTGCAATGATCAAGGATACAGGATCAAATTATTAATTGAATAAAATGCAAATAAATTCATGAAAACTCTCGGAAAAATATATGATTATGGATATAAGTACTGTTTTTTCTCTTCTCTGTCGAAAATATGGGACTTGAGAGACCTAAAGGACGCCATGCTTTGTTTTTTTTTAAAAAATAAAGGAAACCCTAATTTCCAGGATGTCTTCCTAAATCAGCTCGAGACTGAAGATGAAGAGTGAGGACTGGAAGGTGCGGTGTCGAGCCGCGAAGGCTCGGATTTTCCAGTATCGGTTCGGGGCTTAATGTTTGTGAACCGCGGGCACGCTTCCCGAGTCTGGACTGATTTGCAACGGTAACCTGCTCTGTCGCTAACCGGAACGGTTAAATGAGGAGTTTGAAATTTGTTTGCAAATAATAATAATAAGAAGAAGAAGAAGAATAAGAATAAAAATAAAAATAAACAAAAAAAATGAAATGCAAACAATTAAGAAAGGCTTTTAATTAAGTTTCATTCTATTATTCCAACCAAATTGAACATTATCTTTAGGATGGAAAATAAAAGAAAATTGAATTTTCAATTTGCTTTCACACTATTTATGATTTGAGGTAAATTACTAATTTAGGTTAATTGCTATATGGTGGAAATTGGAAAAGAGAACTTTTAAAGTCATATTTAGTACTCTGGAATAAAGCTAAATCACGTAGATTTCATTCTTTTTTTCTGTGTTTGAAAGCATATTTAAAAACTAGAATCGCTATTCCATACAATCAACGATTCGATTTTAAGAAGCGATTCGATTTAACCACTAAGAAAGGATGAATCACAATTATATTAATCCACGTTTATTATTATTAATCAAATTGTTTATTTAGCATTTAATTTAATAATGTCGTTTAATAATTAAGGTATTTTTGACAATTATTACTGTATATATGCATTTAATTTCATTTCATTGCATTGCATTGCATTCAATAGATATGTCCAAAAACCGGAAAAATTTTACCATTTTACTTTCCATTCAATTTCATTTCATTTCAATCCACTTAATTCTAGCCCATTATTATAGATCAAACATGATATAAGTGAAAAAATCAATGTCTAAATTGTTATTAATCTTTAGATTTTCTTCTAACAACATAAGTGATGAAAGATAAAGGATTAAACATTTTAGATTGCATTTTATGTGTTGACGTGTTTGGTGTTTATGTTATTGGAAAACTAACGGAGTATATTGGAATTGTTAATCCATTTTTACTTGTGTGATTATTTTGGATCATGTAAATCAAGAACATGCAATCATTATTAGTACCTTTTAATTTCATGAAACCTCTTGTGATAGAATAGAAAGTAAATGGAAGGATTGTAAATAGAATATTGATGAGTTATAACTAAATTATGAAAGTAGATATTGAAATTTCTTAAAAAGTTATGGAATTGGAGCTTTGTGCAAGGGTTGTTGTTTAAAATGTATGATTTACGATGCATCAATTGGGATACTTATCAAGGGAATAGACCAAATTGGGGGGAAGCATATGGATTTGTCCTCATCAAAAATAAATAAATCATTAAACTAATAGGTTCGGTATTGATTTTAATGAGAATAAAATTGAGTTACTTAAAGGAATTAAACCAATTGTAAAGTGAATATTAAATTGCAAAATCTTAAAATCACCATTAACTCTTTATTAATTTGAAATCTTTAATCTGTTGAGTAGATTATTCATTGTTGATACTTGGTGCTTGATGGTTATTCCAAGAGTATGTCTGTAAGTTTTTATTTAAGAAAAAGGTGAATATAGGAGCTCTAAGCAAACTAGCTTACCGATAGCATTAAGGACCAACTAGTTGGTAGAAAAAATCAAGCCAGTATGCCAATGTTAAACTCTAAATTTCAACATTCTGTTCTCTAAACTGTTCAAATAACCATTCAAGATGGTGTTGAAGCTAGTAATCTTTTAAGGCTACTATTATAGCAATATTACCTGGAGTTGTTTTGCTAATAGAAGCAAAAAACTAGCCATAAAAGCATTTAATGCTCTATAACAAAAGAAATTTAAGAAGGTATACATATACTCTACCTACTAGTCAATGAGTACAACTTTTTTAATTTGTAAGTGTAATATTCTTTTATTCTCTTTCTTGTAAGCCCTTTAACTATAGAATTGGATTTAGTATATAAAGTTTAGGATGATTAGTTAAAAAATCTCATAAGTTTAAATTTAAGAAAATAAGTAATAAAATAATAGAATATTACAATATCAAATTTTAAGTATATTATCTGTTATTTATCGGAAACGCGTAAAATAAGTTTCAATAACTAACGAATCACTATAAATAAATTATATGAACACTAAAAATCATAAAATAATATAAATAATGTTTAAGAGTATTTACTTATATTTTATATGTATTTACGTGTAAGTAAAAATACGCGAAATTACCTAAAATGTTAGAAAAATGCTAAATAATGAAAGAAAATTATAAAAAAAAAACAAAAAAAAAATCAGAAAAGTGGAGAATGATCTAGATCAAGGTCTTGGCAGGTTGGGGCAAGAAAGAAAAAATTGGACCAATTAAATTAACCTACTTAAAAAGTCAAAATTGAAAGAGAAAAACTCACATATCAACTCAGTTTAATGCACAAAAATCCCTTAAAGCTCTATAAATAGTTAAATTTTTTTCATAAGCTCATTTGGGCAATTGGTGGAGTAGAAAAAATAAAGAGGGCTGAAACAAGAGAGTTAAGATTTATTTTTCAAAAATTACAAAAAAACTGTGCGATTATGACAATTGGACCAAACCTACGACCTACTACCAACTGAAACTGAACCACCACTTGTAATAACCCATAAAGCAGTAATCCAGACATAAACATCTGAGTATTATAATAAAACCTTGTTCTTGTATGATTAGGATCGATAATTGATATAGGGCATTTAGGAAAGTAAATTGAGCAGGCTAAAAGTTTACGAGAAACACGATACCCTAATTGAGGAATCCTTATACCCGTGGAAGTAAAAAATATAATAAAATATCAATAATACAATCAAGATAGGAAAATTTGCTCTATATGAGACCCTAAAGCTAAGTTGAAGGCATCTGTACCTAAATTTAGGGCTTTTGAGAAAAGTTATTCGATTGAACACAAACTTTACAACTAAAATAAAATAAGTTAGTTGAAGTAATTTGGTGAAGTTAGATTTTGAAAATAATTACCTGAAATCACAATTTTCCCCTAGAAGTACGATTACTTAATATAGTGTAAAAAATGATCGAAACCCCTAAAATCAAGCTCGGAATGCGACGAAAACTTAGAAATAAATTAATTATGCAATATGAGAAAATAATATAGCATAATATACTATATGAGTATACACATATTTTTATGAGTAAACCCGGTACATATAATAAATATACTCGTAAATTAACCTAAAATCATATAATTATACATAATAAGTGTTAAATTCGCAAAAATTAAATAGGGAAAAAGTATCTTAAAATAAAAGATATGCTAGAAACATGATTACACGTATATAATTACTCATTACGTGTATGATATATATAGGATATATACCCATATATTAACAAAAATCATTAAATACTAATATAAAATACCAAAAAAACACTAAAATATTATCTAAAAATTATAAAAAAATAAAAAACGACCTAAAATATGATTGCATTAAATGTTGAGCAGCTTAAAAAGAATAAGCAGCTGCACCAAAAGCAAATTTATAAAAAATTGACACCTCTACTACGCGCTTTTTGAGAAAAATATTAAAATAAATTACTTAATAATTAAGAAAAAAATTCAACCGACCTAAACTACTATAAATAGGATCCTATGACTTAGATTTAACATTTTGGTAACCAAGAAAACCTAAGAAAAATTCGGAAAAAAAAAATAGAAAATTTTGACAAAAAATAAGAAAAAACAGAGCAAGAACCGAGCCTAGCTAGTTCCCCGACCCTTCGATGACCCGACGTAGAGGCCGGCCATCACCTAGTAAAGCCATTGCCGACTAAGCCAATCGATAACCTCTCTTCGGCCAATGGTGGCTAGAGCTTCAATGAACTCAAGTTCCGAGCTTCTGCCCTGTTTTTCTTTATTTTTGAAAAATTATTAAATTAATTAGGAAAAATATGGAAAAATTAATTTCTATGTTATCTTATATGTACTTTGATTTCATAAATTTATTTTAACAAAATTAGGAATATTTAATACACTTCCTTAACAAATGTACTATTAATCCGAAATTTGAAATTTAAAATAAATAGACTAAATTGTGTAGTTTCTAGCTCAAAATTTTTGTGTAAGATACTTATGATATATACATAATTTCTATGTAGACTGATATTTTTTATTTGAATATTTTTAATATTTATTGTATTTTTCGACCTAAAAATAGCTTGAAAATAGGCTGAAATTGTGAAATAAATAGGAAATTATTAAATTAAATGATGAAATGGACATGTACTGATTTCTAGTAAATAATAATAATGTTGGGACAGGTTGAAGTCACTTTGGTGTTGAAATCACTTTGGTGCAAAAAGGATATTAATTAGGTAATTTAGGATAATTCACGGATAAAATCGTAAATACGAATATATAAGCAATAGATCAAAAAATTGAAACCAAATACTAGTTGAATTCCACATATTTTTAGGAGTCTATACAAATTTTCAGGGAATTATTTAGTAACCCGAGCTATTTATTATGAATTCACATAGTAAAATAGCTTAAATAGCGAACCAATACCCAATTCTAATAATGATAGGTTAAAATATAATAAGTAGGTGAATAAAAACTATCTATTTGTGTACTATACATATTGGATAAAAATTATATGTTTAATATATTTAATAGTATTTTAATAACTGGGATACATTATAAAGGTATTAGGATAGATAATACCTATATTATAGGTTATATTAACAAATTAGGTAAAATATGGTTTACTAACATAAATTATGTATGGTGTGATGATATTTGATTAAATACGTATAATGGTGTTAAAAACTCGAATTACCCGTTAAAAGTTATCTCTAGAAATTAAGATTTATAATACGTGTCGTTAAGTTTGTACGAGCCCAACGATTTTACTAAAATCGGATAAACCTAAGTAATACAACCTATATCTCTACAATATTACTTATTTACGTACTTTTATAACTCCACCGTAATTGAAACGTGATTTAAATATCTAAAAGTACGTTTTGATACAATCGGAATGATATATTATACATAACAGTATAATTGCATATGTTATTAATACTTAATAACTTAACTCGATCAATATAATAAAACTATATATTATTATATAATAAAAATAATAATATACTTTATATATATATGTATAGCTACTTTAGATAAAACTCTAATGATTTCATAACCATTACGAAAATTAAATTTAGGTTTTATATATATATAGGACCTCTCGATGATCTAACTGTTGACAGCACAAGTTTTCCGAATTGAGTGCCAAGACAAGTAAGTGGAATCGATACTTTACCGCATTTTGGGATATTATTTCAGAATATCTAGAGACTTTGGTATGTATTGGCTTGTGAATATAGTTAGCTGTTTGTACGTATACAATGCTGTGGGTAGGTTTCGATTTGTTGTGATGGGAGTTAAGCTCCACGATATGATTGTTCTATGAATATTATTATTGAATTGTTCTTGCTTGATTGATCACCATAAAAAGATAAACTAATTCAAACTTGGCTTAATATCTAATTTGATATGCATCGCAACCCACTAGAGGTAACGACTAGAATTCTCGGCCTAAACACAGATTTCCTTTGATGAGGATAGCTGAAATGGTCATTTTCCCACCCTTAGCCAAACTAAGTGACAGGAGAGGAGATTGCGGCAAGGTTAGGGACCGTGGTTCGAAGGTGGTCATAGGAGGAAAGTGTTCTCCATTGCACAAGCCCCATTTAGTTTCGATCTGTGAGTGTATGACGTCAATTTCCTCAACCCGGATTAAAGTAGATGAAATTTCTCTGATCTCACGATGGACCGGATATCGTCGTACTATGGCATTTGCTTGTATATACATTGTATCTAATTAACTTGATTGAAAACCCCGGTTGTGATGTGCTAAATGCATATTTCTGTCTCCACCCCCCACTTACTGAGCAAGTTGTCGCTCATTCCCTTATAGTTTGTTTTGCAGGTTCCAAATGGCTTATCAGTGCCTACCTAACATTAGAACCTTAGCAAATTGCAAATTAGGACGAGGAACGAGATATAACAAGAAATGGCCGGTTATTACCCTTAGTATTAACTTTTTATCTTTAAGGAAAACCATACAAGACTCCTTGAAGGGTTTAGTAGTTTTTAATATTTTGGTTTGTATATAAAATGACAGATACCTATAGGATTTACTACTATTTTTTATAAGGTTAAATGATAAGTTTATTATTACAAATTAATTCACAGGATTACTCTACAAGTTTATATCAAACAGGTATCGAATTGGACACTTCAAAAGGGTAGAGTCGAGTACGCCTTGTGTGAACTAAGTCTAAGATAGTATATGTGAGAACAGTTTCTATGTTAGGATGGTTCACACGGTGAAACAGTTACGACTTCACCTTTTCGGGGCATGAGGGCATGACACCACCACCACACCGTACACCTACCGCCTGGACCGCCCAATACTCCTAGGACCGCTGCTAGTCGCCGAAAGTCCAGCGGTAAGGTGAGTCCGATTCTAACTTGATTTTATGTAATTTATCAAAATTATTAATTTTATCCAGAAAATTATGAATTTTATTATTCTGATATTTATTGTACGTAAATTTACGAAAAAATATTGGTTAGATTTAATCACATCTGAAAATATATGTTGCTTGAGAAATCGTACAAAATCGAGCATATTTCGATTTAAAATTAAATAACATTAGGAGTGTAGTTTTAAACTCAATTTTTTTTAAAATAGATTACTTAGGTGATATAGAATAGTGCTCCGAAACCCTTTTTTAGAAATTAATTTTTAAAGATTTTAAGTGATTTTTTAAGCCTTTAAAATATTATATAATTAGGGATTTAGGGGTTTAATTAATAGTTAATTGAATAATTACTGATTTAGTATATAATTAGCTGTTTTAAGGTGTTCAAATCTAATGTGATATGATAATTGTGGTATTTAAGGTGTTAAATGTGATTATTAGTGGTATTATGTAGTCAAATATATAATTTTAAGAAGATGTGGTATTGGAATTATAATAACTATAAAATAATAGGTTAAAATGGATAATATAATAATAATAGTAAAATATATTAAATTTGATACGAAACATAAGTTTAGGTAATTATATGAAAAGTATAAATTTTTTTACATCAATAGTAAATTCAGCACACTAATAAAGATTACAGTGTATCAGACAGAATAGAATACTAATTTAAGATCAAAAGTAATAACTAGGATACTTGAGCCTAATGTAATTAATTTCACATTAGATTTTAGATAGCATTTTTAGGATTTATGTATGATACTCGTAGTTAAAATTGATTTAATACTTGAATTGGAATCAAATTCAAAAACCGAATTTAGAACTAACCCAAAATGAATTAGTAATAAATAATATATATATGAAGAATTGAGCTAAATCATAACCTTAAGTCATCAAGATATAAATACTAAAAACATATTTATATTATATATTATAAGACATGAAGATGAGTTAACCTGCGACAAATGATTGAGCAAAAGAAGGATACCGAATAAGTTAAGTTTAATACTTCATCGTATTTTAGAGTACTATCTTAAAGTATTCGGAAACATAGGATTGTATTTGACTATATTTGTAAGTAGTTATATATGCATGTGCTTGGGTATATGATTTCATGTTGTATTATGTGTTGTGTTTGGTGATTGATGTGAATAGAATAGTGTGAAATTGTTTGATCATCTTAAACTGTACCTAATTATAATTGACCTAAATACCCTAATTTGACAAGCATTGCAACCTTTTAGAGAATCACTAAGGTTCTCTAACCAAACATCGATATTTTCGAAAAAGATAGCAATGGATAATATAACGGTTTTTTCCTCGTTCTTAGCTGAACTAAGTGACATGAGAAGAGGTTGTAATGAAGATAAGAGCATTGGTTCGAAGGATAGTTTTGGGGGGAATGGTGTTTCCATTACACAAACCTGGGTTTGGTTATGAGTTATTGTAAGCTCAAAAACTAGCAATCCGAGGTTTCGATCAATTAAAAAACCCGATCGACCCTAAATTATAAAATAAAGCTCAAAATATTAGTAAACTGATCCCGTAAGTTTGAATTTAAGAAAATAAGTAATAAAATAGGAGACTACAAAATTTTCAAATTTTAAGTATATACCTTGTTATTTATCGAAAATGCGTAAAATGCATTCTGATACTTAACAAATCACTAGAGATAAATTATATGTATACTAAAAATTATAAAATAACCTAAATAATATTTAGGAATATTTATTTGTACTATACATGAATTTACATGTAGGTATAAATACGCGTAATTACTTAAAATACGCGAAATGTGCTAAAATAATACTAAATACTTAAAGAAAATTTATAATTAATTAATAAAAAATCAATAAAAATCATAAAAAATCAAGAATGATCCAAATCAGGTCGTGGCGGGTCAGAATCCACAAAATAAAAATTAACCAATTAAAATTAGACAACACAAAAGCCAAAAATCAAGAAAATTGGGCAAAATTGTATCTAATTAATATACAATAATTACATTAAAGCTCTATAAATAGCAAGAAAAATTCAAAAGCTCATTTGGATAATTAAAAATTAAAGAAAATTAGGGAGAGGCGAAAATTGAGAGAAAAACCAAAGGAAAAAAAAAAGGAAAATTGTATAGTTAGGGCCACAAAGGAGAACCCAGGCTTGACGAGAAGCTGGGAGTGGACAGTTACCACCACCACACGGTGGTGGCAGTGCCCAAGCCGGCCGATAAGGCCACGACGGCCGGCGGTGGCCGGAGCCACCCAGATTGGTGAGTCTGATTTCCAGCTCGATTCTTGTGTAATTTTGTAAAAATAGTAAATAGTTTTAGAAAATTATGAAACTTATTATTATGAGGTTTTATTGTATGTAGATTTAGAAAAAAATAGTGATTTAGTTTAATCAGGTCTGAAAATATAGAGTCCTTAAGAAATCGTGCAAAACCGAGCATGATTAGAACGGAAAATAAATAGGCTTAGGAGTGTAGTTTGGAGCTCAATTTTTTTCTGTAGGATGCTCATGTGATATAGAACATTACTATGAAGCCATTTTTTAAAAAATTAATTTTCAAAATTTTTAAGTTAATTTTTAGCCCTAAAATGATGGAAAATTTGGGTAATTTGGGGTTAATTAGGTGATTAAGATATTAATTATTGATTTAGATAGTAATTAGATGTTTAGGGATGTTAATCTCTGATGTGGAACCCTAATCTTAACCTTTGGAGTATTAAGTATGGTTAATTTAGTAAATTAGGTAATTAATATAAGAAATTAGTAATATATGAAATTGTAAATTAATCAATTTAAAAAATTAGGGTGATTTAGATAATATTAGAGTAAAAATCAGAATAATATTAAATCTGAATTCAGATTGAATTTTAGGTAATTATATAAAAAAAGTAAGATTTTCTCATATCGGGGATAAATCCAATACCCTAATTAGGACGAGCGTATACCGAATAGCTTAAAATACTAAATTAAGACCCAATAGGATATTTGAATACTCGAGGTTAATGTGATTAATTTAACATTAGGATTCGAGCATGTTTAGGACTTAGAAATCGAACTAAAACCTAATTTAGAAATTGATACAGAAACCGAACTCGAACTTGAACCTAACCCAAACCTAGAATAATTATAAAAGACTTAAAACCTAGATAATTAGGTATATTAAACCCTAAATAAAACATAACAATAAGCATTATAGGATAAAATGAACCTATAATCATTATATGAAAAACTGAAATCACGTTTGTGTTATAGGGATGACTGGCGATGGCTTGAGCACGTCGGACCTCGAGTGAGTGAGCGAAGAGTTGAGGTAAGTTAGGATTAATACGATGCTGTATATTGGAGGCTTAAGATTATGTTTATTTGTGCTTGCTAGATAGTTGAATGTGTGCATGTGCTTGATTATGGGTAATGCTATGATTCTGTTCGTTGCTCTGGCATGTATTGTATGATTTATATGAAATGATTGATCAGCCTAAACTGGACTTAATCAAATATATAACCAGTAATCATAATCGGATATGCATGGCAACCCATTAGAGGAACTTAGACTCTCCGGCCAAATACTGACCCCTTCAAAAGGGATAGCGCAGGATTGCATAATGGTCCCTTCTTCATCCTCAGTCAAACTAAGTGACAGGAGAGGAGGTCGCGGTGAGGGTGAAGTCAGTGGTTCAAAGGTAATCGCGGGAGGAGCGAGGTTTCCATTGCACAAGCCTGGGTTTGGTCGTGAGCTGTTGTTGCATTAATGGCAACTCCTCAACCCGGATTAGAGCGGACGTAATTTCTCTAATCTCACAGTGGGCCGGATAACATCGTGCGATGGTATTTGCTTGCACATGCATTGCACCTAATAAGTTGATTGAAAACCTTTTTGTATTTGTGGTATAGTTTTAAGCCCTTCATCCTAACTTAATGAGCTGTGGTTGCTCACATACCTATAGACGTCGTGCAGGTGCTAGCTAAAAAGCGGCAAACAACTACTTTGAAGCTAGCAACTGCTAGATCCTGGGAAGTGAGGAAAAAATATTTGAAGAATGAACATATATTCTTAAGGTTTAAGTTTTGTTTTATTTAGAATTTTTCATTTTTGAATAATGTAATAACTAGGAAATATATTATGGAAATATTGTAAACGATATTTATACTAACTAAATCATAGTGTATATATGTATTTCCTCACTTTCTTAGGTAAATAATTTATTTAAATTACAAATTGTTTACTTCAAAGCAGGTTAGTCGTGGACGCCTTGTGTAGATCAGGTCTAAGATAGCGGTTGTAAGGCCAACTTCTATCTTAGGATGGTTTATACAGCGGGGCTGTTATAACTCTGTTGCTTCGGGGCGTGACAGCTGTTGCATAAACATAAAAACTCCTCAATCCGGATTAGAGCTGGTAAAACTACTCTAATTTCACAATGAATCAAACCACGTTATGTGATGGCACTTACTTATTGCATTGCATATAATTAATTATTTAATAATCTCGTTTGTGTTTGTTATATATTCATAAGTCTTTAATTTAACTTACTGAGCCGTGGTTGTTCATACCTATATAGATTCTCTTGTAGGTTCTAACTTCTGACTAATACGCTGCATTACTAATATCTCGATGTCAGATCGCTTTTAAAGCTATGGGGAATGAGGATTAACCAGCTGAATGATCAAGTTCTTTAAGGTTTTGTTAGTATTTTTAGGTTATGAACTGACACACGATATGTAAGTTAATAGACTATTGTAATATGTAGAATCTCTTTGGAATTATACGATAATGTGAATGTAGATATATATACATATATATATGTATAACTTAAGGTCCTACGTTTTATGTAAATTCTAGCTTAATTCTTAATTAAGCTATTTACTTCAGAATGCTTGTGTAAATTATATCTATGATAGGGACTATAAGCTCAATTACTATCATAGGTTAGTTTACAAGGTAGGACTGTTGCGACTCAATGGCTTCGGGGCGTAACATTACTCAAACATTCTCTTTGTCTTTTTGCAATTAAATTTGTAATTACCTTAAGAAATTTATAGCACAGTAATAGGGATCAAGGGTCGATTACACGTTCCCGAGCTCGAGGTCTCTCTCAAGTGGTCCACCGAGCTGTCTGAGGTGAGTTAAGGGCTAAGAAGCAGTGCTTACTCCAATCTAATCTACTAAGCTACTTTACTTTTCACGCCATCCAAGATGTTGTTAAGGTGATCAACCAGCGTGTCTAGCTAAACCTTCCACTAAACCGTAGTCCAAGCGCCAAATCTGGATGCAGCAATCTCCACTGTGCTGATGCTGTGCAAAACAGTTAGGAGTCAACCATCGGAGGCCAACTCCAATGCGAGCTATCCCTAAACCAACCATAGTCTAGCCCCTTCTGATGTAAAATAAGCTTGAACAGAGGCCTATCCCTACTCGAACCACAATACTATCAGAATCATAGTAAAAACACACGCGCATTGTCCTTTTATTAACATTCGTACTATCCTTTTTGACAAAGGATGTTTACATTCCTTCTTTTGCACAATTTCATATTTTCCTTGTAAATTATTCTCTCTTGTTTTTAGCAAATAAGGACTATTCTTTCGTAATTTCTATAACTTAGGATTTTCCCTAACAAGGATGATATAAATACCATCATACCGTAAAAGTTGAGAACATAATACAGAGAACATACTAAACTTTTCACTCTCTTGAGCTAAGTGTCCCTCTTACTCTTAAGCTACTTTTATCTAGCCCTTCTAAGCGTGGACTAGTGGCGAGTGATCTCCGGTCATACTTGTGCGTTAATATCAAGTGCGATCTGAGCTCATGTGAGGCATTGATGCGTCATATCCTTCATTGGTACATGGGAATCCCTTTCTCAACCTTCAACTATCATTTACTTTTCAAGCTATCTTGCAGCTTAGACCTACCCCTTTGGTTACGTGTGATATTAGGTTTGTATGTTTATCTACGAGTTCTTATCATCTTGGTATCAGAGCTTGGCTATGTTCGGAGCTGGATTCTACTTCTATGTTATTTTAATAGTTTGTTACTGCTCTCGTGTGATAGTAGTTCTATTGTTAACTTTGAAGTTTAGTAGTAAGAAGTGTCTCGTACTTTATTTTCCCCTGTTTTCGATACGCCAAAATAAAATTTGGTTGACTGCGTGTTTATTGAGAAATTGTTATTGTGAAGTAAACATCAATGTCAAATTCAGGTGTGCAAGGAACTTTTGGAAACCAAGAAAGTGGTACTTAACATAGTCAAATACAGGGAGGAAGCTTCTCACCTCAATCAGTAGGTGATCGCTTGGATAGGCTTACTAACTTAGTAGCTAGTTTGGTGACCGTTATACAAGAAGATAGACAACAAGTTAGAAATAGCTCCATTAAAGAACGTGAGTAATAACAATGACGTAATGGTCAATTTGGCCAAGCTAATGGCTCAGCTTGACCACCTTGAGCTAATGCCAGTAAGGATGCTAGACATAGGTTAGCGCTTAAAGAGATTAAGGAAGAAGTGAAAGGAGATGATGATGTAAAAGAGTACAACAGAGCTAAAGAAAGAAATGCGCGAGCCCCTAGAGTCGAAGGACTTAAGATGCGTACCTCAAGATTTTCTAGAAGTTGTGATGTTGAAGACTACCTATATTGGGTAGACAAGATTAAAAAGCAGTTTAAATGCCATAATGTGCCCAAAAATGCAAAGGTTAGGCTAGCTGTATTGGAGTTCACTAGTTATGCCGCCTTATGGTAGAAGAACTCGCAAGCCATTAGAAGAAGGGAAAGAGAACGAGAGATTAGGTAAGAGATAGGATGATACAAAGAGAGTTATGTGGAAAAGGTTTGTACGGAGCTATTATCTGGAGAATGCCTTCAAGAGTCTGAAAGAACTAAGACAAGGAGCATCAAGTGTGAATGCTTACGTTAAAGAATTCCATATGCTAATGATCCAATATAAAGTAATAGAGCCAGAAGGCAAAACTGTGCCTTGATCCATTAGCAAATTAAAGTATGAGATTGGGGATATCTTGGAAACCCTAGATTTTAGAATGCTCAATGACGCAATCTGAGCCACCTAGAGGATAGAAAGGCGCCAAACAAGAAGATTTTGACCACCCATCAACCATCCTCGCAATAACCGACCTTCTTCGAGCAGACTTGTGTGAACGGATCCAAGCAAGGTCACTAAAACCCAACCTACTTAGGCTACAAGAGCAGAGAAGAAGGAAACCTCGAGGAAGTTTGAGAAGGGCCAAAGTTTAGGGAGGAAGACAAGTGAAATCAAGTGTTCCAAATGCCAAGGATTTAGATACGTAACCACTCAGTATCCAAACAGGCAAATGATGTTGATCGGAAGCAAGGCGCGTGGTCGTAAAGGTTAATATTATAGATGAAGAAGTAGAAGAGCTGAAAGAGAACAGACCCGCCGAGCTGTTAGAGAACAGACCCGCCGAGCTGTTTGATGAGGAAGTCATTTACAGCGAAGAAGGAAATTTCATGCCAACCGCTCTAATATTGAGAAGGATGATGAGTGTCGGTTTTATACCAAAAGACAAATAGGAAAAAAATCTCTTCCATATTAGGTGCAAGGTGAATAAATCACTATGCATGCTGATTGTAGACAGTAGGAGCTGCACCGATGTAGCCTTTGCATTTGATAGGATTTCAGGTACCGACTCAACGACATGGCAAGCTTCAGACTACATGAGAGGCTTACTCACAAGCTCTGATTGAATGGAAGACCTATTTATGTGCTTTATCATTGCTGAACGGCCTATCCTACTCTGTTGGGTCTCCCCTGTTATGCTGAATACAACCTACTTTACCCTGACCAAGCCCTTCCACAGACTTATATATGAGCTATGGCAATATTGGAAGACCTAATGTACTTTGCAAGTTATATCTTAAACTATTATTTATGCCCTGCTTTGCCAAGTCTTCCTTGCTATACTTGATCCATTCAACACTATTGTGGTTGGCTTTATTATATTCTGTTGGGTCTACTTGAATCAGCTATTCAGGACTGTCCTACCTTGCCCATCTACCATACTTTACCGAGGTCGATTTACTCCACCGAATCTGTTCGGCTAAGATCTGCTCTATCATGACGAGGCTACCTAACTATTCCATATCAGCTCGGCAACACCGGTACATATCAAATAGGTCAGCTACGTCCACGCCAGATTAGCCTAACCATACAAGGCCGGCCACTATCATATCAGCTCGACGACTGCTCATAATAGGTCAGCCTAAGACATATCAGGTTAATCTCGGACGTATTAGGTTGGCCCTAGACAAAGATAGGTCATCCAAAATCAGGTCTACACAGATTACAGCTCAGAGTCCTCGATAGCTCTTTGGAATCAAAGTATCAACCCTCACCTGAAGATCTTACTTAGTTATCTATTTTACTTATGTATTCGGATTCTTAATTTCTTGTATTTTGCTTGTAATTAGCCTCATTTCTATCTTATATTTATAAAATTGCTACTACGGCATTCTTAGTCATTTTATTTACTTACAACTTTACCACTTTGTATAAATAGAATACCCGTATAAGGTTTTTGATAGACTTTGACATTTTAATGAAAAACCCTTGAGACTTTTCTCTTAAAAAACTCTCCTCTACCCACTCTTATCAATCCATTTAGTAAGGATTGTGGCGAACAACCCTATTACTCGGACCAGTGTGTCACATCTGATGAGTCTTAGGTCCGTGTGTGGTTTTACGATGCGTCATATCCATAGAGTTAGTGCACGGGATTTGCTAAACCTTTGACTATCATTTACTTTCGAGCCATCTTGTAGCTTGGACCCACCTCTTTGATTTTCATGTGATACTAGGTTCGTATGTTCAGCATTTATAGTCCAACAACTGAAATTGCCGACCTTACCCCACATGAAACCTTATAAGTTTTATTAGCTTAGTGATAAGGGAGCCCTATAAGTGAGCAAATAGGTGTCTATGTCGATCTACATTGGTAAGTATAAAAATGAAGTGCTCTATGATGTATTGCCCATAAGTGTATCCCACATTCTACTTGGATGACCATGGATGTTTGATCGAGTAATTATGTATGACAGCATGAGAAACACATGTTTTGTGGAGTATAAAGGAAGAAGGGTGAAATTGAGTCCCATAACTGCTGAGCAGGTAAAAGTTATGCATTCCTAACTTAGCCGAATCCTGAAATAGGAGGCTTTGGTAGTGACCCGAGCCAAACTAAAAAGAGAAATAGAGTTAGAGGGATTGACTTATCTGCTTATCAGGAGACTTATGGAGATGAAACCAAGGGAGGAAGAGTTGCCAACTAAGGTAAAAACCCTACTAAAGGACTTCACCAACCTATTTCCAAGGGAGCTATGCGAACGGTCTACGCCTAATCCAAGGCATCAAGCATGCAATTGACTTACAGCTAAGAGCTACCTTCCCAAACGAGCTTACCTATAGATTAAACATTGAATAGGTTACTAAGCTATAGAGGCAAATAGACGACCTCATGAAGAAAGGGTATGTGCACGAGTCCTTGAGCCCCTGTGTTGTACCGACCCTGTTACTGCTAAAGAGGATAGTTCTTAGAGGATGTGTGTACGTAGCTGAGCCATGAATCGAATCACCATCAAGTACAAATGAGAGATTGACAAAAGAAAATATAGAGATCAATACTAGAAATAATGAATTGATAAATGAAAATAGCAACTTAAAAGAGGTCAACAGGAAGAATTTTGAAAAAGCAATAAAAGAACTAAAACTTGAAGTAAAAAATGATAAAGGTGTGATAGAGAAATTAAGTCCGCCTGAAATTGAAAATTCAATTGTAAGAACTAGCTTAGATGACTTAAGAAAATCAATGGTAAAATTCATAGATGGAGAAAAGAATTTGGATAAAATCCTTAGAAGACAACGGCTAGGCTTAGACAAAACTAAAATAGATTATATTAAGGAAAATGTATATAGAACATACAAAAGCTATTTTGTTAATTCATCAAATAAAACTTATAACTATTGTGGAAGACACGGTTATATTGCTTACACATATGTATTACGTCGTAATCCCTCCTTATGCAACAAAAATAAAATGGTTTCGATCCTTAAGGAAATAAGCTTACATTACAACAACTAACCCCAAAAGATCTAAACTAAAGTAGGTACTAAAAAGATAATCGCTTGTTTTGTAGGATCCTTTAAGGCACAACAACAAATGGATCTTAGATAGCAATTGCTCAAGACATATGACAAAAGATGCATCCAAGTTCACATTTATAGACTTAAAGGATAGAGGAAGCGTGGTTTTCAGAGATAATCGAAAAGCTCATGTTATTGGTGAAAGTAACATTTGCATTAATAATCATCTTACTATTAAGCATGTGTTACTCATTGATAATTTAAAACATAATTTACTAAGTATTAGTCAATTGTGTAACATAAGATATAAAGTAATCTTTCATGCATCAAAGTGTTCTATTGAAAATATTAACAATGACCAAATTCGTTTTGAGGGGTGATATCAAGCAAGTATACTTATCAATTCTAATATAACAGATGTGAGTCCGAGTCGATCCCTCAGAGACTTCGAGTACTAATATTAACCTTAGCTTTATTATCTAACCGAAAAATTATGAAAGTTTGAATTAATTAAAAATACTAAAATTAACAAACTAATTTAATTATAAGACTTGATTAAACAATTGAAAAAGCGATAAAATTAAGAACGACTTCAAGTATGCAATAATGTATTTAGGAATTATTTCCCCTAGCGTTTAACATGTGACCACTTAAAATATATTTAATTCAATTTCTATTATTTTTTACCGAAGGAATTCATAATTAAAGTTAATACCTTTCTCAAGCATATTAACCCTAATCTTAAATTATTTACCGGAATCTCTTCACTTAGTAATATGATTTAGAATTGCATTGATGTATAATGAATTCCCACATAAATAATTAACATTCCCAAAGAAACATGTATCTTATCTTTAAGTATACATGTAATTCTCTCCAATTATGTAAAGATCTAATTATACATATAATTTCTCAATCAACATGTATAATATCATATATTGATATTCTAGAAATATCAATTAACAATTAAACGACATAATTGAATTGAGCAAAGATAGAAACCTTATTGAAATTTATAAATCAACCCAAGAGTCTCATGAAACCCTAGGTTCCATAATCCTAAATATACGAATTCTAAGCTATCATAATGAAATAAAAAACGAGTTCCATCAAAAATATAAAATAAAACATGAAAAACCCCTTTGATTGATGAAAAATCTCTCCGATCTTGAAGTCGGCGTTGCTTTTGCCTTTTTCTTCTCCTTCTCCTCGAGTTTCTTCTCTTCTTCAATGTCTCATATGTCTTGTGAAAACCTAATATGTCTTTTTATAATATATTATAAGGTTTTCGTTTTCTTTACCAAACACAACCTGGGACATGATCGTGTCCCCAGGTCGTGTAACTTTTTGCCCCTGGCCAATTTCCCTGCATGGATACAGCTTGGGACATGATCATGTCCCAGACTGTGTAACTTCAAAACTTCATAACTTCTTCGTTTGAACTTTGAATTGAGTGAAACTTGATTCTTTTTCTTTGTTTTCGATCCAAGAATGCGTTCAAACCTTGAAATCAAAATTTTATTCAATTAAGTATCAATTTCTTTAAAGAAAACAAAAAATGTAAGGAAAATACTATAAAATCACCATATGAAATATGTTTAAAATCAGAGTTATCAAGGGGTATAGATGAGGAAACATCTATAAAATTGACTTCAATATGTTTTCATGCTCTCTTGAGACTTGTCTATCCGCTCAAAATAATGATAGTTTGTTGTGACATAGAAAGTTAGGACATGTTAATATAGATATCTTATCAAAACTAGCCAAAATGAATCTTGTTAAAAGATTACATAAAATTAGTTTTGATAAAGATAAAATATGTTAAGTATGTCAATATGACAAACAAACCAAGTCATCTTTCAAATCAAAAGATGCTATCTCAACTTCTAAGCTACTCCAACTACTATACGTGGATTTATTTGGTTCAACCCAAACCTTAAGTATGGGAGGGAAAAGATACACCTTAATCATAGTTGATGATTTCATTAAATACACTTGGACTTTCTTCTTAGCTAACAAGAATGAAACTTATCATATGTTCTTGAAATATAGCGAGAAGGTCCAAAATGAAAAAAAGGTCTTTCTGTTGTCTCCATAAGAAGTGATCATAGGACATAATTTGAAAATTTCGATACGGAAGATGTTTATAATAAAAATGGAATAGAACATACCTACTTGGCACTTAGAACTCTGCAACAAAATGAAGTTGCTGAAAGAAAAAATAGGACCCATGTTTTGTGACAATAACCTACCTAAATATTTTTGGGTTGAAGCTGTCAACATGGCTTGTTAGATATCAAATCGTAATTTCATTGGACCAGTTCTTAAGAAAACTCTCTATGAGTTTTGAAAAGATAAAAGACCTAATATATCATATTTTCATCTTTTTGGAACGAAATGTTACATTCTCAATAATGGAAAGGAACAATTAGGAAAATTTGATTCAACTTCGGATGAAGATGTTTTTCTTGGTTATTTCCTTACTAGTGAACCTTATAGAACATATAACGAGAGAAAACTTGTTGTATAGGAGTCAATTTATGTTGTGTTTGATGATACTTGTACATATAAAGAATCTAATGATGAAATAAAAAACATTGGTGCTCATTTAGACAATCTTAGTATTACTAAGAATCAATCCAACTCAATTGAAAAGGAATTCTCTAAGTAAGATGAAATCATCAACAACTCTAACTTAAATTTACCTAAATAATGGAAGTTTGTGAAAAATCATCCTAGGGATCAAATAATAGGAGAACCATCTAACAGGGTGCAAACTAGAGCCTCAATTAAAAATCCAAGTAATGTAGTATTGCTATCTCAACTTGAACTAAAAAATATAGATGAAGCTCTAAAAGATGAGTTTTGGATTCAAGTCATGTAAGAAGAGTTAAATCAATTTACTAGAAACGAGGTATGGAACTTAGTATCTAAACCAAGAGATAGACCAATAATTGGCACCAAATAGGTATTTTGAAACAAGTTAGATGAAACTGGAATTACAGAATGTGCTCTTGTAACAGCATACTCATCAATAGGTTCACTGGTCACTTACGATATTCGATCAATCCAGGATTTTACCGAATCTATTAATAAGAAACAAGGCACATATAGTTGCAAAAGGATACAACCAAGAAAAAGGAATTGATTTTGATGAGACCTTTGCTCCAGCTGTCGGATTATAGGCCATTAGAATGTTTTTAGTATTTGCCACGTATAAAGACTTTAAACTATATCAAATGGATGTTAAAAGTGCCTTTGTAAATGGCTTTAGCAAAGAAGAGGTATATGTAGAGCAACTACCGGGTTTAAAAGATAATGAATTCCCAAACTATGTATATAAGCTCAATAAAGCCTTGAATGGATTAAAGTAAGCTCCTGGAACTTGGTATGAAAGATTAAGTGACTTCTTGATAAAGAATAAATTTACTAGAGGAAAACTTGACACAACTCTATTTATTAAACAACACAACAATCATATACTAATTGTTCAAATATATGTTGATGGCATTGTGTTTGGTGCTACTCACATGGATTTAGTTAATGGGTTTGTCCAATGTATGAAAAATGAATTTGAAATGAGTATGATGGGAAAACCCAATTATTTACGAGGCCTTCAAGTTAAGCAAACCAAAGATGGAACCTTGATTAACCAGGGAAAATATACCAAAGAACTCTTAAAAAGGTTCAAAATGGAAAATTACAAAACTAAGCCAACTCTAATGAGCACCGCCTTAAAACTTGATAAAGATGAGAATGGAAAGAGCATTTGTGAAAAGATGTATAAGGGTATGATGGGAAGTCTTCTATATTTAACTGCATCTAGGTCGGATATTATGTTTGCTGTGTGTCTATGTGTACGATTTCAATCTTGCCCTAAAGAATCACACTTGAATGTAGTTAAATGCATTTTCAAGTATCTTGTGGGCATTATTGAAATTGGCTTGTGGTATCCCAAGTTCACCTCACTTAATCTTGTTAAATATTTTGATGTCAACTTTGTAGGTTGCAAAGTCAATTAAAAAGCATAACCGGGACATGTCATTTCTTTAGTAATTTATTAGTATCATAGCACTCAAAGAAACAAAATTCAGTAGCACTCTCTATCACTGAAGCTGAATACATAGCGGTGGGTAGTTGTTGTACTCGAGTATTATGGATGAAGCAAACTTTGCTTGACTATGGTTTAAAATTTACCAATGTTCCCATAAAATGCAATAATATAAGTGCTATCAATTTGACGAAAAATCTAATTCAACATTTTAGGACTAAGTATATAAAAATTAGACATTACTTTATTCGTGATCATGTACAAAATAATAATATTTGCTTAGAATTTGTTGACACTAGTAATCAAATAGCCGATATCTTTACAAAACCCTTAAGTGAGGAAAAATTTTATAGTCTAAGAAGAAAATTAGGAATGATCTTGCAAGATAAATGCTAGACATATAAGAACTAACATGGCCTTTTCGAATAAAATTAACTTGCTAAGTAAGTTGATAAAAAAAATCACACTACAAGGTATAAGAAACATGATCATATGGCTTTTATATATTAAATATCACATTTAACATGTTTTGGGCACACTTGAAATCATTCATACCTATCCAAGTTTATATATGTACAAATTATCATACATTGGTTCCTATGCCTCAAATCGGGGCTTACATGTCTATTTTCATTCATAAATCATGTTTGAGTGGTCAAATCGGCTTAATTTGAATTTTGTGCATATTTGATCTCTTTAGACCCTTTTTAGGTTTAAGTGCAAAATGGAGTATCTCTTGCTTATATGGAGGTTGCTTAGCTTAATCATGTATCTTTTATATCTCTCAATGTCTTTTAATATGTTTAAAGCATGAACTTCTCTTGAACATTAAGAAAGGATCTTCACTTACTTTTTAGCTACTTGCATGATTAAGAAACTTAAGTAGTCACTTCACAATTTGTAAAGCCTTAAAGCTATATTTTATGCCTACCATGCTCAGACATGTATTTGAATTTTGCTTGAATTGTTGGTGTGCAAAAACTTAGTGCTCGTGCACCTAATTTGCTCTTACATTGATACTTTTACTTTATTATGAATTACTTAGCTCTATGGTTTTGATTCAAATCTTAGCTATCTAGTTAAAAATTAAGTTGTTTAAGCCTTAACGACTCAAATAAACTTATTTGAAGTGTTAAGATGTTCATTGAATGTCTACAAATCAATTTGATTTGGCAATTTTGCTTAATCAAAAGACCTTATTGTTTTTCTGCAAAATTGTAGACAATCGGAATGTCGGTTAGACAATTCATCGACATGCTGGTATATTGCTTTAGTTTTTCACTTATTTTCAGTTTTGTTCTTGTAACTGACAAGTCGGTCCATCTCATCACCAGTATGCTAATATACTTTGCTTCTAAAGTAATTCATTTTGCTTATATTCTCTTAGTCAACATGATGGCTCACCTAAATACCAGCATGCCAGTTAATCAATTTTCAGGCACAACTTAAAGTCGAGCCACACCATCTCTCTCCCTCATCCTTCTTCCACAAAAACCCTTTTTCCCCTTCCTCAAACCTTAACCCCTTTCTCTCTCTTTGATCCATCTCTTTTCATCCATCAAAATCCAAAATTTCTTCCATTAATCAACTCTCCACTCTATCCTCTTTCTCTTTCTCTTTATCTTTCATCAAACTTCTCCTTCTTCTTCTTCTTCTTCTTTTCTTCACTTTCTCTCTCTACTCATACCTACCAACCGTTACGCCGCTACACATTGTCTACACACTTCCACCGTCACGCCGGCTTCCCTTATACTCACTCTATTATCATATCCACTTTGCCCCTTCTTACTCATCCTCTTCATCATAATCATCCATCTGCATTCACCTTTATAACATCCTTGGCATTGTGTGTTACTCGTGGTTTAGCACCCTCGGCCTATGACAATTATCTCTTTCACTCTCAATAATACTCTTAACGCTTTGAGAAATTTGTCAATTTAGAGGTCAATACTGGCATCTCTTATCTACTAGAGGTACTCGAGGAGTTTCGCATTGCAGCCTTTCTCGAGGTCATCACCAATCATGTCCTTAATATCCTTTGGCTTCCTCATGAAGTATGCGATGATGCTATTAAGTATTTTTATTGTAATATGTCGGATTCTCTAGATGATCAGGGTAAACTAAAATAAAAAATGAATCTGAGTGATGAGTTGTGTCGTAGTGTCCTCTATACTTATATTTATGGTACTTTAATTACTATTATGCCTGAGGATATATGTGGTCTTATTGGTGCTGTTGTTGGTGGGACGGAAGTAAATGTAAATTACTATGGGGCCAAATTCTATGAGAGAGTCTTTTGATTTAATAGCATTGGAGTAGATTAGGGAAAAACAAAAAATTTGGTTGCCATTCGCCTCGACCTTAAGGCAAAAATCCTCCACCATATTGTCACTTACGGTTACTATCATCGTCGAGGCCAGCAATCTAACATCACCTTTCAGGACTTATGGATTTTGTATTATTTGATAATGAATAAGCAAATTGATTTTTTTAGTATTGTGGTCCAATGCAATAAAAATGTAACCAATAACCCATCTTGAGCTTTTCTTTGCTTTGGGCAATCGGTTACACAATTGCCTATAAGGAAGGGTGTTCAGTTTCCTTCCTCCTCATGGGTAGCTCGATTCAAGAACCTATAATTAATTGATATTTGTAGAGGGATTTGGAAGTAATCAAGAAACAATTGGGTTAGGCGAAAATACCTTCTTCCTCTTGATCTTGCCTCTATATGTGGCTTATAGGAGCTTATTACTTCTTCTGACAAGCTAAGCAGTCCTAGTGCTCATACTTCCTCTACTGCAGCTCCTAGCTATGCTGGTACTCTTCTTCTTGCAGGATCTTCTCATTGGCCTCTACCTAATTTTGAGTTCCTTTCTTTTGATCTAACTACTCCTTTGGTCTCTCAGCATCTTTTTTATCAGTATTCAGAGATGTGCTACAATCAGCTCTGGGAAGACATTCATGATAATTTACATAACAGGTTTTAAGGGCTCTATAATCATTTTCAGTTGAACTACCACTGCCCTTCCTGCCCTTTCCCTCTTCCAGCTTAGGATGACGATCCTCCTACCGCCTAGTTATGTACTTCAGCTTTTTATCCTTTTTTTTGCTCTTTTTGTTTAAGGACTTAGTTTTTGGCTACTTTATCTTTTTGTGTATTGAGAACTTTATTCCTTATTGAACTTACTTTTATTGCTGGATATTTGTGGCCTTTGTAATCTCTTTGCTAAACTTCTTGTGAACTCTTGTTCTAAATGAAGTTGCTTTGCTATATGGGTTGTTCATTGTTGGTTGTTTTCATGCTCTTTTCAAGCTTTGTATGTTTTTTATTTTCCTTTTGTAAGGAGCATATTCTCAGGTATAAGTTGGAACTTTGTCGAATTTTTTGCTCGAATTTTCTTCCCTCTTCATCACTTGGATCCTTTTCCTTTTGATGAGGCCAAAGGGAAAGAATAATTTAAGTCATTCAGAGTCATTCATTGGTTAATTCAAGTTAAGTTGATAGTCTAAAATTTACAATTGCCTAAATTGGGTATCTTTATTAATTGGTTAATTATAAGTAAATTGAGCAATGGTCATTCTTTGTTAGCAATTAGACAGATACATTGTAGCTTTAGCAAATTTATTATATCAACTTATCATGAAAAAAATAAATTCTCACCTTTTTTGCTTATTCTTATTCAATTATTAATCGTCTTAAATTCTCATGATAAATTGAAGGGGAGCTCTCAAAAGAGTTTTGTCCTCATAAAAAAGGGGGAGATTGTTGAACTTATGATTTATTATTTGATTTTGATGAGAACAAAATAAAAATAAAAAATGTATATCTAAACATATTGCTTTTGAAGAGAATAAAACAAGTAGATGATTAAACTAAGTATTATTTGATTATATTGAGATAATTGAATAAGATTAATTAGCTTGCTTAATGATTAAATATATCAATTATCTCTAAAAGAAATTTAATCTTTTGAGTGGTGATAAAATGATCTTGAAGTTAGAATATAAAGAGTATTTGCTTGTTGTGTATGAAAATAATTTTCAGGTGATATTTAGTTTACCGGGTTGACAGCTCAAAATAGAATCAGGCTGACGGTATGAAGTCTTGAAAAACACCAAGAAAAGCTCATTCTCCTGGAGGAACTGGCTTACCAGTAGTTTAAAGTGCCGATACACCGGTAAGTCAATTTTAAATAGTTGTTAGAGCATTTAATATGTGGTAACGGGAAGAATTTAATGAGTTATTATAAAAGTTTAACAACTCGACCAAAGGTTTTGAAGATCTAATATTCTATTACAATTTAAAGACATTCTCTTGCATTCTTGAGTTTATTCTATTTCTTTTTTATCTTTTGTACACTTATTTACTATCAAATAAAAAAAGATATAGTTGTGGTATTTGAAAGTCTTTACATTTGTAATATTGAGTGAAGAAAGTGATACAATTGAGTTAGTTGTATGTATAAGGGATTGTGTAAGCTTATGTAGCTCTTGAAACAATTAGGTTGTGAAATCAATAAAGTGAGTGAAGTTATCAGTTGGAGGCATTGAGTATCCGTAGAAATTAAGAGACGGTTTGAACTTTACATTAAATTTAGGTTCGATCTTCCTTATCCTTATTTTTTTAAATTTCTGCATTTATTATTTTTGTATTACTCTTATTATTACGTTTAATCGTTTATATCGAAAAAGAATTATAATTTATTCTTAAAATTCAATTCACCTGCTCTCTTAAGTTTAACCTAGTATATATATATATAACATTCCCCTTATAACTACTAATACCACCTCATCACTACGAGAAAACTTTTATTTATAGTTATATAAAACAATTATGGATTTAAAATAGTGGACTTTAGATAAGGGTCGACCCTTCATAAGCTTTACAATTTTTATTTTCCCAAGCCGACACAGCAGCATTGGCAAACATAACAACATCACCTGCTAAGTCTTTAGTTGCCACGCAAGTTACACTTGCTACATAACAGATATCACACGAGTCCTTCACTTCCCTTTCTTTAAAAGAAGTCGAGAAACCCTAATTCTTTAACATAACATTTCAAGAAGTCTAAATTACGACAAACTTTACATTTTATCTTTAAAAATTTCAAAAACAACCATAATTTTTTTTTATATTATCTGTAGGATCTATAACAATAAGTTTGTTTAAAAAAGAAAGCAATCGTTGTGGAATTTCACTTACCAACGGCTAGGATTTTATAATTTTTAATCAGGCTAAAGAAAAAGAAATAATCTAAGGTGGTAACAATAAAAAGGAGACAATATCAGTGTTAAAGGGAAATGGGTCTTAAATTATTCAAAAATCCTATAATATCATTATAGTAATATCTTTTAAAAAAATTTAAATAATGGTAATCATTAATTTACGATTTTAAAAAATTTAAAGAAAAAACAATTTACAGGATCCAAAATTCAGCACTCGGTGGACATTATGGCTTAAAAAATCGTGTCAAGGAAACTTCGCTTGGTGATGGCGTTAGTACATCTTTAACGCTGGATCCTTATCTGCCGTGGAGGAACACTTGAGAAAGGGACGTTCCCAACCCTTTTTTTTTTTTATCTTTTAAATTTGTAAAAGGAAAATTGATACTGCAAAAAAATAATATTATTAATATAATAATATTTATTATAATGTACAAAATTAAATTTGTACATACTAAAATTGTATTTATAAAATATTAAAAATTAATGATTTAAAAGTTATTTCATATGAACCATAAAAAAAAAAAAACGAAAAGTGTTAAGAAATTTTATTATAAAAATATAAAGATAAAATATAGAGTTTCTTAAACGTATTAAGTTTATGAAAAAGTTAGATGTAGTAAAATAATCCGCTTTCAAAGTTCCGACGGTCTTATAAGTTAGAACGGCAGCATTTTGTTTCTGTTTTTTTTTTTTTTTTTTTTTCCAAGAGTAAACATTATTGGGGGGTAATTGGCTAGAAGTAGTGCCCTTTTTTTCCTTCCCATCTGTTGGTCAGTTAAAAAAGTCAAAAACCTTGGACAAGAGTGAAGACACAGCTGTAGCCTTATACCAAAGTTCCGTGGTTGCTGTCAACGCGGACTATGCGACTCCTTTAGTTCAAGTCCCAACTCCGCTCCAGCTGTTCTCCTTTCTCTCGCTGCCACATCAACTCAACCCCACGCGCTATTTACTATTCTTAATAATTCTGCACTACATTCTTCTATTTACGATTATTGTTATTATCGTGATTATTATATATTTAAATAAAAATAGTCTTCTCAACCTTTGTATAACATGTAACATATTATCTTCATTATTTATGACTATAACGTAAATGTAAATATTGCGAGAAAGATGATGGGGTAATTTTCTTTGAAGTCCCACTTTATTATCGAGTAACCATTCTTTAAAAAAAAATTATACATTAAACTTCTAACTTATATTTATTTATTTATACATGGTATATAACTGATTACCTTATTGTCTGAACAAATAAACAATCAAATTTAAAAAAGAAACGCACAGGCGCAGGCAGAGCCATAGAATAAGCGTAGATCTTGCGTTCTCAGTTATCATGACAAAAATCTGTAATTCCAGTATGTCTGTCGGCGGACATTTTCCATCATTTTAATTATAATATAAAGCATTTGCATCCTGTCGCTTTCTTTCCTCGCAAGCCATTTCTCATTTCATTTTATTTCATCTTCCTATTTATTATTATTATTTCTCTGGTCTGGTCTGGTCTTGTCTGTACATAAACATAGGCAGAAATAAAAATTTTAAGAAAGAGCACACGTTGTTTTTGTCACTCACTCTATCCATAACGCCTATGCCACCACAAAACCTTCCACACAAAAAAAAAAAAACCCAGAAAGACAAAGTGAATGCGAGTCACACTGCTTCTTTTTGCTGTAATAGTCCACTTGATCTTGAAGTGATTACTAATATATGTGCACCCTGGTGATAAAGATTGGAGCTTCAGGTACTTTTTTCGTTTGATTTAGTATTTTGTTGGTAAATGTTCTGTCTTTACCCAAAACAAAATCATCTAAGGTTTTTGCGAATCTTTTATCATCTTAGAATGAGAAAAATTGATAAAGTAATTTTCCGTTCGAAAGGAGTGTTATTTTGTGTGCATTTTTTGAATAAAGATCGTTCCTTTATGTATTTTTTCTGTTTAATTTTGCATTTTGTCGGTAAATTTTTAATCTTTAGTGAAAAATTTACCCAAAGTTTGTGAATTTTCATTACTCCATAGCAGTAGAAAAAAAATGATAAGAGTATTTCTTGCTTAAAACATGGGTTGTTTTGCGTGCATTTTGGAAAGAAAGATTGAAGGTTTAGATGAGTTTGCTGTTCAATTTTGCATTTTGTAGGTAAATTTGCAATCTTTACTGAGAAAATCATAAAATGTTTTATATTTCTGTTTGGCTGCTGAGAAAATTAAGGCTAAACAATTGATTTATCAATCTGTTAATGCTGACCAGTTTATTTAGTTGTCAGATCTGTGTTCATTGCAATAGGAAAAAAAAAAAAAAGTGTTCATTACATATTGGAAATTAAAGAAAATTTTCTCTTGTATCTTTATTTTAACAGTGGCACATTGTATTTGTTGAATTTACAGGCATGAAAATTTATTGTTGAGTTCAGTGGGTCTGAATTAGGAGCTTTTGTTGGCAATGAAGTTGGAAGGGGAAACTGGGGTATTTAGTTATGTTTTGAGAAATACATAGAGAGCATAAATGTGGACTGATGAAAAAAATATGCTTAGTGAATGTCTACTGTTATCTATTAATACTTGCTCTGTCTTTATTACATATTGGAAATCAAAGAAAATTTTCTCTTGTATCTTTATTTTTAACGGTGCCACATTGTATTTGTTGACTTTACAGGCATGAAAGTTTGTTGTTGAGTTCAGTGGGTCTGAATTAGGAGCTTTTGTTCGCAATGGAGTCCGAAGGGGAAACTGGGGTAAGGATTTAGTTTTGTTTTGAGAAATACCGAAGCTAGAGAGCATAAATGTGGACTGATGAAAAAATATGCTTATTGAATGTCTACTGTTATCTATTAACACGCTCTGTCTTTTATGTGTTTTTTCCCTTTTTTATTTCTCTCTCCCACACCCACATGGTAAAGAATGAACATAAGCTGAAACTTATGAAAAACTTTCACCTTTTTCCTCTATGTTAAATTTGCTTGGAGATCTTTTTTCTGTTGTGTTTGGTAGAAGAGATATCTGTTGCTTATATTTTCCACTTTCCGCCGTAGTGACAATGTGGACTCCCATATAACATGAGAACTTGAAAAGTTGAAGGGGATACTATCCAATTTATTCTTTATACTGCACATAAGATTTAAGAAGTTTGTGCAATTTGTCAATTGTGTGAAATTTTCTCAGGGAAAGACTATGAAGGCTTCAAAAGGTCAAGTATGCCAGATTTGTGGTGATAATGTTGGGGAAAACTGGGATGGCGAGCCATTTGTTGCCTGCGATGTATGTTCCTTTCCTGTCTGCAGACCTTGCTATGAGTATGAGAGAAAGGATGGAAATCAGTCGTGCCCTCAATGCAAAACCAGATACAAGAGGCACAGAGGTTGGTGTTCTGAGTCATGCCTCTTCAGAAGTAGTTTTTGCTTGTTCATATACGGGATTATGATCTTCCACTGTCTTTGTTGCTACTTTCAGATAGTCACTTAATTTATATGTAGTTTCTTCTATCTGCCACAGTAGAACTGTGAAGATGTTTGCTCGTACCAATTCCTCTCTGTTTCACATAGTATGTGGGTCAGTAGTTATGCAGCAAATACTGTTCCTCTTGCTCCGGCTTTTATGCTGCTGTAGTTGTGGTCATTCTCTTTTGTTAGAAAGCTATTATAAACTTGAACTTGCTTGCAAAAAGTTTTCTATAAAATTTCTTAATTCCATTTACTTGTGATGCGTGCTCATTTTGATTACTTTGTTTTCTGTCCCATTTCAATCCATTTGTTCCAGGGAGTCCTGCTATTCATGGTGATCAATTAGAAGATGAGAACACTGAAGCTGGTGCCAGTGATTTTAACTACTCAGAAGATCAGCATCAAAAGCAGAAAATTGCAGAACGCATGTTGAGCTGGCATATGAATAATGGACAAAACGAAGATGCTGCTCCAAATTATGACAGAGAGGTTTCTCACAATCATCTTCCTAGACTCACAAGTGGACAGGAGGTAGGTTATTAGACACCTGCGATAGCTTTTGCATTTAAATGGCTATCTAAACTTGCCCACTGATTTAAGCGCTGTCGTACACTTAGGTTTCTGGGGAATTCTCTGCTGCTTCTCCTGAGTGTCTCTCCATGGCTTCTCCTGGAGTGCCTGGTGGCAAGCGTGTACATCCATTACCCTATGGAGCTGATGTTAATCAATCACGTATACCCCATCTACAAGCACACGTGTCATAAGATGTTCATTTTCTGGTTACAAACATCTTGACAATAATCATATTTTTCCCTCGTTCACAGCTAACCCTAGGATTGGGGATCCGGCAAGGGAATTTGGAGCCTCAGGACTGAACAATGTTGCCTGGAAAGAGAGAGTTGATGGATGGAAGATGAAACAGGAGAAAAACGTCATTCCAATGAGCACTGGCCAGGCTGCATCTGAGAGGGGTGTTGGAGATATTGATGCTAGCACTGATGTGCTTGTGGATGATTCATTATTGTGAGTTGCTAATTATAGTGGATGAGTTTCTTTTTGTGTTCATGAAACGAGGCATCTTTTCAAGCCTATATTTTTCTCTTTCATAGGAATGATGAAGCTCGCCAGCCCCTTTCAAGGAAGGTCTCGATCCCATCATCCAGAATAAATCCTTATAGGATGGTCATTGTTCTGCGACTCATTATCCTCTGCATTTTCTTGCACTATCGAATAACGAATCCTGTACGCAATGCGTATGCTCTGTGGTTAATATCCGTTATATGTGAGATATGGTTTGCAATATCCTGGATTTTGGATCAGTTCCCGAAATGGTTTCCTGTGAACCGCGAAACATATCTTGACAGGCTTGCTTTAAGGTATGACAGGAATCTTAGGTGTTTTCACAATCCTCATCACTTCTCATTTCGTAATCCTCATCACTTCTCTTATTTAACTAACTTGGAAGTAATTTGTCATTTTGTGGGACAGATATGATAGAGAAGGGGAACCTTCACAATTAGCTGCTGTCGATATCTTTGTCAGTACTGTTGACCCACTGAAAGAACCTCCACTTGTGACGGCCAATACTGTGCTCTCAATTCTTGCAGTTGACTATCCAGTGGACAAGGTCTCTTGCTATGTCTCAGATGATGGAGCAGCAATGTTGACTTTTGAAGCTCTAGCAGAAACGTCGGAGTTTGCACGGAAATGGGTTCCTTTCTGCAAGAAGTATACCATTGAGCCTCGTGCTCCTGAATGGTATTTTTCTCAGAAAATTGACTATCTGAAGGATAAAGTTCAACCATCATTCGTCAAAGATCGCAGAGCTATGAAGGCAAGGATTTTCTATTGAACAATGCTTACTATGATTCCTGCCCTTTTTTATTTCCCCCTTGATGGCATCCATACACATTCTTTTTGCATGTTTCACAGAGGGAGTATGAAGAATTCAAAGTGCGCATCAATGGACTTGTTGCTAAGGCCCAAAAAGTCCCTGAGGAAGGATGGATTATGCAAGATGGTACTCCCTGGCCTGGAAACAACACCAGGGACCATCCTGGGATGATCCAGGTGAATTAATTGCTAGCCTCATTATCTTTGTAAAATTTCCATTTATCTGCTTTAAATCATGCAGTTAGAAAAAGAAAATTTCCTGTTACCGCTTCTTGTAGATCTAACTTGACTTGTTTCTATTCTCAAAATGATAAGAGATTATAGTTAGATTTTCAAATCCTAGGGTTCTGTGACACGACTCTGTTGCTATTTTTTGCATTTTTTCATTCTTTATTTTGGATATGTGGTTGATGATTTACAGATGTCTCTTCTTATGTCTTTCCAATTAAATTGACATTAATAACATGCCGGATTTAATGGAGCAGCTTGGTTTCCAATCTAATTGCAACAGCCCAACTGTATAAGTTTACTTTTCTTCTCTTACTTTCACCCTTATGATGACCACATGCAATTGTATAATTATGGAAATTTTTGTAAATCATTTGTCTTGTACAGTACTCATCGATTGTCCTCAGAGCACTCATTATTGAAACTGGTTTTTCTTTTATATCGTGTTAAGGACTTAAATGGGGTTAGAATAGTAAATTGGGGATATTGCCATGAGTGCTTTATGCACCATGTGCTAAACATTAATACTTACTCCAGGTAATCAATTGCTTTATAGTGGCTGGTGATAGCACTTGCTTTATTGTTTCATAGCATAGTATCCAAGGAGTCTTATTGCCATGTTAAAGTTGTTAAATAACGGTATGTTTTGCAATATGCAGGTTTTCCTAGGTCAAAGTGGTGGGCCAGATGCTGAGGGCAATGAGTTACCTCGGTTGGTCTATGTTTCTCGTGAAAAACGGCCTGGTTTCCAACATCACAAGAAAGCTGGTGCTATGAATGCTCTAGTGAGTGGATACTGTTTTGCAGAGAGAGATTACCTCATTTGAGTCTTTATCTTACTTTTTGGAAAATGTAATTTCTTTACAGGTTCGAGTTTCTGCTGTCCTCACTAATGGTCCTTTCTTGTTGAATCTTGACTGTGATCACTACATCAATAATAGCAAGGCTTTGAGAGAGTCAATGTGTTTCCTGATGGATCCTAACCTTGGAAAACATGTTTGTTACGTGCAATTTCCTCAAAGATTTGATGGTATTGATAGGAACGATAGATATGCCAACCGCAACACGGTTTTCTTTGATGTAAGTCCTCTGCTTTGAGGGGCTATCCTTTTCTGTTGATGACCAATGTAGCATAAAAGTTGACAAAAGCTGGAGTTTCTTATGTATTCTGTGTTAGCATTAGCATATGTATGCAAATAATTGTTAAGCTTGAAGAAACCTATTCGATCGCATATTTTCCTTAGCCTTGTTGACATTTTTGCTAATTTGTCCACATGATATTTAGATAAACTTGAGAGGTTTGGATGGTATCCAAGGTCCTGTTTATGTGGGTACTGGGTGTGTTTTCAACCGGACAGCTTTATATGGTTATGAGCCTCCTTTAAAACCGAAGCATAGAAAGGCCGCAGGAATGCTTTCTTCTCTCTGTGGTGGATCACGGAAGAAGGGTTCAAAATCCAGTAAAAAAGGCTCAGACAAGAAGAAATCTAGCAAGCATGGAATTGATTCCACAGTGCCCGTCTTTACTCTGGATGATATTGAAGAAGGAGTTGAAGGTACTACCAGCCTTGTCTACCTTGTCGCATTACCCCCCTCTCCCTCAAATAATAAATATGAAACCACACTAGATCTAACTAGTTTAAATTTTGACAACAGCTACTTGTGGATCTAAAATATATCATGGTATTAGAGCACAACGTCTTGCATCTAGATCCCCACATAGTCATTTCTCCTCCCCATTTGATCGAGCTGTCTAGTTGATAGTCTTCAATTGATTGTCTAGCTAGACTAGTGAAGAGGAGTATTTAGTGATAAATATAAAAGCCTCTACCATATCTATAAGTTTAAACTTTAAGATCGGGAGGTTATTGAGCTATACTTTACCCTATTGAATGTGATTCATCTCATTGTTTGGCATTTTCATAAATGGCCTAATATGTAGTAGACCTCAAGGGATGCTGAGATGGTAGAGTCAGTGCCTGGAATGATGGAATATTTTGTCTATCAGTGTTTTATTAAGATACTTTCTTTGGTGTCATTTTTCATGGACTCGGACTATCAAGTCTACTCCCTCTCTTCTCAGAATGACTGTTTGATAAAGGGACATCATCATGACCGGGACTCAACCTTTTAGTAATTGCTGCTTTTTGTGGATTATAGGTGCTGGATTTGATGATGAAAAGTCATTATTGATGTCGCAAATGAGCCTTGAGAAGAGATTTGGTCAATCTTCAGTTTTTGTTGCTTCTACACTCATGGAAAATGGAGGTGTTCCCCAGTCAGCAACTCCAGAGACTCTTCTTAAGGAAGCCATTCACGTCATTAGTTGTGGGTATGAAGACAAAACAGACTGGGGAAGCGAGGTACACTTATCAATTGACTTTTTTATCTTGCTCTAGTATCATGAACTGTGCATGTTGGAAAAACTGTTGCCTTTCTCAAGAAGAAACTTGTGGTTGACTAAATGGTAGAATCCTGTTGTGCATTAGGAAGGGTGCTTTAAAAATTTCGAGGGTCATGATCTGCACATTTCTGGGATCTTTTTGTTTTGTGCGTTTTTGTCCGTGTCCAACCTATGTATGATCTTTCCAAATCTGTATCTATTAAGTGTATTTCTCGCTTCGCCTCTTTGGTATCTTTTTTAGCTCAACGTCCAGTTTTTAAACTGGTATGAAGATGATGCTAAAACGACACCAAATTGATGAGCCAGTTGGGCCTTTGGCTGGTTACACTGCATCATATAGATTTACTTTCCTGTTCATATGTGGAATGCATTTTGTTTTCTGGCATTATCTGAAGAACTAACGATATTCTTCTGTGCTGTAGATTGGATGGATTTATGGTTCTGTTACGGAAGATATTCTCACAGGGTTCAAGATGCATGCCCGTGGTTGGAGGTCAATCTACTGCATGCCAAAGCGGCCTGCCTTTAAAGGTTCTGCTCCGATCAATCTTTCTGATCGGTTGAACCAAGTGCTCCGATGGGCTTTAGGTTCTGTGGAAATTCTTTTCAGCCGGCATTGCCCTGTTTGGTATGGCTATGGTGGTAGGCTGAAATGGCTCGAAAGATTTGCTTATGTAAACACCACCATTTATCCGGTCACTGCCATACCCCTTGTGATGTATTGTACTCTGCCAGCTGTCTGCCTTCTCACAAACAAGTTTATCATTCCACAGGTTTGTTCCGAAAGTTTGGTTTCAACTGCAATTTCCTTATAAAGCTATTGTTAACATTTCTTGACATCTGGTCTCTTTCCTCGCGAGCATCTTCCAATTTCATATGGGCAATCTTCCAGATCTCAAATGTTGAGTTTTCCCTTTTGACCTATTCTGAAATGTTGATTCGATCTCGCTACATAAAAAATGCTTCTCCTACTTTTCTTTTGGGAGCTGTATTCAGTTTGATTTGTTTCTTGAGAATTGATTTCGACTTTGATTGAAAAGTGGAAAGACTGGTGAGATGCTCTGATGGATCGAATTTCATCGAGTCTCTGCGTTCATGGGGTCCATGTTCATCACTCATATTATGATAACCAATACATCGCAATTAGAGGAAGGTGACGTAGATGTACTGATGTTAAAAGAAGAATAGATAGACCTGTTTACGTACAGGAACGGATCCAACATCATTTTTTAACATATAAGAAAATGGATTCTCATATGAGTTTCTTTCATATGGCATATAGCTTGTTTGGGTGCTCTTTCGACACTTCCTATTAAGCATTTTTCTTCTTCTTTCTGCTCTTGCAAAATCATTCTATTTCCTCACGATTTCCTAGTCTCAATCCGGTTCATGTTCTCTGCAGATTAGTAACATCGCAAGTATATGGTTCATCTCCCTCTTCCTTTCGATTTTTGCCACTGGTATCTTGGAAATGAGGTGGAGTGGAGTTGGGATCGATGAATGGTGGAGAAACGAACAATTTTGGGTGATTGGTGGTGTCTCATCCCATCTCTTTGCGGTTTTCCAAGGTCTGCTCAAAGTACTCGCTGGTATCGACACCAACTTCACTGTCACCTCCAAAGCATCAGACGAAGAAGGCGATTTCACGGAGCTCTACATGTTCAAATGGACAACTCTTCTGATTCCCCCAACCACGCTCCTCATCATAAACCTGGTCGGGGTTGTGGCGGGTATCTCGTATGCCATCAACAGTGGATACCAATCCTGGGGGCCGCTCTTTGGGAAGCTGTTCTTTGCTTTCTGGGTGATTATCCATTTATACCCGTTCCTTAAAGGTTTAATGGGCCGGCAGAACCGCACACCGACGATTGTGGTGGTTTGGTCGATTCTCCTAGCATCCATTTTCTCCTTGCTCTGGGTCCGGGTAGACCCGTTCACGACTAGAGTCACTGGTCCAAAAACTGAGGAGTGCGGAATCAACTGTCGATGAGATGAATGATGCATCGCTATTGTAGTCTCCATCAACAATGCTGCTCAAGTTTAATATTTAGTTGTATGTATACATAAAAGACAAAGTTGTCATTGGATCTGTGAAGTGCATATGCCAATATATATATCATCTGATGATAAGAAGAAAGACCTTAATCAAGGCATTCTACAATATATATTTTTTGCTTTCTAGAGAATTTATTGTTGTGTCTTTCGACGGTCAAAACACACACAAGCATATGTATGTTATATTTGCTGATATGTGTATGTATATATTCTCCTTGGTCACCACTGACAAGTCACAAGCGCAGGTAAATCACAATATTATTAAGTTAAAAGAATATTTTGCTTCATTTGGTGTTTGTACGTGACTCACAGATTCACACGGTGTTTTTTTTTTTTAAACTTTTTTCGAGTGTATTCTTGATTAAATATTTGGTTAAAGTCGACACACGTGGTGTCTCCTAATTGGTTTTAGTAATTAATTTGACGAACTTTAAATTTTAGTAGTATATTTAACAATTAAAAGTCCGGTTGGATATTAATATTTTAAGTTCTAAACTCTAGAATATAATTTAAAAGATACTTGAGGTATTATTTTTATCTTATCGTAAAAACATATAAAATTCGGAGATTAATATAAAAAAAAAAGCATTAAAGGGCCCGCCATTCTCCCATTTATCGTAAGCATTCGGCTCACTGGTTGAATGATTTGGTTTGGTGGCTCAACTAGTTTAACTTATTTTGATAAAATGAAAAAAGCATCCTACTATTATAAGAAATTAATTTGTTAACTAACACTTTGATGCGAGGGAAGGAATATAAAAGTAAGGACTATAGAAGATAAGAAATATGAATTATCTAATATCTTTCGATATATTTGGATAATAAAGGAAAGGAAAGTGGAAAGAATGTCAATACAATCTAGTATAATACATAATTATTAATATGCTCGTAAAAATAATAAGAAAATAAAAGATGGAATAAAAAATGGATAGAATAAGAATTTCAATAACTTTTCCTCTATTTTCTCTCTAATTTGAGGGGAAATAAAACTCAGCAAAGCACACACAAAATTTTCTTTCCAAACTCCATTCATTCCCCTTTCCTTTATTTTCAAAACAAGAAAAGTACGTGAAAAACTGTACTATTATTCTTTTGCCTTCACTCTAGAGGTGGTTAATGGGCCCAAGTACATGAAGTAGGTATATATAAGCTTATGCTTGAAAGCATAAGCGCACGAAAAAAATTTGAAAGCATGAGCATGCGAGAGCCAAGCACAATACGTTAGGCACAATTATTAGTCGGGCTGCACAAGTATGAGTATGTAAGTAGGTGGGTAGCACATGTAGGTCTATATTTATTGTAGATAATATAAATTCTTTAATAAATTAATTATCTAAATAAGAAATTATTTAATAAATGATAATTTTTGGAATGAGTAATAAATTATTTAGTTAATAATAAATTGTTCAATGAATAGTAAAATATTTAGTAAATAATAAATTATGTAATGGAAAATAAATTATTTAATAAGTAAATATGGTATTTACTAAACAGTAGGTTATTTTAGTAAATAAAATATTTAAATATTAATAAATTATTACATAATAAATTATTTATTAATAATAATTTATTTAATAAGTAATAATAAATTATTCAATGAGTAATAACTTATCTAGTAAATAATATGTAATAAATATATTACATATTTATTATTTAATAAATAATAAATTATTTAATAAATGCACAATAATTTTTTTAATATATTATGTAAATTATTTAGAAAACAGTAAATTATTGAATAAACAAATTACCTAATTAGCAAATATTGATATTTAATATAATATAATCAATTGTTGCTTTTTTTTTTAAAACCATTCAATTCACCATGATGTATTCAAAATTTTAAATATTATTTCTTAATTGAAAAACATGTTTATATATTATTATTTTCATATATTAAAAGGTTTGATATCGTTAATTTTTTTTTCCTAAGATCATCTATTTACAATAAAAGTAAATTGGAAAAGATCATCACACGGCGTTATCATTAACAAAATTTCATGTTACAAGTGAAATTTTGCTCTAAGCTACTGGAATTTATGAAAGGAAGAAAAGGAAAAAAATTTCTAAAAATCCTAAAGAAAAGTAAGTCAATCGTAATTATCTTCATCATCCTCACCATCATCATTGCCATCCTCACTTACATCTTCACCCGAGACAATGCTTAGTGCTTTATTCAAACTACTTGACCTTGTGTCACTCTTACTATTAAGAAACCATGTATGTGGATGATCTTTTTGATCACGTGTTTGCGCATTAGCCCAATCCTTTAAGCATACGCAAGCTTCAATGGTTTCCGATGCGTCAAAAGGCCTTGGGGATTAGGGAGTTGCCTATCCAAACTGAAAGCCGACTTAGAAGGAACCGTTAAAGCCAAAGGTGTTAGAATGTCACAAACTACTAAGAAAAGGATTGGCATCATATGTGCCTTGTTGGACCACAAAGAGAGAACATCATAATCTTTCTCTTCCGTTTCTACTCATCGTTCTACCTCATAAACCAGTAGCTTTTTGAATTCCCCCATGTCTTCTAATTTTGATGCCAACTTGGGCACGTTTGGCCTTAACGTTCCCACGTTTCCCCTCGTCCAACAAACTTTCGTTAGGCGGGAGCCAATATGGGTACATTTGGGCTTGATGTGCCTACATTGGTGCTGTGACCATTTAAGAATTTTACCATTGGGGGCTAACATGCTCACCTTAAATCTTGATGTAGGCACATAAGTCTCTAATGATCAAATTTTTTTTACCATTAAGGACTAACGTACCTATGTTGGGGCTTGACGTAGGCACATTGGGGCTTAACATAGGTAGTTGTCTCCTAATGTTCAAAACTTTTTTTATTGTGGGGGGCTAACATATCTACTTCAAGCCCCAATGTAGGCGCATTAGCCTCTAACGGTCAAAGTTTCCCATTGTCTATAAATAAACGGTTAACACTCTATTCATTCTCACAACTCCAAAACTTTCTCCTCCTTGCTTTCTTTCACATACTCACTTCCTCTGATACCACTCATCTCTATTTTTGAAGTCTTTTTCCACCCAAAGATTCATTATGGAAGGCTTGTCACGTCGCCACACTACCCATTCTCCAACACAAGCCAAGAGTAAGAGTCCTTGGGCTTGCTCATCTATTCTACCACTCCCTTGAAGTAATCTAGCCAAGGCTTACTTTATGCATCTAGTTAACCCCTAAATGCAACGTTGCTTTATGGATTGATTCTGCACTCAAAATGTTCTCCTTACTCTGTTGTACAACTTTAAAGAGCTCAACGAGGTCTATAACTTCTGTGGTGCTCTTCAAACAATGGGATTTCTAGAATTGGTGGAGTTGGAGAATGGGACGTACATTGATTTGGTTCAATTGTTTTCTTCTAATGTAACCTTTAGTCTCGTCTATCTCGATTGGTGACATCTTTCCTTAGCACGAAACAAATTGGGATGCTGGCTTCCTCACCACTTTCATGTTTGGCTAAATCTTAGAAATCACTTAGAATTTCATCAACGATTTATTCAATTGGCTTGGTGGGGATGCTGCACATATGCCAATAGCTTATAATATGTCGGACACATTTTTATGTGTTTTTAAGTAGCTAATATGTCAAATTGAAACGTAGGCCCAACATTAATGGCATCTCATTGCTGGTAATCTTTCATTGTATACTCGAATTCTATACCACATGATCATCAATTCAGTTGCCCTGCAATCAAACACAAATTTCTTTGGCGAGGAAGATCTTTTCGTACTTTTTTGCACGGTGGAAAGGAGACCGATCAATATTGACCATTTTGATAATCATTGCTTCCTTTGTATGCTCTTATGAAGGGACAGGCATTTAAGTTATGGCTAACTCATTAAGTTTATTCTTCTCTCCAACGGATTTAGCCTAGACAATTACATACTGCATAAGACAAAATCTATCTTCAACTTAGCAAAGGTGAAAAACAGACTACACTTCCATTGCGATGAGGAAACTAGTTAATGGATAAGGTAAAGGTAGTGCTAAAAACGTGCGAGTGGGGACGAAGGCTTAGGGGGACAACTATATATTGACGATTATAACCTTGTCCCATGGGGTCAAGATTTAGGGGTAGGAGATTAATGATGACAAGAACAACAACAGGACCCTGGACCTTTCATTACGGAAGAACTATTCTATCAATTTGGAATGATGATGACCGACTAACAACAAATGATAGGAACCTTCACAAAGATATGGGAAACTATACAAAACATTGAAAATTGAGTAACAACTATAGAGAGAGATGTTGTTGATATTCGAGCCAAACAAAATAGGCAACATAATAGAATAGATGAGATTGGGACTTGACAACAAATGTATTTCGATTAGCGATGTTTTCAACACCTACCCTCACCCCCTCCGCCGGGTTCTAGTGGTGGTCAAGTATAAGATTCTCCATTCTTACCGTTTAATGAAACTTAGGATTGTTTTTTCTTTTATATATGTTTTCTTTCTTTCTTTTTTTCCCTTTTCTTTTCTTGTTTTCTATGTAATAAATAAAGCCATTATTTATTAATGGAAATTAATTCTTAGTTTGTTAATAGTTAATTGTTTTCCTTAGTAATTTTTTTTATATATGGAGTTATATGTAAATAATATAAAATTGGTAAAATTAATATATCGTACCTTATTTAAACATTTATGCATATATATCTAACATGAATGTACCTATTTGCACATATTTTGTACTCATGTATTTTTTCTATATATTTATATAAATTTCTTTAAATATAATCATGTGTACATATGTACGTACATGTTTATACTATACAAATACATACATATATATATTTTCTCGAATTATACATTTCAAAAGTATATATTCGTATATGTATTTTTGTATAAATTTATCCTTATATAGTTCTAACAATACATGTTAGGGCTAGGCCAAAAAAATAAAAAAAAGAAGCCGTAGATCGAATTAAACCGAAAAATCGGTTTTATTACAAACTGTTTGACTTACGGTTTAGTTCGGTTATGTATAAACGGTTTGTGGTTCAATTCGAGAAAACGAGCTGAATTGTACCGTTTAGAATCGAAAAGAACAGTTTAGTTAAATAAAAAAATTAATTAATTATTTTGTACCTTTTTATATTTTTTTAAATCAATCTTCATAAATTTTATCAAAATTTTCATATTTTGTTATTTTTTATCATAATTTTGTGTTAATTATTAAAATTAAGTTAAGCAAATTCCATTTGAAATTTCATATTTATTGAAGATAAAAATTTTTAATAAAAATTTCACACAAACAGTTTAACCGTGATCAAACTGAATTGAATCGATTTTAATTAGGTTTGAAAAATTTAAGAAACCAAACTATATGATTATGTTCGATTTAAAAAAAAAAAAACTAAATAATTATATTAGGTTCGGTTTGATAAGGGAGGGTGAAACATCCCTTACTGAACCGTGCTTACCCTTAATACATGTAAGTGTTTTCATTGAGATATATACGTACATATATTTTCCTACGTACATGTGTATATATTTATATGTATATAAATGTTTACGTATTATATATTAATAGATACATCTATCCATGTATATATCCATATATATATAGTTGTCAAAATCGCAATTTTATCTATACGATTTTACGAATTTATAATTTTAGGTGATTCTTCGGAGTTAACTTAGGTGCAGGATTTTTTTTTTGTATAAAAACTTACATTTTTAACCAAATTTATATATAAACTCGGTAGAAATTTACATTTTGACCGAGTTTATCGATTCAATATATTTGAGTTGAATAGACTAAAAAAAAAAATAAATACAAATAGTTCGATATTACGTTTCGATTTTACAGACTATGTAACGATTTTAGATAGAATCGTGATTTCAATAACTTTGATATATATATAAAATTATATATTCAATGTATACTTTTTATAATTAATATTTTAACATATAAATTTAAAATATTCAATGTATATATTTATACGTACATAAGAACATTTTGAGTAAAAAACTTATACATGTAATTATTATTTTTCGTATTTTATTTATTTATTAAATTATTTAATAATCTTGATAAATTATAAATACCTATCGATAATATAAAACACATGCTCCATGTTTGAGGTTGGAAAATTTTAAAATAAATAACACCATAAATTATCGTAAAAAATAAAAAAAATGTATTTTTGATATTTTATTTCTTATTTGAAGCCTAATTATAAGTATACGCGGGTTGATACGAATATAAACGGGTGGCACGTAAACTATGAGCATGCAAAATCTAGATATGGGAGCACGGCGACGAGCTCCACATGTGAAAAAATACAAAGATACAAAGCGTGCAAATTTTAACACGATAGGACACACGAAACGCTTAATTACCACCCCTAATTCACTGTTTTATCCCGAACGTAGTGTAAAAACGATAGATAATTAAGGGGGGTTGGGTTGGAATCGGATCACGTTTTAGATATCCTCGTAAAATCTCATGCTCATGCATGCAATGCTATAAGTATAACGTGCCTGTTCATTACGTTGCTTCGTCATCCTTATCCTCAGATGCCCACCAAAACATTGATGCCCGTGCACGTGTGTTCAAACACCCACCTGTCGGATGACACATGTCTCTTACAACACGCATCCTATTCCCATGTAGGCTATTTATGTAGGCGTTAGTCATCCCATCAGAAGTCATGCAATCTTTGTGCCCACCGCATGGAAGATAACGATTAAAACATTCGTACATTGATAATTAGTTGGTAAAGCTAGCTATCGAGCAGAAGGCCCCAGAGCATATACAATGGAGGAACCTATACTCTCCAGGATCGATCGCTTAGACCACGTGGTAAAAATTTACCATAGATAGTAATAATCTCTCAGCTAGCTTAGCTTAGTTTTGAGTGTATATGTATATGTATATGTGTGTGCTTGCTCTTTTTGCTATTATTTATTATTCATATTTTTTTTCTGATACTCTAATTTTATGTTTGTTATGCCTTTTCCAATCGTAAAATGGAATATAGTTAAGGGAGCTAGAGGAAATCAGAACAGGAGGAGGCAATAATAATAATAATAGATCAGCATCGGAAACCTCTACACCGTCGACTAACAGCGATGGGCATCATAGAGGTACATCATCAGCTGATTTCTCGCCCAAGAGCTTGAAGAAGCACTGTCGTCCCTTGGATTATGTCGTCATGGAAACCGAAGCCAAAGGAACACTCGTCGAGCGGCTCGACAACGTCGAACAACGTCTCTGCAAGGTAATCTATCTATCTACCTCTATATTTATATATGTATGTATGTATATATATAGAAGATTATTCATAAATAGCCTTTCCATACTATACGCGGCAAAATTCGGGTAGAAGCCGAAAAATGATTTGGGATGTGGTCGATATTTTTGTACATATGAGGATGGGGATTGTACAAGATGAAAAGAATAATTTATTGGATGGGATATGATATGTGTAAATTTTAGTGGTATATAGAATTATATAATAAATTGATATATATATAGAGTGATATCGTGAAAATTATCACAGAGTGGTTATTATTATCGATCCTTGCGTGCCAAGATTTTACTGCTAACATTTTAACAAAGCCGCTTTTGACAAGAACAAATGTTGGGGGATACAAGGATAGAATTGGCCAAAAGGATTTTTTTTTTTTTTTTTAAATTTTATATGTATAAAACCGTATTGTTATGTTGGGTCGATTGGACTGAAATAAGTTCAGAAAAGAATAGAAATTACTCGGATATAATTTTGTCCAATATTTGGAGCATTACTGCAATAAAAATTATATTTTGTGAGAAACAGTAATAACTCTGGTAAAGTAAAGGAATAAAAAGTCATTATTTATTCCGCATTATAAAGGAAAATGTATTAATTATTATGTAACAGTCCGCAAACCAAATAAGGAGAATAGATATTCCATAGTAGTAAGTGCAATGAGAATTCTATTCGAGTGAACCAGAGGATAACGCCCTGTTTGATTAAATGGTTGATAGATGCCTTTGGAAGATTGTTGTTATGTGACCGATCTTTTATGTTTTCAACGTTACATAAAAGCAATATTCATTGAGTAGTTCAATTTTTCTCTCTCTTTTATTCTTTAAATTCCAAAAAAAAAAGAAAAAAAGAAAAGGTATTCTCGAGATATGTGTTATTGCATTTGAAGAAATAACTTGTTCCAGTTGGTGATTTACGTTTTCCATCAACAAATTATTACGTTGAAGACCCGAATTGTTTGGAGACGCTATTGCTAATTGCTAACATGTGGCATCAGCTTTGTTTGCAGATGGAAGAAGAGATGAACGCTGAGAGAAAGAGAACACCAGAGGAGATTGGGAAGGCCAGGCCCAGGAGTGCTGATGAGAAGAAAGGATTCAAGGGGATCGTTAAAAAAATTGTTGGAGGAAAGAAGAAGAAGAAGAAACATAGTAACCGATCCTCTGCCTAGCTGGCTCGGATGATATTTCTGAGACATGACGTACGATTTCTCTTTTTTTTTTTTTTTTTTAACGACTTGTCTTGTGTGTTTTTTAACGATTGTAAAGAAAAGAGGCTGCAGCTCTCTTCTTGATGGGGAGAGCCTCTACTCTGTTGTTCCTTTTTTCTCTTTTGTGGTAAACGAAAAGGGGGTCCTATGTGGCGTTTCTGTATCAGTTTGTTTGCTTCTCCTCTAATACAGCACGTTTTCGCCCTTTTTGAATGATCACATGATTATATTGCTGTGCATGAGGCTCTCTCTATCTCTCTCTTTTTTTTTTTCATTTGAACATGACTATAATTAGGATCCAAAGGGTTTTTTTTTTTTTTTTTACCTCTTGATAGTAAAAAGTTTGAGAGATTTCACTTTCACCTGTAGTTACCACCACAAGTCAAGACTTGCCTCTAAAACTATAGCCGCTTATGCAGATACTTGCAAATTATATACCAACACAGCTCTTACATCAATAATGAAATTTTGGATCATGCTCTTTTGATAGGCCATGGAACATTCTCAGCTAACTCATGTTGGCAGATTGAAATTTATGGTTCCAAAATATTAGATAGTTGTAACAGGTCCATCATAATAAAATTTGTAGAGTGGCGAATTCGCTACGTAGATAAAACCACACTCTATAACCACTTTATAGATGTGTTTATTGTGTTTTTTTTTTTTTTTACGGTGTTTTTAGTTTAATCTGTGCAAGTTGCATCACTTACCTTCATTATTGAAGGTTCATTATTATTCCACAGTACAATGATAAAAGAACCAATGTAATCGTGTATAATAAATCATTTGGTCTAGTCTCGTTTTCTCCTTTGGATTTTGGATTGGTGCGAAATGTAGGCCCCAATTGCTGCAATGACATCCACGAGTGCTAAAGCGATGCTGACGGTCGCCTGTGCCTCTTCATCAAGCTTTGAGGCTTGAAGCTGTAATGTCTTCTTAGCTTTGGCCATCACTGCACTCATGTCTTCCATTGTCATGTCCATAACATCTTCTGAGGTTCCATCCGCCGATGGCGCGTCATGTTTCTTCTTCAGCCCAAGTTCTTCTTCTGTTTCCTTCTTATGTCCCTTTTCCTTAAATCTAGCAGCATCACCTTGAGTGGCACCATGGGACGACTTTGGAACATATTGCTCAATCATAGATACAAAGCTTCCTATTACGGATGGCTTTTCGGTTTTACCTTCTTCTTCTCCCTTCACGTCGGAGTGAGGAAGGTGTTGTCCTATCGATTTTGAAATTTCTCCGACAAGTGATGGCTCGTCAGCTTTCTCCTTTCCTTTCTTTTCCTTCGTATCACTTTCTTCGACAGCTTTCTCTTTTCCTTTCTTTTCCTTCATATCGCTTTCTCGATGCCTAGGTGGTGAAACAGCAGACGTGCCTGACTCAAATTCTCCCGCTAAAGAGCGTTGAGTTTCTTCATCACCTTTTGGTTTGGGCACTTGCTGCTCTGTTGTTGTTGTTGTTGTTGTTGAAACAACATTTTCGACAGAAGTTGGCTTTTCATCAACTCTCTCTTTTTCGGTTTCCTTGTCCTTCAAACTTGTTGTATCTTCAAAGCTCATTGGTTTTGGTTCTACCGATGTTGGCACAGCATCTTCAACAAGGGAAGGATCTTTATCTTTCTTCTTTCCTTCAGTTTCCATCAACTTCGCCGAAGTATCTTCAACATGTCCTCGAGTTTCAGACTCTGATTGGATTTGATCTGCGGGCTCCTTTCTTTCTTCCACCCTTTTGCCATCAGTGCTTGTTAAAACCTTAGGTGTAGCTTCTTGCTCTCCGTTTTGGTTGGTGGTTGGTGAAGAAATCGTTACATGGGTAGTACTTAAGATCTTATCGTTCATTTGACCATCGTCTGGTTTTTGCTCGGTTTTTGTATCCGAAGGAGTTTCTGAAGGAATGATGCTGTCTTGTAGACCGTTTGGAATGTTCTTCGGAAATGTGATGATGAAACTCTCGTTGTCGAAATTTCCACCCATTTCATCAACCTTGGTGTTATCTGGAATGTCGACCTCTTTTTCGAAGCGCCTGTACCTATTTTTCAGTTCTAGAGGGCGAATCCCGCGGACTTTGAGGGTATTTAGGTTTGTGCCAGGAGTCATTGTCACTTGTTCCTTCGAGAAACCTTAAAGAGAGTAGAAGTGTTGAAAAACATTGGATGTAATAAAATTTTACTCATGTTTTTATAGGTCCATCAACATCTCAAACAATCAAACGCTTCATATACGTCGTAGCGTTTCAATAGAGTCAAACAGTCAATCAACGTACTGAAATATGTTCGTGGTGTTGTTTTTTTGTGAATATGTAAAATGAGTATCCTGAACTAATTGCTTGGATGATCCAACACGATATAATCCATTCGAAGCGTTTGTTTGATTTTTTTAAAATATGAATACACGGTATCGAAGTTTAATCAATGAGAGAAAGCAGGCCATGGCCTTTATTTGAGGAAAGAATTTCTCAAAAACTAACGCTAATTTATTCTTAGGATATTCCCATTCCATTCGCTCCTTATTCTTTGCTACCTTTTCGTTACCGTGTTTACTTCCCTTTATTATAATTCTTAAGGAATCTCCATTCTTATTAAAAATTGAGATTCCTTGAAGAAAATTAAGAATACTTTTTCCTAAGTATAAAAAAGAAAAAAAAAAACCTCACTTAAAATATAGATATTTTAATTAAATTTTTAGATAATAAAGATGGTTTAGAATGTAGACAACTCATTTAAATTATAAAATAGGGCTAATATCGTAAATGATGTCTAAATTTTACTAAAATATACAATTTACTATCTCCATTTAAAAAGATAAATTTATTACCTAACTAAAGTTTTTGTAATCTTTTTTACCACTTAAATTAATTCTCTTATGTTTATTCATTGACATAGATATATGGGTGAACTAGGAATTAAATGTTTCTACATATCAAGGCTAGTGGCTAACGACTGTTGGCTACTTATATGAAGTTGCTTCACCTTCCACTAGGAGGCCACCATAGCCCTTTGGTAGCCGAAATGATCGCTTGAGCCGAAGTAGGTAGTGATCCACTTCAAAAAGTAGATCATGTGACCAACGGCAGCCGGGAATTAATTTCTAATTTGTCCTTACATGTATATGAACAAATGGACTTAAGGGAGTTGGTAATGTAGCAAAAATGACTACAAAACCATTATTTATATTGTAAATTGATCTTTTCAAAATACAGATAGTAATTTACATATTTTGATAAAGTTAAAATACCATTCATAACATTGATCCATCCAAAATACATTCTTTAAGTTTTTTGATACAGATATCAATGAATTGAAAGCTTGAAATATACTTATACTAAATGGCATGACATAAATGATTGTATAAAGATGGATAAAATTGCATGTTTATCGTTAAAATTTAAAAAAAAAATTATACAAAAATATTAATGTAATATTGTATTTTTAAGATGCGATATTAATATTTATATATATGTCACATTTTGAAGATACGATTTTCTTGAAAGTACATTTATATAAAGATGTATAAAAATATGATATTAGTATTTATACATAGTGTACTAATATTAACTAATATCGCATCTAGTATTCGTATTTTAGTAATATTTTTTATATAATTTTTAATTATGTAATTTTTTTTTATATATTAGTAGACATATATTGCATCCTATAAAGATATATGCAACTAGCTAGATTGAATATTACCAATAAATATATATATATATATATATAGCAAGTAGAAAAGGAAAGTCCAAGATCGTCCCTTGTCTGAAAAATGGACAAAAAGATCTATATGTCATCTATATTCATAGGGGCATTTTATTCATCAGACCCTTTTGTTGAGATCGTCTTTCAATCTACATGCAACTTTGAAATATTTTCTTTAGTTTTACTTGCTAATTCAATTCGAGGCTTTTTTCATATGTCAAGACTGCTAGCATTTTCACCGCCTTTTATTCATCATAGATATGGGATTTAAGTTTTTCATCTGTTAATTATCACGAGAAAATTCAAGTAACCAAGGGGAAAAACATATAGGAGCATGTGTTATACAGTTTTCCGAAAAAAATGTATATTAGAAGTCTTCTATGTTGATCAAATCCTTTATATTTTAGCATGTAACATAAACATAAATTATTTAAATGATTCACTTAAAACATTATGTAATTACTTAAATTTTAGCATGATCATGAAGAACTCAAATAAGTAATAGATCGAAAGGACTTAAATGAATTTTACTATAGATTTAGACAACTTCCAATATATTTATGGCTATAGTTTTCATGCGCATTGATAAGCTCTTATTTAAGATGGGGCTTTTTTTTTTTTTTTTTGTGGTTTCAATTTCATCCTATCTATTTGGACCTAAATTCAAAAGTAAAATCTAATCGGGGGAAAGTATACGAATGAGTGCAACAAAATTTTCAAAAAAAAAAAGAAGAAGAAGAAGAAGTATATATGTATTAATACCCGGAAGGTAAATCTTCAAAACAGTAGCCCCAGCCATGGGATTATCTTCCATCCACTCTGAATGTGGCTCAAAATCATCATAACTTATACGTTGAGGAACGAATGATGAACTTCTTCGAAACATTCGGGCCATCTTTTTTATTTTCTCTATTTTGCTTTTTTACTTGTAAAAGGCTTTCTTTTTTTCTTTTTTTTTTTTTTTTTTTGGCCTAATTTTATCACACTTTGAGGAGTCTATTTAGGGTGGCTACCTTTGGTAATGATCTTCCTACAGCAAACTAACAGACGTATATATAGGAAAATTTCTATATATTTAGAATGTACTTGTCTCAACGTTTAAGTAATTCCTTTCGTAATTCCTAGTTTTCTTGTTTTATCGAGCTTCTCTTTCCATATATTCTATCTTTTTGCTGTTTACACTATATCTTATGAGCCAGTTAAACTTCTGAGATAGGAAACCAAAGTGATTAGTTGGTGATCCGGATTGTTTCCCTCTCGACAAGAAAACATGGGTGGGGTTGGTGGAATAATTGCATGTGCATATGGATAAATTTCTATGTAATGTGTTTGAACTTATGTTTAGATAAATTATCGATGATGCTTTGAATAAATGGGTAACTTTTCGAAGATTCATATATGTCGAGATGATTAAATAAATGATCAACATGTTGGTGTGTGCTTTAGATAGGTAATATTTTCATGATGTGGTTATTTTCTAATTATGTAAAACGAGTATGTAGATAATCTTTAAGACTATGTTATAAGATATAACATATTTGAAGATGAAGCATAATCAAAACGTTGATCTTTTATTAGTTTAAGACATTTGTATAGGATATTGAACACTGATAACCTCTAGTGTATAGGAGAGCAAAACTCGTAAATGCAATGTATGTGCGTGATTAGATTAATGAATAAGCAATCAATATATTTTCAATCAAGTTCACAGTAAAGCTGTTATATTGTACTAGCATGAACGTCAATATAAACTAGGTTTGAATCTCCCTCCCTCAAATTATGATATCTAATGCTGTTGGTAAAAAAGAGAAGAAAAAAAAAAAGCTTGCAAAATTCTCAATTTAACATATTAATTGTGATTGTTCTTACAAAAGAACAAAAAATTGTCATAGTAATTAAAAGTATAGACTAAAACGAGGAGAGAGGAATAGTTATATTTCCGCTTATAAATATAGATAGATAAGTAAATAGATATATTGGATGACAAATAAGGCACCATAAAATTGTCTTGCTTTTTGGATATTATAGATAAAGAAGATTATAAACATACCATAAATTCAAATTCAAATAGAAGATGAAAAGTTTTAATTATATGGAGAAGGGATGAATGTAACTAAAAGTGATCTAGAGGATATATGTTATATGTCACTAAATTGGCAAGGATACCCAGGTGATTAGCAAAATCTAAGACGTTAAAACAGTATATTTATAATTCTTTTAATAATGCATACTTCCTTTTTCTGCTATACTGAAATTTTGTAATAAGAACGTTGATTGTAATATTTATGTAATGAATGATTTTAATATTTATGGAATATTCATTACTTTTTCTTTTCCTATGAAGGGAATGCACATTTCGTCTCAGGTAGCAATTTGATTCAAACATCACTATCTAAAAAAAAATCACAAACTTAACGAAAATTATTCGCATCCTATATTCAACCCACAGAATTATAATCCACTGTCGCTATTAACCAAACAAATAGTTAAAGCCGTTGTTAGCTAGTAATATCATCGATGGTCTTCCAACATGATGATGGATTAAGGTTCAAAAGCTCCCTCCTTACGGTTGTAATTTAGTTGGCTTAAAAAAAAAAAAAAAAAAAAAAACACCCAAACAAATATAACGTTGATCTAAAGACAGATGCTTTTTCAAATACCATTAACAGCCCATTAAGCACCACAAGATATCAAACTTATAAATATTAAATGCGCAGGGCTTTCTAGAATATTGAAAAGATTGCTTGCCGTATCAACTGTCCTTTATTTAGCATAGAATATTGAAAGTTTTTTCCATCTTTAATTTCACAATGAAGAGATTCAAGTAATCAAGGGGAAAGTAAACATTTGTCCAAATAGAAAGTGGGGTGGGGTGGCGGGTGAAGGAAACAGGTGTATGCGTTATAAAATTCTTAGGGAAAGTCTTGATGTTTACATTTTATATTATCATTTATGAGAAATGTAAATAATTTTTTTAAATTTTAATTTAAATATAGATTTATCTTTTGAATTTTCAGATGTTGCAAAGTAACATTCAAAAGTTGTGAATAACTTCTCCAATCTTTGACATTGGTGCAGGAATATTCCATCAAAACTTAAAATATTAAAATCTATTGAAACCCTTTAAACTTTAAACACAGTATGTTCTTTTTAACTAAAAGAGAAAACATATTTTATTTAGAATAATCTGCAATGCCCACACCTAGGTTGAAGTTTGGAGGTTATTGGTGATTTCCCTTTAATTTAATTTTTTAGATATCCTAAATTTATGCCGATATCTAATCTAAGTGTTTTAATGTCTCAAGCAAGTTTGTTTAAATGTTCTATATTTATACTGTTGCACCAGCTATGTTTCTTTTTCAGTATCTCTTTCAATATAAGAAGACTTTGTGAGGTCTGATAACAAGAACATAAAACAACTTAAACGGCTCCCTTAAAATATGAAGCATTTAACCAACTATATTATATTATTGATAGATTAAATGACTTATTTAAAATATAAAGCATTTTATTAAATTTTATCCCATATATATTTATTTCTAATATTGTTAAACCTGACTCGAATGATTAATCTGGACACATAAGAAGATTAAAAATTAAGAAGGTAGAACATAGTGTAATCGCGTTTCAATCGAACTTGGATAAAAAATGAATCAAATCGGTTCAATAAACAGATTAGATTGAATTGTAACAATTAATGCGAATTTAATAAGTCAACACTACTTATTTTTATCGTTTCAGGTGTTCTCAAATGATTGGAGCCTCTAGCATCGAATTCATGCTTCCTATATATACTTTATATCTAACAGAGTTCGAAAAATAAAAAATAAAAAAAATGTGTAGTACATACCCGGAAGGTAAAGCTTCAAAATATTAGCCGTCGGATCTTCCATCCATTCAGATTGTGGCTCAAAATTATCATAACTTATACGTTGTGGAATGAGGGATGGAGCTCTTCTAAACATTCGGGCCATCTATTTTTCTGATTTTGTCCGACTCACTCTCTCTTTTTACTTGTGAAACTTATTTTCTATATGTATCACACCTTGAAGATTCTACTTACGTGATGATCTTCCTTTTGAGACATTAACACACACACATATATATATATAGAGGAAAATTGCCATGTAGTTGCATTATATGTACATGTCTCAACATTAAAGTTATTCTATAGATTAACTTAGTTTTCCAATCCTTAGTTATTCTTGTCTTATTGAGCTTCTCTTTCCATATATTCTATAGAACAACTTACCATTATCAATGACATAGATTTCCCTTCCCTCGTTTACTCAAATATTCCATAAGCCGGTTAACTTCTGAGCTAGGAATCCGACATGTATTGTTAACTCATTAAGGAATTATATTATATTGTGATTTAGATGATGCAAACAGCATACTCTTGACGACTTAAAATTTACAGTAATTTAGACCCACCAGCATAAATACATGAATGATATATACTACATTGGGAAGGGTCATTTGATATTGACACCAACACTAACAAGATATGAAACATCATTTGATTCCAGCACCAATACTAAAGCTAATAGTCTCATTTAAGATTCATTATTGATATCAACTATTGAACCACCAATCTAGCATGACTATAATATATAGATGTCTCATACTGCTGGTACAATGCGACTATAGCTTCATCCCAAAGATCTAACTCCTCCATAATACTATCCAATTAATAACTCACCCATACACATAGCAATTCAACTCCTAAACTACAATTTGCATCGTATGAATCATCTCGCCTAAGGCTGATTATACCTCGTTTGTGACTGCGTAACTTAGGTTTAGGTGCAAGCATAATGGGTAGAATTTAATTGTTACTAGCTAAATGATCCTTAAGTTCATTTCTTTCAACCTATATGCACAAACAATCATATAACAAGAGATACCCATTCTCATAACCTATATCCTTTACTTCTTTAGACAAACCCTATGATAATTTAATATATAAAGCAAATTAATTTCTATAATTCATATTTATATTCATCCTAAATTGTTCTTAATTTATACCGAAGTTTACAAATCCTTAAATTAAGGTTGATGAATAAATACTTTAGCAAATGATCGAACAAGAGGTAGTGTTGATCGATTCAATCAACAAAATAAACAAGTTAATCAATCAATTTCTAGACATGGTTATTTTACCGTCAAACATACTTGATCATATTTAGTCAATTTAGTCTACAACCTCAAAATGTATTTTATCAATTATCTACTAGGATGTTCAATTTAATTACCCATATTTCATTTTTTATTATCAAAATTTTTGTTATCAATTAAAATCTTTAGATTAAAGCCAGTTTTTCATTGAAAGAAATTAAGCAGTTATTGAATTTCATTTAATTTCACCTCATCATCTAAACTATGAATTATATTTCTTTAAATCAACTTCTTATAAATCCTATTACTTTTTTTTTCCATTTTCTTAATGAATTTGTGTTCTTATACAAGTTTCCAAATTGCTTTTAAAAATAATATTAAACTTAGAATTGAAACAACCTTTTCAAAGTTTAAAACTTATGAGACCTTAGAAAGCTGGCAATTAACTCATAATTGGTCGATTTAGAAATTATTTGTAAAATTTAAAGTGATCGTGTTAATTATCCGATTAAACTTAAATTTTACAATGAAGTTAAAAATATTAATATAAATGACCTCATATGTTTAAAATTAAGAAAATAAAATAATTAAATATTAAATTATACGTATATTACTTATTATTTTTTGAAACATGTAAAACAATTTCCAATAATTAATGAATTACTATAAATAAATTATATATACACAAAAAATCATAAAATAACTTAAATAACATTTTGAAGTATTTTATTTGTATTAAATATGTATGTATGTATAGGTGAAAATACTCGATATTACTTAAAAGAGCTAATCTACACTAAATAAATATAGAAGAAATAATGAAAAATGAAAAAAAAAAAGCTAGAATTTTTTTGAAAAGGGACATGGTAGCCTTCCATCACGAATTAGCAACCTTTTTAAGAGATAAGGACACCTAGCATATGAAAAAAAGTGGTAGAATATTTGAGAAACTTGGGAAACATTTTTTTTTCCTCCACTGACCTAAAACATCACTTATAAATCAGAAGTCACACTCCTATATTTCATTTAGACATTCAGCTATTAAGAAAAATTGGAGAGAGGCTAGAGAGAGTAAAGTAAGCATCTTTAGCAAATCACCTAAAATATAGTGTAACTAAGATTAGACAAAAGAAACGAGTACCAAATAAAAACCTGACATGGTAGCTGTTGGAGGTTGAAGGTTTGACATGGTGATGGCTTTGACTGACCAACCCTTGCCATCGGTGGAGCTTTGGTGATTGGAGAATCGAAAATGCGTGATTTTGTTTGTAAGTTACTATTTTTATTAAAAATATCAAACGATATCCAAAAATTATGAAATTTAATTTCCTCATGTATTTTTGTGTGCAAAATTAGAACACCAAACCAAATTTTTAAAATTAAAAGTTCTTATATAGGTTTCTTAAGAATAGGCCTGATTCCAACATATTTTGTATGAATTTTAAAAAATAGTAAATGATGTTATTTCGAGCTATTTTTTTGTGTACATATTTCTCATACGATATATTTAATTTTCATAAAAATAATTTTTTGATAATCTACACATTTAGTATTTATTAAAATTGTTTTTATTGAATCTATCATGTTTTTCATATAAAAAAAATAATAGGTTTTTATTAAATTCCTTAATGAATCTGCTTTGTAATGATTTCTTAAGCTTAGTTATGATTTTGGAAATATTCCATTTGAATCTTGTAATTTTATTTAGTCATTTACCTAATTCAAGCTAATTTTTAGCAAAATCAGACCTAAAATTGATATTTGAGAAAATAATATATATAAAACTATCTTAGTATTTCTCGTGATAAAAAAATAACAACCATAATTTATTGAGAATAATACATTTTCTGTAGCTTTAGTGGAGCTTGAATACTAAGTATTATATATTTAGTTAGTGTTTATGCATATTTTTTCAAATATGAAAATATAAGATAAATTTGTATAATTAACATTGTAGCAAGAGGGTAGATACTAAAGTGGAAATAAACTATATAATGAATTTTGAATTTAATTATGAACCAAACTTGTGGATCTAATGCCAAAATATGGGCGCCCTGAATCGGAAATAAATTTAGGAGTTAAATCAGAAATTGAGTGTATAGGGCAAACTAAAGAGTTGACTAGCAATTAAGTCAAAGACATACCATATCTAAAATATAGTTAGTTGAACTTACAAAATAGATCAAAAGGAGATTATAGAATTTATGTGTAAAACTATAATCAGAAGCTAATTCATGAGCAAAATCGGAATTAAACTGTCTATTATTATACTAAAGGGTTGATTTGAGACTGAATTAGATACCATTTTCACTCTAGTTAAAGTTAAGTAAACTTTGTTGAGTAAGTTAGAAATTTTTTTTGAAATTTATGAATAAGTGAAATCAGGAGTTGAATTAAAACCTAATTTAAAGGCTAAATAAAAAACAAAATCAAAATCTAACTCAAAATGGAAATAATTGTAAAAGACTTAAAACCGAAATAATTAGATATAATAAAAACCTAAACTAAAGAAAATAATAAGAGTTACAGAATAAAGCCTTTATAAAGTAGTTATTTAAGTACTAAAATAGCCTCTATATTATAAGGACTATTAGTGAAAGCTTGTCGCGAGTCATCTTAAGAAAGCCAGCGGAAAGTGTAAGCCCTAAAAATAAACCAAGCAACCGTAAGATCGAATTTATTACATAAAGTTTAGGGCAATCAGTTAAAAGATCTAATCAAACCTAAATTATAAACCATAGTTAGAAATATTTGTAAAAATAACCTTATAAACTTGAATTTAAAGAAATAAATAATAAAATAAGAGACTATAAAATTTTCAAAATTTAAGTATATTATTTGTTAATTATCGAAAAGGCAAAAAGTGCAATATAATAACTAATAAATTACTAGAGATAAATTATATGTATACTAAAAATCATAGAATGGCTTAAATAATATTTAAGGATGTTCACTTGTATCCCACATGTATTTATGTGTAGATAAAAATATGCGAAATAACCTAAAGTACCTGAAATTAGCTATAAACTTATTAAATAATTAATAAAAAAAATTTTAAAAAATAAGAGGAATAGGGAATGATCTAGATTTGGTCGTGGCAGGTTAGGAATTTAAAAAAATATTGGCTAATTAAAATTAAACACTTAAAAGGCAAAAATGGAAGAGGATAAGCCTTTGTCTTATCTAATTAATGCATAACAATTGCTTTAAAGCCCTATAAATAACAAGAAAATTTATGGAGCTCATTTGATCAGTTAGAAGTTTAGAAAAATTATGAAGAGTTGAAAACAAGAGAGAAAATTAAGGTTTAGAAAATTTTTTCTCAAATCTATGCAACAGGAGCATTTAAACCGAACCCACACATCACCACCATCTGGAACTGAACCATCACCACCACCACCTCACTCCAAACCAACTGCCTGGACTGGCCGACACACCTGAACCGGTGTTGGAAGCCAAAAAGCCATCGAACCAGGTGAGTCCTATATCTTCTCCGATTTTGTAAAATTCCTTAAAATTATTTATTTTGCTCAGAAAATTATGAAATTTATTATTCTGAGGTTTTATTGTATGTAAATTTAGGAAAAAATAGTGATTAAGTTTAATCACTTCTGTAAATATAGGGTTCTTAAGAAATTAGACAAAATTGAGCATGATTAGAATTAAAAATAAATAGGTTTAGGAGCGTAGTTTAGAACTTAAATTTTTTCTATAGAATGCTTAAGTGATATAAAATAATGCTATGAAACCATTTTTTTTAAATTAATTTTTGAAAAATTTAAGTAAATTTTTAGTCCTAAAATGATGAAGAAAATGGGTAATTTTGACTTAATTAAGTGATTAAATGATTCGTTGTTGATTTAGAAAGTAATTAGATGTTTAAAGATGTTAATCTCTAATGTGGAAACCTAATCTTAGCCTTTGGAGTGTTAAGTGTAATTAATATGGGAATTATGTGATAATTGTAGGAAATTAGGAATATGTGAAATTAGAATTTTAATAAATATGAAAAAATTAAGTTAATTTGGATAATATAATAATAAAATCAGTACATAATAAATCTGAAACAAAATTTAATTTTAGATAATTGGATAAAAAATGTAAAATTTTCTCACATTGAGAGTAAATCTGGTACCCTAATTAGAATTAGAGTGTACCAAATAGGTTAGAATACTAAATTAAGACCTAGTATGATTTTCAGAATATTCAAGTTTAATGTGATTAATTTCACATTAGGATTCGAGCGTATTTAGGATTTCCTCGTAGTAAAAAACAATTTAGAATCAAAATTGGAATTTAATTCAGAAACCGAACCTTGAGCTAAGGTAGAGTGAATTATTAGTAAATAATAGGTATACATGGAAAAGCGAATTAAATTATAACTTAGAATATGTATCATTAAAGTATAAGTACTAAAAAGACGTATTTATATTATAGGATATTTGGAGACGAATCAACCTGCAATTAAGTGATTGGGCGACCGAAAATTCTAAGTAAGTCGGGTTTATTACTTCACCGTATTTGGAGTACTATTTTAGAGTACTTGGAGACTTAGGATTGTGTATGATTGTGATTGTAAGTAGTTTATGCATGTGCTTGTGTATCTGAATTCGTGTTGAAATTTGTATTGTAATTGATTGTTTATTATGACTAGATTGGTGTGAGATTATTTGAACTCTCTAAATGAAACTTAATTTTAATCAACTCTAATACCCTAAATTGTCATGCATTGCAACCCTTTAGGAGATTATTAAGATTCTCCAACCAAACACCGATATCTTCGAAAAAAATTGCATTGGATAGAAAATTAATCTTTTCCTTTTTCTTAGTCGAAATAAGTGATAAGAGAAGAGGTCGCGATGTGGATGAGGGTATTGGTTTGAAGGATAGTCTTAGGAAGAGCAGTGTCTCCATTACACAAACTTGAGTTTGATTGTGAGCTATAGCATAATATGGAAACTCCTCAACCCGGATTAGAGCTGGTGAAATTACTTTGATTTCATAACAGGCCGGACTACGTTATGTAATGACACTTACTTGTTGCATTGCATGAAAACTAATTACTTAATAATCTTGTTTGTGTTTATACATATTCACGAGTCTCTGATTCAACTTACTGAGTTGTAGTTGCTCATACCTATATAGATCCCTTTGTAAGTCCCGATCTCTGAATAATCCTAGTAATATGCCACCCTACAACTATCTAAAGGTTAATTGTTTTGAAGCATGGGGGTATAAAGATCAATTCGCCTAATAGTTAATATATATCTAGAGTCTCAACAGTAGCTTAAGACTGAAAGACTGATATTTGATATATAAATTAACTGACTGTTATGATACGATGTAGAATTACTTGGGAATTCTATTGTAATGTACATGTAATTATATATACATGTTAACTTGAAGCTTTAATATTTATTGTAACTTTAGCTAAATTTTTTATTGAACAGTTTACTTCAAAGCAAAGAATTGTCGACGCCTTGCGTAGATCATGCTTACAATAGGCACTGTGAAGTCAATTGCTATCATAGAATGGTTTACACAACATAACTGTTGCAACTCTGTGACTTCGGGATGTAATAAGAAGTCCAAGTAAGTTTAGGATCAATACGTTATTGTATTTTAGAGTACTATTTTATAGTACTCAGAGGCATAAGATTATACTTATTTGTACCTATAGGTAGTTTGATTATATGTATGCTTGTGTATGCGTATTCTTGAATATATTATGTATTATTAGCTTGTTGTACTGGTTTGCCATTATTTTGTATTGTGTGGTATGGATTATCTGCCTTAAACTAGACTTAATTAAAGGTATGACTTGTAATTTTAAATTAGATCTGCATGAAAACCCATTAAGGGAAATGTTTAGGATTCTCTTATTAAATACCGACCTTTTTGAAAGAAATAGCGTTGAATAACAAAATGGTCCTTTTTTCATCCTTAGTTGAACTAAGTGATAGGAGAGGAAGTTGTAGTAAAGGTGACAATAGTGATTCAAAGGTAGTCATGGGAGGAGCGGTGTCTCCATTGCACAAACCGAGGTTTGGTCGTGAATTGTTGAAATATGTGTTAAACTCCTTAATTTGGATTAAAGTAGGTAAAATGTCTCTAATCTTATGACATACTAGAAAATGTTATGCGATTGCATTCGTCTATTACATTACATATAAATAAATTACTGATAACTTAGCTTATACTTGATATATAGTCTTATATTTTCGTCCCAACTTATTAAGCGATTGGTTAGTTACATTCTTATAGATATTCTTGTAGGTAATAATTACGAAGCAACATTACAACTACCCTAAAGATAGCTACTATTGGATCTTGGAAAGTGAGGATATAAAATGAAGAACAGTTATATCTCCAATGTTTTAGTTCTTAATTTAGAATATTTTATTATCAAATAAAATATTACTTAAGTAAGATTATGTTAAGAAACCATGTGAACATTACTTATGATATTTGAATTCTAGTATAGATTCTTTATACTTTCGCAAGTAATTAACATTTTAGATGTATGAATTGCTTATTTCAAAGTGGGTTAATTATGGATGTTTTATGAAAATCAGGTTTAAAATAGTGAGTGAAAGGTCAGCTTTTATCCTATAATGGTTTACACGATTGGATTGTTATGACTTTTCTGCTTCAGGGCGTAATAAAACTTACTTGCATAGCATGAAGTTTCCTTCTCTCTTATCACAAGTTATAATAATTCGTTTTTCTTAATGAAATGATTTACTAAAGAGGGTAACATGGATTACGAACCAATAATGCGCTCTCAAGCTTAAGCACTTACTCATATGGTTCACCGAGTTGTCTGAAGAGAGTTAAACTCAAAATAGTAGTGCATTCCCTAATTTGACCTACCGAGTTACTTTACCCTCCACATCATACAAGAAGCTGTCTGGGTGACTGACTTATGTGCTAAACCAACACATCCATAATACAACTATCCAAGGTCAAGTATTAAACCGATATACTGCCAACCGATGCATGCTGAGGTCGAGCCGACCCGATCTTAAAGTTGACCACTTGAGGCCAATCTAACAATGAGCCACCTTATGAACTAACCCATTCCTAGCCCCAAACATTAAAGCTATCAAATTGCTAACCTTGACCTAATCTGTTCATAACCTATTCTGCTTGGTCAATAGTGCCATTGGGACCACTAAATGGACAGATGACACATGCCTTGTCTTTCTTGACATTCGTACCGTCTTTTTCTATCACCGGATATTCTTTATGCTTATTTACAAGATTTCCTTTGTAAACTATTCATTTTCCTTTACTACTGGGAATCCTTTTTGTAATTTACACTTACCTAGGACTTATTCTAATTGGGTCATATAAATACTTGTGTATTGTAATAGCTGTAATAGATAATACATTTTTTTGAGATATTCAGACATACTCTTAAGAGTTAAGTGTTTTCTACTTACTTTTGACTACTCTTATCTAGCCTATTGAGCCTAAACTAATAGTGAGTGATCTCTGGCTACACTTGTGCGTAATATCAAGTATGAGACATTGGTACATTATATTCACCGTCAATGAACAAAGATCTCTGCTTAACCTTCAACTATCATTTATCCATTAGACCGTCTTGAGGTTTGGACTCATCCCCTTAGTTTGTATAATATCGAGTGTCGTGCGTTCATTTACGTCGAACTGTATCATCTTGGTATTAGAGTCTAGTTACGTTCAAAGTTAGTTTCTATTATTTTATTCTCTAAGTGATTTGCCACCGCTTTCACGAGTGTTAGGTATTGTTCTGTTATTATTATTTGTAGAAAGAAATTTGAATGGTATTTTTAACTGTCAATCTTGTGAGATAGTAGACAATGTTCAATTATAGTGTTCAAGGAACTATAGGTAATTAAGAGAGTAGCGCTCAAAATGACCAAGGTTAGTAAGGAAGCTTCATAGCTTAGTTGATGGGTGATTGATTGGACAGACTCACAACCTTAGTGGTTAGTCCGGTGACTGTCATAAATAAAGATAGGTAGTAAGCTAGAAATGGTCCATAAAGAGGACATAAACAACCTGAGTGACACAATGGTCAGTTTGGCCAAGTTAATATCCCAGTTTGACTACACTGAGTTGGGGGAGTAGATAAGGTTGATAGACGTAGACTAGCACTCGATGAAATCAAAGAGGTAAAAGAGGAAGTGATAAGAATCAAGCTACTAAGCCTTTGACCTTCAGTCAAGCCCGAAGACTAGAAGGATTGGCAAGGCGGATTCTTCTACTCCTATCGAGACCGAGTACTTCTTTGCTGAATCACTTTTTATACCGAGTCGAATGATTGCCTATTTCTCAAAGATTGTGTACCGAGAAACAGTATGCCAAGAGAGACTCCAGACTGATCCTTAGCCACCCCTATTTGGATAAGCAACCTATCTATATATTTTCGTCCGTATCCATCAACGGCCTTTCCTATGTATCATTACCACGTGTAGAATTTACTCCACTAACCATTACTTTTTTTTAATATTTATTTTTATCTTTTTGTATTCTTATACATTACTTCTTTTACGATAATACTTTTTTGTCTTTTTCTTTTTAGGCATGTTGCCGTAAATTATTGGGTATAAATACCTTTGTACTTGTAATGTAACAATTAGATTAATCATCATTAATATACTTAAGTATTTTCCTTCATTATGTAAATACTGCCTATTTATTGTCAACATTGCTTTTATCTTAACCTTCGAGTAAGGTAAACTTACTAGACCAATTCGTGCTTCATATCGAATTATGTCATGAGTTCTCAGAAGTTCCATTGGCGTGTTATATCCTCTGGAGCTGTTTGGGGGGGGGGGGGGGGTTTGCTTACTTTTCGTTCACATTAGTCTTTTCGTACATTCCTCATCACTTTCCTTTTGAGATTTCTACAAGTTTGGACCCATTCAACGACCGACCTTATCTATTCTTAATCACGGTTTGCATCACCATCCTAAATCTTACAAATTACATTGGCTTAGTGATAAGAGAGCCTTGCAAGTAAACAAGTAAGTGACTATATCGATTTGTATTGGAAACTATTGAGATGAAGTGCTTTGCGATACATTGCTCATAAGTATGTCCCATATCCTGCTTGGGCAACCATAGATGTTTGATCGAACCATAATATATGATGGTAGGAAGAATACATGTTCCTTAGAGCATAAGGGTGGGAAAGTAAGGTTGAGCCCTATGACTGTCGAGCAAATTAAAATCATGCAAGCCCAATTAAGCCGAGTTCTGAAGAAAGAAGCTTTAGTGATGACTTAAGCTAAGCTAAAGAAAGAGATGAAGATCGAAAAGCTGATCTATCTACTAGTAAGAAGGTTATTAGAGATGAAGAGATCTAAGGAGGGGATGTTGCCTATTGAGGTGAAAACCTTGTTAGATGACTTTGTTGACCTATTCCCAGGTGAGTTATCAGAAGGTTTACCTCCCATCTAAGGTGTTGAACATGCAATTGATTTGTAGCCAAAAGTCGTATTGCTAAACAAACCTACTTATAGGTTGAACTCTGAATAGGTTATTGAGCTATAAAGACAAGTTGATGAGTTAATGAAGAAAGGGCATGTACGATAATCCCTTAACCCCTTGTGTCATGCCAACCTTGTTAGTACCAAAGAAAGATAGGTCATAGAGGATGTATATAGATAGCAGATGTTGTAAGCCCTAAAGCCAAACCAAGCCAAGTAACCATAGGTTTGAGCGTAAAACCCAAGGTTTAGGACGATCGGCTAAAGGATCCGATCAAACCCAAATTATAAACTATTTAGCAAAATACCAGTAAAAATGACCCTGTAAACTTAAATTTAAGAAAGTAAGTAGTAAAATAGGAGACTATAAAATTTTCAAATTTTAAGCATAATAACTGCTAATTACCGAAAAGGCGAAAAGTGTCATGAAATAACTAAGAAATTACTAGAGATAAATTATATGTGTACTAAAAATTTTAAAATGACCAAAATAATATTTAGGAATGTTCACGTGTACCCTACATGTATTTACGTGTAGATAAAAATACGCGTAATTGCTAAAATAAGCCGAAAACTAAGTAAATAATTAAAGAAAAATACAAAATAATTATAAAAAAATCAGAAAAAATCAAGATAAGATAACTGCAACAAGGTCAGGTCGTGGACTGAAAAGACAAAATTAACCAATAAGAATTTGACAAACTAAAAGCCTAAAATCAAGGAAATTGGGCAAAAATCCCATCAAATTAATGCACATTAATTACCACATTTATCTATAAATAAGGAAAAAATTCTCAGAAGTCATTTGGCTAGTTTGTGATCTGAGAAAAATCGAAACACAACAAAAATCGAGAGAAATTCCAGAAAAAAAAAAAACCGTACAGATTAACAAGGTGAACTAAAACCACCACCCACCACCACCCAACAGTAGACCCACCGCCTGAACCGGCCGATAACATTGGACCGGGTTTGGACGGCCCAAAAGCTTCGGACCGGTTAGTCATTTATTCACCCGATTTTTGTATAATTTTGTAAAATTATTTATTTCGTCCAGAAAATTATGAAACTTGTTATTCTGAGGTTTTATTGTATGTATATTTAGGGAAAAATATTGGTTTAGTTTAATTAGATCTGGAAATATAGGGTCCCTAACAAATTGTTCAAAACCGAACATTAGTAAATCGGAAAATAAATAGGCTTAAGGATGTAGTTTGGAGTTCAAAATTTTTCTGTAGGATGCTCATTTGATGTATAACAGTGCTATAAAGCCATTTTTTTAAAATTAATTTTCAAAATTTTTAAGTTAATTTTTAGCCCTAAAATGATGGTAAAATTGGGTGATTAAGGGTTAATTAAGTGATTAGGATGTTAATTACTGATTTGGATCTTAATTAGAGTTTTAGGGAAGTTAATCTCTGCAGTGGAACCTTAATCCTAGCCTTTAGGTACTAAGTATGGTTAATTAGGGCAATTAAGTAAGTAATATAATAAATTAGTAATATGTGAAAATGTAAATTAATAAATCTAAAAAAAATAAGGTTATTAGATAATATTATAATTGAAATCAGAAAAATAATAAATCTGAAATAATATTTAATTTTAAGTAAATATCTTAAAATGTAAGATTTTTACACATCGGAAATAAATCCGATACCTCAATTAGGGTTAGCGTGTACCGAATAGTTAGAATAACAAAATTACGACCTAATAGAATATTTGAATACCCAAACATGATGTAATTAATGTCACATTGGGATTCGAGCCTAATTACGACTTAGGAATTAAAACTAGAATCTAGTTTAGGAACCGAACCCCGAAATAAAATACAACGAATTATTAATACGTTGTAGGTATACATGAGGAAAATGAGTTACATTATAAATTAGAATAAGAATCCATAAAATATAAGTACTAAAAGAACCTATTTGTATTATAGGACACTCAGGAACAAATCAACTCGCAACTAGAGGATCGAGCGATTGAGCAAATTCATGTAAGTTGGGTTATTGCTTATTGTAATAGAGTACGAGTTTCGTACTACTCGGAGACTCAGGCTTGTATATGATTGTGATTGTAAATAGTTTGCGTATGTGCTTGATGTATCTGAATTCGTGCATGAATTTGTACTGTGAATGACTTTGTGACTGATTGAATTGGTATGAACTTGTTGAACACCCTAACCGGCATTTAATCTTAGTCGACCCTAATAACCGAAAACGTCATGCATTGCAACCCGTTAAGGGATCATAGGACTCTCCAACCAAATACCGACCCCTTCGAAAGGGATAGCGCATGATTGCAAAACGGTCCCTTCTTCATCCTTAGTCGAACTAAGTGACAGGAGAGGAGGTCGCGACGGGGATGGAGTCAATGGTTCGAAGGTAGTCGCGGGAGGAGCGAGGTCTCCATTGCACAAGCCTGGGTTTGGTTGTGAGCTGCTGCATAACATAGAACTCCTCAACCCGGATTGGAGCAGGTGAAATTTCTCTGATTTCACAACGGACCGGACTACGTTGTGCAATGACACTTGATTGTTGCATTGCATGAAAATAATTGTTTGATAACCCTGTTTGTGCTTGTATGCATTCATGAGTCTCCAATTCAACTTACTGGGCTTTAGTTGCTCATACCCTTATAGATCCTTTTGCAGATTCTGATTTGTGAACACTTTAAGTACTATGCCGCCCTATAATTATCCAGAAGTTAGTCCTTTTGAAGCCAGGGGTGAGAGAATCAAGTTATTTAGCAAATGTGTAACTAAACTGACCTTGTAGTTAAAGGTTGAAGACTGTTAGTTATTCTGTAAATTAGTAAACTGTAGTTATTATGTAAAACTTCCTGGGAAGCTCTGTGGACTTATTTATAATTATCTATGTTTTATAGAACTTTGTGATAATTATTATAATTGTAGTATAATTATTACTCGAACTGTTTACTTCAAAGCGAGGAGTCGTCGACGCCTTGTGTAGATTATCTCTATGGTAGGCACTATGAGGCCAGTTACCATCATAGAATGGTTTACACGGCGGGACTGTTGCGACTTTACGACTTCAGGGCGTAACAGATGTTATGTCCCGAAGCGGTAGAGTCGTAACAGCCCCGCCGTGTAAACCATTCTAAAATAGAAGTTGGCCTTACGACCGCTATCCTAGACCTGATCTACATAAGGTGTCCACGACTAACCTGTTTTGAAGTAAACGGTTTATAATTTAAATAAATCATATATCTAAGAAAGTGAGAATATATATATATATAGACTATAATTCAGTTATTATATTATTCAAAAATGAAAAATTCTAAAATAAAAGCTTAGACCTTAAAAATATATGTTTGTTCTTCAAATGTTTTTTTTTCACTCCCTCAGATCTAACAGTTGCTAGCTTCAAAGTAGTTGTATGCAGCTTCAAAGTAGTTGTATGCAGCTTCAAAGTAGTTGTATGCAGCTTCTTAGCTAGCACCTGCACAATGTCTATAGGGATGTGAATAACGAGAGCTCAGTAAGTTAGGATGGATGACTTAAATCTATACCATAAACATAACAAGGTTATCAATTAATTTATTAAGTACAATGCATGTTCAAGCAAATGCCATAGCATGACGTTGTCCGGCTTATCGTGAGATTAGAGAAATTGTATCCACTTTGATCCGGGTTGAGGAATTGCCATTAATGCAACAGCTCACGATCAAACCCAGGCTTGTGCAATGGAGACACCACTCCTCCCACGACTACCTTCGAACCATTGACTTCACCTTCGCCGTAACCTCCTCTCATGTCACTTAGTTCAACTAAGGATGAAGAATGGACTATTATGCAATCCTGCGTTATCGTTTTCGAAGGGATCGGTATTTGGCCGGAGAATCCTAGGTTTCCCCTAATGGGTTGCCATGCAAGTCCAATCATAATTACAGGTCGTATATTTGATTAGGTCCAGTTTAGGGTGATCAACCATTTCATACAAATCATACAATACAAGCTAGAATAACAAATAGAATCATAGCATTACTCATAATCAAGCACATGTACATAACCAATTATCTAATAAGTATAGCCAAGCATAATCTTAAGCCTAAAAAATATAGCAACGTATTAATCCCAACTTACCTAGACTCTTCGCCTACTCACTCAAGGTTCAACTCACTCAGGTCATCGCTGATCATTCTTATAACACAAACGTGGTTTCTGTTTTTCATATAACTATTATAAGTTGGTTTTATCCTATAACGCTTATTGTTATGTTTTGTTAGGGTTTAATACATCCAGTTATCTAGGTTTTCAAATCTTTTACAATTATTTTAGGTTTGGGGTTAGGTTCGGGTTCAGGTTCAGTTTCCGCAACGATTTCTAAATTAGGTTCTCGTTCGATTTCTAAGTACTGAACCCTAGAAATTCATTTCAACTCATAATGTGAAATTAATCACATTATTTCTAGATATCCTAAATATCATCATTACTCCTAGTCAGTATTTTATTCCACCCGATACACTTAAATCCGTATTAGTGTACCGAATTTACTTTTGATGTGAAAAATTTTTACATTTTTCATATAATTATGTAAATTTAAGTTTTCTATTAGATTTATTATATATTTTATTATTATCATAATATCAATTTTTATTCTAATATCTTTTATTTATTATGTTTCTAATAATTGTGTATTATGTACTATTACTTATTACATACATAATATACATCTAATATTTTTATCACTCTAATTACCATCTCCCAACATCAATTATCATTTCAAAATATCTAAATTCATCCTAAATCAGATTTTACACCTAATTACCCTAATTTAAAAAATTAACTTAAAATTTATTATTTTTTCCTATTACTTATTTACTACATAATTAACTTAATAATTGCATCTAACACTTTAAATGCTACAATTATCGTATTTTATCAAATTTTAACATCCTAAAACATATAATTATTCACTAAATTAGTAATTAAATATTTAATTACTTGAGTAAAACTAAATTACCCATTTTATGCCTCATTTTAAGGTCTAAAAATTTTTAAAAATTAATTTTTGAAAACGGGTTTCATAGCATTATTTTATATCATCTAAGTAATCTACACAAAAAATTTAGACTTAAAACTACATTACTAAGGTCATTTATTTCTAAATTGAAATATGTTCGGTTTTGCATGATTTCTCAGGGATTATATATCACAGGATATATTTTCATCAAAATAATATTTTTCCTAAAAACTACATATAAAAATATTTCAGAATAACAAAATTCATAATTTTCTAAGAATATTTACTATTTTTACAAAATTACACAAAATCGGGCTGGAAATTGAACTCACCGACTTGGTGATTCCGGCCACCGTCAATGGCCATGGGTGTATGGTAGTGGTGGCTGTCAGCTATTCGTCGGGTCTGGATACTCCTTACAAGCCCCAACTGCATAGTTTTCTTTTTTTTTTTTACCCGAATTTTTTCTTCCAATTTCGATATTCCTAATTTTTATCTGATTTCTAACTGTCTAAATGAGCTCTGTGATTTTTTTTCCTATTTATAAACTTTTTGGTAATTAATGTGCATTAAATTGGACAAGACATTGTCCAAATCCTTTGATTTTTGGATTTTGTGTTACTCTAATTTAATTGGCTAATTTTTTTCTTATTTTCCCTAGCTGTCACGACCCAATTCTGGATCATTCCTTATTTTTTTATAATTTTTATTTATTTTTCCTTAATTAATTATGAATTTTCTTTAATTATTTAGTCTTTTTTAGCACATTACACGTATTTTAAGTAATTACGCGTATTTCTACCTACATGTAAATTTATATATAGTACAAATAAATAATCCTAAATATTATTTAGGTTATTTTATGATTTTTAGTATACATATAATTTATCTCTAGCAATTTGTTAATTATCAGAATGCATTTTACATATTTTCGATAAAATAACGAGTTATATACTTAAAATTTGGAATTTTATATTCTTTTATTTTATTGCTTATTTTCTTAAATTCAAACTTACAGGATCATTTTACTAATATTTCTAACTTTACTTATAATTTAAGCTTGATCAGATATTTTAACCGATCGAAACCCTAAGTGATTGGTTATAGGGCTTACAATAGAGCAATTAATTATATTACTATTAAGTACAGGTATCCCATACCAAGGCTTGATGATATGCTGGACGAGTTGAATAAAGCCAGATTATTCTCCAAGATTGATCTCAAATTTGGACACCATCAAATCCGAATGTTGGAAGGCAATGAGTGGAAGACAGCTTTTATGACCCGTTACGGATTGTATGAATGGTTTGTAATGCTGTTTAGACTATTGAACGCGTTGAGTACATTTATGCAACATATGAGTCATATGCTCCGAGAACTAATAGGAAAACTTATGGTGGTTTACTTAGACAATATCCTAGTATATAACCTTGATCTGGAGACTCACCAAGAGCATATATGAGTAGTCTTTACAAAACTCCAACCTGAAAGGCTCTATGCCAATCTAAAGAAGTATGACTTATGCCGACTTCAAGTAATCTTCTTAGTGTTTGTTGTAAGTGGTGGTGGAATACGAGTTGATGATGAAAAGATAAGGGCGATCACTGCGTGGCTTGTATTAACCACTTTAGCCGATGTAAGGAGCTTCTAAGGAATTTCAGTGTGATTGTGGCCCTACTTACTAAACTGTCAAAGAAGAATGTTGAGTTTAGATGGAGCGCAAAGGAATAAAGGAGTTTTGAAGAGGTAAAGGAGAACCTAACTACAACGCTTATCTTAACTTTACCGAACTTTAACAAAGTATTCAAAGTGGAGTGTGATGCGTTCGGACTAAGAGTAGGTGTTGTGCTAATGCAGGATGTCATGCCCTGAAGCTGTAGAGTCATAACAGTCCCGTCATGTAAACCATTCTAAGATAGAAGTTGGTGTTACAACTATTATTCTAGACCCGATCTACATAAGGCATCTACGACTAACCCGCTTTGGAGTAAATAGCTTATAATTTAAATAAATCATTTACCTAAGAAAGGAAGAAAATATATATATACTATAATTCAGTTATTACAAGTAACGTTTACAATGTTTCACCTTAATATATTTACTAGTTATTACATTATTAAAAAATGAAAAAATTTAAAATAAAAGCTTAGACCTTAAAAATATATATTTCTTTTTTAAATGTTTTTCCTCACCCTTAGGATCCAGCAGTTGTTAGCTTTAGAATAATTGTAAGCCGCTTCTTAGCCAGCACCTGCACGACGTCTATAGGGATGTGAGCAACCACAGCTCAATAAGTTAGGATAGAAGACTTAAAACTATACCATAAACATAATAAGATTATCAACCAACTTATTAGGTGTAATGCATGTTCAAGCAAATGCCTTTGCATAACGTTGTCCGGCCCGTCGTGAGATTAGAGAAATTACGCTCGCTCTAATTCGAGTTGAGGAACTGCCGTTAATGCAACAGCTTACGATCAAACTCAGGCTTGTGCAATTGAGACACCACTCCTTCCGTGACTACTTTCGAATCATTAACTTCACCTTCTCCATGACCTCCTTTCCTATTACTTAGTTCGACTAAGGATAAAGAAGGGACCTGTTACGCCCCGAAGTCATAGAGTTACAACAGTCTCGCCGTATAAACCATTCTATGATAGTAACTAGCCTTACGGTGCCTACCATAGACATAATCTACACAAGGCATCGACGACTTCTTGCTTTGAAGTAAATAGTCCAATAAGGTAAAGTTCACAAATTTTTAATAAACCTCTATAATTATATGTAAAGTCCACAGAATTTCCCAATAAATTTATATATATACACAACAGTTTACTAATTTACATAATAATTATCGGTCTTTCATCCTTAAACTACGAAGGACATTCTCGCTACACATCACTACTAAATAAATCACTCTTCACACCCCTGTCTTCAAAAGGACTAACCTCTGGACAATTGTAAGGCGGCATAATATTTGAAGTGTTCAAAAATCAGGACCTACAAAAAGATCTATAGGGGTATGAGCAACTACAGCTCAGTAAGTTGAATTGGAGATTCATGAATGCATACAAACATAAACAAGATTATCAAGCAATTATTTTCATTCAATACAACAAGCAAGTGTCATCGTACAACGTAATCCGATCCGTTGTGAAATCAGAGAAATTTCACCAGCTTTAATCTGGGTTAAGGAGTTTCCATGTTATGCAGCAGCTCACAACTAAACCTAGGCTTGTGCAATGGAGACCTCGCTCCTCCCGCGACTACCTTCGAACCATTGACTTCACCCTCGCCGAGATCTCTTCTCCTGTCACTTAGTTCGACTAAGGATGAAGAAGGGACCATTTTGCAATCCTACGCTATCCCTTTCAAAGGGGTCGGTATTTGATTGGAGAATCCTATAATCTCTTAACAGGTTGCAATGCATGACATTTTTGGTTATTAGAGTCGAATAAGATTAAATTTCATTTAGGGTGTTCAAACAATTTCACACCAATTCAATCAATCACCAAATCACTCACATTATAAATTCAGTACGCATTCAAATACATCAAACACATGCGTAGATTACTTACAATCATAACCATATACAATCCTGAGTCTCCGAGTACCATAAAATAGCACTTTAATATAGTAAGTAATAACCCAACTTACTTGGAGTTTCTCAGTCGCTCGATTACTCGATTATAAGTCAATTCATCTCTGAATATCCTATAATACAAATAGGTCTTTTTAGTTTTTATACTTTAATGATTCACATTCTAAGTTATGATTTAACTTTTATTTACTAATGATTCATTTTACCCTGTTTCGAGGTTCGGTTCCTAAATCAGATTCTAGTTTTGATTCTGAAATATGCTCGAATCCTAATGTGAAATTAATCACATTAAGCTCGAGTATTCTAATATCCCATTGGGTATAAATTTAGGATTCTAAATTATTTGGTACACGCTAATCCTAATTAGGGTACTGGATTTATTCCCAATGTGAGAAAATCTTACACTTTTTTATATAATTACTTAAAATTAAATTTTATTTCAGATTTATTATATTCTGATTTCTATTATTATATTATTTAATTAAACCTAATTTTTTTATAATATTCTTAATTTTCTATAATTAGCACATAATGACTTCATTACTTATACTTAACACTTCAAAGGCTAATATTATGTTTCCACATCAAAGATTAACATCTCTAAACATCTAATTACTATCTAAATCAGTAATTAGTGTCTTAATCATCTAATTAACCCAAAATTACCCAATTTTCCCATCATTTTAGGGCTAAAAATTAACTTAAAAATTTCAAAAATTAATTTAAAAAAAATGGCTTCATAGCATTGTTTTATATCCCTTAAGCATTCTACAGAAAAATTTTGAGCTCCAAACTATACTCCTAAGGCTATTTATTTCTAATTATAATCATGCTCGTTTTTGCTTAATTTGTTAAAAACCCTATATTTTCAGATGTGATTAAACTAAATCGCTATTTTTCTCTAAATCTACACACAATAAAACCTTAAAATAACAAGTTTCATAATTTTCTAAGTAAAATGACTAATTTTAAGAAATTATACAAAATCGGAACAAATTAGAGACTTGCCCGTTCCGATGGCTTTTGGCCTTTCAACACCGGTCCAGGGGTATCGGCTGGTTCAGGATGTGGGTCTGGCGTGGGGTGGTAGTGGTGGCTTGGTCCCAAATGGTGGTGGTGTGTGGGTTTGGCTTACTAGCCCTAACTACATAGTTTTCTTTTTCTTTTTTTTTTCTCCAGTTTTCCTTTGAATTTTCGAGTCTCTCTATTTTTCTCAAATCCCTAACTATCCAAAGGAGTTCTTTGAATTTTTATCCTATTTATAGACGTTTTTGGTAATTAATATGCACTAATTAGACATGACATTGCCCCATTTCCTTGATTTTTGGCTTTTGTGTTGCTTAATTCTAATTGGATAATTTTTCTTCTTTTGTTCTTGATTTGCCACAACTTGATTTGCATCATTCCATACCCTTCTAATTTTTCTTAATTAATTTAATAATTTTCCTAAGTTTTTGGCCAATTTAAGAAATTTTACGTATGTTTACTTCACGTAAATACAAGTGGGGTACATGTGAACATTCCTAATTATTATTTAGGCCATTCTATGATTTTTAGTATACATATAATCTATTTTTAGTAATTTATTACTTAAGATTATACTTTTTGCCTTTTCGATGATTAACAATTACTATACTTAAAATTTGAAAATTTTGGAGTTTCCTATTTTATTACTTATTTTCTTAAATTCAAGTTTACGGGGTCATTTTTACTAATATTTCTCTTCATAGTTTGTAATTCGGGTTTGATCGGATCTTTTAACCGATTGCCCTAAACCTTGTGCTCTAAGTTCAATCCTACGGTCTCTTGGCATAACTTTAGGGCTTACAAGACCATTATGCAATCATACGCTATCCCTTTTGAAGAGGTTGATATTTGGAAGAATCCTAGGTTTCCCTTAATGGGTTGCCATGCAGGTTCGATTATGATTACAGGTCGTATATTTGATTAGGTCCAGTTTAGAGTAATCAATCATTTTATACAAATCATATAATATAAACCAAATAACAAACAAAATTATATCGTCACTCATAATCAAGTACATGCACACAACCAAACATAATCTCAAGCCTTTAAATTATAGCAACGTATTAATCCTAACTTACCTAGACTCCTCGCTCTCTCACTCGAGGTCCAACTTACTTAGGTCATCGCCGATCATCCCTACAATATAAACATGGTTTCGGTTTTTCATATAACTATTATAGGTTGGTTTTATCCTATAGTGCTTATTGTTATGTTTTGTGTAGGGTTTAATATATCCAGTTATCTAGGTTCTTAAATTTTTTACAATTATTCTAGGTTTGGGGTTATGTTCGAGTTTTGTTTCTACATTGATTTCTACATTAAGTTCTAATTCGATTTCTAAGTACTATTTTATACCCGAACCCTAAAAACTTGTTTTAACTCATAATTGAAATTAATCACATTATTTCCAGATATCCTAAATACCATAATTACTCCTAGTTAGTATTTTATTATACCGGTACACTTAAATCCTTAATAGTCTACCGAATTTATTCATAATATGAGAAATTTTTACATTTTTCATATAATTACATAAATTCAAGATTTCTATCAGATTTATTATATATCCTTATTATTTATATAATATCAATTTTTATTCTAATATCTTCTATTTATTATATTTTCAATAATTACATATTATGTATATAATATACATCTAATATTCCTAACACTCTAATTACCATCTCCCAACATCAATTATTATTTCAAAATGTCTAAATTCATCCTAAATCAGATTTTACACCTAATTATCCTAATTTACAAAATTAACTTAAAATTTACTATTTTTCCCTATTAATTATTTACTACATAATTAACCTAATAATTACATCTAACACCCTAAATGCTACAAGTATCATACTTCATAGATTTCAACATCCTAAAACATATAATTATTCACTAAATCAGTAATTAACTATTTAATTACTTAATTAATCATAAATTACCCATTTTATGCCTCATTTTAAGGCCTAAAAATTATCTAAAAATTTCAGAAATTAATTTTTCAAAACGGGCTACATAGTACTATTCTATATCATCTAAGTAGTTTACACAAAAATTTTGGGTTTAAAATTACACTCATAAAGTCGTTTATTTCTAAACCAAAACATGCTCGGTTTTATATGATTTCTTGAGGACCATATATCACGAGATATATTTTCATCAAAATAATATTTTTCCTAAAAACTATATACAAAACTATTTCATAATAACAAAGAATATTTATTATTTTTACAAAATTATACAAAATCGGGCTAGAAATCAAACTAATCGATTTGGGTGGCTCTGGTCATCGTCGGTAGCTATGGGTGTGTTGGCCCACTTGGGCGCTGCCACCACTGTATGGTGGTGGTGGCTGTTCACTCCTAATTGCTCGTTGGGTCTTGGTTTTCCTTAGAAGCCCCAATTGCACAGATTTTTTGTGATTTTTTTCTAAATCCTTAATTTACTCTCAATTTTGCCCCTTTCTATTTTTCTAAACTTCCTAACATCCAAAATGAGCTTCTGAAAAATTTGTAGTATTTATAGAGATTTAAGGAAATTATTGTGTATTAATTTGATTAGACAATTGACTTATCTTCTTCCAATTTGATTTTTGTGTTGTTTTAATTTAATTGGCTAATTTTTTTCTTATTTTCCCCAATTTCCACGACCCAAATCTGGATTATTCCTTACTTTTTCTGATTTTCTTTATTTTTTCTTAATTAATTATGAATTTTCTTTAATTATTTAGTATTATTTTAGCACATTTCGCATATTTTAAGTAATTATATATATTTCTACCCACATGTAAATTCATATATAGTACAAATAAATATTTCTAAATATTATTTAAGTTATTATAATTTTTAGTATACATATAATTTATCTCTAGCGATTAATTAATTATCAGAATGTATTTTACGTATTTTCGATAAATAACGAGTTATATACTTAAAATTTGAAAATTTTATATTCTTTTATTTTATTACTTATTTTCCTAAATTCGAACTTACGGAATCATTTTTACTAATATTTCTGGCTTTACTTATAATTTAGGCTCGTTTGGATTTTTCAGTCGATCGAAACCATGAGTAACTGATTGTGGGGCTTACACAGGAAGGTTGGCTTATTGCTTACTTCAGTAAGAAGCTTAAAAGTAGTTACACTCAATTATTTTATCTATGATAAGGAGTTTTACTCCTTGACCCGAACCATGACTATATGATTACATTATCTATTAATAAAAGAGTTTATAATCTACATTAATCACGAATTTTTGAGATATCTGAGGAGCCAACCCAAGTTGTCTCAAAGATGATCCAAATAGGTCGAGTTCATATAGGGATTTTCATATGTCGTGAAATATAAGAATGAAAAGAACAATGTAGTAGCTGATGCCCTATCCAGATGACATTCTCTCTTGACTGAACTGTGGACTAGGTTGCTTAGATTTTTAATGATAAAAGATATATATGTTGAGGATCCGTATTTTGGTCCCATTTATGCTAGGTGTGAAGAAGGCCGAATACTTGATAACTATCATAGGGAAGATATATACTTGTTTAGGAAAAGGAGACTATTTATCTCGACCCGTTCCATAAAAGAGTTGTTAGTGCGAAAGGTGTAAGGGAGAGGATTGTTTGGATACTTTAGCCATCATTGAACTCATGAAATACTATCCTCAAGATTTTTTTTGGCCAAAAATGAAGACGGATGTACGATCTATGTTGGAAAGGTATACTACTTACAGAAAAACGAAGAGCTGAGCCAAATAAGGACATTATTTACCATCGCTCCTCCTAACCAAACCATGGTTCGTGCTAAGTATAGACTTTATATTAAGGTTACCAAGGACGTCCCGAGAGAAGGACTTCGTCATGGTGGTTGTGGATTGATTTAGTAAGATGGCACATTTTATGCCCAGCTCTAAAAACTAACAATGTTTCAACTATCTATCTCTCTTTCTCTCTCTCTTTTTTTTTTTTTGTAGGAAATAGTCAAACTTCATAGAGTACCTAAAACTATTATTTTAGATTGAGACCCAAAGTTTATAAGCCACTTTTAGAGAATGTTATGGAGACGAATGGGACTAAGCTATTGTATAGCATATCTTGTCATCCATAAATAGATGGACATACTGAGGTTGTCAATAGGACAGTTGAAACTTTACTTCGGGTTATCGTTGGTCAACACATTGTTGATTGGGATCTGTGCCTACCAATCATAGAGTTTGCCTACAACAGGATTGGCTACAGTGTAATAAACACGTTACCTTTTAAGGTCACTTATGGGTTCAAACTTGAGCTCCCAATGGACCAAACACCTATTCTAAGCCTAGCTGATGACTAGCTAATTGCAGAAAGAGTTGAAGCTATTAGAGCTATGCACCAAAAGGTCATAGAACAATTGATCTAAGCTATTATCAAGCTCGAGAGATGAGGTCGAAGATGGAAGAACAGGGAATTTTAGCTAAGTGATTTGGTTTGGATTTACTTTAGTAAGGAATGATTTCTACAATTAAGAAAGAGCAAGTTATCTCCCAAGGTTAGTGGATTATTTAAAATGCTTGAAAAGATTAATCTTGATGCCTACAGGATTGAACTACCAGAAGGGTATGGGGTCTTGGACTCCTTCAGTATTGCCGACCTCTAATTGCATACTCATGAAGACGAGCAACATGGAGTTGAACTAGATTTGATTCTAAATCTCAAACAGTCCGAAGAGGATGATAGGGATCATAAACCAATCATACACTCCTAAGCTCGAGGACTTGTTCATATGGTTCATTGAACTATTCGGAGAGACTCGAACTCAAAAGAGCGGTGTACTCTCTAGTCCGACCTACTGAGTTACTTTGCTCTCTACATCATACAAGAAGTTGCTAAGGTGATTGACCTGTGTACCAAGTTGAACCTTCTACAAAACAACTATTTAAGGTTAAGTGTTGAATTGGTATGTTGTCGACATGATGCATGCTGAGGCCAAGTTGACCCTATCTCGAAGTTGACTACCTGAGGTTGAATCGATAGTAAGCCACTTTTTGAACCAACCCTTTCTTAGCTCCAAAGATTTGAGCTGCTGAGCTGTCGAACTGTCGACCTTAACTTGATCTGTTTAAAACTTGCTTTGCTCAGTTAATAGTTAATTAGGACAATTGAATGGACAGCTGATATGTAGCCTATCTTTCCTAACATTTATACTATCCTTTTTTGTCATCGGATATTCTTTATACTTGTTTACAACATTACCCTTATAAATTATTCATTTTCCTTTACTAGTAGAAATCTTTTTTGTAATATACACAAACCTATGACTTACCTTAAATTGGTCATATAAATACTTGTGTATTGAAATAGCTACAATAGTCAATACATTTTATTTAGTGATATTCGGATATACTCTAGAGAGTTAATTGTTTTCAGCTTGCTCTTAGTTACTCTTATCTACTCTTATCTAGCCATTAAGTGCAGACTAGTAGCGAATGACCTCCAACTACACTTTTGGGTAATACTAAGTGCAACCAAAGCTCGCATGAGGCATCGATGCATTATATCCACCATCGGTGCAAGAGGGCCCTTGCTCAACATTTGATTATCATTTTTCTTTTGGATCGTCTTGAGGTTTAGATTTATCTTCTTAGTTCGTGCAATACCAAATGTTATGTGTTCATCCACATCGGGTTATATCAGAGGGTGTATATTCTTATTGATAGAGCTTAGGATATAATTCATTTGAATTGTAGCTTATGAATTCCTTTAAATTTAATTGCCTTTTTGAATTGCATCATTTGTATGATTTTTAACATAAATTATTTCAATTAATAAGTTTATCTATTTATTATGTTCATTAATAAAATTTTACTCAATTATTTTATTTGAAGATTTTTATTATGTTTAAGGCATCTTGGGCATATTTAGGTATAACTATTTACATTTAGTATGTTATTTTAATTTTATAAGGGTAGGACAAAATAGTTTTTTTTTCTCTACAAATGAGCCCCACTAACCACAGTTTCTAAATAGTTTAGGGAAAGCCAAGTCCATGCCTTTGTCTATCTTTTATATGCTCGGATTTTGTGTTACCTTCATGTGTTTGAAGAACTACTTGATGTAGTAAGGCTTAAGGTTCATTAGGGCAAAATCAAGGTACTTTAATGGCATGGAAAAGGTCGAAAATGTTGCCAATTGTGACTGCTTACATAATCCCTATGCCATTATACAATTCATACTTCGTACAAAAATATCTATTTACCTTCAAGTATCTAGCTTCTCCTATTTATAGGCCCTTAAAACTATGCAACTATCACTAAACCAAAGTTTTTAGAAACTTTTTATACTCTATCACATAACATACATGCACCATTTTATACAATAACACGCTATATAACCTATAGTATACAACACAAGCATAATGCATCCTACACTTTACATTTCACATCACACAAAATAAACACTATACTATGCACATGAGCACTTGCACAATAGAAACAACACAACATATAGTAGCAGGAACACATAATGGCAAGAATAGAACACTAAATGGCATTAAAATTAGGTATTTCCTTTGCTTACCTTGTATAAACTTGTAATACGGTGGCTTTACTCTTGATGTTATATCATTTGTTGCCTTTACTGTGCTAGGAATCGATTAGAATTCTAAGTACACATGATTGTTAGGGTACAGCAAAAGTAAAGATTCTTTTTTCCTTCTTGGTGTTTTGGATTGTTAATATATAGAAACGAAACATTTTTTATGGTCTTTTGGGGATTTTTGGATTAAGAAAAGAACAATAAGGATATGGATAATCACTAATTAGTAAACCTAAATGATAATTGGATCGAGTTTAATTAAATTACAGGAACTGACATTACCTATAATTTCGTATAATCAATTGATACCCTTGCCACAATTTATATGTGATAAATTGATAAGAATAGTCATTCATTGCAACCAAAATTAATTTGATTGATAAGAACTAGATAAATTTCAAAAGAAAATGCTCTCAATGAAAACTACATATAAATGGAGAAAAGGTTTTCATAAGGTTAAGTTTTCATATGATTATACAACTCATAAAGGGCTTAAAATACAAAAAGAGGGAAACTTTGGCCAATGACAAAGCTGTAAATAGAGTACCCTAAACCTTAATGGCGATAGGTAAATAAAATGAAATATAAAATAGAAATAAAAGTCAAACAAAATAACAAGTTGACTTGTCTAGAGATTGGCATTTAGGTGTTATTATGGGTAGGGATTATACGGTTAGAAGCAATATGCTTGTAATCATATTTGACCACTTGGCTTTTGAGTGGTAGTAGCTGTGGCGTTTGACTATAGTTTACAAAATTTGCAGATATTTAATTTCAATTGGGTAGTATGATTTAATTTAGAAGACCCATTCGATTCTTGATCTTGGGTCTTAATTCCCATCATCCCCACCTCCTTCCTCTTAAGGAAGAATTGACTCGAATCTTAAAGGTACAATCCTTTAGAATTGAATATAAACCTGATAAATAGAAATACAAAACTTTGGTAACAACTCAATCCAACCATCAAAACTACCAATATTCTTTATTCCTTCCATTCATCATGTACTTGGTTAATCAAACTTACATGTACCCAATGACTATTGAATAATTGAGACAGTGGAGTTTACTAAATGCATCTCATAACATACAATGATGGGTTCTTCTTTGGTCTTGTAGATAAAAATTCAAGAACATAGGATTCTTGAGGTTATATATCATCTATTAATGCAATCTCGTCAAACTTAATGTTCATCTCTTCTTGAACTCCTACATACTCTTCACCTACCATTATTGTCTCACTTTGTTTCTCACCATGCACCTATTTTAGAACTTTTATATTTTTCATACTCAATTCTTGAAGATAGTTCTATGGGAGCTCAAACACATCTCTTCAAACTCCTTATTTGTTATCTCTTTTATGGCTTCTAAGATCTCTCTCTAATTAGAATCCTATGGTATATAATCTAATACCTCTACGGTTGCTCTTCAATTTCACATTTATTCTTCAAAGGTTCGATTCTTCTGCAATGACTTTTTGGTCGATAATCATAACTAACCTAATCATTGAAAAAGAAAAAGAAAAGAATCAATATTGGAGGTGAAGATTTGGTTTATCTAATGGTTAAAATTGCAACTTACCTACAAGTCTCTTCTTAACGTCTTAAAAATTAAGGCCATAAATGAGTTGACTACGACAACACAAAACTAAGTTGGAATTTAAGTTTGATTTGGAATCTTAAAACTCAAGTGCAATTTAAACTCTATTAAATTTATAGTTTTAAGCACTAGTCCTACTCAAAGTAGCAGTGGTAGTGGTAATAGTATTGGATGAGCTCGAACTTAACTCGATTAATCTCATTTTGGATGGATGATTTAAAAATTATTAATATTTTAATTAAAATAATAATGATATTTGATCTTGACTAACATTGATACTCGATTGAGGCTTTCGATTCAAGTTTAATTAGACTCTTAATTAATTGAATTAAATATTATAAAACTTAATTTTGCATTGATAAACTACAGACCGGGTGTTTTGGCCATCAAAACTGCTTCATAGCTTGAGCTCGTGTGTACATAACTTACAAATTGATATTTCTTATCTCCGCCCCTAGGCACCAAGGCGATATAAAAATCGGCTTTCACCCTCTTCCATCGTTTCTTTTTGGGCCCGAACGCATTCACTCGGTGATTGCGTAGACGTCGAACTGGTCTCTTCACCCCGGGAAATGGCGATGAGTTGATTTTTTTTGACTCATTTTACCTAACATTTCATTTCATTTCATTTGAATTTCCACTTCATTTGGTTTGCATTTCGACGCCATTTCCCCCCTTGAAATTTAAATCCACTCTACTCCAGCCACTACAGCCAAAACCAAATGCACATACAAATGCGAAACACATTTCATTTCATCTGAATTTCAATTTCAATTTCAATTTCGAGACGTTACTTTCTTTCTGTCTCTTTCTCTAGAAGGTTTCTCTCTTCTTTTTTAACCCTCTTCTCTCTCTCTCTCTCTCTCTCTCTCAATCTTCCATTCCTCTTATTTGGGGGCACGCGACGCTCTCTTCTCGAACTCATCGATCAATGGCCGAGATCTTTCTACACTCCAGAAGTGATTCGTCATACTATTGAGCTGATTCTGATTACTATTTAGAAAAAGCTCCGATTTTGATTAAATTTTCAACTTTGATATTGATCAGTGATCCTTCATCGGTAAGCTTCCATGCTTCTTCTTTTATCTATTGCATTAGGATTATATTTTGGTTATATGTGTGTGTATCATGTTCTACTGGAAGAGTGATTTGATCTTGTAATACTAAGTAGTTTTTCTTGTTGCTCTAATCGAGTTTTTTCTTTTGTTTTTCTGAAAAAAGCTTTCTGTAAATATTTTTTTTTCGAAAAATTTTCTTGGGTTAAATGTTATTTGTTCGATAATACTTATAATCAAAGTTTTAAAATTGTCGAATATCGTCGTACTGTTGCGATCACTGTTTGCTTTTAGCGGTGATTGATTGTATAAAGCAAAGTTTATAGCCGATGGACGATTGTGGTAATTTGCTGTCGAGGAAAACATCAGTGAAGAATTGGATAATAATTCCAATTTTGAAAGAATTTCCTCATTTTTTATATGTTGTATTTGTTTCGAACAACTGTGGCTTCAAATAAACCTGTGATCTCTTGAAGCATTTAATATCTCGTGGATATTTCTTCTTTAAAAAAAATTGTTGAACATTATTTGTTTCTGGTGATTTGCAAATGGGTCGCTCGTCAATATGAAAGTTGGCAACTTTATTTTTTGTTGTCTGATGGGTAATTTCCTGTTCAAAATATGGGGATCTCATGATTGTGAATCTAGGTTTGCTTTCGTTATTAGGTATTTTGCGAAATTAACCTGTACATGCTGTTCTGATGTCCTGACTTAATACTAGGAGCATACACTCCTTTATGGGTATTTGATATTTTCTTCGGCCATTTCCCCGGCTTCCCTACCGAATTAGGGTCTTTTTGGTTTTTGCTTTACCTAGTTGCATGCAAAATGTAGCATTCTCGGGTAAAGCTGTGAGGAAACTAGCTCTAGATTCTGATTTCGTGTTTGCATGTATGTCGTTTAGTGTTGATGTTTTATTCATGCTTCTAATATTTCCTTCCTATTTTTTCAATAGGCTGATTTTTGGTTTCAGTTAGCATATTATCAGAAAATTTAAGCATGTGTAGTGGTCCAGAGCAGTCAAAATCATCCTCTACTCCATCTCCATCCTCGAATGATATGGCCTCCAAGAATGATGATGTTGCAGAAAAAGATTCTTTTTCAGGTTTTCTTGAGCTTGCTTCTAACAATGATGTTGAAGGCTTCAAGAAATTGACTGAGAATGATGGTTCTGTAATAAATGAAGAGGGTTTATGGTACTGTCGCCAGTCGGGTTCAAAGCAAGTTGTTCTCATGTATAGAACTCCTTTGATGGTTGCCGCACTCTATGGCTGTATCGATATCATGAAGCTGATGCTATCCTATCCTGTGACTGATGTTAATCTTGTATCTGCATCGGACAAGAGTACTGCCCTTCATTGTGCGGCTTCTGGGGGATCTTCTAATGTCACAGAGGTGGTTGAGCTGCTTTTATCTGCTGGCGCTAACCCTGATCTGATGGATTCAAATGGCAGTCGTCCAATTGATGTTATTGTTGTACCCCCAAAGTTGCATGGTGTCAGGTTTACTCTTGAAAAGCTTCTTGCGTGTAACGCTTCTAGCGATGATTCAGTTGGCAAGTGTGCTTTACGAGTATCAATTGATTCTTCAAATTCTAGCTCGGAAACCATGCCATCGTGTCAAGAAATTGGGTGGCCTTCTCCCTCAGAGTCAGTTTCTTCTCCGCTGTCCATGAAGTACAATGAATCACCTGCTATTTCTGCATCAGGGAAGAAAGAATATCCAATTGATCCATCAATCCCTGACATCAAGAACAGCATGTATGCAACTGATGAGTTTCGCATGTTTCAATTTAAGGTCAGACCGTGCTCCAGGGCATACTCTCATGATTGGACTGAATGTCCATTTGTCCACCCGGGGGAAAATGCTCGCAGAAGAGACCCCCGTAAGTTTCATTACAGCTGTGTACCTTGCCCCGATTTTCGCAAGGGAGCTTGTCGCCGTGGAGATATGTGTGAATATGCTCACGGAGTCTTTGAGTGCTGGCTACATCCTGCCCAATATCGTACCCGACTCTGTAAGGACGGTACCAGTTGTAATAGGCGTGTTTGCTTTTTTGCTCACACAGCTGAGGAGCTCAGGCCGTTGTATGTTTCAACTGGAGCCGCTGTTCCTTCACCGAGATCATCTTCATCCGCTGCCAATGTCATGGACATGGCTGCTGCCATGAGCGTGTTTCCCAGCTCCCCCTCATCTCTCTCTGTGATGCGTAATTCTCCGTTCACTCAGTCTATGTCACCCTCTGCTAATGTTGGTTTGCCATCATCGATGGCATGGCCACAAGCAAATGTGCCGACGCTGCAGCTTCCTGGAAGCAATCTTCAGTCCAGCCGGTTGAGATCATCCCTTAATGCCAGGGATGTTCTTCTTGAGGAATTCGATCTACTTGCCGATTTTGATGGCAAGCAACAGCTTCTCAACGAGTCTGCCTGCTTCTCTCAATCTCCAAGGAATTCTGCATTGGCACGTAGCAGTCACTCCAAAATGCTAACCCCTTCCAATCTCGAAGAGTTGTTTTCAGCAGAGTTATCTTCTCCTCGGTTTTCTGAGCAAGCAGTTTTCTCTCCAACGCAGAAATCCTCCGTCCTCCCTCAATTCCAGCAGCAGCAGAGCGGCATGTTGTCGCCTATCAACACAAGGGACAGTGCAGACCACTCTCTGCTGCAGGCATCTTTTGGTGTTGCTTCTCCTGGAAGGATGTCACCAAGAAGTTTAGAGCCCCTTTCTCCTGCAGGATCTCGACTGTCTCCATTTGGCCAACGAGAGAAGCAACAGCAGTTTCGCAGCTTAAGCTCTAGAGACCTTGGATCCAGGGCCCCGCCTTCTGTCATTGGTTCTCCAGTGAATTCTCTTTCTGGGTGGAGTTCATCAAATAGAAATTTGGATTGGCCTATCAGTGCTAATGAGGTGGGTCAGTTTTGCAAATCATCTTTGCTCGAGGATGATAACAGCATGGAGGAGCCTGATCTATCATGGGTCCAGTCACTAGTCAAGGATTCATCTCCAGAGGTGCTGAAGCATAATAAGACTGCAGTTCCGGCCTCAGGTACTGCAGTGTCCGCTGGACTAAAACCTGATTCTCAAGTCGAAGCCATTGATCAATCAGTTGTAGCAACTTGGGTCGAGCAAATGCAGCTGGATCCCCTTGTAGCATAGCATCGAATTCGTTTTGCTCTCGTCGAGATAGGTAAAACAATATTTCAGCAGTGAATGACAATGACAAAATAAATTTTTATTTTTTATTTTTATATTATTGCTGAGAAGAGGATAGGATAAGAATTCGGAACAGATTTTCCAGCATGAAGCAGAAGCCTACTTGAGCTCATCGATTTCCTTTCCATTGGTTTTTAGTTTTTTTTTTTTTTTTTTTTTTTTTGTCTGCAAAGGCAGGAAAATCAAGGAATGGTTGAAGAGGCTAAGCTCTCATTTCCTAGATTATGAGTTGGGAAATTATTTCTCTCTGGTGATAATGAAAGAATTATCGATGATGTACTTTTTCTCAATTATTATTATTATTATTATTATTATTTTTTGTTGGGCAGTTTATATGTATATTTGGAACAAACACCGGACCCTCACTTCAGATTTCAGGTTGCAAGTTGTAGCGATCCACTCATGTACTCTTTTGCTTTTATTTTTGTAGTTTGAAAATATGGAGGTGGGTTTGCTGGATTAGTTAAATTTAGCTAGTTAAAATTTGTAATTTGTACTTCTTATTAAAGGTCACCGTTGCTTATATATGCAAATCTAATATTTCAATTCTTTCTTCTATTTCTTTTCTTCACATTTCCATGCTTCTGCTTCTGTTTCTAACTGGGTATTGAACTCTACATCCCTTTCTCGGGGGGTTTATCGACAGGTACCTGAACGAGTTTGTGAAACCTGGGTTCATACGTTTGATCCGATCGGCTCGATCTAACTATGATTCAATCTTTGGTTGAACTGCCGGGAAATCTGGTTTTACCCTTTTTAATTTTTGACCCTCTATAGCATGGGGCTAATGCTGCTTGTTATATTCTTTGAGCGTGGTCTCCTATAATAAATGAAATCTTGGAAAGAGGGTTCTCAGAGTCTTTAATTTAAAGGCTGTATGGTATTTATTCCCCCACCAAGTGGATGTTGATGTGGATATGTTGACATGTATTTCTTTTCTTCGTGAGATGTCCTTTCCTGAGCAAATCCGACGGTAGACTTTGTTTCCCCTATTGATTTGAATTCTACAGTAAGTGAAGCCTGATCGTACTGGAAATCATTATCGGAGAAAACACACGTTCACACACACACACAATTGGTTTATTTATCATTTTTCGATTTATTGTGAAGGGTGTGGTTTTGGGGTAAATGTTATTCAGTTTTTTTTTTTAAAAAAAATATATATTATGGAAATTTTAATTGTAATAGCTATTAATGGTTTTCAAAGGCAGTTTAGTGGTACCAGGCAAAAAGTAGGAACCGATGGCCGATGGCAATAGTTACCACAATAATGTATAAAAATTCTTAAATATTAAGGAAATAATAAGAGAAACATTTTTGCAAAACAAACACATCTTTGTTAATTGAATAATTTGAATGTTTACCTTTCTCTTTTCCCATGACAATAAATTTTAGACACACATTTATTTTGTATTTTTTAGATTTAACTCATTGGAATAATTATATTTTCAATAATTGAGTTTTAACGAATGAAGGTAAAATTAAATATTAGATAAGAGCTGGATGGGTTCTCTAAACAAAAAAAAATACGGATGCAAAACTTCTATATAGACACGGATGCTGTAAATTTAAGCATATATAGTTTATATACAATGCATTCTGCTTTTTTAATACATTATTTTCTTCGTATTAGCTATTCGGGATAGTGGGGTTTTGTATAAATAGTGTTTTTGCTTGGGTTGTGTCAAATGTCAATGTGTAATGATGTAGGTAGGTGTGTGTTTTCGTAAAAAACATGACATTGATATTGATGTGAGTCCAATGGAAATGAAAGTGGGTGGGACGTTTTTTCTTTTATGAGAGAGGGATGAGTTTAGGAAGTGGTTCTTCCTACTTTTGATTCTGAAAATGACTTTTGTGTGGGGTCGTTTAGGTGAATTTTTCCCGGGCTTTGCTTTTTAATGGTCATGGTCGGTCGTCAACTGGATTGCGTAAATACCCAAACAGGACATCCGAATGTAACATATATCTATACGAACACCATTATTTTTTGCCCTTCGATTTTGATCTTTGGACATGGACCACGAAATTTTTCCTCGTACGGCAAACACTATCCCTAAACTTTTTGTTTTCGTTCCACGTGAAACTAGCAAGATAATAGATTGGCGTTATTAGGGATGCTCGGTTAGTAAAATTTGTTTATCTAAATGGATCTAAATTGAATATTATAGTTATTTTATTTTATTTTTTTAAATCTAAGCTTAAACTTATGATTTAGTTTATAATTTTTTCAAACTTACAAAAATCAATTGAGTTTCACGATCAATAAAAGATCTTAAAAACTTTAGAAGAAATGAAAATTTAGAATTTCATATTTACATTTTAAAATGCAAGTTTGACCATAAGCATGAAATTAAGAGTTTAGTAAATTAAAAGCTATGAGCATATGATGCTAAGTTTGATATGAAAGTTTTAAATATTATAAATGTGCATAAATTGATTGAACTACGAGAGATTTCAAATTTGTTAACTTAGTGAAAATAGAAGTTATATAACTCATATGAAAGCATAATTCTTTTTTTTTTCAAAAGAATCTTTTATGATTCGGATTTTGGGAGTTGATCCTTTCGTGATTTCATTTGACGTCATCCCGTGAACTTTATGCCATCATCTTTGCTTTGTACCGGTCTTCAATGTATCCGATGCTTCTACAAATTTTTTGATTCACATTAGTCATCAAAATTCACTGAAAATGCTTCTTTTTTTTTTTCACAAGACTTTTGATCTGTTTGTTCATTTAATTGTAAAATTTCAGCCTTTGATTTCATTTCAACTAACAAAGTCTTCCAATGAGAAATACACAAAACCGGATTTTGGAAATAAGATTCGAATCAAAGTTGATTGAAGAATGTGTTTGATCTTGTCGAAGACTTAAGGACATTGACAAGTAGTTGTATATGATTAAAATATGCAACGAAAGTGAAATTTAGAAGAATTAGTGATGGGAATAATAATAAATAAACAAGTTGGGCCATGTCTGGTTAAACCCCAAGCAGGTCAAGCCTAAATCGTCCCAAGAGAACTAGCCCACACCTCTTGCCGATGGATCGTTCACGCTACACACATGTAAATTGACAATTGGGTTAAATTTACAAATCAATAAAATTTATTGAATTGGTCCGACTACGTAACTCGATGGACCCAATTTAATTTCCAAAATTACTTAGCTGATATCTTAAATGGGCCCTAAACCTACAACTCACAATTAAATGGACCTTAATTAATTGACAATGAGGTTTAATGGGCCAAAGCAATATCTCTAAAATGTCCTTAGGCCCATAATCCCTTTTAGGACCCATTCCCTTAATGGATCCTAATTAACATATAGCCCTAAATCTAATAAGTAATAAATGACAAACAGACTAATGGTTTGTAATAACTTTCTTAATTGGACTAATAATTAATGATAATTCTCTTATTAGACTAACTAAATTAATTAAGTACTATGGGCCTTATTCCCATTCAAAATATAATTAAGCCAATTAACTCCCTAAGGCCCATGATCTAGATGGACCTTACTAAAATAAGAGGATTTGGACTTGGTTATTAATAAGTAAAATGGCAAACCCCAAATTAATTAAATTAAGTAATTGACTCAAATAAATAATTAAATTATGCTCATAAGTAATTGATTAAATAGCCAATTAACCTAATGGGCTTAAGGTATAGTAAACCTAATGTAAGAATAAATAGTTAATTCATGCCAATCAAAAACTAAGTTATATTTATTAATGGCATAATAATTGGTATCAAGCTTAGACTTAAGGTCATTCATATATTTGGAACTGGAGATGACTACTACTTATGGTTCGAACTCTTGTAGATATGCAATGATCGTAGGTTGTGCTTACCAGGAATTATGAGTAACAAATTGGATTAATACGTAAACTTAGCCTAATATTAATTGCGTTTTGCTTGTATTTGGTTGTTTAGTCCAGCATAGTAATACCCTTGGAATGGGTTATGATTGCGATTGCGATTGTAGGATGATATGGTAGATGGTGCATGACCGTTCCAGTAGCATGGTGAATTGTGGTTAGGAAAAGAATATGTGACTCTCCTTATCTGTTTGGCTCTAAATTTCATATGGAGTCCAGATTTGCTTTAGCAACCCCTATTGGATGTTGTGGTAGTTTTTGATCTTGATGGCTTGCTATAGTAAAGTCAGAACCTACTTCCCCTTTGGTTTATCTAAGGTCATGAGTACTTCAGTGTTGTTTGTTTTTACACTTAATAATTTAATTAAATGAATTGTTTGCTGTATTAGAATATGCTCATATGATCAGTGTGGTGGTTGCGGGATACCCCTGAAGAATTGCTTGTTGCATAGCAAGACCCGTATGACCTATGAGCCTCTTGTCCCATACAAAAAGAAATATTTTGGAAAATGTTTTTCTTGAAATTATGGAATATTAATAAGCCTTACGTAGAATGGGAGAAACAAAAAAGATTACATTATATTTTATTTTATTTAGGCTAAATATATGGATTATTATTTTCTTTTATTTGATAAATTCAATTTCTTATTCTAAAATTTAGTTAGATTAGTATCTTATTTTCAAGTTAGTAAATATTTTATATTTTCTTGTTTCCTTAAAGATGAGTTTCAACATTAGGCCTTATTATGCCTTTAAATGGGTAAAGCCTATAATTGTTTTGTTTCTTTTCTTTATTTTTCCTTAATTTTCGATTGGTTTAATTTTTTTTATTAGGATCCACAAAATGCTATAGAAATACTAAGAAACTTTTATGAAGAATAAAGTTGTGAGGTTCTTTAAAAAATGGTTACATATCAAATAAATATTCATTATGAATTACAACCTAAGTAAATATGTGTAGGTATTACCATAAGGCATGCAATATTTTTGCTACCCAGGTTTATTCTAGCTCATAATAGTCAAGTTACAAAAGAAGGCACCCCAACAAAATTTTTCCCTTTGTAAAAATTTATAATCTATAATGAGTTTCATATTAATTAAGTTGTAGCACTCTACCTCTTAAAGCCTATTCATTTGGTATATAGGTGTCCAAGGGATGGATTGCTATGCCATCCTTAAGTTGAGGATAAGGCTAATTGGAAACCGAGCATAGTTCAAAAATTTATAATTACAACTAATTATAGAGAATCGTATAAACGTCTATTAGGATATATTGTCATGCCCCAAAGCGGTATAGTCGTAACAGTCCCGCTGTGTAAACCATTCTAAGATAGAAGTTGGCCTTACAATCATTATCCTAGACCTGATCTACATAAGGTGTCTACGACTAACTTGCTTTGAAGTAAACAGTTTATAATTTAAATAAGTCATTTACCTAATAAAGTGAGAAAATATATATATACACTAGAATTTGGTTATTACAGTTAACATTTATAACATTTCACTATGATATATTTCTTAGTTAATACATTATTTAGAAATGAAAAATTTTAAGATAAAAGCTTAGACCTTAAAAATATATGTCTGTTCTTCGCATCCTTTTTCTTTACTCTCCAGGATTCAGCAGTTACTAGTTTCAGAGTAGTTATAAGTGGCTTTTTAGCTAGCACTTACAATGACGTCTATAGGAATGTGAGCAACCATAGCTCAGTAAGTTAGGATGGAAGACTTAAAACTATGCCATAAATACTGCAAGATTATTAACTAACTTATTAGGTGTAATGTATGTTCAAGCAAATGCCATTGCACGACGTTATCCAGCTCATCGTGAGAATAGAGAAATTGTGCCCGTTTTAATCCAGGTTGAGGAGTTGCTGTTAATGCAACAGCTCACAACCAAACCTAGACTTGTGTAATGGAGACATCGCTCTTCTTGCGATTACCTTCCAACCATTGACTTCACCCTTTCCGTGACCTCCTCTCCTGTCACTTAGTTCAACTAAGGATGAAGAAGGGACCATTTTGCTATCCAGTGCTATCCAGTGCTATCTCTTTTGAAGGGGTCGGTATTTGGCCGAAAAATCCTAGTTTTCCCTTAATATATTATCATGTAGGTTCGATTATGATTACAGGTTGTATATTTGATTAGGTCCAATTTAGGGTGATCAATATTTCATTCAAATCATACAATATAAGCCAGAACAACAAACAGAATCATAGTATCACTCATAATCAAGCATATGCATGCAATTAACTATCTAACAAGCACAATCAAGTATAATCTCAAGCCTCCAAAATATAGCAACGTATTAATCATAACTTACCTCAACTCCTCGTTCACTCACTCGAGATCCAACTTGCTCAGGCCATCGTTAATCATCTCTATAATATAAACGTGGTTTCAATTTTTCATATAACTATTATAGGTTGATTTGATCTTATCATGCTTATTATTATCTTTGGTTTAGGGTTTAATATGTCCAATTATTTAAGTTCTTAAATCTTTTACAATTATTTTAGGTTTGAGACTAGATTCAGGTTTAGTTTCCATATCAGTTTCCATATCAATTTCTAAATTAGGTTCTAGTTTAATTTCTAAGTATTGTTTTATACCTAAGCTCTAGAAAATCGTTTCAACTCATAATGTGAAATTAATCACACTACTTCCAGATATCCTAAATATTATAATCACCTCTAGTTAGTATTTTATTCCACTCAGTATACTTAAATCCTTATTCGTTTTACATTTTTCATATAATTAGATAAATTTAAGTATTATATCAGATTTATTATACATCCCTATTATTTATATAATATCAATTTTTATCCTAATATTTTCTATTTATTATATTTCCAATAATTGCATATTATGTACTATCACTTATCATATATATAATATACATCTAATATTTCTATCGCTTTAATTACCATCTCCCAATATCAATTATCATTTTAAAATGTATAAATTTATCCTAAATCAGATTTTATACCTAATTACCCTAATTTACAAAATTAACTTAAAATTTACTATTTTTCCTTTTTACTTATTTATTACATAATTAGCCTAATAATTACATCTAACATACTAAATGCTATAAGTATCATACTTTATCAGATCTCAACATCCTAAAACATATAATTATTCACTAAATCAGTAATTAACTATTTAATTACTTAATTAACCCTAAATTACCCATTTTTTACCTCATTTTAAGGCCTAAAAATTATCTAAAAATTTAAAAAATTAATTTTTGAAAACGGGCTTCACAGCACTATTCTATATCATTTAAGTAGTCTACAAAAAAATTTTGAGCTAAAAAATATACTCTTAAGCTCATTTATTTCTAAACCGAAACATATTCGGTTTTGCATGATTTCCTAAGGATCATATATAACAGGACATATTTTCATCAAAATAATATTTTTCCTAAAAATTACATACAAAAATGTTCTAGAATAACATGTTTCATAATTTTGTAAGGATATTTAATATTTTTACAAAATTAAAAAAAAAATCAGGTTGGAAATCGAACTCACCGGTTTGGGTGGTTCTGGCCATTGTCAGTGGCCATGGGTATGTCAGCCCACTTGGGCACTGCTACCACCGTGTGGTGGTGGTGGTAGTTCACTCGCAGTTGCTCGTCGGGTTTGGGTTCTCCTTAGAAGCCTTAACTGCACAGATTTTTTGTGACTTTTTCTAAAATCCAAATTTACTCTCAATTTTGCCTCTTTCTAATTTTGTAAAATTCTTGACATCCAAAATGAGGTTCTAAAAAATTTGGAGTATTTATAAAGCTTTAGGGAAATTATTGTGCATTAATTTGATTAGACAATTGCCTTATCTTCTTCCAATTTGCCTTTTGTGTTGTTTTAATTTAATTGGCTAATTTTTTTCTTATTTTCCTCAGCTGCCACAACTCAAATCTGGATCATTCTTTGTTTTTTATGATTTTTATTTATTTTTCCTTAATTAAGAATGAATTTTATTTAATTATTTAGTATTATTTTATCACATTTCGCGTATTTTAATTAATTATGCGTATTTCTACCTACATGTAAATTCATATATAATATAAATAAATATTTCTAAATATTATTTAGGTTATTTTATGATTTTTAGTATGGATATAATTTATCTTTAATAATTTGTTAATTATCGGAATGCATTTTTCACATTTTCGATAAATAACGAATAATATACTTAAAATTTGAAAAATTTATATTCTTTTGTTTTATTACTTATTTTCCTAAATTCAAACTTATGAGATCATTTTTACTAATATTTATAGTTTTACTCCATAATCTAGACTCGATCGGATCTTTTAACCGATTGAAACTCTGAATAGCTAGTTGTGGGGCTTACATACATAACATAAGGCACCATAGTTGTCACGCTTTGAAGCGGTAGAGTCGTAATAGCCCTACCGTGTAAACCATTCTAAAATAGAAGTTGGCCTTACAACCGCTATCTTAAACCTGATCTACACAAGGCGTCCATGACTAACCCGCTTTGAAGTAAACAGTTTGAAATTTAAATAAATTATTTACCTAAAAAAGTGAGGAAATATATATATACACTATAATTCAGTTATTACAATTAAAGTTTACAATATTTCTCCGTAATATATTTCTTAGTTATTACATTATTCAAAAATAAGAAATTCTAAAGTAAAAACTTAAACCTTAAAAGTATATGTTTATTCTTTAAATGTTTTTCTTCACTCTTCAAGATCCAGCAGTTGTTAGCTTTAGAGTAGTTGTTTGCCGCTTTTTAGCCAACACCTGCACGACGTCTATAGGGATGTGAGCAACCACAGCTCAGTAAATTAGGATGGAAGACTTAAAACTATATCACAAACACAACAAGGTTATCAATTAACTTATTAGGTGTAATGCATGTTCAAGCAAATGCCATTGCACGACGTTGTCCAGCCCATCGTGAGATTAGAGAAATTGCTACCGCTCTAATCCGGGTTGAGGAGTTGCCATTAATGCAACAGCTCACGACCAAAACCGGGCTTATGCTATAGAGACATGGCTCCTCCTACAACTACCTTCGAATCATTGACTTCACCCTCGCCGCGACCTCTTCTCCTGTCACTTAGTTCAACTGAGGATGAAGAAGGGGCGATTTTGCAATCTTGCGCTATCCTTTTTGAAAGGGTCGGTATTTGGTCGAAGAATCCTAGGTTTCCCCTAATGGGTTGCTATGCAGGTCCGATTATGATTACAAGTCGTATATTTGATTACGTCCAGTTTAGGGTAATCAATCATTTCATACAAATCACACAATACAAGTCAGAATAACAAACAGAATCATAGCATCACACATAATCAAGCACATGCACACATTCAACTATCTAACAAGCACAACCAAGTATAATCTCAAGTCTCCAAAATACATCAATGTATTAATCCTAACTTACCTTGACTCCTCGCTTACTCGCTCGAGGTTCGACTTGCTCAGACCATCACCGATCATCCCAATAACACAAACGTGGTTTCAATTTTTCATATAACTATTATAGGTTTGTTTTATCCTATAACGTTTATTGTTATGTTTTGTTTAAGGTTTAATATGCCTAATTATCTAGGTCTTAAGTCTTTTATAATTTTTTAGGTTTGGGGTTAGGTTCGGGTTCGGTTTCCACATCGATTTCTAAATTATGTTCTAATTCGATTTCTAAGTATTGTTTTATACTCGAACCCTAAAAATTTGTTTTAACTCATAATGTGAAATTAATCATATTACTTCTCGATATCCTAAATGCCATCACTACCCCTAGTTAGTATTTTATTCCACCCGGTACACTTAAATCCCTATTAGTGTACTGAATTTACTCCTGATATAAGAAATTTTGACATGTTTCATATAATTACATAAATTCAAGTTTCCTATTAGATTTATTGTATATTTTTATTATTATCATAATATCAATTTTTATTCAAATATTTTCTATTTATTATATTTCTAATAATTATGTATTATGTATTATCACCTATTATGTATATAATATACATCTAATATTTCTAATACTCTAATTACCATCTCCCAACATCAATTATCATTTCAAAATGTCTAGATTCATCTTAAATCAGATTTTACTCCTAATTATCCTAATTTACAAAATTAACTTAAAATTTACTATTTTTTCATATTACTTATTTACTACATAATTAACCTAATAATTACATCTAACACCCTAAATGCTACAAGTATCATACTCCATCAGATTACAACGTCCTAAAACATATACTTATTCACTAAATTAGTAATTAACCATTTAATTACTTAATTAACCCTAAATTACTCATTTTATGCCTCATTTTAAGGCCTAAAAATTATCTAAAATTTTCAAAAATTAATTTTTGAAAACGGGCTTCGTAGCACTATTCTATATCATCTAAGTAGTCTACACAAAAATTTTGGGTTCAAAACTACACTCTTAAGGTCATTTATTTCTAAACCGAAACATGCTCGGTTTTGCATGATTTCTTAAGGACTATATATCATGGGCCATATTTTCATCAAAATAATATTTTTTTTCTAAAAACTACATATAAAAATATTTCAGAATAATAAGTTTCATAATTTTATAAGAATATTTACTATTCTTATAAAATTACACAAAATCGGGCTAGAAATCGAATTCACCGATTTGGAAGGCTCCGGCCAATATCGGTGGCCATGGGTGTGTCAGGCCACCTGGGCGTTGCCACTACCATGTGGTGGTGGCGGCCATTCACTCCCAGTTGTAAGCCCTAAAGTTAAGTAAAAAAACTGTAGGATTGAACTTAAAACATAAGGTTTAGGATGATCGGTTAAAGGATCCGATCGAACCCAAATTATAAATTATTGAGAGAAATATTAGTAAAAATGACCCCGTAAACTTGAATTTAAGAAAATAAGTAATAAAATAGGAGACTATAAAATTTTCAAATTTTAAGTATAATAATTGCTAATTATCAAAAAGGCGAAAAATGCAATTAAATAACTAATAAATAACTAAAGATAGATTATATGTATACTAAAAATCATAGAATGACTTAAATAATAATTAAGAATGTTCACATGTACCCCACATGTATTTACGCGTAGATAAAAATACACGAAATTACTTAAATTGACTAAAAACTTAGTAAATAATTAAAGAAAATTATTAAATTAATTAAGAAAAATCAGAAGGGTGTGGAATGATGCAAATCTAGTCGTGGCAGGTCAGGATCTGAAAAAGAAAAATTATCCAATTAGAATTAAGCAACACAAAAGCCAAAAATAAAGGAAATAGAGCAATGTCATATCTAATTAATTTATATTAATTACCCAAAACGTCTATAAATAGGGAAAAATCTCAGAGAACTCCTTTGGATAGTTTAGAATCAGAGAAAAATAGGGAACTTAAAAAATTCGAGAGAAAATCCAGAAAAAAAGAAGAAAAGGAAACTGTGCAGATAGGGCCAGTAAGTCAAACTCATACCTCACCACCACTTGGGACCGAGCCGCCACCACCACTTGAGACCGAGCCACCACCACCACCCCACTCCAGCCCCACTGTCTAGGTAGGCCGACATACTTGGACTGGAGTTGGATAGCTAAAAAGCATCGAACCGGTGAGTTCCTTATTTGCCCCGATTTTGAATAATTTCGTAAAATTAGTTATTTTGCCCAGAAAATTATGAAACTTGTTATTCTGAGGTTTTATTGTATGTAGATTTAGGGAAAAATAGTGATTTAGTTTAATCAAGTTTGAAAATATAGGGTTTTTAATAAATTGAGCAAAACCGAGCATGATTAGAACGAGAAATAAATAGGCTTAGGAGTGTAGTTTGGAGCTCAATTTTTTTTATAGAATGCTTATGTGATATAGAACAATGCTATGAAGCCATTTTTCTAAAATTAATTTTTGAAATTTTTAAGTTAATTTTTAGCCCTAAAATGATGGAAAAATTGGGTAATTTTGGGTTAATTAGGTGATTAAGATACTAATTACTGATTTATATAGTAATTAGATGCTTAGGGATGTTAATCTCTGATGTGGAAACCTAATCCTAGCCTTTGGAGTATTAAGTATAGTTAATTTAGGAAATTAGGTAGTTATTGAAAGAAATTAGTAATATGTGGAATTAAAAATCAATAAATCTAAAAAAATTAGGGTTATTTAGATAATATTATAATAAAAATCAGAATAATACTAAATCTGAAATAAGATTTAATTTTAGGTAATTGTATAAAAATGTAAGATTTTCTCACATTGAGGATAAATTCAATACTCCAATTAGGAATAGCGTGTACCGAATAATCTAGAATACTAAATTAAGACCCAATAAGATATTTGAATACTCGAGCTTAATGTGATTAATTTCACATTAGGATTCGAGCATATGAGTTAAATTATAACTTAGAATATGAATCCTTAAAATATAAGTACTAAAAAGACTTACTTGTATTATAGGACACCCAGAAACGAATCGGCTTGCAACTAAGTGATCAGGGCTTGAGAAATTCCAAGTAAGTTGGGTTATTACTTATTGTAATAGAGTACTAATTTTATGGTACTCGGAGACTTAGGTTTGCATATGGTTGTGATTGTAAGTAGTTTACGCATGTGTTTGATGTATCTGAATGCATACTGAATTTGTAATGTGAGTGATTTTGTGATTGATTGAATTGGTGTGAAATTGTTTGAACATCCTAAATGAAATTTAATCTTCTTCGACTCTAATAACCAAAAATGTCATGCATTGCAACCCGTTAGGGGATCATAGGATTCTCCAACCAAATACCGACCCCTTCGAAGGGGATAGCGCAGGACTGCAAAATGGTCATTTCTTCATCCTTAGTCGAACTAAGTGATAAGAGAGGAGGTCGCGGCAAGGGTGAAGTCAATGGTTCAAAGATAGTCGCGGAAGGAGCGAGGTCTTTATTACACAAGCCTGGGTTTGGTTGTGAGCTGTTGCATAATATGGAAACTCCTTAACTCGGATTGAGGGGGGGTGAAATTTCTTTGATTTCACAACGGATCGGACTACGTTGTGCGATGACACTTGGTCGTTGCATTGCATGAAAATAATTGCTTGATAATCTTTTTTGTGCCTGTATGCATTCATGAGTCTCTAATTCAACTTACTGAGCTGTAGTTACTTATACCCTTATAGATCCTTTTGCAGATCCTGATTTCTGAGCACTTCAAGCATTATGTCGCCCTACAATTACCCAGAGGTTAGTCTTTTTGAAGTCAGGGGTGTGAGGATCAATTTACTTAGTAATGATGTGTAGCTAGAGTGTCCTTTGTAGTTAAGGATGAAAAACTACTAGTTATTATGTACACTAGTAAATGGTTGTGAATATGTAGAATTTCCTGGGAAGTTTTGTGGACTTACATATAATTATACATCTTTATTAGAAATTTATAATATTTATCATAATTGTAGTTAAACGTTTAATCGGACTGTTTACTTCAAAGCGAGAAGTTGTTGACGTCTTGTGTAGATCATGTCTATGGTAGGCATTGTGAGGCCAATTATTATCATAGAATGGTTTACACGGCGGGACTGTTACGACTCTGTGACTTCAGGGCGTAACACCAGCTGCTCGTCGGGTCTGGGTTCTCCTGTGTGGTCTTAACTGCACAGTTTTTCTTATTATTTTTCCTAACCCTAATTTTTCTCTCAATTTCACCTCTCCCTATTTTTCTTACTCTCTAAACTGACCAAATGAGCTTCTGAATTTTTCTTGCTATTTATAGAGCTTTAGGGAAATTATTGTACATTAATTTGATTAGACAATTGCCTTATCTTCTTCCAATTTGACTTTTATGTTGTTCTAATTTAATTGGCTAATTTTTTTTCTTATTTTCCCCAGCTGCTACGACTTATATTTGGATCATTCCTTATTTTTTCTGATTTTTCTTTATTTTTCCTTAATTAATTATGATTTTTTTAATTATTTAATATTATTTTAGTACATTACGCATATTTTAAGTAATTACGCGTATTTCTACATACATGTAATTCATATATAGTACAAATAAATATTCCTAAATATTATTTAGGTTATTTTATGATTTTTAGTATACATATAATTTATTTCTTGCGATTTGTTAATTATCGGAATGTATTTTACGCATTTTCGATAAATAACGAGTTATATACTTAAAATTTGAAATTTTTATATTCTTTTATTTTATTGCTTATTTTCTTAAATTCAAACTTACGAAATCATTTTACTAATATTTCTAACTTTACTTATAATTTAGGCTCGATCGAATCTTTCAACCAATCAAAACCTTAAGTGACTGGTTGTAGGGCTTACAATAATGCTCATGGCTATTAAGGTCTCATAAATCAAACATAAACTAATTAAGTCCTACAATGTTACTTTTATAATATAATAACATTTGATCATTGCTCTTGATGTTCGCATCCTAACCTAGGCTACAACGTTATCTCCATCAGGTCTTAAGGTTAGAACAAAACTAACCCTTCAGCATCAAGTCAGTGAGCATAAGCATACCATAAAATATGAAGAGTAATAAGTGAATTCCAATTTACATCAAAAATCAACATCACAATAATTTAGCAAGAATAACATCAATCATAATCGATCTTATTGTAATTTACCAATCAATAGATACTTATACATACAATGTTATATCATGCTAATGTACGTGATATATATTGGCTAGTATCCTAATCGAGTAAATAATGAGCGGCATTTAGCAATTCTTGAACAAAATATTTGAGCTACACTTGATGAGTCAAAACCAAGTAAGCAATTTTATATGTTGAAAATAATTAAGCTTTATATAACTTGTGACTCCTAGGTCTCTTTAAGTAAATTGAGCTTTTACGTGACCTTTAGGTCATCTTTTATTGAATTAAGCTTTTAAACATAACCCTTTGGTCCTTAAATCAAAACCAAGTTTTATAAAATATGGCCCTTGGCTTGTTTTCGTATCATGCCATGAATGCACGTGATGAAATCAATTAATGATAATCGAGCAACAATTTTCATGCATGTGCGAGTCAATTTTAATAATAACTGAGCAATAACTATCCATAAGCAATGTCTGCAATTTAAAGTATATGCACATTAATTATCAATTTATAATAACTTCACTTTCATTTGCAACTCATATAATACAACTCATAGCATGACAAATAATTCCAAGATCAAGTCATTATATTTGAACTATATCCGTCACGTACTCTTACTAACGGACCATATGATAATCAATCATTACAACAAATATTTATAAATTCATCAAGTAATATGATTCACTTTAGTGACGTCAAAATATTTTATTTAAAGAACGAGTGATCGTTTAATTTTACGGCCATTTCGCTTTATGATAAGTAAAAGAGGGGTGCTTACATATAATCTTAACGTTCTTTGTTATGGTCGTTGAGGTAACCTATTGTTTATGCGATGTCACTTGGATATGTATATTTCAAGTGATGAAATAAGATTTTAAAAATAAATTGATTAATTAAATTTTGTTTAAATCTCTTCATCTCGTTATTCAATTATTATTATTATTGTTATAAATCTCCACAAAATAATAAGTATTTTCAATTACTCCAAATTAACAAAAATTATCTCTTATTATTAATATTATCTTATTTATTTTCTATTTTTTTCATATATATTAGTGAAGAGACAATATATAATATATACACAGTGTTTTTATATGTATACATGTTCATATAACCATCATAAAAATATTCTTCAAGATATTAGCAGTTAGAAAATAATTTTTTTTTAAAAAAATAAACTATGGCTAAGCCTTTTTTTTTTTTTAATAGCTTGTGGCCAAGAAAGGCCTAGCTAACCAAAATAAATCAACAAACTAGACTAAGCTTGAAAGAAAGAGCACTTTGTTTGTTTTTAATTTTTTTCCTCAATACATGCTTCTTCCACTAACCAATATATATAAGTTAGTCGTTAGCCAATTAAATCATGTGGAACTAATTTTCATCCATAAAGTAAGCTAAGGAGCAAAACTAACTAGTGCAAATTTTTGTGTCCAAATCTTACGAGAACTTCACATAAATTTTATTTGTTTATTACTATTTTTTTATTTTAATTAAATCATGTGTCACCATATAGAAGGAAGGACACAACAAATACATGATGTGGGACTAAGTTTCTCAATGGTTATTTGCTCATATTGTATTATAAAGAGGATCGAGTATGTACAAATTTTTCGTGTGGGATAAATCATCTTAGCATTTGTCAATGTTCAAGTTGCAAATTTTTCTATATAATTGTTGAATTTCAACCCAACTTTTTTTTACTTAATTCATCATTCAAATCACGTAAAATTATCATATCTTGAATCTACTTTATGTATACCTTTAGATTTGCAAATATTTTACTAAGATCTTTCCAAAAACACATTTAAAAATTGAATCAAAGAAGCTCCACTAGCCATTATAAAACATGAGCATATATATATATATATATATACATATGTTATATTTTGATTTTAATCTTCACATGTCAAGCAATTCTAAGTGTATTATTTTAATAAAGTTGTCAGGAATATATTCTAGTATATATCAAGTTTCACTTTATATAATTTTTACAAAGATATATTGATAAAAATCGAAACTTTATTTGGATACATTTACATATATAAAACTGTGATTTCTAGAAAGAAAAGAGAATTATTTCAAATTTGGGGTTCAATATCTTACCATAACATAGGATTTGAATCGTGCTAATGGCTGATGGTGGAAGAAATTGAAGCTTGAAGTGGTCGGGTTAGAGAGGTTTTCTGACACTTAGAAAAATTTTTAAGTGTTAAGGGGTCAGCGTGGGGGTCCATTTTTATGCACGATTTTCAAGAATATGGTGGTAGTTGCACTTTGGTCTTGGCGTTGGGTTGAAAATTAGGTTAGGGTAGTCTATGTAGGTGAGTTTAAGTTGTAGTTTTGTTCAATGGATAGTGAGTTAGATGAGGAGAAATTCGAGGCATCATTGGAAGTGTGAAAGGAGGAAAAGAAGGACGAGTAAGATGCCTTGAATTTCTTCTTATCTAACTCATTATCCATTATGCAAAAATTGAAACTAAAAAATATTATGTTTTGAATACAAAAAGTTAACTAATAAAGGAATCAATACTATTGTCTCCAACAATGGGGTAATAACATAAAAACATTAACTTCATTATATTTTCATATTTTATAATAAATTCTAAGCTTATTAATAAATTTTTGTTAAAATACGATGTAAAAATAATTTTATTACGCGTAGGACTTATATATGTATAAAAAAGTCAAACTACAAATATTTTGAAACTTTAGCCTCCTATACGTTTGCTCATATGCGAGAAAAATGAATCAACCACCATCCAATTCTTAATTTCCTCTCTATACAATACGTTTCCAAAAGGAGGAAAAGAAGGAAGAGTAGACGCTCACTAAGACCTTTTAGCAATTAGACGAGCAGATACCTCGTCTTCACCCGAACATCATGTGCTCCCTTGGTACTTCACCTGTGTTTGAACACCTTGAGGACTTGCTTTTTAAACGTCAAGTCTCTGAGCACCTGACCACTACTCAGGTGCACCTCAACTCACTTGATCCCTTACGATCTCTGGGTACGTACCTATTGCTTAAAGACACCTCATCATCTACGAGCATCTTACATAAAGTTAGCCTACAACTCGAGGGCTAGTTAGAGCTCCATCTCTCTCTCAGGGCTATTTGTCTTTTATGCCCCCCCTCCCCTTCCCTTCTTTCCTCTTGTCATTAATTATGACTTGACATCAGTAATATAATCATTACATTTGACATTCTCTAAGAATGTTAGAACCCTAGGCTTTACACTTAGTTGTCAGTGTATTAATTATTGACCAGTACCTAGAGCCATCCTTCAACCCCACAGTGTATTTTCCTTTTAAGAAATTAGTATGGACGAACCCTAAGCTGATACGTGTCCTTAGTAGGTAAGCTTCTTACACTATGAATAGTGTAAGGAGCCAAAAGTTAAAGGGATCTGGAATCTCATATCTCGAATCTTCCTTCCTTTTTGATTAACTAATCGTAACCATACAATCCGAGCACCTTCTCCCTTAGGCGAAAAAGTGCTTGGAATTCTCTAATCCTTCCCCCTTTTTTCTTCTTTATTAACTTAAGCATCGAAAAGCCCCCGTAAACCAACCCACCAAGAGCTTCTTATAGTTGTGGGTACTTAGGAGTAAGGAGCTCAGTAAGTCCTTAAGCTTAATAGCTTTCTCCCCTGAAGAGTTTCAGCTTACTTTCTCTATTGTATCTGATTGATTCCCTTAATAAAAAAAAAGCTTCTTCTTTTATTCTTAATGCATGTACCTTCTATGTTTCTCCTTTTGATGTAGTAAAAGTAATATCTTTTCTCTTAGTCCTTAAGCTTTTTTTTTTTTTTAGGGGGTTGTGTCACATTTGTTATTATGAATAATGAAAAATCTTAATATTCGACCACAATTTCTTCCATTAACTTTACTTAACTTTCGGTTACAATTTTTTTTTTGAATGGATAAGTAAATTTCATGTTGTTATGGTACTTTTGGTTTTGTTTTATTTTCCTTTTGCTATTAAAAAAAAAAATCGCTTTGTAGTATCAATAATGCGTATTTTCTTATATTTATTTTTAAATGGAATTTCTGCATATGTTTCAATTGCATTTTCTTCGAGCTAAAGATATGATGTGGTTTAATTATTTTTTATTTTTTGCATTTTGTTACTTTCTTTATAGAATTTTCTAATAATACCTATGGTTCCGTACATGATGGAGAAGTAAGAGCAAGATTAGTAAAGAGAATCTTCTTCATTAATGGTCAATAAATGAGCCATAAGATGAGTTTTGTTGAAGTTCCTTAACTTGATGTTGTAGTTTTCTAACTTAGTTTTACATAATTGTGTTAGCTTTCTTTCCCATCCCTTTTTTTCCACATTTTATTGATATAAACTCGACAATCATATTTGTTCATTCTATTGTAACAAAGAAGAAGACCTATGTAAGTGTAAGCACATACTTCTTCAAATTTTATGAGAAAGAATATAGATATATTTTGAAATAAAATTGATTTCTTTTGTCTTAATTAATGAATGAATGCCAAATAAACACCAATGAACTTTTTTCAACCAGTTGATTAAAAAATTTCTAATGAGTGCCGACATGTTATTTATTATTTAACCTTTATAAATTTATACAATTTGTTTGCACAATCCATGTAGGACTAAACTTTTTGGGACATCACAATCCATGTATGATTTAGCTTATTCTCGAACCTTTTCTCTAAATTGGATTGAAACAGCCAACAGTTTCCAGCTAGATTCTTCTCCTGATACAGTCTATCTATTGGTAAGAAGTTGGCTTTAACAGCATTTATATTGCCTTAAGCCAAAGATAGCTAATAACTAAGTTAACAAACCTTAATGTACATTTTTTAATTCTTTAGCTCAAAAGTTATTAGTTATTATTGACGCGTTATTCAACATTTGGCCTTAATAAACTAATACCAATTCTCTTGCACACTCTATGTAGTGTTACACTTAAATGGGGCATCATAGGTTTTTTCCTTTAGTCCTTTTAGAAGGGTTTAGATATATAGGGTAATAGTCGTACCTACCTACGTTTTTAATTACAATTTTTGTAAAGGGAATAATACTTCCTTATTTAGTTTTCTTTACGGATAATAAGTAGTTTTCAATTGAAGATGTGAGGTCCAAGCCCTTTGTTTTGTTTTCCTGTAGTCAAAGTTCTTTTTCGTAAACGAAGGAGTTGCCATCTAACTTCTCCATCTACCAATAATACTCTTATTGTAAAATCGCTTTTCCTATTGCCTAGGAAGCTACTAAAATCCATCCTAAGGGTTTCTTAGTGAATTAAGGTTGCAAATATGGACTTGCGCATTGGTGTGGGGACAATCTTGTGAACTTTTTCGATAAGTTTACTGCTAGATAATAATCCACTATGATCTTACTTATCATAAGAATTCGTCAATCTTGGAGCAACAGCTTTGGATTCTCATGCTTCTACCTCTACAATAAGGTCCTCACTTATCCTTCTTCTCCGGTCAATGTTGAATCGGGCTTTATCGTGACAATAGCCATCCTTCTTCTAGTAGATAGATTATCGGGTGGTGAGGTGACAGAAAAAGTAAATATACATTCCAGTAGTTTTCCCAGTGTAGACTTGCTAATGGCTAGTTCCAACCGAATCTACTGAGTTCAAAAACGAACATCTAGAGAAGTTCCACAGTTTGCAAAACTTCACAACCATCTATTATATGGGTCGCGGTTTAGATATTTGTTGGGGGTTTAAAATAAATAAAAAAAAAAAAACAATATTCTACGGTTTTCAATAATGATTATTTATGTATCCAAAAAGCAAGTATATAACTTAACAAATGTCTTGAGATAACATTTTCCTTGTCTTAGCAAATTCGCTTGAAAATTAAAATATTATTCTGGATCAGCTCTCTCTCTCTATATATATAAGCGTTGGGAGTGCACAGATTTTACTCATGATTATTATGTATTTCGCGTATACCTACAAAATCAACATTATTAACATCAATTATTTACTCAGACTTCAAAATGATAATCGCAATTCCATCCAAACCTATTGCCAGACTATGCTACTTTAAAGTACATTTCAGATATGCAGAATTCAAAAGCGGGTTTTTATTGAGTATTAATTTCAAAGAATTTGCTTTTTTTTTTTTTTAAAAAAAAAATGATGAGACAATGATAAATTCATTTTAACTTGTTATAGACTACTCTCTCTCTCTATATATATATATATAAGCTTTGTCTATATAAAACATTTTTCAGGTTTTGAATTTTCTATACCAAAAATATTCCAAAAGGAGAGAGAGAGAGAGATTTTACGTCTTATTAAAGTGTGTTTACAATTTACATGATGCTTGCAACGGTGGCGCTCTTGACATATCAGAATCAGATCCAGGTCGATCGACATTATTGCCATGAATAAATTCACAATTTAACCAACTAAACTTTATTTTCCTTCCGATACACATATACATATATCCACATTTTCTCTCTTCAACAGGAATGATGATAATAATATTTCACCAACCGACAGGCCTCCTACAAGTCCAAAACCTTCCTTTTCTTCAACATCTCACGGAAAAACCCCATCGTCTTCAATGTTGCACAACATAATACTCCGACCTACATATATCTTCAATGTATGTACTCTATATCTCACATTTGAATTTTCTTAATCCGCTCATGTTATAATGTCCATGTTTTCATGAACAAAAAATATACCATTGTTATTTTATGGGAAGAAGAACATAAACAAAATAAAATGGCAGGGCTATATAGTATAAGAAGAAGAAGAAAGATATAGGGGACGAAAAGGGCATAGGCATAAGCTAGTATATCTATATACGGGCTCTTAGACTCAAGATTTAATTTTTTTTCTTTGTAAATTGCAAATATACCTCTCAACTATTGATTACATACAAATAGATCCCATAAACTTTAAAAGTTTAACTTCACCTCCCCATAAATTTTAATAATATTCATACATACCCCAAACCATTGTTAAAATTCTAAAGCCATCGCTATTTATAATCATTTTAGCAACCGTTTGAGGTTCTAACGTTAGCTTGAGGGGTTATTTTTTTTTTAGATAAATTCATGGAAAGGTGAAGTTACACTCTGAAATTTATGATATCTATTCGTACCTAATGAATAATTTGAATAGGGTATTTGCAATCATGCCTATTTGTTTTTGCTTTATTTGGATAGGCACTAGCTAGCTAAAAAGCTACTAATATACTAAAGCTTAGAAATCAAGGAATGGAAACGAAGAAATATCATTCATTAAACCCTCCAAGTCCCATTCTCCCACTCTTAAGCTAGCTCCTTGGGTCAAATTATTACCAAAACCATGCATGCCCTCCACTTCAATAATATCTCCAATGAAGTCGTTGCCATTGCTTTTCATGGCATTAATATTATTTCCCCAACTTGTTGCAGAAGTATTACTGCTTTCTTCAGTGCCCGTGCTACTTGGTGCTAGGTTATTAGGAATGGAGAATTGATCATCAATGGATAATGAAGAATCCCACTTACTGAAATTCCCTACCTCCAAATTGTGACAACTTTTACCGACACAATTTTCTCTTTTCGCATCTCTTGGAAGCATATCGAGAGAATTAATGCCGTCAAACCCACCATGCACTTCGAAACGGGTGGTGGTATCATCCAGAATGGAAAGATTAGGGTCAAACATGTTTTGCATTTGGAGGTTGGATAATGGGAATGAAGAGGTTGATTCCATGCTTGGGAAAATTCCAACATCATATTCTTGCGTTGGAATAAGACCACCACCCATAGTATTATTTGATCCTGGATCCGATGAATAATCACCGTGGTTTGGAGAAAAATTTGTGGATGAATTCATCGTCTTCAATCTTTTCTTTAATGTGGAGTTCCAGAAGTTTTTAATCTCGTTGTCTGTCCGACCAGGAAGACGAGCTGCGATTTGTGACCATCTGAATATGATCGTAGCACGTTAAAATTAAAATTAAACGTGTGTGATATATGACCTAACAAATTTATCAATGGATAGAAAAGTAATTTAAAGATTAATCTGTGTTAAAAGTTTCAAATTATCACAGTTATTTTGCATATATGTGATAACAGTCTATTAATATGAAAAATGGTTTTTCATGTTCATATTTCTTTGGTGGTTATAATTTTTCAAGCCAATTGTTGGTTTGGATTCCGAAATTTCTAGGATTTCATTTCCATGGAATAAGATAATAAAGAATCCAAATGTCTATTGTTCTCATAATTAAAGCTTGATCGGGATGTATGAAAGAACGCTCATTAATAAACACGAATCAAGACACTTCCATAGTTTCTTAAAATTGGATATTTCCTTCGTACATAGATTATTATTAAAGCTATGAAATAATACTTCTTTTTATCATTCTATGTCTCCTATACATATATACATACTCATCAAGCACTGTGGAAAAAGATAAAAATAATGAATATTCTATGAAAAAACCAAACGAAGTTCAAATTTCCATTGTTTTGATGAATCCTTGATGGGAATATAGAGTAAAATTATTATTATTATTATTTTTTAAGAGCCGGTACACAAATTTAATTATCAACAATAAGCAAGCGAAATTACATCCATTTATCACAAAGACAAATACCATGTGATAAACAATAGCATTTTACGTGGTTCAAGCACGGCTTTGTGGTATCATCACCATTTACTTCCAATTTCTCACGACTAAATTCATCTTTCCTGCTTAGTATTAAGATTTTGAACGTATGTGGAAATATAGTCATAGTACATATATTTATTTATCCTGGCCTATGTTCTTACCAAAATCTAATGAAAAATAGTAAAAAATTAAGTTCTTCGTAGTTTACGACATTAATCCAACAAGACCATTAAGTAGAAGGATTGCTTAGATGCCTCCATCATGATTAAGGTAGTTTCATGTAAAGGTGTTGGCAGTACAGTAATAGGTGCATGCAAATGGAGGGAGCATCGGTACAGAAAGATTCATGTTTAAATTTCAAAGATTTTTTAAGGAGGTTACATTAGAATATTTAAGATATTTTGAGGAAAACTTTGTCCCTTAAAATGGAGTTCCATTTTAGCTTTCATCTATCTTTTCTAATGCTCTTTGATGACTATTACTTCAAGTACCTTATATGATATTTGAAACTAAACCTAAACTAAAGATCACATTACGCTTTTTAATCAGTATATACCATATATATATATATATATTTATGTATATTTACATCTATCTCTCTTATTCAAATTCTCCAAATCATTAATATAAGAACTAGGATTTTAAAAATAATATAATCTTATGCATTAGAATTATAATTCTATACACAGGGGGATAGGAAATAAAAAATCGAAATGGTTTTTGCCGACTTTGCATGTAATAATAACTACAAAATCAATTAACACTTTCTTGAAAAATGAAAACCCATAAAATTATGTAATATATTAAAAAGTACCTGTTGCCAAGGATGTTATGCAAATGAACGATGAGGTCTTCTTCTTGAGGGGAGAATGCACCACGTTTAAGATCGGGTCTTAGATAGTTAATCCAACGAAGACGACAGCTCTTCCCACATCTTTGAAGACCTGCGTTTCTTGCAATATCACTCCAACATCCTTGACCGTTTGTTAACATATACCTCATTAGCTTCTCATCTTCTTCTGGTGACCACAATCCCTTTCTTAGCTTACTCTTATTCTGATTATTGATGTTGTTGTTATTATTATTTACGAGCTTATAATTATCTTTGCTCATTACACTAGAGGTACTATAAACTTCAGGCTTCCTCATACCGATGGATATTCTTGATCTCTCCTTATTTTTTCTTCCCTTATGCTCTTGTTTCTAAACTATTATGGTGATATGGAGATAAAGAAAGCAAGACACCATGTAGTTGTATATATATGATGCTTTGTAGGAGAAAGAGAGAAGGCTTCACAGGTTGGCAATAGTGATGATGATGGTGATGGTTGTGTGGGGTTTGCTTAAAATTGGGATATTATGAAGATATGATGATTGTTAGGACGTTACATATTTAATTAATATATGAAAACATACGAATGGAAAGATGGGGAAAGATGATTGAATTTATTTGAAGGATAAATGCTAATATATCCCTCTAAAATTATTGATCTAGTGTAGATAGATCTTCTAAAAACGCAAAAGTACGATGTTTTATCTCCCTGACTTTTGAAAAAGAAAATATATAATAACTCTTATAATGAGAATTTCAAAATGCATTGTTATAAAAACTATGAATTCGACCACTTTTGGGATTTAACATGGTTTCAAGCAAATTTGCTTAGGCCTTTGTAACAGTTATGACATTGAAGTGAAGTTATACTTTTATAAGTTAAAAGACATACTCATGCATGATCATCAATAGTTTCGCGAGCGTGTTTACAGTATATAACTTAATTTACAACAAATTTGGCTGGAACGAAAGGGAAGTGGGGAGGTGTAAAATAATAAGTGGATGAAAGAAGAGGTAGAGTGGGGAAAACGGATTGGAAGGGGACCTGACCATATTAGATTAATAATAAATTAGAAAATGAAAGGTGGTCTTCTTCTCTTTGACTCAATCCTTGTCCTTTTCGATGCATTTTTCTTCACTCATAAGGTAATCATCTTATTTTTGTGTCCATCACACTAACAAACTTAACCATTTTATTTCTTTATTTGCTTCCCCTTCACATTATACTCTCTTTCTCTCTCTCTCTCTAACCGTTCGTGTGTATGAAGTAAAAATGGACACGTATCAATATCTTGAAAGTACAAAACCTTCAAGTACTTCCTCCATGGCATTGTCTTTCGCACGTTGGACGTGTGCTTGATGTTAAATTAATGTATGTACTTGAACACGACCATATCAATTCTTTTGCCATTTTTGCTCTCAACCAACTTAAAAAACGATTACAATATTTTGTCATTTTAGCCTTGCAACCAATCATGCTTCCCGGCCAGATTACATGATTACATAGGATTCACTACGTTTTATTTTTCTTTTTCTGAAAATGTTTACATATATTTCTAGGACACTTGGTTGGAAGTTTTATAAAAGAAATTTGACACCATTTCATGCATTTGTATTTTTTACATAAAGTGTATAATCTTTATTACAAAGTATAATAAGTTTTTCTTGTTAATCCTTAACAATGTTTCAAGCATCTCATTAATGGATTTTTTTGGTTTTACATAGAATGACAATAAAGACTTCTCTCTTTTTTTTCCCCCTCTTTTAAGGAAGGGAGGAGGAATATTTATCAATGGGGAGTATGGCCAGAATTCTAGTGAAGATCTAATGTATGCGTGTATATGTGTATATATGTACTCACTGTATTACTAATCGTGTTAAACAATATATATGAGTTATCCTCAAATCAGGCCATAATTAGATTCAAACAACAAATGGATCTTTGGCTTTGCCAAAAGAATTGGGGCTATTGATATTCTCACCATTGAGTTTTTCACATTATTTTGAGGTCTATCATATTGCATTGAGCGGAACTTACTTATTGTGGAAATTCACATTGATTCTAAAATAGCTAATAAAAATGCTAAATTGCTATATCATAATGTTCTTTTAGCCTACAGGAAAAAGCTATTTTACCTTTACAAGTGGAGGATTGAAGTGGTACCAAGAGAGCTTAAAGTTACGGTTGATGCATTGGCTGGTTTGGCACTTGATGAAGTGGATCCTTTTATTGACTATCCTTTTCTTCCTATGTTGTCTTAATTTACTAAACAAGGACTTGTTATTTTTTGGTTTATGTAAAAAAAAAAAATGAAAACTTTAGTTTGTAATGTTGATAAAAAAACTAGCCTTCGGGCAAGACTCTTGGAGCCAACAACTCCAACTTTTGTTACTTCAATTAGCAATTAGAGGTAGATGCTTTTATATATATGAGTTCAACTAGCTAAATGGATACATAATTCATAAATCTACATTTAGAAGCCTCAAGAGAGCAAATGGAGTTTTAATCCATCAATCCAAACAGATTTGCTTCCTAATATTAGTGGCTATTGAATTTACAACTTTAGTTGCATAATAGATTTCATTTGAGACTTTGGAAAGTTCGTGAACTCAGCGTTAATGTCTTCAATCATGTGCTTAGAAGCCTAACCCACTTCTCTTACCTTATTGAAAATGAAGTTTACTGCATGTAGTTTATTTAAAAGACAAACCACCCTCTATAATGTTTTTATCTAAACACTCCATTACCGTAGAATACTCAGCCACTTCTACATTGATTCTTCCAAATCACAATGATTTGTCATAACTCCATGTATAATATTGGAATCTTCCTTTCATAGATTGCACCATCAATGTTTGTTTTCATCTCTTTAATACATAGAGGCATCTACACATCATTCATATGATTTGCTTTTGAAGTCACAACTTTACTCTCCTTATGTTTATATCTCTTCTACTTTACTTTACCTCGAGTAATCTTCTTCATCACTCCATATGAATCTAAGAGTTTTTATTCATATGAATCATACATTGTATTGCCTTCTTCTATAAAGCCTATGTTGTATATGCTTGTGCATACTCCCATCTCACTTCTCTTTCATCTTAAAGGGAATACCGCATACAAGATCTATTATTTCCAACATGAAAATCTACCTAAACCGCTCTTCTCAAATCATAATCTTGAGTCCTAAACCATATATTCACAACCTAAGGACAATGCAGTAAAGCATAGTTTACCATCTCTTTTTCATCACAAAACATACACGCTTCATTGAAAGTAGCTTTTCTTTGTACACTATTTGAAAAGCACTAGAAGAGAATTTGTGTAGATCTACCATAATAGTTTGGGTTGCCATCAAGATTCCATAGAGATTTTCATTAATTTAGTGAAATCTCTTTCATCACATTAGCATTTGGAACTTATTTCCTAAAACCTGTAATATGACGTTTATTTTTAAGTCTTCAACATTTTTCTCATTTTCATTGAGAATTTCATTAAAATCCTTAACACAAAGTCACAAACAAATCCAACTTTACTATCTTTATAGAGCAACTTTGCTGAGACAATTTGATGGAAAGCAACACCTAAATCTATTGCATCAATATGTTTAACAACATAAACAGTAAGGTTCTTCTGCACCCATGGAACATCTAGAACTACATTGTTAGTCCATCATAAAGTAAGTCCACTTATATGCTTACATGGGGGCACATGAAAGGAACCAGCAAACTGCATCCTTCTCTTAATTCTTTCTACATAATTATTTGAATTTTTTGTTTCCACAAGAGAAACAATGCATTGATTGTACTTATTAATGAGTTATTTTAGATTATTTTTTGGTAAGGAAAGACCTAAGCCTTGACATTTGCACCTCAAAAACTTCATGGCTCTCATGTAGATGTTAATAGCTAGCTCATCCCCTTCAATTGTACCTAGGACTCCTTATTTAATGTTCACTTCTACTTAGATGAAACTTATTGTCAACTTACCATCAACTTGAGGATTGAAAAGACATTAGTCCACTTTGCATCTTTTAACACCTTTGCCTCTCTTTTACACTTTAAATTGATACCTTTAAATGCTTTTACAATCTACAATGGCTTGTGGAATAATAATATCGAGCTATTTTCTAGAATTTCTAGACAATAATTCTTATTCGGAGGCATTTGCACCATTGTTCTTAAAGGGTGGTGGCATTATACTTGATGAAGGTAAGTATCGTTGTAGTGAATTGAAGGTAGTGAAGAGATGAGGATTCACAAGATTGGTATAGCTAATTGAAGTGGGAGTAGAAATAATGGCTTTTTATTTCATAACAATTAAAGGAGAATGAGGTTCTTATGGTATATGAGCGTTTTGGTTGGAAAGTTCATGGGTTCGTGTATGTTAGGAGAAGAGTGAAATTTGTTTCATGAATTGAATAATGGACAAAGTAAGATGTTAGAAGGCTTACTAGTAGGAACATTGTTAGGTTATATAAGATTATTAGCCCTAGAGTTTACCAATAACTTAGATCTTTAAGAATCTTCCTCATTAGAATTTTTCATTAAGAAGGATTGAACCCATTTCTAACACTAATGGCACACATTTGAGAACCATGCAAATTACTCCCATCTTCTTCAATAATATATTTGACATGCCATGTAACCTAATTTCTCATAAGTCAAATAAAAAAATGACCTTCACTCGTAATTAAAGCTAATCTTGTACCCCTTATTTATACTTCTATTAATCTATAACTTATTTCCAGTATAATTCTTACCCTCAATGAGCAATTCTAACCTTACTTTAAGGTGTGATTAGTTTAATGTTAATCACTTTGTGCAAGGAGGACTCAATAAGGTGTTTCTTTAGTCTTTTGGTTTAGTTTATCAAACATGAATTGGACCTAAAAGACCATAAAATTTAGCTCAATTTTATCATGATTATATTACCATGCTACTCTTCCATAAAAGCACATGACCTAAAACCAACCAAGGCCCCTCATCTAGGACCGTATACATCATAGTAAGAGAGCTAGAAGTAAAAATAAATTTGTGTTGAGTTAAAAGTGATTTTACCAAAGTCCTTTCACACTTTCCTCATAATGTACATAATGGCCAACTTATTGATAGCTTTTTCTTTTTTTTTTGAAAAAACCCTCCCCATAGGCATATATGCCTTCCCTACTTTCACATCGGAATCTACATCTAGTACCAAGCTATTATTAGAATCATGGCTAACGCTTTAGAATGTCACCGTTTCATTCCCATTGTTAAGACTACCATCAATAATTGCAAAAAGCAAACAAATTGAGATGAACTATTGAAAGTAGAGACTAACTAATATTGGAATGTTATGACTTTGCAAGTAGTATCGGGATGATGAATAAATGTAGGAAGGAATAACAAAAACAAAAACCCAAATGGAAGAGAACTATAGACTCAACACAAAGGAAACAAATTGGCTATGTGATTATGAAAAGCAATCAAACGGCACAACAATGTAGACAAAAGTAACTCACATGATGAAGTTAGTGTATATTGTAAAAAAAAAGAAAAAAATGAATATGATGAGAATGTGTATATGGATAGATTGATAAGTAGGAGTGTGAATCTTACCATAATCTAGTACAATATTCATTCAAATGATTGACTTCATATTTGCAACTTGAATGAGCAAAAAAGAGCAATATTGTTTGTGAAAATTTATAGATTTTTAAGGAGATTGTTAGTACGAAAATTCTATGCCTAGGCTATATAAGTAAGATTTTTGGGTAATTATTTAAGGAAAAAGTTGTGATTGAAGAGCTATTGCAAAAGAAGTTGATAAGAGAAATCATCAAAATTAATCTAGCATCAAAAGGTACATTTCCACCGAATCCAAATCAAAATTGAGAGATACTCTAATGGAAAATTGAGTGAAAAAATTAAGATGGGAAAAAATATGAACTGGGTGGGGTTGCAGAAACTTTGCATCACAGCTTCTTTACTTGCCCACTCATTCACTTAGTTGCTACATACTAGCAGATGACAAGTTGTGAGAATCCAATTTTAGATACAACTTTCTTCAACTAGGTCAAAAGGAGTTGTCATATTAAAAGATCAAATCTCACCTAGACCACTCCCCCAAAAGCATTTTGCTTTGCAATTGCATTATGGAAATTTTAGTATAATAGAAATTGTTCAATCTTTAATGCTAGCACCAACTCTTACAATGTCATGCAAATCATAAGAGTGATTGCCGATTAACAAAAGACACATTTGAGGCACTCAAACAAAGTTTCCCAGACGAAAATCCAAAATCTTCACTAAGTTGATCTAAAGCAAGACTAGGTTTGCTTATACATGCATGGCTTAGTCTTCTAAAAATCAAACAAGGAAGCAATAGGATGGGTTACAAGGGATTCAACAAAAAGATGGTTATTTGGTTTTGTAAGGAAACTTGGAAATCTTGATATATTAACAACTGAACTTTAGGGTTTGTTTTGGGGTTTATCTTTTTGTATTGATCAAGGGTTTCTTAAAGTTGAAATATGACTTGATTCACAAACAATAGCTCATTTGGTGAAAGAAAATACTAATTTACAATTTTCTTTTTAGAATGTTGTTATTGCACGTAAGGCAAAGCTATCCCAGCTTTAGGAGTGGAAGATTGAAATTGTTCCAAGGGAATTGAACAAAGTGGATGATGCATTAGCTAGATGGATCTAGAAACAAGACCAAGATGAAGCTTTATTTCCTTTTCCTCCTATCTTTTGTTTATCTTTACTTTAAGCATGATATTATGTTATGATCTAAGCCCAAGGAGAGGGTGCAAACTATAAGACTAACCTAATAGGTGGAGTTTAGACTTAAATGTAACACTTAGTTCATGTTACTTTCCCATATGGAATTGTAACATTACCATCCTCTTTTGAAATCTAACGCTCACATTGGCTTCCTCTGAACTACTCACTCTGAGTGGTTCTCACTCTTGGTGGTTCTAATTCTACTTCACCAAGTAACCCTCTTTTAGGTCACTCCTTTTCCAAGTAGCCTTCTCTCAAGTTGCCCCTTCCGTGGGATTGACCTCTCAACGAGAATACTAAATATTATAACCTGAGCTTAAAAAGAGAGCCTAACCTAAATTTAAGTGCAACATTTAGTTCATATTACTTTCCCATATGGGACTGTAACACTAATCAAATGTTATGACTCAAGCCTAAGGGTAGAGCCTAACTCAAAAGACTAGCTTGATAAGTGGGAGAGTTCCTTAGACTTAAATGCAATACTTAATCCATGTTACTTTCCCATGTGGGATTGTAACATTACCACCTCCTTCTGAAAGCCAACACCCACGTTAGCCTATTTTGGATTGCCCATTCTGAGTAGCTTTCACTTTGGATTGCCTATTCTAGGTGGCTTACACTTTACTTCACTAGGTAGACCTTTTTCAAGTAGCTCTTTCTTAGGTTGCTCCTTTTTCAAGTTGCCCCTTCCGTGGGATTAGCCTCTCAACGAGAGCATCAAATGTTATGACCTAAGTCGAAAGGGCAAACCTAACCCAAAAGACTAATTTGATAAGCAAACCCAACCTAAAAGATTAAGTGCAATGATTAGTCTATGTTACTTTCTCATCTAGGGGAGTAACATATTATTTCTTTTGGCTTATGTAAAAAGACTAAAGTAAATGTTGACTCTTGTATTGGTGCAGTGGCTTTTGTGATGTCACCGGTAGACATTGGAGCTTCAAGCTTATGTTTTGTACTGCCTAACTCATTTGAAGGCTAGGCTTTATAATCTTTATGTTTAATGAATTTTTCTATTTCATCAAAAAAAAAAATTTAACTAGATTGAGCTAGTTGACTTTGATAGGACTTAAATAATTGGTGGATCACAAAATCATGTTGTTCGGGTAAGATCTATATGCGAGTTTAAGTTTCATTAAGTATATTATCTCTAAGCAGATTGAAACTATCTATAATTCACTTAAATTTGTGTTTAAGTTTTGTGTCTAATATATCAAATTGTAGAACTTGTAGTTGTCTCACTTAAAAAAAAAGTTCTTGTTGATTTGTGATTGTATGACTTAGTGTAATATCTATAGAAGGCTAAACTACAGTAAGATAAGAAATGTTTTGATTCTTTTGTACTAAAAAAGACACTAAACATATCTTAAAGCCGTTATCGTTTTTCGTTTGATATATAACAATATTGACTTTATGAATGAGTGTTTTGGGTTTGTTTTTCCATTTTTTCAGTAACCGGTAACCACGTGCATCTTGCGTAAACAACATCAACGTGGAATACAACACAGGATATATAAGTAATATAAAATAATGCTTAAATGAAAAAGTGCTCTAAATAATAATAATAAGAAAGTATAAGAGAGTCATGCATTCACGACACATGATGCTTCAAAATAATAATAATAATAATAATAATAATAATAATAATAATAATAATAATAATAATAATAATAATAATAATAATAATAATAATAATAATAATAATAATAAATCTACATGTGATATGACTACGAGAAATGTTATTTTAGTTTCTTTATGCAAGCAACATGCGTAAGGAGTTTTTATGGATTTGATTCGTGGAGAAATGTTGTCATAAGAAAACTAACACCATATGATAATACTATACAGTTGCAGAGTTGAATAACCGTTTGATATGATAAAATTAAGATAAAGATGTTATATACAAGATAAGATATGAGATAAAAATGATATAGTCTAAAAAAATGTTTTGGTTTTATATAAATGTAGATTAGTTATTGTTTGGTAAGTTTATAATAATCTAATAACAGCATAAATATCAATCTTTCAATGGAATAAACTATATTTAAATTTCTTTTTCCTTAAGTTATTATGTGATATAATTAAAAAAGAAAAGAAAAAGAAAAAGAAAGGTTAGTGTTCCATAAGTTGTGAATGAATGAATTGGTAGATGGATCAAAACCCAAACTATTTACTGTAATTTTCCTAGTACCCCAAACCAACCACACCTTTTCAACTATTGATTGAAAGCTTCAGCTTGGGTATGCCTTGGTCAAATCTTAAAAATGTAATGTAAGGATTTTCATGTGTAATATGTAAGACCTGAACTGATGGAAACTGCCGCAATTCATGGACAAAAGTGAAGATGGAAACTGTGAAGCTACTCAAAAACTCTTAGAAGCACCTCTATCCCGTGCACTCCCAACAGCTGTCTTATACAAAAAAAAAAAAAAAACGTTAGAAAAAATATGTTTGTTTGCATACGCATTTGCCCTGTCCCAAGCAACTAAGCTACTTCGCCATGAAGACAAGAAAATTGGAAAACACCCTTCTTTACTTCTTTCATATCTTATCCATGCATTTTTGTGTCCCTTTTCCTTTTTCTTAATTACATTTTACAATTCATGATCGAAAGGGGAGATAACTTTTAATTCTTAAAAACCGGAAGTATGTTACAAAGATGAGGATAGAGACTCTTGGGCCTATTAAAAAAGCCGACTGTGCATCCACATACTTAAAAGTTGCATAACTTGTGAACTCTTATTTATTTATTTATTTTTAATGCTATAGTCTAGTGTGCTCATTGTCTATCGACCCGCGTATTTCCCATTTGTGTCTTGCTCATGTGCTACCCATAGGCTACTCTGTGCCTTTAAATAGGCTTAATTGCCCGTATAATTCATGGTTTTTCTAAATTTTTGGTGTTTTTTTTTTATTGATATTATAATATCAGCATACTTAAAAAAGTGAAAACTAATATTGAAATTATTTACTTAAATCTTACTCAAAATCCAAAACTTAGTAGTAAAATTAATACATTTTTAGAAAATGAAGAAGCTAGCAGTTTCAAATGTCACGCTTTAATATTAATGAAAAATTAAATTACAATTGACAGATGACTGTATCAAACTGAAAAAAAATTAAAAAGTATTGTGGAAGAATTAAAAAAAATTAAAACTTTACTAACTTCAATGATATTTAATAGCTACTCACTTGTAATTACCAATTACGGTTAAGCATTTGTTGTAATAATTTGTTTAAATTCAATATAAAATTATTAAATAATTATATGATTAAAACATTAAAAAAATGAACTTACCCTGGGAACGGATGCAAAATGATACAATTGGAAAGGCCAATTCATCAGGTTTGCTAGTTCCCGAGCCGATTCATAGGCCATGAACCGGTCATTTTTTTTGTTTTGTTTTATGGTTTGCAATTTATATATGTGTATATATATATATGTCAAATATGTATGTTATATTATATACATATAATATATACACACACATCATGCAATATGTACATACTATATATTCTATATTCCTATTATGTATTTATATAAATATGTATGATATACATATTACATAATGTACATGTATATAATATAAAATATGTTATATGTATATGATATTGTGAAACCCCAAAAATTTGATAAATCTAATTATGAAGATTTCAAATACTAATATTAATTAAGGCAACCATTTAGAACTCCAATAAAGTCGAATATGGTATTCTGATTTTTTTTTTCAAATTAAGTTTAGAATTTTTGAGAAACAAATGTGGTTCTCATTCAAAAGATTGGTGAGTCATCATTTAAAAGTTAATATTTAAACTTTAAGTAAAAAAAAAAAAAAGGATACAAAGGTAAAACAAATAATGCCTCAAACTTTGAAAACTAAAGCTAATTTATCTCAAGCTTGAATATAATAATAAAGTAGTATGTGCTATAGTAATTGTTGGTAATGAAACTGAAATATTGATTACCATAAACTTAACCAATATGAAAGAAAGGATATCTCCACATTCGAGAAACTAAATAAAATTAAAAAAATCTTATAGGTAAGATAATTATTAAAATACTTGATGAATTCTTTTACTAAAAATTTAATAAATGAATCATACAATGAATTGATAATTACATTAAAGTAATAACTAAATATACAAATATATATATGTATATAGTAATGGTTAATTAAATAGTTTTAAGTATACAAAATATAAATAAATAATAGCAATAACTATGCTTGTCTAATTATATATTTGACAATTCCTACTATATCTATATAATATGTTAGACATTAATATGATCCTAAAATATACAATAAAACCAATATTGCAACTCAAACAGAGATATAAATAAATAAACGTAATGATCATAATGAATCATTTTAGATATTATTCATAGTGTTTATTATATAAATAGTGATTTACCATAAAATATGCAGTATAGGTATTTATATATTTAATAATATTAAAATGACGATAAGCTAGATATCTTAACATTAAAATTACAAGCTGTAGGACCACAAGTTCTTGGTCATCTGCTACTTACTAATACTAACGTAATTGGGGAAGGCAATACATGATGGACCCTTGAGCCCATACCCAAAAGCCTACTTTCGTAATTCAACACTCCAATTTTTCTGCCTACACTACAGCCCAAACTCGTAAGACTGATCTCTTTTGGCAGAAGAAACTAAACCAGCGTCTTTCATCTGCCTCAATATCACGCCATTTTTGATATCGTGCCACCTATATCCTTTTTTATTTTTTTAACACAGCACTCAAACTATCTACCAAGGACAATTAAAATCTGTAAATGTCTCCTCTAGATCTCTTTATGAACACAAACCTAAACACTTAGCCATAACTTCTGCCTCATAAACTATTAACCTGAAAAAAGAAGAAAAAAAAAAAAAAGAAAAACACTTTTCTCCGAGACCGCGCATTCTTCATCTCTTTGGGCATTCATAGTTGCTGCTTCTCTTCCTTTTCCCCCCGGTACATTTTTGGGATATCGTTCCATGTTCTAGTGAAACAAAACAGAGCAGCGATTCCTTCGACTTGCCAATTTCATCCCCACGAACTAAGGTAAGCTTCCATCCTTAGCCTTGAGCTCACTCGCGAGTGATGGAGTGATTTGCTGACTTATTATTTCCTCCTCCATGTCATCACTGTCCTAGCGAAGCAAAAACTGGACAATGAGTGACTCTCACACCTCTCGCACTCCAACGACGTAACTCGAACAAGGTAGATATCTATTCTTAGCTCAGCTTATTCGCGTTACTTTGAACCGTCAAAAACTGACCGGATCATTTCCTTTTCTTTCCCTTTCGTGCCTGCCCTGATACGTGAACCACGCAGCATAGCGAAAACCCTGTCGAAACCCCGTACTTCCAGTTGAAATCGAAGGACTTACGAGTCGTGGATAGTAAGTTAATGCAACTCACTAGTTTAGGATCTACTACGATTTTAAACTAACATGGAAATCATATGTCGACATCTCAAACATATAACATATTAATCTACCCGGAGGAGAATATTTATACGTATATAATTTTCCCCTAACCACTAAATGGTAGGAAGGAAAGTTTAAGGTAAGATTATTAGGATAAAGTATGGTGGATACTGTTAGATTATTCTGGTTTTATTTATTTTGTTTTTGTTTTGTTTCATTGTTTTATTTTTCATATTAGTTTTGTTTTAGTTTTTCAATGTATTTTCTGTTACTTAGCTGTTTGTTTGTTAGTTAGTTTTATAGTAGTTAGATTTTAGTTAATATAAATACTATTGTAATTACTTGATGGATCTTTCCTATTCTCTGCTTACGAATATTCTTCACACGAGAGGAACAACCACATATTGCTATAACTCTATTGAACATGGATTTCACAAGCTATGCCAATAACACTTTTAAGAATTCACACATGGTATTAGAGCACTTAATACTAAGTTGGGACCTAATTTTCTGAATCAATTTGCATGTCTTTTGCGTTCTAATTCATTTGCTTGAAAATGAATCAACAATTGGAGATATTAATCAATGATTCGTATTATATTTTTGGTTTCAATAATCTTAGGATGTGCATCAGAAATATTTTGTTTAATGGAACCAACTATATTTCTTGGAATAAATCAGTAAAATTAGGACTAGGTGCTAAAGTTAAAATTGGATTTGTTGATGGCTTGATTGGCAAGCCAGAAGAAAATTCAATAGATTTTGTCAAATGGAATCAATGTGATTATATGGTGTGATCATAGATTCTTAATTCAATGGTTTCTGAGATGGCTTAGAACTTCTTGTATACAAAATCTACCTGCAAGTTGTGGTAGGAAGTGAAGGAGCAATATGGAACCGCTAATGGTCCTCTTATCTTTCAAATACAACATGGGATCGTAAAGCTTAGGCAAAACAAGTAATCAGTCAACATGTATTTCAATAAACTCAAGAAGTGTTGGCATGAGCTTTAGGAGTTGCATTCTTATCTGGTTTGTGAATGTGGAAGGATGGAGTATTGTACTTGTGCTCTTAAGGAGAAGATAATAGAGTTTAAGTCTCAAAATTATGATGGGACTCAATGAAGCTTATGAGGGGATTTGGAACCGAATTTTGTCAATGGAGCCTTTTCCATCAGTTAATCGAGCTTATTACCTTATTCAACAGCTGGAGAAACAAAGACAAGTTTCTAGACTTATGAATCTAGATCAAGATGCTTCAGCCTTTAGTGCGAACAGATCCAATGCTTCTCCTGCTTTACAATAGTTTAATAGATTTGTTGTTGATAGATGAAAGTTTAAATTGGATGTTCGGATTGGTTTAAAGGAAGGAAGCCTATTGGTAAAAACAGACAAGTGAATGTAGTGGATTGTCCTCATTATGTAGCAAATCATAGTCCTATTTCTCTAGACATGCCATTTAATGAGTCTCTAAATTCTAACATAGGTAATTCTTCATTTGGCAAAAGTTATGATAAGCAATTTATGCAGGAAGTTTGTCAAGAAGTATTTTGGCTAATGAAAGAAAATAAGGAGTAGGTTGTTGTGAATGAGGTTTCCAAAGTAAGTATGGCACAAAATCTTTTTGCTAAAACTTGTTGTTCTAATAGCAAAAATAACAAGAAGGATTCTTGGATAGTTGACACAGGTGTTACTCCATTTCATGACCTTTTGTTTGAGTCTTTCGAACTCATATGTCCAATGCTTATTAAATTACCTAACGGTTATACTCTTTCGTTTATGGTTGTAGGTAAAGTTAGACTTTCATAGTCACTTGTTCTTAATGGAGTGTTACATGTTCCTAAATTTACTTACAACCTATTGTTAGTACAAAAACTTTTGAGTTGTAACCCTTTGCAAGTTGTCTTTAATTCACATTCTTGTTGGTTTCAAGACCTGAGTTCTAACATAATTGTGGCTGAGTTCTAACATAATTGTGGCATTTACTCAAGCATTGAATGGATTGTATATCCTTAGTTTCAAAGTAAAAAATTGAGCCATTATTTCTGCCTTTACTTCTGTTGACAATGAATTTGTGTTGTTTACTAAACAAATGTTGAACAATAAAGAAGTTTAGTTACTTCATGATAGGTTACGACATACTTCTATTTCAAAATTGCAACATTTGGAGAGTTGTAAACATTTCAACTTTAATAATTTCAGTTGATTCACTTGTTAAGAAGCCAAGTTTCATAAGGTTCCTTTTTCATCTAATTTGAGTAAGGCTACATTTTCTTTTGAGTTACTTTATCTTGATGTTTGGGGGCTTTATCGTGTTCCTATCTTGTGTGGTGCCAATTTTTTCCTAACCATAGTTAACAATTTTTATAAGGTTACTTGGACTTATTTGTTACACCATAAGTCTTAAGTATGTTCTGTTCTTGAAAAGTTTTTTAAGTATGTTATCAATCATTTGCATATCACTCCTAAAACAATAAGATCTGATAATGGTAGCGAGTTGTTTCTAAGAGTTGTCAAGAAATTATGGTTGTTCATGGGATTTTGCATTTCCATGCCATACTCCCCATAACAAAATGGTAGAGTAAAGAGAAAACATTGACATTTGTTAGAAATGTTTAGAGCACCTAGATTATATGCTAATTTGTCTAAGTCATTTTGGGAGGAATGCATTCTCACAGCTACTCATCTTATTGATCTTATGCCATGACAAGTTCTTGGATGGAAGTCACCTTTTAAGTTACTATATTAAAAGCAACCTAAACACAACAATCTTCAGGTCATGGGCTACTTGTGTTTTGTTGCCAATATAGGATACAAATTAGATAAGTTTGATCTTCAGGCTTCAAAGTGTGTCTTTCTTGGTTATGTTAGTAGTAGGAAAGGTTTTAAGGTCTATAACTCATCCACTAATTGTTGTTCATAAAGACGTTGTTTTCTTTAAAAACATCTTCCCATTCAAAGATGGAGACCTTAATGATTCTGTCCATAGACTTAAAACAGATTTGAATCCATCAGGTTATGAACAAATTAAATTTGATTCTATATAGTCAAATTTTAGTCTTGGAAATGATTCTTCTTCTTTTGAGTCTAATTCATTACCTTATTCACAACTAAGACGAGAATTAACAAGTTCTTCTTCTTCTCATTTGTCTGATAATATAGTTCATTTGAGAAAGTTTAGTAGAGTTTCTTATCCTCCAACCTGGTTTAAGGACTTGTCTATACAGTTCATTTAAACTTCAGTGGTGTTGCATGCTCCTCATAGAAAACAAACATCACAGCCAAATATCCTTTGCTTTATCCAAACACTTTCCAACATTATCCTTAAGAGTTTGTCGTGTCCTTAGCGAATGTGCTCTTTATTAAAGAACCTTCTAGTTATTCTCAAGCTATTAGGCATCAAGAATGGATATAAGCAATGGAGAAAGAACTAAATGACTTGGAGTCTAATGACACTTAGGAGTTAACTTCTCTTCCTCATGGGAGAAAACCGATAGGTTGTGAGTGGATATTCAAGGTAAAGTATAGGCTAGATGGGAGTATTGAGAGATATAAAGCTCGGTTGGTTACTAAAGGCTATACTCAAGTTGAGAGGCAAGACTTTTATGATACTTTTTTCCTAGTAGCCAAACTTAATACAATGTGCATTCTTATTGTCATAGCTATAGCTAGTTCATGGCCATTACATCAAATAGATGTAAACAATGTGTTTCTTCATAGGGGCTTAGATGAAGAAAATTACATGGCACCACCTCAAGGCTATGGCAAAGCTTAATCTGGTTACGTTTATAAGTTAAAGAGATCATTATATGAGTTAAAACAGGCATTATGCCAATGGAATCTTGAGATTTCTAGATCCTTAGTTTCTTTTGCCTATATATAGTCTAAGATGATGCATCTTTGTTTGTCTTGCAAGATGTGATAGGGTTTGTGGCTTTGTTACTCTTTGTAGATGATATTTTAGTCATAGGTTCAAATGAGAAGCTGGTTTCTTATTTAAAAGCTCAGTTACATATGGCTTTCACCATAAAAGATCTAAGACTTGCTAGATATTTCCTTGGGTTAGAAATGTATTACGTTAAGGAAGGTTGCTTGGTTAATCAAAGAAAGTTTCTCTTGGATGTCTTACAAGAAACAGGTCTTGTTGCTTCGAAACCAACCAAGACTCTATTTTTGAGTGTTCTTAAACTTAATAATTCTCAAGGTGAACTCTTAGTTGATCTTACTTCCTATAGAAGGTTGATTGGGCGATTGTCCTCTATCAGTTTGACTAGGCTAAATATTAACTTTGCTATACACACCCTTAACAAGTTTCTGTTTAAGCTTAGAGCATCTAATTTGAACGCTGCCTTGCATGTTCTAAAGTACCTCAACGGAACTTTGTCTTTCGGTTTGTATTACTCAGTTGCGAATGATTTAATACTTTATGCATACTTAGATTTGGATTGGGCAGGGGATTTGATGGACCATAAATCAATCAATGGTTATTGTTCTTTTTTTTTTTTGGGTTTGTTGTTGGTCTCATGGAAAACAAAAAAACAAAGTATAGTTTCAACTTCATTAACGAAAGCTGAATACCGTAGTTCTGTTTATACAACCAATGAAGTTTTGTAGACGTCTTACATACTACATGATCTTGCAATTCTAGTTTCTTTACCAAATTCTGTAAAATGTAATAACCAGTCAACAATTTTGATTGTTAATAACCCCTGTCACCATGCTCATACAAAATACATTGATATTGGTGTGCATTTTGTACAAGATCATACTGTATTGGGTTTGTTAGTCGCAGTTTATGTGCCTTCCAATTTTAGTTAGTTGATCTCTAAACCAAGTCATTACTAGAAGCTCAATTGATCCTCTTCAGATCTAAGTTGGCACTTTAAGATTTCCTAAATCGAGGGGTAGGAGGGGGGGGGAGGTTATTTATTGCTATTTGGATGTTCAGTTAGCACTGATTTTTCTTATTTATTTTTTCTTTATTTATTCCATGTCAGTTTTGTTTTAGTTTTCCAACTGTATTTTTTGTTACTTAACTGTTTGTTTGCTAGTTAGTTTTGCAGTAGTTAGATCAGTATAACTATTGTTGTAACTACTTGAAGAAGGTAAGAAGTCATTTTATTCCTTTCAACCAATCTTTCCTATTTTTTGCTTACGAATATTCTTCACATGAGAGGAACAACCACCTATTGCTATAACTATGTTGAACATGGATTTCACAAGCTATGCTAATGACATTTTCAAGAAATTCACATAGATACAAACATAAGGATAAAACTTTCATGTTGTCACAACTTTGAGATGTCATAATGAATGATGTTAAGGACAAAAATGAATTAAATTATGAAGTAAAATGCATAAACACACCCACATATATATATGTATATGTATATACATGTATGATAATAAATGTACATATAAATATGTGCATGTATATCTATATACGTATATATATATACATATATATATGTAAACTAGAATATATGTATGTATAGATTTGAGCTCATAAACTTTGTTTAAATTGTATTGTACTGATGATTCAAAGCTCTTTAATTAAGAGAAGTGAAGCTATAAATTTTGGGAATACATCTGACTACGTACATATTCATATGCGAAGACCACTATTTGATAGGATGTAGAGGCACACATAACTCTCTTAGTAAGAGAAACTTGTTGAGTAAATGAAGAAGGCTTAAGAATTAATTAGAGTAAAAAAAAAAAAAATCGATATGGTAAGATGTGTAGCTCTATATGCCTATCAAGATACTCTATATACACATGAATACGTAATTCCACTTTTATGATGATTAACTATTATGGTAAGTGAAGTTGGAAATATTAGCAAGTGATTAGGATATAATGATGATGATGATGATGATAATAATAACAATAATAAATAAATAAATAAAAATCACTTGGATGCTTCAAACTTACTATTTGATGATAGTTTCATATGATCATCTGACTAATTAGTGAGTACAACATTCAATATATATATATATATATATATATATATATATTAGATACATAATAATGATAAAAAAAATGAGAGGAAGAAAAGGATATATATATATATAATATAATTAATTGAAGATAATTAGATTTGCATGGGAACTCTAAGGATAGATAAAAGTGTATGGGTTTATCTTAGTATCACTTGTTACTCACAAGTGATAACTTAGTATGCTTTAAGAAATATTGCGTTTGAAATAAGATATAAGGCATATACATATATTACTAAGACATATGAAAGAAATATAGGATTTAATAACTTTAACAGGTCTTATCATGTTTATATTTGGCAATTGGTAAAGGAGTTAAACACGTCTACGAGCATATGCCTATAACTTGAATCCAATAGCACAAGCAATTTTAAGTTTCCTTCTTTAGGTTGAAGGGAATTTGTTCATAATAAATAACGGAGATAACTACCAATTCTAAATTAAGATTAATAGATAAGGTAAGTCTCAAGATTTGCTGCGACATTGACTGAAAGGCCCTATAACTCACTTCAACAAAAGAATAAATTTAATATTAGGTAAGCTATAGAATTTTAAACAACAAAATAAGAAAGAGCAAATAAATATGGCACATATGTATTCTAACACCTGCAATAGAATAATATTAAGTATATAATAAATTGTGTTATTAATAATTTAGAATAGAACTACACAACCAATTATATACTCATACAAAAAGTAAAAGAATAAATTTTATGTGATTGAACTCAAGACATATGATAGAATCTATGTTTGAGTAGCTAATATAGTAACAAATCCAGTTAACCTTCTATTGGGGCTCACTCTAGTTTTAGTATTGAATCATTCTAAAGTAAAAAAAAAAAAAAATTCAAATCAAGACTTAAGACAAACTCAATGGAGTTGAAAACCTAAAACCAGATCTAAATCAAATTACTATTCCATTAAGTGAGAAGAATAATTATATAAAAAATTGCAATTTCCATTTAACTCCTTACCACACTGACTAGGCTTATTCTTACGAGATCATGAAAGAATAATAAAATAATAATAGCAACAATAACCCATGCGAAACTAGGTCTTACAAAAGAGAAGTTTTATTAGTTTAAAAATAAAATAAAACAAGACAAAACAAAATAAATAATGTCATATTCAATATCAATAAACTATGTTAAATCATAACTTAGATTTAAATTTAAAAAAGCGAGTGAATCAAGTTTAGCTTATTTTTTATAGATACCCAATTACTTGTTTATTGTCTAGGTAACACAAACTCTTAAGGTCCTCTCATCAATTTCTTTTTTAAGGATGTTTCTCCTAGACACCATAGCTAGGTGAGTAACTCTTTATGATTACCATACTTACTTGTGATTGTAGTTTAGTCACACTTGAAATTACACATTAGAAATGAATATGTGTGAGTGTATGGGTAATGCATGTCCTTGGTATTGGTTGCTATGTTGTGCGAATATACTTTAAATTATATGAGTGTTTGCCTTATTTGTTTGGCCATCTCATAATAAACTTCATAACTATTTAGTTTAAAATTTAAATTGGACATGCATTGCACGACTGCGTGAAGAAGGCTGCCAGCATGATGTGGGTGCATAGAGAGGCTGTATGAAGGTGATGCTTCGTTCGATGTTACCTCGCCCCAACCTTTGGAAACTACTGCATATTGGGGAATGCCATCCTTTGATTAGGGCTCCATCTATACATGTATCCGCTGAGGGTTACCTACACTCTTGAGTATATATGTATTATTGTATCATTATTTTAATAATAAAGTAAAACCTTGCTTAAGCTAGGCTTGCGGTATTTTGCTATATGAATTAACAAGATATTGGGCCGAGGCGATTTAGCTCAAAGTGATGGCACCTAGAGCAGATGTGTTGGTACTTACTCCCCAACCCTTGGCGAATGAAGCGTGTAAATCCAGGCTATACACAATTTTTGGATGATTGTATATATTGTTGCATTTATATAGTTGTACATGTATTGTACACTAATGGTTGATAACTTATTTGCTAATGGCTTGTTGTATGGTATAAGGAATAATCTCATTAAGTCGTGGTTTACTCACCTTACAATCTAAGTTCAATCAAAGTTGTGAATAGGTTAAGGGCCAAATGACGATCGTATAAGACTCAGATTACGATAGATAGGTATAGGTTAGAGTATTATTGGATTGAACTTAGATTGTGCGAGGGAAAATATTATAACATATTATCTCTTATTTTCAAAATCTCTAGTTCTTTAGATTTATTTTGAACCACAATCTTTGAAAAAAGTTTTGACTACCCAATTTTATAGTTTGGTAGGAGATTTCAATTCTCTACAATTTTGATAAACCGTAGAATATTGGTTTCCATTGATATAAATATACTATATATATATATTATGATTAAATAGAATGAGTGAATATTTAATTAGAGTCTTATGATCTCTGACTTATAAGACGATCTTTATATTATGAATGTACAAGTAAAATAATAATTTTAGGATAATTTTATTAGACCCCTTTTAGGGTTGTGAAAGATATAATATATATGTTAATATGTATAATATACTTATAATATGTATAAATGTGTATATTAATATGTATATGTAAATTAAAAACGGAGAAAACAAAAAGGATTTAGGCCCATCGGTTTAAGCGGATTGGTTGGTTTGACTTGCTTAGACTTGCATGAATTGGTAGGTCTTAGGCCAGTTCTACCCTAGCATCGTTGGTCAATTTCGGTTCATTGAATCGATAAGATAGTTCTATGCTGTTTTACAATTTAGAATCAACTCTTTTTTAAGTCTAGATTTAGAGTCACATTAAGATTTACCTTACTATACAATTAATATGTACATTTTTCTTTTTTAATTATTTTTTTCTTGAGCTTTCCTTGAACTTATTAAATAAGATTGATTGCATTTACATACTCATTTATTCATATCAATGACATGCATAGAACGTACTATCCTAGATAAAGAGGGAGTTGGTCTAAATTTTGATTACAACTGACAAGCTAAAGACATTAAAAATAACAAAAAAGAATTGAAATTTTTCGAACATTATTCACTTTTGCGATATTTAATGTGGATAAATATTGTTTATTGATATTAGTTACCATGTTAAAGTAATTTTGGTTACACAATCTTACACTCTATAAAAAAGTACTAATTGTTACATGATACGTAATTGAATCGATTCTTTTCTATGAATTAACAAAGCTGTGATTAAGTTTAACTTTAGACATTGAAGAAAATAAAATGAATTTATCACATAAAATGATGGTATGCATAGAATGTAGATGCGTATTCTTTTATATATGACTAAGAAATTATGTATTTTAGAAAAAATAGTGAGAATCGGTTTAAATTTAAAGTACAAATGACAACTTTAAAAATGAAACCACAAAAGTTAAAATATTCAAACTTTACTATACTTTGAAGATTTACAATTTATAATATTAAAAGAAATAAAGAAAATGATTAAGGCTAAAAATCAAAATGCAAAGATGAAGTCAAAGATGGATTGGATGGTTGACGATGAGAAGGTGAAAGTAGTGATAGTGATCAATAACCTCAATAGTCTTTTAGAAATGGATTCTCTTTATTTACTTTTCTCAATTTCTCTTCATTTATCTTTTTAAGATATTGTCATGTATATTTAATGATTGAGATTATAAAAAATATAATGATGTAATGATGGCATCACATGATATTTAAAAAATTTACCAAATCTCAATTATTGATTTATAAATTAAGGTAAACGGAGATAATTCAAATCTAAATTCAAATTCATTTCTTCGTTAGTTTAAACGGTTGATGTCACTTTCTAGATAGCAATCCCATAAGTACTTCCATTTGGTGTTGTTTACAACAATCATTTGCCTTAGTTGCTTGGATGTTGCTTAGACATTGCTTTCAATTGGTAAGATTAGGATCACAAGGGCTAGTAGATGCTTGTTCTTGCACTTATTCCTCTTTGAGCTGCCATAGCAAACTGTAGTCTACCACAATCAATGAAGGTTACATTTTTTGTGCTCAATGAATGTGGTGGTTCATCTTATTGTCAACCACTATGATGTTGAAAGGTCCTTCTCTAGGTATGTACTTTTAACTTAATGTTGAATAGAAAACCTTGAGAAGTAAGAGGATGTGAGTAATGAGCCAGTACTAGCTAAGCTTTGAGTCCTTTTATGCTAGTGATGTAGCTCACAACTATTTCATCAATATTGATCAATGTTCTTGTCAACATTACCATGATGAGAAATAAGCCTCATTTTTCTTTAAAATAAATTAGTAGTTTTCCTGTGGATGTATTAAACAATATATGATAATTAAATGAAGGATTTTGGAGTGCAAGGCTGATGCTTTGCCTCTAGGTGCTTTATGTGATCTTGCTGTTACTTGCCCTCACGTATTGGCAACTTAAGAGAACATTAGAATGCGACAGTCATGTCTCATGCAGTTAACACTAACTCCTTACCTAACCATCCAAGTAGGTGTTTGATTAGATCTATTGTGATTTGAATTCTCACACACATGTGATGTATGTAGTGAAATAACCCAAATCCCTACCCACTCTCTTGCCATGGCATGGCATCTTCATCTTCCATTATGTCCTTAGGGTTGCAAGTACATGGAAAATGCAAACTATAAACTTGATGGGGATTAGAACATAAGTTACCAATTCAAAAGGCTCAGAGCTAATGGAGGCTTGAATATGTAGAAGAAAGACCAAGCTTGTCGGAAAAAGTACAGTAGAATGGTGCAAAAGCAAAGGATTTGAACTCCTAACATGAAGAGAATGAATTGGAAGCATCAGAAGAAGAGTAGGTATTCCATGAAAATCGTATATCCTGCTTAGCCCATCAAGATCATTGGTTAGCTGCCCTTTGGTTACATCTCTTATGACAAATTGTTTTGCAAAACAAACCTCCATAGAGCTTGTTGGAAAATTACATTATATAGTTTCGAGAAACGGGTACATGGCGATGGTGGCAGAGGGTGATGAGTAGCTTGAGGGCCAAACCCATATTCTTAATTGTACAATTTGCATCAAGCTTATGTTTTAAAGATAATGCGATAGCATCCTCATTTGAGCCCATAATCAGCATCTGATCAACATAAAGCAACTAAGAACCCATTTGATTTGTGACGAGTGGCTGTGAAATAACACTTTTCAACTGTATAAAGCCCTTATGAATTAGAAGTCGAGATAATAACTCTTATCTTCAACTCCTGCAAGGCTTGTTTTAAGTCCATATATAGAGGGACCTCTTAAGGTTGCAAGTTCTATTTGGACCGGCTTTGCTAAAACAAAAGGTGGCAACACATATATTTCTTTATCCAAAGGATCGTCTATTAATATAATATAATGGCCATTTGTAAGCTGTTGCAACATCAACGAGGATTCTCACTGATCCCAACTTGGCAACCGGTGAAAATATACAGTGATAGTCCACCCTATCTACTTGGTTATACCCTTTCCATTAATCGAACTTCGAAGCGCTCTATATCTCATTTGGCCTATATTTAATTTCAAATATGAAAAGTTATATTTAACATTTATATCAGAGTACATGAAAAAAAAAAAAAAAAAGTTTGTGAAAATATAAAGTCACGTTATATGCACCGTAGATGTTTGAAATTGACACTGCCAACAAAAATTTATTTTGATGTTAATCTTAAAAAGAAGACAAACGAAATGAGTAAGAAGTACTCTTAAGTCCAAGAGAACTTAGGGGAAAAAAGAATAAAAACAACAAAATAGAAAATAGATCCAAGAGGACCACTAAAGATCAGCCCGTGATTGCGTCGTGGGTACACAAATTATCCACTAGATAACAATAGTTTAATATTTGAATTCGTGATGATGTTTCTGGTCTTCGATACTGGGAAAATACTTAGATGAACTGATCCGCAATAGAATTTCCCTGAAAGTACATCCTTTTTGGTCCTCGAAAAATCTACAAAACATCAGAAAGCTGCTCAAATCTAGGAGACAAAGTGCCCTTAAGACCATGGACAGTCCCTTTGCCATATCAAGAGAAACCATTTAAAGATATTAATACGTGTATGGATCGATAAATAATATATAAGTGTCAATAAAATTTTATATATAAATATATAATTGATATTTTTAAAAAATAATAAATTTTTTTTTTAATTTTTAAGTATTTAAATATCATTAATATTTATATATCACTCAATGATCTAAACGACGTATTAATACTATTGAATCTTTTTTCCTAGCCACATTTCTAAGGATTAAGACACGAGAAAGCTGATTTGATATGGCTAAAAGTTAGGATGTTTTTCTAGAAAAATGTGATCGCTTTATTATTTTATATATATATTTTTTCAAATAACTTTGTGGTATTATTTAATAATATTATATTTTATATATAAGACTTTTTATAATATTTAATAATATTGATACTGAAATAGATGTGCAAATATAATATCTTTTATATTTAATAATATTATTGTACAAATATAATATTATTTAAAAAGTAATGGTTTTTAAAGTAATATAACTTAAAAAAAAGTGAAGAAATCTTGGTAAACGAATCACAATAAAGAGCAGAGTTTTAAGGATAAGAATATGTTTAGAAGTTGACATGGCTGTATAAGGAACTTTTAGAGTTGTTTATCATTGCACATGGTCTGATGAGTTTTTGGGATTTCAATTTTTTAACTATCCATGACGTCTTCCTTCAACCAATATTGGTGCCAGTCAATACCTTGTTGCTCTTCTAAAATCTATGATGAATTACACGTCTCAGCCATTCTGCAGATCCTCGGATGTTCCCTCAGTCAGTAGTATAATCTCAGATAGTTTCATGTCATTTACTGCAAATCCGGCCAGTCTACTGTTCAAAAATGAAAAATTTGGATGAAAGGTTTGAAAAGAATGGCCTGATCGACTGCCGCCCGTGGCATCAAACTAGTTGAACCTTATCCTATCCAATTACCTTAGGTTGACCGAACTTCTCATTTTTACACAACTTAAGCTGTCGTGCTTTCAACTTGAAGGTGTGCCGCTTGCACCTAATAAACACGCAAGGCTCAACTCTAGATTGTTCTATTCTCTTTACCTCCATTTAACAATTACATGAAAAAAGGTTTCCCCAAACGAGAAGAGCAAACCCCTACCAAGCAACTATTTGCCATACAAGTAAACGCAGTGCATATGTGACACCATATACAACTTCAAATATAGTTCGTGTAATTAAAATTTAAACCAAAGTTTAGATATAAAATTGGAAAAAAGGAAAAACAAAACTAGAAATTTAGACAGTGCCGTAGATAAATTTTCCTATTAATTATTTTTAATAAGGTATATATTATGAAGCGTGAGATTATATTTAAATCAAATGTGTATTAGAATAGGTAGATATTGATATACACGAATGATTAGGATTTGATAATTTTGTCTTTCCTTTCATTCTTATTAATATATATATTTTTTTCCCTTGTAGGCAATGCTCGTGTAAAAGAAGTACTTCATATTCGGTGGATTCCTTACCGAAAAGAAATAATGAAACGGAAGATCCATGATGCAACACTAAACTTATTAAGAAAATAAAATATATTTTGCCAAAGTCTATACCCTGTCTATTTGCACGAATATATCGTTTCTTTCATTTAATCATATTGTATAACATTCGGATTTTTTTTATTCTTTATCTTTTTATTTTTTATTTTTATATGCGGCCGCTAAGTATAGTCTTTCTTTTTAGCAGTATATATCAAAACTAACATAACGTGAGACCGATGCAAACACAACAATACATCTTTATAATCTTTCCCAACTGCTCTCTTGCAATGAATTGATGAGATGGGAAATGGGAAAGCCTTTTTGCTCCAGATTTCACAAATACATCAAACAAAGGCTCGAAAAGTTGGAACTCGCAAAAAAGTTTCGGAGAATCCAAAATGGCGAAAGATAATAGATAAGAAGGAAAGAAAAGGGACCACCGCATTTGCTGGAATTCTGGACCAGATCAGACGTAAGGCCAACTTGTCGGTATCTGTAATGATAGACCTAAGCCACATTTCCAAGGATCCAGACACGCGTAGGTGCTCCTAGACCAATAAAGCAAGATGATTTGGCGTGGCTAAATGTTAGGATGTTTTTCTCACTTTATTTTATTTTATTTTTTCAAATAACTTTGCAGTATTATTTAATAATATTATATTTTATATTTAAGACTTTTTATAATATTAAAAATATAATATTTAATGATAAAACTGGAGTTAAAAATATAAAAAATAAATTAATTAATTTAAGAGAATTAAAAGGAATAAATAATTTTTATATCTAATATTTTATATATTATGTACATGTAAATTGATATTAAGTGTTAAAAGCAAAAGTGTCATAAAAATATATTTAAAATTAAGTTTCAAGTATTAAGGACAAAATTATTAGGGAGAATATCTAGACATCGATATGGTTTATGATTATATGTTAATGCCAAGAGCATTTTATTTTTAAAAAAAAATAAAATTACACTTTCCACTAATCAACTTATCATGTACCTTATAGGGCCATAATTCCCTCTTACACATAAAAAAAAAAAAGACTTACGATACTTTCTAAGAAAATTATAGTACTTATCTCATCCTCCAATTCCGAATTAAGATTCATACCACTGATAGAGAAATTTATCAAAAATTAATTTTTCCTTTTTAAGCAAATAAGTTATTATTTTATTTTCATTCTATTTTTTCTAGTTTATGCTTTTAAGTTTTCTTTAAATTTTGGAAATGGAGGTATTAATATTGTCAATGTGGTGATATTGATGCGGTTGTGATATAAAGTACGTCATGTTGATATTTTAGAGTGGTATGGGATGTATAATATACGTATCCCGTTTCTTGCGTGTGAGTGAGTGTGTGTTAGGTGTAGGGCGTGTTGTGTGTGTATGTGTGGACATCTTAATGTGTGTGTGACTAGCTGAGTAATAATTGTGGCAGTGTGAGGGCGTCGTATCTGGTCCACTGGGTTCGTCAATCACATGTCTAGAGAAGCTGATCAACCAGATAAGGGTCTGAAAATGCATATGGACGGTTTTATTGAAACTGACTTGATAGCGTTAATTTAATTTTTGGATATCCACATTTGTAATGGTTTTTCATTTTACTTTCATAGCATAACCCCATGTAGATCTAACTCTTACTTAGACACCAACATACATGATAAAAAGTTGTTTTTGTGAACTGTTTTTCAAAAAAATAAATTCTTTTTAATGGGGATCAAATTAAACTAACTCTTAAAAACATTAACTTTCATGTTAAATTTAGCAGAGCAATCAATCTGCTTTTTATTTAATTGACAACATGTTGGTATTTCGAAAAGAGCAATTATCCTATACTTATATATATATATATATATTTATTTATTTATTTTTGTGACGACAACATAATATAATCGTAGAAGATTCAGTTCAACTATTTGAATACAACCAATTTATTATAGATGAAACAACATATATTGTGAGAAAATTATAAACCAAATAGAAGTAATAATAAATTGACTATGGTCGTCAATATATATGACAATTATCAAATTTACAATAGCTAACTATATTTTCAAAAAGTACTTGTAACAACGCGTTTCATTCGATTATAATAATAGATTGTATACTAAGAATATTTTTGAATTTTCAGTATAAGACAACTACTACACCCAACATTTCTAAACTGTTTGTAAAGAGAGCATTCATAAGGTTTTAAGAAATTGATCTCGTAGAATGATGGGCTCTTTTATTATTGCATATATTAAAAAGCTGAAATAGAAGCCTGCAATATTTGTATATTTATGCAGTGTATATTATCTGATAAATCTTTTTTCATGTGGATTATGACAGCAAATTTCTAAGTAATTCGCGTGTATGTCACCGTTTTTCCTCTTTACGGTAAGAGATTGTTAATGGAATTATTTTCATTAACGTTTTTAAGATTGATTATTCACACCATGAAAAAAAAAAATTTTGTATATTCCAATAATACCCTACAAAAAACACGCCTTCTAATGAATAATAATGCTCCAATTTGCGCGGACGCGAAAGTACAATCGAATTTGCACGAATTTCACCATATAATATATCGTTTATACCATAAGAAAGATAATGCTGATAGTTCGATTAAAATTTTCTTGGTGAGAAAACATATTGGATTTATACCATTAATCTATAAATTTACATAAAATAATTTTAGACGGGTTTTATAAGCCCTAAAATTAAGCCAAATGATTATAGAATTGAATTTAGAACACAAAATTTAAGGTAATCGGTTAAAGGATCCAATCAAACCTAAATTATAAATTATAAATAGAAATATTAGTAAAAATAACCCCATAAACTTGAATTTAAGAAAATAAGTAATAAAATAGGAGATTATAAAATTTTCAAATTTTAAATATAATAATTGTTAATTATCGAAAAGATAAAAAGTGTAATCTAATAACTAATAAATTACTGGAAACAGATTATATGTATACTAAGAATCATAGAATGACTTAAATAATAATTAAGAATGTTCACATGTACCCCATATGTATTATGTGTAGACAAAAATATACGAAATTATTTAAATTGTCTAAAAACTTATTAAATAATTAAATAAAATTATTAATTAATTAAGAAAAAAATCAAAGGAATAAGGAATGATGTGGATTTGGTCGTAGCAAGTTAGGAAGGGAAGAGAAAAATTAACCAATCAAAATCAAGCAATATAAAAGGCAAAAATTAATAGATTTAGGTAATGTTTTATCCAATTAAATTCATAATAATTACTACAAAGTACTATAAATAGGGAAAAAATTATAGAGCTCTTTTAGACATTTGTCGACACAGAATTCAACCATGGAAGGTTGCTCGATTCCAGGGGTCCTGATGCCCATAAAGGCTCGCCCAATTTCCAGTTTAAGTCTATCCCTGATGGGCTGCCTTTGACCGAGGGCAACGCTAGTCAAGACCTTATTGCTGTTTGTACCATTGTGAGAAACTACATGGCCACTCCATTTCATGAATTTTTGTCGAACCTCGTACAAGACACCACGTCGGGAGTTCCTCCAATAACCTGTATCACCATAAAAAAATTAGATGTCTATAATATTTAACTATCATTAAGAGAAGTTTTTGCTAAGGTGAAAATGAAATTTATCGTTAAAAATAGTTAAATTTATTTTCTCATATACCGTTTATGAAAATAAAAGTAACACATATTAAGCTTTTAATTTAATGAGTTTATTCTTTAGTGAACTGATACATTTTTTCGTAATGACCCCATTATTAAAACATGTTAAATAAAATTTATAAAGAAAATTAAAAATTACAAGTTTTATAAAATATTTTATAAAATTTATAGAGTATAGGTTGATTCTGGAATATCATAAAACAGATTTCGGTTTCAAAAGTTTGAAAACCTGTATCTACAAAATGGGTAGGATATGAATAGAGCTTTCAATCTTATCCATGTCGTACTTATTTAGTTTATATTTTGTTAATTTTTTCATTAAATGAAGCACATTCGTATTGCATACTACTAATTTTTCATTTGCTTGGGATGTTTGCAGTTCTCTTTATTTCAAATTCAATACTATTATGCTGAATTTAATGCAAACCAATAATATCTATCACAAGTTGCACACTTTAAGAAGTTAATAATGAGTGATTGAGTAAATCAAAGGACTTTCGTGTGTAAATCACTTTTTTTCTAAGTGATAAAATCCCGATGAAAGATGGACTCTAACAATAAACTATATGAGAGGCAGGATGATTAATATATTTTTTTTTTTTAAAACAGGTGCAAGCTATTTAACTAATGGCTATTTGGACACTTCCATTGATTGGATTCCTGGAATGCCAAACATCACTCTAAGGGATCTGCCAACCTTTTGTTCGAACTACAAATCCTAATGATTTTATGTTTAATTTCACAATGGAAGCAGCTGAGAGAGCAAGCACATCTTTCGCAACTATCTTCCACACTTTCGAAGCGCTTGAATCAGAAGCCCTAACTTCTTTAGCAACCATTTGCTCCCATGTTTATTCCATTAGCCCACTTCCATGTGTTCGCAGAGAAACATTGAAGGATGACGACAACGAGACCTTAAGCTCGATCGAGGGAAATCTATGGAGTGTCTCGAGTGGCTCGACACCAGAAAACCCAATTCCGTGATATACGTGACGTTTAGGAGTATAGCGTTCTTGACACGAGAACAACTAGTTGAGTTTGCAATGGGACTTGCTAAAAGTGAACAAAACTTCTTATGGGTGGTCAAGCCTGACTTAGTCAACGGTGAAGCAGCGGCACTTCCTTCTGAATTCTATGAGGAAACAAAAGAAAGGGTCCTTCTCTCGGGGTGGTGTCCACAAGAAGAAGTTTTGAGCCATGCATCCGTTGGAGGGTTCTTGACGCATTATGGGTGGAGTTCTATAATGGAAAGTGTAGCTTGCGGTGTTCCACTGCTATGCAGGCAGGCTTTTGGGGACCAGAGTACGAATTCTCATTATGTTTGCTTTAAATGGGACATCGAATTGGAAATAGACAGCAATGTCGAAAGAGAGAAGGTGGCAAGGCTAGTGAAAGAATTGATGGAAGGAGAAAAAAGGGAAGAAAATCAAGGAAAAGGTCAAGGAATGGAAGAAGGTAACAGAATAGGCATCATCTGGTCTACGAGGTTCGTTAATCACAAGTCTAGACAAGTTGATAAACTAGCTCGTGGTCTGAAAATAAATGGCTTCGTTGTATAGGGTAGGGAAGCATGCAAGCTACCATATAGACAGTTATTAGATGCATTAGCGTATGGACTCCTAGGATAACACGTGATAGGAATATAACTTCTCGAGTTTCGAGACTTTTTCTTGGTCAATATGGTTACTGATCATAATTTGACTTTTGCTTTAATTATTATAAAATATATTATATTATGTGACAATAAAATAATTATCCATACCATTATTTTAAAATAACGGGAAATAACTTTGATGAAGTATTCATGTATAAAGTAGGGAGTTAATTTCAGAGAGTTGGATGCTATTGTGGCTCCTTATGCACTTCCTTTTTAAGTACTAGATCCGTTTGTTTTATTAAATAAAATAAGAGGAAAATATAATAAAAATTCCAAAGGAATATACTAAAGGTATAATATCTAGTATTTTATTTAGTTGAATTTATAAATAATTTAAGAATAGATATATAATAAAATATTAATAACTAAATTATCCTCAATCAATCTTCTCTCTCAGTCAACTTCAAAGTAATAAGTAGTGATAATGACAATTACAGTGGCAATGGTGTAAACTTAAGGCCGATTCAAAATCAACCTAGAATCGCCGGGTTACGGTTCAACGTTTCATTGAAATGTAACTAGCTTACCAAGAACTGATGCTGGGTTAGTTTTTAGCTACATGAATTGAATCTACAATATTTTTTTTCTTTTTGTTTTTAGGTTTGCAAAATATATATATGTATTTATAAAATATGTATACTATATGCATATGTTAATGTGTATTCTATATATGATATAATATGTTAATGTCAAGAATACATAATAATATATATATATGAAATATAATATATACAATATATAGTATGTATAAATATATATATGTAATTTGCAAAAAAAGAAAAAAAAAATTGGTTCAAACCAGTCAAAGGCTTGAACTACCTAAAGCCATACGAGCTTGCGAATCTTTGATCGGTTTAGGCTTACCATAAGCAAGCTGATTTTGATTCAATGAACCACTAGGTCAATTTATGATTCAAAACCGATCCTTCCTCAAGTCTACGGTAGTGGTAATGGTAGTCTGGATGATGGTAGTGTAGGCAGGGATGACGACGGTGGTGGCGGTGGTGGTATGGTAACGACTAATGGTGGTGGTTGGTGGTGATGGTGATAATAATAATAATAATAGTGAAGTGGTATTAGCAATAATGGTGATCAGTGGTGGGTGGCGAGGTGGTGGTGGTGATGGTGGCGGCAGCGATGGTAATGGTGATAGTTGGTGGTGACAATAGTGATGATGGTGTTCGGTGCTAGGGAAGAGGGTAAGATAAGATTATTTTTAGAAAAAATATGAAATTTTCTAAGAATTTATAATTTTTTGGTTAAATTAAAAAATCTCTATACTTAATTTTAAGTAATAGCTATTTTTATAGAATTACCATTCGAAGACATAAAATAAAATAAATGTCATAATAAAAATTCCAATTCTCTAAGTGAATGAGTCACTAGTATTTCGATCAGGAATCGAAACTATTTTATTGAATGAAAAGTGAGTAGAGTATTATAATCCAAAAAAGTTGATACATTTGATTAACTTTTCTTCTATTAATTGACATGTTTATATTATTCTTGCTTCAATAATAATAATAATAATAATACGAGACTCATAAAAAAATTTGAAAGTTCTCGATAAATAATTTTAATAAAATATTCTTATATAAATAGAGCATTTCTTGAAAACGAGAGGTGCTTACGATGATTAATGTAACTCCTTAAACACCTAATTTAGGTACGCTTTTATAAGTGTCTTGGCTGAGACGGTTCCGTAAATAATCGATCAGACAAGTATTATAATCCAAAAAAGTTAGATGAAATATTTAACTTTTCTTTCGGTAATTAATATGTCTAGATTATTGTCGCTATATCTTGTACTGTAACTTGACAAGTAGCTATAGCTCTTCGTGGGTTGGTCTAGGATAAAAACGACAAACAGGGCTCTCCATCTTCACTTGGCGGGAAAAAAAGTAGGGGGATAAGAGGTTCATTTTTGACAACACCATATAGGAAAGTATGCCAACATGTAGCATATTGATTCATTTTTTTTTAAGGATATTGTCAAGATAATATGGTGAATGGAGACTAAATTAGAAACAGCACACATAAAAGTAATACAAACACTTTGGATTGGAACTACAAGTTGGTACATTTAACTTATTATTATTTACTTCATTCAATGAAATAGATAAGAAATAGATAAGAATTTCTAAAAAATATAATACCGATTATTTGATTTAATTAAATTAGAAAGTAACTTAAAAATAGAGATACAATAAAACTTTAATGACTAAACCACACTCAGTCTATGTTTTTTCTCAACCAACCATAAAATAAAGTAATAGTTGAAAGTAGTAGCAATTATAGTAATGGTGTTCGTCAGTAGCGGTGGTGGCAATGATAATAGTGGCAATGGATGACAATAGTGATGATGATAGTGATGGTAACAGTGATGATAGTGATGGTATTGGTAATAATCGATGGTGGCAATAGCTAGCGATGGCGGTTGCGGCGATTGATGGTTGAGGTGACAATAGTTGTGGTAATGGCGATGGCTATGGCGATGATGTAGTGGTATCGATGATTGTAATGGCGACAATGGTTGTAATGAATAAAGAAAAGAGAAAGGTAAAGTCTTTTTTACTTAGAAATTGGAATTCTCAACCTTTATCAAAGAATCTCAATTTATGATTTTTTAAATTAGGATTCTTTAAGAATTGCAACATGAAAAAATAAACATGACAATAGAAGGAGGTAAGGAATAAAGAAGGAATAAAGTTGAAATTCCTTTCAAGTAAACATACCCTAAATATAATTATAATGGATATGTTTGATTTTTTGACCTATTTAACTAATAAGCTTCTTGGTGCAAGCAGCTTAGCCCACGGGTTGTAATGTGTTCACACATCATGGACCACATCAATCTACTACTCTTTAATTCCTTTTGCATGTTGTTGCATTTTAGATTTTGGAGAAATATGAATATCACATTCCCATATATCTATCTTCTTTAATTTTCAAGAATTTAAGAATAAATAAAACTATAGAAAAGTGTCATTATTATCTAATAAAAACGATCGTTCTACATGTCTGTCAAGTTATATAAAATAATTGTTGTCATATTCTGCATCATAAGTGTATAAATAAGTCAATGTACGTGCAAGTTGCGAGATATTCGAATTGATGTGTAGTATTTTTTCGAATTCAATTCAAGAATAATCTAGTTAAATTTAAAATTTATAATATTAACTCAATTAGCTTGTGAGTTTAAACCATAGACCGTAGTTTTATATAAATGTAATGGAATTTGAATCAAGTTTTAGCATTAACATTTTTATAATTAAAAGAAAAATATGTTATTTTTAAGTTGATCAAGCCTATGCTAATCAAGCTCAAACTTGTTAAATTCTATTTTGGTTTGAAGTCAAGCTCAAAATTTTAGTTTAACTAAGCTAAGTTTTCAAATTTTCAATCAAGTTTAAGTTCAATCTCAAAATTATTACTGTCTCCACTCAATTTATTAATAGCTCTATACATACCCTTATAAAAAGGGTGTCTATGCCACTTTATCAACCGACAAGATCTATTATATAAAGTACAAATGATATTATAGGGGATAATAACAAGATGATTATCAAAACCTTAGGTGATATTTTAATTTCATAACTCCAATTATTAGACTACTAATATATAAATGATATACTTTATCTACATTAGACTCCAATGCTTCCATTATCTTATCTTATTTTGACTAATGGTTGTAAGCCCTACAACTATTCACTCAGGGTTTCGATTGGTTGAAAGATCCGATTAGACTTAAATTATAAATAAAGCTAGAAATATTAGTAAAATAATCCTGTAAGTTTAAATTTAAGAAAATAATTAATAAAATAAAAGAATATAAAAATTCTAAATTTTAAGTATATAACTCGTTATTTATCGAAAATGCGTAAAATGCATTCCGATAATTAACGAATCTTTAGAAATAAATTATATATATACTAAAAATTATAAAATAACCTAAATAATATTTAAAAATATTTATTTGTACTATATATAAATTTACATGTATGTAGAAATACGCGTAATTACTTAAAATACGCGAAATGCGCTAAAATAATACTAAATTAAGGAAAATAAATAAAAATTAGAAAAAATAAGGAATGATCCAGAATTGCGTCGTGGCTGCTAGGGAAACTAAGAAAAAAAATTAGCTAATTAAATTAGAGCAACATAAAAGTAAAAATAAGGGATTTCGGCAATGTCTTGTCCAATTTAATACACATTAATTACCACAAAGCTCTATAAATAGAGAAAAAAAATTACAGAGCTCATTTAGACAGTTAGAAATCAGAGAAAAATTAGAAGCATCGAAATTGGAAGAAAAAATTCGGGTAAAAACAAAAATAAAAAAACTGTACAACTAGGAGTAAATAGCCACCACCACCATATGGTGGTGGCAGCGCCCAGGTGGGCCAGTACACCCATGGCCACCGACAGTGGCCGGAGCCACCCAAATTGGTAAGTTCGATTTCTAGCCCAATTTTGTGTAATTTTGTAAAATTAGTAAATATTCTTAGAAAATTATGAAACTTGTTATTCTAAAATATTTTTGTATATAGTTTTTAGGAAAAATATTATTTTGATGAAAATATGTCCCGTGATATATGATCTTTAAGAAATCATACAAAACCGAGTATGATTAGGATTAGAAATAAATAGACTTAGGAATGTAGTTTAAAGCTCAAATTTTTTCTATAGAATGCTTAAGTGATATAGAATAGTGCTATGAAGCCATTTTTTTTTAAATTTAATTTTCAAAATTTTTAGGTAAATTTTTATCCCTAAAATGATAGAAAAATTGGATAATTTTGGGTTAATTAGATAATTAAGACATTAATTATTGATTGAGATAATAATTAGAAGGTTAGGGATGTTAATCTTTGATGTGGAAACCTAATCCTAGCCTTTGGAGTGTTAAGTGTAATTAATGAAGAAATTATGTGGTAATTATAGAAAATTAGGAATATGTAGAATTGGAAAATTAATAAGTATAAAAATTAAGTTTAATTTAATAATATAATAATAAAAATCAGAATATAATAAATCTGAAACAAAAATATAATTTTAGGTAATTGTATGAAAAATGTAAGATTTTCTCACATTGAGAATAAATCCAGTACTCTAATTAGGATTAGCATGTATCGAATAGTTTAGAATACTAAATTAAGACCCAATAAAATATTAGAATACTCGAGTTTAATGTGATTAATTTCACATTAGGATTCGAGCATATGTAAAATTCTAGAATCAAAACAAAATCTAAGTTAAGAACTGAACCCCGAAATAGGGTAGAATAAATCATTAGTAAATAATAAATATACATGGAAAAAAATAATAAGCTAAATTATAATTTAGAAATCGAACCAGAACCTAATTTAGAAATTGATGCAAAAATCGATGCAGAAATCGAACCCGAACTTAACCCCAAACCTAGAATGATTGTAAAAGATATAAGATCTAGATAATTAGGTATATTAAACGCTAAACAAAATATAACAATAAGCGTTATAAGATAAAATGAACATATAATAGTTATATAAAAAACTGAAACCACGTTTGTGTTATAGGGATGACCGGCGATAGCCTGAGCGAGTTGGACCTCGAATGAATGAGTAAGGAGTCTAGGTAAGTTGAGATTAATACGATGCTATATTTTGGAGGCTTGAGATTATGCTTGGTTGTGCTTGGTTGTGCTTGTAAGATAGTCTATGGTGTGCATGTACTTGATTATGAGTGATGCTATGATTCTGTTTGTTATTCTAGCTTGTATTGTATGATTTGTATGAAATAATTGATCACCCTAAACTAGACTTAATCAAATATACGACTTATAATCATAATCGGACCTATATGACAACCCATTAGGGGAAACCTAGGACCTTCCAATCAAATACCGACCCTTTCGAAAGGGATAACACAGGATTATATAATGGTCACTTCTTCATCCTTAGTTAAACTAAGTGATAAAAGAGGAGGTCGCGGTAAAAGTAAAGTCAATGATTCGAAAGTAGTCGTGGGGGGAGCGATGTCTCCATTGCACAAGCCTGAGTTTGATCGTGAGCTGTTGCATTAATGGCAATCCTTAACCCGGATTAAAGCAAGCGAAATTTCTCTAATCTTACGACAGGCCGAATAACGTTGTGCAATGGCATTTGCTTAAACATGCATTGTAACTAATAAGTTGGTTGATAACTTCGTTGTATTATAGTATAGTTTTAAGTCTTTCATCCTAATTTACTGAGCTGTAGTTGCTCACATCCCTATAGACGTCGTGCAGGTACTGGCTAAAAAGCAGTATACAACTACTCTGAAGTTAGCAACTGCTGGATCCTGAGGAGTAAGGAAAAACATTTAAAGAATATATATATATTTTTAAGGTCTAAGCTTTTATTTTAGAATTTGTCATTTGTGAATAATGTAATAACTAGGAAATATATTACGATGAAATATTGTAAATGTTAATTGTAATAACTATATTTCAGTGTATATATATATATATTTTCTCACTTTCTTAGGTAAATGATTTATTTAAATTACAAACTGTTTACTTCAAAACGGGTTAGTCGTGGATACCTTGTGTAGATTAGGTCTAAGATAGTGGTTGTAAAACCAACTTCTATCTTAGAATGGTTTACACAGCGGGGCTGTTACGACTCTGCCGCTTCAGAGCGTGATAATGGTTTTGCAACAAGAAGAGATTTAATGAATAATACATATTGTGTATTATATATATACATGATGTGTAAATACTAATAAGTTATTAATATATATAATATAGAAATCATACATGATAATTAATCTAGCAATTATGCGTTAATTATAATTTATATTAATATTTTATTAGTATTTGTATGCAATGTATACATAACATATGATGTGTAATATCTATTAATTTTTTTTCCTTTGCAAAAAAAAAAAAAAAAGAAAAGAAAAGAAAAAGGTGGTGCATCAAGTTGCCGGCTGGGAAAGGAAAATAATATCAAAGTTGATCGCATAAAATATCAAAGTTGAAATGGCTATAGTACTTAACAGTATTAAAATATTCATGTAAATAAATTAATTATTGAATATTCAACCTGGTATATCATTTAAAATATCAAAGTTCATGTATAAATTGAAAACACATCTAAAATTTAAGTGGTGGCCATTATAATATCATCCGGTATCCAATATTTCATAATAAGACGTATTATTATGGAATAGAAATAAGTTAATCTTCTTTATCTTCTGACAATTCTTATTTTAAAATAAAAGATACTAAATATACAGCAGATAAAAACAATACTTCCTTTTCAATTTATGATAAATAAAACGTACGGTCCATATAATCGCACGAAACTTATTATAAAGAATAAATATATTTTGACTATATCTATATGTTCTATCTATTTCCGTACATTTACTTTTTATTTTATATTATCATTTCGTATAATATACGCCCCCTAAATTATTTTATCTGTATACATCAGAACCAAGATGAGACGATTACGACGCAACTAGACATATTACGATGACTGTGCTATATACGTAATTGCGATTGATGGAAAGGCTCATGTTTGGAGTTTTCTGACGTTTCGGCATCCTAAATTGCAAAAACATAGAAAAAGAAGAAAAGGATCGCCACACTTGGTGGAGACAATGCACAACGAGGGAGGCATCGGGACAACCTAGATACGGAAAATGGCCACCCGCCGTCTTAGCCAGAAACATAAAAAAAAAATAAAAATATATTTTTTCGATTGGCTTGTAAAAATAATAGTTTTTAAACTTCATGAGTTTCAAAACAATAATGGTATATTTCATACACCAAAATAAATCGGAATGAAATTTTTTTCTTAAATGTGTAAAAATGTATTTAAAAATCGAAATCATAATTTTATAAAATATGCTATTCCAATTTTAAAGGTAAATTTGATTCCAAGTTTGAAAAAACAGAATCAGCATTTCATTTATTATCATAAATCAAATTACGTATTTAACTTTTTATAAGACTATTCTATTTTATTGTAAACCATGTTAGGCACGAGCAAGGAAATAGTGCACCAGCAATATAAATGCGGACGTAATCGTGTAGTCATTGGAAAGTCCAGGCAGAATACGCATCACTGTTTTTCGTTAGTGATAACTACCATTTAGAGTAAAAAATATATACTTTTTCCCAAAACTTTACATTTAAATTTTTATTTCAATTATTTATTATTTTTTATATATAGTATCCACATGGTAGGTGCATATGCCCTCCTCCTACTACTACTACTACTATTATTATTATTATTATTATTTTAATACGTGCGCATTTTGTACCTTATCTTTATACAACACACTGGCATCAAAAGCTTGAGCTAACCTCTGTGAGTGTAAAGAAGATATGGCATCTCAGCCAAGAAAAAAGCTCCATGCAGTCTGTGTACCAGCCCCATACCAAAGTCACATAGGAGCCATGCTAAAACTAGCTAAGCTTCTCCATCATAGAGGTTTCCACATAACCTTTGTCCACACAGAATTCAACCATGGAAGGTTGCGGAAATCCAGTGGTCCTGATGCACTTAAAGGCTTACCCGATTTCCAGTTCAGGTCCATCCCTGATGGGTTGCCTGTGACCAACGATGACGCTAGTCAAGACCTTGTTGCCGTTTGTACTGCTGTGAGGGATTACATGGCCACTCCGTTTCGTGAGCTTTTGTCAAACCTTGTACGAAACACTGCCACGTCGGAAGTTCCACCGATAACTTGTGTCATCTCTGATGGATTTATGTCTTTTGCTACGAATCAAGCCATGGATGTATTCAATATACCTGTCGTACACTTTTGGACTATTTCTGCTTGCTCCTTGTTGGGATTTAAACATTTTGCCGCTCTAAAGGAAAGAGGCTTCACACCCTTGAAAGGTAATAGTTTAGTTATTATACGTTTTACTTGTTTTAACCTTAGAATATATACAATAATCACAGGTGTTGCTAATTTGTCAATAAATGAAGCACGTACATGTTACGTAGTGCTAATTTTTCATTTACTGAAGATGTTTGCTGTACTCTTTCTTTTAAATTCAAAACTATATGCTAAATTTAATGAAAACCAATAATATTTATGATAATAGTTGCAGATTTGCAGAAGTTAAGGGATACAGGACCTTTTCTTTAAAAAAAAATGGTGTTTTAGTATATATATATGTATATATATGTGGGTGTGTGTGTAAATAAAAAAGGAAGTCAATCTGCATCAGTAACCTTACTTAGTGTTATTTTAAAATATATTTATTAAATTAACATAAGAAATGTTTACAGATGCAAGCTATTTAACTAATGGCTATTTGGACACTCCCATTGATTGGATTCCTGGAATGCCAAACATCACCCTAAGGAATCTACCGGCCTGTCTTCGAACAACAGATCCTAATGACGTTATGTTTAATTTCACAATGGAAGTAGCTGAGAGAGCAAACACATCTTTCGCAACTATCTTCCACACTTTCGAAGCGCTTGAATCAGAAGCCTTAACTTCTTTATCAACCATTTGCTCCCATGTTTATTCCATCGGTCCACTTCCATGTGTTCTCAGAGAAACATTGAAGGATGACAACAACGAGACATTGAGCTCAATCGAGGGAAATCTATGGAAGGAAGATATGGAGTGTCTCAAGTGGCTCGACACCAGAAAACCCAATTCCGTGATATACGTGACGTTTGGGAGTGTAGCGTTCTTGACACAAGAACAATTAGTTGAGTTTGCAATGGGACTTGCTAGAAGTGAACAAAACTTCTTATGGGCGGCCAGGCCTGACTTAGTCAATGGCGAAGCAGCGATACTCCCTTCTGAATTCTACGAGGAAAAAAAAGAAAGGGGTTTTCTATCGGGGTGGTGTCCGCAAGAAGAAGTTTTGAGCCATACATCCATTGGAGGGTTCTTGACGCATTGTGGGTGGAGTTCTATAATGGAAAGTATAGCTTATGGTGTTCCACTGCTATGCTGGCCGGCTTTGGCGGACCAGAGTACAAATTCTCATTATATTTGTTCTAAATGGGAGATTGGATTGGAATTGGACAACAACGTCGAAAGAGAGAAGGTGGCGAGGCTAGTGAAAGAGTTGATGGAAGGAGAAAAGGGGAAGAAAATCAAGGAAAAGGTCAAGGAATGGAAGAAGGAAGCAGAACAGGCGTCGATTGGTCCACAGGGTTCGTCAATCACAAGTCTAGAAGAGTTGATAAATCAGCTCATGGTCTGAGAACGTATGGCTACACTGTGTAGGGTGGGGAAACATGCAATGGACGGTTTTACTGAAAATGACTTGACTTGGTAGCCTTAATTTAATCTTTGGATATCCACATTTGTAATGGTTTTTCATTTTACTTTCATAACTGTTTTTCAAAAAAAATATATTCTTTTTTATGGGGATCAAATTAAATTAACTCTTAAAAACATTAATTTTAATGTTAAATTTAGCATAGTAGTTAATTTGCCTTTTATTTAATTGAGGACTTGATAAGGCTTACGACATAGGCTACACTCCATAAAGATTCAAGCTTCTCCTTCATGGCCAATGTTAGGCTAAGCTCATCAGGTGGCCTACCTAACTATAATGATCATTAATGGCTAAAAAAACATGGATAAAATTAACAACTAAGTCAAACAACCATTTCTTACATTTGTGAAACATGTAAAATATCATAATCCTACATTTTTCAATACTTGTGGATATGACTTCAGTCCAATAACTCCTCTCTAACTATTGACTTCACTTCTCTGTAAATATAAGGTTATTATTTAATAGTAAACTACTTGACATTTTGTGCACTTAAACTTACATTCTGTATGAGCACTCTTCCTTTCTCTAAATACATATCTAAGTTCAGTATCGGAGTAATCACGTCGAACAACACCATAACACTTCCTCACCACTCTTTGTTTTGTAGGTTCACTCACTTGCACGAAACTCTACTCCTTTCAGAATTTATATCAGCAATTATCTTAAGACGACAGTAATAATTTTTATTTATCATATTTCCTCTTCTTAACTAGTTAATGTAGAGGAATACTAGTAATATTTTGCCATAATTTTCCTTTATTTTTCAAGCTTTAAAAGTAAAACATCTAGGAGGCAGATAAAATTGAACCTTTTTTATTTTATTACAAAACAAAAATTGAAATTCAACAAATAGTTATATTAGTGGCAAACGAAGAAAAGAAGTTGCATTTCTTCAATCATATTAACAAGCCACATAAATTAACAAGTGGCATATAAATATTAATAAAATTTTAATATATAAAAAAATAATTTATATTTTTTTTTAAAAAAATATATTTTGTTATTATCAAATATTTAAATATTATTAATATTATACATTACTTATCGATCTATATGCTGTGTAATGTATTATTACCGTTAAATTTTTTATTAAAAAAAGCTGTATTAATGATGTGGTGCCACTTTTTTCTTTCAAGTCCAATTATTTGGTATTGCCTTATAAATGAACTAACCATATCTCTTGCTTGCCGAGCAGATCCATCCCGTATGTTTTTACCGGACCTTCTCTTTTAAATTAGTTACATAAGACAGGTCGCAGGGCAAGAGATTCAATTGAATCGTTCCAGGCCCATTTAAAGCCAGTTCCTTGCTGGGTCATCTACTAAACGGATAGTTCAGCCGGTTCAAGAACAAATTAAATAGTACCGCTACTCTTATATTAAATAATTAAAAACTAAAATGATAAAGTAACTAAGATCTAAAACTTGTTGCAACATTGTAATGTTGATATTTTCTAACAAATTATAAAATTTTGCAAGTAGTCTAATAACTCATATTATGCCGCTTTTATTGCGGCACTAAACCTACATGTGACACAAAAAAATCATTGTCTCATCTTCCTTGGAATTTTAACTATTGAACAGGTGATTGGCATTAAACAGAACGTAGACAACAAGAATTACAAGAACACGAAGATTACTCTGTAGCTACCTTAATTTTAGTATAGGTACTACTTACTAAAATACTTGAAATTATGAAGTACTATATGAAAGGTTATTAACTAAATATTTTAAATATAACACAATATTATAGCATATATAGAAAGTCCATCTAATCATTAGAATCCTTAAAATATTTCTTAATTATCGATAGTAGATTTTCACTAAAATCTCTCAAATCAAGATCCTACCTATTATGAGTCGCGAGGCGAGCTACATTGTCTCGATCTTATCTTTTACTATCAATCTTGCTACTCTCATAGCTTGTGATATGGTTATGATAACATATCGGGTTTCTTATTTATACAACCTATTAAAAAAGCTTAAATAACTCAGAATTATAATTTAACATGGTTTCATGAGCCTCAGTTGCTAGGGCCTAATCCCACAAGTTAAAACATTCAAATGGTAAGATAGAGGCACAAACAGTTCGACAGTTAACAAACAAGGTAACTATTCAACTACCTCACATCTCTCATATTAAACAAATGCTTAAATTATTAGAGCATCACATGTCCAAAGCAGTTCAACTACAACTCCGATGCAAGTATCAAATAGCTCTATAATTAGGTGAGGACAAACAATAGTAAGGCTTTATCTAATCACTTTCACAACTTTCTCTTTAACACTTAAACATTTTACTCAATTTACCGACTTAAGTATCAAAGGAGCTACGCTAAAAAACACCAATACTCCCATTGTTTAATGTTTTTTGTTTTGTAAATCCATACTTGAATCCCAAATTTCACCAACAATGTAGTATTTCCTAGTCTTATTGTCCATTTCATTTGGTCTCATCTCTTCTCAGATATCATTCATAGTTTACTAACCTACTTTTAAAAAAAGAAAAGAAAAACAGGAAAAAAAAAGTTGTTGCTTCCTCAATTGTTACAATCTACATAACTTTCTCTCCTTATGTGTCTTATTGTTTTCATTTCGAAGCTCCTTTTTTTTTCATTTTGTTCACTTTATCAATAATAGATATCGTTAAGTAAGGTTACACTAGAAAAAAAGTAGCCGATAGAAGTACTGTTGAGTAGAAGAAATCGGTAGCTTAATTTCTTTTATTGATATGGTTTATGTAAGCCCTAAAGTTAAGCCAAATGACCGTAGGATTGAACTTAGAACACAAAGTTTAGGACGATCTGTTAAAGGATCCGATTAAACCCAAATTATAAACTATAGATAGAAATATTAGTAAAAATGACTTCGTAAACTTAAATTTAAGAAAATAAGTAATAAAATAGGAGACTATAAAATTTTCAAATTTTAAGTATAATAATTGTTAATTATCAAAAAGGCGAAATAATTGAATCTGTTAATTATAACTAATAAATTACTAGAGATAGATTATATATATACTAAAAATTATAGAATGGCTTAAATAATAATGAAGAATGTTCACATATACTCCACATGTATTTATGTATAGATAAAAATATGCGAAATTACTTAAATTGTCTAAAAACTTATTAAATAATTAAAGAAAATTATTAATTAATTAATTAAGAAAAATCAGAGGAATAAGGAATAATGTGGATTTAGTCATGCCAAGTCAGGAAGGGAAAAAGAAAAATTAACCAATCAAAATCAAGCAACATAAAAAGCAAAAATTAAGGGATTTAAGCAATGTCTTGTCTAATTAAATGCACAATAATTACCACAAAGCTACAGAGCTCCTTTAGACAATTAGAAATAAAAAAAAAAATAGAGAGCATCAAAATTTCAAGAGAAAAACTAGTGTTAAAAAAAAAAGAAGGAAATTTGTACAGTAAGAGCTAGTTAGCCAAACCCATCCATCACCACTATCTAAGACCGAGCCACCACTACCACCACCACCCCACTTTAGACCCACTGCTTGGACCGGCCGACACACCTGAACCAGTGTTAGAAGGCCAAAAGTCATTGGACCGGGTGAGTCTCTCATCTGCTCTAATTTTGTATAATTTCGTAAAATTATGAAATTTATTATTATGAGGTTTTATTGTATGTTGATTTAAGGAAAAATAGTGATTAAGTGTAATCACGTCTGAAAATATAAAGTTCTTAAGAAATTAAACAAAACCGAGCATGATTAGAATTAGAAATAAATAGGCTTAAGAGTATAGTTTGGAGCTCAAATTTTTTCTGTAAAATACTTAAGTGATATAGAATAGTGCTATGAAGCTATTTTTTTTAAATTTAATTTTCGAAATTTTTAGCCTTAAAATGATAGAAAAATTGGGTAATTTTAGGTTAATTAGGTGATTAAGACATTAATTATTGATTTAGATAGTAATTAGATGGTTAGGGATATTAATCTCTTATGTAGAAACCTAATCCTAGCCTTTGGAGTGTTAAATGTAATTAATAAAGGAATAATGTGGTAATTGTAGGAAATTAGGAATATATAAAAATTGAAAATTTAATAAATATGAAAAATTATGTTTATTTAGATAATATAATAATAAAAATCTGAATATAATAAATCTGAAACAAAATTTAATTTTAGGTAATTGTATAAAAAATGTAAGATTTTCTCATATCGAAAATAAATCCGGTATCCCAATTAGAATTAGTATGTACCGAACAGTTTAGAACACTAAATTAAGACCCAATAGAATATTAGAATACTCGAGCTTAATGTGATTAATTTCACATTATGATTTGAACATATTTAAGATTCCAGAATCAAAACTATAATCTAATTTAAGGACCGAATCCCAAAATAGGGTAGAATGAATCATTAGTAAATAATAGGTATATATGAAAAAATGAGTTAAATTATAACTTAAAATATGAATCATTAAAGTATAAGTACTAAAAGGACCTATATATATTATAGGATACCTAGATACGAATTGGCTTGCAATTAAGTGATCAAGTGATTGAGAAATTCCAAATTAGGTTATTACTTACTGTATCAAAGTACTATTTTATGGTACTCGGAGACTTAGAATTATATATCGTTGTAATTGTAAGTAGTTGACGCATGTGTTTGATGTATTTGAATTCGTGCTAAAATTTGTAATGTGATTGATTTTGTGTTATGATTGAATTAGTGTGAAATTGTTTGAACACCCTAAATGAAATTTAATCTTACTCGACTCTAATGACCTAAAATGTCATGCATTATAACCCGATAGGGGATCATTAGGATTCTCCAACTAAACACCGACACCTTCGAAGATAGCAATTGGTCTTTTTCTCATCCTTAACCGAACTAAGTGACAGGAGAGGATGTTGCAATGAGGATAAGGGCAATGGTTCGAAGGATAGTCTTAGAAGGAGTAGTGTCTCCATTATACAAACCTGGGTGTAGTTCTGAACTGTTGCATAACATGAAAACTCTTCAACCCGAATTAGAGTTGGTAAAATTTCTTTAATTTCGCAATGGACTGGACTATGTTATATGATGACAGTTGCTTATTGCATTGCATGAAAATAATTACTTGATTATCTTGTTTATGTTTGGATATATTCATGAGTCTCCAATTCGACTTACTGAGATATAGTTGCTCATACCCTTATAGATCCTTTTGTAGGTCCTAATTTCTAAATACTTCAAGTATTATGCTGCCTTATAATTATTCAGAGGTTAGCTCTTTTGAAGCCAAGGGTATGAGGATCAATTAGCTTAGCAGTAGATGTGTAATAGAGTGTCCTTTATAGTTTAAAAATGAAAGACTGATAGCTATTATGTAAATTAGTGAACCGTTATGTTTATGTAGAATTTCGTAGGAAATTCTATGGACTTTACATATAATTATGTATGTTTATTAAAAATTTGTGATAATTACTATAATTTTAGTTAAAAACTTAATTAGACCGTTTACTTCAAAGTGAAGGGTCGTCGATGCCTTGTGTAGATCATGTCTATGGTAAGTACTGTAAGGCTAGTTACTATCATAGAATAGTTTACATAGTGGGAGTGTTGCGATTCTATGACTTTGGGGTGTAATAGTTTATATGGTGTTAATTATGATTTTTTTTCTTATGTTAACTCTATACTTCTTTATCAAGTGAATATCATGTTGCTATTTGTATTAAGCTAGTAGATCTAAACTTTATGATAAAGTCTAACTTTTTTGTAGTATCACTTGATGACAGTATACTATATAAAATCATTAAAATTTTGACAAATTGTCTATAAGGTAAACTTATATCTTATAGATTTTATAGGATACTAGTGTTATGCCCAAAAACCATAGAGTTATAACAATCTTACCATGTAAACCAACTTGTGATAGTTACTGACCCTACAGTCCCTATCATAGATATAATCTACAAAAAGTGTATAGGACTCATCACTTTGAAATAAACAGCTCAATTGATAATTGAGCTAGAATTTGCAAAAACACTAGAACCTTAAGTCATATATATATATATATATATATATATATCCATCCATATACACTTACCAATCATCCAAACACCTTCTGAAGCATAATTGTTTGCTTCTTATCATCAGAGGTAGGAAGATCATTTTCTTGATCATACCTCTTGATCATACCTCTTAATCATCCATTTATGCTCTTGTATTTATATGATTTGTAAAAATCAGTTTTAATCAATAAAATCAGTTTGATTCTTTTCTTACATTCAATCTCGCGTGAGGAATCTCCAATTAAATTGGGTGTAATTCCACGAGATTATATCTGTTTAATTTTCTCTTATCTTTTTATAAACCCCATAATCGGCTGGTATTACCGCCTTTGGAGATTTCATATCTCATATCTGCATCATAGCCCCACTAGCCTTGGTACTGCCGCCTGTGGTGGTTTCATATCTCATATCTCCATCGTAGCCCTTTCTACATCACTAGAGACGAATCCTTTGTGGAAAAGTTTTAATATTGTGATAAGTCTACTGAGGCCTAGCGTAAATCCTACTTGTTGTTTGTATATTCTAACCAAATTGATTGTGTTCGACGATTTATCTGGCTTGTATTCAAACCACCAAGCCATGACCCATGATACTCCGAGATGTATAAAATACATCATTTCTTTTGGAAAATTCTTTTCATGAGGTGTAGGATTGTAATGACTTAAGAAAGTATCAAATCCTTCCTTGCCATTCTGATGAATGATTTCTGATGTAGCACCAAATTGTTCCCACCAGTGATTGAACCAAGTAGGAAGATTGAATGTTGAGCAATTGTCAAAAACTATTAACCAAGTATGTGTTCTTTTTGAATTCATTTAATAAAACACATTCCACCAGGCTTGCTTATAATCAAAATAATTATAAGTAGCTCGATGACCTGGTTGTGCAGAAAATGGTTCCATATTGAGTTTTGTAGCAGTAATTGGATGAACTATTGATCATATGGTACATAATAAAATTCTTTTGTAAATATTTTATTTGCAAAATCAAAAGGGTCCTTTTCTGATAAGCTTTCTTCTACTGAGAAAACATATCTAGAAACAGGCTTTATAAAAAATTTCGATCTCTGATTGAAAGGGATAGTTCCAACTGGCGTTGGTGATGATATTTCTGTGATCTGAAAATTCTGATTTCTTCTTTGGGTTTCTTTTGGCTGAGAGACTGATTGGGGAATTTCTGGTAATGCTAGAATTTTTTGTCCTGATTGTGATTATAAGACCATTGAGATCACATTAAGCAATCCATGAGCTGGATCCATATCAATTAATTTGGCAAGGACCTCTTGAGTTTCAGAAACTGATTGAGTGTTTGAGGATTGTGTATTTGGGGATTATTTTCTTTTATATTTTTTATCTTCAGATTTTCCTTGATTTTGTTTACCTTGAAGTTTTTTGAATGATTTTCTCTTAAAATTTCTTCGAGGTTTTCTATTTATACATTCAGGACAATTTTGTGTTTTATGAGATGATTTTTTTATGAAATTTTGATTTCTTATTGACAAAAGAGGGATCATATTGAGCACAAAAATCACCAAGACTTTGGTGTTTTAGTCGCTGTTCATTTTTTAATTATTTTTGTAACCTAATTGTATTACACAAATTAGATCCAATTTTATTAACATATGATGTTAATTCTCCATATGACAATTTATCATAGGGAATTTCACCATTGTTTTCTTCCTTGAGCAATTTTCTAACTTTGTCACCTATTAATTTTGGTAAACCAGCTAGGAATTTTTCTTTCCAAAAAGGCTGACTACAATCATTTCTAAGGAATATCCTTTGAAAGAATATATCCTTGTATTGTCTGAATTCTCCAAGTGACTTACATTTCATATTTGATAATAGATCTAGGGTTTTATCCCTAATGTGAGAAGGATCTCCTATAAAATGTTGACTGATTGAAAATATTAAAGTGTTAACCATATCTTGAATTGGTTCATTATTCTCATCTAGAATTCTTCTATTGTTTTCATCTATTTTACATGATGTAAGAATGTTGATTCTCTATTCTTCAGTGAGATAATTATCCCACCAATCTTTTAATTGTCCTGTAAAGCCAGAAATTAGAAGGAGTGCTACTTGATAATCGGTAACATTTGGAACAGTTTTATTAGTATTTGAAAACATGATCATCTGATTAAGAACATTGAGGATTCTTTGTTCTGAGTATCCATCTATATTCCATTCATAGGTGGATCCTACTGAGTATTTATTCTAATAATTATCATTCTTTTCTTTAATTAATATATCAGGGGGTGTTACTCTCTAATAATATAATTTTTGAGGTTCTTTCCAATTGATCTTATTAATTTCATCATCGTTTTTATTAATATTTAAAGAGACATTAGACATCGATTCATTTATTGATTCATTATCTAACCTATCTGATTCATCTATTGATCCATTATTGATTGATTCATTGTCCAGAACATGGATTTTCTCTGAGGGTGTATCTTCTATTACTATACCTTTTCTGATTAAAGTTGGAGTATCCATATTTAAGAAATTTATTAGTTTTGTTGACGAAGACTCTTCTTTTATAGATTTGTTTTTTAACATTCTTTTTCTATCTTCTAATGCTTTTAAAAATTCTTAACTAGGATTTTAAGGCATTTCAAATGGTTTAAACAAAGGAGTATTTTTATTGATTGAAGTTTTTTCACTTACCTTATTAATTTCAATATTAATTATATCTTCCTTTCTATTTAATTGTTCTCCTATAGTATGTAAATGTTGATTAGTGTAATTGTTTTGATTTATTATTTTTTTGATTCCTGATCCTTCTTCTTCAATAGCATTTTTAAATGGAGTAAGACTGATTTCTGTATTTTTATGAATCAATTTTATATTACTTAATGGTGGATGATTTGATTCTATGATTTGTCCATCACTTAATTTCCATGTAGAACAATTATTAATAACATTGATTTCTTTAGATTTCAGATAATAATTCTCGAACCATTCAAAGAAATATATCTGAGCACCAATTTCTTCCATGAAATTATAGTATTCATTTTTATTTTTATTTTTATATGACCAAATGTTTCAAAGTACCAATTTCTAATTTTTTCATTCTTTCGAGAATTGAAGTCTTGATTCAAAAGTATTTTATTTGGTACAAAGGATTCTTCTAAGACATTTAATTCTGGATCACCTAATTCTGAGAATGAAGGCTCTCCGTGTTCTGGCTCATTAGGTTGGTAAACTGGTTGGGTTATACCTGACCTATCATGAACAATTCCTGAAAGGGACGGATTTTCTTGAATATTTGGTTGTCTAACCTGTTGATTATCAGTTTGATTATGGTACGAAGTGTATATAATAGGAGGAGGATTGGGAAGATCTACTGATCTCCTCGAAGAAGATGACATAGATCTTATTTCTAGTGGTCTTCTTAGCTGATCAAATGATTTCCTATTGAACTGAATGGTAACTTTACCATCAGGATGTTGTACTACATTTGATGGTTCAGTATTGTATATAGGTTTTTTAGGAAGTGGGTTTTCTATTTCCCAGTGATCTGGTAAATTGACTTGTGACCATTGAATCATTTTTGGAACTGATATATTTGCTTTTGTTAAGTTTGTTTGAATAAGTAGAGTCTGACCTCTCTTATCCATTTTATATGCCTTAGATCCAAAAGCAGTTTTCATTAATTTGAAATATATTCTATATTTTACAACTATTGGTATTGATCCTTCTATCATTCTATAATTATGTGTTTTAATTTGAAGAATTAATGATTTCATAATTGTCTTGTCCCTAAGGGCAAGGGTAATGTTTGGATGACACTCAAATTGAACTGGTCCACTACTAAGATTAGTTTCAATAGTGGCATGGATTGATCTTTCATATATTAGTTCTCTAGCATCTCTAAGAACCATGAAAATTGATGTATCTAAGCCTAATTTAGTAAGAGGTTTTGCTCCTCCTTGAACTAAGCCTAAATGCATATAATTCCAATCTTTTGCATATTTTTTAATTGATTCTTCATTCAAAAGTCTGATTGTTGTTAGACCATCAGAAACAGGAATATCCTTTTCTTCTGTAGCTATCACATAATCATTTTTTCCAAAAATTTTCCATTTACCAATTTGATATATCTAATCATATGATGTTTTTGGTATTTTCCATTCATCAATTGCTTTGTCAAAGTCTTTTATATGTATCTCATCTTGATTATTCAACATAGATTCCTCATATTGCTTTATGGGAGCAAAGCTAGAAGAGGACATAGATCTTCTAAGTAAATTCATATTTTCAAATAAGACTAATTTTTCTAAATCTTATAGGTCTAGATCAAGAGACTAAATTTAGTTTAATATTGTGATTTCCATTTTATGACCTTTATGCAACCCTTAAACAACAAGCAGGATTTACGCTAGGCCTCAGTAGGCTTATCACAATATTAAAACTTTTCCACAAAGGATTCGTCTCTAGTGATGTAGAAATACAAGCTTCAAATTATCACAAAAGACAATCGTCTCAAATAAGAAAATACAAATATACTTATTACACCTATATATACTCCCTAGCTTTGATACCAAAGACGATCCCAGTGAGTACTTAATAAATCTTTTAATTGATTGTTTATTGATTGAAATATAAATCAGCTAAATAAAATCTTTCTCCAAGTAGAGAATAGGCCCAAACTATATAAAATAAAAATTCTACAGCGTCTTCTAAATATTGATTATATTCTATTAAATCTTCTCCGTTATTGTCTTTTGTGTTTACAGACATAATATGGAGCAAAATTTGATTTTATTAATGATAAAATAATGATTACAATAGATCAATGATCTAAGATATTGATTACAGAGAAAGCAAGCCAAAGGTAATTTTTATGAAAGTGCTCTAGCCAAACTATAGAACTAAACAAATATTGTAATACTTCAGCTTCTTCTTCCCAATTTTCCGGATTATAGTGTTTTGACATCTACAACATAGAACAGATTATTCATCATCGGTATAATACCAATCAGTATTGACTACAACAGTATAATACCATTCAAAGAATTCTATTGCATTATCTAAGTACTGATAAAGATGATAATCATTGATTAATATAGAAACAGACATAAATTTATATGTAAAATATGAATGAAACCACCACAGGCGGCAGTGCCAAGGCTAGTGGGGCTACAATGGAGATATGAGATATGAAACCACCACAGGCAGTAGTGCCAAGGCTAGTGGGGCTATGATGCAGATATGAGATATGAAACCTCCAAAGACGGTAATACCAGCCGATTATGGGGTTTATGAAAAGATAAGAGAAAATTAAACAAATATAATCTCGTGAAATTACACCCAATTTAATTGGAGATTCCCCACACGAGATTGAATGTAAGAAAAGAATCAAACTGATTTTATTGATTAAAACTGATTTTTACAAATCATATAAATACAAGAGCATAAATGGATGATTAAGAGGTATGATCAAGAAAATGATCTTCCTACCTCTGATGATAAGAAGCAAACAATTATGCTTCAGAAGGTGTTTGGATGATTGGTAATTGTATATGGATGGTTGCTGATTGGTGAATGGTGATGAAAGAAAAAGAAGATGAAGAGACTGAAGGTGAAGGAGGAAAGCCAAAGATGATTAGAGAGGTTTTTTTATTTCTTGGATCAGAGAAGAGGAGAATTGGCCGGTTATGCCTCTGATGTCTGAATGAAGAGGTATATATAGTGGAAATGGGCTGACAGAGTACTGTTTGGAACAGTGGTATTATGGCCGACAGGGTACTGTTTTGAACAGTGATTTGTGGCAGGTAAGATAGTGATAATCTTTTCTGATTGATTGATTGGGTTATGCACTGTGGTACCTGTGTATTATACTGTATCTCTACTTTTACAGTGCAAAATAATACAGAAAATTTAAATGATACAATTTTCACGGATCTCCTAAATCTATGCCATAGCAATCATCTTCATTGGTATTACTGCTGTGATGAGATGTCGAGTCCGATCCTGAATTTGATTCTTGTGCTGATTCTGATTCTTTGATATGATCTAGTGCTCTTTCCAGAATTTGCTTCAATTGATCCGGAGAATTTACACTTGCAAGAGATGATATTAAAAATCCTCTATTGTGATATTGTTTTGTTGCTGATGGAGATGGTGGTGACTTCACAGAATTAGTCTTGATCCAATTTAAAATTGAATTTTTTTCACATTTATTCCACATTTTGAAGCTGTCCCACCATTTGATGTTGTACATGCTGACCAAATTGATTGTGTTCAACAATTTATCTAGCTTGTATTCAAACCACCAAGCCATGACCCATGATACTCCGAGATGTATAAAATACATCATTTCTTTTGGAAAATTCTTTTCATGAAGCGTAGGATTGTAATGACTTAAGAAAGTATCAAATCCTTCCTTAGCATTCTGATGAATGATTTCTGATGTAGCACCAAATTGTTCCCACCAGTGATTGAACCAAGTAGGAAGATTAAATGTTGAGCAATTGTCAAAAAATATTAACCAAGTATGCGTTCTTTTTTAATTCATTTGATAAGACACATTCCACCAGGCTTGCTTATAATCAAAATAATTATAAGTAGCTCGATGACCTAGTTGTGCAGAAAATGGTTCTATATTGAGTTTTGTACCAGTAATTGGATGAACTCGCCATTCTTTCAAACTAATTACTTTCAGTATTCTAGCTATAGAATAACTGATCATCCCTTCCTTTTCAAAATGTTTGAATCTAATTGATCCAGTTTCAGTCAAAATTTTTTTCATAAAACTGGATTGTTTTGTATTGATCATATGGTACATAATAAAATTCTTTTGTAAATATTTTATTTGCAAAATCAAAAGGGTCCTTTTCTAATAAGCTTTCTTCTACTGAGAAAACATATCTAGAAACAGGCTTTATAAAAAATTCCGATCTCTGATTGAAAGGGATTGTTCCAACTGGCGTTGGTGATGATATTTCTGTGATCTGAAAATTCTGATTTCTTCTTTAGATTTCTTTTGGCTGAGAGGCAGATTGGGGAATTTCTGGTAATGCTGGAATTTTTTGTCCTGATTGTAATTGTAAGACCATTGAGATCGCATTAAGCAATCCATGAGCTAGATCCATATCAATTAATTTGGCAAGGACCTCTTGAGTTTCAGAAACTGATTGAGTGTTTGAGGATTGAGTATTTGGGGATTTTGATTTTGGCGATTTTGATGAGGATTCTTCTTTGATTGTTAATGGAGTGTTGGATGGTTTACAAACATCCAACCATGTTTTAATATTGGTCAGTCTTTTTCCTGATGATGAGGAAACCTTTTCCTTACCTTTCTCCTTTTCCTTTTTGAGAGGCATCTCCCTGCAAGAATTCACGAGTAAGGAAATCAGGAAGGGAATTGAAAGATCCATTGATATGCTCAATTTCGAAATCAAATACAGAAAAAATATATTGCCATCTGGCAAAAATCTGTTTTGATGCGATGTTTTGAACATCTTTTAACAAAACATTTTTGGCTGCTTTACAATCAATTCTTAAAAGAAACTTTTGATTTAATAAATCTCCTTAATAAATCTTTTAATTGATTGTTTATTGATTGAAATATATATCAGCTAAATAAAATCTTTCTCCAAGTAAAGAATAGGCCCAAACTATATAAAATAAAAATTCTACAGCGTCTTCTAAATATTGATTATATTCATTTAAATCTTCTCCGTTATTGTCTTTTGGGTTTACAGACATAATATGGAGCAAAATTTGATTTTATTAATAATAAAATAGTGATTACAATAGATCAATGATCTAAGATATTGATTACAGAGAAAGCAAGCCAAAGGTAATTTTTATGAAAGTGCTTTAGCCAAACAATATATATATATATATATAAGCTAGATAAAATAATTAATTATTAATATATAGTCTGATAAGTTAACCACATACTAAGAACAACGCCACATGAACCAGGAGTATAATCCAATAAACTCAATGATAACTAGTTTGTGTTGCTCAATCCTGAAATAATTAATTATTAGTATATATCTAAGCAATATACTAATAACATGTATAAACTGGTTGAGTTATACTTAACCTATTATAGACAATTCCAAAAATGGATGGATTATTTAGTTACCTATTTGACTAATCATTTGATTGAGTATTAGGTTGGGTATGAAAAGGTGTATAGATTATTGGAGGAGGATTTGGAAGGCCTACATATCACCTAGAAAAAGATGATATAGATCTTATTTGTAAGGGTCTTCTAGGTTGATTAAAAGATCTTCTATTGAATTTGATGGTAACTTTACCATGAGGATGTTGAACCACATTTGATGGTTTGATACTGTAAATAGGTTGTTTTGGAAGTGAGTTTTCTACTTCCCAATATTCGGATAGGTTGACCTGAGACCATTGAATTATTCTTGAAATAAACACATTGGCTTTAGCCAAGTCTATTTAGATAAGAAGAGTTTAACCGTTTTTATCTATTTTGTATGCCTTAGAACCAAAAATAGTTTTCATTAATTTGAAAAAAATCTTATATATTACAACTATTGGTATTGACCCTTTTACCATCTTGTAATTATGAGTTTTGATTTGAAGGATTAAAGAACTCATTATTATTTTGTCTCTAAGAGCAAGAGTGATATTAAGATGACATTCAAATTGGATTTGTTCACTACTAAGACTGGTTTCTATTGTTGCATGTATTGATTTTTCATAAACCAATTCCCTAGCATCTCTAAGGACCGTGAAAATAAAAGTATCTAATCCTAATTTAGTAAGAGGTTTTGCTCCTACTTGGACTAGACTTATGTGCATGTAATTTTATTCTTTTACCTATTTTTTAATAGAATCAACATTTAAAAGTCTTATTGTTGTTCAACCATCAGAAATTAGAATATCATTTTCTTCTGTGGCTATAACATAATCATTTTTCCTACAAATTTTCCATTTAGCAATTTGGTATATTTGGTAATATGAAGTTTTTGGTATTTTCTACTCATTTATAGTCTTGTCAAAATCTTTTATATGTATTTCATCTCTATTAGTTAGCATAGATTCTTCCCATTGCTCAGATGGAGCAAAGCTAGAAGAGGACATAGTTCTTCAAAGTAAATTCATATTTTCAAAAGAGACTATTTTATCTAATCTTATAAATATAAATCACAGGACTAAATTAAACCCAAATATTGTTTAATTCAGTGCAAAGAAAACCATTTGATGTATTTGAAAAATGATCTTGAGTTTAAAAAATTGAAACTCAACTCAATAATAAAAACTTCCAATTTGGAAATAAAAATAAAAAATTCAATTTGTTCAACACTTTCATATGCATTTTGGAATCAAAAATCACACATTGTTGATTTACCATATGAAAATGATTTCAATGAAAAAAATATTCCAACTAAAGTCAGACCATCCCAAATGAATAATGAAGTCCTGAATTATTGCAGAAATGAAATAAATGATTTGCGTAATAAAAAATTGATTCGAAAAAGTAAATCTCCATAGAGTTGCTCTGCTTTTTATGTGAATAAGAATGTAAAAATAGAAAAAGGTGTTCAAAGGTTAGTAATTAATTACAAACCTTTGAATATTACTTTAACATGGATTAGGTATCAAATACCTAATAAAAGAGATTTACTCAATAGATTGTACAATACTAAAATATTTTCAAAATTTAATATAAAATCTGAATTCTGGCAAATTCAGATTAAGGATAGTAATAGGTATAAAACTGCCTTCATAGTTTCTTTTGGTCAATACGAATGGAATGTAATGCCATTTGGATTGAAAAATGCTCTCTTTAAATTTCAGAGAGTAATGAATGAAGATTTAAGAATGCTCCACTTAAATTGCAGAGAATAATGAATGAAATTTTTAATGATTTTGTCAATTCCATAATAATATATATTGATGATGTTTTAATCTTTTCATCCAATAGATCAACATTTTAAGCATATAAAAATTTTTATTAATATAGTTAGAAAAAATGGCTTAGTGGCTTCACCATCTATGATTAGTCTTTTTCAGACTAGAAGTAGATTTCTAGGCTTTAATATTTATAATAGGACAATAATTTCTATCTAAAGATCAATTGAATTTGCAATCAAATTTCTTAATAAAATTAAGGAGAAAAATCAACTCCAAAGATTTCTATAAAGTTTAAATTATGTTGCGGATTTCTTTTCCAATCTTAATATTATTTGTAAACCTTTATACCAAAAGTTAAAAAAGAATCCACCCCAATAGTCAATAGAATATACTAATGCTGTCAAATTAATAAAACAAAAAATTAGGGAAATTCTTTGTCTACATGTTGCTAATCTTTTTCTACCAAAAGTGATAGAAACTGATGCTTCTGATTTAGGATTCGAAAAAATACTAAAACAGAAACAAAATAATAAAAAATATATTATTCAACATGTGTCAAAAAATTGGAATGATTGTCAATGCAATTATTTTGCAATAAAGAAAGAAATTTTAGTAATTGTTTTAACAACTTCCAAATTTTAAAGAGATTTATTAAATAAAAAATTTCTTTTAAGTATTGATTGTAAAGCTGCAAAAAATGTTTTAATGAAAGATATCCAAAATACTGCATCTAAACAAATTTTTGCCAAATGACAATCAATTCTTTCTATATTTGATTTCGAAATAAAGCATATCAATGGATCTTCCGATTCTCTTTCTGATTTCCTTACTCGTGAATTTTTACAGGGAGATACCTTCCAAAAAGGATAAGGATAAAGGAAAAGGAAAAGAAAAGTCTTCTTCTTCAACCTTAACTAAGGGGTTAACAAATATCAAATCATAGTTAGACGTTTGTAAATCATCTAACAGTCTACCAACAATAAAAGAAGAATCCTCTTCAAAGATCTTTAAACCAATTTGTTTAAATATTCAATCACCTTCCAATACCTAAACATAATCGAATGAAAATTTGTCTTAATTGGTCAATATGGCTTTCACTCTAGAATTTTAAAGGCAATTTCAATAGCATTACAACCAAAAAATGAACCATCAATGTTACTCGAAATTCCTCAGCAAATAGAAACTCAGAGGAAAAATCAAAATATTCAATTTACTGAAGTACCATATTCTGTATCTTCCACAATATCACCTGCAAATCAAAGGTCCAAATTCTTTTCAAAACCTATTTCTAGATATGTTTTCTTTGTTAAAGAAAACTTATTTGAAAAGGATTCATTTGAATTTGGAAGGAAAATTTTTACAAAATATTTCTTTTATATCCCATATGATATTTACAAACCAATCCAATTTTATGAAAAATATTATTTTGATGAAAATATATCTCGTGATTTATGACTCTTAAAAAATCATGCAAAAATAGGTAATTTAGGGTTAATTGAGTAATTAAATAGGTAATCACTGATTTGATGCACAATGATATGTTTTAGGATGTTGAAATCTGATGGAGTATGTTATGTGTAGCATTTAGAGTGTTAAATATAATTATTAAAATATTATATAGTAAATATGTAGTAAGTGAGAATGATAAATTTTAAGTTAATTTGGTAATTTAGGGTAATTAGTTCAAAATCTGATTTGGGATGAATTTAGATGTTTGGAATGTTATTTGATGTTGGGAGATGATATTTGAAGTAATGGGAATATTAGATGTGTACATTATGTATACATTAAGTGATAATGTGTAATATATAAATATGAGAAATTAATAATTAAAAAAATATTTGTTAGAATTGATATTATAATAATAATAGGAATATATAATAAATCTGATAGGAAACTTAAATTAGGGTAATTATATGAAAAATATATAATTTTCTCATAACGGGGCTGAATTCGATAATTAAATTAGGATTTGGGAGTACAGCACAAATAAGAACACTAGTTAGAAACTAAAAACGATATTTAGGATATCCACAAATAATGCGATTAATTTCACATTATGAGTCGGAATGATTTCTTAGGGTGTACGTATAAATCTCTAACCAAAATTGAGTTAAAAACCTAATTTAGAAATCGATAAAAAAATTGAAACAGAACTTAATATGATTCAAGAAGAATTGTAAAAGACATAAAAACCTAAATAATTAGGTATATTAAACCCTAAACAAAAAATAACAATAATCATTATAGAATAAAACCAACCTATAATAGTTATAAGGAAAACTAAAACCATGTTTGTATTATAGGGATTATTAACAATGGTTTGAACAAGTTGGACCTCAAGTGAGGAGTCCGAGCAAGTTATGATTAATACGTCGTTGTATTTCGAAACACTAATTTGTAGTATTCGGAGGATTGAGTTATACTTGATTGTGCTTATTAGATGGTTGATTATATACATGTACTTGTTTTGAGCTGCTGATTATGATGATGATTTACTGTCTGACTTGTATTTATATGATTTGTATGGAATAATTGATCATCTTAAACTGGATCTAATAAAACATATGACTTATAATAATAAATCGGGCATGCATAGCATCCTATTAAGGGATTATTAGGATTCTCTGGCTATATACCGACCCCTTCGAAAGGGATAACGCTAGATGGCACAATTGTTCCCTTCTTCATCCTTAGTCCAATTAAGTGAGAGAAGAGGAGGTTACGGCAAAGGTAAAGTTAATGGTTCGAAAGTAGTCGCGGAAGGAGCAGTGTCTCAATTATATAAGTCTGGGTTTGATCGTGAGCAATTGTAATAATGGAGACTCCTTAACATGGATTAGAGCGAGTGTAATTTCTCTAATCTTACGACAGATCAGAAAACATCATGTAATGGCATTTGCTCGAACATACGTTGCACTTAATAATTTGATTAATAACCTTTTTTATGCTTACTGTATGGTTTAATTCTCTACCTCAACTTACTAAGTTATGATTGCTCACATCCCTATAGACATTTGTTACAGGTGCTAGCTAGGAAACTGATTACATTTACTGCAGGATCCTGAGGAGTAAGGATGTAAACTGAAGATCAAGTACACTCTCTAACTAGACTTATTTTAAAGCTTTTAGCATTAATTTATAAATTACTCTAGTAAATTGTGATTAAGTTGCTAAATCAATATAAGTATGTATATTTCTTAAGTTCATAAGTAAATAACATACTTAATTTATGAATTATCTATTTCAAAGCGGGTTAGTTGTGAACGCCTTGTGTAAATCAGGTCTATGATGACAGCTGTATAATCAACTTCTATCTTAGAATGGTTTGCACTGCGAGACTGTGACGACTCTGCCGCTTTGGTGCATGACATCCGACTCCCTTTTTTCATGATAAAGGGTTTCTAATGGCTTCAATGGCACATGTCAACTCTCCTAATCAAATGAAGAAATTGTTAGAGAAAGCTTTGGTAGACTTGAATGAATCAATTAGAGAATCAACTACAGAATTAGAATCCCATCACAAAGAAGACACCAATGAAGACAATTGTTACAGAATAAACTTAGGTGATCTGTGATGTATTTTATATTTTTTTGAATGTATGTATTTATGCACTATAAAATACTTGTAGGTATAATCCCATATATGTATCACAGTACACCTTGACATTGCAATGGTGTCACAATGACGTCAAATTTCACTTCTGACATAATGATGTCCACTCATGACTTTTAACTGTTTGCTACAGTGAATTATCTGCCACAACGATTAACTTTTCATTGTTCATCTACAGTGAATTGTCGACCTCTTCCCTCATTTGAATCATCGGGGAAATTTTTTCCTTACTCTTCTCCCTCTCCTCTCTACTTCATACACTTCCTCTCTCTTTTCCCTTCATTATCTATACATTCTTCATCTCTCTTTCTTTTCTTCCTTTTCAATATTGAGAAGCATTCCTATGTTTCTATTCTAAGGTATATACATACCTTATAATGTTCTTTAATGTTTTCTTCTAATATTTCTTATTAGTATTTCTTCAAGAAACGATCTGTAATGCTCTTAACTTTGTAAATGATTTAAAATTATTAAAAAAATAAGAATTTGTTTTATTATCTTCTTTTTTCACATCTTACATGGGGAATCTCCATTTCTAAATAAGTGTATCTCCGTAAGATTTTAATGTTTAATGTCTTAATATTTATACATAAGACCCTATAATCGACAAGTTCTACTACCTACGGTGATTTTCATTTAATGTTCTTATATTTATATTTCTTAATGTTCATGTACAAACCCCACTAACCTTAGCTTTGTCGCCTGTGGTGGTTTTCTTTTATGTTTAATGTTGTATGCTTTTAATATATATATCAAGAATATTTATATTATTTAGTCAGTAAGGTATATAAGCTAAAAACTCGAGATTGCGAGTTACTGGTCCAAAGGAGGTTTAAATGTACCCCATGCTTCTAATGATACAATGCTACGTACTAGAAGACTAATAATATAAATTTTCTTAATAATTTAAGTTTTAATGTCTCAATTAGTTAAGGATGATAATGGCAATGATTTGTTTTAATTTTTAGAATATTTATACAGTACAATAGAATTTTTAGGAAGTTTTTATTTGTATGTTATCTTGGTAGTTTATGATAATGCTTTATGGTAATTATAAGCCCTAAAGTTAAGCCAAGTGACCGTAAAATTAAACTTAGAACACAAAATTTAAGGCGATCGGTTAAAGGATCTGATCAAACCCAAATTATAAACTATGGATAGAAATATTAGTAAAAATGATCCCGTAAACTTGAATTTAAGAAAAGAAGTAATAATATAAAAGACTATAAAATTTTCAAATTTTAAGTATAATAATTATTAATTATCAAAAAGGCGAAAACTGTAATCTAATAACTAATAAATTACTAGAGATAGATTATATGTATACTAAAAGTCATAGAACGACTTAAATAATAATTAGGAATGTTTACATGTATCCCACATGTATTCACGTGTAGATAAAAATATGTGAAATTTTTTAAAGTGGCTAAAAACTTATTAAATAATTAAAGAAAATTATTAATTAATTAAGGAAAAATCAGAAAAAAAAAAATCAGATCTGGAATGATATAGATTTGGTCGAGGTAAGTCAAGAGTTGAAGAAGAAAAATTATCCAATTAAAATCAACCAACACAAAAGCCAAAAATTAAGGGAATTGGGAATGTGTTGTCTAATTTAATGTATATTAATTACCACAAAATTCAATAAATAGGGAAAAAATTTACAGAGCTCCTTTAAATAGTTAGAAATCGGAAAAAAAAAATAGGGAGCATCGAAATCCAATAGAAAAACTAGAGTAAAAAAAAAAAAAAAAGGAAACCTGTACAGTTAGGGCTAATGAGCCAAACCCACGAGCCACCACTACTTGGAACTGAGCCACTACCACCACCCCACTCCAGACCCACCGTCTGGACCAACCGACATACCTGGATCGGTGTTGAAAGGCCGAAAGCTATCGGACCAGGTGAGTCTCTCATCTGCTTCAATTTTGTATAATTTTGTAAAATTATTTATTTTGCCCACAAAATTATGAAATTTATTATTCTAAGGTTTTATTGTTTGTAGATTTAGGAAAAAATAGTGATTAAGTATAATCACGTCTGAAAATATAAAGTTCTTAAGAAATTAAGCAAAACCGAGTATGATTAAGATTAGAAATAAATAGGCTTAGGAGTGTAGTTTGGAGCTCAAATTTTTTTTGTAGAATGCTTAAGTAATCTAGAATAGTGCTATTAAGTTTTTTTTAAATTTAAATTTCAAAATTTTTAGGTAAATTTTTAGTCTTAAAATGATAGAAAAATTGGGTAATTTTGGGATAATTAGGTTATTAAGATATTAATTACTGATTTAGATAACAATTAGAAGGTTAGGGATGTTAATCTCTGATGTGGAAATCTAATCCTAGCCTTTGTAGTGTTAAGTGTAAATAATGAAGGAATTATGTGCTAATTGTAGAAAATTAGGAATATTATAAAAAATTAGGTTTAATTAGATAAGATAATAATAGAAATCAGAATATAATAAATCTAAAATAAAATTTAATTTTAGGTAATTGTATAAAAAAATGTAAGAGTTTCTCATATCGGAAAAAAATCCGGTACCTTAATTAGGATTAGCATGTATCGAACAGTTTAAAATACTAAATTAAGATCTAATAGGATATTAGAATACTCGAATTTAATGTGATTAATTTCACATTAGGATTCGAGCATATTTATGATTCCAAAATCAAAACTATAATTTAATTTAAGAATCGAACCCCGAAATACAATAGAATGAATCATTAGTAAATAATAGGTATACATGGAAAAAAATAAGCTAAATTATAACTTAGAATGTGAATCATTAAAGTATAAAAACTAAAAAGACCTATTTGTATTATAGGATATCTAGAGACAAATCAGCTTGCAATTGAGTGATCGGGCGATTGAGAAACTCCAAGTAAGTTAGGTTATTACTTACTGTATTAGAGTGCTATTTTATGGTACTCGGAGACTTAGGATTATATATGGTTGTGATTGTAAGTAGTTTACGCATGTGTTTGATGTATCTGAATGTGAGTTGAAATTTGTAATGTGATTGATTTTGTGATTGATTGAATTGGTGTGAAATTATTTGAACACCCTAAATGAAATTTAATCTTATTTGACTCTAATAACAAAAAATGTCATGTATTGCAACCTGTTACGGGATCATAGAATTCTCCAAACAAATACAGACCCCTTCCAAAGGGATAGCGCAGGATTACATAATGGTCTCTTCTTCATCCTTAGTCGAACTAAGTGACAGGAGAAGAGGTCGCGGCGAGGGTGATGTCAATGGTTCGAAGGTAGTCGCGGGAGGAGCTGTGTCTCCATTGCACAATCCAGAATTTGGTTGTGAACTATTACATAACATGGAAACTCCTCAACCCGGATTAGAGCGGGTGAAATTTCTCTGATTTCATAACGGATCGGACTACGTTGTGCGATGACACTTGATTGTTGCATTGCATTAAAATAATTTCTTGATAATCTTGTTTGTGTTTGTATACTCTCATGAGCCTCTAATTTAACTTACTGAGCTGTAGTTACTCATACCCTTATAGATCCTTTTGCAGGTCCTAATTTTTTATTATTGCAAGTATTATACTGCTATACAATTATCCAGAGGTTAGTTCTTCTAAAGCCAGGGGTGTGAGGACCAATTTGCTTAGCAGTGGATATATAATTAGTGTATCCTTTGTAGTTTAAAACTGAAAGATTGATAATTGTTATGTAAAATTAGTAAACCGTTATGTTTAAGTACAGCTTCCTAAGAAGTTCTGTAGACTTTATATATATAATTTTGTATTTTTATTAAAAAAATTTGTGATAATTACTATATTCATAGTTAAAGACTTAAATGGGATTGTTTACTTTAAAGCGAGAGTCGTCGACGCCTTGTATAGATTATGTCTATAGTAGGTACTGTGAGGCTAGTTACTATCATAAAATGATTTACACGGTGAGACTGTTGCGACTCTGTGACTTCAGGGCATAACAGTAATCCTCTTAAATTCTATTTTTAATACATTAATACCACATCTTTCTACTTCTACTCTTATTATAATTTTTCATATAGATTTCAAGCTATTGTTTAAGGTAACTTCTCCTCGGTTACTTATGGTATAAGAGCCAATAAGTGAGTATATAGTCTTATAAGTGGTTTTTAATTTTCATTCGAGATTTTTTTTTTTTTTAAGAAATCTAAATCTTATTTTACCATTCATTTAGGATAATTTTTTTGTGGAAACCTTTTATGTTATGATGATTTCTACTAAGGCTCGACGTAAATCTCGCTTTTGAATTATTAAGAGTAGTATATGAGTCATAAATTAAAGATCATAACATAAGTTTTAAAAATAGTCTTATGAATTGAATTTATAAGATTAGAAAAATTTAGTCATTTTTGAAAATTATGAATCTACTTACAAGAACTATATCCTCTTCTAGTTTTGCTACTTCTGAGTAGACAGAAGAAATTATGTTAAATAATAAGGATTAAATTTATATGAAAGATTTTGATAAAGCTATAAATGATTAGAAGATACCTAAAACTTCTTATAATCAAATATATCAAATAGCAAAATGAAAAATCTTTGGCAAAAATGATTATGTTATAGCCACAAAAAAAAGAAAGAAAAGATATCCCTATTTCTGATGGCTTAACTATGATAAAACTTTTAAATATTGAATCAATTAAAAAATACTCAAAAGAATGGAACTGTATACACGTAGGTCTACTTCAAATAGGAGCTAAACCTCTTACTAAACTAAGTCTAAACACTTCTATGTTCATAATCCTTAGAGATGCCAGTGAATTAGACTATGAAAGCTCAATGTCATTATCCTAAGAGATCAATAGATTTACCTCTACCTCTACCTCCTCCTCCTAAATTATCTAATCCTATTAATGACCAAATTAAAGTTCAAACCAATCCTCCACTTAATGGAATAATGCATAGGTTAGGTATAACTACACTGGTTTACCAACCTAATGAACCAAATTATGAGGAACTTTCTACTTCAATGATAGGTGATCTAGAACTTAATGTTTTAGAGAAACCCTTTTAACCAAATAGGATTATCCTAAGCAAAAAGTTTAATTCACAATAAAATTAAAAAATGATATTTTAACACTTTCAATAATGTTGCTAAACAAATAAAAGAAGAATATCGCGATTTTATGTATAAAAATCGTTTTCAAATACATTTCTTCAAGTGGTTTGAAAAATATTATTTAAAGCCAAAACAAATCAATGTTTCAAATGGCAACTAAGTGATAGTCGAGTTATAGAATCTAATCATCCACCATTTAGTAATATAAAACCAATACATAAAATTACTGAAATAAAACTTGCTCCCTTCAAAATTGCACAAGAAAATGAAGATAAAGGGATTAAAAAAGTTATTGATCAAAATAATTATACTAACCAATATTTACATACAACAGATAAATAATTAGATAGAATGGAAAATGTGATAAATAATGAAGTAAGTAAAAATTATGAAAAACCTTCAATACATAAAAGAATGCCTTTAATTAAACCTTTTCAAATATCAAAAAAATCTCAATAATAAATTTTTAAAAGCTTTAGATGAAAAGAAAAGAATATTAAAAAAATGATAAAAGAAGAAATGAGTTTAAACCAATTGATATATTAAAATTAGATACACCAATTAATTCTTCAAAATTATGAGGTGTTATCATCAATGATACTACTTCGGAAAAAATTAATGTACTTGATGAAACTGATAATGATTCAATTACCAATGAAAATGATTCAGAAAATGATATAACTTCCAATGTCTCTTTAAAAAATTTAAAAATTAATGAATCTAATGAATAAATTAATAAAATTACATGGAAAGAACCTCAAAATTTATATTATTAAAAAGCTTCACCTCTTGATATAATTTTTGAAGAAAAAAATAATGATTATCAGAATAAGTATTCTGCAGAATCCACCTATGAATAGAACATAGATGAATACTTAGAACAAAAAATTCTTAATGTTCTTAATCAAATGATAATATTTTCAAATACTAATAAAACAATTCATAATGTTACTAGTTATTAAGTAGTATTACTTTTAATTTCTAGTTTTACTGGATATTTAAAAAGTTGGTAAGATAACTATTTCATTAAGAAATAACGAATTAATGTTTTAACATCATATAAAACTAATAAAAATGGAATTAAAATTCTTGATGAAAATGATGAACCAATTTAAGACATGATCAATACTTTAATATTTTAAATAAGTCAACATTTCATAAGAGATCTGTCCCATATTAGGGATAAAACCTCAGTTTATTGTCCAATATGAAATGTAAGTCTTTAGAAGAATTCCGTCAATATAAAGATAATTTCTTTCAAAGAACCCTCCTAAGGAATGACTACAATCAGCTTTTTTGGAAAGAAAAGTTCTTAGCTAATTTACCTAAATTGATAGGAGAACAAGTTGGGAATAGAATCTGGAAAGAAAATAATGGTGAAATTCCTTATAATGAATTATCTTATGGAGAATTAGTATCATATGTTTATAAAATCGGTACACATTTATGCACCACAATAAGACTGCAAAACAATTAAAAAATAAATAGCGCATAAAACGTCAAGGGTTAGGCAATTTCTATGCTCAATATGATCTCTCTTTTGTTCAAAAAAGGACAAAAAAGGTTTTTAAAAATTTAGAATGTTCACGTAAAAAACATAGAAGAAATTTTAAGAAAAATTTTTCTAAAAAACTTGAAAAAATTGAAAATTAGAAAAAAAAAATTAAAAACTTTAAGAGAAAATCTTATAAATAATTAAAGTGTTATAAATGTAGAAAAATTGGTCATATAGCAAACTTCTATAAGATCAATAATAAACTAAATTAATTAAACCTCAATGACAAAATAATGGAAAATATTTTACAAATTTTTGCAGATAATGAATCTTCAACTTCTAAGGAAAACTTTGATGATGGAATTCAAATGAATGATATTGAATTAACATCTACATCTTCTAAGGATAATAATGAACTTAATGTTTTAACTAATGAAAAAGAAGAAATTCTTAATAAAATTGACCAATTAAATAATGATAATAAAAAAACTTGAATATTTAAAAAATATGAATGTTTCAAAAAGTACTCTTTCGCTTACTCCTAATTTGCCATATAGTCTTAATGAAATTCTTCAAAGGGGTAAAAAATTTCATAAAAAATCTATTTCTGTAAATAATCTTCATAATGAAATCAATGTTAAAGAACAAAAAATAAAAGAATTAAAACTAATATAACTGAAACTTCAAAAGGATTTTCTTGAATTAAAATAGAAAATGATAATTCAAGAATATTTTGATAATAATGAAGGACAAACATCAAACAATAATGTTCAAAATAATGTTGAAAACGACTCTAATTATCTTCTACAACTTATAGAGGTAATAACAAAAAAATGGGTAATTAATGTCACAATAAGAATTAATAATGAATTCATTTTAGAAACAATTGCATTATTTGATACTAATGTAAATCTAAATTGTATTAGAAAAGGATTAATTCTAATAAAATATTTTGAAAAAATGACCTAATCTTTAAGCTCTGCATTTTGTAACAAATTGCATATAAATTTTAAACTGTCCAATGCTATGAGATTGTCAAAAAAAAAAAGTTTCTTATAAAACTACTTTTATTCTTGTTAAGAATTTAAAGCAAAATGCTATTTTAAGAAGTCCTTTTATCAATCTTATTCAACCATTTTTTGTTAATAACTAAGGAATTGAAACAAACTATTTGAAAAAGAAAATTGTTTTCAATTTTGTTTCAAAGCCTCAAGTTAAATATTTAAATGTTTTGAAAGAAAAATCAATCTCACAATTGAATTGCTTAATTGAAAATAAAGAAAAACACTTAATGTATCTAAAAAATGATCTTAAGTTTAAAAGGCTTGAAACTCAACTTTCTAGTAACAACTTGAAGAAAAGGATTTCTGTCTTGAAGTTAAAAGTTAAAAATTCAATTTGTTCAATGTTACCTAATGCTTTTTGGAATCGTAAATCACATACTGTAGATTTACCTTATAAAAATGATTTTAATGAAAAAAATATTCCAACGTAGGCTAAGCCTTCATAAGTGAACAATGAAATTCTAAAGTATTGTAAAAGTGAAATTAATTATTTGCTTAATAAAAAATTAATTTGTAAAAATAAGTCTCCATGGAGCTATTCAGTATTCTATGTCAATAAAAATGCTGATATTAAGAGAGGTGTATCTAAGCTAGTAATTAACTACAAACCTTTGAATCATGCTTTAAAATGAATTAGATATCCAATACTTGATAAAAGAAATTTACTTAATAGGTTATACAATGTAAGAATTTTTTCAAAATTCAATATGAAATCTGGATTTTAGCAAATTTAGTTTAATGAGAGTAATAAATATAAGACTGCCTTCACTGTACCCTTTGGTCAATACAAATGGAATGTCATGCCATTTAGATTAAAAAATACTCTATTGGAATTTCAGAGAATAATGAATGAAATTTTTAATAATTTTTCAAATTTTATGATTGTTTATATTAATGATGTTTTAATATTTTCATCTAATATAGATCAACATTTCAAGCACATAAATTTTTTTATTAATATTGTTAGAAAAAAATAGTTTAATTGTGTCACCTTCTAAGATTAGTCTTTTCCAAAATGGAATTAGATTCTTAAGATTTCACATTCATAATGGGACAAGAATTCCAATCTAAAAATTGATTGAATTTGTGTCTAAATTTCCCAACGAAATTAAAAACAAAAACTAATTATAGAGATTTTTGGGAAGTCTAAATTATGTTGTTGATTTCTTTCCTAATCTTAATATTTTGTGAAAACCACTCTATCAAAGATTAAGAAAGAATCCCCCTCAATAGTCAAATGAACATACTAATGTAGTAATGTTAATTAAACAGAAAATTAATGAAATTCCCCATCTTCATACAGCAGATCCATCTCTACCTAAGATTGTAGAAACAAATGCTTCTGATATAGGATTTGGTGGAATTTTAAAACAAAAACAAAATAATAATGACTATGTTGTTCAATTTATTTCTAAATATTGGAATGAATGTTAAAAAAAAAAAAAACCTCATCTACAGTCAAAAAAGAAATTTTGGCCATTGTTTTAACAATTTCTAAGTTTTAAGGAGATTTGTTAAATCAAAAATTTCTTTTAAGAATTGATAGTACAGTAGTGAAAAATGTTTTATTAAAAGATGTCCAAAATATAGTTTTGAAACAAAATTTTGCCACATAGCAATCCATTTTATTTCTTTTTTACTTCAAAATTGAGCATATTAATGGATCTTCAAATTATCTTCCTAACTTCTTTACTCATGAATTTCTACAAGAAGATGCATCCCAAGTAAGAGAAGGATAAGGGAAAAAACTAACTAATATCTGAACATGACTTGAAGCCTACAAACCTACCAATGCACCCCTAACCATCAAAGAGGAATAATCCTTTGCAATGTCCAATAATGAACCCAAACCTAAGCCTTCTAATAATCCAATGCTCAAGGTTCCTATAACCTTAGACTTTCTTAAAGCATTAGCAATTGCTTTACAACAAAAAATATACCCCCAATGTATATATATATGTACACATTGTTATGGAATTTCTAAGAGATTCTACATATTACAATAATCTACTAATTTACATATCATGTATTAGTTTATAATAAGACCTTAAAGAGCTTGATCGTTTAGCCAATTAATCCTCACTTCACATAGCTTCAAAAGTGAACTGACCTCAGGATAATTGTAACGTAACATATTAGTTAAAAGTCAAAACCTATAAGAGAATCTATAAAGGTATGAGTAACCACAACTCGGTAAGTTGAATTAGAGACTTAAGGATGAATAATAAGCACAAATAGGGTTATTAAACAATTAATTATATGCAATAAAATAAGCAAGTGTTATCGCACAACGTTGTCTTATCTGTTGTGAAATCAAAGTAATTTCATCCGCTCTAATCTAGGTTGAAGAGTTTCCATTAATGTAATAACTCATAACTAAACCTAAATTTGTGCAATAGAGACATCGCTACTCTCAAGACTATCTTTCGAACCAATGCCCGCATCCTCACCTCGACCTCATTTTTTGTTACTTGGTTCAACTAAGGATGAGGAAAAGACCATTATGCTATCCAATACTATTTTTTTCAAAGGTATCACTATTTGGTTGGAAAATCCTAATGATCCCTTAAAAGTTTACAATACATATCAATTTAGGGTATTTAAGTCAGTTATGGTTAGGTTAGATTTAGGGTGATCAAACAATTTTACACCATTCTATTCACATCAATCACAAAACACAGTATGAAATCAGATACCCAAACACATATGTATATAACTACTTACAAATACAGTCAAATATAACCTTAAGTCTTTGAGTACTCTAAAATAGTACTCCAAAATACAATGAAGTATTAAACCCAAATTACTTGGTATCCCTAGTTTGCTCAATCACTTGTCGCAAGTCAACTCGTCTCCGTGTCCTATAATATATAATATAAATACGTTTTTAGTATTTATATCTTGATGATATATATATATATAATGATTTAGCTCAATTCTTCATATATTTATATTATTTATCACCAATTCATTCAAGGTTAGTTCTAGATTCAATTTCCGAATCCGATTCCAATTCAGGTTTTAAATCAGTTCTAACTACGAGTATTATACATAAATGCTAAAAATACAATCCAAACCCTAATGTGAAATCAATCATATTAGTCTTGAGTATCATAATTACTACTTTTGGTCCTAAATCAGTATTCTATTCTATTCGATACACTTAAATCCTTATTAGTATATCAAATTTACTTCCAATGTAAAAAAAATTTATATTTTTTCTATAATTATCTAAATTTATGTTTACTACCAGATTTATTACACATTAATATTATTATTATATTATCCATTTTAACCTAATATCTTATATTTATGATAATTCCAATTCCACATATTATCAAAATTACATATATTTACTATATAATACCCTAATAATCATATCTAACACCTTAAATACCACCATTATCATACTACATCAAATATCGACATCTCGAAACACCTTATCATTCCCTAAATCAGTAATTATTCAATTAGTATTAATAAATCCCCCAAAATCCTTATATATATATATATATTAAAGGCCTAAAAATCACTTAAAAATTTTGAAATTTAATTTCTAAAAAAGGGTTTCATAACATTATTTTATATCACTTAAGTAATCTACTAAAAAAAATTAAGCTCAAAACTGCACTCTTAAGACTATTTAATTATAAATCGAAATAAGATCGGTTTTGTATGGTTTCTTAAGCACCATATATTTTCAAATATGATTAAATCTAAGCAATATTTTTCCCTAAATCTACATACAATAAAATATTAGAATAATAAAATTCATAATTTTATGGATAAAATTATTAATTTTAATAAATTACACAAAATCAAGCTGAATTTTAAACTCACCTAATTGTTGGATTTCTTGCCACCAGCAACGGTTCGAGGAGTGTTGCCTGGTCAAAGCGATGGGTGTAAGGTATGGTAGTAGTAGCGGTGGTTCGGTTCCAATTGATAGTGGTTCATGGATTTGGTCCAATTACCCTTATTATGCAGATTTTTTGTAATTTTTTGAAAAAGCCCTACTTCACTCTTTTTTTGGTTCTCTCTATTTTTCTACTTTACAAACTGCTCAAATGGGCTTCTGAAAAAAAAATAGCTATTTATAGAGCTATTGGGGAATTTTGATGCATTAATTTGACTTAACAATTGCTTTATCCTCTTCTAAATTACCTTTCTAAGTTGGTTAATTTAATTGGTCTAATTTTTTTCTTTCCTCTCTAACCCAGCATGACTCAAATCTAAATCATTCCCCACTTCTTTGATTTTTTTTTCTCATTTTTTCTTGATTTTTTAAAATTATTTAACATTTTTTTTCATTTTAAATAATTTCATGTATTTTTACCTACACATAAATACATATGAAGTACAAGTAAATGTTCTAAATATTATTTATGTTATTTTATAATTTTTAGTGTGCATATAATTTATTTCTACCGAATTGTTAGTTATCGAAATTCATTTTACGTATTTTCGATAAATAACAGGTAATATACTAAAATTTGATATTATAATATTTCATTATTTTATTACTTATTTTCTTAAATTCAAACTTATAGGATCCCTTTTACTAATATTTCTAAGTTTATATTATAATTTAGTTTTGATCAGATTTTTTAACCGATCGCCCTAAACTTTACGTACTAAATCTGATTCTACAGTTATAGGGCTTGCAATAAGTTTCAAAGAGATTCTTAAATGTTCCAATTAGGTTTCAGATTCAAAACCTTAAAATATGTACCCTACAATTGTTTTGGTTATATGGAATAAAGTAATGACATTATCGAGAAGAAGGGGAAAAAACATGTACCCTATAAAGTAGGGTACGAATAAAGTCTCATTCTTCATGCATCTACTCGCCCTTAGATATTTGCATCTATATGTGCATTTATATATTTATCTATATGTCTACATACACCCACAACATTTATATTGTATACTATGTACATATCTTTAACAATATAATTATACATTATAGGTACTATATAATAATAGAAGAATTATTATTATTGTTATTAGTGCTGTTAGACCCAAATTAACCTGGATTTAATAGAACCCCTTCATAAGATTAATTTGAGTTACCGTTTTAACCCTCATTACAATGGCTCCAGTTCGACCTAATTAACTCGATTGATCTAACCCGATTTCTAATAAGAACCTAATAGGCTTTTTCAGATTAAAATATATTGTTTCCCTTATATTTTGTAGAAAATACATTAATTCACTTAAAAAATTAATGTAAATAAATTAAAAACAAAAAATAAACTATAAAAGCCTCTCCACTTTCAATTCTATAGGATAAAGGCAGTTTTTGTTACTCTATAAATAAATACGAATTATAGTCTAATATTTTCTATTGACTGTGATTGACCTTATGACCCTTCACCCCTTCTTGTTCCAAGGTCAACTTTCTAGTTCGAGTTTGATAACAATGGTTGTTATTCAACTAATAATTGGTACAAATTATATGGTTTGATCATGAAATTAACAATAAGGATATTAGCACAATAACAATTTTACTAGATAATAACGAAAATCTCATATCAATAAACCATTTTAGTTTTCCTATTATCTTATTTATATAAAGACACATATAACATTATTAATACATATATATATGCATATAGACCTGGGCGGCAGTTTAGACTGGCTCTAAATCGCCGGTTCACGAAACGAAGTCATGTTGAATTGTGATCAGCTCGTGAGCCGACCGTTTAGGGTCGATTTATGTGGGCCACCAATTTAAGGGCTACAAATCGACCCTTGAACCATTTTTTCCCCCTCTTAAGCCTTTAAATTATTTCTTTTTTCCTTTTCGCCTTACCAATCCTTCAACCTTTTTTTTTCTTCAATCCATCCATAAAATATACATTAAAAATGAAAAGAAAATAAAATACAAAAAATTATTTTATAGCATGAATACCTAATGTCCTAATCTAATCGAATAAAATGAAGTAGTTAGAAGGAAAATATTTTTTATAGTATTTTATGGTAGCCCAAAAGGTGCTTATGTATCCATTAATCGAAATCAGATTGTCGTAGTTTGGTTTAGATTTTTAGAAAACCTTTAGTTTGTTAATCAATTTTACATTTTCAAAAAAGTATCAAAGTGTACGTGAATATTCAAGTTAAATTTCTTGAATGAAAATAATTTTAGTTTGTCATAATTTGGAAAAAATTAATGCTATATCAACACTTTTGGGAAAACCATGCCATTTAGTATTTTTGGACAATTAGAAAAAAAATATTTTTTTTTAAGTGATAAAACTTTTTCATATAGGATGAAAAGAAAACTTACTATATATCATCTTGAGATAACAGTTTATGTTTGTGAGTAGGAGTAGAACCTATGGGTGAGCTTAAGCTTCCATCAGATCAATTCTAGTCAATGAAGTAATCATCCTCTTCGCTTGATGTCCCATATGGTTCTTATCATCTACAACTTGCCTTATATTAATCTTCTATGCAAACATTTGCCTCAACATTGACAACAGATAGAGAGGTTCGGCGTTCGTCAACGATCAATCCTGTTGTATTAAACATTTGCTCAACAATTGTAAGCCCTAAAGTTAAGCCAAATGACCGTAAGATTAAACTTAGAACATAAAGTTAAGGCGATCAGTTAAAGGATTCGATCAAACCCAAATTATAAATTATGGATAGAAATATTAGTAAAAAAGACCCGGTAAACTTGAATTTAAAAAAATAAGTAATAAAATAGGAGATTATAAAATTTTTAAATTTTATGAATAATAATTGTTAATTATCGAAAAGGCGAAAAATGTAATCTAATAACTAGTAAATTACTAAAGATAGATTATATGTATAATAAAAATTATAGAATGACCTAAACAATAATTAGGAATGTTCACATGTACCCCACATGTATTTACGCGTAGATATAAATACGCGAAATTTCTTAAATTGTCTAAAAACTTATTAAATAATTAAATAAAATTATTAATTAATTAAGAAAAAATCAGAAAAAAAATCAGATGAATTAGGAATGAGGTGGATTTGGTCGTAGCAAGTCGGGAAGTAAAGAATAAAAATTATCCAATCAAAATCAAGCAACACAAAAGGCAAAAATTAAGGGATTTGAGCAATATTTTGTCCAACTAAATGCACATTAATTACCATAAAACTCTATAAATAGGGAAAAAATTACAGAACTCCTTTAGATAGTTAGAAATTAGAAAAAAAAATAGAGAGTATCAAAAATTCAAGAGAAAAATTAGGGTAAAAAAAAAGAATGAAATCTGTACATTAGGAGCTAACTAGCTAGGACCGAGCCGCCACCACCACCTAGGACCGAGCCGCCACCACCACCTAGGACCGAGCCACCATCACTACCTCACTCCAGACCCACCGCCTAAACCGACCGACACATTTGGACCGATGTTGGAAGGCCAAAAGTCATCGAACCGGATGAGTCTCTTATTTGCTCCAATTTTGTATAATTTCGTAAAATTATTTATTTTGCCTAGAAAATTATGAAATTTATTATTCTAATGTTTTATTATATGTAGATTTAGGGAAAAACAGTAATTAAGTATAATCACGTTTGAAAATATAAGATTCTTAAGAAATTAAGCAAAACCGAGCATGATTAGGATTAGAAATAAATAGGCTTAGGAGTGTAATTTAGAGCTCAAATTTTTTCTATAAAATGCTTAAGTGATATAGAACAATGCTATGAAGCCATTTTTTTAAATTTAATTTTCAAAATTTTTAGCCCTAAAATGATTGAAAAATTGAGTAATTTTGGGTTAATTAGGTGATTAAGACAATAATTACTAATTTAGATAGTAATTAGATGGTTAAGGATGTCAATCTTTGATGTGGAAACCTAATCCTAGCCTTTAGGGTTTTAAGTGTAATTAATGAAGCAATTATGTGGTAATTGTAGAAAATAAGGAATATGTAGAATTGAAAATTTAATAAATATGAAAAATTAGGTTTAATTAGATAATATAATAAAATTTTAGGTAATTGTATAAAAAATGTAAGATTTTCTCACATCAGGAATAAATCCAGTACCCCAATTAGGATTAGTGTGTACCGAACAGTTTAGAATACTAAATTAAGACGCAATAGGATATTAGAATACTCCAGCTTAATGTGATTAATTTCACATTAGGATTCGAGCATATTTAAGATTCCAAAATCAAAACTATAATCTAATTAGGTAAAATAAATCATTAGTAAATAATAAGTATACATGGAAAAATGAGTTAAATTATAACTTAGAATATGAATAATTAAAGTATAAGTACTAAAAGGACCTGTTTGTATTATAGGATACCTAGAGACAAATCGACTTACAATTAAGTGATCGGGTGATTGAGAAATTTCAAGTAAGTTGGGTTATTGCTTACTGTATTAGAGTACTGTTTTATGGTACTCGGAGACTTAAGAATGTATATGGTTGTGATTGTAAGTAGTTTACGCATGTGTTTGATGTATCTGAATTTGTGCTGAAATTTGTAATGTGATTGATTTTGTGTTATGATTGAATTGATGTGAAATTATTTGAACATCCTAAATGAAATTTAATCTTATTCAACTTTAATGACCTAAAATGTCATGCATTGCAACCCATTAGGAGATCATTAGGATTCTCCAACCAAATACCAAAGGGATAGCACATAATTGCATAATAATCCCTTCTTCATCCTTAATCGAATTAAGTGATAGGAGAGGAGGTCGTGGAGAGGGTGAAGTCAATGGTTCAAAGGTAGTCGCGGAAGGAGCAATGTCTCTATTACATAAGCTTGAGTTTGGTTGTGAGCTGCTACATAACATGAAAACTCCTCAACCTGGATTAGAATAGGTGAAATTTCTCTGATCTCACAACAGACCGGACTACGTTGTATGATAACACTTGATTGTTGCATTGCATGAAAATAATTGCTTAATAATTTTATTTGCATTTGTATACTTTCATGAGCCTCCAATTCAATTTACTGAATTATAGTTGCTCATACCCGTATAGATCCTTTTGCAGGTCCTAATTTTTTATTACTTTAAGTATTATAACGCTTTACAATTATCTAGAGGTTAGTTCTTTTGAAGGCAAGAGTATGAAGATCAATTTGCTTAGCAGTCGATATATAGTTAGTGTGTCCTTTGTAGTTTAAGACTGAAAAACTAATAGTTGTTATGTAAATTAGTGAACCGTTATGTTTATGTAGAGTTTCTTGGGAAGTTTGGTAGACTTAACATATAATTATGTATGTTTATTAAAAATTTGTGATAATTACTAATATTTGTAGTTAAATACCTAAATGGGATTATTTACTTTAAAGCGAGGAGTTGTCAACGCCTTGTGTAGATCATGTCTATGGTAGGTACTGTGAGACCAGTTATTATCATAGAATGGTTTATACGGCGGGACTATTGTGACTCTATAACTTTGGGGCATAACAACAACGATCGTTGAAGCTGACCCAGTAAGTTGTCTCTTTTATGCCTTTGCCACCACTTTAAAATATCGAAATCCTTAATGAAGATATTTTTCAAAAACTTACAATTTATATTAGTATAGTGCTGCATCTCAGACATTAGACCACTAGACCATTGCCTTTTCAATTTTTACACCAGTAACTGCTCACTTATAAAGGAGTAATGCCGCTCCTTGATAGGTAGTGAAGCAGAAACCGATAACTGGCTACTATACTGACTTTGATAGTAGTCGAGTATCTCCTCTATATCCGTCGTCGCTACCAACACTTCTCATTATGCTTCCAAGCTCTACACGTCTTAAGAATCCATTATATCTTGAATATAACTATAATAAGTTTTCAAATACATTAGCAATAATTTCGCTTTACAATGAGGGTCTAGAATAATTGTTACGAGATAAATATAAGGAATTTTTTTATAATAAGTTAACCACTTCAACGTCATATCGCATATGTATGTGTGCAGGTTTGGGTCCTCATGGGCTTGAATTAGCACATCAAGTATACTGACCTCTGACATAACAAACAAGTGAACATTGAGCCTGTAAACTTGTGAAAAAGTTTTAGTAACATCATAAAAAACTTTCAAAACTTTAAGTAATTGGATGCAAATATCCCAATTACAAAGGACAATGTCAACTCCCTGCATATTATACATTATAAAGTCACATAACGGTTCGCTGTAAGGAACCGTGCTATGTAATAACTCGTAAGTCGAGTTCTAACAATGTTGCACATCCATTTTAAACTTCAAAGGTCTCTTCCCGCGCTCCATGTAGAAGTTCCTCCACTTTGGTGAAATAATGGCCTATTTGTTATTATCTTGACACTATTTTTTATCGGAGCTATACTATCGTGCAAAATTACAATGCCATCCTTAACACGCAAGTTAAGAATATGACATGCATAACGTATATGGAAAAAAATCCCTCCCAATGCTGGTTGGCTATAATTTTGTAAATCAGATATTGATGCAATATTAGTAATTGCATTATCAAAACCAATAGAAAATTTTTTTCTTACTAATCTGTATTCATTTAAAATTTCGCTAATAATTTTATAAATATTTTGCACCATGTTTCAATCATTAAATACTCTTAAAACCAATAGTCGTTTATTAAGTTGCCAATTATCATCTACTAAGTAAACAGTAACACCCATATAAGAATTATTACGAAAAGAATCCATCCATATGTCTACACATATGGATACTTGTGTATCGAGGGAAGTAAACTTACTTGTGAGCTCCTTCTTACCTTTATGATAGAGCTCTTGCGTGGCTCGAGCTATCGTTCTATGGCTAAACTATTGCGAGCTAGGATTGAAAGTTTCCTGCTCGTATCTACTTTTCCACTCTAATGCACCTACGTTGAATGAGAAGTGTATGTTTGATAAGTACTGTGCCAGGTTATATTTATACCTTTCTTCATCATACCTCATTAGTATTTGTTCGAATGAAACACTGTTTCGGCTAATCTGTTGCTACATTTTATCTATTCCTACATTTTATCTATTCCCACCTCCCTGGGATGCTTAAACCTTAAGTACCTGTTAAGGGTACCATATCCTTTTCCCATTTTTCACGAGTAAATCGTGTTATAATAGTTGCAGATTGCCCTCAAGGTCCCCCTTTCGTTTATATTTTTACGAAAATGAATAGTAAAAATATTAGTTTTACCGGGTTTAGGGGGGCTTACCCGAGCTAGATGATCTCGAACTGCTGGGCCCACATTGTCCCATATGTTACTATTCTGTTTTGAAAATAATTTCTATATCATCCTCTTTATACTCAAACATGCTTGTAAGGCAACTCATCCTTGAGAGTTCAAATCCTATAGGTCATGCAAGGATGCTCATATGAGGAGGCTCGAATCTAACATGATGTTCAGGGACACTCGTGCTTAAATGTTCAAAACGGGGAGGTGGCGTGCCCCGATAACTCATATGTTAATGTTTAATGTCAAAGCTAAAAGGTAATGTGCCCTAATTACTCATGCGACAAGGTTCTACATCGAAGCCCTGAGATGGTGTAAATTTTTCTTCCACATTCTCAACCATATCATGTGTATTCTACTCATTAAAGTTATACTCGTTATTCAGGTACGGCTGAACGTCCTCAAACCGTAGTGGCGAAAACAACATATTAGAAATTCTAACGCTCTTACGCTTACTTTTACCACTAGATGAACTATGTTTTCTACTGGAAAAGATACGGCATAAAAATATTTCCATTAGTGCAAATATTTACGAGTGAAAGACAGAAATAATATGTAAAAGAAAATAAAGTAAAAATTATATATGGATATGTATATGTTAGCATTATTTGATAAGTAAATTATTCTGTATAGTGGAGTAGAGAATTACGCATAGAAAATTGTGGTTAGTAAAAAGATTTAATTAGTTTGTAGAGTAAGTGTTATTGCTAGGTCTGAAGCTGCTATTTATAAGAACCGAGAAATATGTAAATACATTGTTTGAATTTTAAATTCAAATGAGACAGAGGACAAGAGGGGGGAGGGGTGGGGCCGGTCATTTTGATTGACCAATTTTTTTTTTTTAATGAAGCGATCCTCGAACTACTGAATGGGTGGTTCTACTCAAGCAAACCACCCAAGCCTTAAAAGTCCGGCGGTTTGACCTGGCCACTAACGGGATACGCCAATTCAAGGCCCACCTGCCCGACCCGAACCAGTTTTGAATCGATTCACGATTCAAAACCAACCCTTACTTAAGTCTATATGCATATATAACATTTATTTATATGTGCTTTATGATGTTGTAAGTATATATATATATATGTATGTATGTGTATTTGTATAACTTTATGTATCTGCATATATATATTTATTTATGTGAATACTTTTAAAAATATAAAATTATTTTTATATTAGGTGTTGACAATGATGATGATGATATATCAGTGGTTAACTTCGTAAGGTTCATTACAAGTAAATTGATAAGGAACACAGCTGGATGGATGCTAGGAAAAAGAGTTTTTTTCTTAATAATATAGAAGGAGAGAGATGATATCGCAAACAGATGGTTTTAAAGATTTTTGAGGTAAAATGTGAGAAAAGTATATGCTATTCAAGTGTTAACTTTTGGGGATAACTTGGGGGTGTAGTTTTCCTTTCTTTTTTTCTTTTTTATTCCTTGTTTTAGGTAAAAGTACATAAATTGTGTTTATCTTGCTTTTATCTTTTCTAGTCAAACATGCTGGTTTAGCATGTGACCGGAAATTAATGCTGAAACAGGAACATGCAATTGCTTAAAATGTTGCTAATTTTTCATTAAATGAAGTACTATGTTCTCGATTCAAGTCATTCGTAACTTTATGCATACTCTTATAAAAGGGGTGACTATAACACTTTGATCAACAGGTAACACCTAGTATCATTCGAACTAATAACATTATTACCAAAACTTTAACAGCCCATCCATTCACTTCACTGAATAGAATAAAGAATAAATATAACTAGAATTCTTAAGGAATGTAATAAGGGTATAATATCTATTACTTTATTAGTTGAATTAATAAATAACTTAAGAATAGACATGTAATAAAAATTTAATAACTAAAATATTTTTTATTTTTCTCAAGTAATTCTAAAGTAATATGTGGTAGTAGTGGAAATCGACTGCAGAGGTGGAAGCGACAATAATAGTCGATGGTGGTTACGAGCGATGATAGTAGTAGCGGTGGCCGGGGTAGTGACTTGGAGAGAAGGTGAGGGTAATTGTAGCAGTGGTGACGATAACAGATAGCGGTGGTCAAAGGTGGCGGTGACGATAGTGATGGTCAAAGATGGCGACGGTAGTAGTAGTAGTAGTAATAGCACTATAATGATAATGGTGTTAGCGGCAATTGTGGTTGGTGGTAATGGTGGTAACAGTAGTGGTATTGGCGGTGATATGGCGATGGTGATAATGATTATCGTTAAATTAATATGAGATTATTTTTAGAAATAATATAAAATTTTGTAAAGAACTGTAATGTTTTGATCGAGTTAAGAAATCCCTATTACTTGATTTCATGTAATAAAAATTCTTAAAAAATTACAATAATAAAATAGACGGTCTATATAATAGCACAAAGCTTATTAAAAAAAATCGATATATTTTGATTATATCTATATGTTCTATCTATAAAAAAATCAATATATTTTGATTATATCTATATGTTCTATCTATATTCACACATTTACTTTTTATTTTATTTTATGACAGACTCTAAATTATTTTGTATTTATTTTATCTGTATACGTCAGGACCAAGATGCGTGAGACGATCACAACGCAACAAGACAAGTTACTCTGTCTTGGCTATATTCGTCATTGCGATGAATTGATGGAACGACTCAAATGTTTGGAGTTTTCCGAGCTTTGGGCACAAGACAGCGAGGGAGGCATCCGGAGGACAACCAAGATATGGATAACGGGCACTCACCGCCTTAGCCAAGAAATATAAAAAAAAAAAATAAAACATATTTTTTCAATTAGCTTGTAAACATAATGGTTTTTGTTTTGACAACTTTATAACTTTCAAAATAATAATGTATGGATGTTTTGGTCTCATTCTCTAATTATTTTTTAATATTTAAAAGCGTATTTAAAATCAGAATCATGATATGATTCCTATTTTAACGAGAAACTAAAAAGTAAAATCGATGATTTCATCTTTTTTATATTTATTATTATTAATCAAATTACTTATTTAATATTTAATTTACTTATGACATTTAATATTTGAACTTAAATTCAATTTAAAATTTTAAAACTTAAACTCAACTTAATTTAAAATTTTACTTATGACATCATTTAAATATTTATTTTAATTATTTTTTATTTTTTATACTGAGACACAGTATCCATGTGGTAAGTGCATATGCCCTAGTATTAGTATTACGTGTGCCCATTTTGTACCTCATCTTTGTACGACACTCTTGGCATCAAAAGCTTGAGCTAACCTTTCCACAAGGGATCTCAACCAAGGAAAAAGCTCCATGCAGTACGTGTTCCAGCCCCATATCAAAGTCACATAGGAGCAATGTTAAAACTGTCCAAGCTTCTTCATCATAGAGGTTTCCACATAACATTTGTCAACACAGAATTCAACCATGGAAGGTTGCTCAAGCCCAGGGGTCCTGATGCTTACCCGATTTCCAGTTCAAGTCCATCCCTGATGGGCTGCCTGTGATCGAGGGTAATGCTAGTCAAGAACTTATTGCTGTTTGTACCACCGTGAGAAACTACATGGCCACTCCATTTCATGAATTTTTGTCAAACCTCATACAAGACACCACATCGGAAGTTCCTCCAATAACTCGTGTCGTCTCTGATGGATTTATGTCTTTTGCTACGAATCAAGCCATGGAAATATTCAATATACCTGTCATACATTTCTGGACTGTCTCTGCCTGCTCCTTGTTGGGTTTTAAACATTATGCTGCACTAAAGGAAAAAGGCTTCACACCATTAAAAGGTAATAGTTAATTGTTATTATACGTTTACTTGTTTTAACCTTAGAGTATATACAACTGTCGCAGATGATGCTAGGTTGAACGGCAATCGGTTGTACAGGCTACTTACTCAGACCGAATAGGTTCCTAATGTGATAGTAATTTTTTTTTTTGGAACGTATTCTCATGCAATAGAATAGGATTCGAGTTTGAAGTCAGAATAATTCGTACTTACCCTAAAACCAGTATGCATGTTAGAGTTTGCATGTACTTAGATTATTGTTTGATAAGTTTGTTAAGAAAAAGGTTGATTATGTATAATATTTTGCTTTCGTTAAGAGAAGTTTTGCTAAAAAGAAGTCAAGTTTATTTTCTTATGTACCATTATTAAAACATGTATAGATTTTATAAAGAAAATTAAAATATTACAGATTCTATAAGACAATCCATAAAATCTATAGGTATAGATTAGTTTCAAAATGTTATAAGATAGATTTCGATTCTAAAAGTTTGAAAACTTGTATTTATGAAATAAGTAGAGTATAAATAGATTCTCGTACCAAACTCACCTATATTTGCTCACCCTTAAATATCGCTATTTTTTTCATTACATGAAGCACATTCCTGTTGCATACTACTAATTTTTCATTTTCACTTTCTTTCAAAATCAATACTATTATGCTAAATTTAATGTAAACCAATAATATCTATGACAAGTTGCATATTTGAAGAAGTTAATGAGTGCTTGAGTAAATCAAAGGACTTTGGTGTGTAAATCGCTTTTTTTTTTTTTTTCTAAATTATAAAATTCCGATGAAAGATGGACGCTTAACAATAAATTATATGAGAGGCAGGATGATTTGTTTTTTTTTTTTTTATTCAGATGCAAGCTATTTAACTAATGGCTACTTAGACACTTCCATTGATTGGATTCCTGGAATGCCAAACATCACTCTAAGGGATCTGCCAACCTTTTGCTCGAACTACAAATCCTAATGAAGTTCTGTCTAATTTCACAATGGAAGCAGCTGAGAGAGCTAACACATCTTTCGCAACTATCTTCTACACTTTCGAAGCGCTTGAATCAGAAGCCTTGACTTCTTTATCAACCATTTGCTCCCATGTTTATTCCATCGGCCCACTTCCATGTGTTCTTAGAGAAACATTGAAGGATGACGACAACGAGACCTGGAGCTCGATCAAGGGAAATCTATGGAAGGAAGATATGTAGTGTCTCAACTGGCTCGACACCAAAAAACCCAATTTCGTGATATACATGACGTTTGGGAGTATAGCGTTCTTGACACGAGAACAACTAGTTGAGTTTGCAATGGGACTTGCTATAAGTGAACAAAACTTCTTATGGGTGATCAGGCCTGACTTAATCAATGGTGAAGCAGCGGTAATCCCATCTGAATTCTATGAGGAAACAAAAGAAAGGGGTTTTCCATCGAGGTGGTGTCCGCAAGAAGAAGTTTTGATCTATGCATCTGTTGGAGGGTTCTTGACACATTGGGGGTGGAGTTCTATAATGGAAAGTGTGGCTTGTGGTATTCCACTGCTATTTGTGGACCAAAAAGTACAAATTCTCATTATGTTAGCTCTAAATGGGATATTGGATTGGAATTAGACAACAATGTCGAAAGAGAGAAGGTGGCGAGGCTATTGAAAGAGTTGATGGAAGGAGAAAAGGGAAAGAAAATCAAGGAACAGGTTAAGGAAAGGAAGAACAGGCGTCATCTGGTCCACAAGGTTCGTCAATCACAAAATCTAGACAAGTTGATAAACCAGCTCATGGTCTAAGAACGTATGGCTACATTGTGTAAAATGGGGAAACATGCATTGCAAGCAACCATATAGACGGTTTTGTTGAAAATGACTTAACTTGGTAGCCTTAATTTAATGTTTGGATATCCACATTTGTAATGGTTTTTCATTTTACTTTCCTGGCATAATGCCACGTGGATCTGATTTTCTTTTAGACACCAATATACAATGAAATAAAGTTGTTTCTGTGAACTGTTTTTCAAAAAAATAAATTCTTTTTGATGGGGATCAAATTAAACTTAACTTTTTAAAACATTAAATTTCATGTTAAATTTTGGCAACGTAATCGATCTACTTTTTTATTTAATTGAACATATTGCTATTTTGAAAAGAGAAATTATTTTATGTACTCTTTTATATATATATATATATATATATATATTTTATTTTGGTGATGACACCATAATATAATCCTAGAAGATTTAGTTCAACCATTGGAATACAACCAATTTATTCTTAATGAAACAACATATATTATGAGAAAATTATAAGCCAAACAGAAGTAACAAAATTGACTATGGTCGTCAATATAAATGACAATTATCAAATTTACAATGGCAAACTATATTTTCGAAAAGTACTTAATAGCAACACTTTCCAATTTAATTATAATAATAGATTGTATATTAAGAATATTTTTATCAACATTTTTAAATTGTTTGTAAAGAGTGCTTACATAAGGTTTTAAGAAATTGATCTTGTAGAAAATGATGGGCTCTATTGTTACTGCATATGTTAAAAAGCTGGAATAGAAACCTCTAAGTTGCGACTTTTCCATCCTTATATATTCATGGGTATATAATATCTGATAAATCATTTTTCAAGTGAACAATGACAGTGAATTTCTAAGTAATTAGCGTGTATTTCGCTTTTCTCTTTAAATTTAGAGTAAGAGATTTACTACAGAGAATTCCCGTTAATGCAGGGAACAAAAGGCATGGAACCTACTTCTTGTGGCCAATTCATTTTTTTTATTTTTAATCTTAATTATCGAAGGGATAAGCTCCCTGCCAAAGGTAACAAATAATTTTTTAATTAACAATATAACATTTTCTCCAAGTATAATTTCTCAAAATAATAGCTATATAATTCAAAAGTATATATATAGGCTTCTGTAGCGAGCTAGTCACTACGCCAAATGTACCTGTAGTGAGCTGCTCCCTACGGAAAACAATGTGGTCAGCTTACTGGCCAATGCCTGCACAGCAAGCTTTCACTAGATTGATAAAGGGCTATTGTCAATTTAATGAGGACATGACGAAGTGCCTGCAATGCCAAGTTGCATTAATGAAAAAATGAAAAAAAAAAAAATTAAAGAGAAAGAAATTGGTGAGTTATAGATATATGTATTTATATATTCTATGTCATGTATTATATATTTTTTTAATAAAAATATTAAATTATAACCTTTATTCCTTTTGTATTTAGTATATTGTTGTATTTTCTAAAAAGAAAATTTTATTTAGATATCATAAGTCATCCCATTTCATCCATAACATTAAAGCAAAACGTATCTTTAATATTTTAATATTTCTTTTTACTTAGAATTACTAAACAAGCCATAGAATCTTAATAATTCTCTCTCTATGTGTGTGTTCAACTTCTCTCAAGAGTCTCACTCTCTGGCTAGTCTTACTATTTTTGATCCGCCTCTTCATCTCATCTCCCTCTTTCACTCTTTGTTCAATCTCTTTAACGTTTTTTAATTCGCCTCAGTTTTCCTGTTAAGATAGACTTAAGGTTCCACATACCTCCATTTTCTCGATATTTGGGTACTTGAGGTGTACATTATGAAAGAAAAACCGTTCAAAAAAAAAAAAAAAAAACAAAGAAAAAAGTAAAAAAGAAAAGAAGTAGATATGTGCAGTGCATAGAAAATAAAGGACTACCGTTATCATCACATCATGGTAAGATGATGTTCAATGTCATTTTTTGTAAGATGTTTAATCTCTCTCTCTTTTTTTTCTTTTTTTTTTATTATTCCGGTTTAGTTTTGTTTCCTATTAGGTTTTCTTTTAACAATTGCAAGCCGCATTTTTATTTTGGTTTTGGATTTAAGGTTTTGTTACAAATTGGATGTTAGTTGAAATGGGATTTTGTTTTTGGTTTGGGGTTTTGATTTCAAATTACGGGTTTTGATATAATACACGCAGAGAATCCTATTCATGGCTTGTTGTTGTGGACAGTTTTTGGCTTCGTCTTTAGACTCGTTTATGCAAGTTTCCTCTTCAAAGTAACAGTTCCTTTTTTATTTTCATCTTGTTATTGAAAAATGCTACACTTGCTATACTTTTAAAAAATGCTACATTTATTCTTAGTTTTGTTTTCAATATGTTGTAGATCTATCTGCAATAAGGAGCTCCAGAGACTATGAAGAGTTTGAGTTTTTGTTCAAGGTATATATTTTCTTTTCTTTTTCTTTTTAATCTCTTCTCTAGGATATAATGTACTATGATTTGGAAAATCTTTGTATTTGATTATATTTCTATAATTTTGAATGTAATAAAACTATCATTTATTTATTTACTTTTTAGCCAAATTTTTCTCCCATATTACTTGGTGGATGAAAAAAGATAAATGACATGAATTATTCTACTCGTATGTGCTACTAAAATTTCATCCACCAATAAATGTAATAAAGAGATGTACATGTTAATAAATAAACAGTAAGACATATGCTATGACTTTTCAAAATTTTTTTTTTTCTTTCGATGCCTATAAATGTCTATTGAAATTATGAATATACGTCTTCAGTTTTTAATTAAAAAAATTACTTATTGCAACGAGTTGGTCCTAATTATATGGCTCTAATAGATTGACAGATGGGACTAGTTTCTTGTGGGAAGCTATTGACGCAGTGTAAAAATTTCTAACCAATGGTTTATTTGGAAGGGATTAGTTGCCTACGAAGGGGTTATCTATTCCCACATCGTATTTTTTTGGAAGGATCGCTTTCCTATAATGGACTAATAGTATGATGTTTTAGTAACAAGTCATTGTAGGGTTCCCTACAAAAACCTATTCAGAGAGTTTTAGGCCTTTCCTAGGGATTTCTAATCTCTACAATAAAGCAATTTTTTTTTTTTTTTTGTTGTGATTGTTAATAGAATATTTTTGTTAACTTTTTTAAGATTGATTATTCACACCATGAAAAAAGAAAAAAACACTGGTATATTCCAATAATATCCTGCTAAAAACGTGCCTTCTAATGAAAAATAATGCTCCAGTTTGTGCGGACGTGAAAGTACAATCAAATTTGCACGAATTTCACCATATGATATATGATTTATACCAGAAGAAAGATAATGTTGATAATTCGATTACGATCTTCTCGGTGAGAAAAACAGATTGGATTTATACCATTAATCTATAAATTTACATAAAATAATTTTAGACGGGTTCATGCAAAACAGTATGCATCCCGTGATATAGAAAAATAAAATATCTTAACAAGTCAAACCAGCTATGCTATAAATTAAAATTTGTTTGCGGAAATTTCAATCATACATGTGCATAATTGATAACGAGAAGAAAGAGTCCATATAAGACAAAAGGGCGGTGTGGACTTAAGAGATTAATGAATTAATTATATAATAATCAGCCTATTAGGATCAGCATACAGGAATATATGTCGAAATATTTTCAAGTTCTGGTTGTTATTACCGCACTAAAAATCCTTATTGTTGAGTTGAAGCTGATATAATATAATTAATTAATAAAGCTGGATCTGAGTTTAAGATTTTAGGTTTGAGATGAATTGAAAGCAATATTCACTCGATTTTTTTAAACTCAATTTATCTAAAAATAAAATATTATATGGTATCAAAATTTATTTTTACTATCTTTTAAGTATACATATAAAATCCTCTCTTATTATATTATCTTCTACTGTTAGAGAAAAGTTTCATTTATTTTATTAATAGCTTACAAATACCTCTGAATTAAGTAGTGCCTAGTATTGATGGGTGATCTTATTCATAAATTTATCTGTAGAGATTTTTTTTTTTTTTTTTTATTTGAGGCTTTCAGCAAAAGAAAATATGTATTAATGAGCGTCAAAGTTTACTCTCAAACGGAGAGTTCGATATCTAAGTCGGCCTGAACTCGGGAGATATGGCCAAAATAGCCATCAACACCTGTTACCCACTAGTGACTGGTATTATATTTTCTTATAAAAACTCTGTATGCATCAAAAAGCTTGAGGAAACCAAAAGCCCACAGCTTCTAAGGCAATGGAAAAGCTTCACGCGGTGTGTGTTCCAGCCCCATACCAAAGTCACATAGGAGCGATGTTAAAACTAGCTAAGCTTCTCCATCATAAAGGATTCCACATAACCTTTATCAACACGGACTACAACCATGGAAGGTTGCTCATGTCGAGGGGTCCCGATGCCCTTAAGGGATTGCCCGATTTCCAGTTCAGGTCCATCCCCGATGGGCTGCCGGTGACTGAGGACGATGTCAGTCAAGACCTTGTGGCCCTTGCTACTGCTGTGAGGAATTACATGGCCGCTCCTTTTCGCGAATTTTTCTCCGATCTGATAAAAACCACCCCTTTGGAAGCTCCTCCGGTAACTTGCGTCGTCTCCGATGGGTTTATGTCTTTTGCTACGGATCAGGCCATGGAATTATTCAATGTCCCTGTCGTGCACTTTTGGACTAACTCTGCCTGCTCCTTATTGGGATATAAACATTATGCGGCATTAAGGGAGAAAGGCTTCACTCCATTCAAAGGTAATAATTTTAATTTATCAGATTTGCTGTTCTTGACTAGTCAGTATAGAGGAATACTAGTTATATTTCGCCACAATTTCCCCCTTTTTTTTATTTTAAAGCTTTAAATCTAAAAGACCCGGAGGTTGGTAAAAATAAAACTTTTTTATTTTATTAAATATCAAAAATTAAAATTCAACAAATAGTTATATTTATATAAAATTTTAATACGTAAAAATATAAATAAAAATATATTTTTTATGAAGTACTTATATTTAATCGTATTTGTTGATTGGACTGAATTTAAAAAAGACATAAAAAGAGGTTGCATTAACGATGTGGTGCCACTTTTTTCTTTTAAGTCCAGCTGTTTGGTAATTGCATTATAAATAAACTAATGAATATCTCGAGCTTGCCGAACAGATCCATCTTCTCTACTCCCATGTGTTTTTAAAAACGGGGACTTTTCTTTTAAATTAGTTGCATAAATGACTGTAGACATGGAATGATACCGCCCGGACCCACCCGAATATAATCGACAGGTCACAGGCCAAGATTCAATTGAATCGTTCCAGGCCCATTTAGAGCCAGTTCCTTGCCTGGTCATCTACTGAACCGACAGTTCAACCGGTTTCTATTCACGGTTCCCGGAATTGTAGAACCGACTTTTGCATTTTTTATTTCTTTTAATTTTACCTTGTTGAGCAAAAGGTCATTAATTTAATAATGCAAATTATAAATTGATTCTGTGGAAGAACACACGATTTCGTCAACCATTTATGAAAAGCGCGAATGTGGGAGCACTACTCCCATTATATAGAAATGCGATGTCAAAAATAAATAAAATAGTATCACTACTCTTGTATTAAATAACTAAAAACAATAAACTAACTAAGATCTAAAATTTCTAGCAATATTATAATGTTAATATTTTCTAATAAACTATAAAATTTTACAAATGGTCCAATAACTCATATTGCGTCTCTTTTATTGTGGCACTACACTTGCATTACGATACTAAAATAATCACCATCCCATCTTTCTTAAAATCTTATCCATCCAATAAGTGATTGGCATGAATCCCATAAACATGAAGAGTACTCCATTGCTACCTTAATTTCAATATTAGTACTATTGACTAAAATACTTGAAATTATGAAGCAATATATGAAAAATTATTGACTAATTATATTAAATATAACACAATATTATACTTAAACATAAAAAGAAAGTCGATCTATTCATTAAAAACCTAAAGTATTTCTTAGTTGTTGATCGTAAATTTTCACTAAGATCTTTCAAATGAGAATCTTACTTATTGTGAGTCAAGGAGCCGAGCTACATTGCTTCGAACCAACCTTTTAATATCAAGCTGGCTACTCTCATAGCTTGTGATAGAGTTATGATAATGGATTAGGTCTTTCACTATACAACCTATTGAAAGAGTTTAAGGTAACATGGAATGATTACTCGAATAAGATTCGTGAGCTTGACTTGTTAAGTCTTAACTCTACGAGTTCAAACATTCAAATGGTAAGATTGAGGTGCAAACAATTCAACAATTACCAAGCGAGGTAACTGTTCAACTGTCCCATGTCTCTCACATTAAGCACATACTTAAATTCTTAGAGCACCATATATCTAAAGCAATTCAACTACCACTCCAATGCAACTATCAAACAACTTTATAGTTACGTGAAAACAGACGATAATAAGGCTATCTCTAATCATTTTCACGACTTGCTCTGTCTTAAACACTTTACTCAATTTACTGACTTAATTAGTAGAGTGGTTATTGTTACGCCCCAAAATTACAGAGTCGCAACAGTCCCGCTATGTAAATCATTCTATAATAGTAACTGACCTCACAGTACCTACCATAGACATAATCTACACTAAGCGTCGACGACTCCTCACTTTGAAGTAAACAGTCCAATTAAATGTTTAACTACAATTATGGTAAACTTCATAAATTTTAAATAAACCTATATAATTATATGTAAAATCCATAGAATTTCTCAAGAAATTCTACATATACACAAAAGTTCACTAATTTATATAACAATTATCAGTCTTTCATCCTCAAACTACGAAGGATATTCTTGCTACACATCACTACTAAGTAAATTGCTCCTCACACCCCTGACTTCAAAAGGACTAACCTCTAGATAATAGTAAGGCGGCATAATACTTAAAGTGTTTAAAGATCAGAACCCGTAAAAGGATCTATAGGGGTATGAGCAATTACAGCTCAATATGTTAAATTGGAGACTCATGAATGCATACAAACACAAACAAGATTATTAAGTAATTATTTTCATACAATGTAACAATCAAATGTTATCGCACAACGTAATTCGGTCCGTTGTGAAATCAAAGAAATTCCACCCACTCTAATCCGGGTTAAGGAGTTTCCATGTTATATAGCAGCTCACAATCAAACCCAGGCTTATACAATGGAGACCTCGCTCCTCCCATGACTACCTTCGAACCATTGACTTCATCCTCGCTACAACCTCCTCTCCTGTAACTTAGTTTGACTAAGGATGAAGAAGGGACCATTTTGCAATCCTACGTTATCTCTTTCGAAAGAGTCGGTATTTGGTTAGAGAATCTTACAATCCTCTAACGAGTTACAATGCATGACATTTTTTGTTATTAGAGTCAAATAAGATTAAATTTCATTTAGGATGTTCAAACAATTTCACACCAATTCAATTAATCACAAAATCACTTACATTACAAATTCAGTACGCACTCAGATTTATCAAACACATGCATAGATTACTTATAATCACAACCATATACAATCCTAAGTTTCCGAGTATCATAAAATAGTACTCTAATACAATAAGTAATAACACATCTTACTTAGAGTTTCTCAATCGTCCAACACTCGATTACAAGCCGATTCATCTCTGGATATCCTATAATACAAATAGGTCCTTTTTAGTTCTTATACTTTAATGATTCACATTCTAAGTTATGATTTAGCTTATTTTTTCCATGTATAACTATTATTTACTAATGATTCATTCTACCCTAATTTGGGGTTCGATTTCTAAATTAGATTCTAGTTTTGGTTCTAAAATCTTAAATATACTCGAATCCTAATGCGAAATTAATCACATTAAGCTCAAGTATTTTAATATCTCATTGGGTCTAAATTTAAGATTCTAAACTATTTGATACAGGCTAATCCTAATTGGGGTACCGGATTTATTCCCGATGCAAGAAAATCTTACACTTTTTTATACAATTACTTAAAATTAAATTTTATTTCAGATTTATTATATTCTGATTTCTATTATTATATTATCTAATTAAACCTAATTTTTTATAATATTCTTAATTTTTTATAATTAGCACATAAGGCCTTCATTACTTATACTTAACACTCCAAAGGTTATAATTAGGTTTCCACATCAGAGATTATCATCCTTAAACATCTAATTACTATCTAAATCAATAATTAGTGTCTTAATCACCTAATTAACCCAAAATTACTCAATTTTTCCATCATTTTAAGGCTAAAAATCAACTTAAAATTTTCGAAAATTAATTTTTAAAAAATGGCTTCATAGCATTGTTCTATGTTCCTTAAGCATTCTATAGAAAAATTTTGAGCTCCAAATTACGCTCCTAAGCCTATTTATTTCTAATTCTAATTATGCTCGATTTTACTTAATTTGTTAAGAACTCTATATTTTTAAACGTGATTAAACTAAATCACTATTTTTTCCCTAAATCTACATATAATAAAACCTCAGAATAACAAGTTTCATAATTTTCTAGGTAAAACAAACTAATTTTAGGAAATTATACAAAATCAAAACAGATTAGAGACTCACTCAGTCTGATGGCTTTTGGCCTTCCAACACAGATCCAGGTATGTTGGCCGATCCAAGCGATGGGTCTAGCGTGGGGGTAGTGGTGGTGTCTCTGCCCCAAATGGTGTTAGTGTGTGGGTTTGGCCCACAAGCCCTAACTGCAAAGTTTTCCTTTTCTTTTTTTTTTTCTTTCTAGTTTTTCTCTTGAATTTTTGGGTCTCTTTATTTTTCTCTAATCCCTAACTGTTCAAAGGAGTTCTCTGAATTTTTTTCTTATTTATAGACGTTTTTGGTAATTAATATGCATTAATTAAACATGACATTGCCTCATTCCCTTGATTTTTGGTTTTTGTATTGCTTAATTCTAATTGGATAAATTTTTTTTCTTTAGCTCCTGACTTGCCATGACTAGATTTGCATCATTCCATATCCTTCTGATTTTTATCAATTAATTTAATAATTTTCTTTAATTATTTACTAAGTTTTTGGCCAATTTAAGAAATTTCGTGTATTTTTACTTATACGTAAATACATGTGGGATACATGTGAACATTCCTAATTGTTATTTAGATCATTCTATAATTTTTAGTATACATATAATCTATCTCTAGTAATTTATTAGTTGTTAGATTACACTTTTCGCCTTTTCGATGATTAACAATTATTATACTTAAAATTTGAAAATTTTGTAGTTTCCTGTTTTATTACTTATTTTCTTAAATTCAAGTTTATGGGGTCATTTTTACTGATATTTCTCTCCATAGTTTATAATTCGGATTTGATCGGATCTTTTAACCGATCGTCCTAAACCTTATATTCTAAGTTCAATCCCATGGTCTCTTGACTTAACTTTAGGGCTTACAGTTATGATAAACAATCCCAGCACCCCCATGACTTAATGTTTGCTATTTTGCATATCCATTCCCAAATTTCACCAACAACATAGTATTTTTTAGTCTTATTATCCATCTCTTCAGTTTCAGTTCTTCTTAGATATCATTCTTAATTTACCAACCCTACTAAACAAAACAAAAAAAATTGTTGCTTCCTTAATTGTTACAATCTACACAACTTCCTCTAAGGTAATATAATCCCCATGTATATTATTGTTTTCATGTTGAAGCTCCTTTTTTTTCACGTTGCTCACTTTATCAATAATGGGTATCGTGAAGAAGTAAGGTTACACAAAAAAAAAAAAACAAAAGAAAGAAACATTTGATAGAAATATTGCAGAGTAGAAGAAATCAATAGCTTAACTTCTTGTGTTGATATAGTATATATAGTTAATTATGATTTTATGATTTTTTAATGAAATATCTATACTTCTTTCTCTTGTGAATATCATGTTACTATTTGTATCAAGCAACTGGACCTAAACTTTATGATAAAGTCCACCATTTCCATAGTATTACTTGATAAAATGATGAATGAAGCATACAAAATCATTAAAATTTTGAGAAATTGTCAAGAAATTTTCTTTAAATTTTAATGTTGTAAAAATGAAATATAAAATTTCATAAATTCTGTAAGATAAACCCATATTTTATAAGATTTACAAGATATAAGTTACAAAAAGATTCTTGGATATTCTAATTAGCTAGGTTCTGATTCCAAAACCTTAAAACATGTGCCCTTTCTTATAGGATGCCAACAAAGCTCTATTGCTTATACACTCGCTCACCCTTAGATATGTGTTTATGTGTGTGCATTTGTACATTCATATATATTTCTACATATAAACACATAACATTTATATTATGTATTATGTAAATATCTTTAACAATATAATTATACACTACTGGCACTATATAATAATAAAAGTATTGTTGTTATTGTAGTTGTTATTCAACTTATAATTAGTACAAATTATATGGTTAAATCATGAAATTAACAAAGTATATTAGAAAAATAACAATTTTATTAGATAATATGGAAAATCACATATTAATGGATTTGGATCCTTTAAAGTTTTTATTTGTTAAAGTTATAAAGTAATGGTTGTCATTATCCAAATTTTCTAAAAAAAAATGATGTTAAGGGATATTTTAAAAATCTAAATAATACCAATCATTACTTTTATAACTTTAAGAAATAGGAACTTTAAAGGATTAAATAAACCATTTTAGTTTTCCTATTATCTTATTTATATAAAGACACATATAACATTATTAATACATATATATGCACATATAACATTTATTTATATGTGCTTTATAATGTTATATGCATATATATACATTTATATAACTTTATATATCTTCATATATATATATGTATATATATATGTAAATATTATCAACAATATAATCATATACTATAGGTGGTGGTGGTAGTGATATCTCATGGTTAACTTCATAAAGTTTATAACAAGTAAATTGACAAAGAAGAAGATTGGATGAATGCTGGGAAAAAGAGTATTTTGTTTAATAATATGGAAGGAGAGAGATGATATTGCAAGTAGATGCTTTTAAAGATTTTTTGAGGTAAATGTGAGAAATGTAGAGGGTATTGAAGTCTAAATTTTTGGGGGGAATAACTTAGGTATATAGTTTTTATTTTATTTTTTTTGTAAAGGTACGTAAATTGTGTGTTTATTATCTTGCTATTGTCTTTTCTACTCAAACATGCTGTGTTTTAACAATGACTGGAAATTAATGCCGAAACAAGAACATGCAATGGCTTAAAATGTTGCTAATTTTTCATTAAATGAAGTACTTATGTGTCATATTACCGCTTTTACGTTTACTTGTTGCTCCATTTGATGCAAAGACCAGTAACTATTATGGCAATATATTTTTAGAAGTCAACAGCCATCAAAACAATGTTGGATAAAATGGTCTAATAATTATGTCGAGTAAACATAAAAGGTGTTAATCGTGCAGTAATAACCTTACTCAGTGTTCTGTAAAGAAAGTTTTTCTAAAATATTAAAAAAGAAAAAGAAAAAAGAAAAAATCATGAGCATCCGTTAAGGACCTAAATAGCATAAAGGGGTGGCAAGATGATTTTCTTTTCTTTTCTTTTCTTTTTTGGGGCAGATGCAAGCTATTTTACAAATGGATATTTGGACACCACCATCGACTGGATTCCTGGAATGCCAAACATCACCCTAAGGGATCTACCAACCTTTGTTCGAACTGTGGATCCTAATGATGTTATGTTTAATTTCGCAATGGAAGCAGCAGAGAGGGCAAACACATGTTTCGCAGCCATCTTCCACACTTTCGAAGCGCTCGAATCAGAAGTCTTGGCTTCTCTATCAACCATTTGCTCCCATGTTTATTCCATTGGTCCACTTCCATGCATTCTCAGAGAAACATTAAAGGATGATGACAATGAGACCTTGAGCTCGATCGGGTGCAACCTGTGGAAGGAAGATGCGGAGTGTCTCAAATGGCTCGATACCAAAAGACCCAACTCGGTGCTATATGTGACATTTGGGAGTATAGCGTTCTTGACACAAGAACAACTAATTGAGTTTGCAGTAGGACTTGCTAGAAGTAAGCAAAACTTCTTATGGGTAGTTAGGCCTGACTTGGTCGATGGTGAAGAAGCTGCATTTCCTCCTGAATTCTACGAAGAAACAAAAGGAAGGGGTCTACTTTTGGGATGGTGTCCGCAAGAAGAAGTTTTGAACCACTCATCCATTGGAGGGTTCTTGACACATTGTGGATGGAGTTCTATAATGGAAAGTGTGACTTGTGGTGTCCCGTTGTTATGCTGGTCGGCATTTGCGGACCAGAGTACGAACTCTCATTATATTTGCTCTAAATGGGAGTTTGGATTGGAATTACACAATAAGGTCGAGAGAGACGAAGTTGCGAGGCAAGTGAAAGAGTTGATGGAAGGAGACAAGGGAAAGAAAATCAATGAAAACATCAACGAGTGGAAGAAGCTGGCAGAGGAGGCATCTGGTCCAAAGGGTTCATCCACCACAAATTTGGATAACTTCATCAACCTTCTTCGGGACTCTGGAAGATCCAATTAAATCTTCTTCTTTTTTCTTCCCTTACTTTCCCATAGCATAGTTTCCCTTATTTTTCCATCAAGTAAGCTAATTGGAAAAAAAAAATAAAATACTAGTTTTAAACTTTTGGAAATCATTGCATAACTTAGATTATATATAAAAAAATATCTGAAAAAATAAAGTGAATCTTTCTTGATTGTCATATATATATATATATATATATATATAGAAAATTGAACCTATATATACTTCCAATTATTCTATATGAGAACCTCGAAGTATAGTTGAAGTGCTATAATCCAGAAAAGGCAACTCTATGTCTACTAGAATGATTTCTTTGGAGATTAAATTGATTAATTATCAAAACGGTTAAGAAAATATAAAACAACATCATATTTGATCCACTATAACATGGATACTAAGAGAATCTTAATTTGATTATTCCTCCTCTCATACCTCTTTCTATAACATCCCTCCATGTCCACGCTTCTCCAAAGCCAACCAATATGTCTCTTGCATATCCTACAAACCTTAAAGTTAATTCATTTTTACAATCTTGTCTAATTATTATTATTCTCTAGATACAAAGATCATCAAATTAAGTTCGATATGATTGCTTGCACCATCATTAAAGAGATCTTTCCTATGTAGTTTTCGCTCAAATACTGGTATCAAAAAGTAAAATCGAGATATATTTATTCCTTTTTTATTTTTTTGGGATAATAAAAGGATTTTAATTTTTAACATTAATAACATAAGTTCAGTTGTTTTATCGACATAAGACAAAGCATGTAAACCTTAAAAGAAAGAGTTTTAATCTCCTTATCAAAAGGAAGTAAGCTTAACACTATATTTGGCAACTTATAGAAATAAAAAGAAATCGATGAAACTGTTGTGTTTGATTATTAAAAATGAGAATAAAAAACAATAAAAATTTAAAAAAGTAAGTAAAAATATTTCCACTTTTAAGAGTTAAAAGTTTCTCTCCAAAAATAAAGAGAAATGAGTGGAAATAAGTAGAAACTAAGCAAAATTATAAAAATACCACTATAAACAAAATCAAATGAGTAAACTTATTGGTAGTCTTATCAATTAATAGTACATTTCCTTCAATTTCCATCGTATCAATCCAAAAGAAAATGGATACCATATTTCCTTTCATTTCTTCTTCGGATGAATTTCCACTTATTTTTACACTACCTACAATAACCAAACAGAGCGTAAGTCTTCATAAAGCAAAGAGACAACATCAACTGGAGGTACAAAACTAGCATATCGACGTCACTTGAGGAGTTCGTTGAATTCGCCACGAGACCTACGACATTGTCTTCCCTTCACTAGCTATACGTGCCATCTTCACCTCGTCAAGCCGCCATATTTTTCCCTCATAAGAATTTATAAGGAGGTGTTGATGGAAGTAAGAAGAATTCCTGTCAAATTTTTTTTTTTTTCCTGTATTTTGGCTTTGCAGAGGTCAGTCTAAGAAGGTTTCTTTTTTTCTGTTCGTAGGCTCGCTTAACTGCACAAGCTTTTACTGCTAATGAATGAATAGATCAATGATATCAAGACCTCCTTCTTTTGGTTTTGCTTATATTAGCCCAATTAATCCAGTGTATTGTTCTCTGATTTCCATCGCTGTTCTGTTCCGTAAAATGTTCCTTGTAATTATTTCCATTTTTTGAAGGAGTTTGATAGGAAGTTTGCTCGCTTACGTACAATAAGTTAGTAGAGATTCAATTAAAGACTTCATCAAAACGAGTTTTCCAAATAAGATAAGGACCTTCCCTTTCCATCCATCAAGCTCTCTCTCTCTCTCTCTCTCTCTCTCTCTCTCTCTCTTCTCTTCTGAAGCTTGTCAAAAAAAGCAAAAAATAAAAAAATAATTAGAGATCTGCGGGCATAAACCGATCCCCAGAGGAAAGCCTAGGTATTTTCTACAAGAAAGACTTCTTTTTAAGCCAAAAAATTGTGATGACTCTTCGATCTTCTCCTCAAAAGGGGCGTTCAAGTAGTTTTGCAAGCTATTTTCCGGGACTATTATATTAGAACTCAGGCATATATTTCAACACTCGCTAATCTCACCAGGGATTTTCCTTTTTGGAGTGAATTAGCCAATAAACTTGCCTAGAAGCCAAGAGTAGCTCCTAAAAGGTATCACAATGGTGGCTTCATACGTTTTCCGCGAAATGTAAAATAAAGGGATGGGACAACCACATTAGTTGAGATCTAACTAGCCTTTAAGAATCATGAAACGAAGCTGTATGTATGCTGGTGTGAAGCATAACAGGACAATAGATGGCCATTTTTAAATATGCAAGGCAAAAGAAGATGGGAATAAAGATTTTCAGCCATTATTTCCCCATTCTCTAGCTATTTAAGCTTTAATGGGGGATGTAGGTTCTTGTTTGTCTGACTAAGTATATATTATCCCTACAAACCCCGAATCTTCCCTTCTGCAATCAAATGTTGATGTTTTACGATTTTGTGTCCTACACACTCCCCCATTTTTTAGATTTGTGGGTTAAGTCATCGAAATCTCCTATAATGCACTAAGCTTAACCATCTATCTCTTGAGCATACACACTTAGTCTATCTCACAATGTTAGTTTACCGATAAGAAGTCTGTTACTCTAAACAGTAGTAGGAGTAAGAAACCATTTAGACCATTGACAACCTACTTGAATCATTGCGTGAATATCCTAATTGGATTGATTGATGGGAATGACTTTCAAGCTGTTTAAATTTCATAGCATTATGATCCATCCTCTATGCATCATAGCTTCATACAAAGGAAACTAAAATCAGATGAACAAAAATAGGGAAAATGTCAATTTTGGTACCTCAACTTTTATTTATTTTTTTCAATTTACTACCTAAACTTTAGAAAGTGTCAATTTTAAATCAATAAGTTACCTCGTGCTAACTTATCGATCAACTTGACAGGAAGTTAGCAATTGAATGATGAGCTCCTTCACTATTTTGAGTCTAATTCTGTTCCGGTAAGATTTTCTTTTTTTAAGTAGAGTAGAGGGTGTAAACTTACTTTGATTTTGAGATAAAAATAGGACAACTCAAGGAAAGTACGTCTTCTTTTAGCATAAGTGACTTTTGGCCTTCCTCTCCTTCAATAGAAACTTCTAACAAATATAGGTATGGCTCATTACAAAGGGTAACAACCTTAGCCTAGTCATGCGATTATTCAATTTTTAATAAGGAGAGAGAAATAGATGGAGAGAAGAAGACGAGCCTTGTCCAGCCAATCAACGAGCTCCCAATGACGATATCATTAGTGGAAACGAGCTTATTTTCCTATGACCGGAGGGTAAGATCCGAGGTTCGCGTAGAGAGAGAGAGAGAGAGAGAGACCAACCCAAGCATTGCCAGTGGAGCGGAAGCATGTGTCGAGCTAATCTTTACTTCGGTCAGGAGAGACCCGATGCAGCATTAGCCACACCTTCAGGTAGGCTTAGGCTTCCGGAGCCCTGTAGGCCGAAGACCGACTGTCAACAATGAGGGTGTCTTCTTTTTCATCGGAAAGACTTTCATCAAGTTCTAACCTTTTTTAGTATAACGAGAAGGGAGTTCTGTCTAGGAAGTTGAAGTAGAATTTCTGAAAGCATTCGAAGAGAGCACGTACAGTACAGTAATTCTTATCAGGTAATATGTATTCTTCGGATATATTGGAAGGAAAAAATAATAATAATAATAATAATAATAGTAATAGTGATGATAATGTGAGTAATGATTATATTAATCGAAGGCTGGCCGCACAAATTTGAAAACTTACAAAAAAAAAAAAGCAGACGGACAGTACTGCACCGTGGCGCTTGAAATGCACTTATTCTTACAACCAATGACTCGCAAAGAGCCAGAAATCCAGATTCCAACGCACCGGTGTAACAGATCATATAAAGAACTTAAACCCATTAGAGAGCCATAAAACACGCTTCGTCAAAAAATAATTATAATTGGACATGCAGATACAGCATCCCTGCTGTTGTATGAAATGAATAGAAAAACACCATGAAGAATCTTTTCTCAACTGAAAAAAAAAAAAAAACAGAGGCCACTGATATATCGCTTAAATACTCTTCAAAATTAATATAATCCGACTTTCAAGAATGGGAGGAATTCCCTACCTTCTTCGATAAAATCATGGTTCAAAGGATCAAAATTCCAGACAAAAACAATAAGCGGTTCCAGGGAAAATTCCCTCTACTGTGAATTATTTTATGAAAATTTCGCCAGGGTTGATACTGCCGGACTCACGTTTTCATCACCATCTAATCTAAAAACAACAGAAGAAACTAATCCTTGTTCGCTTAGGCTCCGCCAGATCCATACTTCTTGCCGAAAACAATCAACTGCAACTTATCATAACCTGCAAGCACACCAGCACCCGCAATGGCACGGAGAATGTTGGCACCAGCACCCTTGAAGAGAGATTTTGCACCCTCATTCTTCAGGATCTGAGAGAACGCATCGAAAGAGCTGTTGTATTTGACAGCTTCACCAGAGGTCATCATCATTCTTCTGCGGACAGTATCAATCGGATAGGATGCAAGACCAGCACCATTGGTAATGAGCCAACCAAGGGCAAAGCTAGCAAAGAAACTATCCTGGAAAGCCAAATAAAGGATTTGTCAGGAAGAAAGAATAAAGCAATCTTTTAACTCACAAAAACTCCATTTGAGGACAGATCAAAGCAACATGAAATTTTTTTTCTATAATTTTGTCAAGCACTAGACAAACAAACCTCCATCTATGGTCCTTCACTAGATATCAAGAAAATGCACTTGCCGATCAGCAAAGTGCGAGTCTACTACATCAAAGTGAGAAACTATGACAATCGACCATCATAAATTAAAAATTCATTCAAAGCTGCGGTTTCCAACATTGACTCACAGCTACCATCATTTTGACGTAATGACACCAAGTATATTCACAGCCCGATATACAGAAAAGCCCATTTAACATAAGTTCATACAATAAGAAGAAGATCGAACCTGTAGTTTTCCAGTCAAGACCACTGGCTTCAGAGAGTCATACATTCCAAAGTACAAACCACGGTAGACGATAATACCAACACAAGAAATGTTGAAACCACGGTAAAGTCCAGCAATACCATCAGATTGCAATGTCTTCCTGTAGACATCAATTAGACCATTGAACTGCCTCTCTCCACCCTTCTTTGCAGCCTTTGCGTCATTTGCAAGACGTGTACGAGCATAGTCAAGGGAATACACAAAAAGAAGGGAAGATGCACCGGCAGCACCTCCTGATGCCAAGTTACCAGCAAACCATTTCCAGTAGCCATCACGGTCCTTCTTGAAATTGAAGAGCCTCTTGAAATAATCCTTGAATGCAAAGTTCAAGGCCTGGTACAAATGTCCAAAATCAGATCTGAGGTCAGATTTTTTTTATCAAAACATCAATATGGGTAAAAAGAAAAGCTTTAGCATAAGAAAAATTGAGAACATTAAGGACCATAAGCAACCTGAGTTGGAAAGTAACGGATGACATTAGCTGTGTTCCCTCTCCACAATGACAAGGCACCTTCATCCTTGATTGTGCGGCTGAAACAATCACCAATGCCCTTGTAAGGTTCAGAGAGCCTGCCAGACTTAATCATCTCATCCTGGTTCTGGATGAGAAGCTTCACACGCTCAATTGGAGCAGCAGCTGTTTTTGATACAGCAGCAGAGACTCCACCCATCAAGAAATCAGCTGCAAAGCTAGCAAACCCTTTCTCTGACGGGGCTTGGACAAATACTGGTGATGGATTTGAGGTAACCATAGATAAATGGGTGGAAGCTTTGCATGCAGCAGGATAATAGTGTAATGCAGCATTGGTATAGTTTCCATATGCACGTCTCTGGTGCAGGGCAGGCTGCTGGAAAGCAGCATCACATCCCATGTCCTTGGGACAGAGGAGCTGTCCACCAACCTTATGCATTATAGTTGGGTGTTGAACCTGATCAGCCATATTTGATTTCACCTGCAACAATACTGCAAGTTAGTATCTAAATTTCCCCTCAAAAAAATAAAAGGTTAACATTACACAAGAAGAATGCACCTGCAAGCAATAACATTTTTAACAGCCATCAATGAAATAAAGATTCACAAACTAAAATAAAAGGGGACCCAAATTTAACCATTCAGCAAATATTTCAAGATGGATTAATCCAAAACTTAATGATATCCATATAATCAGCATAAGCACACAACACATTAACCTAACTACTTAGTAAAACCTTACCTGGAAAAAAAAAGTAAAAATTAATAAAGCACCCTTTTTTTTTTCCTCATTGATCTGAGGATTACAGCATCAACAATATCATCTGAATTGACTTGGTAATATAAGCTATGCACATTATGAAGCAAGAAACAAGAGTTCTATGAAAAAAATAAAAATTCAAAACAAAAAGGGAAAACCACCGGAATCATACATGTGGAATAAAAAATATAAATAAATGATACACAATTAAGAAAGACAATTACTGAAGATGGGGTACATCTGATAAAAGAAATAGAAACCAAATGATTTTACTTGATGAAATCCATACGAAATTATGATCTGAGTCGGAAAAACATTACACAAAATATGTGTACATAAAAACACACATATATCAAAATGTCAATCTCTAGATCTTGACAAAAGTAAAGTGAGAAAGTTCATCCCAAAAATTCGGAACAATATTCAAAAAGTGAGACTCCCGAAACAGTTCGTTAAAAAGCAAGTTAAATACGATTAGTTAGATATTTTCTGTCCAAAAACGATTAATTAGCCATTTCGACATCAACAGGTCAACACATGCACTATGAGCGAAACAATTTAAAAAAGAATACATCTGACTATATAAGCGAAAGCCAACAAACTTCAACTATCAAAACATCAGAACTATAAGATATTAGCTTGTAATGAAGCAGATCTGAGATCCAGACTCCGAAATGGACAAAACAAAAAACATAAAGAGATCACTTTCAACAAAAAACAAAGCATGTAAGATCTAGCAATTTTTAAGAACAACGAACCATAAGTATAAAGATCTCGGAGCTTTCGAAAGAAGATCTAGCAAATTAAAGAACGAGAAAACATATACATAGAAATCTAACCAATCAACAAGTAGATCTAGAAATTTCAAGAACAACGAGAAATAGATTAGAAGATCTCATAAATTAGAAAGGGGAAAAGGGAGATTTTTACCTAAAGAGAGGGTAGGGAGGAATCTCCGGGCAGTGAATGAAGAATCTCTCTCTAGGCGTGGAGAGGAAAAGGAGGAGGCTTCGTAGAGGAGGCGAAGAACGCAACGCAATGGCAGAGAAATTTGGAGGAAAGGGTTTCGGATATTTATAGCGCCGCGGGTTTGCATCCAAATGAGCAATTTCTTTTTTTTGTTTTTCTATTAATATAATTTATCGCCTGAAATGATGGAGAATTTTGAAATAAAAAATCTCAAAAAAAGATAATAAAGGAGAAAGAATGGAAAGGCTAACGAGACATGACCGTTTTATTATTTAAAACAAAATAATTTATAAGGATCCAAAATACATTTTTAAATTGTTTAAATATATATATAAAACAAATATATGTGATTATATTTATAGTTTATCCTCTAAAAATGAAAAATGATGATATTTTTAATCTTATCTGTACTCTTTTTAATCATATATATATATTGGGTATGAGATGAAAAAAATAAATGATTATTAAATGATTTTTATATGTATAATAATACATGATTAGACAAGAAACGAGAGTAGAATATTGTTTCAAGTAGATCTGAAATTGATAAAAAAAAAGGTAGACCTCCAACGCGGAACCCGACATATTATATTTTTATTTAATTTTTGCTGACCGTTTGATTCATGTGGGGAGATGGAGGGCTGAGCTGCGACACGTGATTGGTTGTCTTAATAATAGTGGAGGCAAGGTCAGCGGTCAGCCAGCCATCTCATTTTTTTATATATATATATTCCTTTGCTTACTTTTCTAATATATGCATTCTCCTTTTTTTTTTTTTCCAAAAGAAAATTTTCTTTTGAAAAAAATTAAAGAAAATTGCGTTGTCCCGTTAAAAAGGAAGAAGATGGGCCGGAAAGTTACTCGCTCTCCAGTCTCCATTCATTTTGGGCTAAGACTGCCCTGCTTATTCACCCAATCGCCGTTTAATCTTGAAATATTAATTAACATGTGCCTTATGTCTTCTATAACATGTCAAATCAAAAAATTTTAACCACCTCCGCACTACTGCCCTTTCATATAAGATTACTCGTTAATGAAAATCAGGACTCAGAATTCGTGTAATCCATATTTAAATCGATTCGTATATAAAAAAATATAAATTTATAATATACTTTTATTTATTAGTCACTTATAAAAAAATAAACTCATAATTTAACGTATCTTATATCTATATTAAACCTATATATATTAAATCTGATAATTCATATTACTATATCATATCTTATTTATTTTAAATTTAATATTGTTATCGATTAGAAAAATATAATTAAATCTATAAAATATTTATATATAAATGAAAATAAACAATAATAATATTTAAATTTTATAAAGACAAATAACATAATATTATCATACTTAATAAAAAATCATAATCTAAATAAAAGTTTTTAGTAAAATAAAATCTTACTAAATATATAAAATATAAAAATTTAAGTTATATAACATTACAAAATTTAAGTGAAATCAATAAATTAAATAGATATTAATATTATTATTAGTATTGATTTTCAAATTTATCACGTTATATTTCGAATTTTTATGATAAATAGTTAACGAGTCTACATATAAGTTCGTAATTTGTACCAATTTAAACTACAATGAAATAACAAGAATATATAATATTACTAAATTTAAGTTATATAATATCATTAAATTAAGTAGACTCATGTTTTAAACTAATACTAGCATTACTATTGATATTAATTTTCGAAATTTATTACATTAACTATCATCTATACATAAATTCGTAATTTTTTTTTTTATTTAAGCTATAGTGCAGTAAAATGAATGTATGATTAAAAATATTCCATACTTTTAATTAGGATATCTATATTTAAAAAAATGATTTGTACAAGAAAATATAAATAAAAAAAAATATATAACTGTATCCAATGTTTAGGTTTAGAGGTTTGACCTAAACCCGAAGACGAATTTAACTTTATTTAAATAGACCTCACGTTAAATTTTTTTATACACTGACTCTTATATTATATCATATCACGTCCCTATTCCAAATTACCAGCCTCATTAAAAACCCTTTCATTTCGGTAACTAACGAGTAATTTCAAATAACTTGACCGAGGCTTACCATTCACGAATTCATATCAAATGCTGGGAGCAAACGAAACACAGGAAAATTCTCCCTACGCGGCTACAACTTTTTGACCGCTTGATCTTTATTCCGATTGTTAAGTTTCTATGCATGAAAGTTCCAGGTTCTTTCTTTCCTCAATTTGCATGCACCATGCTTGGCCATCTGAAAAGAGATTATTGGAAAGAGAGGAGCGAAAAAAAAGGAGGTGGGGAGGGAACAATGGAAATATAATTTTTGGTCTTGTATGATATAAAACGGGAGAATGAAAGAAAATGGGTGGAAATAATTCTTTTCATAAAATGTTAATATGACTGAAATTCTTTCTTCTTTTTTATTTCTCCCTTTTCATAAAGCTATTTTTATAATTACAACACCTTTCCACACATTTCCTTAAACAATTCCACTAACATCCAACCAATTCATCCAATTTCCTTTCCAACCTAACACAATTTTCTTTTAAAGTTTTCCCTGATTTCCTCAACTGTCTGTTGACTTCCACCAATCCAAAAACAATGTTATTCACGCTATGAAATACCCCAGAACCGAAAATTAAATATAATGTGTAGATTTATATTCCAAGATAGCCAAAAATAAAACATATCGTGTCCACCTTAAATAAAATTTCGTAAATAACCTAACCTATGAGGAAATTAAATTAGTGACACTAACGTTAGACAAGTTACTAGATCAATGAAGAAAGTTTACATAGTATAAGAGAGGAAACTGAAATATCATAAAAGCGAAAATAAATTTATAAGACTTCCAAAGATGGGACTTGCATAGGTCTCAAGTATTGAAATTTAGGTACCCTCTCACAACTCACTCCAAAAAGGAAAAATCACATGCTGCGATAAAAGAGAAATGATGAACAACAGAGGTTTTCACTCGAATGCCGATTTATAGTTCCACCAGCATATTTCCTTCAACGGGCCTCGTACTGAATAACTGCATATAAATGAACAGAAGTGCATAAATATTGAATTACGTAAGAGTAATGCACACAGAGAAGGGTCTACGAGCAGGACAGTAAGAAAAGCATGCAGGTTAGCGAGGGGAAAAACACATAAAGCACCGCAACAGCCCCCGAAATGCAAGAGAGAGAGAGAGAGAGAGAGATCATAAACTAAAGACAGGTGGATCCCAGAAAGACCAGATGAGATGCAAATCTCTATTTTTGCTTAGAAGTGTTGAGTTTTTCATCCTGAGTACTGTAATATAATCAGAAAAACATCACAAAATTTTGCATGGAGGAAATTCATCATCACAGAGTGAGCCATAGCTCACAATCATAGAACTGTTTTATTGCTTGAAAAGCTGCCAGCACTAATCAGTAGAAGGCCAAATAGCACAAGCACAATACATAGAGAGAACCCCAGAAGGATTATAAACAAATGATCTCCATCCTAATTTTTCTTCTGGGAAGCAAAACCGAGGATAAGGATGAAAGACATCTTTTCTTTCTCCAATTTGCAAAACTAAAATGAGAATAGCATCGTATCTAGTAGGCCAATTATTTTAATCTATCAAAAAGTTCATTAAGGATACTAAAATGCCTTGATGTAATTCTTGTGCAAAATCATATAAATCCAGATTCAAAAACATTCTTAGATCAAATGATCTTTCTTCAGACAATTAAATTACAATGCTACAATTAGAAGTCCTTTACAAGCCCACCAAGATTAAATATATTATGTCTATAGTTTCAATGCCAATCACAACTATACAACAGGTATCCATGCTTCCGCTAAAGGAACAGAGAAATAACTATTCATGGTCAATCAATCGCCTATGATTAGTTATTTACCAAATAAACAACTAATATTATGTTTGATCCATTTCTGCATATACAACCATGCAGTATACACATACATTGCCAATAATTTCACCTATACATATCTGCTCTCAATGTTTATAATATTCCCAATTACAAATTTGTAGAACACTTCGGACACAGGGCTGCATGTCCTACTTTCTAACCTAAAAACCAGAATAATTTTTGCAATGCCCAGGACAACATCAATCCAATTATATCTCTGTCCCATGTGAAATTGGACTAACAATATCAGCTGATAAGAACCAATCAGCAAAGCAATCAAGGAAATGTACTATCGCCAAACCCTAGTGAGCTATAATGAAAAACACAAAAGTACAGATCTCAAGCAATGCAAGCAACACCTCTAAATGATAAGCTCTTTCATCTGAATGCAGTTATATTCATTCTTCATATCCAACTTAATTACTCCTGCTCAAAGTCCAGTCTACTCCACTCAATATACTATTACTGTCCATTAATTATAACTTAGACTTATTAAATCTCTCCGTCCAACCTATCAAAAAAAAAAAATCTCAGTCCACAGAATGCTTAATTGGCCATACCTAGAAAGTGAACTCATAGACCAGCTGACATGGGAGTGATCCATGACCAGAATTCCTATGATATGAACCCTGTGTAGGCAATGAGCTAATCACCCAGAAAAAGCTTAAGTTATCCTTGCCGAGATTTTGTTGAATTAATAGAACCCATATGTGCAACTCATGGACCATATTCACATTGACGCCTAAATATGTCATACCATTTTTCTTTTTATCTCTTGACCTCTTTTTGGTCTAAGTTGCCTGTAAAGCATCACATCATTTAATAGTTTCTCCTAAATCATGTCTCTATACATGATTCTGAGGCACCTGTAATCCTATTTGTCAAAAAGATAATGGAAGGCATAGGTATTCAATTTTTGCTCCACTGATTCATTGGTTGGAACAGGAGTTCAGGCTAAGAAAGAAAAAGATCGCACCTTCGGAAAATCCTCAACTATCCATTCATGTGTTCTTAGTAACATGTCTAGGTCTGGGATCCAGGGCCCAGTTCCTGAATCAATACCTCCAAGCTTACAAACACACTTAACAGGCTTAAAAGTTCCAATTTTTCCTATTCCCAAGAAGAAAGGACTGTTAACAACTGTCCCCATATGTTCAAGTCTCATCCAACGTAAAGACGCTGTTTACACCTAATCCAAATAAAAAGACACTGTTTACGAAAGTACTGACTAGCAATTGAAGTCAATTATCACATGGAGACACAACCGTGTAAAACTCATCAGATTTTCCATCAAATGAAACCCTAAATTACAAAGCAAAGACGAGAAAGGATTTTAAACTCCAAAACCTACTTCGACGAGTACGCTTTTTGTATAAAATACGATAACCACATTCTCTGCACTGGATAACATCACCTGGCTTCAAAGTATTCTCCATTCCACAGTCTACACAAGACCACACGTCAGTTAGTTGATCGTTATATATGCAGAAACATACATACAAATATGGGGGGAGAGAGAGAGAGAGTAGATGATTGACCTCCGCAGACATAGCTTACTGGTTCAGGTTGAGGGTCCATGACTGTCTAGAATTTTCGTTACGGACTTTGGGGAAGAGAGAAGTGCAATGATTCTGTATTTATAGTGTGATGATCTCACTCTCACCGATGAGGGAATAGCCGAATAGGGAAGTCTTGGACCGCCCGGTTTGTACCTATTCTGGACCGACTGGGTATAATTTGAGTGCGTGTAAACGGATAGGTTCATGACATCCTCATAAGAAAACAATGGCTAATGATCGGGAAAATGGTAATAGAGTATAAACACCGGGTGAAAAAGATAGAGAAGAGAGAAGAGTCCTTTCTCAAGTTTCATCTCTTATTTATAAGAAATGAGACTACAGTTTATTTAGAATAGGCTTGTCAATAGCCTTAAATTAATAGATCTGTATCTAAGATTCATGTACAAAAAATAATTATCACTACTTATCTCTTAATCTCTTTAGTAATGAGTTTGATTAGGTTTAGTCCAGATCTTAAGCCAATTCACTTAGGCTTATGGGCTCATGTGCTAAAATTTACCATCACTATTCACCTCTCATAGTTTCTTTGATAATGTATGTCACGTCCCGAAACTGTAGAGTCGTAAAAACCTCGCCGTATAAACCATTCTAAAATAAAAGTTGGCCTTACAACCGCTATCTTAGACCTAATCCATACAAGGCGTCCACGACTAACCCGCTTTAAAGTAAATAGTTTGTAATTTAAATAAATCATTTACTTAAGAAAGCGAAAAAATATATATATACACTGTAATTCAGTTATTGCAATTAAAGTTCGCAATAATTTTTCGTAATATATTTCCTAGTTATTACATTATTCAAAAATGAAAAGTAATAAAATATGTGTGTTTATTTTTCAATGTTTTTCCTCACTCCCCAGGATCCAACAGTTGCTAGCTTCAGGGTAGTTGTTTACCGCTTCAAGGTAGTTGTTTACCGCTTCTTAGTCAGCACCTGCACGACGTCTATATGGGATGTGAGCAACCACAGCTCAGTAAGTTAGGATGAAGGACTTAAAACTATACCATACACACAACAAAGTTTTCAATCACTTATTAGGTGCAATGCATGTGCAAGCAAATGCCATCACACGACGTTGTCTGGCCCATCGTGAGATTAGAGAAATTGCACCCGCTCTAATCCGGGTTGAGGAGTTGCCGTTAATGCAACAGCTTACAACTAAACCCAGGCTTGTGTAATGGAGACCTTGCTCCTCCCACGACTACCTTCGAACCACTATCTTCACCCTTGCCGCGACCTCCTCTCCTGTCACTTAGTTCGATTGAGGATGAAGAAGGAACCAATTGCAATCCTACGCTATCCTACACTATCCCACGCTATCCCTTTCGAAGGGGTTAGTATTTGGTCGGAGAGTCCTAAGTTCCCCATATGGGTTGCTATGTAGGTCCGATTATGATTATAGGTCGTATATTTGATTAGGTCCAGTTTAGGATGATCAATCATTTCATACAAACCATACAATACAAGCCAGGACAACAGACAAAATCATAGCATCACTCATAATCAAGCACATGCGCGCATCCAACTATCTAACAAGCACAACTAAGTATAATCTTAAGCCTCCAAAATATAGCATCGTATTAATCCCAACTTACCTTGACTCATCGCTCATTCACTCGAGGTCCGACTTGCAAAGGCCATCGTCGATCATTGATATGAGGCAAGCACACCTATCAGTTTTAATATAGCGGATGTGAGTCCGAGTCGATCCCTCAGAGATTTTGAGTACTAATATTAACTTTAGCTTTATTATCTAACCGAAAAATTGTGATAAATTGAATGAATTAAAAATATTGAAATTAACAACTAAACTACTTATGAGACTTAATTACGCAAATTAGGAAGCAATAAACTACGAACGACTTCAAGTATGCAATAATGTATTTAGGAATTATTTCCCCTAGTGTTTAACATGTAACCTTTTTAAAATATATCCAATTCGATTTCTATTATTCTTGACCGTAGGGATTCACAATTGAAGCTAATATCTTTCTTAAGCATATTAACCCTAATTCTAAATTATTTATCGAAATCTCTTCACTTAGTAATATAATTTAGAATTGCATTAACGTGTAATGAATTCCCACACAAACAATCAACTTTCCGAAAGAAACATATATCTTATCTCTAAGTATACATGTAATTCTCTTCAATTATGCCTAGATCTAATCACACATGCAATTTCTCAATCAACATGCATAATATCATATATTGACACTCTAGAATTATCAATCCATAATAAAAGAACATAATTGAATCAAGAAAAAATAAAAACTTTATTAAAATTATAATTCAATCTAAGGGTTACATGAAACCCTAGGTTCCATAATCCTAAATACTCGAATTCTAAGCTATCATAACGAATCTAAAAACGAGTTTCATCAAAAACGTAAAATAAAGCATAAAAAGCCCTCTTGATTTGATTAACAATCTCTCTAATCTTGAAATCGATGTCGTTCTCGCTTCTTGATAAATGTTCTTCTCCAATCTCCTCTCGTCTCTTGTGTCTCTTGTTCTGTAATGTCTCTCTCCCCTTTTGAAACCCTAAGATATCATTTTATATGTGTATTTCAAAAATTCTGTTTTCGTCACCCGACACGGCCTGGGACATGGCCGTGTTCCCAGGTCGTGTAACTTTCTGCACTTAGGCAAATTTTCTGCACAACTTCATAACTTTTTTGTTTGAACTCGGAATTGAGTGAAACTTGATTCCTTTTCTTCGTTTTCGAGCCTAGAACGCGTTTAAACCCTAAAATCAACATTTTACTCAATTAAGTATCAATTTCTTTAAAGAAAATAAAAAATGTGCGGAAAATACTATGAAATCACCCTATGAAATATGTTTAAAATTAGAATTATCAATCATCCCTATAACACAAACGTGGTTTCAGTTTTTAATATAACTATTATGGATTCATTTTATCCTATAACGCTTTGTTTAGGGTTTAATATGCCTAATTATCTAAGTCTTAAGTCTTTCACAATTATTCTAGGTTTGAGATTAGGTTCGAATTCAGTTTCTGCATCGATTTCTAAAGTAGGTTCTAGTTCGATTTCTAAGTCCTAAATATGCTCGAATCCTAATATGAACTTAATCACATTAAGCTTGAGTATTCAAATATCCTATTGGGCCTTAATTCAATAGTCTAAACTATTCGGTACACGTTATTCCTAATTAGAGTATCGGATTTATCCCCGATGTGAGAAAATCTTACATTTTTATACAATTACCTAAAATTAAATCTTAATTCAGATTTAGTATTATTCTGATTTTTATTCTAATATTATCTAAATAACCCTAATTTTTTAGATTTATTAATTTTCAATTCCACATATTACTAATTTCTTACAATAACTACCTAATTTCCTAAATTAACCATACTTAACACTCTAAAGGCTAGGGTTATGGTTCCCCATCAGATATTAACATCCCTAAACATCTAATTACTATCTAAATCAGTAATTAGTATCTTAATCACCTAATTAACCCAAAATTACTCAATTTTTTCATCATTTTAGGGCTAAAAATTAATTTAAAATTTTCAAAAATTAATTTTAAAAAAAATTGCTTCATAGCACTATTCTATATCACATAAGCATTCCACAGAAAAAAAAATTGAGCTCCAAACTACACTCCTAAGCCTATTTATTTTCCGTTTTAATCATACTCAGTTTTGCTCAATTTGTTAAAAACCCTATATTTTCAGACGTGATTAAACTAAATCACTATTTTTCCCTAAATCTATATACAATAAAACCTCAGAATAACAAGTTTCATAATTTTCTAAGAATATTTATTATTTTTACAAAATTACACAAAATCGGGCTGGAAATCGAACTCACCAATTTGGGTGGCTCCGGCCACCGTCAGTGGCCATGAATGTATCGGCTCACCTGGGCGCTGCCACCACCGTGTGGTGGTGGTGGCCGTCCACTTCTAACTGCCCATCGGATCTGGGTTCTCCTTTATGGCCCTAACTATACAATTTTCCTTTTCTTTTTTTTTCTTTCGTTTTTCTCTCAATTTTCACCTCTCCTAACTTTCTCTGATTTCTAACTATCCAAATGAGCTTCTGAATTTTTTTTCCCTATTTATAGAGCTTTAGGGAATTTATTGTGCATTAAATTGGACAAGACAATTGCCTTATCCCTTAATTTTTGGCTTTTGTGTTGTTAAGGGGTCTAAAGAAGAGCCGAGGCTAGACTCTATTAGTAACAAGTAAATCCTTTGTATGTAAAAAGTTTCAAGATATTGGGGGATAAAGTTCAATTGCAAGGGTTGAGACGGCCCAGAAAGCACTTAATTATGAAGAACTTTGTAAGCTTACTTGGGTAGTGAGCATTTACTTATAAGAAGAAAATTCCTTAAAATGGGTAGTTGCAATTGCGAAAAATGGAACCCGCCCATTTTTTCTTACATAGAATTAGTCATATATGTGTGGATATTCTATAGAGAGATTTGATATTTATAACATATGGATTTGGATCCATTTCGTTCGTTTAATTCTTGCTCGAGCCGGATGATGAAAAATTATCATGTCCGGTTCCTTCGGGGGATGGATCTATAAGAATTCACCTATCCAAATAACAAAAAAACCTGAAAAAAACCTGACTTGAATGATCCTGTATTAAGAACTAAATTGGCTAAAGGGATGGGTCATAATTATTACGGAGAACTTGCATGGCCTAATGATCTTTTATATATTTTTCCAGTAGTAATTCTAGGCACTATTGCGTGTAACGTAGGCTTAGCGGTTCTAGAACCATCAATGATTGGTGAACCCGTGGATCCATTTGCAACTCCTTTGGAAATATTACCTGAATGGTATTTCTTTCCCGTATTTCAAATACTTCGTACCGTGCCAAATAAGTTATTAGGTGTTCTTTTAATGGTTTCAGTACCCGCGGGATTATTAACAGTGCCTTTTTTGGAGAATGTTAATAAATTTCAAAATCCATTTCGTCGTCCAGTAGCGACAACTGTCTTTTTGATTGGTACCGTAGTGGCTCTTTGGTTGGGTATTGGAGCAATTTGATTGGCCGATTTTTTTCTTATTTTTCCCAGCTGCCATGACCCAATTTTTTATCATTCCTGATTTTTCTCAATTTTTCCTTAATTAATTGTGAATTTTCTTTAAGTATTTAGTATTATTTTAGCACATTTCGCTTATTTTAAGTAATTACGCGTATTTATACCTATATGTAAATTCATATATAGTACAAATAAATATTCCTAAATATTATTTAGGTTATTTTATGATTTTTAGTATACATATAATTTATATCTAGCGATTCATTAATTATCGGAATGCATTTTACGTATTTTTGATAAATAAAGAGTTATATACTTAAAATTTGAAATTTTTATATTCTTTTATTTTATTACTTATTTTCTTAAATTCAAACTTACCAGATCATTTTACCAATATTTTTAGCTTTACTTTATAATTTAAACTCGATCAGGTATTTCAACCGATCGAAATCTCTAATAGCTAGTTTTGGAGCTTACAATGTGTACAATAAGGAGATTGAGTACTCATATGGGCTCTTAAGGTCCCAAACCGGGCGTTAGCACCATGGGGATCTTTAAATAGGCATCTCCAGCCTTACTCATGATCTAGTCAGCTAATGTCTTGATTTTAGCAAAGTAATGTAGCATGCATAATTCAAATTTTCTATAAGCTTTCATGCCAACAAAGGTGATTACACAACTTTAAGAGGAAAGCCAAATTTTTCTTTACTTATATGCTAGCAAGGGTGATCCAAATAAGTTTAGTGGATTTTTTTCCAAGAATGAATGCCATAAGATTATCCATGATGATTGGATTTTTCTTAAGCATTTATACCACAGAATTATTCAAAGAAGTGGGACTACTAGTAACAGGAATCAGCCTCCAAGTCCCCTTATAGGCTCCTAAGTTAAGAGCCTTGTAGTCTATCGAATTCTTAACCATTGCCTAACTTTAGAAGAGGCTAACTTGCTATGCTGAGCTAACATGACCTTGCATCCAAATTGTCACAAGTTCAATCTTCTCTTCACATTAGAGCAAGGTCAAACTAAGTTGTTCGTGGATCTCCAACCTATTATGCTGACTTATTCTATAGACTACTATACCTTCTAAGCATAAATCTATTGTGATGGTATTCTCGAGCTATTCCGAAGAGGATGTTCCAAACTAAGCAAATAACTAAACGAGGCCAACCTTATCTAAGCCAATCACATACCGTTGTGTCCAAAATCTTCTAGCCTCTCTTATGAAGATATGTGATAAGAATCAGCTTATGATGATCTCCGAACCAAAGCCAACCAATAAGAAGCCGAAGCTTACTAACTTTTGCTAAGGTTAAACTTATAACAGAAGGCCAAAAGGAAGGGAAGGAACCAATTGGCATTGAGTTTGTTATCTGTAGAGAAGCCAAGAAACCACATGGCCAAAGTCTCAAGACCAAAGGTCCACTTAGTACGGCATGGGAAGGTTAGTGCAAACTAATCTTAGAACTTGGCAATTAAAGGCTAACCTTTCAGATATCTAGGCTAAGCATTACAAGACTTCAAGGGCTCCTACTCTAACTCGAACATTCAACTACTGATCCTATTTGGTTCAGATTCGGATTCGGATCCTGCTCTTTTCAAGACAAGTCGAATGATTGCATGTTAACTTCTTCTATTAAACGTACGGTTTTGTATTATTGTGAATATTTTATTTATTTTATTTACAGGCCTATTCTTAATGGTTTATGATCTTGTATATTATTTACAGTTTTACCATTAGGATTTTAGCATTTGTTACAAATATCAACATTTGTAACGAGCCTAAACAATAAGAGAGATATACAAACAGTGATTACACTTAGAACTTTCCTTCTTTTTTTACTAAGGATATTCTTGAGCTCTTAGAGCTTGCCTTTTGCCAGATTATTAAGTGTTAGTGAGCTATTGAGCGAACCTTTCATTTAAATGAGTTGCATCTAACCCTCATTTGAAACCTCGGGCGACATTTAGTATTCATGAGTTATATCGAACCCTATTTCAAGCTTAACCACTAATTATGTATGTGTCTTGGTACGTGATATCCATCCACATTTACATTCAAAACCCCCATTTTAGTTACTGTTCCTCATACCAACTTGAACCCTACATACCCATTATGGTTCTAGTCCACTATGTACACCCATCAGTCGTAACATTTTGGTATTAGCGCTTGTAGTAAAACATGCGTGAAAATGTTCATCAAAGCTTAATCCGTGTCATCGATATATTGTTCATGTTCTTAGTAACCGTGGTATTGTGCTGTTGTTAGGTCGAGTCATAGTAATTCTTGGGTTACTATTTTGTTATATTTTTGTTAGCATTAGTGTTTGGGGAATTGCTTTAGTAGTGATTCCAAGTTGAATGTATTACGTGTTTGTTGAATTTCTCTGTAGAAGCTATTGTACAAACAAGAATATCTGAAGATAATGTTAATAACAGTGGTGATAGTCCTTGTGGACGCTGGAGAAGACGTATTGATAACTTGGAATATCAAATTTAGAATTTCACTGATTCTATCTAGGAACTTACTACTTTAGTCAAAAGTTGTAGATGTGTTGGTCGAGGCTAAAGAAAGCAACTAGCACCCACCAGTAGGAGTGGCTCCAACAAGCTTAACGGTGATGAATGATAGCTAAGAAGAGCTACTGAGCTAGGAACAAGAGAAAACCCACTCGAGCCGAGAAGAAGCAATGACAGATGTATTAATGCCAAGAACCTAGGAGACTAAAGAAGAGAGCTGAAGCCAATAAGAGATTTGGCTAAGCAGAGCTCCTATAGAAGTGGCCAATCTGAGGTGAACTAACTAGCTCGGAAGGCAAAGGATGAACCCCAAGTACAGAGTCAAAGACTTTACAACATCAAGTTTAAGTTGCCGACCCAAAGAGTTCCTTGACTAGGTTCCTTGAGTAGAGAAGTTGTTTAAGTGTTATGAGTGTGATGATAGAACAAAGGTTAAGTTAGCTTCGTTATCCCTTGTTGAATATGCAAGTATTTGGTAGGATAAATTGGTTACCAAGCGAGATGTCGAGGGAGAAGAGCCAATCAGAACTTAGAGACTTATCAAGAGGTTGATGAACCAATGCTTTATGCCCACCTACTTTAAACAAGAAATGCTCCATGCTTTCCAGCACCTCAGACAAGGTCGAAACACTGTTGAGGAGTACTTGCAAGAATTTAAGACTTTAATGACCAAATATAAGATTGAAGAACCACAGGATCGTACCATTGCCAAGTTTTTAAGTGGACTTCGAGATGACATTACCAAAATAGTTGAATTGTAACCATTCAACTCATTGGATGAGTTGATCAATCTTGCATTAAGAATGGAGAGATGGAGGAAGAGAAGACACCAAAAACCAATTAACCAACCTCAACAAGCAAGCCCTGAGCCTAAGAGGTATGTTGAGAGAAGAAGACCGAAGTAAAAGATAGAGAAAGGTGAGTCTAACCAACCTGATCAAGTAGAGACAAAAAAGGTTAAGAAAGAGAAAGTACCCAACAATAAGGCTTGAGAAATAAAGTACTTTAAATGTTTAGGTTATGGATATATTGCCTCTTAATATTTGAATAAAAGGGTCATGAATTTAAAGGGTGAAAGACCAAATGCTTAAGTAGAAAGCCAGAGTGACAAGAGCTTGGAAGGTGAGTTAATAGAAAAGAACGTCTATGCTGATCATGATCTAAATAGACTCTTGTCCACGACGAGCTAACTTGAAGGGAAACTTATATCAAAGGGAAAACCTATTCCAAATCCAATGTTTGGTGAATTGGAAAATCTGTTCCCTGGTTGTTGATGGAGATAATTGTACCAACATCATTTCTATCGAGCTAATAGAAAATATGAGATTGCCAACCTACCTACACCCCTGACCTTATGGACGAAGTGATTCAACGACAAGGGTATATGTACATAAGAAAGCTCAAATAGCATTCAAGGTAGGGCAGTATGAAGACGAGATTAACTTTGACATTGTGACTATGAATGTAGCAAATTTACTTTTTAGCCAACCTTGAGAGTATGACCGGAGAGTGATTCATGATGGTTTCTTCAACACTTACACAACTCAAAAGGATAAGAAAAGCTATTGCTTGGCCCCCATGAGCATTGAAAAGATTTAAAGCAACCTAGTAACTATGGTGAAGAGAAAGGGGAAGAGAAGTTTGTTCGATATTCGAGCTCATACCCATTATTTAAAGTTGAGGATGACTTTCTTTCAACCCCATGGTAATGATAGGAATTAGCCGATCCCTGAAACGAGGCCAACCAATACGAAGTCAAGCCTTACCAACTTTTGCCTAAGCCACACTAATAACAAAAGGTCGAGAGGAGGGGAAGGAGCCACTTGGCATCAAGTATGTCGTTTGCTAAGAAGCCGAGAAACCACATAACCGTAACATCAAAACCAAAGATCCACTCGATACGACATGAGAAGACTAGTGCTAACTAATCATAGAACTCAACAATTGTAGGCCGACCTTTCGGTTATCTCAACCAAGTGCTGCAAGACTTTAAAGGCTCCTACCAGAACCTAGATATTCAATTACCAATCTTGCCGAGTTCGAATCCTTTTCTTTCCAAGACAGGTCGAACGATTGCATGTTAACTTCTTCTGTTAAACGTACAATTTTGTATTATTGTGAATATTATTTCTATGCCCATCCTTCATAGTTTTAATATTTATTATAAATAGCAACATTTGTAATGAGCCTGAACAACAAGAGAGATATACAAACAATGATCAAACTTGGAACTTTCCTTCTTTTTTGAGTAAGGATATTCTTGAGCTCTTAGAGTTTACCTTTGCCAGATTATTGAGTACTAATTAACTCTTTAATTATTATTATTTTTTTTATGTTCTTATCAATCTTAACCTTAAAATTGTGGTGAACCATTCATTTGAATGAATTAATAAGTTAAATCTAACTTTCATTTGACACCCTGAGTGATATTTAGTATTCGTAAGCTATATTGAACCCTATTTCAAGCTCAATCACTAATCATGTTTGCGTCTTAGTGCGTGACATCCATCCACATTCATATTAAAAACCCCCATTTTAGTTACTGTTTTTCATGCCTACTTGAACCATACATACTTATTTTAGTTCTAGTCCGTTACGTACACTCATGAGCCGTAACAACATGTATCTTACAAACTATGGATGTTTAACCTAACATCGAATATTCTCTTTCTAAAAGAATTATAAGGATGCCCTTTCTCTTTTTATACATTTCTGTATTTAGTTTTTACCCATTTTAGTAAATGTTTAAGTTACATTGTAACCCTAAGATACCAGCTAAAAATACTTTGTTATAAGAGTTGTTGTAATACAAATATCATTCCTTATTAATGAAATTACTAACTTTTTATCCTCTTTTCATTGAGAATCCCTACCCTAGCTCATATCAAATCCTTAAGCAAGATTTACGTAACAAGCAACGCTTTCATTTGAACAAGTGAGTTACATCCGATAGGTAATTGGTTATGTGTACTTAAGTAGTACATAACATCCATTCAAGTAGCTCACGATTGCTTAACTTTCTACCCAAAATCCAACATGACCCACATTTCTTTCTTTGATAGTTCTCGAAGACCCATCCACTTTATAGTAAGACCTTGTCAATAGCTTATGTTATGTGTTTTTATACGTATCGTGGCCATCATACCACATCATTCTTAGTATCATAGCTTGAGGTTCTGAATAGGGCTGCAAGCTGTACTATCAATAATGTATGTGTTTGTTGATTACCATTGCATGTGTTGGATTTATAGTCGTTAGGTTTGAAGTATTGTGATTGTGTAGTGCTTTGTCATGTTCCTTTTTTGTTCCTTGAAATGAAGTAATAAATTGTTGAAGCAAAGTTGTTGTTGGCAGTATGGTTGTTGTTCTGTGTGTTTGTTTTACTACTGTAAAGGTAATGGTGGTTGTTGAGAAGAGTAGTAGTAGTTGACATACCGTATGTATTGTGCTGCTACTATGGTAGGTTTAGTGGTTGTTGAAATAGTGGTCGCTAAAGGACTCTTTTTGCTCATTATATTTCTTTCTTGCGTGAGGTTTTATACTCTCTTAAACACCGCCTTAATTTAAGTATTAGAGTGGTTTCACCTAAGCAAACGTCGATGCCCCTCTAAGATAAATAGATCGAAAGAATCATAACGAGACTTAACTGGATAGCGGGGAAACTAGAACTTAAAGATAGGAAAGCAAAAAGCAATCTAGATTGTATTGAAAAGGTTCCTAAGACACAGTATGCCAAAGTAGAAAGAGATTTGATAGGAAAGTGGAAGAGGTCTTTTTATGTTTGATAATCAAAGGGAGTAGGAAAGCTGTAGTAATTCTTTGGAAAAGCCCGATTCTCTTTGTTGGTATTTTGTTTTGTAGAAAGTCTAAATTTGAGAAATCTCAACTAACAAATCAATGAAGCAAAGACTACACGTCAAGAAAAATCATCTCATCAAACTCTAAGGCAAGGTTGTTTTGCTGAAAACTAAGGAGTTCACCCATTTCAGGTACTTTCTCTTGTAGATGTAAATGTTAAAGTCGTTGTTCACTAGTTGTATAAACATTAGCTTCCAAATGAGATGAATCCAGTTTGATATATTATAAATGATTGTAATATGTAAGTACTTGGCAAAAGAAAATCATCGAGGTAAATGCTTAACTATTTTTTGATGTATTATCAGCATTTTCACAGTATTTTTTCTTCTTAAATCTTGTCCATCGATTTATTTCAATAAATAGAGACTAGGAGGCATGCATTAGTCTTGCATGTGCAATTTGAAATAAGTTTCTCATATGTACTGCTAATAAAGATATATGTAAATATAAAAATAAGATACTTAAATAATGAAAGAAAAAAGCCATGTTTAATTTTTTCTTTTTAATTTCTTGGAACTACAGAAAACCTAAAACGTCAAAATTATTCATAAATGCACGTAATTCAAAATCAAGTACATTCAAGATTTGATTAATTGACATTTCCTCTCACATTGAGCAACAGCAAGAAAATAACATTTGGTGCGCAATTCATCTTCTTTAGTCTTAGAGTTCCAATCACGCATATAACAGATCAAAACTATATATTTACAGGTATGAACTCAAATAAAACTTTATTCACTTAATATGATACATTAGAGCACGTCTACCTAATTCTATAAAGCGATTTGTCCTAAAAAGTAGCTTTAGAAGTCGGAAGACCCTTTTTATTAATACAAGAAGAATGCACTTGCAAGTAGTAGCAGTTATCAGCAGCCATCAACAAAGTACAGACTCACAAGGTAATCAACATAAGCACACAACAATAGACATAACTAGATGGTAAAAGTTTATCAAAAACCTTGTTTTTTCCTCGTCGATCTAAACAATACACCATCAACAATATTTATCTAAATTGCTGTGATGACATATAGCTATACACGATATGTAGGCAAGCAATACATATGTACTTAAACTCCTTATCTTTGAGATTGAATGCTTAAAACTCGTAGATCATTTAAAACTAAGTGCTTAAACCACCAATCCTTAAAAAAAGAAAAAAGAAAAAATGTTTTTAGACGTTCATGTTGCTTGCATGCTTGCATAGTGCATAGCTATGTATCATCACAACGATTCAGATGATATTTTCGATGGTGTGATGTTTAGATCAATGAGAGAAAACCAAGTTTTTTGATAAATTTGTACCATCCTGTAAGGTCCATATGTTGTACGCTTATGCTGATTACATGGATACCATCATCAAACTCTGAATAGGCTTGTATGGTGAGGCTTTGCTTTTCTTCCACCTCCTTCACGTGCAACCGTGCTGATGAACATCACAGGCATCTCTTCTTCGACTGTTGCTTCACCAGTCAAATCTGCTCTTCCCTGCGTCTTTCTCCTCCTGGTCTGGAGCTAGGATCTCTCTTCCAATTTCCTTGGATTCTTCATTCAATCCTAGGATCTCTCTTCCCGGAAGCTTGTACTCACTGCATCTGTCTACTGCATCAGGAGGCTTAGAAATTCTGTTCAGCTTGGAAGCCCCTGCAACCATTCCTCTATGCTAGCCAACCAAATTATTACATATTCCAAGCTAGATTGTTGTACCCTCGGAGAGTTTTCATGAGAGTTTACTTTGGTTCTCCTTCTTTCAGCTGGATGTAACGCTTGGAGCTTCACTGCAATGTTTCCCTCCTTACAATAACTTTTCATATGTTTTCCTGTTTTCCTTAACTCTCTCCATATAAAGCAATTGCTTGAGTTGATGAGGTGATTAATGCCGTATGTTCGACAGCTATGGCTATGAAAAAAAATGAACTTTTGGGCTTATGACTATGTCCATGTACAGTAAAAAAATATAATTTTTCTTACAACAAGAAACCTTCATTTATGCAGACCCGATTTTAGGTAGATAGTACATATCTATAACATGGTGCTGATGTCATCATTAGCTTGCTCTTGCAATTGCTAAATTTGAAGCAGGAACAAGATCCAGCAGCAGAATATCCTTACCAGGACACAATGATCCTCGTGGCTGTTTTTTCAACTTGTCTTGCCAATATTGAATGCAGTAAAAGATTTAGAGAAGGTTGAATGAATTCATCTAATTGAATATCAGAAGCAGGAAACCAGATATCTGATTTGAAAGAGGACATGAAAAAGGTAGCCTGAGTTTCCTTTCAGCCTTCCTCAACATCATGTGGTTGTTGAACTACCATGGAAATTGAGAAAGATTAGAATGCTATGTTCATCCAAATAAGGTATTGAACCACACTGGTAGGTCTTTGAAGCACAAACGATAATTTCACTTCCCTTCATTGCATTGGGATTTATTCTGTTTAATTACTTGCCAAAACCAATCCCTATTATGAACCAGGAATGTCATTAGTCAATTGTTTCAATGTTAGTACTCTGTATCTTGGGCAAGAAGCACAAATCCTGGATATAATATACAATAAAATGAAATCCATGTTCTTCCTGGTTTAAAAGAATACATACTGCTCAAGTTACAGTCTTTTTTTTTTGGTCACCATCCAATCACTTGCATTACTGGGAAGACAGATGCTTCAAAAGGCATCAATAGGTAGAGGATATTATTGAATTGCTTGTATGGCATGATGATTAACTCAATTAGACTTTCCTCAAGGAAACACTTCTAATATCTCAATTCTGAAGGTTAATCCATATGGTTTCATTCATCATAATCACACATTCAGATAAGTCAGTACTCAATTAAAGCCAGCAACAACAGCAGAAGAAATTGGAGTAGTAATATCATGTTAACACGCATAAACATATTATTGCTGGCAGAAGTACGCAGGGCAGTACCAGTATTTCAAGGTTAAAACCCGATGCGGATCCAGATAGGAAATCGCCGCCACAAGTGCACAATATGGAGAAAATTTAATTGATAGTTAGTCAAAGATTATCCAGATAAAACAGCATTTTATGTTAATTATGCTTTGAAATTACAACTAAATGCCTGCACTTTTGAGTTACTGGAATTGACTACAAAGAGCAACAAAGTTAAAGAAGGAACCGCTAGGGAACATTGATGCATATTTGTTTCTACGATCAAAGAAAATTGTCAAGTTGTAAAAGGAACTCTCTGAGTGGCATTTCACCCCAAATGTAAATCGCCTGTTCAAACACCAACACCAGAGAATTCCCATATATTTGTGTCGAAAACTATAGGCATTTCCAAATATGACAAATAAACAAGAGCAGAGAATGAACTTAGTGATAAAAACAGTTTAGCAAACAAGTAACATTAAAGAAAAAAGAATCATTAACAGGTTCTGATCTGTGTTCCTATTGATGAATGTTTGTTTCAAACATAATCTTATTTAATGGTAACACTAGCCTTTCTAATCACAGTGGAATTTTAGCAAATAGGTGACGGAATGAAAAACGAGTGGGATCCAGTATTTTTGCAATCAGTCGTCAAAGCGCACACCATACTTATAAGATTTAAACTTCTAGATTAGTTAGTCGTGGAGCTACTTTGACATCACATCAAAGCGGGAAATCAAGAGATCAAATGCTTGCACCATTATTTTACCATGTCTAAGCCATCTATTTGATCAGACTTTAATCAAAGTCTAACCTATCCAAAGGCTTAATCTTTTAAATCAACTAAATGGTGAAGTTAAACTCAACAGTCACAAGATAATAGTACAGCAATCAAAGTTTCAAAAGAAATAGCAAAAGACCACGTAAAAATAAGTCAACATTGAACATATGCATCTTGAACTTACTTGAGAACAAGTGATTACCATAATCTAGCGTATGTGGTTATAGGCCATATATTACAACAGAAAAACCCTGAAGTCATCTCATTTCTGAACTTCATTAACTCCAAGCTCTATCAACAAGGACACAAACAACTCGTCAGAAAGGAAGGATGATCAGACTTATCAAGAAGAGCTGACTGTCTTGAAAGATTCATGGAGGTGCCTCAAAGTCTCTTGGTCCCTATTCCACTCTGGTGTTGGCGCATTCACAAAATGTGCATAGAGCTTGTTCTTAGCACATGTAACAGAGATCAAACTGTGAGCACCAACACCATCAATCTCATAAACATAATAAATCTGTCCTTTCTCATCCTTTTTCTCCTCAGATCTAATGTTATCCGCGCTAGCAATCAAATCCTGCAATTCTACATCAGAAAGTGCTAGGTTGTTCAACACCACATCCTTTGGTGCCAGTTGCCTGAAACCAGGTAGGAAAGTCAGGTACTCACGCTCTGACTTCTTCTTAGGATTAAAGAACTCGCTGTCTGTTCCATTAGTACCTAATTTCAAAATAATACATATATAAACATCATTACCTTGACCCATGTTTATCAAATTCAGCTCTAATTTGGTCACAATTACGGGTATTCTCAATAAGAGTTCGGACATATTTGGGGCTGATGATTAAAATATATATATATAAGCTCATTTCTCCCCATTCTTTAGAATTTGATTATTCTCTGCTGGTTATTCAAATTTTCAAGGAATAAGACATAACGAACTTGTACTTTGTTAGCATTACAGAGCTTCCATTGTAAACCCTAATAAGTTCAATTTCATAGAATAAACGTATAAGCTTTTCTGACAAGGAAATATGATTGATACAATATGTAATCCAATATGTTGGGAGTATATACCCTTTTCGACTTTAGAGACTAAACGCTCCTTCCATCCACCAGGGACATCATAAATATACTCAGCGGAGTCTTTCTTATTAGCATTGCCACCGTAGCCACCGTAGTTGGCAGCGCTTGCGGCAGTGCCATAGTAGATGGAGTAGGAAGAGTCTGCTATGGAGGGGGCTGTTGTGGTGATTATGGCAGCAGTTGCAAGAGCTGTGGCGGTTAGACCAGCAGCTAAACAAGGCCTGTTTGGTTGAAGCTTAGTGGAGGGTGGGAGTTGAGGTAATTTTGGAGGAATGGTGGTGGCGGTGGCGGTGGCGGCGGTTGCGGTGGTGGTGGAAGAAGAGAGGAGGGCTGATGGTAAGAATACCGTCGTCATGGTGTATGTGGTGGATATGGTTTGATATGCTACATTTTGTTTTTGTTTTGTTTATGAAATTTCTCCTTTTTCTTTTTCCTGTTATTTTTTTTTTCACAGTTATCGTCCAATTGTTGGATAACTCGTGTTTATGTGTCTCTTGGGCCAATAGAATATTGCCAGGTCAGCGCACACTGGATTTTTGTTTTCCCAACCGGGTCCAGATGCTCCATAACTAGATTATAGTATACAATTTTACACGTGTAATTTGGCTTACCCTTGCAAGGCTAAAGAAAATGAATTTAAAAAGAAAAACTAGGAGAATGGAGTAACATATTCGTGACCCAACGACTAATTTAGGATTGCAATGGACCCTAATAGGAATAAATAAAGAGATAAAGCATTCAACTCGATTTAAAATATTAAAATTTAAATTTATTTGAACTTAAATGTTTGTTCTCAAGTTTGATTCATATAAGTTATAAAGATAAACTCAAACTTAAACGAATTTAATTTAAACACATTTGAACTAACAAGTCAATCAAACTAAATATTACTAAGATTAAATTCAACTTAATAAATTAGTCATATAGTTGAGATCGAAGTGAATTGACTCTTATTTAATCAATTTTGATTAAATATGAAGTTAAATTTAAATAACTCATAAATAAGTTTATTACATTTACGATCTTTATAAATACAATTAAAAGTTTGAGCAAAAACTTAAGATAAAGATATAATTCCATTTCCCCCTGTTCTCTTACCATAGTCACACGTTCATTTTCGAAAAGCTTCTCGTGGATGCTGCATGTGGAGCAGCGGTTAGACACTTTTTTCGCTTTATTTCCTTTTTTTTTTTTTTTTTTTCTTTCCTGTAAGTAAACACAAACTTTGGCTATCGCTCTTTATTACTATTTATACTTTAACAAAATATAATTTTCATATTCAACATTATGTACATAGTATAATTTTATAGAATCAACTACTCTCCAAAAGTAGAGCTTACTACGGTAATTATTTTGAACAGTCCTTTATTGCATTTATAATACAAATACATCGTCTACTAGCCATTTATTAAAAAATATTAGATAATTTTTTTTATAAAAGTACTCAAATAACTTTTTCCTCCTCACTTATATACCACTAACTTAATTAAAACTTACTACATCAATTTTTTAACAAATAAAAACTATAATTATTTTATATTAAGGATAAAATTAACATATGAACTTACTTTTTCTCATCAATCTCTTCCGATCTTAAAACTCACTTTCTCTATTATCTCTCTATATAATATGATATTTATCTTATAATTTCTATTATTGATGATTTTTTTCTCTTTTTGTTCTTTCTCTAATCTTACCTTATGTATTTGCATAGTCAAAATTCAAATTATAATAAAATATAATAATTGATGGTCACTTATATGAATAGAATTCTGTTCGTAAACCTGATTTGTTTATAAGTAAAAGACTAAAGAATTTAAATTAAGTGTAGATAGAGAAAAAATGAATTTATATTTATATTATTTAACAAAAATTATGATTTTTACTAAACAAATAATAGTAAATTTTAAAAATATAAATTTAATTTTATTTAATCTACATATACATCATTAATATGTTATCTACTAGTATATTTTTATTATTAAAAGTAATAAAAGGTATTTGGTTTTGGGTAAACTTTAATTTATAAGCTATGTTTTAGCGGTTTTGTAAAAAGGTATGATATTCTTTTTGCAAGACATATCATACACTTTTAGTGGATGATATTAGCATTATATAATAATCAATAAATAAATTAATAATATGATTAAAAATAAAAACAATAAATTACATTAAAAAGGAAAAGCATTGAAAAACTAAAAAAAAAGATAAATAATAGCATTAGTAAAGGTGATCATTCAAAGATATTTAAATGGATTAAACGGGCTAACATGGTCCATCCCACTTTATCCTATATAAGTTAAAAGGGCTAAATTTTATTAGCCTATATTTTAAACAGGAAAAAAAAAAAAAAACAGGCCTTTACTAGCTAGCCTAATGAAATAAGCCTTGACATACTTCTAAAAGAGGTTAAAATGGATCAACTTATGAGCTAAAAATACAAATGGGTTAAATAAGCCAAACTAAAGTGGCTTAATTTGCCATACGATTTGAAAGTATCAAATTTATTTAGCACACATTTTAAATGGATCTAAAAAAATTCATTCTTAACCCATTTTTAAATAAATTAAACGAACTAACCAATAGATTAAAGTGGATTTGCATACTTAACGGTCATTGGCCTCCTCTCACCATGGAGTGGTTAGCAAGCAGCATTAAATTAAGGTGGGTAGGTTTCTTTTTTTCCTAAATTAAATATACAAATTTGTTTAATTTTTAATTTTGTTAGTAATCGATAATTATTTAATACTAACATGTACCAATAATAATATTTTCACGAAAAAGAAAAATACATCACTAATAATATGCCATGTGTCTTATATATATGTATTACACAAAATTTAAAAATAAGAGTTTTAATAAGTTATTTTTAATATTAGTTTTTTTATAATATAATTTTAATTAGAAGGTTAAATAGTAATATTAAGACTAATTTGTTTTAATAATATAAATATATATTATATACATGTATATATATCTATATTATTAAAGCAAATAAGACTTTAAATAATTATTTATTTTAAAATTATATATTTATCTTTTATTTACTATTATTTAACAATAAAATTAACTATTAAATTATAACTATTTAAAATTGTATTTTCTCATTTTGGCTTTTCCACTACCCCAGTTTTCCTGTAGGAATGCATCGGCTGCTATATATAGACAAACATATATAAATAAATTTTTCAGAGGAGAGGATTAGCATTTCGGTTCATAGCTATCTCTGACCATGTCCTCGAGCAAGAGGTACCCTTCATCGTTTTCTCTCTTAATCCATTTCCAGATTGATCATTTTTTAGTATTTAAATATGATGTTATGTTGTTTCTGGTTTAGCATTGACAGTATTGAATAAAGATTTAACATAAATTGTAATAATGGGTATTTCTTGAAAAATCTAATTCTGGACTACCAAAAGGCGAAATCCCAATTAATTTGCCACTTTCATATGAAAAAGCTGTGTACTCCTTGGTTGCATAACCTGGTATACAGAATTTTCATTGTGATTGTACGATGAAGCTATTGGGAATTTTATTATGTTCCGTTTCGAGTTGGTAATACGATGCCGTTTGTAAGAGCTTACTTGTAACTTGTCTTTTGAATTGATGTTGAATTCTTTAAGTCCAGCAACCGCTTTGTCTTTAATTGATTTTTTTTTTTTTTATCTATTGATGTCTTGTAACATTGGCTTTTGAATGGTTATTTGAATTTTTCGATCAAACTCGAGTTATGGTAGGTTTATTTTATGTTAACTCTTTACTTGCTTAATCTTAGAAGTGAACATTTTTTGTTTCTTTTCTGATTGGTTAATCAAAGGATCTGAGTAGTTGATGCCTTTTGTATGTAATGAATCAATAATTTTTTAAAATTCATGTAGCCAGAAGTTTATAGAATCCCTCATGGTCTGTTTCATTGGTTCCTATAGAGTTCTATGCAAATTCTTTGCACATGGAGCTTGTTTTAAAGGAGAACATTGCGAGTTTGCTCATGATTGGAGTGCTCCAGCAAACAATGTAAACTTCTTGAAATCTCTTGGGGTTAAAAGCAATTTGCTGATGTCTTTGGAATTCTTTAACTCCCTGTATTTTAACAGATATGCACTTTCTATCAAAAAGGAGTCTGCTCATATGGAAGTCGATGTCGATATGAACATGTCAAGCCTTCTCATTCAGGGTCTGGTACTCCATCTTCATCAGCAATTCATTATCGAGATGTGGCCTTTGATAGTGATCACCAAGCACTGTCTTCATCATCAGCATTTCTTGAGCCACACCTGGATTTAACTTATGAGCCAGATGCGTTATCTTCTACAACTGCATTAAGTGTGGTGAATTCAGTGGCCAGTCCAATGGACTCACATGGGGTTTCATCTGTCCCTAAAAAAAGTGCTTGGAACCTCAGTATCGATCACCATGGTTATTTTGAGGATGTGGAACCATTGGAGCCTAGGAGTGGTAATTCCGCCAACCGTCCAATCTGCTCATACGCTGCAGTTGGCAATTGCCCTCGAGGGGAAAACTGTCCACACATTCATGGAGATTTATGTCCCACATGTGGAAAACATTGTTTGCATCCCTTTAGATCTCAAGAGAGAGAAGAGCATGTCAAGACATGTGAGAAAAAGCAAAAGCAGCTCGAAGCCTTAAAACTTAGTCAAGAAATTGAATGCAGTGTGTGCCTGGAAACAGTTCTCTCAAAGCCTGCTCCTGTTGAGCGGAAGTTTGGAATACTATCTGAATGTGATCATCCATTCTGCATAACATGCATCAGGAATTGGCGCAGTAGTACACCAACTCCAGGAGTGGATGTAAATGGTGCACTAAGGGCCTGCCCCATATGTCGCAAGCTATCATACTTTGTGATTCCCAGTGTCATATGGTATTCTACAAAGGAGGAAAAGCAGGAACTGATTGACAATTACAAAGCAAAACTGAAGTAAGCTGTATAGTTCTATTTTTTCTTTTTTCTTATGAGCCATTTCTTAGACATCGTTTCCTCCTTCAAAGTTGGCTTACTAAAAATGAAATAGCCAGATAAATTGAAGTCTGAGAAGCTAGCCTAATTGCTATTGGCTTGTTCAAAGATGTTTCCCAGATGGATTTATGGCATTTTAGAAGTGACCAATCTAAATTGAACAACACTGTGTTAGAGTATAGTAATGGAAATTTGGCAAAACAGTTATGTACCTTGAATAGTCGGTGATTGAGCATATTGCTGTAATGTCAATAACATTAATGTAGATAGCTTCGTGCAATTGTCCTGTTGAAAATGAAGTAAACTGACTTCATGTTGTCCTCATTGAACTAGGAATGGAAGAATTCCTGTTGATGAGTTTCTTAATTTTAATATCCCTTAGTAAGCCTCTATAAGCTGTTTTCACCAAAGTTTCATAAATATATAACACATGCATTACTTTTACGGGGAGTATAGGGTAAAAAGATTGAAATCTCTCTGTTTTTGGTGGAAGTTAGCACGTGGTTTTAGTGTAATTTACTCTTTCCTGTACACGTTTTTTCACTTTTATTGAAGAGTTTTCTTGACCCTTGCAGGTCAATAGATTGTAAGCACTTCAATTTTGGAAATGGCAATTGTCCATTTGGAACTAGTTGTTTCTACAAGGTAATGAAGTCTGTAGTTTTTATTCTTATGCTGCCAATAGCTGTACTATAAATGACCAGATATACCCTATTATGTGGAATGTTCTTTGGCATGTATTGGACTTACACGATGTAATGAAAGTCTGCTTGGTCCTGGTAGAATTTTTCTATGAAGAAACATTATTAAGTGTAAAGCTATCTTTTCAACCTTCCTTGAAACAGTCAGAATTCTTCATTTACAATCCTTTATGCAACCATTATGTCAAACCTTTTCTGTTTTTGCTTTTCTTTATGGAATTTGGTTGTACATTGATCTTTAGCAGGATATATATTTCAACCTTTCTTGAAACAGTACAGGAGTTGGAGGAATGACTCCTGAGGTTTGTTGTTATCTAATCACCTGCAGATAATATGAAATCTGATGTTAGAAGTTGTTTGCGACTGCGCATTTATAGCCTCCGGTGCTATTAATTCAGTAGAAACTTGAGACTTTAGAGGATTGATCTTAGAAAACAAACAATAGTGTGAGCAAAGCAAGGGAACATAGGTAGATGCTGATTCTTGTGTATTTATAGTACCTATGTATATGAGTATATATCACACAGACGTGTCGTATTTGTATTCCCACGAGTAGGCTATCTGTTATAAACTAATATCACTACCTTATACCCTTGTGGGGAATTCTTCCATGACAGGGTTGACTGGCATGGAGGTTTTTACTTTTTCCATGACCACTGACTGCTAATGGATGGTCTTTTTGTACAGAGCTGACTTTTCAACTTTTCTTGGAATAGTTGGCAATAGAGTGCATTTATTTTAGAATTATGTTACTTCCATGCTAGGCCTCCAACGTAGACTTCCTAAAATGCAACTACATAGTCATGTTTCAGCCTAATGTAAAGCCAAGACCAGAGTACTAATTGTTTGCATCTTAGCTCTTTATCTGAGAGAAGAATTTATATTTAACCATTAAATGTCAAGCACCTGATCATGCAGAACTAAAACTTTTCGTGCAGTTCTTTTGTATGTATAGTTGGTTTTGATAGAAGTGTTTTTGTGGAGGGAAAAGTACGCATATTTAGTCTATTATTAGATTTGGATAAGAACTGGAAGCGTCTTCTATTGATCGATATATTGTTTGTGTGCCCTGAGGGTTTTGATGAGGCTCGACTTTTTCATAGTCACTATTATGGTCTTATTATCAACTGCTTGATTTTTAATATCCATTTTTGAAGTTAGAATTTTCAGCTTGTTTATCGCTCCTGAATTCTAAACAGATTTCGTATGGCTATGTGGCTGTATGTTTTTACTTTGCAGCATGCATACAGAGATGGGCGCCTAGAGGAAGTAGTCCTGAGACATCTTAGTGCTGATGATGGACAAACAGTAATAGCTAAAAATATCAGGTTTTCCTCTAGCTATTCTCTTTCTTTTGTAGTGAAAGGATTTCCTTTCAGTTTGTTGTTTACAGATAAACTTTTGTGTATTCAGGTTGTCAGACTTCCTTGACAGGATGCACATTAGTTGAGCTGATTAACTTATGGAGGTTGTAAAAGTAAGTGTTGAGACATGATCTTGCAATGTTTATTATAATGCAATACTTTTTTCCAAGCATCATATCAGCCTGGCAGATTTGTATGATACTCCCTTTCAACCAATGTCATTATTTGGTTTGCATCCTGGAGTGACAAGAGAACCGAATTGTTCTGTTTATCTCAGTTTGATTGTCTCACTAGTAACAAATATGACATGAATTGCCATTTTGTTGATTCCTAGTAATTCATTGTCAGCAACTCAGTGGGCCTTTTAATGCTTAGATTGAAAGTGATGGCGCTTCTGGTTTTTGGTCATTGTGAATGATGTTGTTTGGCCAAAATCAAAGCATGTGTGTAATTCTTGGAGGATGCTAGACTCTTTAGTACAATATCTCTTAGGAAAATTTAAGAAGATCATATTCACAGGCAACCAGATTTAGTTCTGCATGTTGCTGCAGTTGTTAAAGGAAACCAAATAAACTATTACTATCATCTCATCTGAGCGATTCTATTTCACTGTGTTTGGTTCAGAAATTGTTGTTTGAGCAACTTTTATTTCATTGATTGAATCAAATTTAAACAAGTAATAACATTTCAGTTGATTGAAACAAATGAAATCAAATAGATATTAAAGCAATACCTTCCAATATATTAGTGTCAATGACTCAATTTCCTTCTGTTAGGATTAAGAGTTATTATTTAAGTAGCTGATTCCATTGCTTGGTTCAAATATAAACAGAAAAATACTTCAAGAAAAGTGCCTTCTCTCTTTTACTAAGAATAGGTATTCCCATCAATTTCATGGGAATAACAGCTTTAGATAATTGGGTTGCGTATGGCATAACTGATAGTATGACTGTCTTACTCTCTTTAAAATAGTGTAGTGAGCAAAATTCCAAAAACAAATTTAAATAATAATATATAATGTGAATATAAGATAATTCTTTTACTTTAAAATAGAATATTATCAAATATATTGCTTTTAGATATATAATATACTTAATTAATATGTGCAATTGAAAAATTATATATAGTTTCAATATTTAAATGTTGTTGAATACATATAATTTTGAATGTATAATAATGTGTACTAAGTATTAAAATTAGAAGTATCAATTATGTAAAAGACATTAAACCGCGCGAGCGGTTTGTAATGCTTCTAATATCATTCTTTTTTTCACTTTTTTGGGCTCTAGCCCTATCCCATGCCATTGTGGTTTGTAAATAAACTTCCTCTTAAGGAAATTCTTTATTTACTGAAGAAAATTAGGAACAATACGTTAAACCTTACACTACATAATGCTATTTTCTTATCCTTTAGTGACACATCAACCAAAGAAAAGTTGAGAGTTGGCAAAAACCTACCCCTCTAAGACCTCCCTTTTATACAAGTAAATAGAGTAAATATGATCAAGGGAGGTATTAGGATAGTAGCTATAGAGCAGCAGGGCTTATAATTGAGCTTTGCAGCTATAGTTCCTAATTAAGCAAAAATCCTCTTTCCCCATTTGCATGTTCTGCGGCTGTCAAAATACTAATTGGTCCGGGCATGATTGTGTTAACAGGAACTATTTTTGATGGAAAAAGAAAGGTTTCCTGATGATCTTCCTTCCCTGTTGTCATTATGATGCCCCTGGTCCTGCAGATTATGAGGTTAGATTGCATCAAACTGTCTGAAGGACATGTATTGAATTTAAGCTACAAATATATACTGCTCTTAGTAACTGTCTTTCTTAAGAAAGTTCTGACTGCTTAAATCTTTACAAGTATTTCGCTATTCATTGTCACATGGTAGTTTCGGTATTAGCTTTAGTTGAGAACAATCTGTATCATCTTTCTCTGCAACCATTTTTTCTTCCCAGTTTTCCACAACCGTATGCAGGATTTGATAAAGTGCAATTGGTTTTTAGCTACTCACCGTAGGCTCTCAGTAATTTATGATTTCTGTTGTTATGTAATCATTTGTTAGATCAATCTAGCACCGATTTATGCTGTACGCATTGTGGTCAGGGTGGAAAGTGGTTTATGTAAGATCCTTCACTATAAATATATGAGTGCGACCATGTAAACTCTTTTCTTTCTTGCTGTGTAATATGCAGAATTCCTTGGTGGAGGTGGCAAAGATGGTTATTGAAGATTGCTGCTGAGTTATAAGATAAACTTTATTTCAGAGAATAAGATGACAGAGAAACTGTGTTGTAGCATATAAAAAAGGGATTATATTTGAAAACACGAGTGTTGTTCTCATAAAAAGCCTCCTCGAGGTATTTCTCCCATGTATTATTGATTCTTTCCTCATATGATTGTAAGTGGGATTTTTCATTTCTTCCTATCTCTAGTTTCACAGAAATAAACGAGAAATTAATACTTGGAAGGTGATATATGTGATATACATACATAATCGAACAATTAATTGGCTATTGATTTTTTTGAAGTAATTTTGCGACTTTTCTGCTTCTGCCTGCATGCTACAGCTTCTCTGCCAAGAAAGAATAATCAGAGGAAGGAAGGAAAATAGAGCCAGATATTGTTGTTAGCAGTATAGTTATAAGAGGTAAAGAGAAATCTCTAGGGGTTGGAAGAATGATTTTGGTTTAACACTAACAGAACCAATTCTGAAGCTCCGGAATGTTGTTTTTTACCCCCAATGGCTTGGGCTTCTATTAGGGGTTGGGAGCTAGTTCTATGGTATTTAGTTAAATTAATCGGTAAACGAATTTGATAAGGTATTATGTTTATATATTTAGTGAAGAGGGCGAGAATACATACATACATGCACACACACATAGAATTGTATCTTGATACTTATTGAGGGTCAGTCTCCCTGCATTAAGTCATTTTTGTTATCAGGTGAGTCCCTGCAATAAGTCTTATTTATTTATTTTTTTAATTTGAAAATTTCTTACATATATTTATATTATTAAAACGGATGGAACCTTAAATAACTATCAAAATAATAACTTAATTATTTTTATTTATTTAACCTTTAAAATAAAATTTTGATTATTAATAAATTTTTCTTTTAATCTATTTGATATCTAGAGATTTCCACCAACCTCCAACCCCCCTTTCCTCCAACTCTCTTCCCCCCTCCCCCCCTCTCCCTCTCTTCTATTCTTCTTTCTCCATCTCTCTCTTTTTCTTATCTATTAATATTATAATATATTTAATATTATTTATTTTATGTACACGTAATACAAGTGTATTGTTCATTAGTATATATATATATATATATTTATTGAGATAGTTGTAATGAGAATAATTTTTAATCAATCGTGGTTTTGTTAGATTCAAAGTTACAAAAAGTAAAGAAATAATTTAAATGTCGGAAATAACGCAAATAATATTACGCATAAAATCATCGTAAAACTGGAGTCGAAACATTCAACTTTATGCAAACTTGTGAAGCAATCAAAGTAATCAACTAATTTCCCGTCTTTTTAGAAAGCATACACAACCGGTATGCTCCCTTCCATAAAGTGGGGCTAATATTTATTCTCCTCGTAAAATATAATAATTTGGGCATGCAATAGAAGAAGTCTAATAGGGAGTGATTAGAGATGTGTAAACATATTTGAGTTTATGGGTTGGCCAGCTTAACTTGATTTTTAAATGGATTTAAATTAAAGTTTTTTAATCCTTTTCAAAACAGGTCAAATAAATCTAGCTTATTTAACTTATAAGCTAAATTGAGCCAGTTTAGATTGATCCATTTAAGATAATTAAGCATTTGACTTGTGAATAGGTTCGTTTAATTGGTTTTTTTAAATAGATTAAGAACAAGGTTATTTTATTTGTTTAAAAATGGATCAAATTAGCTTAATCTGTTTAATTTACTTAATACGTAGGCTAAAATAGACTGAGTTAACTTGTTTAAACAGTTTGTATACCTATAAGAGAGATTATGACATTTGAACCTCATCCACTATTCTGGATACATTTGATAAAAGTGGCTAAAGGAAAACTACAACTACAATTGGCTCATCGGCACTCATTGTTGGCACGGCACATCTACATTTACAGCTAGCCTATCACATTTATGTGTAGCCAATTGACATTAGTCTTTGGCCATTTGTATGATCCTCCATACATATTTGTTTGACGGTAAGATAAAAGGTAACCGCTAATTGAACACCTGACATACCCTAAAGATATTCTCTTAATTCACGAAGTACTCACTCTCATTCTTATTGTTGCATCTCCTCCATCTGCATACATAAGCCATCATTTTTTTTTTCATCACTTTGAATTGCTCTTTTGCATTGTTTAAGGGAAAATTAATGAAATCATATTTGACGTGCCTTCATGGCAGTTTGGGTCCATTCTAACCTATACCATATGTAGATAATTTAGTATCATTTGTTTTGTCACTTCGTCTTTGTGTTTCCACTTATAAGAGTCTTCTTTTACTTTGTTGAAACGGTTAAAAAAAATAAAAGATAAAAACCACTACCAACACTACAATAATAAAAGGTTAATTGTGATAGTTGTAAAAGATAAGAAATAATTTTAGTTGACGGAAAGTATAGATATATGAGCATCATACACCAATTGTTTGATCCACCTGCTGGAGTTGACCCGATACTTATGGGTATAAGTGTACGATGGGCCGATTCTATCCAAAACTGGTTATAAATTGCCAATTCGTAGGTTAGATTACTTAAACCTAGCTCGACCCTTAAAGCTATGGGCTGAGGTCGGTTCACATGAACTGACGGTTCAAGAATTGGTTTAAAGGCCCTTAAATTGTACCATTTTTATTTTTTAATTTTTTTTTCAAATTTAATTTTTCATATTTTTTTCAAATACTATTAATAATTTATTACTTACTTGTGTATTTCTCTTTTTTCCCCTAAATAATTCTAATACTTTATGTAGACATGTAGTGCAACGTAAGTAGTTCGCTTTTATTTTTGGTTGAAATTTTTTTTCTGCTCTGAAGTAATTGATTTAGACTATATGAGTATAATGATATTTATTTTGTTTTAAATTGAAATTCGAATGGACCTAAACAGATTATCGAATTGTCGGTTTAACTGGTAAGTCAACCCACTAAGTCGATGGTTTTTCAATACTAAACCACCAAGGTTTAGCAGTTTGTCAGCTGATTCAAGCCCGTCCCCATCCAAGCCGAGCTGGTTTAAAGGCCCGCCGAAGGTTCGAAATCGCCTTGCACAAGTTTACTTAATCACCTAATTAACCCAAAATTACCAAATTTTTTCATTATTTTAGGGCTAAAAATTAACTTAAAAATTTTAAAAATTAATTTTAAAAAAATGGCTTCATAGCACTGTTCTATATCACATAAGCATTCCACAGAAAAAAATTGAGCTCCAAACTACACTCCTAAGCCTATTTATTTTTTGTTCTAATCATACTCGGTTTTGCTCAATTTGTTAAGAACCCTATATTTTCAGATGTGATTAAACTAAATCACTATTTTTCTCTAAATCTACATACAATAAAACCTCAGAATAACAAGTTTCATAACTTTCTGGACAAAATAACTAATTTTACAAAATTATTCAAAATCGGAAAAATTAAAGGACTTACCGGTTCAATGCTTTTTGGCCATCTAAATCCGGTCCAAGTGTGTCGACTAGCCTAGACGGTGGGGCTAGAGTGGTGTAGTGGTGGTAGCTCTGTCCCAGGTAGGTGTGGGTTTCGCTCACTAATCGAATCTGCACAGTTTTCTTTTCTTTTTTTTTCTGGATTTTCTCTCAAATTTTTGAAGTTTCTTATTTTTCCCTGATGATAAATTGTCTAAAGGAGTTCTCTGAAATTTTTCCCTATTTATAGACATTTTGGATAATTAATATGCATTAATTAGACATGACATTGCCTCATTTTCTTAATTTTTGGCTTTTGTGTTCCTTAATTCTAATTGGTTAATTTTTCTTTTTCAAATTCTGACCTGCCATGACCATATTTGTATTAATCCACACTGTTCTGATTTTTCTTAATTAATTTAATAATTTCTTTAATTATTTACTAAGTTTTTGGCCAATTTAAGTAATTTTACGTATTTTTATCTACACGTAAATACATATGGGATAAATGTAAACATTCCTAATTATTATTTAGGTCATTCTATGATTTTTCGTATACATATAATCTATCTCTAGTAATTTATTAGTTATTAAATTATACTTTTCGCATTTTTAATGATTAACAAGTATTATACTTAAAATTTGAAAATTTTGTAGTCTCCTATTTTATTACTTATTTTCTTAAATTCAAGTTTACAGGGTCATTTTTACTAATATTTTTCTCCATAGTTTATAATTCGGGTTTGATCAGATCCTTTAGCCGATCACTCTAAACCTTGTGCTCTAAGTTTAATCCTACAGTCTCTTAAGTTAACTTTAGGGCTTACACATAATTCATCAGCTCATCAATGAGATGGTGAAAAAAAAATCAAAATCTCTGTCCGCCAATCTTGGTCTTAAAATCAATAACAAGATAAACAAACTTGGCTTTTACAAACATTCCCACAATCAAATATTGTATGAAAATACAATTGCCTTTCATAAATTATACAGCATGCTTATATTGCCAAAGGGATTGAAACCATTGGTTACAAAACCCAGTTGTACATTTTAAGCCTCCATTCTGAACCTAGGAAACTTGCTATTCAAGCACTTCCATTCTTCGAAGTCAAATAGATGCCTTAGAATGTTTTCCTTAAGAATATATTTTTTCTTACATTACCTCATATTTGGATTCGTCTTTTATCATATGAATAAGTATTGAAGGTTATATACTGGCGGAAAAAGCCTCAATATCTTCAGTAAAACCTTCTTGTTATAACTACCTATCTTTTCTTTCAACTTTGGCTCATTACACATTATACTATAATTTAGATCCCCAAAATCCTTTTCAAATAGAATACAATCATTTCAATATGCATCACTTAAGTTTTCACAATTTCTAGTTTTATTGACATCAATCATGCATCGTTGTAAGAAAAAAGGCAATCTCTTACCATGGGATAAGAGGCTTTTTGCAAAGGATAACCAACTATTAAAATTCATTAGTGACTATCAACTATCAACCTTTAGGTTCACATTTAAATAATAGCTGAGGGAAGAGAAAACTTCAAACATCAAGGATACGCTTTATGCTTTGCATCTTTACATATTAGTTATTTGAATAAGTTTCCTTTGTCCCTTAACTATCTAAACCATCATCAACATTATCCATGTGAGAATAAGCTATATCTTTTCCTATATCATATCTTACTTCATCCGTAAATGCTTGATTTGTAATGTCCAAAGGTTAAAGTAGTAAATAATCAAATCAATAAATATTAATCAGCCCATTTTAACTAGTTGGCTCAAATGTTTATAGTTGGTGTTGACAAAATATTCACCATGATAATCTTATAAATAATATCAATTTTCTCCCACAATCCATGTAGGACTTTTTTTGACATGTAATATCATAATCTCTCATCCTTAATACTTGATATCCTTGTTACAAGACCTTACAATTAGACCCATTTCTTTTCCCTTTTTTGGTGTATGATTTGATTCATTCATATCACCTTCAACCTATAAGTCATCTTAGAAGCATGCTAAAAGCCATGTGATACTCTAATGTGTTTCTAGGGTCAAACACACAGAGAGATACCACAACGTGGTGAAACAAAAGGAAACAAAGAAAAGTTAGCAAAGTCTAGGCAGCTACCAACTAAATATAACGCACAAATCAATTCTACTCAGCTTACAATCCGTTATATATGACTTACCGGTCTGAATTGAATGATCACTCACCATTACTCCTTCCTAAAGGAAATAGACAAGAGTTAAAGGATAATAAAACCACTAGACTTACTCAAAGAGAAACTTAAATAAATTCTAATAAATGAAGTTGATGTTTGTGTACAATTAAATGGGGGTTTATGTACCTGTTCACTAGGATTACTTTATATGTATGAAAAGATAAAAAGTGTATTCTTACAATCAAGTTATATAATACATACTAAAAAAGGTAAAAGAAATAAATAATATTCAATACAAAAAGTAAAGAATCTTTCTAGGATGTCGTGCCGGAAGATACGTATCATTCGGTGGCTAAATGTTAGGAATATGATATAAAGTTGACGAAAAGAAGAAAAGAGAGAGTTTTGCAGTCAAAGGCTGACCTAATCTAGATTAAGTCAAGGCTCAATCAACTATTTGCTGTAGTTGTTCTCGAACAGTCTTTAGGCTGTTTGTTTGGATATTCTATCATAGTAAAGCTGGTTGGCAGGCCTAGCACAAGTGACAACTTAGTAGTCAAGCCAATAGCGAAGGGAAACATAGAAGCCGAGGTAAGAATTCTCATCTTTGATGAGGCTTTAAACCAGTATTATCCGAGTAAGTCCCTAGAGTCTTCTTGCTTTACTATATGTAATGGGTTCGAGGGGGTGATTCCTATCATACTCTCTGTGCTCTTTAGACCTCTTCTCTAAACCGGGTTAAACAATTGTTGAATCGTTCATCCATTAATAGAGGGTTGGCTTTAATACTATTTTTAATATCCTAGCTAGAAGTAATGAATAAAAAGCCAATAAATAATAATGGGGTCATTTTCAACCAGTTTGTTGAAAAATTTCAAATAGTGTTGACAAGATTTTTTATAGAATAACTATATAAACCGGTACCGATTACCTCCCACAATTCATGTGAAACTTCACTTAACATGGGATATCATATGATCGACATTGCATTATTCCTCGTCCGTAATTAGGAGTTCATGTTCCATTAACCAACACATGTGTTGGAAGTTCACTATGATAAATCCACATATTTTAACATCAAGCCATATTGCTACAATATAAATGATGTTTGACAACCTAGATGGGGTGCCAATCCACATTTAAGGAATCTCAACAAGGATAAGAAACACAACCATCAAATTTTCAAGCAACACTTAAAGAGAACCCCTAACTCACTCAATATACTCAATTGTAGAATTATCATAAGTGCGATATAATAACCTCCTCAACATCCAATTGAATGCTAAACTAGCTTTCTATTTTTATTTATGTTGTAAATATAAAAATTTATAATAATTAGTTAGACGTGAAAATTTTAATGATGAATATTTGCAACTCTTTTGATACGTTATTTTTTTTTTTGGCCATTTAATTTTTTGTACTCTATAACTTATTAGCAAAAGTGATTTATTTTATAAATCCATTCGACAAATGGAGGTAAATAAGAAGATACATGAAAATATTTTTAACAATTAAAATCCTAAAGTTAGTATTTTTCAACAATTTCAAAAAAATTTCGCATTTTTTCTATGATTTCAATTGATGAATTATTGTTATTTTGAGAAAATTAAAAAATTAAAAAATATTACAAAATGTGGAAAACCGCATATTCAAAATATTTTATATATTTTGCTTAGTTTTTCATTTTTCTCAATGGTGAAATTATTTTGATAATTAATTCAATAAAATTGCAAAAAGAGAACTAAAATTTTTTTATTGTTCAAATATAAAAAAAAAATATTATTTATAATAATTTAAAAATATTTCTTGAATTTTATACTCAATCGACAAAAAAAACTAATAATTTTTCAAAATTAATAGCTAAAAAGGAAACAAAATCAATAAATATCAAAAAAAATTCATACATCACATTTGGATACTTTATATTTTTTTGAACATTTTACAAATTTCTCCACTACTTTCTGATTTTTTTTATGGAAAAGAATAATTTTTCTAATATTTTAAAAATAGAAAGAACAAAAAAATATAAAAAAATAGGATTTTTCTTTTAAAACATTTTATAGAAAAGGTACTAACACCTTTTGGAGTTAATTTAAAAAATAACTTCACTAGTATATTAAAAAACAATAAAAATTGAAAAGTAAAAATGTTATGATTTTCCTATTTTATAAAATTTACTCACAAATATTTCTAAATTATTCAATTTTTTAAACGAATTGCATGTGTAAAGAATATAAAAGCAAAAAACTCAAAATTAAATACTTTTGGGTTTTTCTATCCATTTTATTATCATATCCCACCTCTCTCACAATTTTTGAATCTGTGAAAAACTAATTACTTCAACAATAAGTAATATAGTGCCAAGGAAGTTTGAGCAATATGTTTGATGAGGAAAATATTTTATCCAATAAGTACTACATTTATAAATGAATATGTAGGACAAAGAAATAGCATACTTAATGCAGTGATTTTTTTTTCCCTTCCTTAAAAAGGTAATAGTATGTTATGAATATGCATGACGAATAAATGCAAAAGAGAAGGAAAACTTATTTGGTTATGGAGATTGGATGGAAAAAAGAATATTTATCGAATAGAGGGAAAAAAAAAAGAACACAAAATGAATGTCATAGCTTAATATTTATACTATGAAAATAAATCAAAGCAAAAATAAAATATAATTAAATAAACATAATGTCTAAAATGACTAAAGTTCTTGAATAAGAAGGTTCAAAACAACTAGAGAAGAAAATGAAGAGAGAAGAAAATATGGAGAGTAAAGTGAAAATAGATGCGGTGAAGAAGAAGAAAAAATACTTTTGGTGGTAATGTTATGATTTACACCTCAATTTTACTATTTTTTGTAATTATACACTTAAAATTTTAATTTATCTAATCATCACTTAGTTAGAGACTTAGTTGTCACTATCTATACCTCATTTAATTTCAATTTACATTATTAATCCAATCAATGCGCTCAATCCTTAAGTTAGTTACTCATAGAGGGCTCTAGGTCTTATGTACCATATTTTTTAAGTGAGTAGTGATACATTATTTGACGATGGCCGATGGCCATCTATCGAGGGTCATGTGAGCTTCTTAAGACCATGGATGATCACCTTATTAATTGGTTGTACTAGTTAGACTAAGAATTGAAGTTAACTAAAGTGTAATAATAATAATTAAATCTTTAATAAATATATAATTAAATAAATCGAAACTTTATATATATATAAATGGTAAAATTAAAATGTAAACCTAAAAACCACAACGTAACAGCCTTAGTTAGCACATGGTGACTAAAGATGCATGACATTGGAGCTTTAAACTTATGGCAACAACGCTAATGTTGTTTGAGATATGTATGCACCACATGGATTGGGAACTTTATATAGTACTTTTAAGGGGAGATCTTGCATGCAAGTGCAAATATTAAAATTTAAAAAAAGTATTACCTATAATATGTAAGTTGCCATGGATCAAATTTTTTGTAGTGTATAATGTTGTAATTTACATTTAAAAATCATATTGATTTATGATTCAAAAAATATAATTTTGCATATAAATTAGTAATAATATAACTTAAGAATATGTTTATAAGTGGTGTTTGGCATATATTCTCATATCAAGTACTTCACTTTTATTATTAAAATACAAACTGGAGAAAAAAAAAATCATTATACTTAACACGTACTTTTGTATAAGAATCCCACTTTTAAAAAACAATTCGCACATTGGCCTAAAAAGTAATGAACATGGTACTTATAAAAAAATCTAAAAAATTACTAATAACTTTAATTAGGTAGTTGCTTAGAAAGGAGAATTACTTAGGATATTAATATAATATCCTAAATATCTACTATGGGACCCATTATTAAACATACTCAAAGAAACAGGTTAGGAAATGAAAATACAAACAAAAACTTATATGTTCAATTTAAAGTAACTTTGACATTTATAGATTTTAGATGATGCAGCCTTAAGATGATTACAAAAGAACGCAAGGTAGATTGTGATCGAATCATCGGAATTCACCCTACCAATCCATACCAACTCATTCCTATTATCCGCCTAATGATCGCATACCTAAAAAGAGAAGGAAAGGAGGAGAAAAAAAAAAAAAAAAACCTTCAGCGTGTATTTTAATTTTACTGGTCAAACTTTCGCATGGCATGTTACAAGCCTAAACTTAACTCAATGGAGCATAAAACTCGTTCAGACGTGATAAAAGCTGAATTTTCGCTTGAGCCATCAAAACACAACCAATCCCCCTTCACATCCAGCCCCTTACATCCTTAATTTTAGCAAGTGCTATCCCTTATAAGTACCCTCAATACCTGCTAAGGCTTCCTCAGGCTGCACTGAAAGTGTGATTGGCAAAAACCGTTTTCTATTCTTTCGAGCTTTTTAAGGTTTTTGTCGATCACACAGGAAAATGGAAATGAAAAAGATCGCCTGTGCAGTTCTCTTCGCTGCTGCCTGCATCAGCTCGGTGGTGATGGCCGCCGAGGCCCCTGCCCCAGGCCCAGAGGGGGCCTTATCACCCTCAGGGGCCCCAGCCGGCACCAGCGGCGCCACCACTAGCTTGCCCAGTGTTGGATCTTTGGTTGGTGCTTCCCTTGTGTCCTTCATCGCCTACTACTTGCACTAGATTTAACTTCTACCGATCGAAAGAAAATGTGTATCTTTGAAAGAGAGAGAGTGAGGGAGGGAGAATAAGATTTCAAAGCTTACACATTTGGTGGCTTTGGATATATGTTGTCCCATTTAATTCTTTATTTGTTGATTATCTTTTTTGTCGATTGTTGGATAGATATGCAATAAAAGTGCCTCTTGGTGCCATTTCGTACACGTCTGTCTCTCTCCATTTATTTTTCAGCAATATTTATTCCTCTTCTTACTCAAAAAATAATAATAATAATTTAATTGTATCTAGAATTAATTCTGTCTCATACCTAATTATAACATTAATCTTCTATTTTAATTTTTTACAAGTTTCATCCTTTATTTGAACAATTTATCATAACATTTATTCTCTATTATAACCGTTTAAAAGTTTAATCATCCAATCGAGCTTAGTCCCGAGAGTTGATCTTTTTGTATGTAATTCTTACATTATTTATGTGATTTTTATTATCCCAATTTGTTGAATAGTAAGGAGATAGAACTATCCATATATAGGACAATAATAATAACAATAAAGACTTATTTTTATTAATTAGACTTGACTATAAGGATTACATACATGCATGCGCACACATATATATATATATATATATAAATACACGGTAAGGGTATAAGTTAAGGGAAATGTTGTTGCCAATCAAGATAGCAAGATCTACATTTGTATAGGATATTCCCATGAGATTTGAACTTAATATAATTGCAATTCTTCCCTTTTTCTCTTTTTTCTTTTTTTTTTTTTTTGTTAACAATAGCAATTCCATGGAATAGTGATTCCATTAATCAAATGCAAAAATAAATATGCAGATTCTATTTCATCCTTATAAAGCTAGCCAAGTATCATTAGTGTAATGCGAGGTCATCATCTAAATTTTATAGTGGTGTCAAATTATCAATCTATTTCATCTATTTGTATATATTTTTATTTGCTTTTTTCAAGTATAATGTCAAGAATACTATCTAAACTTTGGGGTTTTTTTTTTTTTTTAATTTTATACCTGAAAGCTTAAAATTGCTTATCACACCTAATTTAGTTTTTCTTATTGAGATTTTACACATAGGGTTTAAATTTAAAATTACTAAATATTATACTCAATTAAACTTTCATTTGTCGTATCTACTATCTCTATCATTTTTAGAACGATAATATTGCGAATGACTCAATGGATAAAAGGTACAATTTTGAGGATCAAAGATGAGGTTGTAAATTTGAGAAGTAAAAATTTAATTAAGTATGAAATTTAGGTATAAAATTGAAAAAAATATATAAAGTTTAACAGTAGCTTCGACACACTCTCTCTCTCGTCTTTTTAATTCCTACATCATCTTGGAGTATTGAAAGAAAATATTTTCTAGAGTACCAAGTTCCTCTCATGTTCCTCATGACCAATCCAAAAATCATTTGCCTAATTTTTGCTTCTCAATGCATGAGGGACTTCGGAAGATCCATATCGAAGACAACGTAAGCATAGTGGCATCGAAGTAAGTTTTCCAAGCGAACATATTGTATATCATATCATGCTTAATAAATCTACTCTTCTATAGGAAGGGATTTCTGTTCACTGCTATGTTACGTCTAGAAGTAAGTGAACAAAGGGTGTATAAGTGACAGGTTAAACGCATTGAATATGTGATTTAGGTTTAATCCCGCATTGTTACTCTGCAAGGAATGGAATATAAATTAAATGAACTGCGTTTGGATTCATTTGTAGGTGTCCAATTAAATTGCACTCATTAGTTATATTATATTGATCATCTCCTTAGTAGCCCCTATATATTGGGAAACTATAATGTATATATCTTAAAACTTAAGATCCATGCTATACAAGGTAAATATTACAGATAAATTCTAAAATCGTTGTAGGTTATATCTTATACTTTAGCATGTAAGTAGAACTTTTATGAAAATTTAGATCTGAATTTATCCGATGACATTTAATAGCTACATTAGAATCTATCTAATTATGTTGGTTCCTAGAAGTTGCAAAATTCTGTAGGTTTCGATGCCTATCTATAGGTATCTCATGTTAGTAAGAGAGAAAGATCGAGGAGCCAAAAACGAATTATATCTAACCAGTCCTAATGTTGAAGTTTTAAAGTAGGAATATCTGGATTTTCATTTTTTTTTTTAGTATGTAAATTTTAAGCCTGTTCATTTTATTTTAATATCTTAACTTTTTAAATAAGATATATTGATATCTTCGTTATAACGATCGTTATTATAAAATGATAAAATAATAATAACATAAATATATTAAATTTCATTTTATTTTCATTTTAATGCTCAAACTTTATTTTTGTTATTTTAGTACTTCTACTTTTTAAAGTGAAACAAATAAGTATTCTTTATAATAACATTTATAAAAGCATTATAAAAAAATTAACACACAATAAATAATGACAATAAATTTTAGAGGAATGAATAATAAAGAATAGTCCCGAGTTTGAAATTTTATTTGGTGTTATTTTTATAGACAATACTAGCCTTTTGCGAACTTTTATATTGTCAAATAAAATATGACATATATTATATGATTATTACCATTATTTAATAATAATAATAACAATAAAAGAAAATATTGAAAATGGATTAAAATGAATATGAGATTGCTTTAGTTAATATGGACTGAGTAAAAATTGAGCTATAGAGTCAAACTGATCGATGTAATGATAGAAGGGATTAACATAAGATCAATTTCATAAACATGTACCCATTTTTAATCCATTTTCATTTTTTTTTCTATTTATTATTATGGTTGATGCTATTGTTATCTTTTTAATAATAATAATAATGAATGACACAATTCATTTGGAGATATAAAAACTTGTAAAGGTTAGATATTGTCAGTAAGAACCATATCTGCAAATATAATTTTAAGAACTGGACCTATTCTCTTTTTTTTTCACTATATATTTTTTTTTATTTTTTTTATAATATTTTTACGAATTTTATTATAAAGAATACCTATTTATTTCATTTTAAAAAGTTTAAGTATCAAAATCTTAAAAAAAATAAAACTAAAATATAAGTAAAATGAAAGTTAATATATTTGTATTATCATCCTATCATTTTATGATAACAGTTATTATGACAGAGATATTAATTTATCTCACTTTAAAAATTGGGTTATTAAAATGAATAAGCATAAAGTTTATGTACTAAAATAAAAAATATAAAAGTTTGGATATTTCTGTTGATTTTATCCCAACAATACATATATATGTATAATACATATGAGAAGGGGGTGATATCGGTTATATGCATGTCACATGATTTTTGTACTTTTGATGTCCATAGAGAAATCTCAATCCAATGACACATGGAAAGATATGAGTAAAGAGAGGCATAGAGGTAAAATAGGCAATCTATGTACTTGTGACAAGTAAAGGAATTTAGAGCACCAACTTCATTATTATTGAATTCAGTGTTTAGTCTTTTTAATAGCAGAGTTCCAACAATAGAATGATGTCTACCTCAAATAACTAGATGAGTTTTTGCAAACTTCGTTGTATCACTTCTATCAATTGATGGATAAGAGGTGGTATGACCATCTTTACTATAAACTTACCAAGTTAAATCTTCATAAAACATTTACTAACTCCATTGAAGCACTATTTAAAGGGTTGTGATATGTGGTTAGGAGGTTTATTCCAAAAGTAAATTAGGAATGTATTAAACAACTGCACATGCATTGTTCATTTCAATAATTGCATGACAAGATAGAAGAAGTCCAAACGTTATCCAATTTCCAATACAATTTGGCACATTTTTGTAACAAAAACTCGGCTTATTTACCAATTTCTATCTCCAAAATATATACATATGTATACATAAAGAGAGAATTTTTGGAAAAGACGAATTCGCATTGATATCACAAATTAAGATAATGTTTGATTGTATAATTTTTATAATACTAGATTATACAAAATATTTTATCTCATATTTAGTCTATAACTTTATTTGGTGACTAAATAAAAATTGAACTAATAGACCGGACAAAAAGCTTAGATTTTGTTTTATCCACATCATAGTATAAAAATGAAATTCACTAGTAAAAAAATATATTTTGTATTTTCCAAAATATTTTTTTGTGTTATAATATTGAGTTAATTAATATTATTTTTATCAAATATTATAAAAAATTATTTATTTTATAATATAAATAATTAATTTTTAATATAAACTTTATGTTAAGTACTGTACAAACCAAATATATAATAAGTTTATATCGTTCAATCATTTTTATACTTATTATGTTTAATTTTTTTTTATCTAAAATAATTCTTATAATCAAACACTACTTAAAATATATATATATATATATATATTATTAGGATTCTCGTTGGATTGAAGGATAAATAAAGGAGAAGGCTCGCATGCGTGAATCAAGAGATATTTAATCTCACCCGCTGTGAGGTTCATGGGTGAATGACCGTAAGTCACCGAGAAAGAAAAATAGAAAACGACGGGAAATTAAAGCTTTTGTTTTTTATTTTTTGACCAATAGGAAAAGCTTGCATTAATAGAAAGCACAAACACAAATCGGGGCTGAGAAGCCCAAGCCCGATCTTTTAAATTAGGGAAAATTGACAGGTCACCAACTTGGGGAATCATATCATCGTATTAGATGCCTGATAATGATATATATATATATATATGAAAGTGGAAATTTGAACAGGCTGTCCGCCATGAAAGGACAAGACTTGGAAAAAAGCAACTTGGCTTTTGATTTATGAATTGCCATTTAGTCATCCTATTCTTGCTTGTGCATATTGCTAGATTTAAAAGAGAGAGATTGATAAATATCATCTTAGTTTTAGTTTTTTATTTCTCCATTCGATCTTCTTTACTATTTTGAGTCGTCTATCCTTTAAAACTTCTAGATCTCATAAATTTTTTGTAATCAATATAGACTGGTTAGTATTGTCCAAGTATAGATAAGTTTAACTTAAAAAATCTTAACAAAATCATTATAGTAGGAGAACATTTTTCCTTTTTATTAAAAAAGTGAGAGATAATTCAAAAAGAAAATTTGAAAAAATGCATTCATATTAGAAAATAGTAAAAGGTAGATATCTATTTTTGTAGTCCTTTTCCTAGAAAATATTGTTTGAGCTATGATAAAGGATAAGTTCTATTCATTGTGTCATTCCATTATCTATTGTATCAAATTTATCTATACCTTTTTAAAAAATCCTTAGTATTAATAGTGTCGTCTTAAGTTTTCTATTAATAGAGTTTATTGAGGCTTTTAGGCGCTGAAGACTTGTCTGGAAGTATGCCTATCACTAGAGGGAGGTACCTTGCAAAACAAATCGAGGGTAAGCCACTACATAGGGGGTTGCTCAGTTTGACAAAACCAATACTTAAGTCAAACAAGGAGATGGAGAGCGAATGAAGGCTAAGATAAGACAAATAACTTTAGTGTTCTCTTTCAGATTCAATAGTTTACCCTTAAAGTCGTGTGTAAAGGGATATTTATAACTTGTGCTTCTTAGTTTTTCTAGACCACGTAGGGAGATATTATCCCCTAGATTTAAGGGCTTCGCTAAGATTTTTTTTGTATTAATAGAAAAAATTATTGTCATTAAGCTTTGTACCTATCTTTTCCTACTAATGTTGTATGGCTCTACACACTTCAACCATACCAGGCAATATGGAGTGAACCGTTAATTATCACATCACAATTAATGTGATGTAATTGTTGTGCAATTGAGTTGGAATGGTCTACAAAGAAAGTGATTCTTCCTAGGCTTGTATAGAGCATTCCATCACCTTGCTTATTGGAGTCAAAGTGGTCTACAATCCATTGATGGGAGGTCAATTAAGGGTTTGAGCCATCTAACTTAGGAAGGGTGAGACCAACTTCATAGTGTGGTATATGACCGGTTATATATGCGGGGTGGCTGTCTCATAGGGATTGCACCTTGGGCCTAGTGAGCTTCTTAGGCTACGTTCAAGAACCAATATCAATACATAATTTTTGTAACATAATTGTGTTGAAAATAAAACAATGTGACATTTTAGAAGGGAAAAAGAAAAAAGAAATTTTAGCTTTTAATATCTTCTTAAGTCAATTTATGATTATTATTGGTGTGTTTTAAATGTTATTAACATATTTATTATATATATATAAGGAAACTAAGATTATATGGCCCATTTTTTTAATTGCATTTGATTAAATCAAATTTCAATATTATTTTATTACTAAGTAAATTTAATGAATTTTTTTTTTCAAGATGACTAAACTTGAAACACTATTTAGAAAGGAAAATCATCCCATTACTAATAGGATTAAAAGTTGGATAATGATAAACATATACAAAATGTCTATACATAATGGGTTTGCATGTTCCTACACATAAAAAATATGATGGAGTAATTTTTTTTTTAACATAAGAAAGAAAGGTGTATGTTTTTCATCTTCATATCTTTTATGCAATTAGTTTGGAGAAATTTAGAAAAAAATGGGTAAATGCCATATTTGATGCTTGAATTTATCTATTTTTATAATTAATTACTTGAAGTTTGAAAGTGTTAAATTGGTTCCTTAACTTTACCTACTTGTACAATTAGGAATGTTCGCGTGTACCCCATATGTATTTACGTATAGATAAAAATAAATTATAAAATAATTATAGAAAAATCAGAAAAAAATCAAAAGATGATAAGCTTAATCAAGATCAAGTCGTGGTGGGTGTAGATCAGAAAAAAAAAAAATCAACCAATAAAATTTGGACAACTTAAAAGCCAAAAATCAAGGAATTTGTGCAAAGTCTTGTCAAATTAATTCACATTAATTACAAAAAAATGTCTATAAATAAGGGAAAAATTTCCAGAAGTCATTTGGTCAGTTTAGCATTTGGAAAAAATAGGAGCACTGAAAAAATCGAGAGAAAATTCAGAAAATAAAAAAAAAAAAAAGAAAACTGTGCAAATTGGGCACGTGAGCTAAACCCACCACTCACCACCACCTGGGACCGAGCTGCCACCACCATGCCACTCTAGCCCCACCGTCTAGGCCGGTTGACAGCCTTGGACCGGGTTTGGACGGTTAGAAAGTTTTGGACCGATTAGTCTCTTAAATGATCCGATTTTGAATAATTTTGTACAATTAGTTATTTTACCCAGAAAATTATGAAACTTGTTATTCTGAGGTTTTATTGTATGGGAAATATATTGATTTAGTTTAATTACATCTGTAATTATAGAGTTCTTAACAAATTGCTTAAAACCGAGCATGATTAGAACAAAAAATAAATAGGCTTAGAAGTGTAGTTTCGAGCTCAAATTTTTTCTGTAGGATACTCATATGATGTAGAACAATACTATGAAGCCATTTTTTTTTTAAATTAATTTTTGAAATTTTTAAGTTAATTTTTATTCCTAAAATGATGGAAAAATTGGGTGACTTAGGGTTAATTAGGTGATTAGGATGTTAATTACTGATTTAGATCTTAATTAGATGTTTAGGGATGTTAATCTATGATGGGGAACCCTAATCCTAGCCTTTGGAGTATTAAGTATGGTTAATTAGGAAAATTAGATAATTAATATAAGAATTTAGTAATATGTGAAATTGTAGATTAATAAATCTAAAAAAATAGAGTTATTCAGATAATATTATAATAGAAATCAGAAAAATAATAAATCTGAAAATAACATTAATCTTAAGCAAAAGTCTCAAAATATAAGATTTTCACACATCGGGAATAAATCCGATACCGCAATTAGGGTTAGCGTGTATCGAATAGTTTAAAATACCAAATTACGACCCAATAGGATATTTGGATACTCGAGCTTAATGTGATTAATTTCACACTAAGATTCGAGCATATTTAAGACTTAGAAATCAAAGTTTAAAATCTCATTTAGAATTTGAACACCGAAATAGAGTACAACAAATCATTAGGACGTAATAGGTATACACGGAAAAAAAAATGAATTAAAATATAACTTAAAATATGAAACCATAATTTCTATGTACTAAAAAGACCTATTTGTATTATAGGACACTCAGAGACAAATCAGCTTGCAATTAAGGGATCGAGCGATCGAGCGAATCCAAGTAAGTTGGGTTATTGCTTATTGTAATAGAGTACTAGTTTTGTAATACTCGGAGACTTAAGCTTGTATATGATTGTGATTGTAAATAGTTTACGCATGTATTTTATGTATCTGAATTCGTGCTGAATTTGTATTGTGAGTGATTTTGTGATTGATTGAATTGGTATGAAATTGTTTGAACACCCTAAACGGAATTTAATCTTAGTCGACCCTAATAATAAAAAATGTCATGCATTGCAACCCGTTAGGGGATCATAGGATTCTCCAACCAAATACCAATCCCTTCGAAAGGGATAGCGCAGGATTGCAAAATGGTCCCTTTTTCATCCTTAGTCAAACTAAATGACAGGAGAGGAGGTCGCGGCGAGGGTGAAGTCAATGGTTTGAAGGTAGTTGCGGGAGGAGCGAAGTCTCCATTGCACAAGCCTGGGTTTGGTTGTGAGCTACTGTATAACATAGAAACTCCTTAACCCGGATTGGAGCAGGTGAAATTTCTCTGATTTCATAACGGACCGGATTACTTTGTGCGATGACACTTGATTGTTACATTGCATGAAAATATTTGTTTGATAACCCTATTTGTGCTTGTATGCATTCATGAGTCTCCAATTCAACTTACTAAGCTATAGTTGCTCATACCCTTATAAATCTTTTGGCAAGTTCTGATTTCTGAACACTTCAAGTACTATGCCGCCCTACAATTACCCAAAGGTTAGTCTGTTGGAAGCTAAGGGTATAAGAATCAAGTTACTTAGTATAATGTGTAACTAGAGTGACCATGTAATTAGGAATGAAAGATTGATAGTTATTATGTAATCTAGTAAACTGTTATGTTTATGTAAAACTTCATGGGAAGCTCTGTGGACTTATATATATAATATTGTACATGTTATTAGAAATTTGCACTATTTATCATAATTGTAGTTTAATTGTTAATCGGACTGTTTACTTCAAAGCGAGGAGTCGTCGATGTCTTATGTAGGTCATGTCTATGATAAGCACTGTAAGGCCAATTACTTTTATAGAATGGTTTACACGGCGGGACTGTTACGACTCTGCGACTTTGGGGCGTAACACCTAAGTCTCGGAGTACCATAACACTAGTACTCTATTACAATAAGTAATAACCTAACTTACTTGGAATTTCTCAATCGCCCGATCACTTAGTTACAAGCCGATTCGTCTCTGGGTGTCCTATAATACAAATAGGTTTTTTTAATACTTATACTTTAAGAATTCATATTCTAAGTTGTAATTAAACTTATATACTCGAATCCTAATGTGAAATTAATCACATTAAGCTCGAGTATTCAAATATCCTATTGGGTCTTAATTTAGTATTCTAGACTGTTCGGTATACGCTATTCCTAATTGGGGTATCGAATTTATCCCCGATGTGAAAAAATCTTACATTTTTATACAATTGCCTAAAATTAAATCTTATTTCAGATTTAGTATTATTCTGATTTTTATTCTAATATTATCTAAATAACCCTAATTTTTTAGATTTATTACGTTTCAATTCCATATATTACTAATTTCTTACAATAACTACTTAATTTCCTAAATTAACTATACTTAATACCCCAAAAGTTAGGATTAGGTTTCCACATCAGAGATTAACATTCTTAAACATCTAATTACTATTTAAATCAGTAATTAGTATCTTAATCACCTAATTAACCAAAAATTACCCAATTTTTCCATCATTTTAGGGCTAAAAATTAACTTAAAATTTTCGAAAATTAATTTTAGAAAAATGGCTTCATAGCACTGTTCTATATTATATAAGCATTCTACGGAAAAAAAAAAATTGAGCTCCAAACTACATTCTTAAGCCTATTTATTTTTCATTCTAATCATGCTTGGTTTTACTCAATTTGTTAATAACCCTATATTTTCAGACGTGATTAAACTAAATCACTATTTTTCGCTAAATCTACATACAATAAAACCTCATAATAGCAAGTTTCATAATTTTCTAGGCAAAATAACTATTTTTACGAAATCATTCAAAATCGGGGCAAATAGGGGACTCACCGATTCAATGCTTTTTGGCCGTCCAACTTCGATCCAAGTGTGTCAGCTGGCCTAGACGGTAGGGCTGGAGTGGGTTGGTGGTGGTGGTGGCTCAATCCCAAGTGGTGGTGAGGTGTGGGTTTGGCTTACTAGCCCTATTTGCATAGTTTCCTTTTCTTTCTTTCTTTTTTTTTTTCTGGATTTTCTCTCGAATTTTTTAAGTTCCCTATTTTTCTCTGATTCTAAACTGTCCAAAGGAGTTCTTTGAAATTTTTCCCTATTTATAAATGTTTTAGGTAATTAATATACATTAATTAAATATGACATTGCCCCATTTCCTTGATTTTTGGTTTTTGTGTTGCTTAATTCTAATTGGATAATTTTTCTTTTTCAGATCCTGACCTACCACAACCAGATTTGCATTATTTCATACCCTTCTAATTTTTTTCTGATTTTTCTTAATTAATTTAATAATTTTCTTTAATTATTTACTAAGTTTTTAGTCAATTTAAGTAATTTCGCGTATTTTTCTCTACACGTAAATATATGTGAGGTACATGTGAACATTCCTAATTATTATTTAGGTCATTCTATGATTTTTAGTATACATATAATCTATCTCTAATGATTTATTAGGTATTAAATTATGCTTTTCGCATTTTTGATGATTAACAATACTTAAAATTTGAAAATTTTGTAGTCTCCTATTTTATTACTTATTTTCTTAAATTCAAGTTTACAGAGTCATTTTTACTAATATTTCTCTTCATAGTTTATAATTTGGGTTTGATCGGATCCTTTAATCAATTGTCCTAAACCTTGTTGTTTAGTTCAATCCTACTGTCTCTTGGCCTAACTTTAGGACTTACACCAGCTACTCGTCGGGTCTGCGTTCTCTTTAGAAACCCTAACTGCATAGATTTTTGCTAAATTTTTGTATAACCCTAATTTCCTCTCAATTTCACCTCTCTCTAATTTTTTAGGGTTTCAAACTGATCAAATGAGCTTCTGAAAAATTTGGGATATTTATAGAACTTTAGGGAAATTATTATACATTAATTTAATTAAACAATTGCCTTATCTTCTTCCAATTTGCCTTTTGTGTTGTTCTATTTTAATCGACTAATTTTTTTCTTATTGTCCCCAGCTACCATGTCCCAAATTTGGATCGTTTCTTATTTTTATGATATTTATTTATTTATTTATTATGAATTTTATGTAATTATTTAGTATTATTTTAGCACATTTCGCGTATTTTAAGTAATTACTCGTATTTCTACCTACATGTAAATTCATATATAGTACAAATAAATATTTCTAAATATTATTTATGTTGTTTTATGACTTTTAGTATACATCTAATTTATCCCTAACGATTCGTTAATTATCGGAATATATTTTTTTGCATTTTCAATAAATAACGAGTTATATACTTAAAATTTGAAAATTTTATATTCTTTTATTTTATTATTTATTTTCTTAAATTCGAACTTACTGGATCACTTTTACTAATATTTTTAACTTTATTTTATAATTTAAGCTCGATCGAATTTTTCAACCGATCGAAACCCCGAGTAACTGGTTGTGGGGTTTACATTGGCAACTTTATTTACCATGTATTACTCAATTCCGATTCAGTATATTTGTTGAAGTATTTGTGATTTATTTTTTTATATATATAGTTTAAGCGAATCAATGAGCCCCTGGAGCCTTGTTGGCCTAATCGTAGTAGCTATAAGCTACATAGGCTAACCTATAAAACAGATAGGGGTAAGTAAAGCAATCGAAGGGCATCCAACAAAGCCAATTTAGTGCTCAAGTCAGTAAAGCTCATAAGGGAGCATACACTATGTGCAAGAGCTAAAGAGAGAAATGAAAGTAGTTGGGAGCAATAAATAAGTGGAGGTATCAAGTGCTACTTATAAGGAACATGGATTAAGAATTTATATGTCTAACATCTAACCTGCATCAATTCATGGTGCATCACCTTATGTCTCATGGGGATATGAGTTGTAGTGGAAGCAATGATTATAAGCTTTCCACCTATCTTTTCCTTGTAAATATTCGATGCTATCATACAACCAAGGCCATCTATGCTTTAGGTTCTTCCCAAAGCGAGTTGCCAAGAATGATATCACATTTAATGCAATGAGTATTGTATAATTGAATCATGTAAGGTTCCTATGAGTTCTAAGATCGCTTGAAGAGGATCACCAAATGTTTGCTAAAGGTTGTCCCATAGGGGGTAGCATCCCTCACTCGGATCTTTTATTCTCACCTATGTGTTAAGTGCTTTTGTTAGGCTCAAAACCTAGGGCAGTTAGTGTAAGACCCATAAAAATTGTTTATCATTCAACTGTAAACCCGGGGTCGTCAACATGTTCCTTAACAATGTGGTTTCGAGAGTATTCTAGCCTAAGGCCAAGGAGTTAGCCCTTGTATAATAACTATTATCAATAGAAGGTATTCTTAAAGATTAGTTTGGTCGAGTAATCTTTACATGTAGACACCTTTGTGAAAGCATAAATGAAGTAAGAATTCAAGTAACTAAGGAAGGAATAAAGTTATTCCTTCAAGAAAACATAAGCAATATAGAGATTGCAACAAAGTCATCTTTTACGTATCAATTGTTAAACCAACATTATAAGCCATGTTAGAGATTATAGGATGTTGTTTAGAAGGTCCAAGTATTGATGAAACAAACGAAAGTAATCATTTTCTATATAATCAAATAACTCGATAAAGTAATAGATCATTTAACCAAGCAAGCGAGAATCACTCGATCAAGATTTTCCAATTCTAAATTTTTGTCGTATTAGATAACTTTTGTAAAGGGCTCATAATTTTGGACCAGAAGTTTATCTTTAATATTAGACATTTAATTTAGCCTTTGCAAATTCTTGTAATGAATAAATTTATGTGGTGTTAAAAGGAAAGAGAGAGGAAAATGGATCCTCTCAATTTCCATCTTTTCAATTTCTTTTAATTTTCTAGCCAATTTTTTTTTTTTAATTTACAAACTAATAATTGAGATTATATAGAAATTTAAATAATTTTATAATATTATTATGATATCATCTAGTACCTTATTTCAACTATTAGTTATTCATAATAATATTTTAAAGAGATAAATGAGGAAAAATTAAAAAATTATAAATTTAAACGATTCGAATCCAAGAAAACGAAAGGGATGAAAAGTGGCCTTTCTTTCCATACAAGTTCAACCATTTAAATTGACAAAAACCCGTAAAGCGTGAGGCATGTGAGTCACACGTGTGAGTCACGGCTAAAATCCCATAGGGACGGAGGAAGAGAGAGAGAGAGAGAGAGAGAGATGACATAGGAAGAGGTGGGCGGTCAGATGAAGGCAGAAGATGGCAAATGCCTGTTGTCACTCTCACCACGCCATTGCCAATACACTTTCCCCAAGTGGGCTGGGCTGCTTTCCTTGCTTTCGATTTTCCCATTTTCTCCTCCCTGGTTTCAGCTCTAAAACCGTCATTTCACCACCCTCCTACTAACACACCTTTTATTCCCCCGCAGGCCCCAACTTTAATGCTGTGCCGCTGTGACCACGACCTTTCTCTTTTTTAATTATACTTACTTTTCTATTTCCTACATTGAATGTTATTTTACAGAATAAACATGGTGGTTCATTGGATATGTCTTGTACAATAAAATATATGAAAACGCTGTGCCTTTTCTTTTAAATAATTATCAACAGGGGGTGTTGAAAAAATAATTACACGACTAGAGTCACTTAATTTTTTTTTTATTAATTACCCTTTTTTAATAATCATTTAAAGAAACGCACTATATGCATCAAAAATCCGACTTGGAGCAAAAGTTAATCTATTTGTTTGAGCACAAATTGATTCAGCTGCATTTCAATCAAGTTCCAGCTTAAATCAATCCAGCTTGGTTTAATAAGCATGATATCATATTGATGTGATAGAACTTTTAGGTTATGTTTGGACCGGGCAAAGAAATAGGAGACGAAGGGAAGTATAATTTTTGACAGTCTACCACTTAAATTATGAGCCCACGGTTTTTGAAAATATTATCCTGCTCTGATTCCGGTTCCCCAATCAAATTCCGTAAAATTTGATTCATAATAAATCTTTTGGAAATCGATAAAAAGGATGGAGATGGTATGTCATTGTTCCACTTAGAAACTTATTTCGTATTATAAGCAACGGAAAGGGTTGGGGGTGGAGTTCGAACAGAGGGTTGAAATGATAATTTTGTTAGAACACGTGGTATTTTAGGAATTAGATGCATATTAATATGGTAAGAAAAATAATGGGTATTTTGTAAATGTTGTACTTTATTTATAGGGAACGAAATATCGTCTTACGGTATAAATTTACGAGATTGTATTAATCTATACACCCTCATGGCTCAAAATTAGTACGACACCCATGATAAAAGTTATCAAATTTGCAATTTTATCTAAAATCATTAAAAAGTTTGTAAAATCAGAACGTAAATTCAAAATATAAAAATATAAGTTTTTACAACTTATATGAAATAATTTAAAAAATTATAAATATACTTATAGTAACTATTCAAAATTTAAAATATATGATTAAAATTTAAAAAAATGAAAAAATTAAGTTTTTTTTCATAAAAATTCTTAAAATACTGAAAAAGGACAAATCGAGCTAAAACTAAACTTTTCCCAATTCTTTTTTTTTTTTAAGTTATATGTTAAAAAGAACCAAACATTTTAATTCATTTTAAGTTATTGACGATATAAAATAAAATATATAGTTTTCTTTATAAATTTTCTTACTAAAGCTAAAATTTAGATAAAAGTTATAAATATAAAATAAGATATTGAAGAAGAAATAAAGAAGTAAAAAGGTAAAAAATCGGAATATGATAGGATATATGTTATAATACCTTCATAATTGATAACTTGTAAAAAGCTATTTATATTATTTTTTTCTTTAATTTTTTAGTTCATTCAATTCAAATATATAGAATCAGTAAAGTTGGTTAAAAATATAAGTTTCCACTGAGTTTATATATAAATTTGGTTAAAAATATAAGTTTCTATAATAAAAAAGATTTTACACTCGAGTTAACTAGAAAGAGCTACCTAAAATTGTAAACATGTCGAATTATATGAGTAAAATCATAATTTTAATAACTATGGACAATATGCTCAAAATTGATACCTTTTACTAAGCACAATTAAGTCCAATATCGGATCCACTATCTCGTGTAAGTCTTAAATAACAAAAATAGGACTTATGACTTCTATGCATTTATGAAACATGAAAAATAACGGATATGAATGGTTGAGTGATGGATTTGGCGAACCAATCCAAAAATTCAATTGAGAAGATTAGCATTAAGTTTGAAAATCTTTCAATTAATAAAAAGAGTAGTTAATTAGAACTCAATACATCACAACCTCATAAGATTGTTGGAAACAATGTAAACGAAAAACAATCTCGATATCTAATAAAAAAAAGATTCAAAGTTTAAATATCTCTTGATGTCTTCGTCAATCATGCACACGACTTATGAAATCCTAATAAATAACCTTAACTCATGCCAAATTAAGGAAAATGGGAGTTAAAACAAATTAATAAAATGATATACGAAAAAATTAAGCAAGTTGTTGTCGTAAATGGTATAAGGAGCAAACTTTGATTAGCCTAATCAAAGTTGATTGACTTAGTTTACATGGTGAACCTGATCAACCTATTATAAACTCGATCGACCTAGTATGTAATTCAATTGGCTTATTTTGTAAATTAGTCGACCTATCTTAGCTAGTTGGCTTTACTTGACCTTGTCGACTTTGTAGCTTATCTTGATTCGATTTGACTTGATTCCTTCTGATCTCACGTGCTCTTGGATGCTGCTTTAAATCTTGATTTCTACCAAATAGTTAAGACACCTAACAAAAATACTTTTCATATTACTAATAATGATTATGCACTTGTCACAAAATAATTTTTAGACCTAAACATGAAAAGCCCAAAAAGATATACAAGTGAAGTGAGGAGATTTTCAAAAGCGGAATATAGGAATTTAATGAAAAGATATCCATTAACACTTATGTGTTTATATAGAAGGTATATGCTTTATTGAAATCATTTTAGAAACACTTTTAACATTCTAGAGAGAATCACCTCTTGAGTTGGAGACAGATGAAAACAAGGTGGAAAGGCTTATACATAGCAATGCTAGATGGCACAACATGGGAAACTCTTGTAAGCCTTTAAGAGATATTTTGGATAATCTACACACTTAGGACAAAAGCATTAATGAGCACATTGAATTATCTATGTAACTGAGAGTCCTCATGACTCATTCCAGCATTGCAAGACACATGTTGAAGATTCAAAATTGTAATCGATACATTTCAATGCCAAATAATTGCTATATTACGCGATAAATCATTAATTAACTTGAGTAGCTACTAAACACCAAAGAAACATCAAAGAAAATAGTTATCCAAAATAGAGGATGAAAGTACTTCTGGCACTTGACTTTTTCATGTATTTTACCTAAGATCTCCCTTTATATTATTTGTATTACATTCCTTATGAATGTATGTATATGAATCTATATTTATATACATATAGACACACACATATATATAAATGTTAAGTATGATCTAGTTTAAACATAATTATTTTTTATACATTTGAGTTCATTTTTATTTCCTTCCATATATATATAAATATATTTTATATTATATATACGTATTTATGTATTGTCCAACTTGACTTAGCTTTTCACTTGAAAATTCCTTTGTATAAAGCTCTTGGAATTGAAGGTAAAGGCCCGAATGATACACGCAGCCTTTAAAACCAAAATGAAATCATATTCCCTCGTAACCTTTGTTTGGGTTTTACTAATCAAAATTAAGCACAATAATACTTCCAGAGGTAAGTTCACTAAAAAAATTAAGATAAAAGAAAGTTTTATTCTTCTATCCACGGTATCCATTAATATTTTGATAAGTAAATTATGTGAAATAAGTAATATATATATATATAGATCGAGAGAGATTCCTTTATAAAAAATAAAACGATTTTATTTAATGGTGAATCATCGGTTAAAACACATCATGTTTAACTGTAGACATAATCATATAAGAATACCATGCACGTTACAGATTTTTTTCCATGCCTTAATAAATAAATAGAAAAAAGGGCAGCCCGACTACAATGCAATGCGTGACAGTTCTTAGCTCAATTATTACGAAAACGGAAAATTAAAAAAAGAAAAATACAAAAACAACAGCTGCAGATGCAGAAAGATCAAATTCTGAGACAGAGAGAGATAAAAAAATAAAATACCCCCGAGTGGCAGTGAATAGAAAAAGTCATTAGGGGCATTTACGTCAAATGGAAGGGAAAAAAAAAATGCTGGAATTGAAACGCGTCTCTATGAGGCCCATATTCCATCGCCATTACCGACCTCTTTCATCTCTTCAAATTCCCCTCTCTCTCTCTCCAGCTCCCAAACAAATCTTAATTCTCTCTCTATCGCTCTCTCTCCTCCTCTTCCTCGACTCAAAAGGAGAAAATCCTCCTCTCTCTCCATATATTTCTTCATTTCTTCTTTTCTCTCTCTCCGAGCTCCCGAAGTTGTAAAAAGGAAAAGAGAGGATGGCTCAGAGAACAGAGAAGGAAGAGACCGAATTCAAAGTCCCTGAAACCCTCACACTTTGCGTCAACAACTGCGGCGTCACTGGAAATCCAGCGACCAACAACATGTGCCAGAAATGCTTCAACGCCACAACTGCCTCTTCTTCTTCATCTTCACAATCACAATCATCATCCTCTTCTTCGTCCTCCATCCCCGCACCTACAGCTTCCTCTGTCCTTACGTTCACAGCCGAGAAGAAACCGAGATCTCCACCTCCTCGCTCGCCCGAGCGATCTAACAGTTCTTCCACGTGTAGGAAGCACGGATCTACCTCTAGTGCTTCCTCCACCTCTGCAGTTCCTCCGATCGAGTCGATGGCTAGGCGAGAGGTGAATCGGTGCTCTGGATGCCGGAGAAAGGTCGGTTTGACCGGATTCCGATGCCGTTGTGGTGAGCTGTTCTGCGCGGAGCACAGATACTCCGATCGACATGATTGCAGCTATGACTACAAAGCCGCCGGCCGGGAGGTGATCGCGAGAGAAAATCCGGTGGTAAAAGCTGCGAAGATCGTCAGAGTTTGAAGAAATTGCGAGATCAACGTTGAAGGAAAATCTTTATGGGTATCTTCAGATCTCTTACACGCACCGTTGCTTCTACGATGGAATTTGTTATTAGAGAGATATTAAGACTGGAAAAGAATCATCTGAAGACGAAGATCAAAAGGGAGCAAGAATGAATCTATGTGTACTTGTTGGTGTTCGATCATCTCTAATTATCTTTTCTTTTTTTTTTCTTTTTTTTTTACTTTTCTTCTCTGTGATTTTTTCTTTTTACTTTTTTTTAAAAATATTTTCCTTCTCGGAAATGAAAAATTAATAGATTATTATTGTGGTTTGCGATGTTTCCTTCTTGTGATTGATCACCTGGCGTCCTGCTTATTACTTTTCTCTATGTTATTTTTTGGAATTAATTTTCCGTTCCCTGAATATTAAGTGGGGGAAAAACCGAAAATTGGGAGGAGGATGGAGGATGGCATGAGGATGTAAATTTGGGGAGATAATATGTACTTAATTGGGAATTCAATCGGGCCTTAGCTTGGCTTGGCTTGGGTTGCGGTGCAGCTGGAATTGTCGGTTGTGGAGGCATAAAAGTTTGTGGGTCCCAGCGAATGGACATGTCCTTTTAAGGAGATTTTGGTAAAAGTATTGTGCTTGAAGTGCAAGGAACCGAACCAATGAGGTGTAACCACGTACTGCGGCGGCAGAAAAGGAAACTATGAAGCTGTAAAAAGTAGGCGGTGTTGGATGGGAACATTAACATTGGCGTTTGGCAATTGGTTGAGCGGCGTTCAAATAATCGAATAAAATAATATCAGGGAGTTAAATAAAAGAAAAAAAGAAAAGGAGAGAAAAACAAAAGGAGTTATGAGCATCTCGAGAAATGTGGCCTTGTTTGACGGCTAAGATTAGGCGCTGCCTTATTTTATTGACCCACTTGGCTTACCGTATGGTTGGGTGGTCTCTTTGTTAGGAGAAATTGCGTAAGAATTAATAAAAAATTAATATATAAAATTATGATAAGTGTATTTTTTTAAGTTAAATTTTTATTGATATTTAAATCACCTAAAATATTAATAGCATTGATTTTTTTTTTCCTTTATCACCCCCTGCTTTTCTATGGTAATTTTTATGAGCGAAGAAAACACGTATAATCATTCAGTTAGAAGTTAACGCGTTTTTTTTTTTTTAATCATCAACATTATATATAGAGTGAAGCCTCTATCACTCAACAACTAATTTTAGCATATCTGTCTGATGGAATTAAACTAAATAGAAGTAGAATTTGTTTAATGGACTTTGCATGTTACACTTACATATGTAATAGTCTATGATGATAAATAAGGAACATATCCCAAGAAATTAATGTATTTTTATCTTGCTGAATGATTGACTTTGAACTGAGTTTTCAATTGTGTATAGAAATATTTTGAGAAAAACGGATTAGTTATTATTCCTGGTCTTTAGTCCTGAAAATGAATGGAATCCCTTATTCAATAACAATGAGAATTTCATAGATAGATATTTTGCGAAGCAAACACAGCAATAATTTTACTGCTGCAAAAAATTATTCCATTTTATCCCTATTAAACTAACTAAATATGGATCTAAGACAACTATTGAAAACCTCTCACACGTCTTATTTCATATTTTAAGATGAAGAAATTCTATAGAATAAATAAATTGTTCCTTTTTTTTCCCTTATTGATAAGACAGTCCTTATTAGTTTATATTTAACTCCTTGAGCAATTTTTCTTTTCTTTTCCAGAAAAAGGAATAAAGTTGCTCTTTTTTGGGTTACATCTTTGAACAAAGTTAACAGAAAGAAATGGTACGTAATTGATTTTAGGTGGAAGGAGCAGACATGGATTAAAACAAAAAAAAATAAAATAAAATTACAATAATATAAAATAAATTAAATTAAAAATATAAAAGGATAATTATGCGACCACCCCTTGAAAACTTTTAATAACACACAAACACCTTATTTTTTCAAAAGTCAATACTTATATAGTAATACTCCGTGAAATAATTATGAGGCTTACTTTTTATATATGTTTGCAACCAGTATGTCTATCTTTGCTAATATACACAAAATATAAAAAACAAATTAATGATATCTAAAATAAGAGAGAGAGGAATCAAAAGGAACCTTATGACAAGCTAGATGAGATTAATGAATTGATATAATATTAATATGTAAAATTGAACCCTAAGGTAATGGTTGAAAAGCCCTCAGCAAATCTAGACTTGGGATCTAGTTAAACTCAACTCAAAACCAACTCGAACCCCTTAAGTCAAAGGTCTAGTTTCCTTTGAATCGAGATTAGTCTTACTTAACTCAAGTTTGAGTCGGCTCACTCGGCGCAATAGTTCAACGGGTTGGTTCTCGACTCGTAAATCAGTTATTTTTTTAATTTTTATTTTTATTCTAAAAAAAATATATTTTATGTTTATTTTTAATTTGTAAAAACAAATCACTAATAAGTCACAAGAATTTAAATTTTTAATTATTTCATCTCATTAATTGTTAGGCATGAGATTAATAATTTATATTTTTAACAATGTATAATTATTACTATATACCTATAATTGCTAAATTGAGCGAAGAAACTTTAAATAATATTTGCTAATATAATCAATGTGAGACTAAACTTGTAATAGGCAATACTTACGTAATCTTTTATTACTTAAAAAAAAAACTTTAAAAAAAATATAATTTATGTGGAAGTGGATTAGTATTATAAAGAGAACAATATCTATCTAATATTTATAATACACTTGCCATTTTATATATAATATAAGTATATTCCTTATGACATGTAATGGTATTAATTATAAATATACTTGCATTTTCATAAATCATTAAAAAAATATTAATTTATAAAAGTAGTTCTCTTTCAAAAGTTAGATTAGCTTGTATGAAACTTGTTTTATCTTATGCCCCAAACTCCTTTGATGGTTAAAGTAATATATTTTATATTATAATTATCTACTTTCACTAATATTAAAATAAACGGATTTTAATAATTTTTTTCTTATAAATCCATATATATTATTCGATCTCTATATCAACTTACAAATATAAGTAATAATATATATTTTATTTTATTTTATATTTTAATTATGGCAAAAATTAACATTTAATCTATTTAAACTTGCAATTTTTTTTTTAATTTTCGGATCGAAACCAAGGAGTTGAATTACTAGTTTTTTTTACCTAAGCTAGACTTGCCAATTCGATGAATCTAACACATTAAACTACATCGACTTGCCAAAGTTGGCAAGTCAAGCTATGATATAGGCCTATGGCTCACAAGTCCAAGTTCATTTGATAAACCAACAGGCTGAGTTCCGATCTGATTTGTGGGTCGAACTCAACACTTCCGTAGATCTAACCTAACCCTTATAAAATCATTTGAAGAACCTTAACCAAGTCTTAGCTTGTCGAAACTTTAACCTTGATTATATTTAGAAGAAAAATGACTTTCTTGAATCAATATCTTATATACTTAATCTGCTAGCTTTCTCAATCTTGCATTTACTTTTAGTGAAGATCCATTTCTTTCCTATTTTTTCTTAGTGAAATACATAACTAGTATTTGTTTGAAATCCAAAATTTATACCTTTTTTAAGTTGTTTAGCGAAAATTCAGGAGATTTGAAGCTGTAGACATGAAACTAAAAATAAATTTTTGTTAGATAAAAAAATTGGATAAATTATATATATATATAGGTTGAATATGTTATATATTTATAATAATAATATTTACATCATATCTGAAATTGTAATCGTCATAATTTGACATTAATCTATTTTTTTTTACGCATACAAGCAAAGATGAACATATAGGTTGCTAACGTATAGAAAAAAGTGGGCTCCACAGTTATTTCAGAGGAATAAGTCCAGTTTTTTCAGGAATTAAAAGATTCGTGTAATATTAATTTTTTTTTTGGGAATATCCATATAATTTACCCAATAAGAAATATAACAAATAAAAGAGGGAATTGAAATACACGCGGGTTGGAAGGCGTTAGCAAGGACAATAAGTTGTTGGGAGTTGTGACCTTTGCGGTATGGAAAAGCCGAGAAATTAGAAAAAGATAAGGAGTACTTAAAAAATTCATAAAAATCACGTTTCATAATCCTCGGCTACGCAACCCGGCGTGGGTGTGCAGCTTACGCGGACGTGAGATGGCCTAAAACTTCTACCGTTGCTCTAATCCTGGTTCCTTTTAATTTATAGTCATTAAATCAACGTTGAAATCATAATTAATTTAATAAATATAAAATTAAAAATAAAAATAAAAGGTTTGTTTAATCTCATAAAAGATATAGATAGGTTTGGAAAAACCCATAAAATTATTGTTGGAAAAACACTGCGCTTGTTTCTTAAAGTTACATTTTTTTTTCCAACTATTGTATACACTTTTCAATTAAAAATATCTAATTCTTCTTCAAAAAGATGAATTTTCCTTTTATTTTTTTATTAGCTTTTTAATATCTGGTCATACTTAACATTTTCTAATTTTTTTTTCTAAAATAATTATATGAAGATGGAAAAGTAATTTTATAAGATACAAAAGTTTAAATACCTAATTTTAAAATTAAATTTAATCACATACGATAATAAATTGATGAAAATTTTTCCTTTTCTTTTCTTTTTCTTGGTAGCATAAAAATACTACGCGTTGGGAAGCCGGAGAAATGGACTTTGTCATGTGTTGGGTTTCTGGTCAAAGTAGAATGAGAATGAATTTCCGCCACGCCTTTCTGGATATTGGAAAAAGTCGCGTTAAGTTTAGCAACAATATATTATTTGTAATAATAATCTTCTAACAGTTCACTCCGATTGATAGTTTTTACGGTCAACTGATGATTGGCAGCCGATAAACATAGCAGGCTGCTGGCACGGTCAATTATAATGGTTAATTGTCAACGACCATTTCTATTCAAAATAAGGAAAATAATTTTTATTTTTAAAAAGCTATTTTACAAGGATGAGTGAGTAAATACAATAGTACCTTATATTTATATAGCATCCTTCTCAATAAGAAAAGATTTTAAGCGGACATTAGATATTATAAGATGAATTTCAAATTTAATTTTCAAAAACCTATTCTCACCTATTAAAATATAAGTATCATTTCTTTGTTTTAGATACTTACCCTAGAAGATATACTCTTAACATGCAATTTATCATTGCCTCACAAGATAATACATGCATTCACTATCAATCGCACCAACATCTTCATCTTTGCAATCTTTGCAACATTATCATTGCCATACTTATTTTATAATGCTACCCTCTATTTGGTATCATCTTTATTTTCGTTGCCTTTGAATCGTTCATGTACTTACGATCAAACCTAATCCCCACTTACTAGTAGTATCACCACTACCTCTAATCCTCACACAAGCAATACTACTACCACTGCATGATCGTTACCACTATTGAGTTGTCAGCATAGTATTAATTCAGTGATAGTAGCATGATAATGGTCTACTATAATGATAATTATGTTAGCACGATCACAATAATGGTAACAGCTAAGCAATGATGATAGCAGAGATCATGAGTGCGATAATAACAAGTAATGGTGTTGATAATAGTATTGATTGTGCAAAAATGGTGGTAAGAACAATAGTGATTAGACAAAATTACTCATTAAACATGAGCAAACTGGTATACTACATTATTGCAAAAAGTGCCAAAAGATTATTGAAAGGAAAAGAAAATTGGACACGGTTGATCCCTTGGGAAGGATAAGATTTCCCGTATAAAGTAATGTTAGGTAGAAATTTACAACTAAACGCAACTCTTATATATTCCAACAAAGAAAGAACTTAATGTAGGAATCACTTCTGTTCTCAACGATGTAACATGTTTATATATGACGTACTCGTACACCTATATGCCAATTGGATCCAGACAAATTGCCGGGTTAAGAAATAATTATAGGAACAGCCAATGAATAGTAGAGCTCCTTTCAGAAAGTTCCAATTTAAAAATTAAAATAAAAAAAAAGTCGTACCTTTCTATTCCTTTTTTTCTTTTCTTTTTTTGGGTGTGTGTATAGGATACTCTTTCAACAACAGCAGATAAATGAATTATGATATGTCGTTTTTCATATGCGGAATTGAGGACCCTTACAGAAAAAGATTCCAAAAACGATGCAGATGCTGCTCAATCATGTCATGTATCAACACCACCACCTAATCCACCCATCATCAATATGCGTTCTACGAAGTACCTTCACATTTCTAAACTTCCCATTATTTATATTTTATACCCGTAGCCGAATGCAATTCAAGTTTGGGACTAATTTATTTCTAAGTTATGTACTCGACTTATCTATTCTTTATTTCTTTTTCCACTTTTATATGCCTCAACTTTAACCTTTTTACCAATATAACCCTTTCTTTCTTCTTCCTTTTGTTGGGTGTCTGTCTCTTCGCTTTGTGTCCTCGTTTCATTAATTATTTTCCTTTTGTTACATTATGTCAATTACTCCATCATGGAAGCATTATGCATCGTTTAAGAATTAGATTAGCCTAAAAGAAAATACAAAAGCACGGTAGGTACATCATTGCTTTTTATTTAATTAGCCTTTTATATAAATGAGGAACGTAGCACCGGTTTACAAAGTGAAAAAGCACCTTTTCGGAAAAATAAATAAATAAAATAATTATCCACCTCTCTCTACGCATGAGCCATGTACAGTCAAACAAAAAAGGTTATATAATTAAACTGACTAACAGTTTAACACAGAGGTTTAGAAGAAAGCTGCTGCGACTATTCCCGAGTTTGAATAACATTATGACTCCATAATAATGTAAGAAACATAGTTGTGATTTGTGAAACGATCGAAACTTTAACGGACTTATATCTCCTGTTTCACCAACATTCCATAAGGAAGCTTCTTCAAGATTTTGGCTTTTTGAAGGCCGAAGTCAGGTGGACATCTTCGGTTAAAATATATACTATGTAGCTATGTCCAACAAGAATTCAGCCTGCTCAAAATATATACTTCATGTAGTGTAGATCTCAAATACAAAACTTAAAATTATCCGAAAATCAGAATAAACAGAGACAAAACACATTCACGTGATCCTCTATTCTTTCGATCCATGATGCTGCTGTACAGACTTAGAAACAAGAGAGCATCGGGTAGGGATAGCAATCAACGTCCACTTATTAATAATGCCACTGATACCCACAAAGAGAAATAGGAAAACGAAATGGTATCTAAATGAGGGACCACAACAGTGCAACATAATGCCTATAAACTACACCATGAAGACAGTTCGATGCAACCACAACCTAAGTCATGTCTAATGATCAAATTATGTGCCTTCCAATACAATATTTCTGTCAAACACGTGAAATTTGTGCATCATAGCACACAGGGATCATCAAAGATCTCAAAATCCCATCATATTCACCAAAGCTGTTTAGTCGAAGGACAATCTCTCACATTTCTTCCATGAACGAGTGCTGGGAGGCAAATTATCCGGGTGCAATTTAGACCATGCTAGAAGCAAAAGCTAACATATAGTTTAGGGTAGTTAAGAAACACAAAAAAGGGATACCCTACAGAATTCGAGGTGGATGGTCAAAATAAATGAGATTACAAGTTAGTTGACTGTCAAAGGCAAGGGGGAAGTTTAGGCACCATCTGGCTGGAGGAAAGGGTTAGCAATCTCATCAGTGCCATCAGTGGGTGAAACAAGCATTACAGTAGTTTCCCTACAAATCTGCAGTAGGTGAACCGAACTGATTATCATTTATATACACATGATGTGGAACAATGGTTACAAGCGCAAATGAATCTAATAAAATTCAATGAAAATCAGTCCTCCATTGTTATGAGATACCTCTCACGCGCGAAAGATGTATTCATTTAAATTATAGGATAGAACAAGTAATGCTGAATCAGATAATTTACAGTTGACATCCCATCTCTGGTTGAGCCTCCAATTCAGCCGATACCTTCTTTACAGACAATAGGAGAATTACATACCCAAGCGGAGAATTCATGTGCCATGTGCATAGCTCTAGATACCAAGAAGCAAAACAAGCAGCTTAGAACCTGGCATTTAACCAACCCCATCACTCTGCGAAACACTTATAAATTCAACAGCTCCATAGTTAAGATGCATGGAAACTTAATGGAGGAAAGGTACCAATGTTGTGATTTATTATGCGTGAGAAGAGCAGAATGAGAGGCGTCTGGGGCTTGGCAACCTGGATTATCTATTATTGCTAGACACATGACAGCTTGTTTATTGTCCAGATGATAGAACACATTTTTTCTATTCACCAAGAGACCAATCCTAGCACCCTTTTGTTTTTTGGTGCTTTGATTGTTACCTTATGTCTCCTAGTGTGTTACTTTCTTTTGTTTTGCACGGTAGGTTTCAACCCATCTCTTGTAATCATTTTTACTCCTTCATAAAAAATCTGAATTTGCACAAAAAGATGCAAGGAAAGTTTTATTGAATGGGCAATAGCATGTTAAAAGGAAAAACATACAATTAAGCTGAGATGCCTGGTTTGATCAGTAGTCTTCAATGGATCATCAGGATCTGCAAAGTGAAATCGCCATGAGAATTTTTCCTTAGGACTACTCTTTGAATAATCCAGGCGCACTCACATAAGACAGCAACCTGAAGAGGTGATAACATTTAGCAATATGCTAAAAGATCCTGTCGTGTTTTTTTTTTTTTTTTTTTGGGTAAATAGATACTCTTCATTCAAGCCTCTGTTATGCGCTTGATATTGTTAGTATTAGTACTTGTGCAGTAAATTAAAAAGTATGAATCAGAAAATAGGCAGGATATCAAGTTCATAAGTAGCAAAATGTAACACATGTCATACCCAAAAAAGATGGGACTAACGAAAAGATTCATGTCCACCATGTGGAAGCTACAAACCTGAGCTAGAAGTAATCATTCTGGGAGAAGACAAAATCACCAAAGAAGAAAAGAATCGTTTCTAACATTCCTCAACGACCATACAACATGGTAATCTTTAGTATGAAATAATGTCTATAAACCAAAAGGAAGAGTTTCTCTCTGCCAAATATACACTTTCCTGATGAACAATCAAGAGTGAACAGGTAGAGAAGATTGTCCATAATTAGATTAGTTGAATCTTTTTACATTAATTTCCTGCTACAATGAGAAATTTTTGTACTGAAGGAAGAAGAAAAGAAACCTTTGCTAATTGAACACAACTTCCTCAAATCAAAATCTGAAGTCAGGTTCAACATCCATTGCCCAGGTGAATTTTGCCAGCAATGATTTCTGGAAGATCTGCGTAATGGAACAAAATTTCAGGCAACTATTAACTGTTTCAAAATTTCCCTTCCATCATCAGACTCATTATTTAAGTCTATAATCCCATAACAACTATATCAAAATCAGTTTAGAAAATAGGAGTCTCCTTTAAACGTACAGCTGCTTTACTCAACAGTGAATACTTACCTTCTCAATTGGAACTTCATGCCGCTTGCACCATGCAACCGTAATCCTTGGGTCGAGATAATTGATTTTCGAGGTGCCCAATGCAATAGTTTTCATCTCTTCTTTTTGAGTCATCTCCCGTTCATTTTTCTGGATTTTCGCTTCAATCTGTGCCATTTTCTTTTCTATCCTGCATATCATCATTACCATAGTACCAATCAACATCTATGCTAGAACTCAGACAAGTGAGAGAGAGTGAGTTCTGGTTCTCTTACGCTTCAGGGGCCAAGTTCCTCTTTCGCTTTCCTTCAGAATCCTTCAATGGAGGCTTCCCCTTCCGTGCTCTATCTAGGTCTACTTTGAGCTCTTTCAGATTTTCCTAATACAATACATAAGGCAACAATAGCACAAAATTATGAGTTCCACAATTGTACATGTCAACTAAAATCTTTGTCTAAAAAATAAAACAATGAAGATGCACTCAGGAAGAGTTGAGATGGCCATGAAGCAAACTACACTGAAAAGGGACAATGTGCTCCATAGAATATAAGATCGAGGTAACCCACAGACTGAAGATAGCATGCTCAAATATTTTATATTGATAATTTTTGCCAAAAGTAATGCCTCCAGGAATCCACGAAACCAAATTGAATAGGTGAGGGCAAGATTTTCAGCGCCATCGAAAAAAATCCGATGCTATAATTGAAAACCCAACCATTTTCATATCGTGAACTATTCCAGTTGCACCAAGCTTTGTAATTCATCAAGATTATTTCCAAAAAATCATCATCGGTTTATATGAAACTCTGATTCAATCAGCACCAATACAAAAATGCTGATTTAACTGATAACCCACCTTCAATTCCTTTATCTTCTCAGTCAACCTTGTCATTTGTGTAGCATGGGATTTCGATATGCTTCGCTGATGGTTGCAAATAATGGCAACCTGAAGAAACACACTGACTTTGGGTATCACATTCTCCTTTGTCTCACAAGACAAAAGAAGTGAGAGGGAAAAAAAATCAGCTGTTACCTCTTTGTTTGCTTTGTTATAAACAGCAAGCTTTTCCACAACATCTCCTCCTTTGGTATCTCTATTCAACTGTAATCACCCATATGTCACATTAAGATCCACATTTTTCAGAAATTTACAAGATAACAATATAAAATTTTTATGAATGATAAAAATCTTTATTGACAAAATTGTTTTAAGTACACAAGTAATATACACATTAGAAAGAATATGTACTCAGAAAAATGTCCACATTTCTCCACAGATAAGTGCATGGCAAGCAGATTGCCCACACTCAAGGTGCTTCTCAAGCATTCTCTCCAACCGATTTTCCTTATCATTACAAATTCAGAAACGATAGCTCCATCATATGTGCTATGCACACAATTTTAAGAATTGGATCCTATTTACAGTACAAAGAGCTTTTTACTTTAGAAAAATTATACCAAACTAGAGAACAAGGGAACCATAGTCCCATGGTGTTCTTTTTGGTTTATACACTTGTAAAGTAAAAGAAGGTGATTAAACAAAGGTCACTGTACCAAGCCCTTAGACCAAATTTTTAGATGCTATTTTATAAATCACAGCTTTCCCATGGTTGAATACAGACTATCGTGCCAAAGAAATACTCCAGCTCTTAGACAACAGACATGAGATAACATTTGCTGAATTGAACTCTCTTATCTGTAAGAGCAAGGTATCCTTTAAAAAATATCTCAGAAAGAGAGAGAACAAGACAGAAGTGCAAAAGCATCTGTGATTTCCATTGCATGAACAAAATAGACTACTAACATGAAAGGCAAAGAAAACACAAAGCCTAGCAAAAGCGTAATCCCAGATTTCAAAACCTAAGCTTACCATCTCATCCAATGTTATGGACGCATTATATGTACGAAAAACTTTTGCGGTAAGGCCAGGCATGATCTCCTTCAAATGAGCATTAAGCTTATTAGTATCCAGCTCATCAAACAAAGGATCGCCAGGGTTTTTACCTAAAAGATAAAATGATCAGCTAAAATTCACATCCTGACAACAGAAGATATATTCAATCAAAGATGGCAATTTGTGTACCAGCTTGAAACTCTCCAATGGCCCTGTATACAGGGAGCTCAACCTCAACTGTGTTTTCATATCTGATGGAGTCTTTACCAAGAAAGTTGAACTATAGTTAACAAGTACAAAAGTCAGATGAAGAATGAAGAGAAACAAAGACCTTCTTGGAATATTAGCAAATAAAGTAATTGTACTTATCCAAAAAATAAAAATAAAAATAAAGTAATTGTACCTCTAATGTGTTTGGGCTGATAGCTTTCACATTTTCAATTTTCAACGTGCAGCAACCAACAGTGTCTGCTTCATCATCATCCTTCATAGATAAATCAATAGCACAGAATATTAAGCTCCTATATAGTCATGCAAAAACACACAAGAGAGAGAGAGAGAGCTATCCGACAAGAAGAACAGGCCCTTATTGCTAGAAGTCATCTTGCACCACAGCAACCTTTTACTACAGCAACATTTTTACTTTCTATACATATGTTATAATGGCAGCACAAGTTCTAAAAATGTAGTAACCAATAAATTTAAGCAAAAAGAATGTGAATGGAAGAGGAGGAGGACGAATCCTGACGCTTTCACATCTATACCTTCTCATTTCCAGCCCTGAGGGCTAGTTTATCAATCAAATAGGTTGCAACCGCTATCTGCCGTTTCGTTGCATCTTTACTGGTGAAATTTTTCGTGTATGTAGCCCTGATGCTATCTATGTAGTCCTACAGTAAAACAAGTTTCAGAAATAACAGATGCTAGATACTAAATGGAAGCCAAAAAGTTTCAGGAAAAATATTGCATTCTACCTTCAACATCCTTGATTTTTCATATTTCTCTTTATCACTTTGACCCTTTAAGGAACTGCTAGGTGCAAGGAAGACGTACTTGAATTCCTTTGGATTAATAGGGTCATTCCAAAATGCCAACCAAGTGACAGTATTATCATGCCTTACTTCCTTCCATCTGCCAAGTCAATTCAAGAATACCACTTTTTTTTATGAAATCAATATTAATTGAAAGATATTGTAAAAGAAACTTCACTTTGTTTCATGAACAAAAGCAAAGGCAATAGTCAATAGCTGAAAGTAGGATTACTTTTCACCAAGGATTGGACATTCGGGAATGGGGGCATCCTTTCCAATATTAATTGTAATATCACTTGGATGAATGCGTTTTTTAAGCTTTCCCATCTGACACCAAATACGACACCAATTACAGGCAGTTAAAATCACAAAACGCATGGCATAACCAAATACAAGGAAAGGGGAACTCAATCTTTATATGAACAAGATGAGAAAATTCATGAATACAACCTTAGGATGCTCTCCACGTCCTCGAAACAATCCAGGTGGTTCCACCCTGAAATTCCCAACCTGAGAAATGAAGCTATTTAGCAACAAAATGTAGGATTATATTTTGACAGAGGATTATTTTAGGGTAAGGTCAGATTTTATATATATATAAAGGAAACAGTACAATGAAGGGGAAACATACCCATAAATAATCAAAACACCCTCAAAAGTGAAACAAAGCTAAACTAAAATTCTAAAGAGCAAACAGCTCCAACCTTGAAGATTCAAAAGCAAAGCTAAAAGACAGTAGAAGAAAGCTACTAGTGAACACCATAAACTAACTCTCTAGATCCTCCTAAAATTTTTGCCCTTCTTCTTCTTCTTCTTAGAACGAGCAAATAGAGAATGCTTCGCCAAGTTAGGGAAAGAAGAGACAACTTTGTCCCTAATGAAATCTGCCAATGTTATGTTGAGAGAAGAATCTAACACTAGTAATTTATCAAAACTCGTAGCTTCACCTTTAGCCTGATGCCCATCGTTAGCCATTACATAAGTATTCTCAAAGAAATTTTCAAAGAATCTCACTTCAAAAGATATATTGGATACCACGTTCGAATTCTCAATAGTAAGAGCAACCTCAGTTGCCTTTACATTTGTGGTTTGAGGATCAACTTGCACAGGTCCAACTTCCTTCAAAGAGCAAGCATTCAAATCATGACCAAAAATATTACAGTGAGGGTAACTAGGGGGCTTCAACCAATATCAAACTTCAATGGAAACCTTTCTAATGTCTATAAAACGAATCACAATTGAGTTTACAAAATCACTGTCAGTTTGCATCTCAACAAATACTAGAGTAAAACTCAATCTTTCCTGTCTTACAATGATAAAGTCAACAATCAATGTTTACCAAGTTTACTTATTACATAACCAATGCCTTTCTTATGGAAAAACTCCATAGGAACATTCCAAAACTTAACCCAAGCAAGTAAGGAGCTAAGAGCTTCACTTGCTAATAACATACCCATATCTTATCATCGAAGGATAAGGTAACGACTTGCGAAGTACAAAGGAGTTTCAAGAAACTTCATAACTTGCCCTTCATTTTGAAACTTAAAGAGAAAAGTGCCTCTCTTGTTACTCAAAACCTTAGTCAAACCAAAATGATCCCATACTGCATGGGCAATCTTTTCTACAACCAGGAAATGAAGTACTTCCCACAACATGGCCAAAAATCGTATTTGTCCTAAGGTGAGCTCCAAATTCTGCCACTTCTTTTGGTAGAGCCACAACAAGCTCATCCCCATCCATAAAAGGAGGATAATAATAAAGAGAACAATTAAGTTCTACCTTAGAAGATAGGTTAAAGCATGCCTTTGCAAATGACTTGCACTCTCTAACCTCTTTTAAAGGAGCAAAAGAAGGTGGAGGGCAGGCAGGAAGCTTCTTCAACGTGGAGGACGAGGGAGGAGCCAAAACCAAGACCTCTTTGAAGAACAAAACCGCTGGCCAGCTTTGACTAGGGAAGGCACCCTTAGAGACGAAGCTGAAGGCGACATGCCCTTCCCTAGAGCAAACAGAGGAGAAACCAACAAAGAGAAGGGTCCATGCAGTCCCATAACCGAGGTCATAGACAGATAAGACGACACCACCAAAGGAGAGATATGGGGGGGGGGGGGGGGGGGGGGGGGGGTGTGGCACTGCTAGATGCTGCTGGTCGCTCCAAAGAATGACCCTTAACCTTCACCAAAGGATGCTGCTAGATGGAAATAGATGGCTTCAACTTGATGGGAGGAGGGAGAGCCACATGGAGCCACCAATAAGCATAGTCACGAGAGCAAGCCATGGACAACAAAGCCCTAGCCACTGGAGAAGAAGACCAGAAGAATAAGGACATTGAACAGAAGAGGAGAGATGGACGCCAACGTGAAACTCAACCAACAGCGAAGGAGAAGACAAGCGCCAGTGTGAAACTCTGCCGACAGCAAAGGAGGCGGTGACTTACAAGCCAGAGACAGATGGAGAACCAAGGTGAAAGAAGAAAATCAAAACCCTACAGAGAAGAGAGAGAGAGAACAAAACTCAAACTAGAGAGAGGAGGGAGCATATTCTCTCTCTAAGTTCCTGTTCATCACAAGTAAAACAAGTCGAAATTGACTAAATGCTGAACTGGATGGATTCTGAGACACAAGTCTTCAAATCCTAACAGAGGATTATATTCTCACTAACCTTCCAACTTATCTTCACAACATAAAGCATTAATGAAATAAGAAGACAGCACGGCTCTGTAAGCTAACACAGCAAATTAGTTCAATGACTTATCAATTTGGAAATTAGACAGTTTCAGGGAAGGGAAAATAAAAGAAAAGAAAAGAAAAGAAAAGAAAATGGAAAAAAGAGAGATAGAAGGACAAGGTAAAAGAGGTTTATCAAGAAGCAAAAAAGTAAAAGAGCACATGATAACCTCAAATGGTTAGAGAGTCCTACAAAATTTATGAATAGTCAAAATTGGAAAAGACTGAACCAATCAAACTACATTAATGGCATGTTTGGTTGACATCATATGGATGGAATAGAATAGTTATTTCTCCACTGTAGACCTATTCTTGCACTTGGTCAGCAAGATAACTATTCCACAAATTGCTATTGCTACAACACCAAAAAAATATCCATTCTTTAGTCTTTTCCAATGTATTTCTAAATCTGCCCATGAGACCCTAAGGAACTATAAGGAATAATTTATTACTTCTTCACCCTATTCCTTAATAATTGCAATTCTATTCATAGCTAATTCCATTCCATAAATCAAATATGTCATAAGAGAAGGCAGCTACAAACTATACAAGTTTATCCTCAAATTTAGCTGGACAAACAGCAACAGAAGGGACATCTGACAATAGCTTAACTGTTGATAAACCATTATAAATAGCAAACATGATTAAGACGTGATGCATAAATCAAATTTACCTTCTCTTTTATGCCATCAACAATTGCCCACATGTACTTTTCCTCTTGAAGCGCCTTCTCCTCTTTCAACACATTCTTTTCCTACATGATAAAACAAAACAAAACAAAAACAATCAGCACTATAAACGAGTTGACCTCAAGATCAAATCATATGCATTGATCTAGCAATCATGGAATTTATATTCTGTTTACTGAATCATATGAAAATTTAACCCAATTCCACACATGTAATATATGAAATTCATACCTATATGAATGGAGGAGAATAAAGAGAATTTTATACTAATACTCAAATTGGAATTTGTAATAGATACAGATGGAATTCTCTGTAATGACCATGAACAATTGCTCTGGCAGTGGCCAAATGAGGCTTAGCTGATCATATTACTACATTTCTTTTCTGCTTATTCTCTCAAAGTTTTCACATTGAAGAATATTTTAAATGGTACATCTTGATTTGAAATGCTTTGCCAAAAGCATCTAATAAATGCATCTGAATTTCTATCCACGGTTTTTTTTTCCCCCCAGTCACCAATTCAAATAATTTTCCTAACACATCAAATGTAATGAATTTCAGTTTCTATCCATGTTTTCCTCCCGTTTCTCCTCCAATGACTTTTTTTGGTAGTAATGGATATTGTATCTCTTGTCTTCACCAAGGCTTACAAAGTTTTTTGAATTAGCATGAACCACAACTAACACAGCTTACAGTCATAAAAAATTTTAAAACTTTGATAGAAACTAATTTTGTTTCATCCTCACTGAACCTACAAAGCTAGTCAGCCATAGCACATCTTATTACAGCTAAGTAGTACAACAAACAACCAGTAGCAAAAGATAATCTTGCAGGTGATTAACATAAAGATCCATTCCATTCATGCTGATTAATGCCAACTTACTTCTTTGCTCATCTGTTTCTTCTTCTCTTTCTCCGCTTGACACCAGTCATATATTGGAGTAAAATCACAGTATTCCAATTTTTGAATCACATGATTTCTTCCAAGAATCTTACGCCAATCATTCCAGAAATTTTCTTTGAACTTATCTTTTTGCATATAATCAGTGTCCTTCATCACAGCAAACATAGTTGCTACCTGCAAGTGCAAGTTCTCACAATCAATTAACAAATAGCAACCCCATAAACAAGGTGGCAGCATCATGAACAAAATTAGTAAAACTAAACTAACAAAAATTTAATTATGCATACTTATGAGCGAAAGGAGAAACATGTCAACAAACATGCAACACAATTAAGCAAAAAGGCAGAGAATAAACCTCTTCTTGCTCTGGAGTCAAGTCAACAGGCTTTCCGTTGTATAGCATCTTTATGCCATGAGGTTTATATGGAGGAGGAAATATTACACCATTGTGAACCAAGGTGGTCCATTTCTTTTGGCCATCACCAGAAGGGGCCATCTTGCTTGATTTAGAGTACTTTGATTTTTTTGTCACTTTCTTTGACTTTTTCATTGTTTTCTCAAATTTTGCTGAAACAGGTTTTTTCAGTTGATCCTTAGGCTTTGAGGTGGATGGCTTATTTCCTGCTGCAGCTACTGCAGGTTTCTTCATTTTCTGAGAAATTGGTATGTGGTCATCATCATCATCGTCCACTGATTCTGCCTTAACAGGCTGTTTCATTTTCAGAGAAGTAGAAGAACACAAGATTTTTGGCTTTTTAAGAGACTGGTTTGAGGAGATGGCCTTATCTAGAGGTCTTTTATTTGAAACAGGTGGAGACTTTCGCTGAGCATCTGATGAAGCAAAACCATTCTGTTGTGATCTTGAAGCCAAGGCTTTCTTCTCTTCAGAAGAATGGGGCTTACTTGTAGATGCGCCAGTACCGGACTTCTGAGCGAACTTTAATGCCAGAGGTTTCTCATCATCAGAGTCGTCAGAGGAATTCTTTACCATAGCTTGGGACACAGATGAGCCACTAGGAATTTTGCTGGTTTTGCTGGTGGTTCCTTTCATTCTACCACTAAGCAGCATATCAACTTCCAAATCACTGTCTGGCTCCTCCTTAGGAGTAGCTGGAGCACTTTGTTTAGAACACTTGAACTGCTGATCAAATGAAGAAGATCCATTAGGACTCATTAGTGGTGATTTTGCTGTTAGTGACCTCATGGGAGACACCTTCGCAGATGAAGAAGATCCTTTTGGGCTTGCAAGTGGTGATTTCACCGATGGTGACAGAGACGCCTTAAAAGATGAAGAAGACCCTTTTGGGCTCGTGAGTGGTGATTTCACAGAAGGTTGTTTAGCAGATGGAACAACCTTAGTCTTTTGGGAGCTGGAGCTTTGACCATTAGGAGAATGTAGCCTGGACTGCCCATCAGATCCTTTAATAGATGATTTCCTTACCTCTGCCTTTAATTGACATTGCTTCGATGCACTACTGCCCCTTCTAAAACACAAAGGCCCATCGTCATCGGAGTCATCATACATGACCGGTTTAGCAGGAGCTTGAACAGCCATTATCCAGCCAATTTCCCCTTGGCATATATATATGTTGTGTCAAGTGCTGATAGAACAAACAAAATCTCAGAACACAAAACCAGTATTCCACAATGAAGAAGTTGAACCGAATAAAAGAACTTTACTGTATAATTCTACTGATTAAACAGGATCTGTTAGAACTGCAGAGCCTAATAACCTATATCATTTACTTTATTAAATAAATTTGAAGTGGCATACTTTTCTAGAACAAATGAACATACAGCAAGCAACCCTAACCATCATGATGAAGCAATGAAAGTGGGGCATGAACTTGGAAAATTCCAAATGAAATGATGTTCCATGGACAGAATGTTTAGAAGCATCTCATGCAATATCACAATTCGAATGCAAGAAAACTTGTTCTCCTCTCAGCCACAGATGTGCTTCAAATCCTAATCCTCATTTACATGCCAAAAGAAACATAAGTATACATGGGAAAAGGAGTAACCCTCTAGCCAGTACTATATTCTTGTGTTCAAAAATAGCAAGTTGGTCATCAACCATGGCCCTCCCATTAGGATACAATACATTCCCCCTTCCAATAGCAATTTTGGATTCCTTTTCTCATTTTTCTTGTTGTGTAATAAAAGTAGTTAAAATAAATGTTAATATTGGTAGAAGACATATTGCATAATTTCATTAGATGCAGATTTCCTGCATCGTTGCATGAGGAACTCAATATCAAAATTATCAGGACAGAAAATAGAAATCAAGATGATGTACAAGTCATTGGATGCTTAAAATTATGACCAGCATCGTCATATGAAAGTATAGTAAATTTCTATTTAAAATAAATATTAAGCTGCATGCATTAATATTTAACTAAAAATCATGCTTAAAATACATAATTATACGTCTAATTTTTTCTTTTTTGGGGGGTGATAACAACGAGGGAGAGAAGATTCGAACCTAGTTCATCTCACTTGGAAGACCAATATTCACGCCATTAGGCTATAAGGCCATTGTCTATACGTCAAATTCTTTGCATAATTGGATATGGAAATCCACTACCAAATCAAGATGTGGAAGCAAAATCTATACCAGCCATAGCAAGAGGAAAAGAAGGGTGTTCCTAACAATTGCCTAATAAAAACTACCACAAGACAGATTATCGAACCTCACCAGTCAACATGTCCTGTTTTTAGTTCCAAGAGCCATGGGGTTTATCCATAGAAAGATGTCTACATCCACTAGATATTTATTCCCAAAATTAATATCATATATATAGACATATACATATACATCAAACAATTCAAATATACTGTCTTCTTAAATTTTCATTGCCCGCACTTTTACTTTATCATTGTTGTCTAAAGCCTTCAACATGTACCTAGTACATACTTCGTGAAAAAACCTTGTGTAAATCTAAAGATACAGATAAACACAATTGTGAACAACCCCATAGAAAATTGCAAATAAAGAGAGTGAGTTAATCACACACATGCAGGGATGGCATGTTGGATAGCTTGAGAGAAGGGAACTCACACAGTAGAATATCAATCAAACCAATGACAAGGATATGAACAAACTATTCTATTATTCTTGTGCATAATAATAGGATCATGAGTGTCACGCTATTGCAATTACAGATGATAAAATTGGTGGATTGGATTAATTGTTAATATATATCCACAGAGGAGGGAAGGCTGAAGCCCTAGCAAAAGATCATAGATTTCAAGAAAAGCCTATCAGCCTCCAGCTCTCCTACAAAGCTCATGTTATCTACAATGCCTTTTTTCTCTCTTTTTACACTACCTACCTAGAGCATAAACTATAAATAACACAGTACCCTCCCCAATGGATGTACCCCAGATGAAGAAAAGGAATCCTTTCAAAGTTTGACATCTAGAAACCAGCAGTTATCTTGTAGTATACTGAGAACCTGTCTTCCTCATTTCCATTTGAGCCATGAATTCACTGGTTTAGTCAGGTTTTATGAAGGCCTTACTTAACCAAACCAGTTAGAAACTACATCAAAGCAATGTTTGTCAAATTACAAAAGGGGTTCACATTAAAGTGCTGTATTTGACAAAGTCTGGATGACTTTCAATTAATTAGGCATTTGACATCTGTGAATCATTAGTCATCCCCTATCTCTGATTTAGCAAATTGCATATATGATCAGCTCACAAAGGATATGGTAAGCCTAAATCCTTTAGGAGCAATAATGGACATGGCCAAGAAATGTGATAGTCCATGATCACGTTTGAAATAGTTTTTAAGCAAGCACAATAGCAAGTATCAAAGAGGAACTTTCCAGTGAGCATCTCATAGGGCACAAGCAAAACCATTTTGCACCTATGATTGTCCGCTACAGCTCGAATCCATTAATGTCCAAATCATTCAGAAGCAGTGACACTAAACCTGCTTCATGTCCAAACCATTCTATATCATTGAAGCATGTCTATTGTCTCGTATAAAGCTATCCCAATTCATGAGCTACATTAACTTCTATTTTCAAACACAGCCACATACCAAGCTCTAATTTATCCCAATTCTCATTGACACGGGCCACAAATACACTAAATCAAGCAATTGGCTTTTTCTACAACCCACTATGACAATGGTATCCCAGTGTACTATGCAAATCACATATTCAGTTTTGAGAAAAATTTAATGTTTCATGTTCAAATGAATTTTGGCTAACAGCTCGATCACTCAGAGACCTAAAAATTACCTAGAAATTAAATACCTGCTAGAAGCACTCACGACTAAACCTCGCTAAAGTTGGAAATAGATGGGACCCTAATATAGAAATTAACCAGGGAGGCACATTTGTCATAAAGGACCGCGAATTTGTAATTATAATTCAAACGGAACCACTCATTGGCGCAAAGCGACTCCACAAATCAATCCAACATAACCTAATTCCTCAATCTCACGTTCTTTTCACCAAATCCTCAAAAAACCGAGAACTCGATTGCTGAATGATAATACAAGAGACAGAAAGTGACAATAGTGTTAAGAAGAGCTTGAACTTCGATTTCATGAAAGAACACGAAGTCTTCAAGCTTAGTTGATAAATTAGGGTTCGGAGTTTTTTTTTCCTTTTCTTTTATCTCAGTGATCGAAAGAGAGAGTGAGCGAGGATTTACCGGAATCGGAGCTTCTTCGGCGTGATGGGAGAAGTCACCGGAAGTCTGGAACGGAGCTTTCGGTGGAGCACACTAGCAAATATCGATTGTCGGGTGCAGAACTAGAAGATGATTTGGTACTAGGGGTTATATTGGGGATTTTGAAAATGTGTTTGCAATCCACAATTTTTATTTTTTTTTTGTCCGGTAATTTTAACTTATCCGAACATGGAAACCAAACTATGCAACTAAGATTTATTTGTCTGGTGCAGTGTTGCAACCAAACGCACACAAAAGGAGTTATATATGAGTATCATTGCGGCCTGATTTGGCGGCTACGATTAGGCGGTGTCCTCTTACACTCACCATATGTTCGATTCGATGGTCTCCTCGTCCCTCCGGGCAAGAGAGAGAAAAAATATGTATAATCACTTATTTAGAAGCTATGATTTTCCTTTTGCTCCGTTCGATTTTTTTTTACGTATTTTTTTTTTATTTATTTGAATATTACATTTGACAAAAATAAAAAATTTCTACAAATGTTTAGAGATTTTATAAAAAAAAATTCATAAATATAAATCATATAAAAAAATTACACAAATATCATCACTATTTCACATCTTAAAAGTAGGCTTTTAAAGTTACAAATATAACTAATATGTTTTCATGTTTTAGGTATAATCCTTGTATGTAGAAATGTAGTATGCAATATATGTATTGGGAGTAAGCAAAATATAAGATGTATAGAGTATAAATCCCTATTAGTACCTTATATCAGTTCCAAAATTTTGTTATTTGTATCTACCCCATAGTACTCTAGTACCACCTATACCTTACTATAATATATAAAACTTGTATATTTTTTTTTTCTTATGAATTTCAATATGGCTATTTATTCAAAACATAAAATAAACCTAACCTTTTTTTTTTCAAAAACAATTATTCAAATCTTTCGATAAAGCTAATGACCAGAGTATATTAAGATTTATTTATAATTAATTTTTTTTTTTAGATGATTCTTTAACTATTATTATTATAGATGAATTTTTATGAAAATATTACACAAAACATTTTTTGTGTACGTAAAGCATTCTTTTTTAATAATCGCATTGCTTAGATGTTTAAGGAAATAAGTACTCCATTTTAAAATATAGAAGTAGTAAACATCGTACTTAATATGAGATCTATAAAATTTATTAAAATGTGAATAAAAAATTAACAAGATTATATAATTCAATAATTATAGATGTGATGATAATATAGAATCAAATAATCAACTATGGAAAAACGAAGATATAACATGAAAAACAGAAGAAAACTTAAATTCAAACTAAAATGTTTTCTTCCTCGAGGTTCATGCATTAGTAAAATAATACCCTAATTCCCCCCCCCCTAAAAAAAAAAAATAGATTTAGCTCTAATAATAATACCAAACATTTTGTCAAATATAAAACAAATAAACTATTCCACTATAGAAAATAAATAATGAACATACCTTATGACTTGCGAATGATTGTAGAAATAGAAACAAAAAACTCACATTTCCTTTTTTGAACCCTACTAGACAATAAATTTAGCAACAAAAGAATGAGTAGAAAGAAGATGACGATAGACCTTACTAGACGATAGCTTTAGTAACGGAAGAATGAGTAGAAAGAAAACGACGATGAAGTAAAGACCAAAGATAAAAGATAAAAAAAGAAATGATTAAGAAGTGTTTAGTTTAAGATTTCCAATAAACTGGACTTTACTTTATTTTAATGACATGGTATAATTTATTTATTAATTTTATTTAATTACTATTGCAAGGTAGAGGATCTGGAATTTGTACCTTATATACTTCAAAGAACAGTTTCCAAGATAAAATATAAGATAATCTGACTTCTTACCCATACCTTACCCTGTAAGAACTAGTTCCAAAAAATTACTACTCAAAACCAATCCCGTCAGCCTCACAATCACGTATTCGAGATTCGATCCATAAAATTTAAGGTGATTGAGTAAGTTATTCAATTGAGTCCAAATTTTACAACGAAATTAGGAATATTAGTAAAAGTGATCATTTGAGTTTAGATTTAGGAAAAATAAATAATACAATAATTAATTATTATAATATTAAATTATATATATATTACCCATTATTTATTGAAAATACGTAAAATAAGTTCTAATAACTAACAAATTGATAGAGACAAATTATACGAACACTAAAAATCATAAAATATTATAAATAATATTTAGGAGTATTTAATTATATCATATATAGATATTTATATGTAGATAAAAATAAGCAAAATTACTTAAAATATCCAAAATATGCTAAAATAATAAAAAAAAATTAAAAAATTAAGAAAATTTAAAATAAGTAAAGAATTGTCCCAAATAGGGGTGTAGCATGCTGGGAATGAAAAAAGAAAATTATCCAATTAAATGAAGGTAAATAGAATGTGAAATGGAGGAGGATAAGTGATAAATGTCATACAAAAATTGAAATAAAAAAATCACAGCAACTCTATAAATACCCTAAACTTCAATTAGAACATATTTGGTTAGTTAGGAATTAGAGCAAATTAAAGAAAAATCAAAAAGAGAGAATTAGGCATTTTTAGAAAAAATTAGCAAAATTATGTACAATTAGAGCTTATAAAGTAAACCCACAACTTATAGCCACCTAAAAACAAACTACCACCACTATCATACCCTACCGCCACTACTTCATCTGGCTGACACACTTGGAGCCACCCTTGGTGGCCGAAAGCTAATTAAACAAGTGAGTTCGATTTCAAACCCGATTTTTGTTTAATTCATTAAATTATTAAATATATTTATAAAATTACAAAATTTAGTATTTTAAGGTTTTATGTATTTAAATTTAGGAAAAAATATTAGTTTAATAAATTTATATATGGAAATATACACTACTTAAGAAATTCCATAAACCCAAGCTTATTTCGATTTAGAAATAAATAGTCTTAATAGTCTAATTTTGAGCTCAATGTTATTGTGTAGACTATTTAGAGAATGTAAAATGGTGCTATGAAGATATTTTTTAGAAATGATTTTTTTTTATTTTTATAATTTTAAATCATATATATAATTAGTGATTTTACACTAAATTAGTAATTGAAAGTGTAATTATTGATTTAGTGTATAAATAGGTGCTTTAAGATATTAATATCTGATGTAGTACGATAATTGTAATATTTAGAGTGTTAGATGTGATCATTATGTATATTACGTAGTAAATATGTGTAAATTAATAATATGTGAAATTATATTTGTAATGAATAGAAAATATTAAATTAAAATTGATAATATAATAATAATAGTAATATATAATAAATTTGATAAGAAACTTAAATTTAGTGGATTATATGAAAAATATAAAAAAATTTTACATTGAAAATAAATTTGGTAGTTAAATTAGAATTAGAATATACCGTATGAATTAAAGTACTAATTAAGAGCCAAAAGTAATATTTAGAATAGTCGAGTATGATATGATTAATTCCATATTATGGTTCGAAACACTTTTTTATGATTTACATATAACACCCATAATAAAAAACTAAATTAAAACCTAATTTAAAAACTAATTCGGAAACTAAATCAGAACCTACCTTAAATTAAGAATAATTGTAAAAGACCTACAAACTTGAATAATTTGGTATAATAAAACCGTAAACTGAAGATGACATAAAGAATCATAGAATAAACCTATATAAGATAGTTATATGAATACTAAAACAATCTTTATACTATAAGGAATATCAATGATAGCTTGTATAAGTCACATGTTAAGTAAGCAAGTGGAAAGTTCAGATAAGTTGCGATCGATACTTTATTATATTTTGGAGTACTGTTTTATAATACTCAGAAACTTAAGATTATACTTGATTGCATTTGTTAGATAATTGACTATACGCATGCTTGTATGTATGTGTTTCTATATTTGATTGTATGATTCGAGTTTACCATTCTAACTTATATTTGTATGATTTGTTTAAATTGATAGAATACCTTAAACTAGACCTAATTAAGTATATGACTTGTAATTCTAAAACAGACCCATGTAGCAACCATTTAGGTGAAATGTTTAGAATTCTTCAGTAAAATATCGACCCCTTTAAAAGAGATAACGCTAAATAGCATAATAAGTCTTGTAAGCCCTACAATTTAGTGTTCGAAATTCGATTCGTAAAATTTAGGGCAATCGATTCAATTGTTCGATCAAGCCCAATTTTTATGACGAAATTAGAAATAATGATATAAACCCTAAACTATAAGATTAGATTTGGTCATAAAGTTTAGAGCAATCAGTTAAAAGATTCAATCGAACCTAAATTATAAAACAAAACTAGAAATATCAATAAAAGTGATCCCGTAAGTTTGAATTTAAGAAAATAAGTAACCAAATAATAGAATATTATAATATCAAATTTTAATTATACTATCCATTATTTATCGGAAATGAGTAAAATAAATTCCAATGATTAATTGGTCGTTAGAGATAAGTTACATGCACACTAAAAATCATAAAATAATATAAATAATATTTGGGAGTATTTACTTATAATTCATATGTATTTATGCGTAAATAAAAATATACAAAATTACCTAAAATGGCTAAAAAATGCTAAATAATTAAAGAAAATTTTAAAAAATCAAGGAAAAATAAGAAAAGTGGAGAATGATCCAGATCAAGGTCGTGGTAGGTTAGAGGAAGAAAGAAAAAATCTAACAAATTAAATTAACCTACTTAGAAAGTCAATTTGAAAGAGGATAAGGCAATTGTCAACTCAAATTAATACACAAAAAATTTCCTAAAGCTCTATAAATAGCTAAATTTTTCCAAAAGCTCATTTGGGTAGTTTTGTGACATGACAAAATTAGAGAGAATCGAAACAAGAGAATACTTGCTTGTTGTATTGTATATAATTAATTGTTTGATAACACTTACTTGTTGCATTGCATATAATTAATTATGTGATAATCTTGTTTGTGTTTGTTATAATTTAATAAGTCTCTAACCTAATTTACCGAGCTATGGTTGTTCATACCCATATAGATTCTCTTGCAGGTTCTAACTTCTAACTAATATGTTGCGTTATAATTATCTCGATGTCAGTTTTCTTTTGAAGTTGCAATGAGTGAGGATCAATCAGCTGAACAATCAAGTTCTTTAAGATCTTGTTAGTATGTCTAGGTTATGAACTGATATATGATATGTAAGTTAGCAAACTGTTGTAATATGTGAAATCTTTTGAGAATTCTACGATAATGTAAATGTAAATATATATATATATATATGACTTAAGGTTTTAGCTTTTTATGTAAATTCTAGTTTAATTCTTAATTGAGTTATTTACTTCAAAATAAGGAGTTATAAATATTGTAAGCCCCAAAACTAGCAATTCGAGGTTTCGATCGGTTGAAATACCCGATTGAGCCTAAATTATAAAGTAAAGCTAGAAATATTAGTAAAATGATCATGTAAGTTTGAATTTAAAAAAATAAGTAATAAAATAAAAAATATAAAAATTCCAAATTTTAAGTATATAACTCGTTATTTATCAAAAATGCGTAAAATGCATTCCAATAATTAATGAATCGCTAGAGATAAATTATATGTATACTAAAAATCATAAAATGACCTAAATAATATTTAAGAATATTTATTTGTACTATATATAAATTTACATGTAGATATAAATATGCGTAATTACTTAAAATACGCGAAATGTGCTAAAATAATACTAAATACTTAAATAAAATTCATAATTAATTAAGAAAAAATCAAGAAAAATTAGGAAAAATAAGGAATAATCTAGAAATGGGTTGTGGTAGCTGGGAAAAATAAGAAAAAAATCAACCAATTAAATTAGGACAACTCAAAAGCCAAAAATTAAGAGATTTTGACAATGTATTGTCCAATTTAATGCACAATAATTTCCCTAAACGTCTATAAATAGGAAAAAAATTCAGAGAACTCCTTTGGACAGTTAGGGGTTTGAGAAAAATAGAGAGACTCGAAAATTCAAGGGAAAAACTAGAAAAAAAAAAAAAGGAAAACTGTGTAGTAGTTAAGGTCACAAAGGAGAACCCAAACCCGGCGAGTAGCTGGGAGTGGACGGCCACCACCACCACACGTTGGTGGCAATGCCCAAACCCACCGACAAGGCCACGGTGGTTGGAGCCACCCAGATCGGTGAGTCTGATTTTCAGCCCGATTTTGTGTAATTTTGTAAAAATAGTAAATGTTATTAGAAAATTATGAATTTTGTTATTCTGAAATATTTTTGTATGTAGTTTTTTTAAAAAAAATATTATTTTGATAAAAATATGTCTCGTGATATAGGGTCCTTAAGAAACCATGCAAAACCGAATATGTTTCGGTTTAGAAATAAATGACCTTAGAAGTGTAGTTTTGAACCAAAAATTTTTGTGTAAACCACTTAGATGATATAGAATAGTACTATAAAGCCTGTTTTCAAAAATTATTTTTCGAAATTTTTAGATAATTTTTAGGCCTTAAAATGAGGCATTAAATGGATAATTTAGGGTTAATAAAGTAATTAAATGGATAATTACTGATTTAATAAATAAGTATATGTTTTAGGATGTTGAAATCTGATGGAGTATGATACTTGTAGCATTTAGGGTGTTAGATGCAATTATTAGGTTAATTATGTAGTAAATAAGTAATATGGAAAAATAGTACATTTTAAGTTAATTTTGTAAATTAGGGTAATTAGATGTAAAATCCGATTTAGGATGAATTTAGATATTTTGAAATGATAATTAATGTTGGGAGATAGTAATTAGAGTGATAAAAATATTAGATGTGTATTATGTACATAATAAATAATAGTACATAATACACAATTATTAGAAATATAATAAATAGAAAATATTAGAATAAAAATTGATATTATGATAATAATAAAAATATACAATAAATCTGATAGGAAACTTGAATTTATGTAATTATATGAAAAATATAAAAAATTTCTTACATCAGGAGTAAATTCGGTATACTAATAAGGATTTAAGTGTACCAGGTGGAATAAAATGCTACTAAGAGGTAATGATGATATTTAGGAGATCGGGAAGTAATGTGATTAATTTCACATTATGAGTTGAAATGAATTTTTAGGGTTCGAGTATAAAATAATACTTAGAAATCGAACTAAAACCTAATTTAGAAATTGATTCGGAAACCGAACCCGAACCTAATCCCAAAACTAGAATAATTATAAAAGACTTAAGACCTAGATAATTAAGTATATTATACTTTAAACAAAACATAACAATAAGTGTTATAGGATAAAACGAACCTATAATAGTTATAAGAAAAACTGAAACCACTTTTATGTTATAGAGATGACCGACGATGGCCTGAGCAAATCGAACTTCGAGTGAGTGAGCGATGAGTCAAGGTAAGTTGGGATTAATAAGTTGTTGTATTTTGAAGGCTTGAAATTATGCTTGGTTGTGCTTGTTAGATAGTTGGTTGTGTGCATGTACTTGATTATGAGTGATGCTATGATTATGTCTGTTATTCTGGCTTGTATTGTATGATTTATATGAAATGATTGATCATCCTAAACCGAACCTAATCAAATATACGACCTATAATCATAATTGGATCTACATGGTAACCTACTAGGGGAACTTAAGATTCTCCAGCTAAATACCGACGCCTTTGAAAGGGATAGCGCAGGATTGCAAAATAGTCCATTCTTCATCCTTAGTCGAACTAAGTGATAAGAGAGGAGGTTGCGGCGAGAGTGAATTCAATGGTTCGAAAGTAGTCGCGGGAGAAGCGAGGTCTTCATTCCACAAGCTTGGATTTGGTCGTGAGCTGTTCATTAATGGCAACTCCTCAACCCGGATTAAAGCGGGCGCAATTTCTCTAATCTTACGACAGGCCGGACAACGTCGTGCGATAGCATTTGCTTATATATACATTATACCTAATCAATTGATTGAAAACCTTATTGTGTTTATGGTATAGTTTTAAGTCTTCTATCCTAACTTACTGAACTGTAATTGCTCACATCCCTATAGACTTCGTGCAGGTGTTGGCTAAGAAGCGGCAAACAACTACTCTAAAGCTAGCAACTGCTGGATCTTGGGGAGTGAGGAAAAACATTGAAGAATAAACACATATTTTTAAGGTCTAAACTTTTATTTTAGAATTACTTGTCATTTCTGAATAATGTAATAACTAAGAAATATATTACGAAGAATTATTGTAAACTTTAATTGCAATAACTGAATTATAGTGTATATATATATATATATATTTTCTCACTTTTTTAGGTAAATGATTTATTTAAATTACAAATTGTTTACTTCAAAGCGGGTTAGTCATGGACGCCTTGTATAGATCAAATCTAAGATAGCGGTTGTAAGGCCAACTTTTATCTTAAGATGGTTTACACGGCGGAGCTGTTATGATTCTGTCACTTCGAGGCGTAGTGTAACAAATATCTTATATAAATTATGTTTATGATAGAGACCGTAAGGTCGATTATTATCATAAGTTGGTTTATACGGTGGGACTATTGCGACTCCATGCTTTCGAGACATAACAAATAGTAAAAGTGATCTCATAAGTTTAGATTTAGGAAAATAAATAATAAATAATTAATTATTATAATATTGAATTATATGTAAATTTTTCATTATTTATTGAAAACGCGTAAAACAAATTCTAATAATTAATAAATCTATAAAGATAAATTACATGAACACTAAAAATTATAAAATAACATAAATAATATTTAGAAGTATTTAATTGTAGTATATATGTATTTACTTATAAGTAAAAATACGCGAAATTACTTAAAATGCTTAAAATATACTAAATTAATACTAAATAATTAAAGAAAATTCATAAAAAAAATTAAGGAAAAATCATAAAAAAGGTGTGAAAATGTCCAACAATGAGGCATTGTAACCTAAAAAAGGAAGATGGAAACTTAACCAATAAAATTAGATAAATTAAAATTAAAATGAAAGAAGATAAGGGACATTTGGCACCAAATAGTTTACTAACTTATCCAAACACATATATAAATTCAGAAACCTTCTTCTACAAATTATTTTGGTCAGTTATGAATTAGGAAACAATTAAGGAGAGGAGAGAAGAGAAGAGAGAAAAAACTAAATTCACAAAAAATTAGAAAATTAATATACAATTAAGGCCTTAATAGAGAACCTAAATCCGACGACCCCTTGGGAAGGAACCACACAGACCACCATACAACACACCTCACACTTAGTGGTGCTAACAAAGCCATGGTGGTCGAAGTTAGTAATGCTAGTAAGTTCCGATTTCCTTCTGATTTTTGTTTAATTTATTAAAAATACCAAATAGATGCAAAAATTTATGAAATTTGATATTCTATGATATTTTAGTATTTAGATTTAAGGAAAAATATCAATTTGATAAATTTAGGCCTCAAACTATACTACTCTTAAGAAATTATAAAACCCGAATTACTTTTCGATTTAGAAATAAATAATCTTAAAGGTATAGTTTTGAGCTCAAAATTTTTGTGTAGGTTAGTTAGAGTATTTAAAATAGTGCTACGAAAAGATTTTTCAGAAATCTATTTTTGAAATTTTTAGGCGTTAAAATGATATGTAAAATTAGTGATTTTGAGTTAATTAAGTAATTAAATGGGTAATAACTGATTTAGTGTATAATTATGTGTTTTAGTACGCTAAATTATGATGTAGTATGATATTTGTAACATTTAAGGTTTAGATGTAATTATTAGGTGTATTATATAGTATATATATAATAAGTAAAACGGTATAGTTTAAGTTGATTTTGTAATTTAGGGTAATTAGGCATAAAATTTTAATTTAAGATATAATTAGACATTTGATATGTTATTAGATGATGAAGGATAATATATGTAGTGTTAGAAGTATTAAATAAGTGATTTATGAATGAATTATGTAATAACACATAATATGTAAATATAGAAAATTAATGAGTAAAAAATATTATATCAAAATTGATAATATTATAAAAATATTAATATAAAATAAATCCAATATGAAACTTAAATTTAGATAATCATATAAAAAATGTAAATTTTTCTCATATTGGAAGCAAATTTAGTAGCTAAATTAAGATTATTGTATATCGTATGAATTAGAGTGCTGGTTAGAGATCAAATACAATATTTAGTGTCATGCCCCAAAGCAGCAGAGTCGTAACAGCCCCGCCGTGTAAACCATTCTAAGATAGTAGTTAGCCTTATAACCGTTATCCTGACCTGATCTACATAAGGCGTCTACAACTAACCCGCTTTGAAGTAAACAGTTTGTAATTTAAATAAATCATTTACCTAAGAAAGTGAGAAAATATATATATACACTAAAATTCAGTTATTATAATTAAAATACATGTTTGTTCTTCAAATGTTTTTCCTCACTCTCCAAGATCCAGCAGTTGCTAGCTTCAGAATAGCCGTATGCCGCTTCTTAGCCAGCACCTGCATGACGTCTATAGGAATGTGAGCAACCACAGCTCAGTAAGTTAGGATGGAGGACTTAAAACTATACCATAAACATAACAAGGTTATCAATCAACTTATTAGGTGTAATGCATGTTCAAGCAAATGCCATCGCATGATATTGTCCGGCAAGTCGTGAGATTAGAGAAATTGCGCCCGCTCTAATCCGACTTGAGTTGCCATTAATGCAACAACTCACAACCAAACCCAGACTTATGCAATGGAGACATTGCTCCTCCCACAACTACCTTCGAACCATTGACTTCACCCTTACCGCGACCTCCTCTCCTATTACTTAGTTCGACTAAGAATGAAGAAGGGACTATTATGCAATCCTGCGTTATCCCTTTTAAAGGGGTCGGTATTTGGCCGGAGAATCCTAGGTTCCCCTAATGAGTTGCCATACAGGTCTAATTATGATTACAGGTCGTATATTTGATAAGGTCCAGTTTAGGGTGATCAATCATTTCATACAAATTATACAATACAAACTAGAACAACAGACAGAATCATAACATCACTCATAATCAAGCACATGCACACAACCGACTATTTAACATACACAACCAAGCATAATCTCAAGTCTCTAAAATATAGCAACGTATTAACCCCAACTTACTTGGACTTCTTACTCGCTCACTCGAGGTTTAATTCGCTCAGGCCATCGCCAATCATCACTATACACAAACGTGGTTTTAGTTTTTCATATAACTATTATAGGTTGGTTTTATTCTATAACGCTTATTGTTATGTTTTGTTTAGGGTTTAATACATCTAGTATCTAGTTTCTCAAATCTTCTACAATTATTCTGGGTTTGGGGTTAGGTTCGAGTTCAATTTTCACGACGATTTCTAAATTAGGTTCTGGTTCAATTTCTAAGTTATAATTTAGCTTATTTTTTTCCATGTATACCTATTATTTACTAACGATTTATTCTACCATATTTCGAGGTTCGGTTTCTAAATTAGATTCTAGTTTTGATTCTGGAATCTTACATATGCTCAAATCCTAATGTGAAATTAATCACATTAAGCTCGAGTATTTTAATATCTTATTGGGTTGTAATTTAGTATTCTAAACTGTTTGATACACGCTAATCCTAATTGAGGTACCGGATTTATTCCCGATGTGAGAAAATCTTACATTTTTCATACAATTACCTAAAATTAAATTTTTGTTTTAGATTTATTATATTCTGATTTTTATTATTATGTTGTTAAATTAAACCTAATTTTTCATATTTATTAATTTTCCAATTCTACGTATTCCTAATTTTCTACAATTACCACATAATTTCTTCATTAATTACACCTAACACTCCAAAGGCTAGGATTAGGTTTCCACATCAGAGATTAACATCCCTAACCCTCTAATTACTATCTAAATCAGTAATTAATATCTTAAGCACCTAATTAATCCAAAATTACCCAATTTTTCTATCATTTTATGGGCTAAAAATTTATCTAAAAAGTTTGAAAATTAAATTTAAAAAAAATGGCTTCATAGTACTGTTCTATATCACTTAAATATTCTACAGAAAAAATTTAAGCTCTAAACTACACTCCTAAGCCTGTTTATTTCTAATTCTAATCATGCTCGGTTTCGTATGATTTCTTAAGGACCATATATCACAGAATATATTTTCATAAAAATAATATTTTTCCTAAAAACTACATAAAAAATATTCCAAAATAATAAGTTTCATAATTTTCTAAGAATATTTACTATTTTTATAAAATTACACAAAATCGGGCTAAAAATTGAACCTACCAATTTAGGTATCTTCGGCCACGTGTCGGCTCACTTGGGCACTGCCACCACCGTGTGGTGGTGGTGGTGGCCGTCCACTCCTAGCTGCTTGTTGGGTTTGGGTTCTCCTTACAAGCCCTAACTGTACAGTTTTTTTTTTTTTTACCCGAATTGTTTTCTTTTAATTTTGATGCTCCTAATTTTTCTCTAATTTCTAACTATCCAAATGAGCTTTCTGATTTTTTTCCCTATTTATAGAGTTTTGTAATAATTAATGTACATTAAATTAGACAAAACATTACCCAAATTCCTTAATTTTTGGCTTGTATGTTACTCTAATTTAATTGCCTAAATTTTTTTCTTATTTTCCCCAGTTTTCACGACCCAATTCTGGATTATTCCTTATTTTTTTATAATTTTTTATTTATTTTTACTTAATTAATTATGAATTTTTTAATTATTTAATATTATTTTAGCACATTATGCGTATTTCTACATACATGTAAATTCATATATAGTACAAATAAATATTCCTAAATATTATTTAGATTATTTTATGATTTTTAGTATACATATAATTTATCTTCAGCGATCCATTAATTATCGGAATACATTTTACGCATTTTCAATAAATAACGAGTTATATACATAAAATTTGGAATTTTTATATTCTTTTATTTTATTGCTTATTTTCTTAAATTTAAACTTACGGGATCATTTTACTAATATTTCTAACTTTACTTATAATTTAGGCTCGATCGGATCTTTTAACCGATTGAAACCTTGAGTGACTGGTTGTGGGTCTTACATTTAAGATACTTAATCATAATGTGATTAATTTCTTTGAAACAAATTCTTATGATTACATATAACATCTATTATTGGAACTGAATTAGAACTTAAATTGGAATCGGATTCGCAAAACGAAGTCAAAACCGAATTCATAAAACAGAATCAGAACCTAGCCTAAATTAAGAATAAATGTAAAAGACAAAACTTGAACGATTAGGTATAATAAAAACTTAAACTGAAGATAATAATAAGAATTTCAAAATAAAACATATATATGATAGTTATATGGAAAGCAAAATAACATTTGTATTATAGAGATTATTGGTGATAACTTATACGAGTCACAGCTTATATAAGCAAGCTAGAAGACTAGGTAGGTTAAGATCGATATTTTACTATATTTCGAAGTACTAATTTGTAGTACTCGAAGGCTTGAAATTGTACTTGATTGTGTTTGCTAGATAGTTAACTGTGTGCATGCTTATATGTGCTTATTTTTTAGTTTGATAGTATAATTCTAATTTACTGCTTGGCATGTATTCGTATGATTTGTTGAAATAATTGAACTCTTTAAACCAAATCTAATTGAATATATGACTTGTAATTTTAAATTGGACCTATAGCTACTCATTAAGGGAAATATTAGAGTTCTTCGGCCAAATACTAACCCCTTCAAAAGGGATAACGCTGGATAATATAATGGATCCTTTCTTCATCCTAACTCAAACTGAGTGATAGGTGAAGAGATTGTAGTAACGATGAAGTCAATGGTTCGAAGGTAGTTATAGGAATAGCAGTGTCTCCATTGAATAAGCTTGGATTTAGTCATAAACTGATGGAAACTCCTCAACAGAGTGGATGTAATTTCTCTAATCTCACGACGGACTGGATAATGTTATACGATGACATTTACTTGCACATGCATTGCATTTAACTAATTTAGTCAATAACGTTATTTATGTTTGATGTATAGTTTTAAATCTCCGTCCCAACTTACTAAGTTGTTGGTTACTTACATCCTTATAGACATTGTTGCAGATGCTAGCTAGGAAGCGGCCTATATTTACCTTAAAGCTAACAACTGTTGGATCTTGGGGAGTAAGGAAATACATTTGAAGAATAGATATATTTTTAAGGACTTAGCTCTTATTTCAAAAATATTTCATTTTCGAATAAAGTATTACGTAAGTAATATAATAGAATGAAACTTTGCAAATATTAATTGTAATATTTGAATCCTAGTATATATATATTTTCATTCTTTATTAGATAAATAATTAGTTTGATTTATGAATTGTTTATTTCAAATCGGGTTAGTCATAAACGTCTTATATAAATCAAGTTTAAAATAGCGATTGTAAGGTTAGTTTCTATCCTAGAATAGTTTGCGCGATGGTATTGTTATGACTTTGCCTCTTCGAAGTGTGATAGGTCCTTTCTTCATCTATAGTCAAATTAAGTGACAAGAGAGGGGGTCGCAATAATGGTAGAGTCAATGGTTTAAAGGTAGTCACAGAATGAGCGGTATCTCCATTGTAAAAGCTTAGGTTTAACAGTGAGATGTTACATAAACATGAAAACTCCTTAACTCGGATTAGAGCAGGTGTAATTTCTCTAATCTCATGATGGAACAGATAACGTTGTATGATGGCATTTACTGGTACATGCATTGCATCTAACTAATTTGGTTAATAACCCTATTTATGTTTAATATATAGTTTTAAGTTTTCATCCCAACTTACTGAGTGGTTGATTGCTCAAATCCCTATAAATGTTGTTATAAGTGTTAGCTAGAAAGTGGCATATAATTACTTTAAAGCTATCAACTACTAAGTCCTTGGGAGCGAGAATATGAAACTAAAGATTAATCACACTCTCAAGTTTGGATTTTATTTTTAAAGCTTTTAATATCAATCTATGTAATATTTAAGTAGATTATGATTAAGCTACTAAATCTTGTAAACATACTCGAGTTATTTTAGTATAAATATATGTTTTTCATAATTTCACAGGTAAATAACATATTTAATTAATAAACCGTTTACTTTAAAGTGAGTTAGTCATAAACACCTTGTGTAAATTAAGTCTAAAATAATTGTTGTAATGTCAGCTTCTATCTTAGAATCATCTGTACGGCAAGATTGTTACAACCCTATCGCTTTGGGGCTTGATATACCTTATGGTTTTAATTACCCATTCAGAACCTAATTAATCAAATAGGGTCCAAGTAAATACACTATACGACAGAGTTACTTGCTCACCTTTAATATGTACATATAGTTATGTTCTAGCTCTAAGATACAACATAAGTATAAATGAATTAGCATTGCATTTTCAAGATGTGAAATGTGTACATGTAGTTATGTCACATCTTATTCTTAAACGCAACATAATAATGGTTTATTGGTGATTTTTTTTATGCAATTTATGTTTGTATAATATTTATTAATTCCCATGATAAGCATGTAAAATTCTTGAAGAATAAGATACAAAAAATATGAAAATGTAGTTCTATACTTGTCTCTCTTCTAAAATTAAATATTTAACAAATTCTTATAAACTTAAATTTATTTACTATTTACTTTATTCATATTTATGAAAATACCAACTAAAATAATTATATCCAATGCATAAAATAAATATTTTTGCTTCAAAATACGTGAATTTTTATTTCTTGATTATCACATTTCAATCACCACCTTCATTATAATTATAGAGCAAATGCAAATAAGATAGTTTTTTAAACATCAAATTTTAAATAGATACAAATCAAATATAAAAAATGATACAAATAAAAAAAAAAGAACAATCTAATATGACCTTTTTAACATACTTGCTAATAACGAATCTGCGTAACAGGTGTAAAATTAATAAAATATAATTTGATTTATCCATAAAAATATTTTGGATGAAAGAGATCATTATAAACTGTTGATACTTATTTTCACTCAACTTAAGGCCCACTCCTAATGAAGGCCCATTAGCCTCGAACGAGATCGTTCCCTTACTCCTTTCCTCTCGCATTCTATGTGTTTATACCTGCTTAAGATCCCCTCTTGCTTTAAAAACCTTGAGAGGTGTGCGAACTTCGAGGCCCTGACAAGCCCGTAGCAAGCACCAGGCTAAAGCCCTTTCTTAATACGTAAGGGGCATAGCTGTAAGCCCAAAAGCCAAGTCAAGCAACCGTAGGATTGAACTTAGAACCCAAGGTTTAGGGCGATCGGTTAAAGGATCCGATCAAACCCAAATTATAAACTATTGAGAGGAATATTAGTAAAACTGACCCCGTAAACTTGAATTTAAGAAAATAAGTAATAAAATAGGAAACTATAAAATTTTCAAATTTTAAGCATAATAGGTATTAATTATCGATAAAATATAAGTACTAAAAGAACCTATTTGTATTATAGGACACCCAGAAACAAATCAGCTCGCAACTAGAGGATTGAGCGATCGAGCAAATTCAAGTAAGTTGGGTTATTGCTTATTGTAATAGAGTACTAGTTTTGTAGTACTCGGAGACTTAGGCTTGTATATGATTGTGATTGTAAATAGTTTGCGCATGTGCTTGATGTATCTGAATTCGTGTTGGAATTTGTACTGTGAATGATTTTGTAACTGATTGAATTGGTATGAACTTGTTGAACACCCTAACCGGTATTTAATCTTAGTCGACCCTAATAACCGAAAATGTCATGCATTGCAACCCGTTAGGGGATCATAGGACTCTCCAACCAAATACCGACCCCTTCGAAAGGGATAGCGCAGGATTGCAAAATGGTCCCTTCTTCATCCTTAGTCGAACTAAGTGACAGGAGAGGAGGTCGCGGCGGAGGTGAAGTCAATGGTTCGAAGGTAGTCACGGGAGGAGCGAGGTTTCCATTGCACAAGCCTGGGTTTGGTTGTGAGCTGCTGCATAACATGGAACTCCTCAACCCGGATTGGAGCAGGTGAAATTTTTCTGATTTCACAATGGACCGGATTACGTTGTGCGATGATACTTGATTGTTGCATTGCATGAAAATAATTGTTTGATAACCCTGTTTATGCTTGTATGCATTCATGAGTCTCCAATTCAACTTACTGGGCTATAGTTGCTCATACCCTTATAGATCCTTTTGTAGGTTCTGATTTGTGAACACTTCAAGTACTATGTCGCCCTACAATTACCCAGAGGTTAGTCCGTTTGAAGCCAGGGGTGTGAGGATCAAGTTACGTAATATAATGTGTGACTAGAATGACCATGTAATTAGGAAGGAAAGACTAATAGTTATTATGTAATCTAGTGAACTGTCGTGTTTGTGTAAAACTTCCTAGGAAGCTTTGTGGACTTATTTATAATTATCTATGTTTTATAAAACTTTGTGATAATTATCATAATTGTATTGAACTGTTTACTTCAAAGCGAGGAGTCGTCGACCCCTTATGTAGATTATCTCTATGGTAGGCACTGTGAGGCCAGTTACTATCATAGAATGGTTTACATGGCGAGACTGTTGTGACTTTGCGACTTCGGGGCGTAACAATAGCAACACATCGACTAAGCTCAAAGGTCTCCCTTCCATCCACCTAATATCGACAAGCCAAGACAAATCAAAACTCGAAAAACCCCCTTGACACCTAACTTACCACTAATTAAGTACTCAACTTGGCAGAGCCGGATCTGCAGCCCCTCCATTCGGAGCTCCACTCCTAGCTCATTGATTGTCACCTGACATCAATATTATAGTTGATCCACCCAACATCCCCTGAAGATGTCAGACTTGTCGTTCATAAATGTAGCAGCTAATGTGGTAATAGTTGACTAACCCCAAAGTTACTTTGTTGCAGACCGTAATCAAGAACAAACAAGGTCAAGTGCTAGGTGAGTCAAAGCTTACAAAAAGCTCAGAAGGAATAACGGAGAATGCTACAAAAAAGGGTGAATGTAAATGAAAGGGAAGCAAAATCCCACAAAGAGTTCTAAATGGATATAGCGCACTAATGAAACTTCCAAAGACTCATGGCTCGATTTGATAAGATGTACGAATTGGTCTGATGAGATTATTTATCACCTAACCTTACTCAAAGGTTAGGATAAGTGTGATGCCGAGAGTAAACAATCAGTGTTTACAAAAGGAAGGAAATCATTAGGCATATTAAGGATAATCTTAGTATATATCCCCTATAGCTACGATTATAAGGTTATTTATACCCATAAATTAGGATAATTTGCCCAAAAAGGAAAAGACAAAATGGTCATTTCCTGAGGAAGTAATGCACAAGATACAAAAAGGTAAAAATGAATATACAAAAAAGGTAATCATTGGTGTAACAGATTCTACACATGATACTGTACACATGATGATACTGTATTGGTGATGCTGTTGTAAGATGTAAATAAAAAATACGGATAACTTGCTTGTCCTAGAAAGAGTGGCTTGGTCAATTCGAGCTCTTTCTCTTGACATAGTTACGCTTGAGTAAGAAATTAAATAAGCGTACGAGTGAACGAAGATGGACTGTTGTCTTGGGCTTCTGCTTCTTGGTATACGATATGTGAGAAACAAGAAGTCACTCGACTTAGCAGGCAGAATAAGTCGGCAATGAGATGCTCCGCCTCTGCATGAATCGGTTGGAACAAGAGAATTCATCTTGCTAGTTCCTCTGGTCCTTGGGTTCGGCTGCAGGTTAGTGATCTGGTAGCCTAATTCCCATCGCACCTTGTCAATTCTACAGAGTATGTCTGTAAGCCCTAAAGCCAAGCCAAGTAACCGTAGGATTGAACTTAGAACCCAAGGTTTAAGGCGATCGGTTAAAGGATTCGATCAAACTCAAATTATAAAATATCGAGAGGAATATTAGTAAAACTGACCCGGTAAACTTGAATTTAAGAAAATAAGTAATAAAATAGGAGACTATAAAATTTTCAAATTTTAAGTATAATAGGTATTAATTACCGAAAACGCGAAAAGTGTCATGAAATAACTAATAAATTACTAGAGATAGATTATATGTATACTAAAAATTTTAGAATGACCAAAATAATAATTAGGAATGTTCACGTGTACACCACATGTATTTACGTGTAGATAAAAATACGCATAATTATCTAAATTGGCCAAAAACTAAGCAAATAATTAAAGAAAATTATAAAATAATTAAATAAAATTATAAAATAATTATAAAAAAATTAGAAAAAAATCAGAAGAGGATAAGATGAAGTAAGATCAGGTCGTGGCAGCTTCAAATCAGAAAAAGAAAAATTAACCAATCAAATTTGGACAACCTAAAAGCCAAAAACTTAGAGAAATGAGCAAAATCCCATCAAATTAATGCACATTAAATTCTACAATTATCTATAAATAGGGAAAAAATTCCAGAAGTCCTTTGGTCAGTTTAAGATCTGAAAAAAATCAAAACATCGAAAAAATCAAGAAAAATTAAAAAAAAGGGAAAACTGTGCAGATTAGGCAAGTAAGCTAAACCCACCACTCACCACCACCTGGGACCGAACCACCACTACCACCCTACACTAGACCCACCGCCTGGACCGGCCGGCAACATTGGACCGGGTTTGGACAGCCCAAAAGCTTCGAACCGGTTAGTCATTTATTCACCCGATTTTTGTATAATTTTGTAAAATTATCTATTTTGCCCAGAAAATTATGAAACTTGTTATTATGAGGTTTTATTGTATGTAGATTTAGGGAAAAATATTGATTTAATTTAATTATGTCTGGAAATATAGGTCCCTAACAAATTGTTCAAAACCGAGCATTAGTAAACCGGAAAATAAATAGGCTTAGGGATGTAGTTTGGAGTTCAAAATTTTTCTGTAGGATGCTCATTTGATGTATAACAGTGCTATGAAGCCATTTTTTTAAAATTAATTTTTGAAATTTTTAAGTTAATTTTTAGCCCTAAAATGATGGTAAAATTGGGTGATTAAGGGTTAATTAAGTGATTCGGATGTTAATTACTGATTTGAATCTTAATTAGAGGTTTAGGGAAGTTAATCTCTGCAGTGGAACCTTAATCCTATCCTTTAGGTACTAAGTATGGTTAATTAGGGAAATTAGGTAAGTAATATAACAAATTAGTAATATGTGAAAATGTAAATTAATAAATTTAAAAAAATAAGGTTATTTAGATAATATTATAATAGAAATCAGAAAAATAATAAATCTGAAATGACATTTAATTTTAAGTAAATATCTCAAAATGTAAGATTTTTACACACCGGGAATAAATCCGATACCTCAATTAGGGTTAGCGTGTATTGAATAGTTTAGAATACAAAAATTACGACCCAATAGGATATTTGAATACCCGAGCATAATGTGATTAACATCACATTGGGATTCGAGCTTAATTACGACTTAGGAATTAAAACTAGAATCTAGTTTAGGAGCCGAACCCCGAAATAGAACACAACGAATCATTAATACGTTATAGGTATACATGAAGAAAATGAGTTATATTATGAATTAGAACAAGAATCCATAAAATATAAGTACTAAAAGAACCTATTTGTATTATAGGACACCTAGAAACAAATCAGCTCGCAACTAGAGGATCAAGCGATCGAGCAAATTCAAGTAAGTTGGGTTATTGCTTATTGTAATAGAGTACTAGTTTTGTAGTACTCGGAGACTTAGGCTTGTATATGATTGTGATTGTAAATAGTTTGCGCATGTGCTTGATGTATCTGAATTCGTGTTGGAATCTGTACTGTGAATGATTTTGTAACTGATTGAATTGGTATGAACTTGTTGAACACCCTAACCGGTATTTAATCTTAGTCGACCCTAATAACCGAAAATGTCATGCATTGCAACCCGTTAGGGGATCATAGGACTCTCCAACCAAATACCGACCCCTTCGAAAGGGATAGCGCAGGATTGCAAAATGGTCCCTTCTTCATCCTCAGTCGAACTAAGTGACAGGAGAGGAGGTCACGGCGGGGGTGAAGTCAATGGTTTGAAGGTAGTCACGGGAGGAGAAAGGTCTCCATTGCACAAGCCTGGGTTTGGTTGTGAGCTGCTGCATAACATGGAACTCCTCAACCCGGATTGGAGCGGGTGAAATTTCTCTGATTTCACAACGGACCGGATTATGTTGTGCGATGACACTTGATTGTTGCATTGCATGAAAATAATTGTTTGATAACCCTTTTGTGCTTGTATGCATTCATGAGTCTCCAATTCAACTTACTGGGCTGTAGTTGCTCATACCCTTATAGATCCTTTTGCAGGTTCTGATTTGTGAACACTACAAATACTATGCCGCCTTACAATTACCCAGAGGTTTGTCCGCTTGAAGCCAGGGGTGTGAGGATCAAGTTACTTAATATAATGTGTGACTAGAATGACCATGTAATTAGGAAGGAAAAACTAATAGCTATTATGTAATCTAGTAAACTGTCGTGTTTGTGTAAAACTTCCTGGGAAGCTCTGTGGACTTATTTATAATTATCTATGTTTTATAGAACTTTGTGATAATTATCATAATTGTAGTATAATTATTAATTGAACTGTTTACTTCAAAGCGAGAAGTCATCGACGCCTTGTGTAGATTATCTCTATGGTAGGCACTGTGAGGCCAGTTACTATCATAGAATGGTTTACACGGCGGGACTGTTGCGACTTTGCGACTTCGGGGCGTAACAATGTCTCCTCTTGGTGACGGATAGTACGAAGGAACCTTAAGATGAAACGTATTCAAGTAGTCTTACTCCTATTCACTATACATAGGATAAGGAAACCAATAGGTAAGGGATCAGACCCTTTCTCTCATACATGTATACACTTGGTGAATATTACCTGTGTGAGATCTTAACACCCACTTACCTTCCTTCTCCATTTCCCAAGTCCTCTATCACACCTCAAAGTAGTTAAGTTGTAATAGTCTCACTATGAAAGTTATCATAAGATAAAAGCTAACCTTACAATTAATATCATAGACCTGATTTACATAAGACATCCATGACTAACCCATTTTGAAGTAAATAGTTCATATGAAAATAATAAAATTTTACTTGTGGAAGTCTTAAAACATACGTGAAAATTCAGATAATTCTAGTATGATTTATAAAACTCAATAACTTAGTTATTTAGCATCTAAATTGCTCAATACTAAAAGATTAAAGGATAAGAATCAAAACTTCAGAAGTTCAATTGTTCTCCAGTTTATATTCTCATTCCTCAAGATCCAACAATCACTAACTTCAAGGTAGTTATAGTGTTGCTTCCTAATCAACACCTACAAAACATCTATAAAGATGTAAGTAATCAACCACTCAGTAAGTTTGGACGGAGACATAAGACTATATGTGAAGCACAATTAGGGTTATCAGAAGTTATTTAAATGTAATGTAATAAACAAATGCTATCACACAACGTTGTCCAATCCATGGTAAGATTACAGAAATTACACCTACTCTAATTCGGGTTAAGAAGTTTCAATGCATGTGCAACAACTTGCGACCAAATCAAGGCTTATATAATTGAGACATTATTCCTCTCATAGTTACCCCTTGCTACAATCTTTTTTCTTATCACTTAGTTCGACTAAGGATAAAAAGGGGATCATTATGCTCCAACGCCATCCCTTTCGAATATGTCAGTATTTAGTTGAAAAATCTTAAACGTCCCCTAATGTGTTACAATACATGTCCAGTTAAAATTACAAATCATATATAGTTAAGTTTAATTTAAGGCGATCAATCAATACATGCAATTTAAACAATTGTAATACAAAGAAGCCAACCAAAATCAAACAACTAACCTCAAAACATGTACACATGAAAACATACGCATAATCAAGCTACCTAATAAACGCAACTAAGTATAATCTTAAACCTCTAAGTACTATAAAATAGTATTCCAAAATACAATTACATATTGGTCCCAACTTACTTGGAGTTTTCCATTTGCTAGCAGGCCTTCACCAACAATCCTTATAATACAAAGATCATTTTAGTACTCATATAACCACTATATATAAGCTTTATTCTATACTCAAATTGTCTTCTTTAGTGTAGGGTTATCCTATACTGAATTATGTTATGCCTCGAAACCGTAGAGTCATAATAGTCCTGCCGTGTAAACTAACTTATGATAATAACTAACCTTACAGTCATTATCGTAGATATGATTTATACAATGCATCAATGACTCTTCACTTTGAGGTAAACAACTCAATTAAAATTCATACTAAAATTTACATAAAAATCCCAAACCTTTAAGTCATAGATATATAATTATATTTATATTGTCCTATAATCTCAGGAAATTCTATACGCTACGGTAGTTTGATAAGTAACATATTACATAATAAGTCCAAAGACCTAAGAGTTAATAATAAAACTCTAGAAGACTTAGTTGTATTAATCAACTTGATCCTTACTCCCCCATGGACTTAAAAAAAAAAAAAAAAAACTAACCACATGATAGTTATAACATGGCATCCCAATCAATAACTGTAAGAAAATTTATAAGGGTATGAGTGACCAATAACTTAGTAAGTCAAGATGGAGACTTAAGAATGTATAACAAATAGGGTTTTTAAATAATTAATTACATGTAATGTAACACGTAAATGCTATCACACGACATAGTTCAATTCGTTGTGAAATTAGAGTAATTCATTCGCTTTAATTCGGCTTGAAAAGTTTGTATATTCATACAATAACTTATAACCAAACCCAAGTTTGTGTGATTGAGACATTACTTTCCCCATGACTATCATTCAAACCATTACTCTTATCGTTACCATGACCTTCTCTCCTATTACTTGATTTAGCTAAGAATAAAGAAAATACTATTATTGATGGGAATCAGGATATCTGACTACTAACCTGTAGCTGTGCTTGAGGACTAAAGAGATTAGCAAGACGAATCCTCCTATTCCAGTCAACTCATGCGGAAGCCGAGTATCTCCTTGCTGACCCATTCTGCCTACTAAGCCAAGTGACTGCCTGTTTCTTATATGTTGTGTGCCAAGAAGTGAAAGAGCGAGACAACAGTCTACCCTCATTCTCTTGCACGCCTGGTCAATTTCTTACTCGGCCTTACCCTTATCGAGAGAAAGAACCCAGATTGACCAAACTACCCCTATTCGAACAAGTAAGCTCTCTGTATTTTTTGTTTATATCTTCTAATGACATCACCAATACAGTATCACTATGTGTACAGTATCATGTATAGAATTCGTTGCACCAATGATTGCTTTCCTTGTATATTTATTTTTATCCTTTTATATCTTGTACATTATTTTCTTAAGAAATGCCTTTTTTATGTTTTCTTTTTTGGGCAAATTGTCCTAACTTATGGGTATAAATAACCTTGCAATTGTAGTTGTAGGGGACATACACTGAGATTATCCTTAATATACTTAAGTATTTCCTTCCTTGTGCAAATATTGATTGTTTACTCTCAGCATCACTTTTATCCTAACCTTTTAGTAAGGTTAAGTGATGAATAATCTCACCGGACCGATTTGTACGTCATATTGAATTAAGCTGTGAGTCCTCGAAAGTTCCATTGGTGTATCATATCTATTATAACTATTCGTGGGTTTTGGCTTACCCTTCATTCGCATTCACCCTTTCTCGCAGCATTCTTCGTTATTTCTTTCGAGCTTTTTATAAGCTTGGACTCAGCCAGTGACCGACCTTGTTTGTTCTTGGTCATGACCTGCAACATTTTGGTATTAGAGCAGAGGTTTTGTTTAAGTTATTGGTTTCTCTACAGTTCTGTTTATACTCTGTTCTGTGTATGTAAAACAGAGCAAGTTACTGTATTCATTTGAATACTATGTTGTTAATTGTTGATTTCTTAAAGTGTTTGTGTGAGCTTTGAATTAGTGAAGAAAATGATAGATCTAAGTGTGAATGTTGGTGCTGGAGATAACAACAGTAGAGTTATCCACCATAAATAACAATCCTGATGAGAGACTCGATGAGGTAACTAACCTCTTAATAGATCTAACCTAGTTTTTCATGTGCTAGCCTACCGACCCACTGAGGTTATGTAAAATACCTCACAAATTGCTCAACTTGTTAAAGGTTAAAACCTAACTCGACTAATTTAAGGTAGCAGAATAGGCGAATGAGTAAGGCAAAAAATAAACCTAAGAGAGCTTGATGAAGAAGACGAGGACGAGGACGAGGATGAGGAAGAGAATTTCGAAGAAGAACGTGTACAAGTCCCTAGAGCATTTGACTACGTGAAGCTTCAAATTTCGAGCTTTAATGAATCTGGGAATGTTGATGAATATTTAGAGCATGAAGAGAAAGTGGAGCCTGTTTTTTATTATTATCATTACAAATATTATGAGAAAGTGAGAACTATCGTTATTAAGTTCTCTGGATATGTTGCCATGTGGTGGAAGAATTTCAAAGCCATAAGGAGATGAGAGGGCTACTGAGAGATTAATACTTAGCCCAAGATGAAGAGAGTATTTAGAAATAGATTCGTGCTGGAAACTTATCTTTAAGATACTTTTACTCGGCTTCAGGAGTTGAGATAAGAAGGCCAGACTATTGATGAGTATGTTTAAGAATTTCAAATACTCATGATCTGTTGCGAAGTGGAGGAACCACCAGCTTGAACGGTTTTAAGATTCATTACTGGGTTGAGATGAGACATTCGAGATATTATGGAGCTACAACGATTTGATACAATAGATGAAGCTGTTAGGATTGCCTAACGAGTAGAAAGGCAAAGGAGGAGCCAACTAATGACTAGGATGTCGACTAGTCGACCTGAATAAGCAAGCCACCGAACTCAGTCGAATACTGATTTAAGCCAAAATATTGATGTCCAAGTCGAGTAAAAAGGCCAACCTGATGGTGAAGTATCAACCTTAACTTATGAGAAGGGCCAAGGGTCTGGTACGAAAGCAGGCTAGACTAAGTGCTTCAAGTGCTAAGGGTTCAGATATATGACTACTCGGTACCTGAACTGCAGGATAATGGTCATCAAAGGAGATTTCCCCAAGCTAAAAGTAGACAGTATAGATAAGGAACCCAAGCAAGAGGAGGCCCCTGCCAAGAAAGAAAATACCAAGAAAGAGATGATTGAAGAAGACGTATTTGCTGAGGACTTGGATAAGTTACTCATAGTTGTCTAATGTATTGTGAACATGGAACCCTCACGAGAGGAAGAGCAAAGAGAGAATTTGTTTCATACTACTTGTAAGGTGAATGATCAGGTGTGCAACCTTATTATGGATAATTGAAGCTGCACCAATGTAGTATCGGGTGAACTTGTTTCAAAACTGAAGTTGCCGATTGTTGCACATCTGAGGTCATACAAATTGCACTAATTGAGCAAGAAATGAGCATTACATGTTACTCGGCAAATAATACTATCGATCACTATAGGAAATTACTCAGATTAAGTTCTTTGCAACTTGCTGCCCATGTGCGTTTTGCACTTATTACTAGGTAGATTATAGCTGTTTGATAAAAGGGTCATCTACGATGGCTAGAAGAACACGTACATTTTCAAGAAGGATGACTAAAAGATCACATTAAACTCGATGCCGTCGAGAAAAGTTAACAAGTTGCAGACAAAACTTGCTCGCGGATAAAAAAAGGCTCTGGTGATGAGTAAAGTTGAGCTTTAAGAGGCCACTAATGTTGACGAGCCAACCTTCATGTTGGTCGAGCGCCTATTAGAAATGAAAGAGCAAGGTAAACTACCTTAGGAAATTAAAGAGTTACTGGACGAATATGCCAATTTTTCCTAGAGCAATTACCTGAGGGGTTACCCCTAGCTCGAGGTATAAAGCACTGCATTAACTTAGTATCTAATGCTGCACTATTGAATAAGCCATTCTATCAGATGAATCCCGAATAGGTTGCTAAGCTTCAATGACAAGTCAATGAATTGCTAGAGAGAGGATATGTAAAGGAAAGCCTCGGCCCTTGCATTGTACCAACCCTTCTAATGCCAAAGAAGTATAGAACTTGACGAATATGTGTAGATAGCCGTGTCGTAAACAAAATTAGTATCAAGTACAAATATCCTGTCTCAAGGTTGGAAGATATGCTGGATGAAATGAGTGGAGCTAAGATTTTTAGCAAGATTCATCTTAAGTCTGGCTACCATCAGATTTACATGAGGCCAGGAGATAAATGGAAAACTGTGCTTAAAACTCGGCATGGACTTTATGAGTGGATGGTCATGCCATTCAACCATCGAACTCCCCGAGCACTTTCATATGATTGATGAACCACGTGTTAAGACATCTAATTAGAAAAGTGTGTCGTGGTGTATTTTGACAACATATTAGTCTACTGTGTTAACATGCCGAGTTACTGCAAACATCTTTGAGAAGTATTGGATATCCTTTGTACCGAGAGACTATTCAATGATCTCAAAAAGTGTTGTTTTTTTAAGGATGAAGTGGTATTCTTAGGCTATATAGCCAGTGGAGGAAGCTTACAAGTAGATGATGAAAAGATTTGAGCAATTATAGAATGGACAACTCCTATTACTTGTACTGATGTGAGAAGTTTCCATGGACTGGCTTCGTTCTATAGATGATTCATCAAGAATTTCAGCACCCTCGCCATGCCTCTTACTAAGCTCATGAAGAAGAACACTGATTTTTGATGGGGAGAAAGGGAAGAGAAGAGCTTTGCCGAAATAAAAGAAAGATTGACCTCTGCCCTAATGTTGGTTCTACCTAACTTTGAGAAAATATTTGAGTTAGAATGTGATGCGTTAGGTATTAGAATAAGTGTTATTCTAATGCAGGAAGGGTTACCAATTGCTTTCCATAGTAAACAGCTCAGAGGACCATAGTTAAATTATTCCGTATATGATAAAAAACTCTTGGCGCTGATTCAAGCATTACAAGTATGGCAGCATTATCTACTACCAAGAGAGTTTATCATCTATATTAACCATGAATCTTTGAGACACCTCTAAAATCATATGAAGTTATTGAAGCAACATGTGAGATGGGTTTAATTCCTTAAAGGATTCAATCTCATGATTAAATATAAGTAGGGAAAGAGCAACGTAGTTGCAGATACTCTTTTAAGGAGACATGCGGTTTTAACCGAATTACAGACCAGATTGTTTAGGTTTGCAAGTATCAAAGAATGGTATTTAAGGGATCCACACTTTGGACCCATAATCATGCGATGCGTTGATGGAAAGACAATGGATGAGAATCATATAGAGGATGGTTACTTGTTCTGAGGTAGGTAACTATACGTACCAACTTGTCTCCTAAGGGAACTGTTGATCGGGGAAGTCTATAGTTGAGGACTCTCTAAGCACTTTAGAGAAAGAAAGACCTGTGAATTGTTGAATGATCGATTCTTTTAATTAAAGATGATGAGAGATGTGTACTGAGTAGTCGACAGCTGTGTCGTGTATAAGAGGGTTAAGTGCCAAGACAAGCAAAGGAAAGCCATGCCTTTACTTATCCTGACGAAGTCGTGGATTGAATTGAGCATAAACTTTGTTCTCAAACTACCCAAGGCAAAGATTTTATAATGGTCATCGTAGATCAGTTCAACAAAATGACATATTTCGTGTCTTACTCCAAAACTAACGATGCTTTAGCTATTGTTTTTCTTTTCTTGCAAGAGATTATACGGATACAAGGTGTACTGAGAAGTGTAGTCTTCGACAGAGACTCGAAGTTCCTGAGCCATTTATGGAGGGCCTTATGGTATCGGATGGGGATTAAACTACTATTTAGTACTTCCTGTTACCCACAAACTAACGACCAAACAGAGGTGGTCAATCGTATTTTAGGATTACTGCTCAGAACTGCAAAGGGCAAGAACTTAGTTGATTAGAACATTTGCTTGCCAGTGGTCGAGTTTGCTTACAACTGAACAGTGCATAACACCACTAAGTAGACTCCTTTTAAAGTGGTATATGGTTTCAATCCCAAATTTCCCCTCGACCACAGCCTTATACCTGTACCCACGTAAGAGGACCCTGATACCTTAGCTAAAGTACAATCCCTCTAGCATATCTATGATAAAGTCACTCGGCACATCGATTAAGCTGTTAGAATAATGCGGGAGAAGATCAAGGGTAGAACGGTTAAACAATTCCAGCCCGGAGACTTGGTATGGCTGTACCTCAGCAAGGAATAGTTTTCGAACAAGAAGAGGAACAAATTATCTATAAGATTTGAAGGACCTTTCAAAATCCTCTAAAATATCAATAACAATGCCTATAGATTGGAGTTGTCCAAGGAATATAGGGTTTCTAACACCTTCAACGTTGCCGACCTAGGTTCGTATTACCTTGACAGAGAGCTGAGCGAAAACCATTCGGATTTGATCTCAAATCTAAAACAACCCGAGAGGAATGATGGGAACCAGGCCAATAGACCACTAACTCGTAGCCAAGCTCGAGGACTAATAAGACGAATCCTTCTATTCCAGTCGACTCATGTGAAGGCTAAGTATCTCTTTTTCGACCCATTCTACTTGTCAAGTCGAGTAACTACCTATTTCTCACATTTTAGATATCGAGAAACGGAAGGCTGAGACAATAGTCCACCTTCATTCTCTCACACACTTGGTCAATTTCTTACTTGGCCGTACCCCTATCGAGATGCCGAGAGAAAGAGCCCGGACCGACCAAGCCATCCTTACTTGGACAAGCGAGCTATCCGTACTTTTTGTCCACATCTTCCAACGGCATCACTAATACAGTATCACTATGTATAAAGTATAATGTGTAAAATTCATTGCACCAATGATTGCCTTCTTTGTATATTCATTTTTATCCTTTTGTATCTTGTACATTACTTCTTTACGAAATGCCCTTTTTTTTCTCTTCTTTTTTGGGTAAGTTATCATAACTTATGGGTATAAATAACCTTGTAATTGTAGCTATAGGGGACACACACTGAGATTATCCTTAATACACTTGAATATTTCTTTCCTTATGTAAATACTAATTGTTTACTCTTGACATCATTCTTATTCTAACCTTTTAACTAAGTTAGGTAGTGAATAACCTTACCGGACTAATTCGTACATTATATCAAATTGAGTCGTGAGTCCTCGGAAGTTCCATTGGTGTGTCATATCCATTGGAGCTGTTCGTGGGTTTTTTTTTTTACCCTTAATTTACATTTTCCCTTTTTTGCGGCATTTTCCATTATTCCTTTCGAGTTTTCTACAAGCTTAGACCTACCTAGTGACCGGCCTTATCTATTTTTTGTCATGGTCTATAACAATTATGCTATCTAACGCTATCTTTTTCAAAAATATTGATATTTGGTTGGAGAATCCTAACTATCTCCTTAATAGAGTTGCAATGCATGTTTAATTGAGGAATTTAGGTCGATTATAATTAAATTTGGTTTAAAGTGATCAAACAATTTCATACAACTCAATTTACAATAATCACTAAAACACAACATAATTTTTCAACATTAATTTAGATATACACAAGCGCATGTATATACAACTACCTATAGACACGATCACATACAATCCTAAGCTTCCGAGTACTTTAAAATAGTACTCCAAAATACAACGATGTATTAAATTCAACTTATTTGAATTCCTCAGTTCACTCACTTAACTTAATGCAGGTTAACTTATCTCTATGTGTCCTATAATATAAATGTAAGCCCCACAACTAAGCAATCCGAGGTTTCAATCGGTTGAATGATCCGATCGAGCCTAAATTATAAAGCAAAGTTGGAAATATTAGTAAACCGATCCCGTAAGTTTGAATTTAAGAAAATAAGTAATAAAATAGGAGACTACAAAATTTTCAAATTTTAAGTATATAACTCGTTATTTATCGAAAATGCGTAAAAGGCATTCCGATACTTAACGAATCGCTAAAGATAAATTATATGTATACTAAAAATTATAAAATAACCTAAATAATATTTAGGAATATTTATTTGTACTATATATGAATTAACATGTAAGTATAAATACACGTAATTTCTTAAAATACGCGAAATGTGCTAAAATAATACAAAATGCTTAAAGAAAATTCATAATTAAATAAGGAAAAATCAAGAAAAATCAGAAAAAATCATGAATGATCCAGAATTGGGTCGTGGCAGCTGGAAAAAAAAAAGAAAAAATTAGGCCAATTAGAATAAGCCAACATAAAAGCCAAAAATCAAGGGATAAGGCAATTGTCTTGTCCCATTTAATGCACAATAAATCCTCTAAAGCCCTATAAATAGCAGGAAAAATTCAAGAACTCATTTGGACAGTTAGAAATCATAAAAAATTAGGGAGAGACGAAAATTGAGAGAAAAATTCGGTTTAGAAAAAAAATTAGAAAAACTGTGCAATTAGGGCTTTCAAAGGGAACCCACACCAGACGAGGAGCTGGGAGTGGACGGCCACCACCACCACACGGTGGTGGCAGCGTCTAGGCCGGACGACAAGGCCACGGCGGCTGGTGGTAGCCGGAGCCACCCAGATCGATGAGTCCGATTTCCAGTTCGATTTTGTGTAATTTTTTAAAAATAGTAAATATTATTATAAAATTATGAATTTTGTTATTCTGGGATATTTTGTATGTAGTTTGTAGGAAAGATATTAGTTTGATGAAAACACGCCCCGTAATATATGGTCCTTAAGAAATCATGCAAAACCGAGCACATTTCGGTTTAGAAATAAATGACCTTAGGAGTGTAGTTTGGAGCTCAATTTTTTTTTGTAGGATGCTTATGTGATATAGAATAGTTCTATGAAGCCATTTTTTTAAAATTAATTTTTGAAATTTTTAAGTTAATTTTTATCCCTAAAATGATGGAAAAATTGGATAATTTAGAGTTAATTAAGTAATTAAATTATTAATTACTGACTTAGTGAATAAGTAGATGTTTAGGGATGTTGAAATCTGATGGAGAATGATACTTGTAGCATTTATGGTGTTAGATGTAATTATTAGGTTAATTATGTAGTAAATAAGTAATATGAAAAAATAGTACATTTTAAGTTAATTTTGTAAATTAGGGTAATTAGGAGTAAAATCTAATTTAGGATGAATTTAGACACTTTGAAATGATAATTGATGTTTAGAGATGATAATTAGAGTGATATAAATATTAGAAGTGTAATATATACATAAAAGGTAATAATACATAATAGGTAATTATTGGAAATATAATAAATAGGAAATATTATAATAAAAATTGATATTGTGATAATAATAAAAATGTACAATAAATCTGATAGGAAATTTGAATTTATGTAATTATATGAAAAATGTAAAAATTTCTCACATTAGGAGTGAATTCGGTACACTAATAAGGATATAAGTGTACCGGGTGAAATAAAATACTGACTAGGGGTAATGATGGTATTTAGGAGATCGGGAAATAATGTGATTAATTTCACATTATGGGTTGAAACGAATTTCTAGGGTTAGAGTATAAAACACTACTTAGAAATCGAACTAGAACCTAATTTAGAAATCGATGCAAAAACCGAATCCGAACCTAACCCCAAACCTAAATAATTGTAAAAGACGTAAGATCTAAATAATTAGGCATATTAAACCCTAAACAAAACGTAACAATAAGTGTTATAGGATAAAATGAACCTATAATAGTTATATGAAAAGCTGAAACCACGTTTGTGTTATAGGGATGATCAGCGATGGCCTGATCAAATCGAACCTTGAGTGAATGAGCGAGGAGTTGAGATAAGTTGGGATTAATTCGATGTTGTATTTTAGAGGCTTAAGATTATGCTTGGTTGTGCTTGTTAGATAGTTGAATGTGCTTATGTGCTTGATTATGGGTGATGTTATGATTCCGTTTGTTGTTTTTGTATATATTGTATGAATTGTATGAAACGATTTATCACCCTAAACTAGACTTAATCAAATATCCGACCAGTAATCATAATCGGACATGCATGGCAACCCGTTAGGGGAACTTAGGACTCTCCGGCCAAATACTGATCCCTTCGGAAGGGATAGCGCAGGATTGCAAAATGGTCCCTTCTTCATCCTCAGTCGAACTAAATGACAGGAGAGGAGGTCGCGGCGAGGGTGAAGACAGTAGTTCGAAGGTAGTCGCGGGAGGAGCAAGGTCTCCATTACACAAGCCTGGGTTCGGTCGTGAGCTGTTGCATTAACGGCAACTCCTCAACCCGGATTAGAGCGGGCGCAATTTCTTTAATCTCACGACGGGCCGGACAACGTCGTGCGATGGCATTTGCTTGTACATGCATTGCATCTAATAAGTGATTGAAAACCTTGTTGTGTTTTTGGTATAGTTTTAAGTCCTCCGTCCCTACTTACTGAGCTGTGGTTGCTCACATCCCTATAGAAGTCGTGCAAGGGCCGGCTAAGAAGCGGCAAACAACTACTCTGAAGCTAGCAACTGCTGGATCCTGGGGAGTGAGGAAAAATATTTAAGAATAAACACATATTTTTAAGGTCTAAGTTTTTATTATTTTTCATTTCCGAATGATGTAATGATATAGAAAAATACTATAGAGAAATATTGTAAACTTTAACTGTAATAACTGAATTATAACATATATATAATTCCTCACTTTTATAGGTAAACGATTTATTTAAATTACAAACTGTCTACTTCAAAGCGGGTTAGTTGTGGACGCCTTGTGTAGATCAGGTCTAAGATAGCAGTTGCAAGGCTAACTTCTATCTTAGGATGGTTTACACGGCGGGGCTGTTACGACTCTACCGCTTTGAGGCGTGACAGTTCTAAATTGGTATCAGAGCGTAATTTTACTAAACTCGCTTTGAAATAAACAATTAAAAGAATTAGACATTTTAGGAGTACATCGAGAGTGGGTAGAAATAAAGGGATATTAAAGTATCGTACTACAAATTATAAGACAAGTAGCGATTATACCGCTAAAGTGAGATATGCGTTAATCAAATTTAGCTCCAGTGATGGGATCATATGGAGAAATTGGTAGTTAGTTGAGGTGATTCAAGAGGACTGAAGGAGAACAATATTATAATGAGTCAGTTAGGATATGTTAATATTATAGACAGAATTACTAAGGAGTTTGTTAATGGAGTTATGTGGAAATTGATGAGAAGTGATGAGATTTATGGACAATAACGGAGATTAATGTGAGTTATAGTATAATAGGAATCATGTGATATGACTTGTGGAATAAGGACGATTTGGAAGTAAAAGATTATAACTCAAGTAATGTTAGTAAGATATGTGTAGTAACGATAGAAGAGAGATACCTTAGTTTACTAGTATGACTAGTACATCATATATCCTTGGATGATTAAGCCCAAAAAGATTTATTGAATGGCTAGCACATTTTGTTGAATCAGTTGGAGTAGATTAAAATTATATACAGCATGAGAATACATATTATGAGGTGATAGTTGATTTAAATGATGAATATAATGTATTAGTTAGTTATATTTTGTTAGGAGTTAGGATTGATCATATGATTGGTTATTCAAATAAGTTAAGATCCTATTGATCTTTTAATAGATATAGTTGTACCCATTGATGGATGTGCATCCTTTGGATATGTACATATGCTATAATGTATTATACACTTGCAAGTAAGAATGTAAATGGGGATTGGATGCATCTTAGGTGGTCGATTATGGAAGTGTTTTGTATATGCAAGAATTGGTGGTTTGTTGAAGTGATTTAAATTGAATTAAGAAGAATCTTTGAGTTGATATAGAGTTAAGATGTGACGAATATTGATAGAACTGATTATTAGGATATGTTAATATTGTGGATGAAATTCTTAAGAAGTTTATTGATGAATTTGTATTGTAATAAGTGAGATATGATGAGGTGACGAGACTCATAAATAATGGTGGAAATCAATTTAATTTTGGGAATAAGAGAAATATGATGATATGCACTAAAAATTAAGGTGAATCCGAAACTTATAGGATTTCTGAGATAATCTCAGCTTTGGTGTTTAGTATAAATACGAGGTAGTATAATCTGAAGTAAAATAAAGCATGGTATGGAAACAAATTTTAAGAAGACAAATTATTGAGAGGCAAAAGTTAGAAACTGATTCAAAAATGAATCATTTCTAAATCAAAACCTATACTAGAGATATAAGCAAAACCTAATTTAAGAGTAAATCTTGTATAGAATGAGAATATGCGATATACGAGATGATAAATGATGACAATAATTAGGAGTCCGATAATGATAAGGTATATGAAGTGAACGTTATTTCTGATTTTTCTATGGAAGTATAAAATACCAAATCAACAAGTGGAAATGATATTGAATTAATTAGAAGACAAACATAGTGGAATTCTTTTGAATGAACAATTGTTATAAGTAATTTAAATTATGGATATGGTATGATAGTTGATCATGTTTTCTTAAGAATTGGAATTGATCCTGCATTAGTTATTTATATATGTGGATATCCAAACGATCTTTTAATGGATGTAACTGTGCTTCTTGATGAAGTGTATTCTTTTAGATATGTGCAAATGCAATAATGATTGACATACTTGTAGCTAAGAGTGTAACAAAGATCGAATGTATTTTGGTGGTCAATCTTGGAAGTCTTTTATATGTGTAAAAACAGTAAAAGGAATAGTGCTATGAGGTTGTAATTAGATTAAAAATTCTTAGGCCTTTAGTGAATCATGAATTGGAGAATTATAGTTTGGAGTCATAATTAAGTGTAAGTGAAGCCAAATGAATATGAAATGGGTCATGAGAATTTTTATGTAGTTCTGAGGCAAGTAAAAAAATTATATCATCATATAATACTTATAATTGGTAAATAAGATAGATAGCTATTAAATGATACATAAAAAATGAAGTAAGATTGCTACGTAAATTGCCACCGAATCTGTACCCAAACACCTTAAAATAGTAGTAGGATGAGTAATAAGTGACGGTGGAGATGGAATTAAAGTAACAAGTTGGAGATGATTAGGACTTTTTATCAACACTTGCTTAGTTATTTTAAGGATCAATCTAGAAAGGTACAACTCTCTAGAAAGTAAATTTTATGAGATAGTTATCTATTAGTAAACTAGCTATGATAAGGAATATTGATTACAGATAGTATTCAAGGATCTAAGCTCAAAGGGATTAGAAGATAAGTAGTGATTTCATTAAAAGAATTTTCCTTGATCTTAGTTGAATAATAATAAATATGAACAAAAGGATTGGTTGATGAGTACCCTAACCGTAGAATATACAAATGGATGAAATGCAAATATAATAATGATATTAAGGTATTCATTCCCTACAAGTTAGAAACTAGTGAACGGAAAAGGATTTAAGGTAATTAGGATTATCATTACCGATCAGTTTAGAATTTATATTGGAGGAAGGATATTAATCCATAGAATCGTAGGATATGATGGAAATGGAATTTAAAAGGAAAGTTACTGATAGTAAATTATAAAAAGTTTATTCATATCTATAAAGAAGAGATTGAAGAAAATATCAATAAGTATTGAATCTACTAGGAACATATAAAAGTTCAAATGTATTTCTGAAGATTATTTTGTGGAAATTTGAATCTCATGATTAAGTTAATCAAGAATCAAACTTATGGTTGAAACTCTGTATTGGATGTTGTAAATGAGGCCTTAAGAGTTTGAGGAGTGATTGTTAATTTCTAGAACAATATTAGAGTTGAGTGACATCAAGAAAGGATCAGTGCACAAATAATATTCATGGAATTGGGAGAAAGAAATACATGCCAACCGTATATGAAAACGCTTGTTGTGTTATCCATCAATAGTATTTTGATATACAAGGTATTTATGGATAGCATTAACGAAGTTGAGTAATCATAAGTAGTATATTGAAATGGAAGACATGTGATTTTCGGAAAAGAGAATACGTTTTCATCAAGTTCGTTATATTTGGAGAAAGTATTTCGGTGGATATTAAAAATGTTGAATCGGTGATTAGAGAAAAAATTCATTAAAGTAATCCAGTATACGAAGAAGATACGAAGCTACAATGTACTTCATATTAGCAATTGCAATAGGTAATCCAACAGAAACATAGTAAATCTGCAATTGTCCAATTGTTGTTATTGAGTCTCATGTCAAGTCGATTTGATCAGCGTATTCTGTTGTGTCATGTTTTGTCAAGTAGTCAGTCTTTCTTAATACTGTCTCTTTTGTTGGGTCTATCAGTCAACAGTCGCATTCATCCTTCTCGAGTCAAGTCAAGTCAAATTGAGTTGTTAACCATCTCATTTGAATTCGAGATGGAAAAGCGTTGAGATTTGCTAAATTTGCTTCTGTTGATCCTATGCTAAGCTATACGAAGAACAAATGAGAAGCTATGATAGTAGTATAATCATTTTGAGTAAAAGATTGTGGATGAGAGGAAAGGTGATGATACAAAGTAAATTTAGAATTTGCTAATGATTACAAATAAAACTTAAGAAACAATCAAACAAGGAATAAATGGAGAATAAACCAATAAGAAAATTTGCGAGGTCGTAAATTTAAGTTATAAGATAGTACAATATGATTAGAAGACTACAATGATGAAATAAGCCTTGATTGATACTAAGATAAGGAATGCAAATGAAGGAAAATTCAGAGATTGAGCAAAGGTCCAAGAAGAGAAGAAGTAGATGATAATCAGGAAGTAAGTTGAAAACTTAATTAGAGAACTACACAGAAGTTTCACTTGAAGATAGTTTAGTAAAATGGAAGATAGGTTTTACGGTTATGAAGTAACCCCCAAAAATACTGGATAATCAGGTTCAGAAGTTCAAGAGTTGAGACACAGAGTAAGAAAAGATATGACCGGACAAAGGTCTAGACTTAGAAACCAAAATAGAGCTTAATGTAGCGAAGACGAAGCATTACTTGTAGGTTCTTCGATTTTTAGAACTATTAATCCTAGCGAGTAAGCAATACATAGATATACAGTAGTTTCGAGGACAAAACTATTTTAAAGGAGGATAGAATGTAAGCCCCACAACTAAGCAATCTGAGGTTTCGATCGATTAAATGATCCAATCGAGCTTAAATTATAAAGTAAAGTTAGAAATATTAGTAAACCGATCCCGTAAGTTTGAATTTAAGAAAATAAGTAATAAAATAGAAGACTACAAAATTTTCAAATTTTAAGTATATAACTCGTTATTTATCGAAAATGCGTAAAAGGTATTCCGGTACTTAACGAATCGCTAGAGATAAATTATATGTATACTAAAAATTATAAAATAACCTAAATAATATTTAAAAATATTTATCTATACTATATATGAATTTACATGTAAGTACAAATATACGTAATTTCTTAAAATACGCGAAATGTGCTAAAATAATACAAAATGCTTAAAGAAAATTCATAATTAAATAAGGAAAAATCAAGAAAAATTAGAAAAAATCATGAATGATCTAGAATTGGGTCGTGGCAGCTGGAAAAAAAAAAGAAAAAATTAGGCCAATTAGAATAAGCCAACATAAAAGCCAAAAATCAAGGGATAAGGCAATTGTCTTGTCCCATTTAATGCACAATAAATCCTCTAAAGCCCTATAAATAGCAGGAAAAATTCAAGAACTCATTTGGACAGTTAGAAATCATAAAAAATTAGGGAGAGACGAAAATTGAGAGAAAAATTCGGTTTAGAAAAAAAATTAGAAAAATTGTGCAATTAGGGCTTTCAAAGGGAACCCACACTAGACGAGGAGCTGGGAGTGGACGGCCACCACCACCACACAGTGGTAGCAGCGCCCAGGCCGGACGACAAGGCCATGGCGGTCGGAGCCACCCAGTGTTATAGGATAAAATGAACCTATAATAGTTATATGAAAAGCTGAAACTACGTTTGTGTTATAGGGATGATCAGCGATGGCCTGATCAAATCGGACCTCGAGTGAATGAGCGAGGAGTTGAGATAAGTTGGGATTAATACGATGTTGTATTTTGGAGGCTTAAGATTATGCTTGGTTGTGCTTGTTAGATAGTTGAATGTGTGCATGTGCTTGATTATGGGTGATGTTATGATTCCGTTTGTTGTTTTAGCATATATTGTATGAATTGTATGAAATGATTGATCACCCTAAACTGGACTTAATCAAATACCCGACTAGTAATCATAATCGGACATGCATGGCAACCCGTTAGGGAAACTTAGGACTCTCCGGTCAAATACTGATCCCTTTGGAAGGGATAGCGCAGGATTGCAAAATGGTCCCTTTTTCATCCTCAGTCAAACTAAATGACAGGAGAGGAGGTCGCGGCGAAGGTGAAGACAGTGGTTCGAAGGTAGTCGCAGGAGGAGCAAGGTCTCCATTACACAAGCCTGGGTTTGGTCATGAGCTGTTGCATTAACGGCAACTCCTCAACCCGGATTAGAGCGGGCGCAATTTCTCTAATCTCACGACGGGCCGGACAATGTCGTGCGATGGCATTTGGTTGCACATGCATTGCATCTAATAAGTGATTGAAAATCTTGTTGTGTTTCTGGTATAGTTTTAAGTCCTCCGTCCCTACTTACTGAGTTGTGGTTGCTCACATCCCTATCGACGTCGTGCAGGTGCTGGCTAAAAAGCGGCAAACAACTAATCTGAAGCTAGCAACTGCTGGATCCTAGGGAGTGAGGAAAAATATTTAAGAATAAACACATATTTTTAAGGTCTAAGTTTTTATTATTTTTCATTTCCGAATGATGTAATGATGTAGAAAAATACTATAGAGAAATATTGTAAACTTTAACTGCAATAACTGAATTATAACATATATATAATTCCTCACTTTTATAGGTAAACGATTTACTTAAATTACAAATTGTCTACTTCAAAGCGGGTTAGTTATGGACGCCTTGTGTAGATCAGATCTAAGATAGCGGTTGTAAGGCCAACTTCTATCTTAGGATGGTTTACACGACGGGACTGTTACGACTCTGCCGCTTCGGGGCGTGACAATAAATACTCATTTAGTATTTATATTCTTGTGACATATAGACTTTAAATTATGATTTGACCTAATTTTTCAAATATATATATATTACTTATTACCCATCTTATTTTAGGTTAGTTTCGAAATTGATTTTTGAATCCAGTTCCAATTAGTTTTGTATTACGAGTGTCATATGTAAATCCTAAAAAGACATTCTGAAGTATAATGTGAAATTAATCACATTATACTTAGGTATCCTAAATATTATTTTTAATCCCTAACCAGTATTCTAGTTTGTATAGTACATTCCAATTTTCGTTTAACTACCGAATTTACTCTCAATATGAGAAAAATTATATTTTTCATATAGTTACAAAAATTTAAGTTTTACTAGATTTATTATATATTTCTATTATTATTATATTATCAATTTTAACCAAATATTTTCTATTTATTATTAACCAAATTTCACATATTATCAATTTACACACATTTACTACGTAATACGCATGATAATCATATCTAACACTCTAAATACTATAATTATCACATTATATTGGATATTAACATCTTAAAACACCTAATTATACACTAATTTAGCATAAAATTACCCATTTTATACATCATTTTCTTATAAAATAAAATACATTTCTTCTTTAAATCTTATGAAGTTTTCAAGTCATGCCTAGCTTAAGCCTAAGTCAAAAGAGCCTATGGTTATATAAAAATTGGAGACTTCAATCTAAGCCTCTAAGCATTAGGAATCGATCAAACGCTTCTCAACAATGGCTTATCTGGTTTGTCAATCTCAACTTCATCCAACGTTTGAGATTAGAGCACTACATTTTATAAACGTAAACCTCCTCCTCTTCATGTGCAAGATTCATAGTATCGATAAGCTTCGCATAAACATTTTTATTCTATCAAAATGATTCCAGATAAGACCAAACACCATAATCCATCAAGAGAAAGTTAAAAACATTCAAGAACATACAATTTGATCTATTGTTATACACATAAGTACAAGATGACGAGCTTGCTTATCCTTCCTTTTAGGCCATCTTTATGACATCTCTCTAAGTGTCATCAAGTCAAGGGATCTCTTAAGTCAACCGATATGTTTATTGCACATGATCAACCAACTACAATTGACTGATGTGTTTGTTGCTTTACAAACTCAGGTTTGATTCTTATCACCCCCTAACCCTCTCCCCCTCCCCCTCCCCTCATCCAATTCATAATACAAAGCATAAGATCCCAATTATCAACGATTGTAGGCCAATGAATGTTTGGCCATACTAATATGCATACAAATAAAACAGTGAAATTTAATGTATAGTTGATGAAATGTTGAGTGTAGGAATCATTTAACTAAGTGGTAGTCCCTATTTAAGCCCGATCATTTTATTAAAATAGAATGATGGGGTCATGGAAGTTTTGTATGACTATTATGCTCTCAACCAAGATACCGTTCCACATAAGTATTTTATTCCTATAAATAATGAGTTAATTGATAAGTTAGTTGAAGTCAGATACTTCTCTAAGATTAACTTACACCCAAGCTATCGCTAGATAATGATTCGTGTAGATGCCGTCCATAAATGGTGTTTTGTTATGCACAAGAAGAATAGATTGAGGACAATGCTCGAATGGTACTAAGATTGCATTGTAGCATAACAATTTTGTACTTATATATACTAGATCTAACAAATTACAATTGTAACCAACAAAAAAAAAACAAATGTAACACTAAAAAAAGAGTAGGAAATAATTGAAAGTGATATAGCATACGATTTAGATAAATAGTATAAAAGATAATACAGTAATAATAAGAAAGATAAGTTTATCCCTTGAGAAATCTCGGTATGTTCTTCGTTTCCCCTTTCTCAGAGTTTTTCCTGCTCGAAAAGGCTAAGATCATAGTGTACCTTATCACGCCCCAAAACGGCAGAGTCGTAACCATCCCGCCATGTAAACCATTCTAAGATAGAAGTTGGTCTTACAACTGCTATCCTAGACCTAATTTATACAAGGCGTCCATAATTAACCCGCTTTAAAGTAAACAATTTATAATTTAAATAAATCATTTACCTAAGAAAGTAAGAAAATATATATATACACTAGAATTCAGTTATTACAATTAACGTTTACAACGTTTCACTGTAATCTATTTCCTAGTTAATACATTATTCAGAAATAAAAAATTCTAAGATAAGAGCTTAGACCTAAAAAATATATGTTTGTTTTTCAAATGTTTTTTCTCACTCACCAGGATCTAGCAGCTATTAGCTTTAGAGTAGTTGTAAGCCGCTTCTTAGCCAGCACCTACAATGACATCTATAGGGATGTGAGCAACTATAGTTCAATAAGTTAGGATGGAGAACTTAAAACTACACCACAAATAAAAACAAGGTTATCAACTAAATCATTTGGTGCAATGCATGTTTAAGCAAATGCCATTACACGATGTTATCCGACTGATCGTGAGATTAGAGAAATTGCGTCTGCTCTAATCCGGGTTGAGGAATTGCCATTAATGCAACATCTCATAACCAAACCCAAGCTTGTATAATGGAGACATCGCTCCTCCTACAACTACCTTCGAACCATTGACTTTACCCTTGTTACGATCTCTTCACCTATCACTTAGTTTGACTAAGGATGAAGAAGAGACCTATTATGCTATCTAACGCCATCCCTTTCGAGGAGGTCGGTATTTGGTCGGAGAATCCTAGGTTTCATCTAATGAGTTGTTATGCAAGTCCGATTTATGATTACGGCTCGTATATTTGATTAGGTTCAATTTAGGGTGGTTAATCATTTTATACAATACAAGTCAAAACAACCAACAGAATCATAGCATCACTCATAATCAAGCACATGCACACAACCAACTATCCAACAAGCACAACTAAATATAATCTCAAGCCTCTAAAATACAGCAACGTATTAATCCCAACTTACTTTAACTCCTCGCTCACTCACTCGAGGTCCAACTCGTTCAGGTCATCGTCGATTATTCGTATAACATAAACATGGTTTCGGTTTTTTATATAACTATTACAGTTTGGTTTTATCCTATAACGCTTATTGTTATCTTTTATTTTGGGTTTAATGTATCCAGTTATCTAGGTTCTCAAATCTTTTACAATTATTTTGGGTTTGGGATTAAGTTCAAGTTCAGCTTCTGTATTGATTTCTAAATTAAGTTCTAATTCGATTTCTAAGTACTGTTTTATACCTGAACACTAAAAACTCGTTTCAATTCATAACGTGAAATTAATTATATTACTTCCAAATATCCTAAATATCGTAACTACCCCTAGTCAGTATTTTATTCCACTCGGTATACTTAAATCCTTGTACCGAATTTACTTCTGATGTGAGAAATTTTTACATTTTTTATATAAGTACATAAATTTAAGTTTTCTATCAGATTTATTATATATTCCTAATATTATTATAATATCAATTTTTATTCTAATATTTTCTATTTATTATATTTTTAATAATTGCGTATTATGTACATAATATACATTTAATATTTCTATCACTCTAATTACCATCTCCCAATATCAATTATCATTTTAAAATGTATAAATTCATCTTAAATCAGATTCTACACCTAATTATCTTAATTTACAAAATTAACTTAAAATTTACTATTTTTCTTTATTACTTGTTTATAACATAATCAGCCTAATAATTATATATAATACCCTAAATGCTACAAGTATTATATTTCATCAGATTTCAACATCCTAAAACATATAATTATTTACTAAATCAGTAATTAACCATTTAATTACTTAATTAACCCTAAATTACCTATTTATGCCTCATTTTAAGGCCTAAAAATTATCTAAAATTTTCAAAAATTCATTTTTGAAAAAGGACTTCGTGACACTGTTCTATATCATCAAATAGTCTACACAAAAATTTTGGGCTCAAAACTACACTCCTAAAGTCATTTATTTTTAAACCAAAACATGTTAGGTTTTGCATGATTTCTTAAGGACCATATATCACTAGACATATTTTCATCAAAATAATATTTTTAATAAAAAATAAATACTAAAATATTTCAGAATAAAAAAAAATCATAATTTTCTAAAAATATTTACTATTTTTACAAAATTACACAAAATTGGGCTGGAAATCAAACTCATCAGTTTAGGTGGCTTTGGCTACCGTCAATGGCCATGAGTGTGTCCGCACACCTGGGTACTGCCACCACCGTATGGTGGTGGTGACTGTCTACTCCAACTGCTTGTCAGGTCTGGGTTCTTCTTAGAGGTCCCAATTACACAGGATTTTTGCTAATTTTTTGTGAAACCTTAATTTTCTCCCAATTTCACATCTCTCTAATTTTTAAGGGTTTCAAATCGATCAAATGAGCTTCTGAAAAATTTAGAGTATTTATAGAGCTTTAGGGAAATTATTGTGCATTAATTTGATTAGACAATTGCCTTATCTTCTCCCAATTTGCCTTTTGTGTTGTTCTAATTTAATTGGGTAATTTTTTTATTATTTTCCCTAGCTGCCACGACCCAAATCTGGATTATTCCTTATTTTTTCTGATTTTTATTTATTTTTCCTTAAATAATTATGAATTTTCTTTAATTATTTAGTATTATTTTAATATATTTCGCATATTTTAAGTAATTACACGTATTTTACCTACATGTAAATTCATATATAGTATAAATAAATGTTAATATTATTTAGGTTATTTTATGATTTTTAGTGTATATATAATTTATCTCTAGCGATTCGTTAGTTATTAAAATGCATTTTACGTATTTTTAATAAATAACAAGTTATATACTTAAAATTCTGAAATTTTATATTCCTTTATTTTATTACTTATTTTCTTAAATTTAAACTTACGAGATCACTTTTACTAATATTTCTAATTTTATTTTATAATTTAGACTCAACTGGATCCTTTAGCCGATCAAAACCCCCAGTAGTTGGTTGTAGGGCTTACATACCTCGAATCTACAAAATCAAGGGAAAATTAGTTCTATAGCAAACCACAGATAAACACGAGAGACAGAGAGGAGATTTGGGTAAGGATCTCACATGGAGACCAAACCCTAGATCAAGAGAAGAGAGAGAGAGGGAGATGTACGAAATTAAGAACCATTGAGAGAAAGAGAGAGTAAAAGATTAGTAGATATTTTGGAATACAATATCCTAAGTGAAGTACAGGAGTTGGTCCTAACATTTCGTGCTCTCGTTTATGGTTTGTGGTGGCAAGAATAACAACAATTCTTTTAACATGGATAAACTTCAAGCTATGGTGTCTTCTTTAGTTAAGACAATGCATGCGATGTAATCTCAGATGCAGGAGTATTTTAAGAATGCTTCTCACATTCAAGAGTCTATGTAGGAACTTCATTCAAAGTGGGACAATATTCATATGAATCAGAGCCATATTTCTGATAGTATTGATTCTTCTCCTACTCAAGGATCATCATTTTCTAATGCAAGTGGCCATGGTACTTCAGATTTCCTTTTAAAGGGTATTAAATTGGAAATTCCCAAATTTATCAAAGAGAAAGCTTTAGGATAGATTTTCAAGGTAGAAAAGTTTTTTACTTTGCATGCTATGCCTAAGGACCAGTGTTTAGTCATTGTTTCTTTCGCTATGGAAGATGTTGCACTTATGTGGTATCAATGGATGAAGTGAAACAATCAAATTACTACTTGGAGTGCCTTCTTGAAAGCTTTAGAAGAACGATTCGGTCCATCCATTTACAATGATTTCCAAGGTAAGCTCTCCAATTTTGTTTAAGTACGCACAATTATGGAGTATCAAGCAACTTTTTAAGCTCTTTCCAATCGAGTTGTTGGCTTTTCTATAGGATTCTTGGTGAGTTACTTTGTTTCGAGCCTGAAATCGCATATTAGAAGAGATGTTCAAATTGCTAAACCAACTACTGTGATGCATGTAATTTGGTTTACTAAGATGTATGGAGCTAAGCACATTGACACATCCCTTTTTTTCTAAACCCTATTCCCATTCTTCTCCACTTGTTCAGAAAACCACTCCCTTATAATTTTCCAAACCCTCGTCATCCCTTACTCCTACTTTTACTTCTCCTTCTACCACTTCTACAACCCCTTTACCTATTAAACATCTTACTCACTCCTCCTTCATGACAAAGGTCAATTTTTTTAGCCTTCTAACATTATTAATATCGATGAACATTCATTACCCACAAAAACTATTGACACAGAGTATGTTACTCATGACTCAGACCAATGTGCTATTAGCTATCATGCTCTTTCAGGCCATTCGTTGCCTTGTTGTACACTTCTGTTTCAAGGGCATATTAACAATCATGCATTGTACTACTTGTTGACTCTAGTAGTACTCATAATTTCCTCCAATCATGACTTATTAAAAATTTAGGCTTATCCATACAGATTGCCCCACGTTTTCATGTAATGATTGACAATGGGAATGGCTTGTGACAACTAATGTAAAGGTGTTTCCCTCTATATTCAAGGTTTATGTTTTGAGGAGAATTTTTATATTCTACCTATTCAAGGGGTTGATATTGTTCTTAGGGTTTAATGGCTTTAGAGTTCGGGGGTTATTCCCTTACTATGGATTTTCTGTATAAAGGGATGCTTGTGCCTTTGTAAGGCGACTATGTCCCTATTGTTTCTCTTATCTCCAATCATCAATTACGGCATCTTATTAAGATTGATGCAGTTGTCTCTTTTTTACATATGGTGGCTTAGCCGATTTCTTCACAATCATCAAAGTCTACTACTAGCAATAACTCGCTTAAGGAGTTATTGGGCATATTCTCTCCTATTTTTGAGACACTATCATCATTGCCACCTCTCCAAGACATTTGGCATTATATTTATTTAACTACAAGTACGTATCATGTTAATGTCAAACCATATCGTTACCCTCATCTTTAGAAGGGAGAAGTTGAGAAACAAGTACGTGACATGTTAGGTTAAGGAATAATTCAACACAATACAAGTACTTTCTCTTCACCTATACTATTAGTCAAGAAGAAAGACAGTACATGGCGTTTTTGCATTGACTATCATGTACTTAATTAAGTATCGATTAAGGATGAGTTTCCTATTTAACCATTGATGAACTTTTGAATGAACTTCATGGGTCTTGCATTTTTTCTAAGCTAGATTTATGTTCAAGATATCATCAAATTAGGATACACCTTGAGGATATCCATAAAACTGCATCTTGCACTCACGAGGGTCACTATGAGTTTCTTATCATGCCTTTTGGATTGAGTAATACCCCTGCTACATTTTAATCCATTATGAACAGACTTTTCCAGCCTTATTTGCGTAAGTTTGTGACCATGTTTTTTGATGATATTTTGATTTATAATAGGTCCTTTGCTGACCACTTATCTCACCTCATGGTGGTACTATAGACTCTTCTTGACAATAATTTTCTTCTTAAAGAAAGCAAGTGTCTTTTTAGGCAATCATCTATCGAGTGTTTGGGCCATATAGTATCTACTTAAGGGGTGAGTTCAGAACCTACAAAGGCAGCAGTTATTATACAGTGGCAAGTTCCTCAAAACATCAAACAACTCAGGGCCTTTTTAGGTCTCTCAGGATATTATAGGTGTTTTGTGAAGGATTATGGTTCTATCACTAGTCCTTTAATAGATATGTTATAGAAAGATAAATTTGAGTGGATAACTTAGATAGTGGAAGCTTTTGAAAAGTTGAAAAACTCCCTCACTCGTGCTGCCATTTTAGCCTTACCTGATTTTTCAAAGCAATTCGTTGTTGAAATGGATGCTTCTATGTAAGGCATTGGAGTAGTGTTATTACAAGAGAAATAACCTGTAAGCCTCACAACTAGTCACTCAAGGTTTTGATCAGCTGAAAATTTCGATCGAGTTTAAATTATAAGTAAAGCTAGAAATATTAGTAAAATGATCCCATAAGTTTGAATTTAAGAAAATAAGCAATAAAATATAAAAATTTCAAATTTCAAGTATATAACTCGTTATTTATTAAAAATGCGTAAAATGCATTCCGATAATTAATGAATCGCTAGAGATAAATTATATGTATACTAAAAATCATAAAATGACTTAAATAATATTTAGGAATATTTATTTGTACTATATATGAATTTACATGTATGTAGAAATATGCACAATTACTTAAAATACACGAAATGTGCTAAAATAATACTAAATAATTAAAGAAAATTCATAATTAATTAAGAATAAATAAATAAAAATCATAAAAAATAAGGAATGATCTAGAATTGGGTCATGACAGTTGGGGAAAATAAGAAAAAAATTAGCCAATTAAATTAGAGCAACACAAAAGCAAAAAATTAAGGAATTTGGACAATGTCTTGTCCAATTTAATGCACATTAATTACCACAAAGTTCTATAAATACCCAAATTTTTCAAAAGCTCATTTGGGCAGTTTGGAGAGTGAGAAAAATAGAGAGCTTAGAAAATTCAAGAGAAAAACCAAGGAAAAAAAAAAGAAAAACTATGCAATTAGGGCCACAAAGGAGAACCCAGACCCGATGAGCAGCTGGGAGTGGACGGCCACCACCACCACATGGTAGTGGCAACGTTCAAGTGAGTCGACACACCCATGGCTACCGACAGTAGCTAGAGCCACCCAAATCAATGAGTTCGATTTCCAGTCCGATTTTGTGTAATTTTGTAAAAATATTAAATATTCTTAGAAAATTATGAAACCTATTATTTTGAAATATTTTTGTATTTATTTTTTTATAAAAAATATTATTTTGATGAAAATATGTCTCGTAATATATGGTCCTTAAGAAATCATGCAAAACCGAGTATGTTTTGGTTTAGAAAGAGATCTTAGGAGTGTAGTTTTGAACCCAAAATTTTTGTGTAGACTACTTAGATGATATAGAACAGTGTTGTGAAGCCCGTTTTCAAAAATTAATTTTTGAAAATTTTTAGATAATTGTTAGGCCTTAAAATGAGGCATAAAATGGATAATTTAAGGTTAATTAAGTAATTAAATGGTTAATTACTGATTTAGTGAATAATTATATGTTTTAGGATGTTAAAATCTGATGAAGTATGATACTTGTAGCATTTAGGGAGTTAAATGTAATTATTAGGTTAATTATGTAGTAAATGAGTAACAGAAAAAATAGTAAATTTTAAGTTAATTTTGTAAATGAGGATAATTAGAAGTAAAATCTGATTTAGGATGAATTTAGACATTTTGAAATGATAATTGATGTTGGAAGATAGTAATTAGAGTGTTAGAAATATTATATGTGTATTATATATATAATAGGTGATAATACATAATACATAATTATTAGAAATATAATAAATATAAAATATTAAAATAAAAATTGATATTATGATAATAATAAAAATATATAATAAATCTGATAGAAAACTTGAATTTATATAATTATATGAAAAATGTAAAAATTTCTTACATCAAGAGTAAATTCAGTACACTATTAAGGATTTAAGTGTATTGGATATAATAAAATACTGACTAGGGGTAATTATGGTATTTAAGATATTTAGAAATAAAGTGATTAATTTCACATTATGAGTTAAAACAAGTTTCTATAGTTCGAGTATAAAACAATACTTAGAAATCAAACTAAAATCTAATTTAGAAATCGATACGGAAATCGATACGGAAATCGAAACCGAACCTGAACCTAACCTCAAAACTAGAATAATTATAAAAGACTTAAGACCTAGATAATTAGGTATATTAAACCTTAAACAAAACATAATAATAAGCATTATAGGATAAAACGAACCTATAATAGTTATAAGAAAAACTGAAACCACTTTTGTGTTATAGGGATGACCGGCGATGGCTTGAGCGAGTCGGACCTCGAGTGAGTGAGCGATGTAAGCCCTAAAGCTAAGCCAATTGACTATAGGAGTGAAATTAGAACATAAGGTTTTGGGCGATCGGTTAAAGAATCCGATCAAACCCAAATTATAAACTATTAAGAGAAATGTTAGTGAAAAATGACCCTGTAAACTTGAATTTAAGAAAATAAGCAATAAAATAAAAGACTATAAAAATTTTAAATTTTAAGTATATAACGCGTCAATTATCGAAAATGTGTAAAATGCATTTCGATAATTGACGAATCGCTAGAGATAAATTATATGTATACTAAAAATCATAAAATGACATAAATAATATTTAAAAATATTTATTTGTATTATATATGAATTTACATGTAAGTATAAATACGCGTAATTACTTAAAATACGCAATTGTGCTAAAATAATACTAAATAATTAAAGAAAATTATAAATTAATTGTGGAAAAATCAGGAAAAAATCAAAAGAGTGTGGAATGATGCAAATTTGGTCGTGGCAAGTCAGAACCTAAAAAAGAAAAATCAACCAATTAAATTAAGACAACATAAAAGCAAAAAAATCAAGGGATAAGGCAATTGTCTTGTCCCATTTAATGCACAATAAATCTCCTAAAGACCTATAAATAGCAAGAAAAATTCAGGAGCTCATTTGGACAGATACAAATCAGAGAAAATTAGGGAGAGGCGAAAATTGAGAGAAAAATTTAGTTTTAAAAAAATTAGAAAAAACTGTGCAATTAGGGCTTTCAAAGGGAACCCAGATCCGACGGGCAGCTGGGGGTGGACGGCCACCACCACTACACGGTTGTGGCAACGCCCAGGTAGGCCGATACACCCATGGCCACTGGCGGTGGCCGGAGCCACCTAAATCGGTAAATCCGATTTCCAACCTGATTTTTGTGTAATTTTGTAAAAATAGTAAATGTTATTAAAAAATTATGAAGTTTTTTATTCTAAGATATTTTTGTATGTAGTTTGTAGAAAAAATATTATTTTGATGAAAACATGTCCTGTAATATAGGGTCCTTAAGAAATCATGCAAAACCGAGCACATTTCGGTTTAAAAATAAATGACCTTAGGAGTGTAGTTTGAAGCTCAATTTTTTTCTGTAGGATGCTCATATGATATAGAACAGTGCTATGAAGCCATTTTTTTAAAATTAATTTTCTAAATTTTTAAGTTAATTTTTAGCCCTAAAATGATGGAAAAATTGGGTAATTTGGAGTTGATTAGGTGATTAGGATATTAATTACTGATTTAGATAGTAATTAGATGTTTAGGGATGTTAATATTTGATGTGGAAACCTAATCCTAGTCTATGGAGTGTTAAGTGTAAGTAATGAAAGTGTTATGTGGTAAATGTAGAAAATTATGAATATGTAGAATTGAAAATTAATAAATATGGAAAAATTAGGTTTAATTAGATAATAAAATAATGAAAATCAGAACATAACAAATCTGAAACAAAATTCAATTTTAGGTAATTACATGAAAAATATAAAAATTTCTCACAACATGAGTAAATTCGGTACACTAATACAGATTTAAGTGTACCGGATGGAATAAAATGCTGACTAGGGGTAGTCATCGTATTTAAGGTATCTGGAAATAATGTGGTTAGTTTCACATTATGAGTTGAAATAAATTTCTAGGGTCTAGGTACAAAACAGTACCTAGAAGTCGAACTAGAATCTAATTTAGAAATCGATGTTGAACCCGAACCTAAACCCAAACCTAGAATAATTATAAAAGACTTAAGACCTAGGTAATTAGGTATATTAAACCTTAAACAACACATAACAATGTGCGTTATAGGATAAAACAAACTTATAATAGTTATATGAAAAGCTGAAACCACGTTTATGTTATAGGGATGATCGGCGATGGCTTGAGCAAATCGATCCTTGAGTGAGTGAGCAAGGAGTCGAGGTAAGTTGGGATTAATACGATGCTGTATTTTGGAGGCTTAAGATTATACTTGGTTGTGCTTGTTAGATAGTTGAATTTGTGCATGTGTTTAATTATGGGTGATGCTATGATTCTGTTTGTTGCTCTAGCACATATTGTATGATTTATATGAAAGGATTGATCACCCTCAACTGGACTTAATTAAATATCCGACCAGTAATCATAATCGGACATGCATGGCAACCCGTTAGGGGAACTTAGGACTCTCCAGCCAAATACTGACCCCTTCGGAAGGGAAATCGCAGGATTGCAAAATGGTCCCTTCTTCATCCTCAGTCGAACTAAGTGACAGGAGAGGAGACACGGCGAGGGTGAAGATATTGGTTCGAAGGTGGTCGCGGGAGGAGCAAGGTCTCTATTACACAAGCCTGGGTTTGGTCATGAGCTGTTACATTAACGGCAACTCCTCAACCCGGATTAGAGCGAGCGCAATTTCTCTAATCTCACGACGGGCTGGACAATGTCGTGCGATGGCATTTGCTTACACATGCATTGCACCTAATAAGTGATTGAAAACCTTGTTGTGTGTATGGTATAGTTTTAAGTCCTCCATCCTAACTTACTGAGTTATGGTTGCTCACATCCCTATAGACGTCGTACAGGTGCTGGCTAAAAAGCGGCAACAACTACTTTGAAGTTAGCAACTGCTGGATCCTGGGGAGTAAGGAAAAACATTGAAGAATCAACACATATGTTATTACTTTTCATTTCTGAATAATGTAATAACTGAATTATAGTAATTATATATAACTTTTCTTACTTTCTTAGGTAAATGAATTATTTAAATTACAAATTGTTTACTTCAAAGCGGGTTAGTCATGGACGCCCTGTGTAGATCAGGTCTAAGATAGCGGTTGTAAGGCCAACTTCTATCTTAGGATGGTTTACACGGCGGGGCTGTTACGACTCTGCCGCTTCTGGGCGTGACAAACGAGGAGTCAAGGTAAGTTGGGATTAATACGTTGTTGTATTTTGGAGGCTTGAGATCATGCTTGGTTGTACTTGTTAGATAGTTGGTTGTGTGCATGTGCTTGATTATGAGTAATGCTATGATTCTGTCTGTTATTCTGGCTTGTATTGCATGATTTGTATGAAATGATTAATCATTCTAAACTAGACCTAATCAAATATACGACCTATAATCATAATTGGATCTACATGGCAACTCATTAGGGGAACTTAGGATTCTCCGGCTAAATACCGACCCCTTCAAAAGGGATAGCGCGGGATTGCAAAATAGTCCCTTCTTCATCTTTAGTCGAACTAAGTGATAAGAGAGGAGGTTACGGCGAGGGTGAAGTCAATGGTTCGAAGGTAGTCGCGGGAGGAGCCATGTCTCCATTGCACAAGCTTGAGTTTGGTCGTGAGCTGTTGCATTAACGGCAACTCCTCAACCCAAGTTAGAGCGGGCGTAATTTTTCTAATCTCACGACGGGTCGGACAACGTCGTGCGATGGCATTTGCTTGAACATGCAGTGCACCTAATAAGTTGATCGATAACCTTATTATGTTTATGGTATAGTTTTAAGTCCTCTATCTTAACTTACTGAGCTGTGGTTGCTCACATCCCTATAGACGTCGTGCAGGTGCTGGCTAAGAAACAGTATTCAACTACTCTGAAGCTAGCAACTGCTGGATCTTGGAGAGTGAGGAAAAATATTTGAAGAACAAACATATATTCTTAAGGTCTAAGTTTTTATTTTGAATAATGTAATAACTGAATTATAGTGTATATATATATAAATTTTCTCATTTTTTTAGGCAAATGATTTATTTAAATTACAAACTGTTTACTTCAAAGCGGGTTAGTCGTGGACGCCTTATGTAGATCAGGTCTAAGATAGCGATTGTAAGGCCAACTTCTATCTTAGAATGGTTTACACTGCGGGGCTGTTACGATTCTGTCGCTTCGGGGTGTGACATACCTTATTGCTTATTTTAGCAAAAAAGTACCCATTCACTTATATAAAGTATCTACCTATGTACATAAACTTTATGCTATTATCGAGGCTACGCGCAAGTGGCACTAATATTTGCTAGGCTTTCATTTTCTCATCCGAACTTATCATTGTGGTTTAAAGGAGGTATTGAATCAAGTGATTCAAACCCATAAGCAACAAAAGTACCTTTCTAAACTATAGGGTTATGATTATACCATAGTATATAAGGCAGGTAAAGACAATACGGTGGCTGATTCTTTATTAAGACAATTTTATGGTGAGTACTCTTATTTCGGGATATCTGCACTATGTTTTAAGTTGTTTGACACATTAAAACAGGAGTACTCTTCCCTTCCTCCATTTTAAAAACTCATTTTAAACTTAAATCAAGGAACAGTGTTGAAATGGCCTCTTCTATGGAATAATGGTTTTTTATATTTCAGAAAATAGTTGTTTTTTGTGCCTCAATCTTCCTTGATTCCCTCTTCACTGGTTTAGTACAATTCTACTCCTTGGTTTCCTTAAAACCTGTAAGAAGTTAAATGTTGCATTCTATTAAGAAGGTATGAAGGAGCAAGTTAAGACCATTTTCAGGGAATGTGCCATTTGTCGGCAACTTAAATACTCTACACACTCACTTGCTGGGTTGCTTTCCTCTCTTCCTATCCTTGAATGTATTTGGGAAGACATCAGCATGGATTTCATCACTTATCTTCCCAAGTCACAAAGCTATACTATTATTTTTGTGGTTGTTGACCATCTCTAAATATTGCCACTTGGATGCCTTCGATACTCATTACATAATAGCCAAAGTTGTTGCTCTATTGTTACACATGGTTGTTAAGCGTCATGGTTTCTTACGAACCATTATCAACAATAGAGACACTGTTTTCACGAGCAAATTTTGGAAGGAGCTATTTATTTTGAGTGGCACGGGACTTTCCGGGTTTAGTGCTTATCACCCTCAAAGTGATGGTTAAACTGAGGTGCTCAATAGAACCATGCAATAATATCTTAGAAGCTTTATCATGGATTTTCTATCTATGTAGGTTAAATTCCTTCCTTGGGCCCAGTTTGCCTACAATACATTTTTTCATGAAGGAGCCCATTCTACTTCCTTTGAGATAGTCTATGGTCGGTCTCCACCTATTATCCCCTCTTATATCAGGGCTACCTCTACTGTTGAAGCTGTTGACTCTGATTTAGTATCTCAAGATGAAGCTTTGCGTGCTTTATGTAATCATTTAGCTCAGGCTTAAGCTTAGGCTCAAGCTAGAATAAAGCATTTTGCTAACAAACACAGAACTAAGGTGACTTTTAGCCTAAGCGACATGGTGTTTCTTCGCCTCCAACATTACAAACGGTTATCCCTTCAAAAAAACATGGGCCATAAGCTTTTTAAGCATTACTATGGACCTTATCAGGTTTTGTAAAGGATAAGCTCTTGTACCTACGAAATTGCTTTACCCCCTCAATGCTAAAATTCACAATATTTTTCATGTTTTTACCCTTAAAAATGCCTATGGTTCTTCTATTCCCTCTTTGGACCTCTGTCCTGACTCTTTTCAAAATTCTTCTCTACTCAAACCCTCAGGGATTTTGAACCATGAGACTATTTTTTGCGATAATCACCCTATCTAACAGGTTTTGGTCTAGTGGTAGGGATTAGCCCTAAAGGACACTAGTTAAGAAAATTGAGACTCTTTTTGAATAACCTATTTAAACACCAGCCTTGAGGACACAGTTGTTTTTCAAGATAGGGAGACATTTCTTACATACAAAAAGACTAGATTGAGGATAGTGCCTAATTGACACCAAGATTACATTGTAACATAATAGTTTTATACCTATATATATTAGATTTAACAGATTACAGTTACAACCAACAGAAAAATAATAAATATAACACTAAAAAAAGAGCAGTAAATAACTAAAAGTCGTATAGCATACGATCTAGATAGATAATATAAAAGAGAATACAGTAATAATAAGAGGGATAAGTTCATCCCTCGAGAAATCTTGGTATCTTCTTCTTTTCTCCTTTTATCGAAAAGGCTAAAATTAGAGTGTACCTTGCATCTACAAAATCAAGGGAAAGTTAGTTCTACAGCAAACACAAAGACAAACACAAGAGATTGAGAGGAGATTTGGGTAAGGATCTCACATGGAGACCAAACCCTAGATCGAGAGAAGAGAGAGATGGAAACGTATTAAATTGAGAACCATAGAGAGAGAGAGAGAGAAAGAGTAAAAGATTAGTAGATATTTTGGAATACAATATCCTAATTGAAGTACGAGAATTGAGCCTTGGTGTGGGCCTAACATATCAAATTCATTATGGTTATTATAAATTTTTGGTGATGTCATTTGGTTTCACTAACACCCCTTTTACTTTTAAATCTACTGTGGACAGTTTATTCAAGTCATGCCTAATGTGCTAATTTTTCCACGGTATCCTTGTACGAATTCCAACATTGCAAAGTCACTTGATACATATCCATGAGAATTTTCAGCTCTTACTTGACAATGTTTTTTTTGTCGAAAAAAAATAAAAAAGCATTTTTGGTTAAGAGCTCTACTGAATATTTTTGGCATGTCATGTCTTTCAAAGGAGTTGTAATATGGATCCCAACTGTTAGATTGGCCTATTCCAACTATGGTTAATGGGTGAGAAGCTTTCTTGGGTTATTAAGAAGGTACTTAAAGAAATTCATAAAAAGACTATGCTAAGATTGCTCGCTCATTGGCTAATTTGCTTAAGAAATACAGATTCAATTGGGGACAGGCGATTAGACAAGCATTTAGAGACCTCAGGCTTGCTGTCATATCAGTCCTATTCTTGCATTCACGTTACACCTTTATTGGAGGGGAAAAGAAAAAAAATTACAAAAAATTAAAAATAAATCCCAAAAATAGGAAAATATTTTTAAAATTATGGCACTTAAATTTGCTTTTAAGAGGGTATTTTAATTTGAACTAAAATCATCTCCTTAAAAGGTGATTTCAACTCTCAAAAAATAGTTTTAAGTAAGATGATAAAATTACCACTTGAAGAGAGTCGATTTTAATTTTAACATAAGTTTATTTAAAAGTATTGGATCCCATAAAAATTGCCTCTTTTCAAAACAGATATATTTTCTCATGAAATGTATTTTTGGAATTTTTTTTCTTTTTTTCTTTCCTTTTTTCTCCTTTATTGGATGGTGAAAGAAAGAAAGAAAGAAAAAGGGCCAGTAGTCAACTTGCGCAATCTACGTTCACGTAAATCTTATATGAGTTTCACAACTCGACAATAGGACATTCCGGGGCCTTCCATACCATAGCTGCCGGCGACTAGAAATAAGATTATAGCACCATTGAGGACAACAGGACTTTACATAATATATAGAAATCATATCGAAATTACCATCTGAGTCATACGTGTTCTATCGCTTCTACACGTGAAGTTTGGAAGTACCAGCTAAATTTTTAATCTCACCTTCAATTGTTGACACACACACATTTATATATATATTGACTAGTCCACTGCATCATCATTTTAAAGAAGATATATGACAAGTGAGAATTTGATGATTAGGTATAATTCAGTAATTTTAACCTTATAAAATGTAATAAGTAAAAATTCAATTAGAATGCCATTAACAGCTTTAAACTTTAAACAAAAAAATTCAAAAAATCTAAAAATCCTTCTTTATTTTTAACGCTATTCCTTGTATATGCTATAAGACGTATGGATAGCCGGAGCTACAACAGACTCTGATGAACAGAGGCTTTTTCAAGCTGCGCATTTTCAAGGCCGGGATCAGGAGGACATCTTCGGTTTGCCCATGCTCATCTATAGGCAGCTAAGATCAGAAGGAATTCGGCCTGATCAAAACCTATACTCCACGCGTAGATCTCCCATGCAACTTAAATTATCCAAAACTCAGGACCAACATAACCAAACCCCCACCCCCACCAGAAAAAAAAAAAAGAAAAAGAAAAAAAGAAATCACGTAGTCCTCCATCTTCTAATCCATGACGCCATAGTCCTAACTTGGAAATTAGGAATGCAATCATACGGGTTGTTATAGAATACTGATCCATTCAATCAGATGAAAATTTTATTGGATAATATTATATAAGGTGTTTTTATCAAGTTTTTGGACATTATTAAAAACATTATAGTTGGGTTTTGATTAATAATAATAAAAAAAAAACTTACACAAATTCCCACCATGTAAGAAATAAGAAATTATTTTATCAACTTATATCTTATATATATATATATATATATTTATTGAGAAGATTGACAAGTATATTAAATATTTGTTTACAAAAATCCTTTAAGAATATACTAATAACAGCTTAAAAATAAAAAAATAAAAAAAAAAAATTTTATATAATCAAGATAAAATGATTCAAGTATTGAGTCTACAATAACTTCAAGGGAGATTTTAGTAACATGAGAAATAACCCAATAGGGTTCTAAAAAACTCGAATCTCTATCAGGAGTTTTGGTAATAGGAGAAAACCCTATTAGAAGGAACTCGGGATTTTATAAAATTTTAGAAAACACTAAACATTATGAAGATATTCGAGTCTTATAAAACCCCCTAGGACATCGTGGTTGCGTCTCCTCGAAAATAAGAAATAAGAGAAAATGGGTATGGATATCAAACAACATCCACTTATAATAGCATGCATGGCGAATTGCGCTTCTAGATTGACACCCGAAAAAGAAATGGCAGTTTCAAATGGAATAAGAAAATGGCATCTAAATGGGGATTCGCAATAATGCAACATAATGCCTATTGCATACAAACCACATCATGAAGAGTGTTGAATTGCAACCACGACCTAAGTCACGTCTAATGATTTTGGCAGGTTGATAGGGATAAACTTTTGCACTCTACGCCTCATGATTTCATTTGATCCACTACATGCTGTCCTATATAATATATTGTCAAACACGTGAAATTTATGCATCATAACATCCAGGGAATTATCAATGATCTCAAATCCCATCATATTCACCAAAGCTGATTTAGTTGGAGGAAAATCTCACCCACTTCTTTCATGAAAGGGTACTGGGAGGTGAATATCCAGGTGTACTCCAGACCAAGCTACAATCAAAAGGCAATGTAAAGTTTAAAGCAGTTAAGAAACAGAGAAGGCAGATCCCCTACAGATTCCAAGGTGGATAGAAAAATAAACGAGATTACAAAACTTAGTTGACAGGAAAGGGGTGCTGAAGGGGGTTGGGGGGTAGGGTGCGGTTAGGCACCATCTGGCTGGACGAATGGGTTGGCAATCTCATCAGTGCCATCAGTAGGTGACACAAGCATTACAGCAGTTCCCCTACAAACCTGCAGTAGGTGAACAGAACTAATTATCATTTATGTACACATGATTTCGGACTATGCTTACAAGCATGAATGGATTGTTCAAAATCAGATGAAAATCAGTAATCCATTAGCATGAATAACCTCTCACATGCAAAGTAATTTTTTTTTTTTTTTTTGACATACATTATAGATTAGGACAAGTGATGCTGTGCTTGGTATGAAGGAGGGAATTAAGAAAGAAAGAACGAAAGAATAAGGAAGGAAAGAAATATGGGAGTTTTTAATTCCTTTCCACGTGTTTGAATAATGAAGGGAAGAAAAATGGAAGGAACATCAATCATTACTAAAAGAAAAAATGAAGAATGATATGAAATTACTAATGTGACCATAAAAAATACTAAGAAAGTGAAAAGATAGGGTAAAAAGAGAGAGAATGAAAAATTAAACAATTTTCCCTCCCCTTTCCCTCCAATTTAGAAGGAACATAAGTTGACAGGGTCTATGGAAAACTTTTCTTTCAAAATCCATTCCTCCCCTTTTACTTTATTTCCCAAAAAAGGGAATGATCTTGAAAATTGCACTTTCCTTCCCCTCATAATTCCCTACTTCATCCCAAACATAATGCAAGTAGCATAACAAGGTGGCTCATAGCCTAGCATCTAATCAACTCCATCTTTGTGCAAGCTCCTAATCTTTTAGTTATGAGGTCAACAGTGCTATAGTTAAGATACCAGGAAATTTTTATCTAATGGGCAACAGAAAGTTGGCAGGAAAAACATACAATTAAGCCAAGACGCCTGGTTTGATCAGTGGTCTTCAATGGATCATCGGGATCTGCAAAAGTGAAAGCACCATGAGTTTTTTTCCTTGGGACTACTTTTTGAGTAATCCACGAGCACTCATATAAGACTGCAACCTGGAGAGATCGTACCATTTATCAATATGCAAAAGAATTCTGCTATTCACTTGACATAGTTAGTATTAGTAATTCTATAGTGAATCAAGCAGGAGTCATATCCAATATGGTGTTATCATATGGCAAGTCAAATAGAAGGTAAAATTATAGATAAGTGTTAGATAGCAGTTAGGATGGATTCTGGAATTTATCACTTCCATAATAGAGAGTTAGGAGCTATTTGCCCTAGAGAAGAAATGTATTCGGTCTGCTATGTACTTTCCTATCCAATTTAGGGTTTGTAATTCACATTTTCACCAAATTCAATCTATAAAACTACTTTGCAATGTGACAATTAGATAGTTAGGAGTTAGTTTCCTTGTAGCACACATGCAGCTCATCCTTTTTGTGGCCTTACAAACATTTTGCCATCATCCTTGAACATGTAATGACTTATGCAATCAAATGTACTTTTTTGAGTTTTCGGTGAGCATTGGCAGGAGTGCCTAGGTGCCCAAGGCAGGAGTCGGCAGGTGCCCAAAGCCTTGCTCTTTACTTGAATCTGAATACCTGAAGTTCAGCTTGCTAGCTTAAAGGGACCTAACAATAGGTCATCAAGGAAGACTTGGAGTGTTCAAGTTGAAAATCACTCCTTTGACGTAAGGGTACGCCTAACTTGCCTTCTTTCCCATATTATAAAAAGTGGAAGGATGCTATTCATTTACTAAAATATGAGTTCATCCCTAAAAATAGAGAAGGGCAGGCAGAGGTATAGGTGGGAGCAAGGTAAGGAAGCAAGAAAGCCGGGTAAGGCTTTGAGGGAGGGAGGGAGGGAGGGGGGGTTTAAATAAAAGAAAGAAGGAAGGAAGAAAGAATGAAAGAAAGAAAGAAATATCCGGAAGCCCTTAAGTAAAAACTCGAAAGAACAAAATGGTAAATAGCACATGATATCATCTAATATTATCATGGCTTGAGCTCAAAGAATTGAAATACAAGTGTGAGGATGGCTATAGTGAAGCAGTGAAGTACTAATAAGTACCGTAAATGTAGCTCTTACAACTCCTAGAGTTAGAGCGCCCGTGTTGCATGTGTAAAAAAGGAAACCAGGACTTTTATTTAGTTGTATTAGATGTTGTATGATGTATAGTGTGGGGTTGTTTTTTCTGTTAGTTATTTTCTATTATTTTGTGCAGGATGTGTGTGTGTGTATATATATTTCTCTTTTTTCTCTCTTTTGCAGGTTTGCCATCTAGACCTTTATCTTTGGGTTCTAAAAGCTTCTAGATGTTTCTAAAAGCCTATAAATAGGCTTGGTGAAGGAGTGTAAGGAGATGGAAATTAGATCAGATTTTGGGCTGGACGAAGAGCTACTTTGAGAGCACTTTTGCTTTTGAGGAGTCATAGCTGGCATCTGTGTACAAGAGTAACAGTCGCTGCTAGGCAAGTACATGCATTAAAAGAAAGCTACCTTATGTGAAATCTCAACGCTAGCTGAAAAATAAGTGAACAAATGTTTCTACATGCAAAAGAGTTGAGCAGGTTTTATGCATATGATGGAGTATTAGATGTAAATAAGAGGGAGTTAGAAGACTTCTCTTCCAGTCACAACATACTCGCCTTCAGACCATGTGACATAGCCACCACAATAATGATTCTAGGATCTGCTTATTCCTAAAAGCTTGAATTCTCCTGGTATCTATGCATGCAAAAGCAGTGTTTTTTCTTTGGCAATCTTAATGAAAATCGCTGACAGTAGTTCCCTATATTTCATCCAGAGAATAATATTAGCATATTATGAGATTCTAGCTGGGGAAAAAATAAAATAAAATCAAGGGAGTGGATGACAAAACTTCACGAGTTGAAATATACTGTAGACAAGGGAAAACAAACAATCTTTGAGAGCATTAACAACAAACTGTAGTTTAGATCAAGACAAGGATGAAGAAGCAATCACCAAATGAAAATTTCATTACCAGAAAACAAATAAAATCATCATCTTTAAAAGCAAAATTGGTAATTGTACTGCTATAAGGAATTCCAAACAAATGAGCAAACCTACTGATGAAGACAAAGCAGTACGAGAAAAACCACAACACCAATCAAAAGCGTGATGCCATGATCTCTTAGAGTGACCTCAAGAGTACATGAGAAATAACTAGCTCCTGTGGTCTCACACTCCATTAACATCACTTTGAATCAAAGGTTTCATATGTTTTGCACAAGTATCATCATTTTGAAAAATGTTTTCATAAATTCTTTTCTTTTTCTGTAAAAGTAAATCACTTTTCATGTTTTAAATGGAGCATGACTTTGAATTTTGAAGCTCTTATTGGCCATCTGACTTACTACCATATCCTACCATACACAGCTGCCCCGATGATCAATACTGGTAACATCATTGACTACTACTCTAATGGCAGGTATCCTTGACAAATAAACGTTGATCAATACAATTGGAAAATGATCTTTTTGCTTTGGACATGGCCACAATTAGAGCAGCTACCTCCAGGCAAATGAACCACCTACAATGATTAAGTACAACATGTTCTATGTAGGTAACATCAAGATGTGTCCTTGAATCCAAAATTGATTGGAATAATCAATGTAAAGGGGAAAAATGATTGGAACACTATGAAGCTAGTAACCATTTAGCACATGAGCCACTCTACAGCATCCATGCACTCACTAATCTAGTTTAAATTAGCTTTGTCAATCTGTACAAACACTGTTCCAAGATTGTGTGGTTCAGCAAGGGGGCTCAGCATGTTGGCCACTGATGGTTTGAAGTGGACATACCTAACAGGCTATCAGCTATAAGGTTGTTTCTATCCTTGACAGTCTGCAAGTTGAATGGGCAATTGGGTCTAGCTAGCTTCAAGGCCTTTCCAGTACCCTTTGAGGAAAAAATATCAGGAAGAAGGAAATACAAATAGTAGTAACAGGAGAGAGAAAAAGGTCATCACCCAAAAATTATGTCTTCGTAAATACAGAGAGAGGATTCATGTGAGCAGCATGCTCATGTCATCCACCACCTGATAGTTCCTATGACCACCCCACACATCACCTTACCAGGGACCACCCTCCATTGTACTTATGCCTAAACACATTCATGATTCATCTAGTTGAGAGAACCATAATTTCAATCCATCCCAATTTTGTTTAGTTGAATCCATATAAAGATTGTTGAACCAACTAATTTAGAGACTTATCTAAGAACGCAAGCATCTTCCGAATTATTGCATCTAAAGGTGATTTGAATACTTGGATCTGTGGTCACACGATTGATTTGTATAAAAACCCTAATTTGTTTCAAATTAATATTGCTAGCATGAAACCAAATTTTAAACTTACTCACCCCAAAAAAAAAAAAAAAAAATTGCCGGCATGGAAGATCTACTCAGAGTGAAATAATTGGAGCCATCAATATTAGGAATTTCCTAGGTTGAATTGAAATTCTCAGAAGGATGAATACAGAAAGGAGACTTTGGATCTTTAAGGATTAGGGCATGATCGAATTATCCCTTACAATGGGAGTAAAAACATGTATGTTCAGCTTGAAAAACAGAGAGAAAGTGTAGTGTCCTTGCGTATTGCTTATTCATTAAGGAAATGATAACTCAACAGAATGAGTTTTGTTATACTACTATTTATTCAAGTCTCTAACTTTAACTAACAATAGTAACTCTACAACTAACACTATAACCACCACTAATTGAAATATAGATAGGTTCAAGTGATAGCTGTAGCTTGACATCTGCCTTGATCTTCAATTGTAGTATCCACTGAGTTAGTAGGTGCCGCGCCGAGAAAACCAACATTATCTCCCTTCATCTTATCCATAATCCTATATGTTAAGTGGTCTTTCTGTTGCTCAAAGCTGAATAACTAGTGTGAGCTTTGTGACGTACATACAAAATTCCTGATTGTTTGTCCATCAGATCCTCTTGTATGGAAAGGCAACCACAAATATGACCTTAAAGAGTTCAAATCTGCTCTAAATCACCTTTGTATTTAGATGTGACAATTAATCCAAGGAACTACCAGTCACTAACTACGTCCAAAATTCATAGCAAGCTGACAACAGATGATTGAATGCGAGTAATAACAAATCTTTGTTCGAACAATTCAGCTAATATCATTTGAAGGATTTGATACCAAAGAACAATCATGGACGAACTCTTCAAATTGCGCAAGACAACATAATGTAGCGTTTCTCAATCATCCTAATCATTAGTGTCTCTTGTTTCACTAGATGGATAAAGCCACAAGGAAAAAAATATTGTGACCTATGCCCAGTCTGATATTATAGGGTCACCATTTCCTGTCGCCACCCTTTGAATTCAACATCAACAGTCCAAGCAAGAAAATCTATAGTAAACTGATCATAAGAACCTCAATTCAGTCAATGAAGAAATGAGGAAATTACCTCTTAGAAACTCGACGGCTTCATCGAGAACAAGGTTAAGTAGCTGATCATAACCTTTCAGAGTCCCGGTAACTGTAAACATTAACCAACAGTATCAAAATTAAAATAACTTCAAACAAAAATAAGAAAAAAGGAAAAGAAGCAGAAACAGAAGCAACAGCAGGGCATAATAATAGTTAAAAAAGGAGGGACCTTGTCTTCCACCAGTGAGCTTGACCTGAACACCCTTATCAACAAACTTTGCCAAATCCAGCACTGTTTCTTTTCTTCCTGACTTGAAATTTTTATGTATTATTGTAATTAAAAAGCCTTACTTTGAAAATAAATAGGTTAAAAAGGTAAAAATTGGAAATTGAAACTGATATACGAGATTGAGTGAGAGGAAAAAAATTTACCATGACGGCGACGGATTATTATTCCAGTGGCTCTCTCCTCGGTGATGGTTTGGGGTATAGCGCCAATGAAGAGATAGAAAAACCCTAAATTAATTTTGTGAAGGAGAAGTAGCACTATCTCTATAACTTCAGCGCTCCACCCCCTCTGCTAACTTGGAAGGTTCAATTTCTCTGAGGTTTTGGGGTTTTGGAACTGGGGAAGTGAAATTAATATAAAATTCCCAATGCCATTTCCTTGAAAGAGCATTTCCTCGTTTTCATATTTATACCTACATTATTAAAACTTTTTGTATTTAAATAATTATTACTTTTAAAGTTATTTATTTAATCTATATTTAATATTATTTAAAAAACTAATAATAAAATAAATTACTAAAATTATAAAAAAATAAATATATTTATTTATTTACTCGTCTTTCTCTCTTATTATTCATTTCTGTTTTATTTTCCTATTTTCTCTCTTACTTTTTCTTTTTTCACTTTTTTTTTATTAACTATACCATGTACATCTCTCCCTCTCCACTAACATTCCTACTACCATATTTATCTCTCTATAACCCCATCTCTCTATCTTACTTATTTATTAATATCTTATATTAATATTATAATATATTCTATTGTACAATATAACTTTACTTATTTTATACACACATAATACAAGTGTATTGTCGGCTAGTTTTTAAAAATACTTTTGTTTATAACTATACTTCAATTACACTAACATACCATATTTAAAAAATATTAATTTTATTTTGATATATATAGATCTTACTAATCTATATTTTTACACATTAAAATTATATTAATATTTATCCATCATCAATAAAAAATTACCAAATTAATTTTTTGTTCCATATTTTGCTTATCAATGTATATGTGTTTCTTCTTTAAAAAATAAAAAAGAAAAAGTCTTCATGAAATATCATATCATATATGTTCATGTATTGATCTATACTAATTTTATTACCCTCTAAATTATAGTCACATCTTTTTTTGTCCTTTTTTTTATTTAAGTTATCAAGATGGCTTAAGAAGAAAAAGGTCTTTTTGCAATAAATATTGTTTATTCTTAGTTTATTATTTTCATTAATTTAGTTTTCATTATTTTGATTAAATATATTAGGTGATTTTAATACATGAATTAGATTTTTTAAGAATTTCTTTTTAAATTTTGAGGGTTAAAGATATGCTTTGATGTATATGTATTGTTGATATTGTGTGGCATATATACAATTTACACAACAATATTCAATACAATTTATAATTTTCATTAATGGGGTGTAGTAAATTTGTTTTTCCCATTGAATAGTTGATCAAAATTTTAGTAAATCCCTTAAAAAGGCTGTCACGCCCCAAAATAGCAGAGTTGTAATAGCCCCACCGTGTAAACCATTCTAAAATAGAATTTGACCTTATAACCGCTATCTTAGACTTAATATACACAAGGCGTCCAAGACAAACCTATTTTGAAATAAATTGTTTGTAATTTTAAATAAATCATTTATCTAAGAAAGTGAAAAAATATATATATATACTATAATTCAGTTATTATATTATTCAAAAATGAAAAAATCTAAAACAAAAGTTTAGACCTTAAGAATATATGTTTATTCTTCAAATATTTTTCCCCACTCCTCAGGATCCAGCAGTTGCTAGCTTCAGAGTAGTTGTATACTGCTTCTTAGCCAGTACCTACACAACGTCTATAGGGATATAAGTAACTACAGCTTAGTAAGTTATGATGGAGGACTTAAAACTATATCATAAACACAACAAGGTTATCAATCAACTTATTAGGTGTAATGCATGTTCTGTGTACCCTAAAGCTAAGCCAAGTGGCCGTAGGCTTGAACTTAGAACACAAGGTTTAGGGCGATCGATTAATGGATCCGATCAAACCTAAATTATAAACTAATGAGAAAAATATTAGTAAAAATAACCCTGTAAACTTGAATTTAAGAAAATAAGTAACAAAATAGGAGACTATAAAATTTTTAAATTTTAAGCATAATAAGTACTAATTACCGAAAAAGCGAAAAGTATAATCGAATAACTAATAAATTACTAGAGATAAATTATATGTATATTAAAAATTTTAGAATGACCGAAATAATAATTAGGAATGTTCACATGTACCCTACATGTATTTACGTGTAGATAAACATACGCGAAATTACCTAAATTGGCCAAAAACTAAGTAAATAATTAAAGAAAATTATAAACTAATTATGGAAAAAATCAGAAAAAAAAATCAAAAGAGGCTAGAATACTCCAAATCAGGTCGTGGCAGGTCAAGATCTATAAAAGAAAAATCAACCAATTAAAATGAGACAACATAAAAGCCAAAAATCAAAGAAATTGGGCAAAGTATTGTCTAATTAATGCATAATAATTACAAAAATCATCTATAAATAGGGAAAATTCGAGAATTCATTTGGACAGTTTAGTATTAGGGAAAAATAGGAAAACTGAAAAAATCGAAAGAAAATCCAGAAAAAAAAAAAGAAAACTGTGCAAATTCGAGTAGTGAGAAAAACCCATACCTCACCACCACCTGGAATCGAGTCGCCACCACCACACCACTCTAGCCCCACTGTCTAGGTCGGCCGACAGTCTTGGACCGGGTTTGGACGGCCAAAAAGCTTTGGACCGGTTAGTCTCTTAAATTTCCCGATTTTGACTAATTTTGTAAAATTAGTTATTTTGCCCAGAAAATTATGAAATTTGTTATTCTAAGGTTTTATTGTATGTAGATTTAGGAAAAAATAGTGAATTAGTTTAATTATGTCTAAAAATATAGAGTTCTTAACAAATTGTTCAAAATCGAGTATGATTAGAATGGAAAATAAATAGGTTTAAGAGTGTAGTTTGGAGCTCAATTTTTTTATGTAGGATGCTCATATGATATAAAACAGTGCTATGAAGCCATTTTTTTAAAATTAATTTTCGAAATTTTTAAGTTAATTTTTAGCCCTAAAATGATTGAAAAATTGGGTGATTTGGGGTTAATTAGGTGATTAAGATGTTAATTACTGATTTAGATAGTAATTAGATATTTAGGGATATTAATCTCTGATGTGGAACCCTAATCCTAGCCTTTGGAGCGACCTCAAGAGGTAAATAAACTTCATGAGTTTATAAAAACCAACTATTATTTTAAAGGGGCGATGGGTAGGCCAGATGTAGCTGATGATTGGTTAGCCCAAGTTGAACGGAGTTTTGAGGCTTTTAGAGTCCCTGAATCTCAAAGTTATCTTATGGTACATTTATGTTAAAGTTAGCTGCAACAGTATGGTGGGACTCAAAAGCAAAACAACTCAGAAATAACATTGATTGGCAACAATTTAAGGAAGAATTCATGAAAGAGTATTTCCCTCATAGTGTTCAAAATAGAATGGTACGAGATTTGTTTAAATTGAAAAAAGGAGGCATGAGTGTAACCCAGTATGAGACTGAGTTCAATAGATTGTTACAATATGTACCTGGCTCATACTGAGATAATATTGAGTTGAAGAAAGATTTGTTTCGACCGGATTTGACCCCATAATGTGTTGTAAGTTGCTGGATTATGGTTTCACCACTTACAATGAAGTAGTAGATAAGGCAAGACAACTGGAAGATAATCGTGTGAGGATGCAAGCAATGTGGAGTCAAAAGATTAACAGAAGATATCGACCAGGTCCATCATTTAAGAGATCATATCTTGGTGCCTCTAGTAGCAGTTCTAGGCAGAAGAGAAGGAGACCAGTAACTCTGGCTAGTAACCCAGCACAGTTAATACCGAGTTTGAGCTTTTATGACAAAGATGGTAATGTCAAATGCAGGAAGTGTGGTGCAAATCATTTCCCGAGAAATTGTGCTCAGCTTAAGGGGAAATGTTTTATATGTGGAGATCCAAACCATGTGCTGAAGGCATGCCCTAGGATGGAATTAGTAAAGTGTAATAAATGTGGTAGAAAGGGCCATTTCTCCAGATACTGTCCACAGTTTGTACAAGGAGCTAAGCGAACAGAAGGTGTTGATAACACCACTGCACCTGCTTATATCTTTGCTCTAGAGGATATGGAAATTGAGGAGAATGAGGATTTCTCAGATTTTATGGAGGAGTACTACCATGATGATGTCGAAGAGATCATGGGAGTTGAAGAGGAAAATGATGAAGGACTTGTAACCGGTACGTACTCAGACTATCTATTGTAATAATAATTTTAAGTGTGAATTAAATTGAAACATTTGCATTTTAAGATTTATGAATGATAGTGTAGTTGGTAACCATAGTATTAGTACATTCCAGGACATGTGCTAATAAATGGATAACCTGCTTTTGTGTTGTTTAATACTGGTGCATCTCATTTCTTTGCAAGTCAGAAATTTGTAAATGAACAAGAGATTAGTGTGGTTACTGTTAATATAACTTATAAAGTTAGATATCCAACTGGAGAGAAAGTAACAACCCAAGAAGTAGTAGCTGATGGTAGAATAAAAATTCAAGAGAAGGAGTATCCTATAAGTCTTGTAATATTACCTTTACAAAATTATGATGTCGTAGTAGAAATAGATTGGTTGTCTAAGGATAAAGCCATTGTGGAGTGTAGAAATAAAATTATCAATCTTAATGAGGGAGAAACAATATTTTAAGGAAAGGCTGGTGGAAGTAAATTGAATTTATCAGTAATGGAGATATGTGATGAAATGTCTGAGACAAGAGTACAGGAGAACGATTGGAAATTTTGTTGGGTGTTTACTGTAGATGCAAAGAAGGAAATACCCAAGGTAGCAGACATACGGGTAGTGAATGAGTTTCCAGATGTATTTTCGGAGAATTTACCAGGGTTAGCTCCACCCCGAGAGTTGAATTTTACTGTAGAATTAGTTCCTGGAATTGAGCCTATTTCTAAAGCTCCATTTCGGATGTCACTTATGGAACTTCAGAAACTAAAGAAGCAACTTCAGGAGCTATTGGATAAGAAGTTTATTCGACCGGGTGTTTCACCATGGGGAGCACCGGTATTGTTTGTGAAGAAGAAGGATGGTACTATGAGATTGTGTATAGACTATCAAGAATTAAATAAGGTTACCATTAAGAATAGGTATCCTTTACCTCGCATTGATGACTTGTTTGACCAACTCCAAGGTGCAACTGTGTTTTCTAAAATATATTTAAAATCAGGATATCATCAATTGCGAGTTAAGCTGGAAGATGTGCATAAGACTGCATTTAGAACTCGATATGGTCATTATGAATTTTTTGTGATGCCATTTGGCTTAACGAATGCTCCGGCTGTATTCATGGACCTGATGAATCGCATATATCAACCATATTTGGATAAGTTTATTGTGGTGTTCATTGATGATATTTTGATTTATTCAAAAACCAAGAAGGAGCATGCAGAGTATTTACGATTAGCATTACAGAAGTTGAAAGAAAATAAATCGTATGCCAAGTTAAGTAAATGTGATTTTTGGTTGGATAGAATTTCTTTTCTAGGTCATATTATATCTGGTGAAGGAATCTCTGTAGACCTTGATAAAGTGAAAGCAGTAATGGATTGGAAGTAACCAACCACAGTGACTGAGATAAGGAGTTTTCTAGGTATGGCTGGATACTATCGACGGTTCTTAAAGGATTTTTCCAAAATTGCCAAACCATTGACTCAATTGACCTAGAAGGATGTAAAGTTTGAATGGAGTGAAGATTGTGAAAGGAGTTTTTAAGAGTCGAAGAAAAGACTGGTTACAGCACCGATATTAACATTACCTGATCTGGATAAGCCTTATAATGTGTACAATGATGCTTCACGGAATGGATTAGGTTGTGTATTGATGCAGGATAGAAAAGTTGTTGCATGTGCATCAAGACAATTGAGGCCGCATGAGAGGAATTACCCAACTCATGATTTGAAGTTAACGGCTGTAGTGTTTGCCTTGAAGATTTTGAGACATTATCTTTATGGATAACGGTATGAGATGTATACTGATCATAAGAGTTTGAAGTGTTTCTTTACTCAGAAGGAGTTAAATTTAAGGCAAAGAAGGTAGTTGGAGTTGATTAAAGATTATAATTTGAATATAAATTACCACCCTGGAAAGGCCAATTTGGTGGCGGATGTATTAAGTCGAAAGAATTATGAACAAGTTGCCTTACTGTTAACATCTCAACATGAATTAGTGCATGAATTTGAGAGAATGCAAATTGGGTTTGATTGGTGTGAACCTAATAGCTAGTTGATGAATTGGGAATTTCAACCTACTCTATTAGAGAGAATAAAGCAAAAGCAAGAGGAAGATAAGGGTCTGATGGAGATAAAAGAGAAATTAAGTAATGGATAAGACCCTGATTTTAAAGTGGATGATAGAGGTATAATAAAGTTTAGAGGAAGAATATGTGTACCACAAGATGCTAACATAAGGAAGCAAATTTTGGATGAAGCACACATTACAGGTTATATTGTGCACGCGGGAGGAAATAAAATGTACCAAGATTTAAAACTCATGTATTGGTGGAATGGGATGAAGAGAGAAGTGGCACAATATGTATCAGAATGCATGACGTGCCAACAAGTTAAAGCAGAACACCAAAGACCGGGTGGACTATTACAATCTTTAGAAATACCAAGATGGAAATGGGATCATATTACCATAGATTTTGTGGTAGCATTACCAAGGACTAAAGTTGGATACGATTCCATTTAGGCAGTCGTGGATAAACTAACGAAGAGTACACATTTCTTACCTTATTGGACGGGTGATTCAATGGAAAAGATGGCTAAACTATATGTCCGAGAAATAATTAGGCTACATGGTGTTCCTGAGAATATTGTTTCTGATCGAGATAGTCGGTTTGTATCTAAATTCTGGGAGAGTTTACATAAAGCTTTGGGCACAAAGTTGCAGTTTGGTACAGCCTATTACCTATAAATAGATAGGCAGTCTGAGCAAACAATTCAAACTCTAGAAGATATGTTACGAGCTTGCGTGTTAGATTTTGGAGGTGATTAGGATAAATATTTGCCGTTGATAGAATTTGCCTACAATAATAGTTATCATGCAACCATACAGATGGCACCTTATGAAGCATTATATAGGAGGAAGTGCAGATCACCACTGTATTGGGATCACGAAGAGTATGCCATGATTGGGCCAGATATGATTAATCAAACAAGTGAGAAGATTAAGATTGTCCGACAGCGGATGAAAGAAGCTTAGGACCGTTATAAGAGTTGGGCTAATTTGAAGAGAAGACCCTTGGAATTTAAAATTGGTGATCATGTTTATATTAAAATAAGCCCATTCAAATGACTCAGACGGTTTGGTTCAGAAGGAAAACTGAGCCCACGATACATTAGTCCATTTGAAGTGTTGGAGAAAGTTGGCAATGTATTGTACCGAGTAACTTTACCTCCAAGTTTATCGGGCTATCATAATGTATTCCATGTATCCATGTTAAGAAGATTCATTAAAAATCCGAATGCGATAGTGGAAATAGAATAAGTGAAGTTAACGAGAAATTTTCAACTGGTGAGACAACCCATAAAAATATTGGATAGTCGGGTTCAGAAGTTAAGGAATAGAGATATGGAGTACGTGAAGATTCAATGGAATGAAGGTCCAGACTTAGAGATGACTTAGGAACCAAAAGCCGCGATAATGGAGCAGTATCCATGGCTTTTCTAACTTCTAGGTTAGTAAAAGTATGCAAATTATTATATTTAGTCATTAAGTGTAAATTAGATATACAGAAGTTTTGAAGACAAAACTTTTTTGAAAAGGAGGGGTGGGTGGAATTGTAAGCCCTAAAGCTAAGTCAAGTGATCGTAGACTTGAACTTAGAACCCAAGGTTTAGGGGCGATCGGTTAATTGATCCAATCAAACCCAAATTATAAACTAATGAGAGAAATATTAGTAAAAATAACCCTGTAAACTTGAATTTAAGAAAATAAGTAACAAAATAGGAGACTATAAAATTTTTAAATTTTAAGCATAATAAATACTAATTACCGAAAAAGCGAAAAGTATAACCGAATAACTAATAAATTAATAGAGATAAATTATATGTATATTAAAAATTTTAGAATGACCGAAATAATAATTAGGAATGTTCACATGTACCCTACATGTATTTACGTGTAGATAAACATACGCGAAATTACCTAAATTGGCCAAAAACTAAGTAAATAATTAAAGAAAATTATAAACTAATTATGGAAAAAATCAGAAAAAAAAATCAAAAGAGGCTAGAATACTCCAAATCAGGTCGTGGCAGGTCAAGATCTATAAAAGAAAAATCAACCAATTAAAATGAGACAACTTTAAAGCCAAAAATCAAAGAAATTGGGCAAAGTATTGTCTAATTAATGCATAATAATTACAAAAATCATCTATAAATAGGGAAAATTTTCGAGAAGTCATTTGGACAGTTTAGTATTAGGGAAAAATAGGAAAACTGAAAAAATCGAGAGAAAATCCAGAAAAAAAAAAAAAAGAAAACTGTGCAAATTCAAGTAGTGAGAGAAACCCACACCTCACCACCACCTGGAATCGAGCCGCCGCCACCACCACACCACTCTAGCCCCACTGTCTAGGCCGGCCGACAGCCTTGGACTGAGTTTGGACGGCCAGAAAGCTTCGGACCGGTTAGTCTCTTAAATTTCCCGATTTTGACTAATTTTGTAAAATTAGTTATTTTGCCCAGAAAATTATGAAATTTGTTATTCTAAGGTTTTATTGTATGTAGATTTAGGAAAAATAGTGAATTAGTTTAATTATGTCTAAAAATATAAAGTTCTTAACAAATTGTTCAAAACCGAGCATGATTAGAACGGAAAATAAATAGGTTTAAGAGTGTAGTTTGGAGCTTAATTTTTTTATGTAGGATGCTCATATGATATAGAACAGTACTATAAAGCCATTTTTTTTAAATTAATTTTTGAAATTTTTAAGTTAATTTTTAGCCCTAAAATGATGGAAATATTAGGTGATTTGGGATTAATTAGGTGATTAAGATATTAATTACCGATTTAGATAATAATTAGATGTTTAGGGATATTAATCTCTGATGCGGAACCCTAATCCTAGCCTTTGGAGTATTAAGTGTGGTTAATTTAGGAAATTAGGTAATTAATATAAGACATTAGTAATATATGAAATTGTAAATTAATAAATCTAAAAAATTAGGGTTATTTAGATAATATTATAATAGAAATCAGAAAAATAATAAATCTGAAATAACATTTAATTTTAAGTAAATGTCTCAAAATGTAAGATTTTCACACATCAGAAATAAATCCGATACCTGAATTAAGGTTAGCGTGTACTGAATAGTTTAGAATACTAAATTAAGACCCAATAGGATATTTGGACACTCGAACTTAATGTGATTAATTTCACATTAAGATTCGAGCATATTTAAGGCTTAGGAATTAAAATTTAAAATCTAAATTAGGATTCGAACCCCGAAATAGAGTATAACGAATCAGTAGTACGTAATAGGTATACACGAAAAAAATAAGTTAAAATATAATTTAGAATATGAATCCATAAAGTATAAGTACTAAAAATACCTATTTGTATTATAGGACACCCAGAGACAAATCAGCTTAGCGATCAAACAATTCCAAGTATATTGGGTTATTGCTTATTGTAATAAAGTACTAGTTTTGTAGTACTCGGAGACTTAGGCTTGTATATGATTGTGATTGTAAGTAGTTTACGCATGTGTTTGATGTATCTGAATTCGTGCTGAATTTGTATTGTGAATGATTTTGTGACTGATTGAATTGGTATGAAATTGTTTGAACACCCTAAAAGGAATTTAATCTTAGTCGACCCTAATAATCGAAAATATCATGCATTGCAACCCTTTAGGGGATCATAGGATTTTCCAACCAAATACCGACCCCTTCGAAAGGGATAGCGCAGGATTGTAGAATGGTTCCTTCTTCATCCTTAGTCGAACTAAGTGACAGGAGAGGAGGTTGCAGCAAGGGTGAAGTCAATGGTTCGAAGGTAGTCGTGGGAGGAGCGTGGTCTCCATTGTACAAAACTGGGTTTGGTTGTGAGCTGTTGCATAACATGAAACTCCTCAACCCGGATTGGAGCAGGTAAAATTTCTCTAATTTCACAACGGACCGGACTACGTTGTGCGATGATACTTGATTGTTGCATTGCATGAAAATAATTGCTTGATAACCCTGTTTGTGCTTGTATGCATTCATGAGTCTCCGATTCAACTTACTGAGCTGTAGTTGCTCATACCCTTATAGATCCTTTTGCAGGTTTTGATTTCTGAACATTTCAAGTACTATGCTGCCTTACAATTACCCAGAGGTTAGTCCGTTTGAAGCCAGGGGTGTGAGGATCGAGTTACTTAGTATAATGTGTAACTAGAGTGACCATGTAATTAGGGATGAAAGACTGATAGTTATTATGTAATCTAGTGAACTGTTATGTTTATGTAAAACTTCTTGGGAAGCTCTGTGAACTTATATATATAATTATACATGTTATTAGACATTTGTACAATTTATCATAATTATAGTTTAATTGTTAATCAGACTGTTTACTTCAAAGCGAGGAGTCGTCAATGCCTTATGTAGATCGTGTCTATGGTAGGCACTGTGAGGCCAGTTACTATCATAGAATGGTTTACACGGTAGGGCTGTTGAGACTCTGCGACTTCGAGGCGTAACATGTTCAAGCAAATGCCATCGCACGATGTTGTCCCGCCTGTCATGAGATTAGAGAAATTTTGCCCGCTCTAATCCGGGTTGAAGAGTTGCTATTAATGCAACAGCTTACAACCAAACCCAGACTTGCACAATGGAGACCTCGCCTCTCTCGTGACTACCTTCGAACCATTGACTTCACCCTCGCCGCGACTTCCTCTCCTGTCGCTTAGTTCGACTAAGAATGAAGAAGGGACCATTATGCAATCCTGCTATCCCTTTCGAAGGGGTCGGTATTTTGCTGGGGAGTCCTAAGTTCCCCTAATAAGTTGCCATGTAAGGCCGTTTATGATTATAGGTCATATAT